>JAUMJJ010000222.1:2528750-3793125 GCA_033556795.1 Tapera naevia
ATCCCTGCATCACAGCGGCACCTGGTGGGATGGGTCCAGTGTGGGAGACATCGTGGCCTATGCCACATGGGGCTGTGCTGTGGATACCACCCAGACATTCCTAATGAAATGCAAATTAGCATTGTTCTGTTCCTGCAGGTCTTTGCAACATCTGGTGATGTGAAAAGTTCAAAATTTATACCACTGAATCCTACTCTTGTATTTGCGAAAGAGATGCAAAACGCTGGACGGGGAACAGAACAAACTGCAAGCCACATCTTAGAAACAGCCTGCAACCAGAGGGATCTAGGAGCCCCACCCCACAGCACCAAAAGGAAAAAAGAAATAATCTGATAAATAACTCACCGCTAAGGCTCTCAACTTTTGATTCATTAGTTATCATCAAAAATTTATAAAAGTATATTAGAAGTAAAGCTCAGTTCAACCAGCCACATGTATTCTAGCAACAGTGACACATTGAGCCCTTTTCTTTTGATTACCGCCTTCAATCTCATCATTTTTATTTTATGGGACGCAAAGCATCAAATTCAGCTTCAGAAATACAATGTTCAAAATATAGTGGCCAATAAATGTTTCATCTTTTTCACAAACTAGACCTTAAAGAGCTTCAGTTATTTATTTTTATAGCAGCAGCATACATATGTGTATGACACACTAAAGGATACTGATCTCTGAAGACTTCAGATTATCTTAAACCCCAGAAAATCAATATCAAATCCTGTCTTTATGGTAGTTTTCATTATTTATTTTAGAGCCTAAGAAAGTGGACAATGGAGGCTGCCAGTTTTGTAGAACAAGAACCCAGCAAAGTTGCAGTCAGATTTATAGTTCAAACACTACATTACGAAAGAAAACACTTACCCCTAACAGTCAAAATGATTGCGGTTCATCATAAACAATTATTATATGCTGTATATCTATTATATTATCTGTAATTACTATATATAATATATCTAGTATGTAATATACACAACATATATAATATATCATAAATTTAAATTTTGTTAAAAGTCTGTACACAGTTAGTGCACATCATCCAATTACATTAGTCCTTATACTACAGTCAATGCTGAGCATATGCAAGGAGTTTAAGGGCTCGCACACAGGTACAGCCTCATTCAAGAGGCACCACCAGCAATGAGCAGGCTGAACACATTGGAAAGGGCATTGCTGTGGTCTCCAGATGCTTCTGCGCACATTCCAGCGTACATGCAAATGAACAGCAGCCATGTTAGCCTGTGCTGGCTGCTTTCAAGACTATCAGTTGGTTATTTTTAAAAAATGCAAGTTTATAACACACATGATAAGAAAGGGAAGAGGAAAGAGGAATAAAAGAAAAATTTAGAGAGCTTATTCCCTAAAAATGCTTAGACAGAAGGAACACCAAAAGATAAAAGTAAAGATTTCTATCTCTTAAAAAAAACAATCTTTGAATTATGGTTGCTGAGCTAAGTGAAGAAGTAAACTATTAAGTTAGGTCTACATTAAGTATAATTTTAAATTTCATATGAACTTGACTGAGTTGATTAAGAAAAGAAGAAACAAAGTCTTAAGTTAAGCAATGCACAAATTAAACTACAGAAATACTAGCTTAAAAGGCAAAACAGGCCATTAAAGTGAAAGGGGCTCTTACCATTCTGGCACCATTTTCACATATCTGATATGAAACATTTAAAAGATAGTTCTCATTCTAAGGATCTCTCTTTTCCCTTTAATTCTTCATACCAACATTAAAATGTTACAGAAACAGTGTTGGTTCTATATAAAACAACTGCATATTCTTTATATGAAATATTGTGATCTATTCTTGTGACAAACTTGCGATATACAAAGAACTATGATTATAGGCATTAGAAGAGTCCTGCAGGGTACAGAAATACTGATGGAAATCCTTTCAGCTTAAAGATGAGATATCTAATAGAAGGAATGCTTGAGGAACACGACAAGATACATTAGACATTGCTATTTATAACATACAATTAATTTGTGGAATGCGCTGCTACCACACTGCACTGACATCAAAAGCGCAGCAGGATTCAGATAAGGTTTAGATAGATAGCGAGAAAATGAAGTGTTACATCAGAGGAGATTTAGGAAACACAAGGGATTTAAGTCCTTTTGCTACACAGCACAGACCAAAGTCTAATTGACAGGATTAAGAAGAAAATACCATAATGTGAAAGGCATTTCAAAGTATATTGTAGGGTCTCCTACACTTTTGACTGAAATACCCAGCTCCGGCCTGTCTCAAGAGAAAGGACAGTAACTTAGATAGACTACTGGTTTAATCTGGTGTGGCAACTCCTATATTCTTATATTTCTATCAAATAAACTGCAGTAACTAGAGTGACAATGGATGGGCACCCATCCTAGGAAACAAAATATTCTATCATTCTACTTCTCAGTGCACTGAACTGAATTATGTTAGGTTAAGTGTTGTCACACTGAATAATCTCCAGCTATATCACATCTCCAAAGACACAACTCAGTGTAACAGTCTACTCAAATTTGTTACAAACATGAACTGAGAGTGAGGAAAAAATAAAATATAAACTTGAAGTCTAGTGAAATCTACAGCACCTAGCACCTACAACAGTAGTAAAAGCTATGTTAGAATATTTTAAATTAAATGCTGTCTAATTCCAGGAATATAAATTGTTCAAAGATATAAAACAGTTGCATCTCCTTTTTCTGTCTCCACTCACCCTATCTAACTTCATATAACCACAAACTGTGTTTAATGTCAAGGAAATTCAAGGGCATCCCTTGTTAAAACCCTTTTTCTTCTTGGAAGCAGTAATCACAATTGGTAAATGTTAAAAATTGATTATATTGCATTAAAGCAGGTAAATTTTTTTTTGTCTATATGATGTGAGAGGAAAGTACTGCAAGAGCCACAAGCAGGAGTCTCAAGATTTCTCCCTCTCCTTGGAATCTGAGGGTTGCTTTCTCTAACTTGGCACTTCCCACATAAGAGAAGACACAATTTGCCTCAGCTTTTTCCAAAATCACTATAATTTTTCATTGACTGTAAAACAGGTAGGAAAAGAGAAGACCTATGTGCCTATAGCCCACATCACGGTCTTCTTAAGTTCATCCCTCTGCATGAATGATTTTGTTTAGTATTCTTACTACTGCTTGTTATTTACAGCTACTAATTACCATTTTTCAAAAATTTTGTAAAGGTTATTTTGCAAAACAGTCACCTTTGCAGGTCTTATGATTTCAGCATGACAACAACCATGGGCAAAACCAAAAATGCAAGGAAGAAAAGGTGGGGCAACAGATCATTGGGTAAAAGGCAAAACTCACAGCAACATGATTACCCAGCATCTCAAAATTGATGGAGGTGAGTGCATGTATTTTTGTAGTGAACTAAAGGTGCTTTGTTGCTTTTTATAAAACAAACTTAACTGATTCTATATACAACACCAAAGGAGTGACACATAAATGAAAACAAGATAGTGAGTCAGCAGAGAGCTATCATTAAAATTACCGCAATTATAGTGACCTTGGACAAAAACAATACATTGCACTCAAAAGCCTGATAAAAGAATGCTTACTTAACACCCTCTGCTTCCCATCATGTATAGACTGAAAAACACCCTAAGAAGTCATGACTTTCAGCTACTAGTTCTTTGCCATCAGCCTTTTCATAGGTGCTCTGAGGGGATGACCAGAGTCATCGCAGACCAAGTCTGGGGCTTAAACTGTTTGACCTCTCAGGCTGGTGGGTCAGTTGGTCTGTTGTCCTGCCCAGATCCCTTTACTGCTGTATCCCACTCCCCAAAGATCCCCAAAAACTTATTGTGGCCATGTTTTTTAACTGGCTCTGGCATTTGCTTGTAAGCTTAGGGCACAGATTTGCCAAGATGACTATCTGAGGCAACGCAGTCGTGTTATGCCAAATCCTACTCAGTACTTCTGAAACCTTTACTTAGAAAAGAGTTAATGCTGAATTAGTCAGCCACAGATGACAAAACTAAAAGTATTACTACTATTCCCTTAGTCTCTGGGTTGAAATTATTTCATGACTTAGATAGTATTCCCCCCAAAAAAACCCCACCAAAATCCCCAAACTTCATCCTCCGTTCACTTATGCTACATGTTGAGATGAAGCCCTCTGTGCCCAACTACCCAAAATCCTTGGGTATCCTTAAGTTACTCTGAATGCACGTTTCCAAACAGAAGCTGAACAGGGCACAAGCAGAGGACACTTCAGTGTGTGAAATGACCCTTGTCTTGATGACTACACAACTCTGCACGTTGCAGGCAAAGCGGTGCAAACAGCACAGACATCCTACTGCTGTCTCCCAGGTTTCTGAAGGCAGAGAAGGGAGCCCTGATGACAGGATGTCCCCAGAAAGATGGTTACACGATGTGGATGCCAGTATAGAGGAGCCCTGCATGAGCCACAGTCTGCCTCCCACCTCCCTCCTTCCAGGTACTCCCTCCTCTTCTACCTGGGTAACCCTATCTTCCCAAAGGTACAAACATAACATCTAATTACACACAGAAAGCTACTCACATGACTGCAAGCTTACAGAACTGAGACCTGGTTGTGTATTTTAGTGTTTACTTTTTAAATTACACAGTTTAAATGGGAATTTGGGAATTTCATAAAATGAAAAGATAATTATTTTAGCCAGCCTATGCAGTCCCATAGGTAACAAGACTCTGCAATGAGATTTCTAATTTGGCTTTTTCTATGCTTATACATTAATTCTTCAAAAAGTATCTGGAGATTTGATGTTTGACAGCTCCACATGCTTCAAGAATCTCCATATCATGCACAATAAGGTTTGATTTTAAAATAACAGTTCCCTATCATTATAAAATTCTGAACAATTTATTGCAGAATTAATGATGCTTATATGGCTCTTTCATAACTTTCCAGTACAAACAGGTCAATACAGCAAGAGTCAACAATTACTTTCAAGGTGTAACTTAACAGTCATCGTTCTCAGGCGGTCAGAACTCTTCCCATTTTCTGCCATGCCAGTACTGCCATTTTGAACAGCCCCTCCCTGGCTTTGCTCTGCAATGCTGCAAGTAGTTCACAAACAATCAACCACAACAAAATATTGCTGGCATCATCTGCTCCTTGGAAATTTGCCAATCAGCCTCCAAACCACAGAGAGGAGCTTGTGCTTGGATTTACTTCGTATTCATCCTTTCTGGAGGTCCAGCTTTTGCTGCCATCCTCAGTAGCCCTCCTGGCAGTTGTAGATAGAGCTTTGATCCTTTTATAAGAAAAAATCTGAAATCTCTTAACAATTTCCATCACACTCATTGAGATGACCTCATCTCCTCAGTTAGAGCACATCTTCATCGCTGGGTCTGCAAAGTGCCTAAGTCATAGAAAAACATTTTGACGCCGCCATAGCTAACATGAACCTTGTGAAAACAAGTAACAGGCATAAATGGAATATTTTGGAAGTCACTGAAATATAGCCACTTTCAAGAAAAGCAGAGCAGATCTTCAGAGATGAAGTAGGGGCTACAGCATATAACTTTGACAGAAAGAGACAGGAGGTTTGCAAGGATGGTGTCTTCATATTCAGTCCAGACACCAGAGATATAACGACATTCCTTCCAAAAATTTTAAAGGATCTTTCTGACCACATGTTAAGGCATCTCAATATTGGGGGCGGAGGAAAAGAAAGCATGCTGTAGGGCTACAGGGAAAAGAAAATCTTCCATAAAATTCCATACTGAGATTGCCAACATTTATCTGAAATGCAGTTTATTGATTTATCACAATAAGTAAGTGTTTTGTGATACCGTGAACCAACATTTCACCTCTTTTATACTTACAATTAATGCACATAGAGCATCACCTTTCGTCCTACTATTCTTCATATCATAGCTTGATTTTCTTTTTCTACAAATGGTATTGCATTGCTAACGCTTCTGCAAGGCCCTCTCTGCTGTAGCTCTTGGCTGTCTGTGTGCAATGGCAGTAGGCACTGGCTTCAGTGCTGTGACATATCTATTTAATTAACCCAGCTGTTGTGTCTACAGTGTGAAGTACCTAGTGATGGTGCCATATTGGAAAGTGGGACTCATAAAACCAAAAAAATTATAGTGCCACTTTGAAAATGAAACACAAATAAAGTCTTCTTGAAAAAAAAAAAAAAAGATAAACACATTCCTGGCTGCTTTGAGAGGTCTCTGCTATCCAGAGATTTATCATACAATATCGTATAAGACTTTTAAAAGTATTGTTTCATATATTAAATTCACCTCCTTCATCTTGAATAAAATCAGCAATTCACCCATACTTCAACAAAAACACACCATCTACTTGAAATAAAACAACAAAAAAAATTCAACAGTAATCATTTCCTGGTAGCAGTGTGCTTTTACGTATGTTTCTACAGTGTCCACTCTTAGAAGTGCTTCTGTGTTCCTCGGCATAAGACATAAAGCAGGAATACTGCCTTTTCTTTGAAAGTTCGTAATACCAAAGCCAACCAAACAAATTAGGTTGCTTATCAAGCTGTCATTCTGCAGCACTCTGAAGGGGAAAAAAAATATGCAATGAAATTGAGATTTACATACCCCCTGCATATGAATACTACAGTAAATATAATTTAGAAAATATCTCCTGCCCTTCAGATGAGTTGGGCAACAAAATGAGACAGCTGTACCAATGCAAAGAACACAAAGAACAACAGCATCAAACCCACTTTCTTTGGGATGTGCTGTCCATACAGACACACTGGGTGGAAATATGGGTAAAAATGAGCTAATTGCTTTGGAAGATCAGAATCCACTGGAACTACATTCGCATTCGAGGTGCCCTCCTGACCGGGGAGCTTGGACAAACAGGACATGGCAGCTTCAATAGCCTCTCAATGCTTTCACCAACCTAGAGTACTTCTGCTCACACTCCAGATGGAAATTAACTCAGTTATATCAAGTAAGTAATTGTCTGATCTTCTTAAGTGACTGTCAGATTCCTCCTGTGTTTTCCATGGAAAGCTGAGGGGGTTGTCAGATGTTTCTGGACTAGGGGCAATTGAGTTACTGGTGTTAAGGTACTCAGTGCATGCCGTCCAGGGTTTTCTCCACACCACTGGTGATGAAAGCAGGAAAAGAGCCCTGTTTTACGATAGGTCTACCTTGTGAAGCTACCATTAAGACCATTCGGAGGCTCTGACTCATGGTTTCAGGGTGTCCAAGCACTAGAAGACAATTTGTCAGAAAACTTTTCTGACATCTTTACCCTTTACATAGTCATTCAGGAACTGGTGCACAGTTGAACCCCCAAAGCCTGTAATTAACAACTCTTCATAAGGAACTAGAAAAATAAGGGAGATTCCCACAATTCTACAAGAAGTGGCCATCGCCTGGCATACCACTCCTACAACACATTAACTTTGCTCTGCCTTATAACTCGGAGTACACACTGAGAAGAATTTCCACATGCTTTTCCACTGCTTAAGAACAAATGGTTTTCCTAAGCGTAAACGCACTCAACGGGCACAATTGTGCCATGGAATGAAACCTGGGAAATTTCATTTCAGAACTGCATTTACTCATTGTACCAGGATAAGGCTACTACAAAAAAACTCCCCAAATGCTTTAGAATATAGGCTATTGAAACAACTAGCAGTGTAGTAATAGCAGTCTGAATAGACTTTTTTAAAGTTTAACACACACAAAAAAAACGCCAAACATTTTATCTGTTGACAAAAAGATCTGAACCTCCTGGAGTTGCTGCCCTCACAGCAATGATCAGTAAAAACAGAAGGGAAAGCTGCCTGACAACACCTAGCCTCTTATATGCTTTGCGATTCAGGATTCAGGAATAGCTCTAGTGTCCACTGTCATTAAAAACTGTAATATAGATATATATTTAGTCTATGCATAATACATGCTTAGCTTTACATACTGTCACATGTATCTATTGCTAGACAGGCATAGATATAAGGTAACTTGTCTGCAAACTTAGAATGAAACCAGAAAGGCAAATTTCTATCTACCAAACAATCTTGTTTCATCTGTAACAGTCAAGATCCAGCTGAAGAAATCCTATGCTACTATTTTATTTTCAGAAGTGTCTGAACAACAGAAGTTTCTTGCAATACTTTACCTAGGGTACTTATCCAGAAACCTGTAAATTAAGAGAGATGCACCTAAACCTATTTTTGGTATAAGATGGAATATGAACCTGGAAGCCAAATAACTGTAAAGAAAAACATTTTGATTGAAGCTGATTTTCAAGGCACTCAAGAGACTGCATCCCCTGCAAGTAAGAGCAGAGAGATAGATACAAACAGAAAAATTCTCTATTGCAAGACCATCCCACAAATGCAGACCTAGAAATGCACTGACCTGTCCTGCGACCCTTTTAGAAGAGTGACTTTTGTGAAGTCTTTGGGTTTCTAAGCACAGCATTTTAGCACATTTCCCAGACCCACAATACACAAATATTTGAAGACTATTTTCTTCATTCTCACTGTTTGAATTCACTACAGTTCACCTTCAGTGGTACCTTCTTATAAGATGATGCTGAAATGAAAGTTCTGACGTCTCACTCAACTTCTTTAGGACTACTGCTATGCAACAGATCCATTCACTAAATAATGTAATTCAGAATCTCCAGAAGACTGGCACATCTCCTAACAACAGATCTCCCAACCGTTAAATCCCCAAGCTACACTTCCAGTTTGATCCAGTGGGAAAAATCCTGCACATTAGGATCATGTTCAATAATGGCATTAACTGGTCTTATTATTCTTACTAGTTTGTAGGAAGATACAACAGTGATACCCAAAAACAAGAAATGGGAAATGTCAGCTCCTTTGTCTCCACTGACAATTACTCATCACCACTCGGACTTTCTCTTCTCAATGGCAAAAATAATCCTTTACCCAAGAGTGCAACCTAACTGCAAAAAATTAGCCAGCTTCAAGAAACTGGAATGTTCGATTTATCTCAGCACCTAAAATCTGCAGTCAAATCAAGCCTGATTTGTGTCTGCAATTTTTGATTGCCATTGCTGGGTTGAAAAGAAAAAAAAGAAAAAAGAGAAAACTTCTAAAAGTAAGATAGTAAGATGGTTATAGATTTTATAGAGAACATTGGGTGATATAAACTAGCACTTGAGGTTCAACTTTAGAGCAAAATCACGTTACTCTGAACTGCCTGATCTCAGCTCAAGCTGAACCTACAAAAGTTATCATTCTTTTTTGCTGATGTAAGGTTCTGTCTGTGAAGAGTCAGGCACCACAGACTCTCATTTCTTCCTTGTCTGCTCCATATTTTACCATGCAAGGAGAATCGGTACCAAAATGGGGAACTACTAGAGAAATACCCTGCTATACACTATTTTCTAGTATTTCTTAAAATAACGTATAGGCAATCTAGCCTATCACAATAATTAAGTAGGTCACTACATTTTAGAGGCAAGCAGTTTTGGAAAACACAATGCCTTTGCATTTGTTAGTGGCAGAAAGAGATACCTTCCTGAACCAATAGACGGTCCACCATGTTATTGCTGTATTGTCATGCAATAACCTACCTCCATTTCACTAGGGCACCATAAATCAGGCCTCACATTCAGGAAGGCTGTAAAACCACCAAGGGCTCATAGCCTACATCCAGCTAAGGTCTAGTGAGAGTGATCTGAAAAAACTAACAGCAGGAAACTTTACCACTGTCATCTGCTATACACAAGGCGAGTACAATTTTCCGATACAAGGGGCTGACGTCTACTGGGCGCCCGCGAGGAAGCTCAGGTGTAACCTTTCCACTTCAGAGGCCTCTCTCTGCGTTCACTTTTATCAGCTGCAGTGCAATATTTTCAAAACCTCCCCTTGGGTGATGTCTTTCAAGTCTTTTCTAGGTATCCAGTCTCAAATTCAATTTTCCTCTTTTTATTCTCCTGATTCTTCAAAGATCATTCCAGAAACCTGATTTGATTAGAAGTCTCTTTTAACGTAAGCAATTCATCCTCACACACACAGAGCTGTTGATTCACCTTTTCTTTAATTTCATTTTGCCTGGCTTTCATTTGAGCTATCTCAATTTTAACCTCTGCAAAAGTTCCATCTACCTTGTTTACTGTTTCTTCGATTTGAAAGATCTCCTCCAATAAGTCCTTAAGCGACAACTCCGTGGACATTTTTGGCTCCAGCTGTTTGTCAGGAGAGGTCAGCCACCACCTCGATCTTTTATTTGTCTGGAGCAACATTCAAATTGTTTTCACAGCAATTGTTTTCTTCTCATTTCCTGACATAGCTGCTCAAAAATAATAACGAATTTCTAAGGAGAGTTTCATCACTTTACTTCATTATTAAAGCCAGGGAACAAGACGGTTTAAGAAGTTGGTACCCTGCACAAATTTCCTCAAGTCTTGCTTGAGGATTAATAGTGCAGTAACAGTTAAAAGTTATTTTCTACATGCATACAGCATTCTGCAGGAAAGCATCTAAAGCCGGTCAGAAAATTAAACTTCTTTAAATCCTGCTAGGCAAGTATGTATTAGATCTGCATTAAAAACTTACACACAAAAGCAAGCCGGTTTTCCCCCCTCTCTTTCTTTCCGGCTCCAGTTAGCTGGATCAGTTCCTCAGCCGTACAGGAAGCCTGAGGCAGATCTGGAAGTAGAAAGTTTCCTGCCTTGATATGTAGTTGCCAGATTATCTTCTCTAAGCACATACAAAATGTGCTCAAAGGAAACCAGCCAACACACAGAACTGATGAAGGAATAGTTTTAGATTGGAAAAGGGCCTTTCTCAAACAAGTCTTTATACTTCGATCTATTATTTCATGTATCAATCAGTTGATAAGAAAGATACAGAGACTTATAATGTGCAGGTGGGGGTTTTGTTTTCTTTTTAAAGAATCTTTAAATCATACTCTAGATGCACAAACCCCACCTGAAAATCAGTATATTGTAGATGAATATTTTATATTTTTAAAAAAATCCAGATTGTTAAAAAACATGAACAGAATGTTCCCTCCTTCCCACACGTGCAAAAAGTATCACATTGAGATTTATGCACTGCCATACACACACAAAATCACAGACCACAGACTACTGAAGTTCATTTAGGATGAGATTCAATCAATTCAGCACTAGCTAACTACAACTTATTCATACAAATGTAGACTTTCTCCCCAGCCAACACAGCCAGCCTGCCCTCCCAGGAGAAACATATCCCACTTTTAGTAAGCACTTTTATTTAGATGAGATGATTCCTTTTCTGTGAGGCCCTTTCACTTCCATGACTGAGCTGAAAGGCTGGACTACTAGTTCATATGTGATGCCTGATTTTTAGACATCTAATTTGAAGTGAAAATGAATCCCAATTGCATGCTTTTTTCCAAGTGGATTCATTTGTAGTTTTAACATTAAATTTCTGCTACATTTAGGGGTGAAACTGAATTTGTACTAGAAGCTATTTTTCTAACACTACAAAACCTTTACCACATAAAAAAACTGTTCGGGTAATACACATAAATTATTTTTCCACTAATTTTTTTTTTTACTGTCACTTTCTTACACTTTAAACCTGTGATTCTTACAAAACACAAATCCAAAGTTAGACTTCTAACCTAGTAAAGGACACCTAACTATACAGATTTAAAAATATGTGATTTTAAAAGCTTCACAGAAGTACCCTGGCAGACATTTTAGATTTTTGACCTTTGACTTATCGGAGGCAAATATTTGCAGAGAGAAGATGGGTTATCAGACTGTTTCATATATAAACTCATACCAATTCTTCCACAAGAATGCTAACGAAAACCCAAATTTCTCCTCTTTCGTCATAAATGAGCATTTTAAAAATAAAGCCTCTTACCAAAAATTATATCTTGATGTAAACTCTTAATAAGATGACTACAAATTCCTCAAATTGTAATAACAAATCTCTAAACTGGGAAGGGAATGGAAAAAAAAACATATGTGTACATAAAAAAGATTCACTATTTTTATTTTAGAGACTTAATCTATAAACAAACAAGCAAATACGGAAATTTTAATACTTTCTTCTTGCATAAAAAAACTATTTTTGCATAAAAAATCTATTCTGGTGCAATCTATTTCGTAATTCATAAAACTAAGACAAGCCAGCTGGGTCTTGAGCCCGTTCTCACTGGGGCCCCTTTTCGTTGACAGAACAGCGTAAAGCAGCCTCTGTGTAAAAGAAACGAAGCCCAGATGAATGTACGGCAGAGCACAGTGATTCTACAGTCGTAGCTATTAGGACAAATCCAGAACAGGATGTAGGAAAATCATACAAGCTGAATCTAAAGAGACGGAGGCCACATCTGGACAGAAGATTAAATGCAAGTGTGCTATACATATACAGGACAGAAAAATAAAATTACTTGGACCTGAACTGAGACATATCACAGCAATGACACAAAGAATAAACAGCAGCACTATGAGCTATGTTTGCTTACCAAGCAAGGAATGAAACCTTATGAAAAATTATTATTTAAAATTATCATAATGCTGGGATACAAAACCAGTACGTTCCGAGACTGATATTTCTAATCTTTACTTACTGTCTGCAGTACTGATTGTATAAAATAAACCACTAAAAATTCCTAGCCAAGCAAAAAGCCTGATAATTTAACTTCCTGACTTGGCTTCCAAAGTCTAATGCAAAGTTTCGTAGCTGCACAGCCAAATAAATCTTTTGACTACAGCTTTCATTTTTTGAGAAAATGCTAAATACGGTGTATTCTGTATTATACACCAGAACTACAGTCACGACTCAAGTATGCAGATCTTTCACCCATTCATTACAGAAAATATTGCTTGAGGGAAACTGCTTTAAACTGATTTATGTGGTAGACACAGAGAGACAACCCAGTCAAATTGGACAATGTGGCAGACAGTAATGGATTTATGCATATTTATGTAGCATATATTTACTTGTCGACTTTGTTATCCATCTTTTGCCCCTTCCAAAAGTAGATGGCAATTTATAACAACTGCGATGCTGTGACTGGTTGACACTCCCTTTGCAGCCCTTTCCTCTGCACAGGCTAAAAAGCAGCCTGCTTTGTGCAGCTATTTTAATTGTTTTACAGTTTTATTACAAAACATCCTGTCTGTTACACTTGCTTCCTGAGGCTATCATAACAATGTTAGTTGCTACTGCTTAAATTTGCCTCAGGGTATCTGTATTTACAGTTACAATTAAAGTCAGTAGGCAGTTCACCAACATGTTAACATTAATTTGTCTTTTAATTTATTTGACCTTTTAAACTAAGCAAGTAACTCACTGAGGTAAGGGATACACACAGTTCAATCACTATCATACATGTTTTAGAATAACGTTCTTTCTGGTGCTTTTACACCTAAGCACGCAAGTGTTCAGCCGCAAGTGCTTTTATTTAATCTAAATTACTTCAGAAAAGGCAAAATACATTCACATTGCTTTTAATATGCATGTTTCATATAACACTAAAGCACATACCACGGATATAATCTTTAAAATTGGTAACAGACTAACAGAACAATCTGAGAAGAGTTTCTAAAACTTTATGCACTAGAATTGCTACGCACATATACTACTAAGGATTGTTTACAGAATACATCAAAATTGATACCAAAGCAAAGACTATGAGGATCCAAATAATGAGAAACCAGCAAACTCCTTCAAGTTTTGATACTGCTTTGTCATGAAGATACAAGTAAATGTAAATACACCGGTGTGCCTTATGTTTGTCTATAGAAAGTGATGCCAAAATGCACATTTCAGTATTTAGGAGAACTTATATATGTTAATAAATAAAGAAACATCATAAATAAATATTTAAATAAATAATAAATAAATAAATGTTATAAATAAATGCAGTTTTATACTGGTCACCTATCAATCTGAAGTATACTTAAACAAGCCTCTCAAGCTACACAGAGAATATCCAGACAGGGTTTTAGGACTACTTTGACTAAATCACTTTTAAGCTAACTCTAAGCTAAGCTGGCACTGCTTCCCTATGTTCTTGATAAACACGCCCTTTGCCTATTGGTATTGTGATCAGCTGAGTCTATCCAAGACCCTGCTAAGAGGAGATGGGTACCACCCACCTCAAGAGCACACTCTGGCAAATTAGATTTGGGGGGATGGTGAGTAAGGACTCATCAAATGGTCATTTACTGTTAGAGTCATTCAGACTCAAGGGAGAGGCAACAGAGAGCAGGGAGAGCGGGAAGAAAGCTAGAGAGAAAAAGGGGAAAGATGAAATGAAAACACGAATACAACTCCTAACATCTAATAAAAAATAAATCCTCATTAAAAAAAGGAGAAAAGTCTTTATTCACTCGCTCCTGTGTTATTAAAGTGTATGGTTCCTCTTCTTGCAAACCTATCCCACAACGACCAAAGCCTTAAACTGTTATTGACATCTTTCTCCTATGTTCCCAAATCTGTCTCAGCAGCAGAAGCTGCTACTCAGCTGTGCTCCTGAGCAATTACAACCTCCTTCATCTTTCTGCAGTGTTGTCATCAACAAGTAACGTGAATATATGCACCAAAAGTACAACTTTGCAGCAAAAAATAGCTTATTTCTGGATGGGGGGTGGGGGAGGAGGGGAAGGAATTAAAAAGGAGGTATTAAAATACATAGGATTTTTAACAAATTTAATTTGTTATTGGCAATAAAATTAATTTTGCATCTATTATGTTTGACTTCAGTATCTGATACTGTATAGCATCCTTACAGATACACAACACAATTTAAACAAAGCAAAACAAAAAAATTTAAAAACCCAACCCAGATCAGTTACATATCTTTGTTTCCCCTGTGTTGCCAGCAGAATGTCCAAGCCGCCACGGGATTTAGCGCAGCGAGCTGTGGAAATAAGAAATCAGGCTGTGCCTCACCTTAGCACTGAGGCCACACAATATGAAGAAAAATGCCATGGCTGGAAGTGGTTGTCGGTCAATTACTCACCCTTTAAAACCTTATTATCTTCCAAAAGGAAAAAAAAGGTTCTGCTGAACACAGAAAGGCAGTACAAATACTGTCTTTTTAACCAAATGTGTCCAAAAGAGGTTGTCTCTCCATATGCTGCCAGTCACCCAGGCGAAAGATTTGGTTCTGACTGGGTGGCTCACAGCACCAAACAAAGTTAATGGTATTTTAAGGAGAGAGGTGTACGTGGCAATATTTGACTTAAGGCTGTTTAGCACATTGTGGCTACAGAATAAGCAACAGTGATGAGTTCTAGATAAAGCAGATAAAAGGAATGCAAAACCTAGCCAAAAGAAAGACTCATGCCTGCCAGGTAAAATGTAAAACCACGTGTCAAGAAGAATATTCTGTAATGAGGCAGCAAGACAGATAAAAAAAATATATTTCTAGCAGAGTGTAAGATCAGCTCTCTTGCCATTACAGAAACCTACTTGAGCGCACCCACACTGGTACACACCTTTCACACTGCTAAAGACATCAATTATAATAGAGTGAGACTCTATCAGATGCTATTCTGCACCAGAGCAGTATTGCTCTGGTATAAAACCAGACAGACATTTTTGTAAGCTAGCCACCAGTACTGCATTTATCCCACAGTCTCAAGACCAAACATCTTAGAAATATCCCTCCCTGTCCTCCTCTTCCCTGCATTTACATCTCAACAGCAAAAACATTTTAACTTAATTGAAATGGGGCCACTGCAGAAAGACTGCATTTTCCCCTGCCCTAAAGAAGTGAGACTGCCTCACATGTAACCTGAAGGCAAGCAAAGAAGGCTACCAGATCCTACACAGCTCCCCAGAGCTCACCGGTCTGCAGGACCACAAGAGATGGAAAACCACTGCGGAGAGGTGTGTGGTGAAAAGATCCTCTTCTCTAGCAATAACGGCGTGAGGGCTTATTTCCCAGGGACAGAAGCCCTCTGCTGGTCAAGACTTTTTACAAGATGATTTACAGCAACTAAATACACACAGGTTTAAATTTATCACTGTTTTTTCTACATCAAAGAACATATTTCACACTCCTCATGAGGAAAAGTCAGCTAAACAGATTAATGTCACATTTTTTATTCTTATTAACTGGGTAACTTCTGTTCTGTTGTTTCAAAAAAAAACATTGTCTACCCCACAGGTAAATATGTAATCACTTCAAAAAAGTGTTAAACAGTCCTGGTCTCATATATACACTCAACACCTCTTTTGCTCCTTTACACAAGAATGACAAGAATCACCCAAATAAACCATGTTACCAATCTTGAAATTTTTTCTCCAGTGCAGGTATTTAATATTTAAATGCATTAAATTTTTCAAAATTTTAAATATTTAATATTTTTATTAGATATGTGAATTGTATTTAGATTTCAAAAATTACGTTTATGCATAAAACAATGCATTACCTCACCTTCCCAAGAAAATGGAATATCCATCTTTAAAGCAAATCGAACCAAATCTATTTTTGTCTTTGAGTGTAAGTTGTGGAATTGAGGTTCGTTAATTGTTCCTTGAATGCTCAAAAACCCCCCAGGTATTTCTGATACCTATTCATAAGTGGAATTATTTCCCTGCAAGACATCGGTAAGTAACCGTCCTTATGGATCCACCCCTGAAGTTCAACAGAAAGGTCTGAATAAATTTCTGCAAGAAATCAAAGGCTTGTTCTAGCCAAAAGAAAAGAGCCTCTATGGACAAGTCAGTCTTTGGATACACAGTTTTTATCATGCACACAAATACAAAAAAATACACGTGATTCCTTGTCTCCACGGCACCCTACAGTTGTTCTTATTTACTTATTGTTATTACTGAGATGCCAGGGGACTTCAGCCTAGAATCAGATTTTACAGCCTAGTGCTTCACTCATGCATTAACAGTAAAGTTTGATACTGCAATCATGTCTTTTTCACTGCAATTTCAGCATCCTAGATATAGAAAAACTGAAAAAAAAATTATCATCTCCACACAGCTTAGTCCAAAGCTCTTAGTCCACAATTTCGCACCTCAGCACATTCATGCTTAAATCCATCCAGAATAAAGAAATCAATTAAAACATAAACGAAAGGCAACCATTCAGTTACAGTCCTACATGTGGGAATCCTGCTCTCTGGAGGAAGCAGTATCTGAATTTAACTAGCAGATGATGCTTTACCATGGAAGAAATATGTGAATGCAAACACAATGGGGTTCTCCTAGAGCAGATGCTGTAAGTCTGCCCTGAAGATCTGAATGAACTATGACGAGACTCCCAGTTCATCACTCTTTTTAACAAATTATTATAGCAGTAACCAATAGCCTCAATCACGCGCACTGAATTAAGCTGCAGATACCTTCAACCTATTATTTTCTCATTTCTTAGCTTCTAACTTATTAACCTCAGGTGAAAATGCCCTCCTGATGATGTGTTTCCCCAGTGATTTTCTAATTTTATTTTTTAAATTATAAACAGAATTTCTATTAAATTATGTCACACTGATAAGTACTTGAGTCAGTAGAAGGACTGACTCTTCAGGCTCAACACACAGCCTTCTGTTAAGGCTGGGAGTAACTAACCCCTTGCTGTCCTCCAGACCATAGCAAGATGTGGAGGCAGCACTTCCCAGAAAGACTATGCACATGCATCTCTTCACAGGACAGAAAGAAGTTATGGGTACCAACCTAAGATCCAGACAGGAATTTACTCTAGTGGAAACAAACACTTCCTGTCTATTTAGACTAAGGTTCCCAGTCCTTTCCATCAATCCTCTTGAGTGTTACCATCATACATGTTCTGAAGATGGAAGCAGAAGTAAAAGGCATCGCATCTGTGCAGAGTGCAGTTTTACTGAAATGGCTATTCTTAGCCAGTCTCCAAAAAGCCATCACTTTAAAACACGACATCAATGACAAATCACATCCTGCAGAAACAAACCTGCACCATGTTACGTTCTATCAAGAATAGTCTACATAGGTGAACAACTAAAAACTGCAACTGCAAACAAGTTAATACTGAAGTGTCTTTTAACATAGCTCATCAACTGATAGTTCTGACAAAGTCCTTTCTGTATATATTACAAAGGTACTGGCTTATAAAGCCAGTGTGCCACCTTGAAGATTCAAGTTCTGTGAAAAACTACAGATAAGATTTGTACTTAATTTTGAATGTTTAAGACTGATGTTTTCACTTACATCAAAACCACTATTACAAGAATGAGAAAATGTAGGTTTTGAAGATTGGAGGAGACTGTACAGTGGTTAACCAAGCTCTTCACAGAACAGTTAACCAAGGGTGGAAGTTATTTTTAATAAATTGCCACAACGTAAATTTTAACTGTATTACACAAAGCAAATGTACATAATCTAACTAATATTCCAGTGAAAGCAAGCTTCTCGAGAAACTGGGAGCAGCATGTCAAACCTGTAGTACCAAGAACTGCCTAAGCTTGGTTCTTCAGCAAAACCTGGTCCTCATGCAGTTGCATTAACTTCAAGACAACTGTTAAAGGAGTGAGATGTTCTTCCAAGTCAGTATGGGTGGCACAATCTGCCCCTGCAAAGTCCAGACTACCCAAAACCCCATGATGTATTAACAGTATTAAATTTTTTCTGTATTAACATTTAACTACGTTTAAGCAGTAGGTGTCAAAGCATCTGCATTAGCCTCAGACACTGGGGAACCTGGAGGAAGGCATGATTTGTGGTGACCCCATACAGCTGCAGTGAGAGCACTAAACCACAGGGACCAAGATAAACCTCAAAGTGTTCCACAACGGCTACTCTTGGTATGGCTGGAGAAAGCTGACACACATACTTGCACAGAGACAGAAGCAACTGATGTCATTCAACAGAATGAACCTCACTGAATTTTGTCTTCAAATGGACAGAAGACAAAAGGAGCAGTGATACACAGAACCAATCAAAACAAATCAAGGTAACTGAACAAATTGTTCTTCATAATGTAGAAAAAGTGCTGCCTGAATAACACAATAAAATATAAACATCTATGAACAAAAAGGGGATTTTAGTCAAAAAGTATGTCACATAAAGCATCATAAAAAGTAAGAGCAATCAATAGGGTAAGACAGTATCTCCAATTGCAGTAACTAAATCAAATCAATTATAATGGGGGGATTACATGCACATCACAGCACCTTGCCAGGGTCAGAGAGGTGCAGGTCAGGCAGGGCAGGTGCTTCACTCCAGGCTGCTGCAAAACACAGCCTAGCTTGATCCTGCACATCAGCACTGATGCCACCTGTGCAAATGCCTCTCAAACACGGACTTGTGGTTCAGATTATGATTGCTCCTATTTAAAGGCTCATTTAGACTGCCAAGAACTATAAAGAGGCTTTACATTAAATAAGAATCAAAGCCACAAATATTTATAAGGCTAGCAGGACTCAAGAGTGCTGGAGCAATGCAGGTTTCCTATCATTCCAACAAAGTCATTAAGGAGCGTGACTTTTTGATTGCTTTAAGGCTCCCTTATATCTCATAGAACATTATACAGTAGTATTGCATCCACAGTAACTGGAGGGAAAGTCGTATGTACAAAAAAAAAGGACACTAAATGCAGTTTTAAAATTAACAAATGAGGCCTTGTAGATCTTGCTCATGTCTCAAATGCAGCACTGGAAGTTGTGTTTGTATTTTTGGCAAAGCTAAAGCTAAACATATGAATACAGATGATAGTGTATTGTATCACATTTTGAGCCATAATTAGCAGCGTCCTGTACTGTATTCATCCCTCTGCAGTTTGACTCCCTTGCCTATAAAATTTGGTTTACCTCAGGTGGAAAAGGCTGATGCTTCCACGTGCTAAGGTTTCAAAACCTGACACCCGTTCAGCACGAAAAAGGTTTTAAAATAAAGTGAAGGAAGAATGGTGTGTGGCAACCCAACTATGGGGCTATCATACATCAAGTTTCTCCAGGCATACCCTGTTTTTCCACCCAGATACTTCAGGCAGGTAAGAAAAGGAGGTGTGTTCTGTTGAGCCTCCAATGTTGCTTTCACTCAGCATAAAGCTGAAAGATGGTAATGAAATAACTAAAATGCATGTGAGCATATCTCCTTGGTAACCTCAGTAAATGTTCATAAAGCAGTCAACATAAAGATGTTAAGATACCTCTGAGCTGCAATGCTCAGCAATCTCGTGGTCTCATTCTAGTAAACTGTTTTTCCAGTACAGGTGACAGAAGAGGGGGAAAAAGAGAAAGAAAAAAGCAAAGACAAGCCACCGTTAACAGAGCAATATATTTGGGTCTGATTTGGCAGTTTGCAACTCCTTCTTTCCTGTATTCTGACAATTCTCCCTTCTTTCCTTTTTCCTTCACTTCCATCTTCTTTAAGAGCATCTTTGTCTGACAAAACACCAATCTCTTACTTCCCCACTTGAGTTTCCCTCCTGCTCCCTCCCTTGCAAATCTATGTCAGTGTCTTGCTTGTTTGTTTTTGGTTTGTTTTTTTTTTTTAAATTGCATCCTCACTTCAGGACTGCTCTCCCACCTAAAAAATATACCCAGAATACATGGCTGTACTAAAACCAGTATTTCTCTTGTGCAAGTAGTGGCTCTGGGGGCAGCAGCAGTCCTTCTGGAGACAGGATGATGATATTACAGTACAGCTAATTAAGTACCTTTTCCTTCAAATTCCATATGGACTTTATTTTCACCATGATTCTTAAGTAAGACTCATCACAGCAGTTATCTTCTGGACTATGAACAATATTGAAGTGTAGCACGTAATATTTATATAAAAGCATATTACAAATTGATCCTGAGGGCGGGAACAGTAATTCTGCTGTCTACACAAACTATCTTTAAGTGCAGTTAAGAAATAATTTCACAGGCTCAAAGTATATAATAAAATGAAGGTAATAAGCATGACTGAGACACAGAGGGAACAAATTATCTTCTGGCAATATACCCTACAATTGTGACTGGAGAAAACTGTTAATCTGCAGCTAACCAGAAAATGTATAATCAGAAGGGACTTCTACATTTAAAATGAAACATACTTTGATAAAAAAACAAGAACCTAGAGAACCTGACAGAAAACAGTGCAACAGGACACAAGTCCAACAGGGAAAAAAAAAAGTCAATTGGTATTTCCAGCATTAAAATGTTGCTTTAGTTGACTGGCAAATACAAGTTAATAAAACAGCCAGTCTCATGAAGCTAGATTCATACTCTGCTCTCACATACCTTTTGCTGATACACAAATTCAAAGCTTTTTTTCTATTGCTCCCTCCTGTCTTACTGGTACCAACCATCTAAGCTTACGCTCAATTAATGTAAAATCAAAAAGATTTCCTATGAAACAGCTACTCAAACTTTACTTACAAACCATGGATGCTTTTCCATTTGAAATTAAATAATACTCATCTTTCACAGGCAAAGCACCTGAAGTTAACTAGGCAGAGTAATCTTTCAGCAAGTTTATTACTAATCGCTGCCTGTGATTCCATTTTCCAAACTTGTTCTGACATGAAAGACAGAAACCGGTGTAGGTCAGGTCTTAGAAATGAAAGCCAAAAGCACAGTTAGAATCAAGAAACAATACATTAAATTAGAAATACTTTTCCATGCCTGTTGAAGTAGGCAAGCAACATAAATTTATTTTGTATTGAAGGTGTCTGCACACGAGAGAAAAATACTGTACATCCCTGCTTCCAGCACAGAAATTATAGTCACAGCTACTAAAACTGTAAATTCATCCATTTACAGTCCCACAGTCCCACACCCTTCGACAGAATCACTCCTGTAAAAGCAGAGGGGAGTTTTTGGTTTCCCCCCCGACTGAATTGGCCTGCTACTCGCAGATGCGGATGCTGCACTTCACAAACACCAAACTGGGCTGCTGCAGACTTCAGGCGCTGACTTCAGTGGAAGACAGCCACATCTTGCTATGGGGAAAACAGGCCAAGCAATAAAATATGCATTAGCATTAAATCTAAATGTACAGAAATAGCTTACAGACATAATTCTGGCTTACCAGCTCTGCATGCATAGCCTGTATACCTATTTCATTTTTAAACATTAAGAAAAAACTTTTGTGCAATATACTTTCTGTGACACTATCTTTACCATTGTGTGCACCGCTGAGCCTTGAAGCAATAAAAAATATGACAGCATTAGCAGAACCTACCTTTTTTACCAGAAACTACTTCAAAATATAATTGACTTCACAGATTATACTGAGCACACTGTCCCATTAACATTAACAATAAGTATCTTATAAAATCCTTTCCTTTGTGCTTAAGCCTTCAGTTTACAGCTCTGACCTTCCAAATATTCCCAGACTCTACTTTTTGTTTCGTAGATAATTCCTTCATTAACTGACAAAAAATGAAATGTGTGGGAGCCAGTCCACCTCAGAGCAACATCCACAACACCAAAAAAAGCACAGAAACACTCAGCTACAGCCACAAATTTAACATTCACTTCCAACAGCAAAATGAGACTATCAGCATCCAACATTTCATATGATTTAATATACAATGAATCTCTGGCATATCCATAGGTACAAAAATTCAGCTATTGTTTTCCTGCACTACGGCAGCTTAAAATAGTCTGACAAACCCTTCGAAGTGTCAGCAACTTCTTATAGCCCTACCAAGCTACTAACCTCTGCTCAAAACCCGCAGTTCCTCTTCCCTTCTTCCAGCACTTACCCAAGCTAGCATATACTTGCATAAGTCTTTTAAGGCACTGAACTTTTAAGCATGTCACAATTCTATGATGTCTCATTTATATAATTAGTACCAACATATGGCCCACAATCGGTGTGGGAAATCTAAAATATTCTTTAGGAAGCTGTCAAATCTAAAGGGATACATTTTTCAATAACTGAAAAGAATTAAATATGCAAATCCTGCTTACAACACAGACAGCAAGGAAATGGAAATTTAGCCCAAAAGGTGTGCATGCTTGTTGTATTAAACACAGGATTATGCTGCTTTCTACCCGTTAGTGCCAGTACAGATTAAAATATACAGTGACACACAGAGAAGTTCTGCAGCCACCACTTTGGCTGGTTTTAGCAGCACAGGGGAAAACTATACAGTAGATAAAACCAAAACCCACTGTGAAAATGCCAGCTATAGTTAACATACCAGTCTGAACACAGCTCCATGATAGACTTTATTAATATTAAACCATATTCTTTTCAAAACTTCAGCTGTTCCCTGGACAGAGACATCTCTGTAGCATCTCCAGCAAGTAACACACCATGGACTAACAGGGACCATTTTTATTCAAGACCACCCCAGTTCTTCTTTCAAAGATAAAAGCCCAACATCCCTAAAAATCTCTGGGCTAAATTTTTGGTGATTTTCTCTGGTTTCTGATTAGGAAAGCTGCATCTCATTCAAGCATAGCAGTGGCAGGAGAGAGCCCCACCATGGGGAGCGACTAACTCCAGAAAACAACAGAAGCAAACAAGGAGAGCTGCTGTCCACATACAGGTTCTCTTACTTGCCTGAGATAAGCCTTCAGAACCAACAGCTCATAGATTCACAGAACGGTTTGGATTGCAAAGAACCTTAAAGATGATCCTGTTCCAAGCCCCCTGCCATGGGCAGGGACACCTTCCACTAGATTAGGTTGCTCAAAGCCTGATCCAACCTGGCCTTGAACACCTCCAGGGATGGGGCATCCACATTTTCTCTGGTTAATCTGTTCCACTGCTTCACCACCCTTGCATGAAAAGATTTTGTCCTAATATCTAAATCTCCCCTCTTTCAGTTTAAAATAGTTAGCCCTCATCCTATCACAGCACTCCCTGATAAAGAGCCCCTCCCCAGACTTCCTGTAGGTGCTCTAAGTACTGAAAGGCTGCTGTAAAGTGTCCCGGGATCCTTGTCTTCTCTAGGCTGAATAATCTCAACCCTCTCAGTCTGTTCTTGTATGGGAGGTGCTCCAGCCCTCTCATCATCTTCATGGCTCTCCTCACCATTTGCTCTAACAGGTCCATGTCTTTCCTGTGCTGAGGACTGAAGACTGCAACTACATGAGCGGAGTAGAGAGGGAGAATCACCTCCCTTGACCTCCTGGTCACATTTTTTTTGATGCAGCCCAGGATATGACTGGCTTTCTGGGCTGCAAGCACACACCGTGAGGTCATGTTGCACCTGTTACTTATTAATGAGGTAATTAATCAGTTGTACAGATTTAGATGACACATTATGGGAAATGCAAAGAAGATCTCACAATGAAAACAATGAACTGAACACCAGGAGAGTTTCCATACATCCAAGTGTTCATGATTTCTTTAGGAAGTCTCATTGGCTTTCCCAAAGATCAAAAGAGACTAGAACAACAGGCATGTATCTAGCATCAAAAATTCTTTGTAAAGTAGATACCCTGTACTCACAGCTAATAAATTTACTCTTCAGCACAGCATTATTTACTGAGGAAAAAGAAAAAATTGAAACCATTGATGATGCCACATAAAGGAATTAATACACTCCAAAATTATTTATTCATTAGTAGGTTTCAGAATAACCGCTGAAATATGGAACCAGCTATACACTTCTCAAAACAGTTGTTAGTAAAGTCAAATCTGTTCAGTAAAACCCCTTCTTAAAGGCAACTTCAGCGACACAAAAGCTCACTAATTTGAATAAATTCCTACATCCCAGGGTTAAGAATCTGCCAAGCAAGTCAAATGAACTAAACAAGCAGTGCTGGCACTTGACACATCTCTTAAGGGTGGGCTATGACAAGTCACGACCTCAGTCAGAAAGCAACTAATAGCAAGCTGTAAAAGGTATAGACATGAAGAAATCTGGAGATAAGGACAAAATGCTCAAGAGGGATAAATAGGTAAAACCATTTTAAGTGGATTACTGCTCAGATCAGCTCTAATCTTGTTCCTTCAAATGTTCTGTATCTTTTATTGTTAGGTGGATTCATTTCTAACAATACTGTAAACTAAAATGTGCTCTAAAAGTATGAATGGCAGTACACTGACATAAAATTTATTTTGAATCTTAGAGTGAGCCCCAAACATGCAACAGATTGCCTACACTAAGAGCCTCACAAAGCTGGAAAACTGGCAGTTCAGTTGTGAAAAGGAATTAGAAGTCTTAACAGGTATGGAAGAAAAACTTAACCATTGCACTCCACGTATGCCAAAAAACGCAGACGGGAAGGGAGATTACAGAGGGAGGAACCACTTGGGCTGAGTGCAGAGAGACAAGTTTGCAATGCCATCACCAGTGAGTTTCATAACAACCACTTCCAGTGGAGGGGAAAAATAAATAAATAGATAAATCAACAAACAAACAAGCCAGCTAGAGATAAGAAAATAAATACCCATGCAGTGAAAATACTTTCCTTCCTTACAATATCAAAGTATATGGGGCCTCCTGTATTTTTTTTAACTATATTCAAGTTACTAATTTTATTCAAATCCCCTTTACAGCCCACTAGTTGCTGAAAGCTCTGTCTGATCCATTTCTCACAGGTTTCAAAGGTAGAAGAAATGTGTTAAGATGATGTCTTAACTTGTCCAGATAACTCAATTTTTTTCTAAAATGACTACCACTGTTTTATCTAAGCATTATACAACAACCAAATATCGAAGCTGGTTTGCTGTGACAAGAAACGAAACAGACCCAAGGTGTTCATATTCACACTTAATTACTGACTAAATGAGAGCAATTGAAGGTAAAGTGATAAAACCCGATACAGTACTTGCAACTTTGTTATTTTCCTCGGGTGTGCATGTCAGAAAGGTTTATTCTTTCTTTCTCTCCAGCCCCTTGCCTCGCCCATTTTAAATTTTTGACTTTCATCTCTTTGGTTGCATGGTATTATTTAGCATTATTAAAAGGAATGGTACAAGAGGAACCAAACATACAACGTATCCTACTTTTCAAATCTGTTTCAATTCTATCAGGCATTCTTTCTAGTAGCCATGCAGAAAAGATTACCTCTGCTTGAAGATGAGAGTCAATGGACAGTTGGGAAGGCCTGGTGAACTGAGGTCACAGAATTAAATATTACTTAAAAGCGCAATATGCAGTGACACAAATGACATTTTTTAGGGAAACAGCAATATTGGCCTCACAGAAAATGAATAATGTGCATCCTTCCCACAGTTAAACTGTTCTTTAATAAAGACAAAGCATGGGAAAGGATGCAAAGACTTTTAAAACACAAGGGAGATTACTACCTAAAACCTTAAGCCAAATTTTTAGTCTTATTAGTAAGGTAACTTTACATCAGCGCAATAAAAGAAAGGAATCATTAGACCTTTACAATGTCAAGACATCAGAACGGAACAAAATACCTTTCATATAAATGAATCAGACCTAGTAAGATACAAACCTAGGGAAAAGAGATTATATGTATTATTTATATAATATTATACTGTCTACTACTATATTATATTGTACTGCATGTCACATATATTTTATTCAGGAGCAGGGCATTCAGAATACGTACAGCCAATGACTCTCCTGGTTCCTCTCCTAAAATGTGAAGAGGAAACAATACTTTTCCAGATTACATTCTGAAATCTGAAGAGGACCAGAACTACCAGTAGCCATGGATGTTGATGCCTTAAGTAAATTAAGAAAAATAAATAAAATTAAATTCTTATATTTTCAAATACAGCACTAACAGCTAAGGAAGCTTATTCAGTTGAGTTTGCTTGCTTCTTCTGAAATTAACAGCCTTTCAATTCCTTTAATTCATCATTATTCCCCAGTTAAAGAGCATTCATATATTTGACATGCAAATCTCAAGATGTTTTGGCATGGCCCAGCCTACTCAATGATCATTATTTAATTATCTGTGTTACTGTGCAATATTTCAGAATGCACAAGGTCACTACTCAGATGATATACATCGTTATGTCATTTTTTCCCATTTAGAGATGCACAAACCACCTCTAAAAATACTTAATTTTAACTACACAAACCCCACTGAATACAAAACCAATGGTTTTCACTAATAACTATAAAGAAATACTTTAAATAACTGTAGTCAACAGTATTGCAATTCAAAGATACCAGTCAGTCTAATAGGAATTACTTCTAATATTCAAAGCAGCAACAACAAAAAAGGGATTTTTTCAATCACAAACATCAATACTGAAATTTTCAGGAAATATGGGACTTTCTTACTGCAAATAATTTTGAATCCTGTTTTACAAAAACGCACTTCAACCCTACCTACTTACAAAGCCTTAAAATCCTGATTTTACACAGATTACTTCGGATATCTGAGAAAAAAAAAGTCAACTGAAAACATGCATGAAAATAACTGAATGGTTTTGCAGGCCAAAATCAAATGACTTTTTGTAATGTTTTCCATTTCAATCAAGTAAGATAATAATAATAATAACACAGAAACACAAAGTTTCTGATGAGTGGAAGCACATCTTTGAAGTAATGGCAGTAAAATAATACACAACATAAAAATATTTATGGGCTCCTCAAATATCCACCATGAACGCCTCCAATCACCTCCCACTTTCTCACCATCCGCCCTGACAGCACATGCAAAAAGGAAGGTGAGTGCAAGCAGCTCTTGACAGTGGCAATGTGACCCAGGAGATGCAGCGAGGTGGTGCAGGATGTGCAGTCATGATCGTTTAGACCATCTTCACATTGCAGTTTGGTTCTAAAGCAATTTGGTCCTTTCCGAGCCCACAACTTCCATCCAAGAGCACACAGACTACACTATGTTCTTCTGACATGGAATGATGTTTTACCACTGAGAATGACATCACTTTTCCTAACAGATTTTAGCCAGCATTGAGCAGATACATTTGTAAAGGAAACAAAAACTGCCTGGGGAGCATCAGCTTCTTTTATTCCCTTCTTGTCTTCCCCTCTTTTGGTGAGTCTGATGCCTCATCTGCTTGACCTGTGAATTTCTAAAGTTCCACCAAGCAAGACTCCATCCTCAGAAGGTCCAGTTACATATCAGCCTAATAAAAAAAATAATATACCGCATTTTGTCTTGGCTCTCTCTTTTGGCAGCCATGGGTTAAAGAGCATCACTCTGGACTGCTCAGGGTCCGCTGCAAGGCTGGACAGCAACTTTCATCCAGGACCAAAGCCCTCACCTGGCACAACTAGTGTGCCATGTTCAGATAAATGCTTTCTTCCCCTTCTTGCCCTCAACGACTGTGCTCTGGTCAAAGAGGTTGTATTAAGATTTTGGCTTGTGGCATTCTACCATGAAAAATCATTTTACTATGGCCACAACGAGTAGAGCACTTAAACACAGGCTTAGCTAAGCCCTTGATTAGTTATGTTAAAACCAATGAGGAATGCACGACCTTAAAATTAATTTCATGTGCAAATGCTCTGGAACAGGCTCTGAATTCCTACTGTAACATCACCTCTACAATTTCATTTCTTTCCAGTTCATCAGGCAGTTCCTGTTTCTGGTACAATATACCTGTTTCTTTGCCAAATAGTGTAAGTCATTAAAGTATCTTTCACTGAAATTTCATCAAAAAATAAAGAAAAAGCACACACTCACAAATTGCTTTCCTTCTTTAAGAAAAATTTAAGTAGTTGAAGGGGAAATCCTCAGTGATGTGACCGAGTATCTTTAAAATAAAGTTATATACCAATAAAAATCTTATTTAAGATTAATTTCTGTCTATTCACAAAGAGCAGTATTTTTAAAAAGCACCAAATATCTTGAAGTTTTTTTAAAAGTTCTGTAGGGAAAAATGCTTATTACAATTTGAAGAAAAAACAGAATCTCACAGACCCACTACAGCACTTTGAGTAAATGAACAGTAAGCAAAAGAAATTTGAATCCTTATATATGGTCTGTAAGATGAGGTAGGAATTACTGCACTTACCAGGAATACCTGTCAAATATCCACCTGCCTCTTGCTATATTTACACCTCCTGTGGAGCCTAGTCCTCGCTACTCTTCCTGCTCTGCAAGTTGTGGTCAGGGTGACATATGCTGGAAAACCACCTGGCTAAAGTACCTGAGGCTCCAGGCTATAAAGAATCAGCCCAGCACACCACCTTTGGCAGCATTACTGGCCCATCTAATCAAACAGAGCTAAACTTCACAAGTCTCACTGAATGCAACAGTACAAAACAATATCCCTTGGTAACACATTGACCAAAGAATTAAGATTATTTATTGTAAAGGGAACTTCTTTGGAAGCAGCAGGAGGCTTCCTATGTAAAAAAAAAAATCATCCTTGATTGGCTCTTTGATATTAACATAAGGCTCTATTCTATCCTCAGTGCGAGTACACAGTTTTTCCTTAATGCTAAAAGTTAACCCATGCATATGAGAAAATTTTCACCATAATCTCTTATGACAGCGATCTTCAGTTGTCACAGCTCTCCACCTACAGTCACATTCGGAAAGGAAAAATATCCTACATGTTTAAATGGTAAAGGCAGCCAGTGTATCCAAAGGATGCAAGTTCACGAAGCACGCAGCTCCCAGGGTCTGGGTCCAAGCAAATCCTCTCTGCAATAAGCCACGTTCTGTATTTATTAGTGAACACGTGGACAGGAAACATAAGTTTGAAACCAGAGACAGCCTCGGATTTCATACAGGAGCTGAAGACCAACTCTTGCACTGAATAAGCAGAATAATAAGGTATCAGATAATTTCTCTTAGGTGAAAGTGGCACACGTGTTTAAGGCAGGCTGGCAGCACAGGCATTAGTTTCACCTTGTATAAATGTGAGAGTCTCCAACACACAAAAAGCTACATCCCTGCTCCACTATGAAGAAATATTGGGCAACATTATGTTACGGGAGGACATACACCTCGACTTCCGTCCTGCACGAATTTCCAAATCAGTTTTAGTGTATTTGTTTGTGATTCCACTGTTTTTTCCTTTCCCCCCCACATTCTTCTCTACAAGGACTGTATTTTCCAAATAAAGGGAGTTGCGGCTGAAATGGTGATTACACAGAAGAAAACTTAACAAAACCATATGTAATAAACTATAATCATATACTACACAGTATATGCAGTTCCACTTCAAATGCAGCCCAAGCCACAAGAACAGTCTTTTGAGTCTCATTATGTACAGAAGAATAAGGATATTTATAAATGGGCAGTAGCTGCTTGTGCTCATTGCCCTTGGAGAAGCATATATATTCATAACAGCTAGTGGACTTGAATTCAAGTTCCACACATTTATTGTGTTTGAGAAGAATACAGGAGCTACACCACAGTCCAGGATTTAAGGCTCATCCAAATCGGTGTCAGTTTTCATAGAAAGTAAAAAAATATCCATAGTCAGCTAATAGGTGAATACATTCAAGTTGCTCCATCCTGGAATATAATTTTGACAACTGTGTAGTAAATACTCAACTGAACATACTGTTCAGTATGACTTAAAATCTGCTTTACTTGAGGGTGTTTCCATGAATATACTCCACTACATAAGTAATGTATCGGTAGATATTTGTCAGAAACTTCCTTTATTCAGAAGTAGCTCCTCTTCAGTGAATAAGCACTCAAAAAAAAATGTCCTTTTTTTGGCCATTTCTTCCCTTTTGAATTACTAGAAGCTTAAGACTTGAATGTTCACAGAAGAAATATTTTCTGCTGCACTGGAGATGCATAAAAACGTAAGAATCTTCGAAAAAACAACAATTAAAATGGTCAATCAGAATAATGGGAACTGTGGTCTGTCTAATGTAACCTCTTGGCCATCTGTAACTAATATCACAGAGAAGAAAGGTATATTAAAGTGCACAAGAACATAGTAAACTTGCTTTTTTCCTATTACCATGCTTTAAAACACTGGAGGAAAAGGGAGTGTTTATCCTAACTTCTGTTAATGCACAAATTATAATCATACATGTAAAAGTCAGATTTTCAGTTTGAACTCATGCTTTTAGACTGTGATACCTATTTTGTCATAAGTTCCTGAAGTTAATTACATGCTGTATTAAAAGTTTGAATCAGTTATCTCCATCTATTGCCTTTCAATGAATTTCTTTGTTCTTGCTGCAAGTTAAAGTGCACGGTTTATTTATACACAGACAACTGCTCATCAGCTAACCTAACTAAGCTGATTCTATTCCTTTCAGCACCTCCCCACAAGGAATTCCTTCCAATGACGCAAATCACTTCTGCCCATCCTGCAGTCCTTCTCTATTTCATTGTACTTTCTTAAGGGTGATGCAGAACAAAATGAAGAATTCCAATTACAAAGCATCATGATGTAAACCAGTGGTAACTCCTAACCAGGAATTATTGTCATTCTGTTTTAGAAAATATTTTTTTTGTTAATTTTTTTCCTTTTTTTTTTTCTTTAAGAGCCAGATAAAAGCCAAACTTGGTAGGTATTTTCCTGCAGTAAATATACTTAATTTAATATTCAGCAACACACAATTAGGTCAAATCATGTACTCAGACGGTTTTACTTGGATACTTCAGCTGGCATCACAGTGCCTATTCCCTAAGCTTTGCTACATACTCCTTAAAGTTCCTCAGCCTTCTTTTGTATCACCCACAAATTCTACCAACTCTTTGCTCATCTCTTGAGAACATTCTACAAGTCACATCAAAAACATTCACCTACTACTCATATGGCTATATCTTCCCACTAATCTTCTATGACGTCCAAGCAGCTCTGACCACGGCTCACATCCTGCAGGACAGCATAACCCTGAGTCACACTACACCAGAACTCCTGCAGAAGAAAAGGTTCCAGTAAGCCTGCTGCATGCTTTTCCATTCAATGTTCTTAAACACTTCTTACAGGACAGCACTTTGGGATGAGAACTTCTAGAAAGTCTAGAAAAAAGTTATCTTCAAACAGAAAATAATAGCTGCACCTGTTCATCTTCCTAAGTTGCACATCTACCTTTATCTAATCTAGTTGCAGAAACACTCACAACAAGACAAAAACCTAGTATAGCCTTATTATCTTGGGTACCTTTCTTTGCTTCTTCTTCCTACAAAGACTCTACTCTGAACAGAGAAAAGGGCCACAGACATCTTGTGATTCAACAACCGCTTGCAACTGCAAGAGATATTATACAAAAGACAGTGGAACATAACAACAGGCAGCAATATAACCAAGAAAAGGAGAGGTTATGCTTTGATGTGAATCATCAAATTCTCACAATATCTCACTGTGCCTGTCTGGCTGTTGCTACCACCAGCAACTGATATATTTTCTTTCTTCTCATTTCTTATTTGGGCAATCCAAACGTAGGGCAACAATCCAGTCTGAAATACTACATAATAGTGAAATTCACTCCTATTGATGAAAAAGCATTTGTTCCAAAAGGCACTCTTCTAACCTCAAAAGCCTGCAAACAGCAATGCTTCTAAGAGCTCACATGCATCCCACACAAAACCTGTATCCTTTTAAATGTCAGCTCACAAATGTACCTAAGATGTATAAAGAAAGTACTTCCATTTCTGGGATTTTAGAAAGTTCTTTGGTACACTAGCCTTCAGTAAAAAATTGCTTCAATGGGTCAGACAGGATTTCATAACAGCAAGTGCTGCACTTAAGACTCCACTCTTACTTTTTTCTTTGTCTCTTTATAAGGGGGGAAATTTCTTCCATGATTGTAAAAACAGTTTGTCCTTGTTTTATTTTAGCTATTGTGTCTCCATTGAAAATCATCAGAATCAATGGCTCAGAAATACTCCTATAGGAATCTTTATTTTAAAAAGCACAGTATCAGGTGGTCATTTCTATCTTAAGAAACAGCTTTCTAAAGCAAAAATAGCATCGATCTCCTATCTATAAGCACAGCCTCTGAATACAGCCAAGAAGGCAATAAATTTCACCTTCCTAGTACTTCTTATCGGCAAAAGCTTTGAAGTATCACAACAAGGGCAGGTAACAAACCACAAACATTACTGAAACTGGGAAGCAAAGCACTCCAGTAACTTAAGATGTAGACTATGTCATCATAAAACGCTTAAGAGAAGCAATTCTGAAATTAATATTTTAGAAAAAAATGATATGTTGTTTCTTTTCTAGAGTGGATCAATATAGCAAACACTGGATGTAGAAGTAAGATGGACTGCAGCCATATAGCTGCCTTTCTTCATTGGACTACCATCTCACAACACGACTTTGTTCCTTCAGGCTTCATCTAATGAATTTCATAGTCTGCAGATTTTGTTGTACTGCTACAACTTAATCATCTCATCTTTCACTTAAAAATTAAGCAAGTTTCTCAGTCCTGTGACTGCAAGTTAAAAAACTTGAAAATGCATGGTCCCAGTGAAATCAGAAACCAGAAAACAAATAATAACACAAATATAGCCTTTAATTTAATCTCAACTTACAATTTCTGGAAACAAAAAAATGGATTTTTAATTGGTTGGAGAGTGAACAGATTATTAATAGATAATTGAGGATAAGGAAGTCTTTGTTCATTTGACTCTTGAACAGGGTGGTTGTTACACCTGCAGAAAAATAATGGTTCCTTTTTCTTACTATCTGCTAACTACAAAATGTAAATTATTGAAGCACACATGAATCTTCTGAAAGATGGACCTTAACCAAAAGCCTCCATAAGTCTGCTAAATAACACTAGGTAACAAATTGCTCACCAGGATGCATACCAGGTTTTCTGGCTGCCCTCCCAGCAATCTGTTCTGTCATGGGTCTGAAGTTCTTCAGGACAGAGGCATTGACCCTTTGCAGCTTCTGTTTTGCGAGGACCTACTGTAATGCAGTTCTGACAGGATGGAGATACACATGTCCCAAAGAAGCTGACAATCAGTGTACTAACTCAGGCCCTCCTACATGCAGTCAGCAAGTCAGACTTCTTGGGACACTTCCAAGTAAAAACATGTTCTGTACGACCAGGCTCTTTGCTTGTCAGAGGTCTCACTCCTGTGCACGCAGCATCAACCACAGAAAAAAATAACTGGCAATAAATTGGACTGATTAAACTGACTGCATTTTCAACCATCCTGTCCACAGTTTCCCAAATAAAAAAACCTGCTCTCTCTTCCCATGGTTCAAAAAAACAGAAGAGTCCCCCACTCTCAGCTGTCAGTTTTAAGCTAAACCCGAATACTACAGATGAACTCCCTACCATAATGAAACCTCCTGACAGCATACTGCAAGTTCCTTTAATGAAATAACCACCAACAACAACAACAACAAAAAAGGATGTAGCATTTCCAAGTAAATTTTCCATTAAAAAAAAAAAGGAAAAAGGTGATTCCATCTGCATGGAGTCAGCTATGTTAATCCAAACTAGAGAAACTGCTAAAAGCTAACAAGACCTATAGTCCTACGGAGCCTACTACGTAAGAAAGGTAAAGTGAAAAAGCAACCACTGAAACATGCTTGCAACAAATACAGTTTGGATGATACTGCTCAGGACCAAAAGTTTCATCAGAAGTGAAAGATATGATTTAAAAAGAAGAGTGTATCTTACTTTTGCAAAGGTGTTTTTTCTTCCAAAGTAATAAAAAACTTATTAGGTCTAATGTGATCCAAAACTTGAGGGTTTTTTCTATCTTATGTTTTATGAAATTAACCTTACATTTACTCATTTCTTATCTCTGGTCATGAACTCTCATGCCTCTTCAAGGCAATTTTCACACTTTAGAACACTGACTTTGGCATAATGAAAAGGCAACACTGCTTTCTGACATGATGAATTATCTTTTTGATATACCAGACAGGACCATTGCTTCTCTCCAAGTTCAATCTTTATTTCACGGTCATTTTTATCAAATCAGTGCTGGTGGTGATATATCAAATCCTCAGATTTTAAATTAAATTGTCATTAACAAAGGTTTTCAGGCTTCTCCAAATTTTCTCTGTTTGGTTTATTCTGCTTGCGGTTTAGTCTCAATGTCTTTTGGTTTTGCCAACACTCCCGGGTAGTTCCCACTAAGGCTCAGCCTTCTTGGTATCTCTGTGACTAGAACAAGTTCCATTCCCTGCTTTCCTGATTCCCCAGTGGAGACCACAGCAAGCTCTATACTTGTGGTCTGAAACTGGGCACCATCCAGGTTGTTTCCTATTTGTATCACCCAATGGGTGACTTCATATTTTGTAGCAAGTTGAAAAGGTCAACAGGCAGTTAGCAGCTCTACATTTATAATAAAACTACATATATATACACATATATTGTATTTATATCACCTAGAAATAATTTCTTTATTAGTTATACTTACATGCAATACACATTACAGTTCTATAAATGATCTACACTTACATTAAAGATACATCAAATAATAGAGACACACACATATTTATACATAAATAAAGCATACAATATAATAATTAACAACATTCTAATCACACCAACAGCCAAAAGAAGCCAATAGATACAAAAGCCACATACTAAGTACTTTAAAAATTACATCTTCCAAATTACAGTTCCTCCAGAAGTTCTCCACATAACTTTATACATGTTCCTTCTTCTCAAAGAGCCCTTCCTCTCTTCCTTCAACATAATGGTACAGATTATTCAATTACAGTACCTGAGAACAGAGCACTGACTTTGTAAGAGTACCTTTCTGATAGCCCATCTCTTAAAAGTATGTACTGTTCTGCAATGAAATAAAGCCAGATGATGTTAAAACAGTTCTCTGAAGTTACCATTTCAGAAAAAAAACTATGAACAACTATGAAAAACACAGTTACATAATTTTTAACAAAACAATATGGAACCTAGTGCAATGCATTAATGGGCCATAATGTTATTGAACAAGACTACAAGAGAGACACTTCACTTGCACTTGCTTGTCAGACAATTACTCTCTGCTACTGTAATACCTCATGTGCATACTTCCAAGGAAGACTCATGAACGCACAGGTTCATTAAGGGAATGAGAGAATCGATTGTAAAATGGAAAAGGCCGAGTGAGGTCATATTTCAAAGAGATGAATATGGTACACTCCATTATGTTGTAATCAGCCTCTCTCTTTCATCCTAAGACCTGTAATAGTCTATCCTAATTTTCAAGCAAAAAAAATTCTCACCGTCTGCATCGTACCTTCATCCCAAATACAGTGAGGAATTCAAATGTGCTGCAGGCAGTTTTCATTTACTATGGTCTTTGGAGCAGACAGTATTGATGTTGCTGACCATTTTTCTCCTTAATAAGAAAAACATTCAAATGCTACTAATATTGCTGCCTTGGCAAACCACATTTAATAGATGGGATTTGCCCTGTACATGACATATAGAACATCAATCAAGGCTGAATTTTATTTCGATTTATTATGGTTGCTGTCTAAATGAAAAAATGCTTATATCGTTAAAATGTCTTACAATATAAATGTGCAAATGATGTAATCACCCATTTGTGAGAAAATTCTGATTTTGATTAAAAATAACTACAGTTGAACTTCTAAATATTTAATAAATGCAAAACCAGAAAACACAAGCATATTAAGAAACCACAATAATTGGCATCTGATGTAATATCATGGTTTTGTGCTTGATAGCAGCCTTCCAATAGCTACAGGACACCTACAAGGAAGCAGGAGAGGGACTTTTTACAAGGGCAGGTAGTGATAGGATGAAGGGTAACGGCTTTAAGCTGAAAGAGGATAGATTTAGATCAGATATTAGGAAGAAATCATTCACTATGAGAGCGGGGAGGCACTGGAACAGATTGCCCAGAGAAGTTGTCATCCCATCTGGTGGTGTTCAAGGCCAGCTTTGATGAGGCTTTGAGCAGCCTGGTCTAATGGAAGGGCATTGTAACTAGATGATCCTTAAGGTCCCTTGCAAGTGAAACCATTCTAAGATTCTATGATGACAGCTTTTATCTTCTAAAAATGAGTTTATAAGGTATTCTTTTAAAATTATGAGTTGCCTTTTTGTTAAAATCATCCAGAATAAACTACTTCAATCTCAACTTCATTCAGGACTCTCACGTGTTTTTTTTTTTCAAGTTATCATTTATCACAGTGCTTTGCTTGCTATAGCCAGCTGTCTCCAGACTTTGAACCCAGTGGCCTGCAAATGCCTTCCTATCTAAGCAACTGTGGACACCAGAAAAACATCAAGGGGCAGAAAGCAGCACCTTATAAGAAAATAGAAAGTATTCAATTCCCTAATTGATTAGAGTGCACAAACCTTTCCCAGTTGAAGAGACAGAATTTACTGCTTGGCACAGTCCTGCTGGCACATAAAGTAACCCAGTCCCCCAAGAACTAGTTGTGATGACGGCTCTCCAAGCTGCTGTCTCCAGAACTGCACGAAACAACGTGTGCAAGGTAACAGCCATGCAGCGGTGAGAGCTATGGATTGCCAGGTCAACCCAATGATACTTAAAACTCATTAAACTGTGATATACTTTCTTGGTATTATTAGCTTGCAATTATCATATAAATACAATACCCTCCATTATAAATTGCTGCCTTTTTCTGCTGTATTCATTTGGCAATGCTCCTAAGCCCACACCCTAAATGTGCTGTACACAAAATGAACGACACATGCTTAAAATATTTCATAAGGACATTGCAGGCCAGAAAGAAACCAAAAAAAACCAAAACAGTTTCTATTAGAAAACAAGAGTTTAGCATGGATATGTACACTACTTCCTCATGTTTTCCTTACTTGGACAGATGTATTTGAAATAGAGTTTAGATGCAAGAAGCAAAAGACTGAACTGCAAAAATGGTTTCTCAGCACATACAGGAAACAATGAGAAGATGTGATGAACAGACGAGTGGTATCATTATACACCACATCATTTCGTGCGGCAGTTCATCAGGTAACCACGCACAAGACCCAGCATCTTTGATGGCAGGGAAAACAGCATGCAAGGTTTTTCCCTTGCACCACACTTTATCATAACCAACAACTGAGGAGCAATTTGAACTTGGCCTTGTAAAAAAACAACAAAAAAATAACTGGAAATGAAGGAAGTGCAGGAAAGCTACATGATAAACGGGATTTTTATAATGTTGCATATTGTAAAGTTTGCCAGAACGTGTCGAAAGAAGAGCCAGTTAAATCACTTCCTGTTACAGCTGTTTAACTTTATAGCTAAAATGTTCGTATTAATTCCATTTAAAAATTAGAGAAGGAAATCCAAAATATTATTACAAGTATGTTGGCCTGACACTATCTTTTTTCTATATTTACTAAAAGATATAATACTCTCAACTTCAAAGGGTGATGAATTTACACAAATTGTGGGTATTCACACCCTCAGGGCCACAGAGTCGTCCTATGCAAATCCTACAAAATTTAAACTTTACTATACATTTCTGACAAACATTTTAGAACAGAAAGAAAGAATATTTTAGTAGTTACGGAGCTGGCCTGACATTTAGAGAATCTCAATTCAATTTCGCTGTCTGCCAGACTTCCCTTCATAATTCCAGACAAAGTAAATAATTTTCCTCACCCCAGTTTCTCATCTTCAGAAAGGAAAAGGGGGCCTTACAAGAAATCTGGGGAGAGACTTTTCACAAGGGCATGTAGTGAGGGGAATGAGGGGGGTTGGTTTTAAATCGGGAGGGGAAGATCTAGATTAGAAGGAAGGAATTTTTCATTATGAGGGTGGTAAAGCACTAGAACAGGAACCGCCCAGGGAAGCTGTGGATGCCCCTTCCCTGGAAGCGTTCAAGGCCAGGTTGGATGGGGTTTTCAGCAGCCTGGTCTAGTGGAAGGTGTCCCTGCCCACGGCAGGGAGGGTGAAACTGGATGATCTTTAAGGCCCCTTCCAACACAAACCATTCTATGCTTCTATGATTCTATGATTTAAGTACCTGAATTAAGCAAGTTTTAAACAAAGGGAAAAGATATTCTTTTCTTCTGCATTTTTATTTTGTCCTTCAGGCAGAAAGTCACCTGAAACCTCAGTCTTGCACAGGCTTTGACTGTATGCTGTTCATATCTTGAAATCAACAAAACACACTACAAGTAACACACCTTATATGTTGCAGGTCTTAATGTCATTGGAGAGCCTTCCATTTCAAAACTACTGCTCTGTGATAAGAAAAGATATAGAAGAATGAGCACTGGGGAAGTTAATAAACAAAATGCATTCATGGCCCATTACTTCAAATAACTTTACTATATAAATAGTCCACCCATAAAATAATGGCCTCAATTAACATTTAATTCTCACACAATGCATCTGTAATGTACTGCAGGGATTAAAAGTTCTGCATGAATATCACTATTCTAGAAGTGCCACAACTTACAAGAGAAGTACTGACATATTTTCCACTTGATTAAAAACAGTTCCTAGCTGTTGCCCGCCTTGTTTCTCTATTAGACCTCCATAGAAGAATTACAAGAAAAGATACTCTACCAGATGTGGGAGCTCCCAGTATGCCAGCTGATGATGACCCTCACCCTTACTTTGAAAGTTCACAAGGACTCTAGTTCAGCACTACCGCAGAGGAAAAAGCGGGAAAAAGAGGTCCAGCCACCCTGCTAGTCGTGCAATTTTGTTCGGGACGTAAATGATGAACATCCACTGCATAAGTGCAGGCTTCAAGCCTTTTTATAACACGATGGAATGAAGCAAGCTTTCTGAGACACGCTTGTCCTCATCAGCTAACAAAACAACAGCACTGCTACTGCAGGGAACAAACACTTGAGGACAAGACCAAGACAACAGTGGAAGAGTCTTTCTGACATCATGTGGACATTCTGACAGCAACATGCTACCAGGGTAGCTGTCATGATTGCAACTTGCCAGATCCAAATGTTGTGTCAAAGACCTTCCCTCACTCAGCCATCTCAGCTTTTGCCAAGCTAACATATTCTTTTTTAGCACAGAAAATTAAGCTGTTAACTGGGAAAAAGAGTATATTTGTAATATGTGGTTGCTTTTATCTTGCAACACAATGACGGAGCATTGATGAGACAATAGCCCGGTCAATTAAGCAAACACCAACAAAACACATTCTAACAACGACCATCACATTCACGGTCTCATTTTAGGAACTGACTCCAGCAAACACAGATATTTTTTTGTCATATGTTTTTGACTAGAATCCTAACAAAATTAGCTGCTAGAAGAAATCAAGCTGCTACAAGGCACCAGGATTCACGGTATGTTGCAAAACCTGCTGAAAAAGCCAACAATGCTTTCTCTAGAGGCCAGAGATGAGGAAGGTCAGAAAGCTCCTGGAAATCTAAAATGGACATCACTGTGCTTTGATGAAGAAGGGCTTTGATGAAGAAGGGCTTTGATGATGAAGTGGTGGATTAAAAAGAGCATATTAAGAGTTAGCATAAGAAAGAGATCTAAACATAAAACCCTGCCAACCCCTATTGTCCCCAAAAACACGTCTAGGGTCATGGTTAGGCCTTCTGCCTGTGGGTTTGTCTGAGTCATGAAAAAAAGAACCTAATTCAAGGGAAATGAAATATACAAAAAATAAAACTGCTTTTCAGCTATAATACTCCTTGCAAGTATTGTCTTATTTTAATTTATTATTAATATGATATGTTAGCAGTTGTCCCTAATAAGCTCTGCATACATCCAAGAAAACTGCATGCACTGACAAAGACGCTTCTAGTTTTGCACAACACATGGCTTTTTTATATGATATGTTCTCTCTTGAAAACTACTCCTTCACAAAATGAAAATTCAGCAGAATCTCTAATAGCTTTCATATTTCAGTCTAATAGGTAGCATGGCATTGCACTGCCACCCACCTTTGCTACAATATTGCACAGCACATTTAACAGACATTGGCTTCCTTCACACAGTCCTTATGTGCAGCTTCTGCAGGACCTTAGCATTAACATTTAACAGAGTCTATGAGCATAAAGCACATTTATGAACACCTGCTAGAACATTTTATTTGCCTTAAGAGTTTTATTACAACTGTTAAATTTTCTTGCTATGCTTTATGGCCCAAATCCTGGTCCAGTTCTAGCCTAAACTCCCACTGACTTCAACGGGAAGCAGATTTAATTGTATATGGTTTTCCATACAAATTCAATACAGCTTTAAGCAAAATGGGATCTCTGGTAAGCACAATACTGGACAGAAAAAGCCAGTGCCTGGCAGCTCTAAACAGAACTCAGCCTTCGAACAGAACTAAAAAAAAATAGATCCAACATAAACCCCACACCCACGAATTTATAACCTACATTTTGTATTCCAAAAATTCAGTGACTCCGAGACTGAAAGTACAGGTCATATAGGTATCCCATCCACAAAACCCCATGGCCTCCCATGCTGTGGGATGTTCTACCATCAACTGCTCCCTCTTGAACCACTCACTATGCTCCCACTACCAAAACTTTTGTGGTCTGTATTAAAGCCACCAAAGGCAAGAATCCAGTCGTGTCAGCATCCTTCTCCTCCTCTGACCCTCTGACACACCCAGAGAGTCACAACCCTCCACAACAACACAAGATAGCCTAGAACAAAGAGCACAGAGCCAGAAGGCATAGCTGGGGAGCAGTCCAAATGAGATGTTGCAGAGGAAGTCATGCCAGGAGTTTAACTGTTCTGAAGATGTTTTCTACAACAACTGTTTCTCTTGGACAGTTTTACCATTGTTACCAAGATGTTCATCACACCCCTGTGAAAATGAACATGACTACATACAACTGAGCAACACAGCTCCTCACAGCTTAGCAAGAGGTAATGATGCAGGACTCTGAAGTCTGTGTGGAATACTTCTAGGAAGATTTAACCTCACTGGAAAAATACACAGACATTACTTTGACCATCATTGTAGGAAGCTCTAAAACACTAAGACACACAGCCTAGTAGACAATATGACAATGCTGCTTCTGTCTCACAAAAGCTTAACAGTAAATGCTTGATTCAATGCATAGTATTAAGACCCCAAAAATCAAAACAATTATAAAAATGAAATTATAGACACAATGATGAATGGTGACCGATGAAATTTTAACAGATCTAGCACCATACACAAAAATCATTGATTTTCTCTGATTACTACTTAGGTGATCAGAGTGTATGAGGTCCTAGTTGCCTGCTTGCTCTAGATTTTATTAATGTTCCAATATCAGACACCCAATTTGGAAATCAATGCTTACTTCATCATTTTTCTCTGAAGGATTCTATTATTCACAATTGATTTAACAGAAATGAAAGGCTTACCATTAACAACACCCAGCTGCTGACGCTTCTTAGATGAATTATTGAACTTCTAAAAGTGAATTAACCTAACCATCACCAAGACTTATTGTCTGATGTTTCTTATACGAAAGGCAGTGTATTTATAATTATAGAATCAAGTAGCAGAAAGTAGCTTCTTTGCCACCTCCTTAAACACCCCCATATACACCAAGTAGATATTAAGATTTGCAAAGATACAAATAGGAGTTATGCATCAAATACAGCTTAGTGTCTGTCTTTTTACACCTTTCATCATCTTTCAAAAACTGAAAGATACAGGTCCTTTCAGGCTTCAGAAAATTAAATCCAAGTTACATCTTGTGTCAATGGGATTACCACAGCCAAAGATCCATAGAGCTGACCATGCCCTGCCAAAAGCCTACAGAAGACTATTACTAATTCCCTTTAGGTACAAAGTGAAGATCCACCTTATGAATTGAGATAAAAGTAGCAAATATTGCAAATAGAAGTAGTACTAAAACTCCACCCCCAAAAGCAGTGTAAGTGTACAAAGCAGAAGATCTATGTATAAAATCCGTCATCTGAGCAAAGCGACTATCTGCTCAGAACATAAATCCAACATGCCCATTTTCCAGTTGAAAAAGGACTATGCATCACCCAAGGTGAATTCAGTGGCTCCTGTAAGAGCTGTTGTTTGGCAGATTACAACCTGATCAGAAGTTCAGTACCAAGAAAGAACAGATACAGAAGGGCAGTTCATCAGAACACTCTCTGATGGACCAACTTCAGCCTCCATACCTTCAGCATTCCCTGGCAGGTACGCTGCTATCAACACTCTTCATGAATCATCACTGAGAAGTGCTGATAAAAATCTGGAATGCCAACAGTGCAACACCACCCAGCTGCACTGGTCTACAAACAACTTACTGTAATGGACACAAGGACGTGTGTCAAGCAATACGCTGTCCTTACGTCAGGGGTTAGCAGAACCACAGCTGTCTAGTGGCACATCAAGAATGTTTCAGGCCTTACTAGACTTCTTGCTAATCAGCACCACCTGGTTGAATATGCTTTCAAAATGCTATAATGGCAGCTGCTGTCTCCTTTAGCATTCACCACACTTGCAGAGCTCAGCTCAAATCTGTAACTGCTCTGAAGACTTCAGCTCAAGACCAAGCTGAGACTCCACGTGCAATACATTCAAAGTCTTCTGGAATAATAATGCAAATTTGCCTTTCTTTTATGATGGAATGATGAGATGACATACCTGTTCCTTTTCACTTAAGCTGAAAGGCAACGACTGCCCAAAATCACTAGAGCCTCTTCTGAAAGCCCTCAATGGGATTACCACATACTGCTGGAGGCAAAACATCTGGGCCTTTTTTCTAGGGTTAGCATCTGAGGAAAACAGTCTTAGAGCAAACCAATCTCTTTGAGTACTGCATTTCTCCTCCTCAATCCCCTCCAACACTTTTAACCTCTATCTTACTGGAATTAACTTTTTAAAATTCTGTTTACATTGGACAAAAAGTTGAAAAATTAAGGAAAATGGGAAAGAAAGAAACCTGACAGTCTCCAAGCTCACAATCTTACTATCTTAGGAAAACAGGCCAAAATAATGAAATTGTGATTATGTTGAAAATATTTAGGTCCCAACATTTTGCAATCTGCCTCTTCTTTATAGAGTAACACTCTTGAAATGGAGGCTGGTTGGCCATAACTAATGATTTGATATCTGCATAGAACACATCTCAGCAAGTAGGTTATAATATTTTTTTTTAAGAAAAAGACATGGACATTAGCAGAATTCCTGCCTTTCCTGCACTCATTTTTTCCAGTATTTTCCACATTGCGAAATACCTCTTAATACTACAAAGTCACGGCAGATTGCAAAAGTGGTTCCTTGTGGTTCCAATGGGAGTAAGTGGTCAGAATCTGGCATTCAACAAAGTTTCCATTTCTACATAGGTTTCATTTATTTTTCAGTTTAAAAATAAGACCATATTTTGGCATGTAACTAGAGCTGCTCCTACAACACAAGAGAAATAACACTGCTGGCAAGCCTCAAAGCTGTTCCGAGACAAAACTGTACTGGCAGAACTTTTAGATAACTTCTTTTTGACTACAGGCAGAATTCATCACCAGCATAAATGGGAGAAACCTCACTGAAATCAATCCTGTTACACATGCTTACTGCAGCTCTGAATCTGCATTAAGTTTATATAATGCAAATATATTTAGCTGACACTGAATTTAAATTCTGTTGAACAAATTCTGTTTATCTTCTACATGTATATAATAATTTAGCATTGAATTCTATGACCCTTCTGTGAACGCCGTTTTCCCTCATACACAAATGCCACCTTGCTATTTCCTAAATACCATGACCATGCCACACTAATGCCTATTAACATAACAGTGATCCAATTCAGGTGCCCAGTGGTTACAATGCAATGAAATTACAGTTGCAAGATCCATATTCCTGCATCAATTACAGGCATGGAAGAAAATAACATAAATTTGACATTTCACAACTTCTGAGGGTTTGAATTTGCAACCTACTTACTAAAATACCTTTTCTGAACGTCATACCCGAGGTTTTTTTAGAGCATGAATAAGTTAACCAACGCGCAGCAGCGCTCCTTCAACACAGATCACAGCAAGACTTAATTCTCAACTTCACAGACAACCATGAAAGCATTCAGGTATCTGAACATAGGTGCCCATGCCCTTGGATATACAGGATAAAGCTGGATGATGCATAAGACGAAGAACTTACAAAGCGGTGCAGGTTTCTTTATATCAGCTGTTGAAAGCAACTGAATTGAGTCCTTCTTGCCAGAGAGAGGGAGAGAAAGACACATGATAGTGGTATCAGTCTACTGAGGTAAGCTTATGGGTTTGAGGAAAAGGGTTACAGCAAGGTCCTTTTTTCCTTTTTTTTTTTTTTTTTTCTACCTCCTGCCTGGGAAATGCAGATTGTTCTTACTGTGAAAGAACAGTGGGCCACAGGAGCATTAAAGTAGCTACTACAGGCAGGCTTCACCTGATACATAGAAGTACGGTAACCAAACCTCTACCATTTTCCAACAGGTACTATACCTCCCCTTCTTTAGTAGTTGTGTGATCCCAGCTTTGGGACAGTTTGTGATTTTGGCAAGGTGACAATTTTTTCCTAATGAGCACAGGTTAGAAGAGAACCTGATTTTTAAGCTTCCATATCTTATCAGATCCCAACAGAATTTCACTGATTTTGAAAAGAAAAAGGCATTTAAATTGCTTGAGAATTCTCACCTTGCCAAATATGAAGATCTGCTGCAAACAAAGGATCATGTCAAAGAAAAAGCAATAGGGAGCTTAAAGGCATAAGTACTTCTAAACCAAGGGCGTCAGACTCACAGCTCCCACTGCTCTCCTGCTCCTGCAGCGTAACGTGTGTCACACGCTGCACACGTGACCAGCGCTGGCAGGAGCACAGGGACAAGGAGCTCGGCGCTGCCACCGGGGAGAAACAAGGTGCTGGGCAGGATAAAACAAGGTGGAGGAACAGATAGGGCCAGTGGGCCATGAGTTTCACACTCCTGCTCTAAACCAAAGCTCTAAGCAGGGGTTCCTTACACTACAGTTGACTTAACCTTAAATGTAGTTGTTCAAATACTGAATTGAAAAGCTTCAATGTTTTGTTTGCCTTTTTTTTAAAAATAACAAAATAAAACAAAATAAAACAATCCTATGCTCTTTTTAACCTGTTATACTGTTACTGGAGATAAAAACACCAAAGAAACATAGACTGGATTTATTTACCTTCAGGTTCTTAACAACCTGTTTCCAACGTACAAACTCACAAACTGCTCCAAATAATTCAGCTAAGCGCATTTGCAACACTTGATTGCAAAAGTCAGGGTGCCTACATGTAAGCTATCTTTTTGATAAAATATACCATTTATTTTAGGTGTTTATTGACTTGAAACAATTCAACAAACAAGAAGAAATGTAAGAGGCAATGATTATGTGCAGATCACAAATTAAGGTGGTTAATTTGACCATCGATGTAATTAATACATTGACCAGAAAGGTATAGCTAAGGCCTTCAAATAAACTTAATACGCAGCCACTTTAGGACTAAAATTCTAACTAGTGCTCTCACTGAGAATGAGTTACACAAAATTTCAGTGTAGTATGCCTAACAACTGGTGTCACAAAAAATCATCAAATCTTCAGGAATTTAAGGCCAATTTGCTACTGACTATAGGAGGACACAATAATCACCTTTTTATTTCAACAGTGGAAATAATGAACTACAGGTGCTTCAGAAAGACTTTGATTGTTGAAAACAAGCAGTCTCTTTCTTCCCATATATTACTAAGTCTAACAGAGGCACATTTTTATTTAGGCTAAATCATGCCTCATGGGACACACTTAAGAGGAAGAAAGGAGGACATGCAACTGGCATTTGAGACATATTGCCAGAGCAAAGCTGCCAAAAGCACACAGCAGGGAGCATGTTTTGGCTATCATGAGCAGAATAAGCATGCACTCTTTAACCACTGCCAGCTGGCATTTGTTTCCAAATACAGAATGCTCACTAGGCAGTTTGGAGACTGGACATGCTCCTAACCTTAAACCATGCTCCCATAAAAATGCACTGCTGAGATACCTCATTAACCATGCCTGTCTCCTAGCTTACTGCCAAATGAGAAAGACAATAACACACAATAATCATACATTTCCCTCCATGAACAAAAAATTACTGGAAGTAGATCCTAACATACTCTAGTGCTTACAGCGAGAGAAAGATTTTTAAGAGGGTTAGAAGAAGATTCTGCCAACATCTTAAGGAGCAGAAACACTTCCTGATCCATTATACAAAGATAGAAAAAGTGAAATACAGAGTATCAAGAAAACACAGCAATGAACAGCAAAAGTTGCTGGCGCTATGATTATAAACTATACTATCATGTTTAATACAACCTCTAGCAATCCTCACAACAGAGACGTTCCCTGCTTTATGAACTGGGGCAGATTTGTGGGTAGAAGATTAATGTCCCCCTCCATCTGCTAATGACTATATAGGTCCCCTGGGCTTTGCACCAAGGGTACTTCGCCCTGAGGATGAAACAGGAAATGGGAATTTGTGTTCATTTCCACATGTGCCTACTATTTTCAGCAACACTCCCAATTGTTAAATGTGTATTATTTCAACTTTATCTTCCAAAAACATATTTTATCACCATAGTTCAACTGTGACTCCAATTAGATTTTCAAAGAAATCTGTTAAAAGGAGAACAAACCAATCAGGGGGTGCTTTTCACTTTTAAAGTGCTTACCTGACACAGCCTGCATCAGTATTTTCCCTGTAAGTGCCCTATTCATTAACTTTTCACTACATTTTCAAAGTGACTCCACTCTTCTGGATTTCCCTTTCTCTATCACTGATAGCCTGCTGTCACAGACCAAGCAACTCTGAAGGAAGAAATGCACCTGAGACTGCTACGCAAAGGAGAGGACACTAACTAAAATCCTTGTCTCCTTCAGGAGATTTTGTGAGAGGATTTTAACTTACCCCCGTAACTGTAGCTTTGCTCCTGAGAACTGGAAGCAAGTCAGAGGGTGCTTGACACCAGGGTAGTCTTCATGGACCTATGTCAATTTGAAATCCTAGAAGAATGGAAAGTGCAGTCACAAAGTGAAGTTTTGAAGGAATAAGGCAAACATACTCACCAGAACAATGATATTCATGGCAAAATTAAGGAAGATATTAATGCCACCTCCAATATCCACAAATGAGAAATCAAAACCAAAGCATTGCTTCACTAATGTCTCTGAATGTGGGTGGCTCAAGTTTGTGACATGCTTGCTTTCCTCCTCTTCCCACTGAAAACCTCGATTAATTGTCATACTGACCCTCTCCTCAGTTCCAGCTCAAAGAATAAGCAGGTGTCCATGCCAAAATTCCCTGTGACCACCCAGTACAATTTCAGGGCAGGTCAACTGCATTTGCACCAACACTGAGCACACACAACCAGCTTCCCCCAGTTTACTCAACTTAACTTTGGAAAAAGAAGCTGAAATATCTTTGCAGCTGAAGCATCAACACAAGAAAATTCTACCCTCTCTTTAAAACAGGGAAACATATTTCATAGAATGAATCATAGAATCATAGAATGACCAAATTTGGAGGGGACCCAGAAGGATCATCCAGTCCAACTGCTATCCCTGCATAGGACAATCCCAACATTCTCTCCATTTGTCTGAGGGCTTCTTGAATATTGTTGGGCTTGGCACCGTGACTGCTTCCCTGGAGAGCTGTTCCAGTGCTCCATCACCCACTGGGTGAAGAGCTTCTTCCTAGCATCCAACTGAAACCTCCACATCTTCCTGCCATTCCCTCAGGTCCAATCATTGGTCACTGGTGAGAAGAGATCAGCTCCTCCTCCTTCCCTTGTGAGGAAACAGCAGATAGCTAGGAGGTCTCCCCTCGGCCTCCTCTTATCCAGGCTGAACAGACCAAGTGACTTCATCCTCTCCTTATATGATTTCTCCTCTAGACCATTCAACAGCCATGTGGCCCTCCAGTAGTTTGACGTCCTTTTTGTACTGTGGCACCCAAAACTGAACACAATACTCAAAGTGGGACCACATCAGCGCAGAGCAGGGCAGGACAATCACCTCCCTCAGTCGGCTGGCAATGCTGTACTTGATGCACCCCAGGACACGGTTGGCCCTCTTGGCTGCCAGGGCACACTGTTGTCTCATGTTCAACTTTCCGTCGACCAGAACCTCCAAGTCCCTCTCTGCAGGGCTGCTCTCCAGCCCCTCACTCTGCAATCTGTACGCGTATTCAGCAGTGCCGTCCCAGGTGCAAAACCTAGCACTTGCCTTTGTTAAACTTTCCAACAACGTAACCTCTACCAATCCTTTTGACACTACTAGGCACTGTTTCTGTCAACCCACTCCTGCCCAACAATAAAAGCAGGACAACAGAGAAAGAAGTCAAGAGAGAAACCCCCCAAAAAAAGAAAATGAAAAAGGAATTGCTCTGTATTGCCTTTTTTTTTTTCCCCATCTTCAGCAGAAAACTGCCTGGTTTTAGACAGACTATAACTGCAGCCACAGAAGACAATTCCTATTTCTCTCTCACATCAGCAACACTACAAAGCAACAAGCATTGAACTCCTATACTTGTCCAGCCCTTAGCATGCACACTACGACTTTGAAAATACTTCTCTACTGGCTTCCCAAATCAGAAAATACTCTCAATCGAAGATACACACTTAACATTGTTAAAATTGTTTGTAAAATCTAACCCAAAAGGCCAGACTGATTTTGTATAAAACAGCAGATCTATCAGCAAAACTATTTCCATATTGCAATCTTTCTAGAACCAGCAGAGCTGCCCCTATATTTCTGATCCGAATGTAGTGATATTTGGCCTTTTCCTTATGCTTCCTCAACAAGTCATGCACTTCAGCTTTCATTTGAGAATTAAAGAAACCATCTTTCCCTTTCATATGTGTACAATGCTGGAAAACACACCCTGAGTATGAATTAAATACATGGAACCACTAAAAGGGATTCAAAATTGCTACTATTTCCTGATTACTAAGACACTCTAACTTAGTTTTCAAAAATGACCCAAGAGTTGAAAAGTTTGAATCTCAATGATAAAATAAATAGTAAAGAATACTAAAGAAAAAAGCAGGACTCAAAGGTATGGGGCCAAGCAAAAAGCTACAGCTTCCCTTCCCTTTTGGGAGTACAAGATAGAGTATCTCCTGCCTGATACCATTTTGAGCAACAGCCTGCTCTCCCTAAAGTGCCTCCTTAATTCCCACCCTGTGGTCAGTAGGCAGCCCTTCGAGAGAAAACTCACTGAAGTCTATACATCCTACAGAGCACCAATAGCAATCATTTAAGTTTTTATACAAGCCCATTGTACTTCTGGAGAAAGGCCACACTCAATCTGGCCCACAGAGAAAACACAGCAGCCTAGATTGATAGCATCTACTTACGCTGCTGAAGGTTATATATACAGATAGATATATTATATACAGACACACTCTGTGACAGTCTTTCTGAAAAGCTGAACAAGAGTCTTAACTTTTAAGCCTGAATCACAGCTACCATATTTAACTCCAGTACTGGTAACAGGCATTTAATGTCATTTGCAAAAAACCCCAAAAAGCTAATTGTTTTTTGGGGGGAGCAGAAGGGTTCCTGTGCATACATTCCTCTCGCATTCTCCCACAAGTGAGCATCCTGCATGTCTGTGTGCATATACGACAAATAAACTTGTTCTCCACTACTGAATTTTCCAGTTTGAACATACAGGTATCAACACATAAAGTTCATGTTATTTCAGTGAGATACTGCTTGAATGAATAATACTGGCAGAATTATACAATTCACACAGCAGATTATTTGGTCATCAGTAATTTGATGAAAAACTGAAGTCTTAAGGCTTATGGGAATTTCTTCTGATATCATTATGACCTCACACAGATGCCCAAGACAAACTTAGTTCTGAGAAATATGAAACTACTCTTTGAGAAAAACATCACATCTCATATTCAAGCCATGTATTACAAAAAAACAAATGGCCAAACATGATGCCACAACTAATGGTGAGACACTACATCAACGAAGAGTACTCTCATCACATCAGGCCCAAAGGACATGTCAACAATCAATCTTAGAGTGCTTCATTAGCCACTCCATCACAAGGAAAAAAAAAAAAAAAACAGGCAAGCAGGCATTTACATCAAACTGTAACAGCCATTTCAAATTTAGTATGCGTTACATACCTTCCAGACTTGTGAAGAACTCACCTACACTAACCATGGAGAAGCCCAGGAAAGGGTACCCCTTGACCTGCCTTACACATACTTGTCAGAGTTATTCTCAACACATGGCAGCCAGACCACAACTAGTCATGGCAGCAGCACGGTGCAGAAGCACTCTGCCTCACAGACAGTTTAAACTTGTTCCTTTTGCATGTGCTCTTTACAAAATTATTTTTATTCTAAATTACGCTGGCCACAAGTGCTACACAAAGGGCTCCTCTGATCCCACAAACAAATAGCTCTTTCCTTCTAAGAATATAATTAAAAAGACTATTTAGCATAACTTTTGTGATACTTATTGTCTCTGCGAGAAACCTTCTTACAGAATTAGAATAATTTAGGCTGGAAATGAGCTATAGAGGCCATGTCCTCCAATTCACAGTCAAAGCAGTGCTGATTTCAAAGTTAGATCTAAGTTGTTCAGAGACTCGTCAAGTTTTTAAATCTCCAAGGGCAAATCACGTAGTCTCCACAGACGCTGGGTCAGAGCTTAACCATTTTCACTGATAACTCTCCCCCTTTGCCCAGTCAGACTTTACCTATTACAATGTGCGATGACTGCACCTCATCCTTTCTCTGTACATCCCAGAGAAGAACATCACTCTCTGTTCCATAACAGTGCATCAGGAAACAGAAGACAGCAATTCACCTTCATTTCCAAATCTCCAGCCTGGGCAAACCAAGATCCCTCAGCATCTCCTTGTATGCCATATGCTCCAGTCCGAAACCACCTGAGCAGTCCTCCTCTGGGTCCTCTCCAGTTTGTCCCTACCTTTCTCACACTGAAGGCCAAAGACTGGACATAGCATTACTCCAGGAACAGTATCATCAAGAGTAACAGTCACTCCTCTCAAACAGGCAGCTATGCTCTTGCTAATACAGCTCAGCATGCCATTAGTCTCCATCGCTACAAAAGCATGCTGCTGACTCCAATTCAACATTGCTTTTTACTCACTATACACTTTTATTCCTATAATTCACTTACCTTAAGAATAAGGGGTTAGAAGAAAGCAAGTGATGTCGGTGGACACCAAATATCCCCTGGGCAATACCATAATATGAATATGAAGCAAATGTTGTAGCTAATATTCTTTGTGAAAGACTTACAAAGAAAAGAAGTGGGGCATGATCTTACAGCCACGGAGGTCATCCCGAATTTTCTATGAGAAAGGGTGGCAACACCCAGTATCTTAAGCAGTAGACTTTCAAATCAGTTCCATAAACCTGAAAAGTACTCCATTTCTTTTTTCAATGAATTTTTAAAGGCAAATATTTTAGCCAGAATATTAACATCTACTGATGGCTGAAAGAAGGTGGCTGCTTCGAGTTAAAACTCTTTGGTGAAAATGCACCAAAGTCATTCACATATTTCACATCGATCACACACCATTGCTTTACAGTTCCCCTGACACACAGAGTAGCACTGGCTACCTTACTTTCTGATCTCAAAGCAAGTTCTTCTGAGGAAGAGCTCAAAGAAGCAGCACAAAGGATTCAACAGAAGAACACACTGCTTCACAGAATCATAGAATGGTCTGAGTTGGAACGGATCTTTAAAGATCATCTAGTTCAACCCCTCTGCCATGGGCAGGAACATCTTCTGCTAGATCAGGTTGCTCAAAGCGCCACCCAAACTGACTTTGAACACTTTCAATGATGGGGCACTCACAACTTCTCTGGGTGACCTGTTCAAGTGCCTCACCACCCTCAGAGTTTCTTCCAAATACAGCTTTTCTGAAATCAGTTAAGCTGTGGCGCAATGATCGCCATTCACGAGTGGCACCTAAGATCGCCTAGACACAGCTCACTCCAGAACAGCACTTTTTACTGTGACCGAATAAAGAAATATCTATATTTAAAGAAAATTGAATGTGGTTTAGAATGTAGCTATACAACTTCCTGCAGTTGACCCCAGAAAAAATAAAAGACATATGATCTGAAACTTCCTTTGACTTTTCTTTGAACCCTAGACGGATAGTTTCAAAGAGCAGGATCTTCTTATTAGTTCCTTCTAACATTTTTACTAAATGAAGTTTCCAAATTGTACCTAATGCTAAAATATTTTCATGTAGCAACACTAGGGGCTAAAAAAAATCCCTTCTCTCAAAGAAAAACAATTTCTAATCATTATTCTGAGATACAGTGTACTGCACTACTTCGATGAAATAAGCAGTACACGCCACACACTTGAAAGCATTTGCACAGAGAACCTAGACATAGGTCAAAACAGCCATAAGAGGAAGAAAATGTGAGAAAAGGAAGATGTACCTGTACTGAGCTACTGAGAGCAATCTTCCTTGTCTGGCAATACAAAACTTGCCCTCGCAGCTTTCTATACAACTTCATAGCACGCTCCCCATATGGAAGAATGGGTTTAATAAAGATTCAATTTATCATTTATTTAAAGCTTGTCTTCTATTACTTTGCTATATATTGCTGCCGCAGGGAGCAGCTTTTTCATATCTGCCTAGATAAGAGCTAAAACCTCCAGAATCATGATTGCCAAATACTCCCAACAACAATCAGCAAAATGTGCAAGTTCAAAACCTGCCCCCTTACCAGTGGTAGACGCTTCACCCCAAGGCACAAATTATGTTTTAAGACAGAAAAATAGACATGGAAGTATTCATACACACACGTGTATATTCATTTCTGCACACCACACAGGAAACATAAGCAGAGTTCTGCATGTTACAGACACAACCAAAGTAAATAAGTCTTCAGCAATCTAATATCATAACAGACATAGGTGTCTGTAATATTCCATATCCAGGAGACAAAAGCTAAGGCAAACACATCAAAGCTGTTGCATGATGGCAGTGTCAATGGCACCTTTCCACGGAACCTGCTGTAGACCTGGAAATGAAGGTGCTTCCAGCCCCACGCTGCCGTCTATCAACTCCACATGCCAGCCTGCCAAACGGGAGATACGCCATAGCACTGCATGAGAAGCAGGAAAGAGAAATGAGTGCCTCTCCCAAGAGAGGCCCCTTTGCCTGCATTCAGCACGAACACATGCATCAGCACAGGATTCAACTCTGGTCTGAAGTTCTACACGTGACCTGGAAAGGTTTTGCCACCACTTGCCTAACAAGCCCCACTCTATTTGCAAAGCTTTTACAAACCTTCAAGATTGGCACTTTTACTTCTCCAGATTTGGGGGGAGCTAGGGGTGCCCCCCTTCATCCTCTCCTCTCCATTTAGCTCATATAGAGACCACCTCCAGAGTGACACACTAATTAACAACAGCTTGCACTCTATATTAAAAACAAAAATAGGCAAAAAAAAACAGTGAGAAGGGAAACCGAATGAGCTCATGGGCATTTCATCATGTCATTAATATTGGCATATTTTAGTTATATCCAAATAACTTTTATTCTGATCAGCAGACTTACCGTAACTGCTGAAAAATAAAGTCATAAATTAGATGTGTGATATGGTAGGGTCTGTTGCCCTACAGACTTGCTATAAAGCGCTACAAAAATATATATGGCAGTAGTCCAAGCTGACAATAATAAGCTCACTGTGTCAGAATAGAAGTAAGAGGTGAACACTAGAGAAAATTAGACTGTAGAAAATAAATCCAAAATCTCCAAAGTATTACTTCAACAAACTAAATAAATATTAATAAAATTAAGTTCTTTTTGCTTTCACTAACATGAGTAGCTCCTAAAAAAAAATACTCCATATAGGTAAATGTCTATTCTACAAACTCTCTACACTTTCCTGTATTTCATAACCGTTTGGCTTCTTCCCAGCAGGCCTAATTCTGTTTTTTTATGTGTGTACTTCCTACATGTTCAGCATTTTCCAATCTATCTACCTTGAATACGAACTAAACTTTAGATTACAGAGAACAAAAAGTTAAATGACTGTTCAACTCTTAAACATTTCCCACTATTGTAGCAAATGCAATATTGCATGTTGGTTTGAAGTAGGGAAATGCAATTTAACTCCCATTTCATCAGTATCTTCAGACTAAAAGATCGTCTCCCACTATACTAATACTGAATATTTAACTATAGCACAACATATGAAGAAGCACAATTTGACATTATTTTTCACCTAAGTCTTGTCTAAGCTTTAACAACAGTTTGTAGCCACAATATGCCTTACAATAGACTCCATTATTATAATTACGATCAGCTAAGCTATATTAGGGAATTCCAATAACTATTGTCTCCTCCTAATATATAAACAATGACAGAGTCAACAATACTGCAAGACAACAGATTTAATGCAGAATTTTGTATAATTCAATGTTACAAAATATTATTGAAACAGAAAATTATTAGACAGGCAAGAATGTATTAATGCTTCATGCATAAAGTAACTGTCAGCTGAGAAGGGTCATAAGGAACACCCACCATGACAAAAAGCACACTGCGACTGCTCCCAACAGTTGGATGACACTGTCCGGACTTTGCATCACATCCCACTGGGAAGTGGCAGCTTTTTTAATCCTTGCTGATAGCACATACTAGCAGAAACATGCCCTGGGGTGCAAAGTAGTGGAAAATTAGATCTTTGTCTTAAAAATACCAGTGTTTTACAAAAGAAATACAAGCATTAGCACAAATTTGTTTGAACCTGCTTGCAGCTCTGATTTTGCACATGTAAATCCACAAAAGTCAACGGGGACTTTGTTTATGTTACGTACCTCTACCACCACATCCATATAGACACATTGGGTTCAAAGTCCTACTGTACCCACCTCATAACTGGGAATTTGCTAGAATAATTCATTTAATTCTCCAGAAACATGGATATGTGAGAATACTGAGCCTTCTACACCTTGCCCCATGCTAGAGACCCAGTATCCCTGAAACGAGTGAGTATCCTCGCATCCATAAAACACATTTACTACAGATAAAGACAAAACTACTTCAGCAGAAAACCAAAAAGGCATAATGGTGAAGCAGTCTTTGGTGGTGTCACTCCTTCCACCTCGAGAGAAACTGATTTTCAAATATAACAGATGCTTTTACCATACTGCTACTGAGGTGAGTTAGCCTGCAAACGCAAGTGGACTGCAAGACCCCTCAGCTCTGCAAGAAGGTGTAGAAAAGAATCAGAGAAGGTACTACGTACCTCAAAGTGCAACCATTTGCTTTGGAGCCAGCCTTTGCACTCTTCAAAGGCATGCTTAGTAACAGAAGAAAGACACGCAGGCTGAGGCAGATCCTCTACTAGTAAATGAGAGTGTTTACCAACACTCTGACACTACTATACAAACTCAAATCCTGCAACACATCATCTAGCAAAATGTATTTCATCGGAAGCTTACCCCCATAAAAAGCTGAGGATCAGCCTTCTCTGATCATTAAATCAGATGCAGACCGATGCTGACACATCAAACTCTTACTCAGGGATTGGTTCATAAAGGAAAGATTAAATATTTTAAATCAAAACCAGCTTTCTTGATTAAAAAGCAAACAAAAAACACACACCAAATCGTGATGCTCTAATTTAAGAGCAATGTTTTTTTCAGTTTTGCTTCCACCTCTTCCCAAATGACACAACCAGATCTGCAAACAAGTGATGTCCATATAGCAACTTCAACCACAATGATACAACTCGTCTAAATTTACATTGACAGCACTTTACCTTAACTCAGTTTCTCCCATATGCACAGGCTCTTGCACTAGATATTCAATTCCTTCAGTTAACTGCAGTGTCATATATAATTAACCTATGCTAGCTAAACTTCCTCAGAAGAACTCTTTAAAAGGTAAGAGCAGCCTCAGTGAATTTCCTCTCTTTGAGCTGTTGCCGTACTGTCCTGGTTGGTATCCTTTGGATTCAGCAGAGTTCTCGGACAATAACATTTTGTGTTGCTCCACTAAATAATTTTGTTTCAGCATCCATGCTATTATTTCCCATCTCTCTTCTAAGTGTGAAGTTAGGCTGCGTTATATATTATATATATCGCCAATGACTTAGCCCTTTGTATTTTATGTTAAGCAGAGCCTGCTAAAACGCTATTAAGCACGTCTCAGCCACAGGCAAAACATCAACACTATCGAAACTAGCAAAAATCTGCCACAAATTCAAATGGCCAAGCTGTCACTCTAAATACAAACAACAGTGCACCACTAGAACATGTCAATACAGCATAAACAGCTTTCACAAACGGGTCTAGAGAGAGACATTCCTGCCCATGACAAGGGGGTTGGAACTGGATGATTTTTAAGGTCCCTTCCAACCCAAAACATTCTATGATTCATGTTACACCTTCGTGTCAGAGCCTGCACTGCGCTCACAGACACTGCTGAGTGCTCACATGGTGGTTGTTAAACACACACCACTGACTCACAAGGACCCGCAGACCCCCGCTCTGAGCCAGCTTCACGCATCCAGCGGTGATCCCTGCCCCAGACACAGACCCCACCGCCACCCGGTCCCAGCAGCATCCCCCGGCAAGGCAAGGCGGTGACAGAGTTGGAAACTGAATTTCAGTTCCAAAAGGAGCTGAAGAGACAGCCCTGCATGCCTTCCGGTCATGCACCGAGTTATTCAAGTAAATAACTATGCAGCACGCACAGAGCCGGCTAAAACGCATCTCCTGGCCGCTGTGGCTCCCCTTCTGCTCAGGAATCTCATTCAGCAGAGCTGGGATTCCGCTTTCACGCTCTCAATCACTTTTTACCGCAAGCGCTGCCGAGACCCATCAGCTTTTTCTGAGCAAATCTGTGCACACCGAGTGCATTTTTTGCCGCCAAAGTCGCTGTCACTTCTGCACGCAACGCACCCCGGGCACCAGGCGGCACCGTGGCACGAGCAGCGGGGGCTCCGCTGCCCGAGTCCCGCGCACACTTCGCTGCTCGCCACGCACGACTTTTATAACGCCCTGAAACGCCGTCTCGGGCGCGCTTTTGTCTGCAAAAGCGCCGGGAATAAAAGCACCAGCCGGGCACGAATGCGACATCGCAGCCGCTGAATAAGGCGAACGGGACAGCAACCGCCGCGTCCCGCGGAGCCACCGAGGGCGCTCCCTGTGCTGACAGCGGAGCCGGGGCAGCGCAGCCCCTGCACGGGCACAGGCACCGGGCACGGCTGCGAGAGAGCAGCCGGGAACAGCACCCCCACCCCCCTCCCTCCCACCAGACCGCGGTGCGGCAGGAGCGGAGCCGCAGCCGTCACCGACCGGTCCCGCTTTGCCTCCGCAGCCTCCCGCGCGCGCGCCACCACCGACCGGTCCCGCTTTACCTCCGCAGGCTCCCGCCGCGCGCGCGCCGCCGCCTCGCCGGTGTAACCAGCGCCAGCACCACCAGGAGCAGCGGCGGCGACAGCCCCAACCCCGGATCCCCCCCTGCCCCGCCCCGCCCCGCCCCCCTGGCGGGGCCGCCGGGGGCTCGCGCGCCCCCTTGCAGCGCACGGGCCGGGGGCGTCCCGCCGCCATTTTGCCCCCTGGGAAACCCCGAGATGGGCGAAGCACCCTCGTGGGGCTCTGTCAGCCGCCTCCCGGACTGAGCAGGAGTGCGGTCCCGCCAGGTCGGAGGAGTCGTTTACCCGTCCCCAATTCAGCGCCCGAGGGCACGGGACAAGCTTCACCCCCTCACCCTGCTAACCCGAGCCACCGCCACAGTAGTGCTCTCTGTCTTATCCGCTCTGCCCGCAGCCTCGGGATCATTCTTCACGATGATCCTGGTGAGACACTGGCACAGGATGCCGAAGGAAGTTGTGAGTGCCCTCTCCCTGGAAGTGTTCAAGACCAGGTTGGATGGGGCTCCGAGCAACCTGATCCCGTGGGAGGTGTCCGTGCCCATGTCAGAGGAGCTGGAACTGGATGGTCTTTGAGGTCCGTTCCAACCCAGACCATTGTATGATTCTATGATGCAGTCTTTCTCAGTGAACTCCCAGCCTGGCACCCACTCAGAGCACCTTCGTGGCCACTGTGGCTCCTCTTGCCTCAGTGCCAGGGCAGGTGTGGGTCTCACACGACTTCCACGGGTGTTTGGGTAGCTGCAGAAGCTCGCAACACAAAATGTCACATTGCGTGCTAGGGAAGAATTCCCATAAGATGCAGAAAAGGTGTGGTGGTGCTCAGGTTGGGATGGGCAGTCCTCTACAAGCTCTCCATCCCAGCAGCTCAGCGGTTGGTGGGGCCTTCAGCCACCTGTCAGCTGCCATTCATCTCAGCATAGAATCACAGACTCGGGGAATCATAAAATTGTAGAATGGGTTGGAAAGGACATTTGCAGGTCATCTGGTCCAACCCCCCTGCACTGAGCAGGGACATCTTCCACAAGATCAGGTTGCTTAGAGCCCGATCCAACCTGACCTTGAATGTTTCCAGGGATGGGGGTTCTACCACCTCCCTGGGCAACTTATTCCAGGATTTCAGCGCTCTCAGCATGAAAAATTTCTTCCTAATATCTAGTCTAAACTTATCTTGTTTTAGTTTAAAAATGCTACCCCTTGTCCTTTTGCTACAGGCTGTGCTAAAAAAGTTTTCCTCTATCTTTCTTATAAGCCCCCATTAAGTATTAAGTATTAGCGACTGCAAAGTCTTCCAGAGATAAAGACGGGCAAAAATACATTCTGCTCCGACTTCTGACAGCCATAATGAGCTCAAGGAAGAATTATGTAAACATTATTAAGCATAATAAACACATGTCAGCATTAGGCAGTCTTCTGTAGAAATGATGGTAAAAGCCATGGCGAAGGTTTTATTCATAATGTCTTTTTAACTTTATGTAGCTGGTGTAATAGGCCCTATGCTTTGCTGTTGCCTCGACGGAAAATCATTACTCAGTAATAGATGAGCCAGTTCGGAAGGAGAGCCACTGGGATACTGCACACTTTCATTCATAGATGCTATGTGTTAGAGGAAGTAGCAGGAGGCCTGCCAACTTTCCCGATTTAATTATTAAGCTGTCAGTTCCTGACTCCTTGTTTCAACTTCCTGAGGCAACATCTGGCTGTAATAACAAAAATAAATAAATAAAATAAAATTTGATCATTCACTCAGCAGCATTTTATTTGTAATGTCCTTTTTACTGCAACTTTTATGAAAAGCTCAATACAGGGGAGCCAGACCCAGTATCTCTCTGAAGTCCCTGAAAGCAAAGACAAGAATATCATCAGCTGTGATCCACAAGGCAAAGCTCTCCAGAAGGCTCCATCATACATGAACTTTTTCTCAAAAAGTCCAGTGTTTTGCATTTTATTCTTCCTAATCTTTCTTTTATTCAAAAGAACATCAGTGGTTTTGTCACTGCATGAGGCTGAATGATACGTCTTTAGGAGATAAAAAAATAAAATCTTTTGCTATCCGAAAATTTTTGCATTTGCATCAAACATTTCTTCAAAAGTGTAATGTTGGTTTCAGAAAAAAAAAAAACGTAAAGGATTTCAGATTTAAATGCCTCCAAATGTGAGCAGAACACTGAAGAGAAGTTTTAAAATATCTGTGACTGCATCATGACGTGTTCTCTGGGTCTTTTTCACATGGTGTGACAGCTTCAGTTCACAAATCGTTATTGCAGTGGCTTTTGGAACTGTTTGCCTCTTTTTTTTTCCATATCCTTAGTCAAATACATGCACACACTTGCAAAAATATGTATCTATATATGCACACATGCATACAGAGAGACAAATGCAGAGTGACTCAGCTCTATGTTCTACTTGCTTAATTGGTTTTCAAAGCTCCAGCATTGTTCTCTTTTCTTATTTAAAACGCCTAAAGCCACCTTTCCCACATATTGTTTCACTGCCTGAGTGCAGAGCTTTTGAAAAAGCTGGACCATCTTTGCTGCCTTCTGTGGGTCACACTCTCCGAAAATGCCTTTCTGCAGGTCAGGAGGTCAACCCTTCCATTAATCAGACAGCAGCTTTGACTTCAGCGCTGACCCTGCAAACTAGTCCTAGAGTATCCTGGAAGACCTTTATTCCTGGTGGTCACTTGGAGCTAAGGAAGGAAATCGAGATCTGGAGGCAGAAGTCCTGCAAGCCCCAATGGCAATGAGATGGTATCAGGAATGCTGTGGGAATACCCGCCATCACCCATGAACAGCATTCTGCACAGCACAGCACTTCAGTCTCTCCTGTGCTATGGACCGTCAGGAGGTGTAGCAGCTGTGGTGGTAAGTAGGAGTTGGGCATGTATGGCCTAATTCAGTATCTCCATGTGTGACTCCTTCCTTTAGTGCTTCCAGAGAAAGCACTTCTGTTTTTTTCCATTCTGTTAATTCTCTCTGCCATTAAGAAGGCAGATATAGAGAACAGAAGAGATTGAAGTCAATGTTGCTGTCATTTGGGCTCCTGACAGAGGTTTTACATTATGTCCCTTTTTCTTTTTTTTTCCCCCTCCCCTCAGAAGTTTCCTTCCTATCATAGTTTGAAGGAACTTCTGGAACATTTTATTGATTCCTTAGCTGTTCTCCACTGGAACTCCTCGTAATTCCTGGCTTCCTAAGGCTCAGTGGGTACTTTTTATTTTATATCCTCCAGTTTAAGCAGCAGAAAGGCTGACTATCCTGTTATGTAGGGCAGACTTTCTTAACTCATCGAAAGGACTCTGGATAATCCTTTCATACCTGTCTCCCATCTTCAAGTGAAATGACTAGGCCTCATAGGAAGGGATTGAATACTTTATATAAATTCTATTCAAGTTTCTCCTGTTTTCTGTACAGTTCATGAAAGATCTGTCAGACTCTTCCTTTAGACTGTAAAGAAGAAAGAAAATAGAGCAAGGGGAGAGTGTTGAAAGTACATTTTCTGGTCAAATTCTATTTATCATTTTTTCTACCATTAGCCAATTTCCAGGCATATGGCTCAGGTTTATTTTTAGAAAAGTCACTTGGGAATAAAAAAAAAAATAATAATCAAAACAAAACATTTCAACATGCCCTGGACCAAAGCAATGTTTTTGAAACAGCAGTGAAGACTACTCTGAGTCCTGTGGCTAGATGCAGCTTCAAAAACCTTTGTGTAGTCTCTTGCTGTAGGAAGTAGAGTTTGTATTATAGGAAGGAGAATTTACTTGTTCGCGTTAAGGAGTCTATCATAGGAGAACCCTTGACAACTTCCATACCAAGTATGAATTCAGTAGTAAAGAGGGAACTATGCAAAAAATGAACAAGTCTTTTGTGAAAAGAAGGATGTAGGACGATTTAACATAGAGAATTTCACAATCTGCTGGTGAAGGTCAATAACATGATGGATAAGACTACAACAGATGTATTTATATATTTACAAATGTGAAAGCAGAAATTAGGGTCTTCTTAAAAGTAGCAGCTGTTAAATGCCAGCATCATGTACAGACACACACTTGGAGAGACTGCTAATTAAGTGAATAAAAAACTAGAGAAGTTTCAGCTCTGAGTTGCTTGCCATAGACTTAAGAGACCAGATGAGAAACTCTTGATTCCCAGGCAGATCCCAAGCTGGATAACACTTGTTGGCTATATGCAGACGATGATGCCTCTCTGAAAAAGAATTACCTATGGAGAAGGAAGCTTTATCAGGGAAAGTGAGATGCATTGATCCACAAGGGCGAGCATCAGCAACTATTAGAACTGACTGACGTGAAGGGCTTCCCAGATATCTGCTGTTGTAGGGTCTGGATACATCAGCTCATATAAAACTGCAAAATGCTTGAGACTCAGAATCTAAAATTACTTTCCTTAATGAAAAGCATCATGTGCTGAAAGGAAGAAAAATCATCCTGCAGGATTTGAAACATCAGCCAGCAGACGAGAAATTCAGAATCCCACTGAGCTCGGGGAAAATTTCTATACACTTTTTTGCAACAGCCAGCACTCACCTGAGGACATGATATAGATCCCAAGGTATTAATAAACACAATTCAATCTCTAGCAATATTAATACTCTTTTTCCTACCAGATACTGGTGAGAAAGAGCATGGAGTCTGTGAACAGAGTTTAGAGCATGAATTTTGTCTCTGCCATGCTTACTAGGCAACAGAGAAGATATTTTACCTTTGGAGATGAGAAATAAAGCTGTGGCACAATCAGACCATCATGCAATAATAACTGATGGTGGCAGCTGAGGTTATAGGAGCATCTGCAGCTACACATATTCAGCTGGGACTCCTTTACGCTTCTGTGAGTCAGCTGGTCTTCTATTGTCTCCTTGGGAATTGAACTAAACAACACATGGGTGCCATGCCTTCTGAATGGTTGATAAAGGAAGTGAAAAAAACAAAGCTAATGAAAAATCCGACCAGTATAATTGATATTGTAAAACCTTCTCTACTTATGTAGGTAATGACTTAATAAGAGCATGCATAAAAGATGAAGAAAGAAGACATTAGAAGAGAAAACCCATTTGTTACCTGAGAGTTTTCTTCAATGATAAAGAGAAGATTGGGAGAGGTAATTAGGTGCATTGTGTTTAAAGAACTGCTCCATGAGGTTGTCCAGGATGGGTTGGCAGGGAGTATCAGGTAGCAAGTACTGATAAGACAGTATGAAGAACATGGGAGGACCATCTGGTGGGAGTGGAAAAGGTTGTAAAATGTCTTTAGGGAGTTAGGATGTAAAATTGCAGAAGGCAATGTCAATATTCAAGAAATCATTTCACCTTGGCATATAATTGCTAATGAACTGGAACCTTAATTACTGAAAAAAACTATACAGTGCAGGAAAAGCTCTTACAAATATGGAGGCAAATAAAAAAAAGATTTGGTTAAAGTACTCTCAACGCAGCTAATACAGAAAAACTTGATTTGGATTTAGAAAGAAATAAATGTAAGTTACGGAAAGACAGATGTCTAAATAAATCTGTGTTTGTATTTCTGGGTTCATCCCATACATTTATAATAACATATAATTCCCCCGAGATTTCTGCAAGATCTTCTCTTGAAGGAACTCGTGCATCAAGTAGGCACAGATCAGCGTTATTTAGAGGTCACAAATTAAACAACAATTAAGGAACGAACAGGGAACCTTCATTCTTACAGAGGTCCTTAAGGCTGGTTATGGCAGGCGTGGAATTCGTGGAGTGCATGGATTACATTGCCTACATCTTTACAAAGCACCACCAAAAAAAGGTGTTTCCAGAAATAGTGAGTAGAAATAAATTTTTCTGATAGTATGTAACAGCAAAGTAAGCTTCTCAAATGGATTTGATAGCCCAGCCACCAAGGGATGAGAGACAGGGGACAGTTTCATGTACCCTGGTGAAACATAGCGTTGTAGTTTGGCCCTGCAAGCTGTGTGTTCTGGCAGAAGAATCCGAATAGCTGTCGTAAGTCAAAGCTTTAGACATCTGAAGTATGAACTAGTGTCTGTTCTGCAAGTAATGGAAGAAATGTATGGTGTAAATCACATGGTGATCCATGCTTAGAGTTCTGAGTTTCAAACATCTTTTTATGTAATACTACTCAGCGTCAACAATGCAATACTCTTCTGATAAAATCAATTTTGGATTCATGCTTCCTGAGAAACTCACATTTATCAAAAACTGGCAAGGACTTTTGCACCTGCGTAGATGCTGGATGCAAAAGACTTTTATGTCAGTGACCTGTGACAATATTTCAAAAGATGGACCAAAATACAAGTCAGATGTGAGCATGCCAAACACAGGGTAACAAAAATCACCACCAACCCCCAAACAAAATGAAACAAACAAAAAAATGAGAATAATCTGTCCATCTAATAAAAAAAAAAAAACACAAAGGTGCCACTATACAGCTAAATAGTGGAGGACTGAATCTAGAGGAGCGCTTAAAAAACAGAAGTTTTCAGCATAGTAAATGTCCAACTAATGAACCTGGCCCAATAATTACAGACTTCGTATTCTTCCATAATTTTAGTCCATCTAAAAGCCCTGGGAACAACTACAGCATTTAAAGTCTTTGTAGATGGTGGATTCCCTGGCTTTCTAGGAGTTTCCACAATATTGAAATATGAGTCGCTGATCTAGAATTCTTGTAAAACTAAACAGAGAAAAAGCCATCATAGTCAGTGCAAGCAGCCATAGGGATATATGTGTCTTTATAAATGTGTCTTAATAAATGTGTCATTTTTTAATATACATACCTTTCTAATACTTATAAAAAATACAGAAAAGTTAAGTCCTGCAAGCACATGTAGAAGTTCTTATTTGCAGTTTCTCAACATACTTCTCCCAGTCTTTCCTTCCCGAATTCAGCCTCTAGGGCAGATATTTAGTCCTGCAATTACTTTTGAAATGACATTCCTGTAATGCAACTCCTTCAGTGAATAGTGTGAAGTACAGTATGGAAGGATATTTTTAGGTGATTTATTTTATCAGTTACTTTTTACAGTCTCTTACAAGCTGATTGCTGCATAGGTGCACACAGTGTACCTACCTTCCCTAGGACCTTACGGGTTAGCAACAAACATTTCATGCAATAAGAAGTGGTAATTGAACCTGTATTCTGTTGTCCTTCAGTAGAGTCTTGGATGCGCTGTAAGTGGGTGGCATTTGTTGAAGAAAGGATTAAGCAAATGCTCAGTGAACAAACTTACTGTAGATCCATTGCTATTACAAGTTTTTGTTTCATCAGAGAATGTGCTCCGGGTTTGTAAACAGTCCTGCAGACTCTGCTGAATGATGGGGCACAATTCATGAGATGAAACACAGGTTTCCAGTCTCCTGCTGGAGAGAATTAGGAAAGATACTCTAGGGCGTCTCGTAATGGCACTCAACATCTACGTCATGGCAAGCCTCTAATGTCCCTAATTTGGGGTTAATTTTACACTGAGGTTCTAGATGCTTTCTGGCCATCTTTTCATTGAATTTTAAGTATTTCAATCTTTTGTGCTTATTTGGAAATAATTATCTCCAAAACAATACAAACAAGGAAGCAAACAAGCAAGAATACCACTAGGGCGTCTGTAATTGAGACCTTAGGTATAATTGTTTATCTATGGAGGATAAAACATACCTATTTATCTCTGTTAACCTTTGACTACTTTGTTAGTCACCTGGAACAGCATATTAAAAAAAGAAAGAGTGATGTATAAGGGTAACAGCTACTCCAAGGAGGTCTGCAAATTCATGCTGTCACTGTTCTATTCAATCCAATGAGGTCAGAGTCTTCTAGTTAGAAGTTTTACATCAAGCTTTCAGTCTGCCTTCTTGGTTGTCATAAACACAGTTGATATTTGTTATTATTTATGCTGTAGTACTTTCCCGACTCTGTTTGGATTTTGTGCAAATACAGGAAGAAACAAACATTGCTATGGGGATAAAATGTGCCTTCCTAATTGAGGACAAATAGACTTGGTAAGAGTTGCCGATTTTCATCATCGTATCTCACTGTGATTTCTTGTGGAGCATTCTACTATAGCTTTCCATAAGGAATAATATGAAAATTGCATAGAACTATATTCAGAAGTGGAAAAAAAAGTGGGAAGGAATGAGGGACCACCATCTCCACGACCTCTGCTCGAAAGGAGGCAACCCAGCCTCCCTCTGGCAGGGGCTCGCGCAAGGGAGAGCTCCCTCTTCCGTTGCAGAGAGCTTCCATCAACCCCAGTATCTGCTTCCCTGCCAGGTTTTGTCATTGCTCTATGTAACTCACATTTCCATTTTAAATGAACGTTATTCTTCTGTGTTCTTTTACTGCTTGTTATTGTTCTGTACTGTGGCATTGCTTGGGCTTTCCATTGACTAACACAAAAATCAATGCCTCTTTTACAGAAAATAACCTGAATAAGCTGAAAGCAAATAGTATAATCATTAAGGCACCATTTAAATTAAACTGAAAAAAAAACCAGGAATGCACAGCATACTTCTCTCTTTGTACCCAGTTGTAATATGATATCATTGGCATTTATGATCTGAGTAAAGTTTTGTTTAAAACATCAACGGTATTTGCAAACGTGGAAAACACTTCTTGGAATGATTTGTACACATGAGACTTTTTACTTAAAGAAGTTATTTACTTCTTTCATTTCAATATGCTCACAAGGTGAGTCTGAAACTTTTTTATCTGACAAAGTCCAGGCACAAGCATTAACTTGTAGTGCTTGGCTTGCAAATACAGTAAAGAATCATTTTGATAAGAACTATTTATGTTGGAAGAACTATTTATTCTGGACTGTGCAACCAGCAATTTCTCTGCCCTCCCACAGTGTGTTTTAGTCTATGCAGCCACAAAATTCTCTGAACACTCAGCAGACCAAATCACTTCAGGACTCTAAGAGTTCCACTGTCATGGATTTTTACATCCACAAATTAATGGGAAATGCTGGTTTTTTTCATTTAGTAGTATTGGCTTCTCCATTTGTATTTATTTCACACAAGAAAAATGTTTGGGTATTTTTCTCAGCAATGTGCCAAGAAACAAAAAAATGGTAAAATTTCAGAAGTTTATATCCTAAATTTCCAGGCAGGAAGGCAGGCAATATACAGTCATGAGTCTTTCGGGAAACAGATCTTGACCACACTAGATATTTAAGTTTTTGTTACATCTAAAAAAAAAAAAAAAAGAACTACACCTCCTTTTCAAGTTTTGCATTCTAATTTACAACTTTTAGCTCAGTTTTCTCCACATATACTGACATGGCTGTACACCTTCCACATTAATTTTTTAATCCATTGACGATCTTCAATTAAATTTATCAAAAGTGCCAAAGATATTGTGTTACAAGTTCTATGAACCTCATGCCTAGGTGGAGTACATAGACCTTGATGAGGCTGCCACTGAGGGAAGAAAAGTCAAACCAAGTGAGATCTAGGATTTGCTAGGATACGTGCTCACTACCCAGCCAACCCACCAGCAAGCACCAGCGAGCCCTTGCAGATTTTCTTCACCTGGAAGCATAAATAAAGTGTAGATGGGTGGCTCACATGCGAGATGATAGTCTGGTGGGTAGATCAGAGAGGTTTGGCAGGAGGTGAGATAGTGATCTGAAAAGAACAGGAGGATTGAGGTGGAAGACGGTAAGATCAGGGAGAGGCAATTACAGGTACAATAGGAGAGAGATTTGTGTAAGAGGAAACCTAGCTAGTGGGCATGATTTTGGAGAAGATGCAGGACACAAGTTTATAGGAAGCAAGGCTGCCTTAATACTGTTGTTACAACCTGCTTACTGTAAATGTAATTGCTTGCAGACAACAGAAGACAATAATTGTAAATTATGAAATGTAACGCATAAACTGGAGTTTATATATATAACACAAGACAATATCCTCCCTCTTAACAGGCTTGAAGTTTAATGTCTTGCTCAATTATCATGCCAATAACGGAGTTTCGTTATTTAAAAGAGATACATTATGGGAAAAACAATCATAGCAGCAGTATTCAAGTAGTTATCCACTCTGCAGTTTTCCCATATTTCCAAGCTGCTAGTTGCTTTAAAATAATCTATAATTACATTAAATACTTCCCAGTATTCAAAAACTAGAATTGCTTGGCTTTTCACTAGCTTATTATCCTGCCGTGAATATGGGTGAAGTGTTCATTGTAATCACAAATAAAAAGGAAAATGGCCTAGTCAACACTATCTCATTGAAATGACGACCACACAGCAGAGAACACTGAAAAACATTTCAGTTTTATATTAACTATTGTAGAATATTAATTTACCCTTAAGTCTTCATCAATGGTATAAATTTAGGCAGTGCACCTTGATTATCCTTTCTCTAGCTCAAAATTAACACTTTGCCTCAGAAAAAGTAACTGATTTTACTGGTGGGATTAGATCCCTTTACCAGTAAAATACTGGCAGCTATAAGGAAGAAACAGATACAGTATTGTAACGGAAGAATATCTGACTCTCCATTCTCTCAACTCCATCTTATTTATTGGTTTGCTTACATAAGTAGCATCATATTTGCCAAAGGAATCTACAAGAAGAAAGTAACCTCAAAAGCAGGAAAGCTAATAAATGTTACAACCACTGGAAATCCATGATGCAGAGGTTCAGAGTAAAATGGAGAATTTCCATCTCCAGCGTAATTTCCATGGGAATATGCTTCAGACAATTTACCAGAATGCTAGGAGGAAAAGTTAGATGAGTAAGCACCTGACAAGGAGTCTTATGTTCATGACAGAAAGTTTCCCCCATCAACAGGGATCCAGGAAGTCACAACAAAGTGGTTAATCCCTTTCTTACTCAGAAGACAGTGTTGAATATTTAGGGATATTCTCACTGGATGCCAACCCACAGTCTCCCTCTGGAAACCAGCTGCTGTAAGAAAATGAGGGTATTCATTAAAATAGCAGAGAGAGAGAGCAAGAAGATCAATCGTAACAACAGATAGAAACAGAAACAAATCTCATGGAGGAATGGAAAAGACTCTTTTCCTTTCCTTTTAATGGTGTTAGAATGAGAAAAGTAAGTGAACAGATAATATATGTAAAATGGTCATAAACCCAAATATATATGGGAGAAAGAGCCACTCTCTTTAAATCCTGTGCTCATTTTTTCTTCTGTAGTCTTAATATGAGAGCAATAAAAATGGCATTGCACAGACAATGCAGGTAAAATTTTTGTAGAATACATTAGTGTAGAATTTGTGTTCATAGCTACATAACTGACTACAAAGCTTTGTTTTGTCTGTGTTAAGAAAAGGCTGTTATAAGTTAGGGAACTTGCTGGATCATAAAGACATATATTTTATGGTTAGACAGAAATTACCATCTTGTAGAGGGACATCTCATACCTTATATACCACTTTTGTTCTCAGAATACAGCCTTGCGCTGGGCCTTGTGCAAAGGAAGAAATTCAAAACATTTTCTAGTCACCAAGATCCAGATATATTAAAATTGGAGATACCAATTCATGCATTTTGGTGCACATTTGTGGAGCCAAAGTGAGGTAGCCTTACAGCAATATTCAGCAAAGCTCGTCCGCTTTTATCAATGACCTTTCCTTTAGAATTTCTGTGATAACACTTGGGGATATCACATTAAGTTTCTTAGTATAAAATTGAGCATTGAACAGACATTTAGAAAGATTATGGTGCTAGAGGGATATTTAATGGTGAAATCACTTACTGTAGTACTCATTTCTGAGAGTAAAGGTCTGAAGTGAAATGAATTTGGTGTTCTTAGATTAGTCTTTGGTGGGCAGAGGTCCATGTCTGAAGTCAGCTACATGTATAATTAGGTATAATTTCTACATCTGTTCAATAGAGGTTAATTGAACTATCATAATAATTGAATTCCAGTACTTCTGATTTTCTATTCGAAATGTTCCTGTGAGATCAGAGCCAAGTATTCATTTTCTAACACATTTGTAGGAAATTCCTTTTGCATTCAGTATTTGGTTTGTGGGTTTAGTGCAGGGCATTGGCATTTTTCAAACATCTGAGCACAAATGCACATCCAGTTTCCCAAAATAAACAGGGAAAAGAAAGAGCAAAATACCTGCTACATGTACATAGATTCTATATTGGGAATTCCTCATTACTTAAAGAAACAGTCAAAAGCAGGTAGATTAATGACTGACAAAGCAGGAAAGCTCTAAGTAATCTTCTCCATGTATTCTGCAAGACTGTCACTCTTCTTGTTGTGGTATTTTAGATTCAGATTGTATTATGAGTACTGAAACTTGAATAATGCAGCTATGTTTTCTTTGTACAGTCACAGGTGTGCAAACATATGACAAAAACATATGCATGAATGCTGTGTATGTTTATTCTTCTGTGTATGCAAGCAGTTACACATATTTTACAAGGCTACTGCTCACTCATTCAGAAAACTAACAGGTTTTCTTCTGCTGCTTCCTTATGAGAAAAAAAGTTGACAGGCACGGTGATAAACTGCGTCCAATTATACATTCACCAGGGAACTAACATTATTGGATTATTCTTGGCTCACTACACTTGTCAGACCCACTCTTTAAATTTTTAAGGAAACAACGTTTGCTTTTCATTTACTGGATTTAGTATTTATGAAGAATATAGACTTTTGATATTGAAGTTTTCTGTGCATTGAAATAGGCAAGCTACTGAATAAGTTTTTTTCACAGAATAAGTGGGAAAGGCATTCTCCATTCCCATATAACTGTAGGACTCTCAGCTAGGATTGCCAACAGACCTGTCAGAGATGGTCAGGGAGTGCAGTTTCACCAAAACTCCTTCAGAAATTTAGATAGCTTATTAAAATAATAGAATTTAAAAATATCCTGTGTAAAGATAAGTTATTGGAAATACTAGCATATTTTCTCCAGGACTTTATGAACATTAAGCTTCAGTAAACTGAATCTGTCAGCTCACATGACTACTTCTCTCATGGTACATGGTTTTGTTATTAGTAGTGTCTTGCTTTGACCTAGCATAGGAGCTATGGGAGTTACTGTCTCTCTGGGGAATCCAGCTCATAGTGGGAAATAGAGGCAAGGCACAAATATATCACAATTACTAAATTAACATTTAATTTTTTTTATTTAATTAATCCTTTCCAACTCTTGAACTTGTTGATTATAAATTATTTGTTTTTTAACTAAAAGTGCAAGTTTCTGAAGGAAGTTTGGTTATCAACCCACTTTACTTTTAACTACAAAATAATTTTCTCATTACCAACCATTTAGAAATAGGAATGTTGTTACTGGTTTAACATGAATCTGTAACAAGTCATCTTATAAACCTTTAGACTCAGTCAGGCTAGTGGGACTGAATCCAGTGGTGTTCCTGTTTGAACAAGCAGAGTAAAGAGGAGTGCAAAGTTTCAACAGTGCAGGGAAGGCAGGACTGATCCCTATGAACACATTTAACATTTTTTGCAACTCAATCCCGTAAACCAATTTTAGTGATGCAATGAAATTCACTGTCTGCCGAGTCATTGTGAATCATAAAGTCCCCATTTGTGTGGTATAAATCAACATAACTATTCAACAATTAAATTTACAATGAATATATTTTTTAAATTACCAAACATTATTTTTCATTTTACAAGCTTGCACATGCATTCTTTATAGCTTACTGTCATGTAGTGCTTTATAAATGATACTTGATAAACAACAGCTGTATAATCTCAGAAATATTCATCAAGAGGCACATGTATCCATGGTAAATCACTTTTGACTTGTACAGTGCTGGTGGTTGGCATATAATCTTCTAACTGCTTGCATGTGGAACGTAATAGGACATGGCACTGTGCTTCTCTGAGACCAAAATACATTCAGAAAACACACTTGGGTATCAATTGCAAGCAGGAATGAAAAACGTTTGTCAAGTGAATAGTTCCAAAGTGTAAATCTCATAGTGGATGCTATATTTATGGGACACTACTATGTGTATTTTGCGTACTGTTTAGTTTTAAATTGGCCTTTATTACATTGATTTTTACAGTTTATTGGCACTGAAAACTAAAGCTTAGTGACGATGTGGTGTTAGGGATTGGGTTCCCTCTCCCATAAGCTAAAACAAGCTGCATCTGCTCTATTTCTATCAGCTGTTAGAGTTCTACTAGTTCTTTAGATTATGTCATAGTTTATTTCCTATCTGTTGTACATATTTTAACTTTCAGAAGAGTTCCTGTGAGGCAGAATATAGAATAAGAGGGTTTGGGTATTCTTACAGATGTTTCTGTACAATTCTGCAGAGCCAGGTGCCATGATTCATATATCCCAGTGAGTTTTAGGGAGGAAGAGACAGGGAGAGAAGAACATCATTCACATGCTGATGACACGATGACACTGTTGTTGTTGCATAGCTGTTGGACTGAAGAACTAAAGTGCACTGTGATTGCTACCTTTGGGCTCTTTGCTGAATTGAATTGCTCATTGCAGCAGCTTCACCTCTGTTTTATTGAGACCATGCAGTTTATATTTAACATTTATGTGATACAGATACAAATATTGTTCCAAAAGCGCCACTATTTACCCTTCATTAGGGATCTTCTGGGAGAGCCAAAGTCTGACGTACAAACTGTATCTACTCCACTCACACAGTAATTTCCATGACACGGGTTATGCTGTTTTTTTCAAAAATTATGGCTAGGATTCTGCTCACCTTATCATGTAAAACACCTAAAATGTAAACCCCTTAGTGAGGATTCCTCTAATACCCCATGGAGAGAAACAGACCAATTAATTAAGAGTCCAATTAATCCCACCGTAAATAGTACGCAAGAAAAGTAGATGAACATCTCTGTGGAGGTTTCTATCCCAGTAGACTTGAGAGGCAGCTTAAAAGGCTTCCTTAGAGTAGAAACATACTTTTTATAGGGTAGCGTGAAGTGCGATGACTGCAGCCAGCTGTGCCACTCTCGGTCTCTGTGCAGTACCCACCCCCCACAACAGCTGCCCTTAACTACAGAGCACATCGTATTCGTTTGTGCATTGCAAAATTTATTCTAATTGTGCAAATCAGATGTAGTTCAGGAAAGCAGCCTACCTTACCTGGTCTGTTATGTCTACCTAAAATTATGAAATTAATTGATGAGTGGGTAAGTCGCTTTCATGTGAGTTATGTGAAGTAGTAGGAAACTTTTCTTTTCAGGATAACCCTAGAATATCTGGAGCTGTCTGAGGGATATGGTGCTTAAACAGGCTTTCTACTGGTAGTTTGCATCCACTGGTTGGTTGATATGCACTTGCTGTCTCTGCAGTTCTGCATTTGTGTCCATGCCAAAGCATCTCAGTTTTTCAATGAATTCATAGGCACCCTATCTGTTGTTTTGGCATCTCTGATTTTATCTGTGCATTGCATTCATGCATATTTGTGAACAGATACAGCTCGTGCCATGTATTTACCCTTGTAACCTGTTGTAGTTCTTTTTAATTCTGTAAACGTGCTTTTAATCAGTTTCACTTCCTTTAAACGTTTCTGTGACCTGTAGAATTAAAGACTGGATCTGCTAAACCCAAACTTAGAGTAGAGGAGTTCTTATCAACACTTTTGCAGAAATGAGAGCAAGTAATAAAACTAAAACCACAAAGTTAAAATGTTTCTTCAAGTAGCAAAAGTAGCAGAGAAAAAGACAAGTATTTGTGATTTATAGTTACATTTCGGTTAGCTATTAATGTCATTCTACTAACAGCACAGGACAAAAAATCCTTATATAAAAATCAGTATGTATTACTGCAAATTATTTCTTAACTATACAAGACCTTCACTTCTAGGTGATGTGAAGGTTTACAACAGAAGGCAGTGACAGGTACTTAAAGAGCAAAGCATGTAGAGGCATCTATTTCCCTTTTATACTCTTCCAACATTTGTCGGTTGTTTGGATTTCCTGAAACAGAGGCAGCATCTGTAGAGTTGTGTTTAAAGTTCATTAATGAACCTCTTCTCCAGAGACTCATCTGATTCTTTTCTTGATTAATTATATTTTTGGTCTCCACTCTGAAGCAACGAGTTCCACAGTTCTGTGTTGTACAAAAGCATTTTCTTTTTTTATTTGCTGCCATCTGAATGTACTCTAGTTCTTAATATTGTGGAAAACAGTGAATAACAACAATCCACTACCTACACCCTTCACATAATTTTTTGGTTTATAAATCTCTGATGTTTTGAACCTAATCTTCTCTGTAACTTTTTTTCCCCAAGATTATTGCCATCTTTGCCTCTGTTTAGTTCTACTGAAAGGTTTTTGAAACAGGGTCACCAGAGCTGCATGCAGTGTTAAACCTTTTACGCATCTGAGTTTAATTAAGATATTTTCTACTTTGTTCCCAGTTCCTTTCCTAAGAAAACCTAACATTCTGTTTGCCATGAGTGATGGCATCATCTGGCAGATGATCACATAGTATGAACCCCAGTAACCCTCAAATCTCTGTCCAGGATAGAGACAGTTCATTCAGAATCCATTCTTTTTATAATCAGAACTGATTTATTCCAAATGCATTACCCTGCACTTACTGATAATGAACTTCATTTGCCATTTTATTCCACTGTCCTTTCCAGTGAGCTCTGGAAGTTCCTGGTGTCTTGCATCCTAGGAAGCCCCTCTACCAATTAGCATAGGAGAATAATGAACAGTACAGATCCAACAACGGGTGTTTAGGGGACATATGGACTGAGAAAGTTGACCACTTACAGCTATTCTTTGTCACCTGCCTTTAAGTTATTATTACTAATCCATAGCAACAGCTTCCCATTAATCCTGTGGTAATTTATTTTGTAAAAGCCTTTAATGAGGAAATGTGTCAAAAACCTTTTAAAAATCCAAGTATGTTAAGCATTAGGATCACTGTAATATACGTGCTTGTTGACAGTTTAAAAGAACTTGAATACATTTTTAAGGAACATCTTCCTTCAGCACAAACTGTATATTATGCAATATATTGTGTTTGTCCAGCTGCCTATCAATCTCATCCTTTATTACAGATTTATCATTCTGTCTGTACAGAAACCAGACTTGCAGTCTAAAGACCCAGGATCTCTCTGAAGTCCGTAAAGATTGGTGTCACATTTCCCACCTTCTGTTCCTCTGGCAATGGGTTAGACACCACTGTTAGTAATTTAGATATTTTATATTTGGGTTCTGTTATAAATCTTCAGTGAATGCCATCTGTTCCTGGAGATTTCTTACTGTTCAGTGTGTCAATTTGCTCTAAAGCCTTTTCTATTGACACTTGAATCTGAGCCAGTTCCTCAGCCTTATCTCCCATAAGGAATGGCTGATAGCAGGACCTCATTCTCTTCTGTAATGAACACTGATGCAATGAATTAATTCAGCTTTCCTGCAATAGCCTCATCTTCCTTGAATGTTGCTTTCATACTTTGATCGAATGTTATGCCATCTGACTCTCTGTCAGGCTTTCTGGTAATGGTGTGTTTGAAAAAGTTTTATTAATAGGTTACCTGTCCTTACTGTAACTCCTTGAAATCCCTTCTGGCCTGTCATGTGGCATCTCTGCATTTAGCTTGCTACTGCTTCTAGGCCTTTCTGTTTTGTTCGTTTGGATGTAGCTCCCAATCTTCACTTCCAATAGCCTTCTCTGGTCTACTATTTAACATAGGTCAGGTGGTTTTTTTCCTCATTTATGTTTTTAATGATTGCAAATATGAAGTCTGACATAAAAAAACCCCTGAGACTAACACTATAGCTCAAGAATCAAGAGTGGGAGGGCAAAGACAAAGAGGTGAACAGGTTAGAACATTTTTTTTTCTAACCTGTCACAGTGAGACAAGGCTCAACTCAGTTGCTTCACTCTGTACAAGTGGATGCATGTTCAGATACAGATTTTTTCTTACCCATGATTAGAGTTTAAGGGTCATGCCAGCCCACAACACTTTGTCTGTGAAGCAAGTTTTAGCTAATAACAACATCACTGTGCTTGAGCACCCACCCTGGTCACCAGACCTGGCTACTTGCAATTCCTACCTTTTCTGAAGATCAAACCAGTGCTCAAAGGAACCCAATTTTTGTCGGTAGAAGATGTGAAAGCAAAACCATCAGAGGCCCTCAATAGACTTTCAGAAAATGATCTCTCTAAATGGTCTCTCCCTGCAAGTATTTTACCCCACTGATTACTCCTCTTAATTTTTATTTTAGTTCAGCATTTTATATTGCTCCTATTTTAAAATATTTTGTTATTGTGGCAAATTTGGGGCTTTTTCCTTTCCTGTATACATAATGAATTAGGGTACTCCATATTTCTGTTCCGTGGTTAGATGCTCCACAAAACACTCGCTTCTGATACCTAAGAAGGTTCTCACAGAGAAGAATATGCCCTTAAGTGACATTTTTGGGGGTAAATTAATAGAGTTTCATCATTTGCAACAGAAAAATTTAGTTGAAAAAAAAAGCAGCAACCTGGATTTTGGCCTTTTCTAACTAAAATTACAAAAACTTTATGTGACATTGACTGTACTATCTATTATGTAAGTATCAAAATACAAATTCTAAGCTTGATTTTACTCTGGAAGTTTTTTTCTTTTTTAACACAGTGTAACTTTGATACGTGCAATAGATCTGTTTTCCTGATTTATACTGAAGTAGAAGTAAGATTAAAATTGGGTCCTAAATCTGCAGATATGACTAAAAGAGATAGTATATTTTGTTGTAGCTGCAGACCTATGCACTGTGTGGTCATTTTCAAACAGCCTTTTATTCCATCTGCTTCCCTACTTCCTAGTTGTTTTAAATTTATGGCATTACATGATTTATTTTTCGATGAAATTACCACTGAGAATCAAGAACTCTACAAATCTTATGACCAGCTAACTTTCACCTTCCCTGCTAATTTGTGTTCTTAGGAAGGAATTTAGTCATAAATCACCAATAACACAGCTATCTTAGCAAAACCAAATGTCATCCATTCATTTTACTTCCGGTCTCAACACAGTCAAAATGCCAAGGGGCGAGCAGGAGATGAGTGTAAGTGCTACACAGCGGTGCATTTAATTTTTCCATTTGTCATATCATGTCAACTCATAGTCTTCAACTTCTTGCCACTTAAGATGTAAGCAGAAAGAGCTGTCAATATAATCTCAGGACATGTACAAACAAATTTAATCAGCTGAACACAAGGGTGACTAACAAACTCCAGAGAGAATCAAGAGTCTTCTCTGGAAGCAGAAGAGATCTCAGTGCTTTGCTCGGGAGTTTATCTTTGTCATTGCCATACAGTCTTGTACCAAATGCTTTCTTCTGATGTTTTACACCAGTGCACATTTTACCAGGAATCCCTTTCAGTCATCACAGACATCACAGTACTGGGGTTTCTGTAGAGAAAATGTTTTGAACCTTGTGGAGTTATCAGAGAAATTTCAAATTGGAGCAGTTTTGAGGACTGCTTACAATAATAAAAGAAAATCTATAGAGTGAAAACATGAGGGTAGTAGTAACAGATCATGGAACTCGTCTCGAAATGAAACGCATATTTAATTCCAGCACAGTTTCTGTCATTTGGTCACTTGTGTAATGTGAAAGTGATTTTCCTATAAAGCTATGTATATTTAGCTAGCATATCTAAAAATCTAAATGGAGGTTGCTGTGGAACCATCTTCTTGTACCAGCATTGGCCTTGTTCAGAGTTAGTGGGACATATCTTGTATTTCTGTGTCGAGTCAGCTTTTCCTTAATGCAAGTGTTAAATGTTCAGGAGTTGGAAAGCAAGAAGGTGCTTTTCTTACTGAATATTTTGTTGCAATACAGAGGAATCTAAAATGTGGTTTCGGTGCTTCTGTCATTCTAAGTAAATCCACCCAACTCACGAATGATAATCTATCAGTGGTTGCTTTTATCTTTCAGATTCTAGTGATAGCTATTCTGTACTCCTGTTTCCTGCTCTTACACCTAGTATAAATCATATATGCAGTTATTACTTAACTGTTCATTCAACTGCTTGCTTATTACATGTGTAATTAAATTTAAATGGGTAACAAATAAAAATGTTCCTCAAATTTCATTTTATGTCTGTAAGGAAACGTTAATTACTGTGTTATCTCTACCAAAACTTTTGTCCAGTGTCAGTACAAGCTATAACTATTAGTATTTTTACTTCTTTGTTTAATGAGCGTACATGTTTTGGAATGTATTTTGACACATTTCTTTTTTTTTTTCCTCCATTTTATAATGAAGAAGGTTCTCTTGTTCAGTTATACACTGGTAGTGTCATGTGCCTCTGGCAGCTAGCAGAATTAGACAAAACAGAGATAAAAGTATCATATTGCTTCTTTTTAATCTTCCATACCCACTGTTTTTCTTTTCAAGAGAGGGAACTTCAAGACTTTGGCTCCATTTAGAGCCTATTCATTTATTTACGTTCCTTATCATGAAGACCTATGTTTCCTAAGTATGACACCTCTGCTTTATGGTTTTAGTTCTGTAAAGAAATAAAAATTGAGAAGAAATTCTTGAATGTCTTACCTTCATTACAGTTCTCCTTTCCTCAGCCAACTATAAGCAACACTGTTTCTCTCTAGTGATGCATTCTTCTGTAGTTCTACAGTCTTGGGTTTGTGCACAGCAGTTGTAACAGTATGTACAAGTATTATGACTTCTATTTTATCAGGGGTAGAATATTATGTGAGGAAGGAGCTGCCTGTAAAAGAAATTATAGTGCATATTGCTTTGGCTCTATATCCTGCAGGTAAACTGATTGATATTTTAATTTCCTTGGACTCTTTTGAAAGCTCTCTAAATGAAGGTTCTGAAGAAAATATATAACTTTGGTTATCATACTTTATGGTTATTACTGTGTACACATTAAATGTGAATTAATGCAATAAAACAGTACATTTCACATAAAAAATACTGTGAATTTCACTGCTGTTGCTGACATGGTACATGTATCAATGTAATTATGGGTTACAAATTCTTGGTAAGAGAGGCAGTGTTACAGTTTTTGAAATTTCCCCATTATGTGAATTCAGAAAGAATGCTGCTGCTTGTATTTAATTTATCTTGTCTGATAGGCCTTTCAAAAGTGCAATATTGATGCTGGATTTATCTTTAGTTTGATGACAGTCAGAGTAAATAAGCATGTGGAATGTACTAGTGCCAATGAAAATGTTGGGACTTGCTCCTCTCTGGATTAGTCTGATGGTGTGAAACAATCACAGACAACTGAGCAGAAGAGCTTTGAGGCATTTTGCTTCTCCAGGGCAGTTACAGACCTAACACATCAGGGACCTCTCTCTTTAGTACACATTACATTTGCTTTCACTCCACATATTTATCTCAGGATGCCTGATGTTTCTTTTTATAAATGATTGATCAAAAATGTTTCCTTTTAAGCAGTTACACAGAACAGTGAATCTGCAAAACCCTGTATTCTGAAGATAGCAAAGAGCAGAATTAGGTGTGCCCATGCCTGTGTATCCTGGGACTTGGAAAAACAGCTGTCTTATGATGACTCAAAAAACTGCTGAGTATGTGACCATATGCATCTCCTTAGCCTGCTGAAAATCTCCAGCAGAGGTTTAAGCTAGGACATTTTACTTCATGCTTCCCATGAGTGAGAAGTATGCAGATTGTCAGGTTCCGTGGCTCAGCTGAGACAGAATATCTCAACCAGGTGGGGTAATTCAGTCACACATCTGAGTCTGTGACATTTGTTTATTATATTAACATGTTATTTGTTCTGCTCTGTCCTTAATTCATTACCAGTAGAGAACGAATATGGTCTTCCTACGTTCGTGCTTCACAGATATCCTGTCTAAATACAACTTTTGCACTCTTTTCCAGCATCCGTAATCATACTTTATTTCTCCTGCTAATGCTTAAGTATGGAATTTCCTTCCAGTTCTGATCCTCTGGTCATTCAAATCCCTACTTCAGTTTTAAGTCTTCCAAAAAGCTTACCTATGTTAATCCTTTAAGATAAGAAATATTGTTATGAGCCTGGTGTTTAGAAAAATCCATATACCCTAGTACATGAGGAGTGTCCTAGATGAGGAGTACGTTAATAAGTGTATTGGATATACCACTAGTTTCCACTAAATGAAGAGCAGTTCCCTGCACATGAGTGCTAGAAGTGAGTTGCAGCACAGCAACAAAAATCCTGGGCAGACAGAAAGGTAGCTTGTTGAAAGAGACTGGGAAAAACTAGCAAGATTGGAAGGGGAGGGTATAGTGCAGGGCAGGGAACAAAAATGAGTTTATCTCAGCTGAAAAAAAAGGAAGCTGGGCTGAATGTATCATGGCTGTGGGGAGCTGGATTTAAACATCAGGTCTCATTCCTTCAAATAAATCATATGTCCAGTGTTCCATTTATTCCACTATTACTCTCTTACTTCCTGTTTGTAAGATCAAATTATTAGAAAACATCGAGACTTTGTACACTTTTATAATATGTAAAAGTTGAATATTTTAAAAGATTGGATGTGTTCTACAGGTATATGAATATTTTCCTTTTCGGCTTAGAGTTCCTTGTCAATGTTTTCAATATCCACCAAAGAAATGAGATGCAGATGGTCAACACCTGCTTGTCGTCGTATGGTCCTTTGGGCATTTGGTTCAGCTGTATACAGCCCTAAATGCACTGTCACTGTTTACCAAAAACATCATAAATAATGACTGTAATTAATAATGAAACTGCTTCCTTGGGCTAGTCATGCTTTCTTTGTCAGTTCTGCTGTATATAATAGGGCTGAGATTCTACGCTAAGGAGCTATTAAATTCTTTGGGTGTTGTGAGTTGTTTCTAGCAGCAGAAAAAAAAATGAAATACAATTAGGAATTTGCCTCATATTTCTGTTTACCCTCAGAGAACAGGCTGAATTTTTGCCTGCCTGAACACATTAGGAATCAGTCAAGAGTAGCCTACTTATAATCCCTAATCATAATTCCAAATTTTTCTACCCAGTACCTAGCCCTGAAACACTGTCCCTTAGCCACGCTACCATGATTTCTTTGCTATCCTCTGGGCTTTCCTGTTGCCTTCATGGCGGCATCTCACTCACAAATATTTAGAAATATGTCAGAATAACACTCAGTCTCTGTATTTCAATTCAGACTCCAGGGAAAACTCTGAAGTGTGTAGTTCCATCGATATTTTCTCCAGCAACAAAGACGGTTTAAGAGTATCCATCCACTATCTGCATGTTTTAACTTGTTCCTGTCCCCTGCTATAGTCCTCCTACACTCCAGTCAGTCCCATCTGAAGTACCAGCATAAATGTTTGTGGGATCACAGTGTAACCTTGATCACTGACATACTCCAAGATAATAATTCCTTCTCCTGTTTTTGGAAGTTTTTTGTTCTTTTTTTAAAAAAGAATAAAATAAAATAAAAAACTAAAAAGCAACACAACTAGATCGTTCCATGGCTTTGCCTTAACACAGCCTAGCAGCACAACTTGTCGTGGTAAAATGTGAGGAGCAGCAGAAACAAACAAGAGGAAAGGGGAGCAGGGGTCTCTTGTCTGCTGCTGCAAAAAAAAGCAGTGTCAGAACATACTCTCATTCCTCATAGCTCAGTGCTTATCCCAGCCTTGTGTGCTCGTTTGTGATTGGGACATGGTCTATTATTGCTCCAAAATAAAGAGGAATGTGACTATTTCTTGATTTAACTTGACTTGAAAGTAGCGATTATACCTAAAGTTTTCAGAATGTTTGTGACGGCCAAAAGATCAAAGATGTTCTCTGGGAATAAGCCAACTTCCAACATAGCAGTAAATCAGTATCTCCCTACATTGGGCTACGTTTCAGTTTTCACTTTGACCTAAAAGTAGCTGCTATCAATTAGCTATCCTGTCTTTTCTCTTGGTTTCAATGGGCATTGTGAGAATATGATGACAGTAGTTTAAGAAATTGAAGGAGACAATTGTCTATGATGATTTGTTATGTATTTTGTTACCTTAAAAACTCTTCTTTGCTGCCATACACAGCCTTAGGGATGTTTTGTTATTATCACTGTTGGCAGCTCTGAACACTAGAATTTACTGTATTTGATGTTAAAATCTCAACTCAAGGTTGTAATATCTATAAAGAAAGTATTGCTGTAAAGATTAAACTCTGAAAGGGCTGTTCAAATCCATGAGCAGACAGCAGAATAAATACTGAAAATCTTATCTTTTTCTATTTATCCGAGAAGCAGAAAACAATATGAAAAACATTTATTTCTATTTGACAGAAAATACTTTTAACAATACATAATCATTATCAGTCAATACTCTTAGAGGTTGCTGTTGATAATAGGTGCCTGAAGATGCTTTTCATGATGACCTTTAAATGCCACAGTCCTAAGTGATCATGCAGAAAGAATATTCCTTCATTTCAATGTCTACTAGGAAAAAATAAAATTGCTTTTGGGTATAAGCAGTAGGTATGACAGTGGGACATATCTATACATTGGCTTGCTCTGCACACTGAGTAATGAACAGGATAACATTCTGAATTCTAAATCACTACCTCTGGGCATGGTGTTTCCTACTGGAAACAACAATTGATTCATTACTCTTTAAATACTATGTCAATGATTTTTTTAATTATCCATCTCCTTTTTTTTCTTACTAGTACATCAGACATACTGTAAAAAAATATGCTTCCAAATGCAATTTTAGTATAATAGTGTTTGTCTAATTGTCAGCAGCAGGAATTTGCATTAATATTAGCCTCTTATCCAATTATGCAACTAATAGGATTATTCAGAGTCACACTAATAACATTTTCTCAAATTTGGAACTGCAAAACTCATGCTGTGTCAGATTATTCTGCAGAAGAAATAATCTTATGCTGCATCAGATTATTCCACAGAAGGAGTTGAGATTAAACTTTTTGTATAGGGATGGCACTCAGTAATTGCCTTTTAGAGATTTTATATCTTCCACTGAATTATTTCAAATCACACAACCAATATTTTATTCTGGTCATGAAATAAAGAACTGAAGGGATACATGGGGTCAACAGGTCTTACTTCTATTGAGACTATCCTGCATGCATTGGCCAAATCAAAGGATGAGAATTTAGGAAGTAATTGCATTGACTGATGAATTGTAAAATTGGTAAAAAATGTGAATTTAGACAAATTCAATCTGCATACTTAGTCTTACTGAGATACTCATATTTGTTGAAATGTGGTTTTTCAGCGGCAGAAGTACTGCTTAGGAAGCAGATAAGTACTCAAAAATCAGATTATCTTCAGAAGAAAATGTCATATTCACAAACGGAGAAGAGCGTCCCCAAAATCTGTCTGCTTTCCACAAGAAAAAGAAAATATCAATAATATTTTATATTGAGGAATGTAACACATGAGGAATATGGAAAACTTTGTGTAAGTGTATGGAACTGACACTTTTATTTTCTTTTTTTAGAATCTCTGTCTTGAATTTAACTTTCCTTTTATGCCCATTTACATCCAGTAATGTCCAAGCTCTTTAAATCATTAACGAGTGAATCAGGATGAACCAGGCCTCACACTGATTTTATAAAGCAGGAACAGATAATTAGGCTAATTTACAGGAGAAAGAGCTAATGTACTGGAAGAGTGAGTGACAAATTTGAGATCCCCAAGGACACCCAAACCAAAACTGGTTATAAAACCTATGCCTTTTAACAACAAAACCATGTTTTTTACCCAGTTCACTATTGCTGTAATTGTACAAGGATAGGTGCATCTACACTTACAAAGGGAGCTGTGCTAAAAAACGTCAACCAAAGAGTCTTGGAATTAGTAAACTGAACAAGTTATGCTTTTGTTCCTTGCTGGAAGTTCATACCTGCAGAATCCAGGCCTTGGGTCCAGATTCACAGAATCAGTGGCTGGATATGCCCCAGTACTTCTGCAAATCTAGGCTGCTTCCTAAGGGGACTGAAAACCATCGACTGCTGTAATATCTGTGAGGATCCAGTTATTCTGAAAAACAATCTTACTTGATGAACACTGAGGAAAATGAAACAAACTAATCAAAGTACAACTTCTATTTTTTTTAAAAACACTGCAAAAGCAACATTCTAGTAATGAAGTGGTCTGTGTGACACAGTAAAGGACTCAGTTTGCTGTCAGTCCTTTATTTAAAGTCCATTGACCTAACCACATAAAAGAAAATAATCTTCAGCCTATTTTAGTGCTATGATTAAGTCTACATGAGCTCCAAAATCAGCCACGACTGACAGTAGTGAAGTGGGTCCTGGGATATTTAGCTGTTAGACGCTGCTTCTGTGAAGGTCATCACTTCTTTCAATCAGAGTGAATGATTGACTCAACACAAAGTTCATATTGCACGACATACTTTCAGAAATGATTCATGTTAATGGTGTATCTCAGGGGATTGATGCTGAACAGAAGCTACATCTCAAGCTTAAAAAATGATTTAGCAGTATGAAGTCCTACAAACCAGAGCTCATGTAGACGCATTTGATGGTAAACATCAGAGAATAAATACAACTAAAAGTCATAAAATTGGATAGACAATAAATCTGACAGTTTAAGACCTTTTGGGGCTCAAATCATAAAAACCAAAATTACTTACGCAGCCATTCCTTGATACAGCCATGCATCTTTTCCTGAGATGCTAACAGAAGACATTGTCATGCTTCTGACAGGTCAGAGCAGCTTGAGGAAGCAGCTACGTCAAAACACCCAGCAAAGTATGATATTGAGGACATAATCTTCCCCAACACTGCCATCTCTCCCCACCTCAGCATTGGAGGGATTTGTGTTCATCAGAGTGTCCCTAGAAATCTCTTTCTGGATTTAGAAACGTGGAAATACAAGCAGTAGCTGGAACAAGAGGTGACACACTGTGTTCATGCCTGCCTATCTTCCTGGGGGCCAACACCCTCCTGGTTTCACACACATGAAAGTGTTTGTTGGTTAATGTTGAGCACCTTGAGATCCCGTTATAGGAGAGGTTACATTTTGCCAGGGAATACAAAGCTTCTCTGCTAGTCTATCTCTCCAACATGGCTGAAAGTTTTGAGAGGAGGTCTGGCAGCTGGTAACATGCTCCCTGCTGGCCTGGCCATTGGACCTGTGCCCTCGTGGCCCCAACATGGGGAGTCCGTGGGTGAGTGTCGGTGCAGTGGAGGATGGTGGTGGGGGTCAGCTTCCTGATCGAGGTGGTGTGGTGATTTTCTCTGGCCTGGTCTGTGAGGCACACATAAAGCACAGGTGTGTGTGTTTGCATTCACAAGCAGAAAGACAGGTAGGGAAATCAAAGTCATTTTTGAGCATTTCTGCTTGAAGTATTACTGAGAGTGCGAGAAGGTGGTTATGAGGCTGGAAAGCAGTTGTATAAACATTTACTTAAATCAGTACAAGTTTATGTAGCACCTTTTTTTCTTCCTATTTAAAAGCACTTTTTTGCATTTGTATCAAATGTTGGCATTGATTTGGGGAAAGGGATCATCCTTGGCCAAAAAAACAAATTTATAAATCAGAAAAGAAAACATTAGATGTCTTGACTTTTGACTGCACTTACAATTGCAGGGGATTTCTGCGGAGAGGAGGTGATGATCTGCTTGTGGCTGCCTGTCTGTGCTTAGATAGGCATGAGCACTGAAGTGGATTTTGAAGATTAGGTTTGTGATTTTAAAGATCAGCTCAGTATATTTTTGTTATTATTACTATGGCATGACTAAAATATTTTTTTCTGTATTAGGCTCAGAAATACAAGTCATCTTCAACTTCGGCTGTCCAAGTAATATATCTAGCACCCTAAGCTTCAGAGGATATTATAAAAACCTCATGGCTAGCAAGTGTTACATAATAGCTATTTATCATTTTTTAAAATCAATAACTATGATAGGTCTATATGTTCTTGATATCTGATTATTCAGTCCTTTTTTATCTTATTGAATTCTTAGTCTCAATGATTTCCAATGGCAATGAATTTCACAGCTGAAATAGATTAAGAAAGCATCCAGCTTTCTGCTTCTTAGTTGCGATGAAAGGCTCCTTTACTTTACATACAGGGTCAAGCTGTGGGTCTCTGCCTGCTCTAGAATGTGCATTGTCTTATAGATTCATATTTGTAAGGTAAGCAGTTTCTACCATATCCAGGAAAATCCTTTTCTTTCCTCTTTCCCATTTGGAGACTGGGTGATTCATGCCCCACTCTGCTATGCCTCTGTTTCTGTACTGCCATTACAGTGCTCCCCTCACTCTTGATTACTACACACATGCACAGTCCCCTAGCTGATTTGCTTTTTTGACTGTAGTCGCACATTGATCATATGTGTACAGTGATGTCCCAGGTCTCCTTTAGATTATATAATCAACTTAAAGCCCTAGAGGTTGAACAGATCATTTTTCTTTGCAGCCTGATTTTGAATCTCATTATTATCATGCTGACTTTTCACCTATCTTCTTTAAGTTTATTTAAAGATCTTTACAGCCATCTCAGGTCCTTGTATATATATCCAACTTAGTCTCCTTGATAGACTTTGTTGTGATGATTCCCCTTTTCAAGTTATTAATGAAGCCATTAAACATCATGGCACATCATAAGGAACACCTGGGGCAGTTAATCTACAACCATGATGGAATTTGGTCATTTAATCCTACTTGTGTTTCATCTGTAATCAGATCTAGACTGCAGCGGTCTTAAAAATCTCATAGCTAAAGTGTTCAAACTGTGTCATGTTAAATGCACTTTCATTTCATAGTTATTATCAGCTTACATAGCAATTGAAAGCCAAAATTCAGAAATATTTCTAAGATTCTAAAGCTCACTTAAAAAACCTAAACAAACAAACAAAACCTGCCAAGCTGCTGTGTCATACCTAGCCAAGCCTTTTACACTGTGGTAGGAACTTTATAAAAAATACTTTCTGATGCTTAACATATTACATTACTAGACACATGGTCTTACATTGCGTTTTCCAAGGACTGTTATAATCTCTGCAGATTTTTCAGTCTCTTGGCATTTAATTTATTCTAATTAACTATAGGAACTTCTTCAAATCTACAGTAGGACAGAAAGGCGTGTAACATGAGAACACATAAATAATTTGTGGATCAGCCCAGGATCCCCATATCTTAGGAGATCAACACCTATATCTCTTGATTAATGACCCGAGGAACAAGAAATTTATCATAATTCACCAGTGATCTCTGCCCTGATGTTTATCTGTCATTTTCTAATGACTTTCTTCATGTGAATATGCCCAGTTCTATGAGGACAATCTCATATTTCTGAAACTCTTATCTGTAGTCAGACTGCCTTGTAGTGTAATTTTTCATGAGCTTTTCCTGGTTTTTTTTTGCAGATTATAGGACATGAAAGGAACTAAGGGTTTTCTCCACTTGGTGAACAATGACACAACTGACGTTCTTTTTTTGAAGGGTAGACTGATACAAGTTTTTCAAACGTGGCCAGACGAAAGGCAAAACAGCACTTCAGCATGGGTGCCTTATGTTAGTAGTTGTGCTACTTTGCGCAACAAGGGAGATAATCTTGGCATGCTACTATTGGGATATGAATCAGTAATGAAGAAAAGAAATAGACTGAAGAAAAGCAACCTTTTTTATTTAATTAGCTCTTAATCAGACTTCATCAAATTTTCCAATATATTGCTGAGAAAGAGAATCGATTTGACCACAAAAGCTCTTCTTGGCGTCTTTCAAATCAGAAAAAGAACTTTGCTTCACTTGGAGTCTGCTTTTTAGCAAAGAATAATATAATAATGTCAAACTTAGGCTGGAGAAACTCTGTTTTAGTTTTATTAATTACCTCTGCTGAGCTTCAATAACTCTAGCAAGTTTAGAAAATATGTAGATGCAATGGGCCTGTAAAAACATTCCCTTTTTCTCTGAGACTTGGTGATTATTTCTCTTTGTGTGTTGAATTAATCAAGTAATGATTAATATTGGCATGATAACTCACATAAATGTGAGGCATTTATTTTATCTTTATCATCATAAGGCTATATAATGTCATTAATGGCTACAAGAGGTCTGAAAATATTAAATAATTTTGAGAGAAAGATCTGAAAAAAAATCAGGATCATTAAATTATTTCCTCTTCCTCTAGTGGATATGTGAAATGTAGCTGAGATGTATTTGGTTTACATTTATACAGAGTTGCAATGGCCGAAAGGGGGCTGCTTTGCTGCTTGAGTAGTTAAAATATAACTTGCATTAATGTCGTTCTCCTTCTGCCATTGCTGCATGCTGTCCCACGTACAGATTTCAAGGTTGAGCATGGCAAACACATATGAAGAAACTACTTGCTTTGAGAATATTCCTGGAAGACCATTTGTGCTACCCTGTTTAACTGGGCAGCCTAAGAACACCAGGTAAACACAGCCTCTCTTGGTTAAAGTCACATTTCTTTGAGGAGCAGCTGAAGTCACTTGGTCTGTTCAGCCTGGAGAAGAAGAGACTGAAGGGGGTGTCATAGCTGTCTACTGCTTCCTTACAAGGGGAGGATGAGGAGCAGGTGCTGATCTCTTCTTGCTGGTGACCAATGACAGGACTTGAGGGAATGGCAGGAAGATGTGCCAGAGGAGGTTTTGGTTAGATATTAGGAAAAGATTCTTCACCCAGAGTGTGGTGGAGCACTGGAAGAGCTCCCTAGGCAAGCAGTCATGACACCAAGCCTGACAATATTCGAGAAACGTTTGGACAACGCCTTCAGACACATGATGTGAATGTTGAGATTGTCCTATGCAGGGACAGGAGTTGGACTCGATGATCCTTGTGAGTCCCTTCTAACACAGGTCATTCTATCATTCTATGAAATGTTTTATAAGCACAGTCATACCCACATCCTAATACTGCTAACAGAGGATGGTTAATTCAGGATGAGAGTGACCACAGATTTCAAAGCTTCATTCAGAGGCATCTGGTCAGACACGCAGTGGGGATCTCCAAACTCACAAATGGAGGGTAAACCTCCAATTTGCTTTGACTTTGAGTAGGGATGAGAAACCTTTCTACTTCTTGTGCCTCAGAACATCTCCCATAACCAATAAAATGCCAAGCCAGAAACATTACACTGCAGCAACCCTGACTTATGCTTAAGATAAACTCAGAGACGTTGTCTTATTGAAGCTATTGTTTTGGGAAGTTTTATAGCTTCACCTTTAGTAAGTGTTATGAACACCATATCCTTTAAGATTACAGGGAGAAGAAATTTATCTAAAAGATAAAATGTCTGATAAGTAATGAAAAGAAAATGCTGGTTTTGTATCAAGTTCAAGATTTAATGCATACAGATGTGAAATCTTGAACTGCCTTGATATGCTTATTGTAGTGTCTGCATTAGGTCATATTTATAGAGGAAAGGGTGCCAAAGGGAAAGGAAGTTTTCCTATGAGAATTGCCCCATGACCTACCTACATCAGGCACTTTGTGGGGGAGGAGCTGTGCAATTTCACCTGCTTCTAAGAACACCAGAGCTGCATCCAGTCTTAGTATCCTTGCACAAATCCTTAATCACAGTATTTCAATTTATTGTACACTAATTAGATAGCCCTATTGGTGGAAGGAGAAGAATCAACACCTAGTAATTACTTCATTGTAAAATGTAATGAGTTTTGGAACTTGACTTACTGTAGAAATTGCAGCATAATAAATAGAACGTTGTTTCCCAACTATAAACTAGCAGTGAATTCTGTTAGTGTATTTCTTCATGAAACATGTTTATGTGATAGTCTTCCAATTTTATGGCTGAAGTTTATCACCATAAGGTGCATTTCATGACAGCCAAATAACTACATTCAGTTAGACTTGTCACTATGTGCCTTCAGTATCAAGACACATGCTGATTGTATCAAATACTGTTGACTGTCTTAGCGCTGCACATAGAAAAGATGATTACACTGTTCTCTTTAGATGTGATGTAATATTACTCACCCCACTAAAAACTGAAGGTCAAGGTTGTCTAAGAACATGAGAAAGATCATCTATTGAAAGCTTCATAATGTGATGATAATGTACTAAGAGACACAGCAGTAGTCTTACATTAATGTTTCTTGGATTTCTTATGGAGGAAGCAGCGCATATTCTACGAACTAAGCAAGTGACTCACTGGTGTATTTATGTAGAAACCAGAGCAATTCTAAGAATTAAAATTCTGTTGTATTTCACAGTCATTTATTTGTCTTGCAAAAGTCAGTGAAAACAGTTTCCACTCTTGAGTGAAATCACAGAAAAAAATTAGTACATCAATACATTTATGTCAGAATATTGCTATCATCTCCCTGAGCCTGTGAGAAAGCATGTGTCAAAGAAGGGATGGTCATGGAATATACTGAAGTAGTTTTAAGTAAAAAAACCTTGCTTGAAATCATATTCAAGACTTGTAAAATCACTGGCAATGCATTTTGTATTGCATGTGGATAACGGAAATGCTTGAGCCTCATTCCAGAAGTAAATACTGCATATCATGGTAGACTGTGTGTGTAATTTGAATGGAGGTGTAAGACCTGCAGTAGTTTTAATCTTCTTGTTAACAATTTTTAATTCTAGTGCAGTGCAGGGTGTATATCTGCTGGTTACATGGGCTGGAGACAGGCATGAGAATTTGGGTAATGATGTATGTCTACACGGATCCTAGTGAAATGTTCTATATGTGACAAGGACTGAAAATACAGGAGGCCATGAAATTATTTGTGTAAGAGTCTTAAAATGCAAGCAAGAGTGATTTCTAGCAGTTGCACCTTAAGCAAGTGGTTCATCACTGAATGAGGGGCAAGTGGAAGGCAGCGAGTGCAGGATTGTGGTGAGATGCTGCCCATTATGGAGTCCACTGTGGGGGTGGCTCTAGCTGCCTGATTGCCATGGCAACCAGGAGAGGAGCTTCCCCCTCTTTGCCCTCTGCTGGAGAGACTTGGTCCCCTGCTGTCTTGTCGCCAGAGGCCCTGTGGCAGCGAGAATCCCCACCTCACATATTTTGAAAGAAGAGATCTCGATCAGTGAAAGAGAAACTGATCCACGGTGTTTTTTCAGCTGCCCCCACCTGCATGTGATAATCGGGAAATTCAGGAGATACACCCAGCTTTTAATACTGACATAATAATAGTAAGAGGTAGTGTGATCTCCTTCTAAAAGCCAGTTTAGTCTAATTTAGGACCTCATACAGAAATATTTTGATGGCAGGCATTGAATGGTTTTGTGCCAGCAAAGGATGATAGAAACAAGTGTAATAGAAATAATAATCTAATCTACCTAAATTACCTTAATCTAAAATACTGATACATATTCTTAGCTTGAACCACATCTTAGTGTGTTTTCATCTGGGAAAACAGGTAGAGCCTGGAGGAATGACAAATGTGGAGATGATATTATATTAAAAAAATACTGTATTTGGGGATTAATTTTAATGAGATTTTTATATTTATTTTATTGCTTTAATTTTAATTTTTGCATTTTGGTTAAAGACCTTGTCCTCTTAAGAACACATTTACAAATAGAAACAAATCAGCTTACTAATAATTTTGACAAAATGTTACCCATGACACTGCTGAAGTTTTGGTGGAAGTTTAAAAATATAAAATAATGTACCACTGTGATCACCTCAGGTTCTCCTTTCAATAAGCAAAGGGAAGTATAAGGAGACGTTATAGAAGTTTAAAAACAAAGAGAGAGAGAGAAAGCAAGTCAGGCAGAGAAAAGTGAGATTGAGGTAACTGAGAGAAGCAAAGTAAGGAGTAGAGGGGCTGCCGAGTGAGTTACGAGCTAGAGCCACAAGGACATGGATGGGTGGCTTTCAGCTAGCAGCTATCAATGCTGCTCAGAGTACCTCTTGCCCCATCCCTATGCCAGGGCATCTCCGCTGGGTGCCTGATGATCCCCGCCGTTTAAATTCTTAACAACAAGGTATTCAGACAGAGATCATCCTTTCTCAGCTGCCACTGAGATCTGTATCGTGTCATCAATTTTCCTGGCATGGTGGATTTAGAAATGTGAGCTCATGCAACTGCAGCTGAAGTCAGTGAGTGCTGCAGGTGCTCAGCTGTCTCGTGCCCTGTCCCTTTCCTTTTCCATGTACCTACCCCTCTGAAGTGCTCTTAGAGTTCGGTCAAAGGGAAAGAAAAGAGATCTGGGAAGCACCAAACAAGTTGTGGCTTCTACATCTCCTGCCTTGCTACAACCCTGCCCTAAGAATGAAGTTTGCCCTGCATGTGATGAGGGGGTTGTGCTGTACCTGTCTAGATCTGGGCACTGGGATGTGGCCAGGTACTTATTCTGTCCTTCGCATCCCTTCAGAGAGATGTGAATTGGATTACTTATGTGATTAGAGTGGCAATATCTGTTCTTTAAATAGCTACAGAGAGGAGTTTTGTTTAATCATATATGCAAATCATTATATTTAGACATAAACCATCTCTTCTTCTAATAGCAAAAGTGTCCCACACAGTCCAAGTTTGTTCCCACAAAATGTGGCAGAGTTCAGTTTTGTCTAAAACATCTGGTGGTCAGAATAAACTTGTTTTGTCTGTTTTAACTGAAAGTAAAAGAAGACTAAAAGAAAATAGAAAAAAACTATAATTAACCTCTAATACTAATACCCCTATGCATAATAATCAGGATTTTGTCCTGATGGTCTTGTGCTATCTTTCAATTTCCAAAGAGTCTAAGCTAAACTATGCAGTCCTCCTTACTGAACATGCAAAACGTTGTCTTCTAAATTCTCTGTAACAATTCAAATAGCAGCTCAGAAAGACAAATTGCCTATCACTCCAAAGTCTTAAAACAAAACAAAAGGCACCATATTGCCACTTTAGGGACACATTTGTTGCCTGCTGTTGCTATTATATATGTCATTTCAGTCCTGCAGTTAGCTATAAACTACATCTTTTTCCAGAGAGAAATAAGAGATGCCTGAAGGGAAGCAAGAATGGAAGGCATCCTTAAAATGACTGATTTACAACTGGTAATGAGATAAAATATGAAAATTATAGCTTTCTTAGTGTGTCACATCCCAAGCTTGCACAATGCTCTTGCTTTAAAAGCTGCCCCACAAACTGGAGTGATGGTTCAGAGGACAGCATGGCATGTGAGCAGCCATGTGACAGGCAGAATCTCTAGGTCATGGTCCCGGGACAGGCAAGAAGCTCCTCTTAGGTGCTGAGCTCATGGGATGCTTCTGCTGCAGAGACTGCTCCATACAGCTCCTTCCACAACAAACAGTATTGTGCAACCTACCCTCTGCAATACATCTGAGAATGAAAATTATAATGGAGGCCCCACAACATGAACTGCGAGAAAGAAAAAGGCCCCTGTGATTCAAACCAGACAAAGGCTGTTTCAGAATGTAGGAAACCTTTACCATAAAATCCTACCCAAATGCTAATGAATAAATGAATGCCAAAGCATATTTTATGTGACTGTTAAACACACAGAATGCTATTTTTAGGCTCCTAGGATTTAGGAGCCTGGTCTCTAACTTAGAGGTGTTGAATCGTATGTGTTGCTGCAGCCTCTAGATTGCAGTGTAGTATTCTAGAGTGTCCATCTTTGCTTGAACTGCAAGGTATAACATGAATATGAGCATTTTGGGGTGTAGGAGATACATTGTTCTTTGTCTTTTAACAGATTAAGCTGATAATGTGCAAGAGCACTGCTAATACATTTGTATTTTAAGCAAAAACCACGTCCATCGTGGCATCCAAGTGCAGGACCAACTGCCGAGTCCTGCACTTGGGGCACAACCACCCCATGTAGCACTACAGGCTTGGGGAAGAATGGCTGGAGAGCTGCCAGGAGGAGAAAGACCTGGGTGTGTTGGTTGACAGCCAGCTAAATATGAGCCAGCAGTGTGCCCAGATGGCCAAGAAGGCCACTGAGGTGTTGGAGCACATCCAGAGAAGGGTAATGAGGCTGGAGAAGGGGCTGGAGAACAAGTCCTATGAGGAACGGCTAAGGGAACTGGGATTGTTTAGCCTGGAGAAGAGGAGGCTGAGGAGAGACCTCATTGCTGTCTATAGCTGCCTGAAAGGAGGCTGTGGCAGAGCGAGTGTTGATCTCTTCTCTCAAGTGGCAGGTGATAGGACAAGGGGAAATGGCCATAAGTTGCGCCAGGAGAGGTTCAGACTGAATATTAGGAAGAATTTCTTTACTGAAAGGGTGGTCAGGCACTGGAACAGTTGCCCAGGAAGGTGGTTGAGTCACCATCCCTGGAGGTGTTTAAAAAGCAGGTAGATGAGTTTTTGAAAGACATGGTTTAGCGGATGATGGATGCGGTTGGACTGGATAATCTCAAAGGTCTTTGCCAACTGGAAGATTCTATGATTCTATGATTTTGTGGAGATTTTGGCCCACTTATGTGCTAGGTATGGTGCCTGGCTCAAACATCATGAGCCATGTGGAGACAGATGCCTGAGTCTGTATCTGAGGCTGACTCAGTCTATTTCATAATCTAGTATTTCACAAAAATCCTACTCCTTCCTACCAGAGTACACAGTTGGGAATTGTGTTGGAGCATCACATCTAACACCTACTAAATGCATATCCTTCATGAATTTAACATAGCCCCCTTCAATACCTTTTGTATTTTTGCTGACTGCATTTTACTGCAGCATGGAATTCCGCATTTTCCTTACATCCTTTGTGAAAAAGAACTTCACTTGGTTTTCTGTTTGTTACCTGATAGCTTTATTCCGTTTCTGCTAGTTCTCATCTTGTCAGAAATAGAGATAATTCATCTGCAGTTTTGTTGTCCAGTCACTCAGGACTGCGAAAACTTTTTTATAACTTTTACATTCAGCCTTAGGTTTAAACTATATTAAATAATGTAGCAACACCTGCATCTTTATTCATTCTGTATTTGCACTGTTTTCCAAACAATTTTGAAATAGTACAGATCCCTAGGAAACTCCCATATGAAGACTTCTTCCACTGGGAGTCTCCAATTTATTCTTAGTCTTTGTTAGATATGAATATTTAATTAGACATTGATCCATGTGAGGACCTTCCCTCTTATCAATTAATAAACTGCAGTACCCAAAATATGTATAGATTTACTTTATTTAAAATCTGTCATTTCTATAAGGAATTCCTGAAATAAGTTGCACCAGTATTTCCAAGAAGCAAAATTGACTTGTTACAGATATAAGTGAGCTACTCCACAGAGCATTGCTAATAATTGACATGGTGATTATCACTCTGTTGTTCACATTTCCTAATCCCATGCTGAGATTGTTGTTTCAAAGTCTTTCTTGTGGACTTGATTTGAAATCCAAGAACATAAAACAGGGTGACATTTCAGTTCATGTGTTTCCAGCTTTAATTTGTATTTAATAAGCCAGTTTTTGTTAAGTTTATTAAATTTGGTTGACTTTTAAAAGATCACCCACTGAGTTTTATGAATATGCAAATTGTATGTCTGTTTGGTATAGAATGAAACCCTCAATTACAATGACAATAAAGATGTAGTTACAGTTTTAATAATCAATTAACACGTACGTATCCTGCTTAGCACTTGAAATGAAGAGAGTCATTAAATATTTCTTTACATCAGGGCTACAGGAACCACTTTTCTTAAGGAGTTTGAGCCTCAAACCCAAAGAAAGCATACCTGGATGCACATCTTTACATAAAAAAAAAAAGTAAAGGAATTTTGTCTGATATTTAAGCTTTTTGCCATAACAAATTTCAAGATTCCTACCTGTATTAATGATCATTTAATTTGCACTGTAAACTGGGATTCAGTGTTACTTCTTAAACTGTTCATGAGCCGTTTCGTTGCTTAAGACAAATCTCTTCAATTTCATCACGGGCAAAGTGGAAATCACATAAAGGTACTACCTGTAGATACTGTAAAATGATGCTTGAAAGCATGTAAATGGAAGCTACAAACACAAAATACCATTTGTCTGTGATGTAACTGCGATATAACAAATATCTTGGGGGACAGGAAATCAAAATATCTGAAGTATTTTTCTGGCCTTATTGCTAATTGGCTCTGTCTTGGGCAGTGTCAGGTAGGAATTACATGTGAGACCTTCCAAATAGGGCATTAAAGTGCCGTTTAATTTTCTATACACTTCTTGGCCTTTATTTAAGCCTATAGCATGCTTCAGTGAAGTGCTTAAAAATGGTTCGATGTTTTCAGAAGTATGTTCACAATCTGACATTTTAAGCTTGTTTATTTTCAGTATATTGTCAAAATTAAACTTCCAATGTTTTCCCAATTTGTGTGCCACTTAAAGCATCAATGTTTGCCTTGTTGTTTTCCCCCTAGGAAGATTGCCTTGTCTACTAATTTGAACGTTTTAGCCTTTTAATTTACATGGATTTTAATGAAAATTCTTTTGACTGTTAGTTCACAGATTTTCCTTGCATTAAAAAGAAGAGCCTGAGGTTGTTTCCATTGAAGTCATTGTCCTACTGTGGTGAGAAAATGCCAGCATCTAGAAGTTGTGACTTAAAAGGAATGAATTACTACTTGAATTAAAGTCATACAAGATACTAATTCTAACTGTATAAAATCTTTCAAAACAGCATTGCAAAAGTGGAGCAAATCTAAGAGGTCTCATCAAATCTTAGAGTGTAGATAGAAATCAAGAATATATGGAGAGGTTGCAGAGTCTGGGAGAGAGCAGTAGTTTAGAGGGCAAAACCTAGGCTCCAGAGTTGGTAGAGCAACAGTTTGGAAGTGGGTAGATGGAGTTACTGATTTTGGAAGGCAACAGCAGGAAACAGTGAACAAGTATTTCTTGTAGCTTCCTCTCATTTCAAAGAATTTGCGAGTGGCAAAGAGGGTTTGCTTTGCCTGTATTCTGGAGCCTCAGTTTAACAGGTCCTTTCAGACCTTATGCATCTTGATGCATCATTTAAATCATTTAAATCATAATGTCCAAATAGGTCCCTTAAAATTTTTCTTTCCTCACCACTACCCCAAAGATATTTTATCTTTTCTCCAAATGTAATAATGTATAGAACGCACATATTTAAAAATGATTAGGTTAGAAAATACTAAAGGTGAACAGTGTCTGCTTCCCAGAAAGTGAACAACTGAATCATTCAAGCATTTGGATCTCTGTAAGGAAAGCCACAGAACTCAAATTATCGCCAAAGGACTTACTTGTGGCTGCTCTTTTCCCCTTAACAGCACTTATCAAGAACCATATTTTCCAACGCCTCCTGACCTGCCCATTGCCCTCCCTTTTCCTGAAAGCTCTTATCAATATGCAGGACATACACAAGCAAATAGAGGCATTGTTAATTCCTGTAGCTTCACTTTAAGTTTCACAGATGCTGATGTCCTGGAACTAACACTGAGTTAGCCCCACTGCTAACTAAGAGTTCTCCAGACATGGGCAAATCATCGTACTTTACAATAAAATCTTGAGTCCCAAAGTTTAAGGGTACCCTAAACACTGCAAAAAATGGGTGACAAAGTAGGGATGTCTTTACAAATTTTAGCAATCAAAATCAGTCTGTAGGGATGATTGAATCTAAATAATGGACACTAGGTGCCAACAAGAAAGATCTGTTCCAGAGAATCCTCCACTTCTTCCTATTGTGTGACAGAGAAATAAAACCAATAGTGCCCGGTTTTTGACATTCTTAATATTTTTGTATTTATGTCTCCATTTGTCACTGTGACTGCCATGAAGCCAAAAATTATTCAAAATGCTATTGAGGAGGGGAAAACTAGTGATTTCTCTGTCTTATAGAATGGGCAGAAGGACAACAAAAGAGGAAGAAGCAAAATCCTAATATTTAAGAATTTGAAGTTTTAGTTTTAAATAAAACACCTTCTTTATTTAAGAAGGGAAAATATTCCTGTGGGAGTTTTTGGTGTTGAAAACAAACACACCATTTAAATTTGTGGCAAAGAGGCTGCAGACTAAAATTTTAAGTGGAGCCATGGAAATTCTAAATAACCATGGGTTAGAGGAAATGATAGTTTTGAAATACACATGTACTGTGCAATAAACAGTGGTGTTTTGAGATTTTATTTAAGATCAAGGGTAAATTCTGCTTTTATTGAAGTTGCTGAGTGTCATTATGTAATGAATCTATCCTCCAGTAACTAAAGCCCAGAACATAGAGTAGTCAAAATTAATTATGTATCCACTCTTTTCTAGAGCTGCCGGCACATCTTTGTTTCGGCAGCATCAAGTATGTATAGCAGGTGCCATCTTCTGGCAATGTCATTTTTGAAAATCAGTACTAATCTTACACAGCTTATATGCAATAAACTATGAGGAACTGATTTATTAATATTTTTGAATTATGCTTGATGTAGAAGAAAAACATTATGTCCTTGGAGTTTAACAGAAAGCAGGTCAGAGACATGACCTAAATGTTCTGCTTTTCACTTGACAGTTCCTAGTAGTCTTGTAGTAAAAAACTGTGTGTAATTATGTGTTTATATTTTTAACATATGTAAAATATTTTAGAATTATTGAAATGACAAAATTTTCAGGTGGGGGTTATTTTTTTTCTTGGACCCACCAATACAGTTGTAAAAAGAGAACAAGCTTTGGGACTCAAAAAGGGCTTTGGAAACTTATCTTCAAATTCTTTTTTAATTATAGACAGAAGAAGCAGAATTCATGAATTGTCATGATTTTCAGGAAAAATGTCTTGACCAGCACAGAAATCTAGTACAGAAACACAGACACATAACATAGAATGAAAGTAGATAAATTGTAAATCAATTTTATTTCATTTGGATGTTTTTGGAATAGTTCATTGCATTTTGTCAACAATTATTGAATTTCAGTAGCATCCTTAAGTGGCAAACACACAAGTTCACGGAAATGCAACTTCTGACATGCAGCATCCTGTTGTATTAGACCAACAGATTCCCTTCACGAGGTGGGGACCTTGATCAGCCTGGTCTGGTGGGAGGTGTCCCTGCCCATGGCAGGAGGGTTGGAACTGGATGATCTTTAAGGTCCCTTCCAAACCATTCTGTAATTGGATGATTTTGACACTGCTGCTTTCACAAAGATGAAGCAAAGACAATCATGACGAATCTTCCAGCTTCCTGTAGCCTTTATTCACATTGTACTTCCAAGTCCATGTAGACTTAGTGATGTTAAAGTAAAGAACAAAGAGCAGGCATCTCTCTGCTCTGTATCTCTTTTTTCACATCACTCTGTTGTATGATTTCTAAAATTGCCAAATTCACACAAGACGCCAAACCAGAAAGAGTATGGAGGTCAGAAACAAGCTGCGAAGTGATCTGAAGACGTCAGGTCTGCTCGAGCTTCAGAAAAAGAAGGAAGTAGTAGTAAAAGAAGCTGACACTGTGCATCAGATCAACATTACTACAGTGTGGATAAGGTGAAAAGTAGCAGCTATACATGTATTAAGACAGTGAGTTAAATTTTGCTGAAGTTCCTCTAGTGTATTTAATGCAACCCATTGCTATACTTTCTTCTGATAAAGGATGAGAGTGATAAAAAAAAAATATGCTAAAAGGAAGTTCTATGTCATTTGCAGCCCATTAGCTCTACAGCTTAGAAAAGGAGTTTTTGCAGTGGTCAACCATGGAAGTAGCAGTGGAGTATTGAAGCTGTAGTGCTTAATTTGTTACCTTTATCTGCACCGGGAAACAGGGTGCATTTCTGGATAGGAAAGCCGTAGTCTCTGACAGCTGTGCACTCCTGCCTCCTCATGTGCTCCATTACAGGACAGCACAAAGCCCTGGTGATCCATAATGGGACTGGGGTCAGTCTCTCCCTTGGAGAACAGTGATAGTAAGCGCAGCTGGCCCAAATCATGGCACGAAAATCCTGTGGTACTTTGGAAAGACTCAGCCATTGGATGTATCCCCAGGACATGGGAAAGATTTTAGCGACCGTAAATTGATTACACTTTCATGGCTTTCAGCCTTGTTAGTGGATGGTTGTCAGCCTTATATGGGTGGCCGACCATATAACAAAGCCCTTAGGAGTCTGTGCTCATGAGACTTTTCTTAAAACAACTTAACACAGAGGAGTCTGTGAAGCACTGTACTAGGCCCCTGTCTTTATGTAGGCTAAATATATCTGTGAGGGGATAAACATGACACACATACTTCTAGATCCATGTAATGCTATACATTCAGGTTAACTGCAAGCAGAAATGTGTGCCTCAGCTGCTGCAGCTGGGATTGTTTACATTACAATTTAGTAATAAAGCCAACAAAGTGCCATTTACCAAAATTATACCTTTTGCAATGGTTTTAAAAAATCTCAAGTGTAAGAACTGCTTTTTGTAGGACTCCTTTTTGCTTGATTTTTGTGTAATTCTGCTCAGACATTTTTGCCAATGTTTTGCTGATGTGGCTGTATAGCTAACACAGCCCCAGTCAGGGGCTGGTTTTGCCATTGTTGCCTGTCTGGCAGCTGAGAGCCCATCCCTCTGGGGCATCCCAGCTTGGCTGAGTGCTTCCCGCCTCTCACTGAGCTTGTGATCTTGGCAGGGCAGAGACTGTTTCCATAGCCCTAATTGCTCAGTTTGCAAGGCTCCTTGTTACAAGTGTTTTTGCGCTTACTGAGGCATGTGAATCAAACTTGTCTGTGTTTGCTTCAGCCCCATAAACACTGCTTGTTACAATGCAGGCGGTTTGCCTGATTATTCAGAAGTCTAATCAGTGTGGGCTTCATTCTTGCAGCGCTCACACTGAGCTTGTTTTGCAAAGCCCTCTCACGACTTCCATTATTGGGTCTATGTCTGGGAGTTTTGGTGCTATGAAATTCTTTCACATCGTATTGTTTTTAGAAAAGGAGCGTAACAAAAAAAAAAGTTGACACCACAGAAACAGCTTCTTTGCACAGTGCAATATTGTTTTCCAGGACATGCCCAGAGCTACCCTGGGTACTAGTTGTTTTGCTCTATGGGAACAAGGTCTCTTTCCCATTGGTAATTATCGTCTGCCCAGTCCTAAGCCTCATTATAATCTTTTTTCCTATTTAAGTATAAATTGCATAGCTCCTAATTCCAAAAGCAGACTAAATTAATAAAACCTGGAAATTGCTATTACCAATATAGGGAAGATACAAACGGACCATGTTTTCCTCCTGGAGGTTTTGGCTTAAAAATCTGGAGTGTAACTGTTGTAATTGTCTAAAACTTCTGTAGCTGCTGGTAATTTACATTAATGAAGCATGCAAATAAATGGCATAAACAATAAATTGGCCTCAACATTAACAGCTTTCCTTCCACATTCTCTGACAAGCAGAAGTGGTATAATGGCATGGAAGGGATCTAATTCATCCTAATTCTGATCTTCCTCTGGAAACAGAAGATATCCAGCTGGCCTGTTGTTGGTGTTAGTGATTTTGACACATGGAAGATTTTGCATTTAATATACTTTCTGACAAAGACTACTTGAATTCTTCTTTCTTTAGCAACATTTACAGGAATATGAAATGTGATGGGAATTAGGGTATTGCTGGTCAATCACATTACCTCCAACATGCAGAGTTCCTTTTTAGTACATAGAAACAGAACCTATGGTTTATTGAGGCATTGAACTAGTGCAAACTATTTCTAGGTAATGTGCAAGAATACTAGTTGCATTTTTACTGCCCTGAAAGCATCACGTTGTTTGAGTGTGGAAATTAGTACTTGAGTTTATCGATCTCTTTTCTCCCTGGCCATGGTAGAGAATGTATGAGTCAGAAAAATGTACAATAATAATACTCATTTATTTCTAGACATACAGCTATGTCTATGTTTACAGCTGAACAAATGAGTAAAGAATATATTTATATTTAAATGTGTGTCTACAGAGAGCTCCGTAAACCCTACAGATCACACCTACCCTTACATTTCACCCGTTTTTCCCTGCTGGATCTCACAATCTGCCTCAGCCCCAGATTCTCTGTCTTACTTCTCCACAGCTGCCCCATATTGTGCCATGGGCAATTTGCTCTGGTCTCATGCATTGCTCCTCCTTCAGTCATATTATGTATGCTCTTTACTAACTCCATGGTGGCTACACTACTCTGGGTCTCTCATTCCTTTATGTGGGTAAAACTACTTCTAGACTGCTCATGGGCCTCTGCAACATTACTTGCAATATAACCCTGGCTAAATGATTGAGCTATGTTTCATCAGTAGCTTAACTTTTTTAACTAATGCATTTTCTCTGCAGATCTGTTTCTACAATTCTGCAATGCTGAACATTGCTCTTGTCTTCATCCCTATACAAATTTGCTGCATATAAATCAGTGTTTGTAGTCCAGAACCATGCATCCATGCTTTCATTGCTTCCTCATTTGCAGATTACTGAAATTTTTATGTATTTGGAGTCAGATTTGCTTATTTTGATTGGGAGCATCATTCATGCGGTTTTGTATTGACTCTTCTAAGTGAACTGAGACACCAGTGAAAACTCTACTTTATTTTGAGGTCAGAACATCCTCAGGAGCTTTTCGACTACATTTGTTCACCAGAGCACTGCCAGAAGCCGATGGAAAACAAACCCAGATAAGACACAAGAAAAATTGTCTCAGATATTAACTTGGATCCACTAACAGACTTTTAACTCCAAATATAAGAAGTAAAAGTCTCATACTTGATGTTGAGTGAAGATGAAGACAAACACAGCTGTATTATGGTCTTTATTTGACTGAATTATTTACTGTTGCAACATCTAAAACTACTGCTATTTAGCTTTGCTATTTTGGAGGCTACTCCGTTTGTTGTTGTCTAGTAGCGTATAAGGGCAACTAAACTGTATGAAAGATGGAAGCAATATGGCCATGGACTTACTTTTCCTTTGGTTTGGGAAAGAGCTATGCATAAACTTCAAAGGCTTATATGTTTATGGAGATGTTATTTCTGTATAACCTCAGACTCCCACTGCCTGGATCTCAGTTAATTGTACTATGGTCTATTTGGAACACCTCTCTCGGCAGTGTCCATGGGGAACACTGCTGGAACTTACTTTAATGTTTGTGCATAAGGTACCAAAATACAAGTTCTGGTCTGAAGCCATCTGGTCCAAATTCTGCTTCTTCCAAATACTGTGTGGTGATGACCACAAAGCCTTTCAATCATCTCCTGCTCTAAATGTAAGTCTGACTCTATGCCCAGTAAACCACAATGATCTCCTTAATAAAATATGTAGTTGAAAATGATGTTGAACTGAACTGCACCACGTAGATTGACACCGTGCCAGGCTGTTTTTATAAAAATAATAGAATGTTTTTTAAAAAATAAATGACATGCATGTACATTGACAGCTGTCTTCACAGGAAATCTTACCTCTTTGTATTTAAAAAAAAGAATATCTAAGAAAATATTCTTTACAGAGATCCTGTGCTTTAATCCATTCTGGCCTTGTGGAATCTCTGAGATTGCTGTGGAGTATCTAAAGTCTTTGGTGAGATGTAATGAAATCTTCATGCTGAGGTAACTTCATTGCTTAATAGCGTGGTGGGAGAGAATCCATTATGGATTAAATCCATCTTTGTCTCTGTGGAAACATTCATTTTAAAGTAACATTTTAATCATGGCTGGAGCCCACAGGGGAAAAAGAAGATACCCAGAGCTGAATAATGCATGTCCAACTAGCAAAGGGGATGCTCTATTAGCTCGGATTTACATATGACTGCTTGTTTAAATTTGTAATACCACCATTCAGATGGCATTTTTGAAAGGTGAAGACCTGGTTTAGAGCCTACCGTAATTCAAAGAGTAAATGAACAGAGTTTAAAAACATTATTTGAAAGCATATATTGCCAATTCACAATCACTTTTCTAATAAATCATCTTCCAGGGTCCTTTGCCTACCTATTTGTGTTAGAAATTGTTTGACTGGATGTTCTTTACTGTGTCTATTTTGATGGACCCCTGGCAATTTTAGGGTGAGAAATAATGAATGTCAGTGGAGAATTAGAATCTAACAAACCTCATTGTAGACACCCATTTCTTTTACCCATTTTCTTATCACATCAAGTAGTTCCACTTGGATCAGTTTGGCCAGTTGTTTTGAGTTATTTGATCTATGAAGAGCGTTCCTAAATTTATTTTCCACTAGAATCTTCTGGCTATTCAGAGCAGTTTGCATAGAGGGAGACATTTTGCCATTCTAGTGGCATTTGCGCTTCACTAATGTGGTGTGCTATAGTTTGGGAATACCTGGTTAAAGACTTCCAACTTGCTGAACTGGCACTGCCTTCAGTGACAGCTCTTCAGCTCTGAGGACCAAATGGCCCACTCTTGCCTTTGTGAGTAACTGCCAGATCCAGTGCCACTTACTGCTGGGTAGAGGCAGCTAACAGTGCTATATACACAGAAAATCTAATAGCTTATTCAGAATACTTACAAAGTAATCTCTATCAGAATACTTTCAGGATTTGTTTTATAAGCTGGAGGTGGTGAATACTGTTTTAAATGCTAGCCTATAACACTCTGAGAGAAATAATTGCAGCACATAGTTACTTATGTTAATACTATCACATTATCTTGTGATAGCTGTGCAATTAAATGAGTCACCACTACGCCAAAATCTCATTTGTCTCCAAGCACCCCACAAATATGCTGCATTCACTGTCTGTGCTTCGGTCTGATAGCTTTTTAGTCATTGCATTCTCTTTGTGTTTGGAGAACAACCGAGCTGTGGAGCCTTTGAAAAGATGGAACTTACTGTTTGAAATTTAATAATAGAAGGATATTAATTTAATGAATGGTTTTCTCAAAATGTATTTAAGAAGATACTTTTCTGAATTATGTTTACGTAGCAAAGTCTGAATCTCAAAAGAGTATTTGAAGAACAAAAACACTGTTGTGAGACAACAGTCTGCATTCTATTTATCCTCTAGTCTGACTACAGCCTGTGTATTCCATACTCTGCTGAAACAAATCCCACAGGCGCTATTTATTAATTTTCAGATACTTCTAGAAATATATTCAGAACTTTTGTGTTGAGCAATACTGGAACATCCCAAAAGTGAGGGACTATTACACCTGAAGAATGATCATCTCTCGGTTTCTGGAAAAAAAAAAAAAATAAAAGAGTGTAGAATAGCAAACACACTACAATAAATATAGCAGATCTTTGCCAGAAAAATTAAGAAAATGGATAGAAAATAATTGCTTTTCCTTGCACAGCATTTCTTCCTCTCTTCCTTACTAGAATCTGCAGTTTGATTTTGTTTACTTAAAAATACCTCTCTGGCCTGGAAACACAACTAGGTCCAAACATAGCAATTGTACAACTTATACACAAATCTTTACAGAACTAGAACACAGCCTTAATGCAAGTGAGAGCAAAGTACAAGCACAACAGCTCCTCTCCCAGTTGCTGTAGGAGCTCAACAAAACAACTGAAGAAAACCAAAGAAAAACAGAGTTAAGCAGTGCTTGAGAAAATGTTCCCTGTGGCCTCAGGACAGTGTTCTGTTACAGTCAGATGCTGTTAAGATTTAATAAAACAGAGAGATCAGGAGTGGTACATTTATACTGCAGAGTTTAATTGTGACCTTTTGTCTTTAGGCAATTTTTCCCAGCTCAGGAATTAAATATAGTAGAGAGACGCTCCTCAATGTGACATCAAGTATAATTCTTCCCCTGAAGAAATAAATGTGAATGATGAAAGCAGGAATGTGGAAATAAAAGTGTTACTTCCACACTTATAATGCCAGCTAGCACTTGTTACCGAACTTGTGAAAATAACACGATTTACTGTAATAGTTTACACTTGACTAGTGAGGTATAAAATATCTTTATCTTATAGCCATATAAACTATGGTTAAATTAGGCAGAAGAGACACACAGAGCAGTTCCCACAAAAGCATTAGGAATACAAAAGCGTCAGGAATACAAGAGGCAGAAGCAGAACATCCTGTTCTAAGTATACGTTGAAAGGAATTAAACCAGAAAGAGGATGAGGCAGCTCACCTCCTGGTTAATTCTTAATCCAACCTAAAATTTGCTATAGATTGAGGCTGTACAAACCCTGTATTACCCTGCAGCATTTTGACTGATGATAAAACAGAGAGCCTAAATGTGAGAATGGTAAAATAAAGTGATTAGTCTGACCACTTGGATTTGCACAGAAACAACAAAAGCTTTGATTTAATCAGTATAATTTTATTTATATGCTCTTACATACCTAATTATTTACATTGCATATATTGATATTTCAAGACTAGTTTTGCTTTATTTTCACATCTGGATTACTCAGAGAACCGAAGTGAGAGGATCCACTATTCTCCCCTTCAAGAGAGATGGGGATATCAAAATGTCCCTTCCAGATATGGGAATTAGTGATACAAAAACACAGTAACAAACTAAACAGCCAAAACCAGCCTGGACTGAAAATACATCTCAACTCAATTACACTTTCCCCATTTCCCTGATGTGATAAACCTCCTACTCTTACAAGATCTGTCTTTGAAATGGAAAACCAAATGGAAAACCTCAGTGCTTTGGGTTTTTTTAATACATCATGAAATATTGAACAAAAAAAGAGGTCATAAGCCATTTTCTTGACTTTATAGGTCTCCTGAGACTTCTTCAAGCTCTCTTCTTGATTGCTGCTGTACATCTGGAGTGAGAGTAAGCCAGAGACAAGACGGCAGGTGTAAACTGCTTTTGGAGATGTAACACATTTTCCTCCACAGCAGGCAAGACAAACACTACTTTTCCTGTTTCCACCAGAAGGATAAGAAAACCTTATGTCCCATGCTCTCACCCCCAAAAGCCAACTGCATTTTTTCCTGATCAGGATCAGGAATTTTTCCTATAAGTTGAAATATGCAACTTTTACGTTTTCAGATTATTTTTTTTGGTTACATGGAAAAAATTATCTTTAGCAAATATAAGGGAAAAAACTTTTCACATAGTCTTCTAGAATAACTTATTTTTTAATGTAGCAATTGCATGTGTATAAAAAACAAGCCACAGGAATAAGGCTTTTAAAAATGAAAATAGGTAGTAAAAGATATAAAGTATACTGAAATTAAAAACATCTAGGTCTATGGCAACAACAACGAAACTAGTCAGAAAAAGTAGTCAAGGTAAGCTTGTGAGAGACAAAATTGAAATTTGAAATCCTTCCTCACATTGAGTGCTATGAAACCCAGCTTTATAGGCCTCTGCTTTTTCTAAAGAGTACCACCAGATGGCACTGTAGGAGAGAAAAAGAAGGTGTTTTAACAGGCCCATGGCAAGCATTATAAACGTCGACTTTCATTATTTGGGCAATTAGACACTGCTGAAATAGTGTTTTCTTTTCTAGTGTGCATGTAGATTTCTTATATTAAACATTTATCTTCCTATAGAATCGATTATTAATTTTTCTGCTATTGAAAGTTATTGAGGAGAGAAAATAATGCCTTGAAATCTGAATGTGACTCACATTCAGCAGAAGTGCAATGTAAGAGATGATGGACTGAAATGATTTCCTTTCACTTGGCAAATCTGTGATACAGATTCTATTCTGTGATAGTTAAATCTCTGTGGTCAGTTCTGATCTCACATTCTTTTAGTTTATTTGCTTCAACCAGTACTACTTTCAAAATTAACCTTTAAGCATTGCACGAGTCTGCACTGTTGAGACTCCTAAGATTTTTATAGTTCTAGTTATAAAAATTCTGCTCCTAATGATGCAAACCCTGAAAGAGCAGATATTAGGAGTGGAATCCTGTCAGTCCTTGCTCTGCTGACCTGCTCAGTACTGTTCAGACCGGCTAGAGGGCGATTCGCTCTGTGCTGTTTTATGTGAATTCTGATTGATTTTCCTTTCATTGACAAGTTGGTCAAATTCCCCAAGAGACAAAGCAGGATTCTGGGAGAAACTAACAATGCACAGATGTTATTAGAAATCATAATTAAAAAGAAATTCCTATGTGATGAGAATTTGCCTAGGAACCAAAAGACAGCATCAAAGCAGGTGTCTCTCCTGTATATTATCAGGCTATTAAGTGTATTATTGAAATATGCAAATCCTAACTATTAAGGAGGAATTAAAAGGAGCAGCCAAAGGAGTAAAAAGTTTGCAGGTGGCATGCTGATTTTTTAAAGATGCTGTACCAGAGACTATGAGCAAACATTTACTAGTTATCAAAAAAAAAACACTTTAAAAGGACCACACACATACAGAAAGTTGGCATGATTGAACAGAAATCTGAAAGCGGCTGTTAGAAATGAAAGTCAGTCTTCAGAAAGTGGAAATTATGTTCAAATGAGGAAAACAGAAAAGAACATAAAGTCTTCCACATTTAATATAAACCCTTTATAATGTGAGCCAAAAAATATTTTGAGGAATAACTTGTGATAAGCATAAGAATGAATAATAAAACTTTCTCTAAAGACATCAGAAGCATAAATTGTGCTGGATAGTTTGTAGGCATTCTATAATTTGGGGGATATAAAAGGAGCATTTAAAGAAGATAAACCCAGAGCAGAAATGCTAAATGAATTTTTCACATTAGTGTTCTCCATGGACAAGCTTAGACAGGTTTCCATAGCAGAACCAAGTCAAAGAAATTAACTCAAATTGAAGTGTCAGAGAAGAAATTTCAGATTAGATAGAGCCAAATGGTAAAAAATCATGTAGATAGATAAATTTTCAGAAACATTTCTAAACGAATTCTGATATATGTGACAACTTATTAACTGTGATGTAACTCAACATGTAGATTGGCCTCTGTTTCAAAGAAATGAAATGTGGCAAAATTGTTTTTAGATTCAGGGGGATGTCAGAAATTACAAACCAACAAGCCTGACCTCTGCACTGAGCAAGCTGATACCAGCTATGATGAAAAATTGTCAGACTTACAGCTAACCATGACATAAAAAGAGAAAGTTGATAAAGCTTTTGCAAAAGGAAGGTATAAGGCACAAATTATCAGAGTTCTTTGAAAAAGTTAATATGCAGGTGACTGAGAATGGTTTAGATAATACAGTGTAGATGGATTTCCAAGTGTAACCAGCTGGTCAAGTGAGGTGATTCTCCCTTTCTACTCTGCTCTTGTGAGACCTCACCTGGAGTACTGTGTGCAGTTCTGGAGTCCTTAGCACAGGAAGGACATTAATCTGTTAAAATGAGTCCAAAGGAGGGCCACAAAGATGATCAGAGGGCTGGAGATCATGTGAGGACAGTCTGAGAGAGTTGGACTTGTTTAGCCTGGAGAAGAGAAGGATCTGGGGAGATGGTATAGTAGCCTTCCAGTACTTAAAGAGGGCTTACAGGAAAGCTGGGAAAGGGCTCTTTATCAGGGAGTACAGTGACAGGATGGGAGCAAACAATTTTAAGCTGAAAGAAGGGAGATTTAGGTTAAATATTAGGAAGAAATTTTTTCCTGTGAGGGTGGTGAGGCACACGCACAGGCTGCCCAGAGAAGTCATGGGTGCCTCATCCCCGGAGGTGTTCAAGGCCAGGCTGGGTGAGGCTTTGAGCAACCTAATCTACTGGAAGGTGTCCCTGCCTATGGCAGGGGCTTTGGAATTGGATGATCTTTAAGGTCCTTTCCAACCCAAACTATTCTAGAATTCTATGATCCTTCAAAGCATGCTGAAGAAAGCAAAGATGAGATAAAGCATGTTTTGTCAGGTGTATGTATGTAGTTGAAAGATGAAATCCATAAACCAGGATAGGGTTTGAAAGGGTAGCATTCTTTTTTCAGTGTTAGTGGTTCGCTCATAGGTGTTCTTTGAGGTTTTATGCTCACTCCTTTGCTATGTAAATGGTGAGGTCATGAAATCTACCAATAAAACCAAGAGCCAACTACGATGGGATGCAGAATGTTCTCTCAATACAGAGAAATTTAGCAATAAATGGTGGAAGAAATGCAATGTTAACTCCAAAGTAGTACCCATGGGGACAAAACCCCCTCATTATTATTATGTAAGTACAGCTCTAAGTTATAACTGCTTTGAAAAGAGGTGTCTGAGTTCTTAGACGCTGTATGCGAACTTCAGATTAATACTCAGCAATGGCAAGTCAGCAAACAAACAAAGCACTAGGAGAAGGAAATTAAGAATAATACAGAAACCAGGATGCAGTTATAACCATTATGCAATTTACAGATCCAGATTTATAAATCTGTCCCACATTTTGAAAACTGTCAATTGCTGTTGTTATGTTTATTAAAAAATACAGTAGGACTAGGAAAAATAGGAATAATTTACTTGTGTGATCAAAGATAACACAGAACATGAAAGTTAAATGAATAGGGATACTTTAACCTGGATGTGAAGTAACTGTTTGGGATATCATATAACAGAGGTTATAAAATCATTAGTAGCGTGGAAAAAATGAATATGGAGTGATTCTTACCTTTCTCTCACAGTGTAAGAACTGGGTTGCCTGAAATGCCATTTGCAGATGTCAGGTTCAGATCAAGACAAGGAAGTAGTATTTTTATTTTTAGTTGCCATGAAACAGTAGCTGCTATCTCAGCAGCAAGTCCTGCGCTTCAGAGATCTGAAAAAGCCCGCAGAGACAAAAGGACATTAGATAAGCAGCTAAACTGTACCTCAGTCAAGTATAAACTAACGTGATAGTCTACTATGTATGAAAGATAGACCCTGCCTTCAGGAAATGCTGTTGTGAGAAGGGAATGAAATCCATAGGCCTGAGGAAATGATGTGTTTATCTATAAAGGAGTCTATCACTTGCACTGTTCAGTTTTACCACTCTTTTTTAAAATCCTCAAATCTCAGTGAAAAAATGCCAGTATCCTAGGAAAACATGAAATATTTTTTTCACTTTAACATTAACTATCAGTACTGGATGGGATGCATCCCAGCTACTTTTTATGACTTGAAAGTAGGTTGATCTATTCTAATGTAGCTTACATACTCAAGAGAGAGAACAACATGCCTTCTGTACACAACAGACAGAAATAGATCCTGCCACGGGATTTCTCCCATCCTAAATTCAAGTCAGATGTGTGACTTACAAACTTCCAGTGGCACCTGTCTCTTTGCATGGAATTCCCACTAGAGACAGGGAACATTCCAGTCTTTTCAGCACTGCAGTCCTGTTGTCTTTGCTACAGAATTAACTTCAGTTTAAGCGATATGTTTGTGCATTTTTTATGCAGAGGCTTTTGTTCAAGACAGTAGAAGAGGAGTTAATGCAATGTAGATTAAATTTGCCTCTGCAGTGAAAACAACTTCTACAACCAAAGCACTAGTCTTTTCCCAATGTGTACCTTTGCATAGCATTTACTCTTTAACATACTAAACATCTTCTGTGTAAAATGACGTGCCAGTTACTATGAGATGCAACCTGCAAAAATCAATTAAGATAAGTGTGTGCACATTGCTGGAGACTGTGCAGTCCAGAAACCTATTCAGAACTGTGTCCAAGCTTACTTACATTTTTATAGATTTTTAGCAATTGCAGGTTACACATAGAAAGTTATTGCTGAGCTAATTAAAAGCTTAGTTACAGTAGCAGAAGTAAGAGTGGGATGGTATATGAAATGGCTTACCTCTGATACAGAGAGGTCATCTGATTTTGTTAATGACATAGTAAAGAAATAAACCTTGTTACATGTGACTCTGTTAAATTGGAATCTATGTAGAATGGGAAATAGAAGTGCATTATCATCAAATTCCCTGAAAAGACATTTGTAAGGTCATGATATGCTGACACCAAGCATTTAAATATGAAGTTTAGATCTTTTAATAATGAGACTTTCAATGGAAAAATATTTAACATTAACATTTGACTCAAGAAATTCTAAACCTAAAATGTATTGTGGGATGTATTACCACTATAACTTTAAATTAATATATACATTAGAGAGTTACAAGGGAAGTGGGGACATTTTTGGCTATGGAACAGTAGTAGTCCTGTCTTCTTTCACTTGTTCCTGCAAAGTGCAAGACATGGTGAATATGAAAGACAAACAAACCATAAAGAGATTTAGCCTCTTAACTTCAGCTTTACTTCTGCCCTGCAAGCATAATATATCCCATACTAGTTGATTACTTCCCTGGGATCTTCAGGAGGATGAACATGAAAAATGAAAAGAAAATCTGTCCTTCTGAGCAAACTTTGTCTAGCAACCAACATTCATCTTAAAGGTTGAACTATGTTACTTCAAGCTGTAGCATATATACCTCACCAAATAAGGGACCAGCCAACTTGTGTAAAAGAATAACCTGCTTCTGAGCAGAACTTACTAACTTGGGCGAAGTTCCACATTAGCATGTCCAAACAGCTTTTGGATTAAATGTGCCTTCCATTTTGCATCTTAGAAAATGAACTAAGCTATTCCACAACTGTCTCCCATGGAGAGTATTACTGAAACCTGGCTCATTGAAAGCGGACATGAGCCTGACAAAAGCAAGCTGCTTAGGCCTTAAGTGGAAAAATACTGAGCTAAGTGAAAAAATACTGACCAGCAAGGTCAGTGGGCCCTTGTTGTGCAGTGAAGCTTAGGCAAGGGAGATAACAGGATGTCTCCCACGGGACCAGATGGATTTCTAAAACTACAGGAATGTATGTGACGCTTATGCAATGATAAAGTCTGTAACCAATAAGGAGCTAAAGTTTTGTAATATGTATGAAGCTCATTAACCAAACTATTTAGGTAGAACTACTGCTAATAAAGACTGAGACTTGTTAATCAAACACCATATGCGTGTTGTTAATTCTCCCACCGTCTTCGACAAATGGTGTCCTTAACAAATGGTGGCCCCAACAGTCTCCACCTGACTACACAGACATGCCTTCATAGTATGGCTTGGACCAAGGCCCTTCCCCAGCTTGCTGACATAAGTTGGCTGTTGACTGCACTTACTTCCTGCAGCAAGTTGAGTTCGATATCTATATTTGCATGAAAGTCAGTAGATGAGCATTAGAATTGCACTTGAGAACACCTAGCATAGTTTCTGAATTAGGTTCCTTCAAATGTGTTATGGGAAATTAGACAACTTTTTCTGTTTGCTTACTTCCTTTAAATAAGGATTGTCTGAAAAATGATGGCAGCTAAAACTGAAGACAGAAAAAAGGTAAAAATTCCTCCTGTTAGACCTATGGCTTGATCAATCTCCAGTGAAACTGAGACTGTGCTTGGATAAAGTTTAGGAACTGTTCTCTAAAAAACACATCTTTGTTTGTGGAAAACTTATGGTTTCAAAGAGAAGGACCAGCCTATCTTAACTGAGAGCCTGCTCTGGTGAGTAACTGTGTTGCACTCTGTGAATGTTGTGGTTCTGGAATATGGTTTAGGGAATATGCACCTTCCCAAATCCCCAGCTTTTGAGTGCATATGCTTCAGTCTGTTCTGCTCCTCCCCTCCCTTTCTTCTCAAAACCCAAAGCATTTTGCATTTGACATCTGGAATGTGTGTGACAATTTCAGCATTATGGGGAATTTGTATAAGTGTGAGTAATTGCATGCTACAGAGGAATTTGATGCACGGCCACATAAACAAGGGAAACATTAGAAAGAAAAGTAAAGATAGGGTTCAGCAGCCAAAAAAAATATACCCCTCAAATAAATAGGAAAAGAGAAATGGGGAAGGAGGAGGTGGAAAAAGAAATAGTTAAATAAGACATTGATTACAAAATTGATTCATTGTTCATATTTGGCAGTGTAAGAGGAAGCAGAAAAGAGCTTTTCGGAATGCCGCATGAACATTAATATTGATGGCCTCATAAAAGATCTGCGTTTCTCAAGGGAGGAGAGTGCAAAAGCTTCTTTGCCATTTAAAGCTGAAGTTCATGTGGAGGAGGGTCACAAAATTCTTCAGTCTGTGTACCATGGGTATTCAATAGACCAAATATTTTTGGCAATGTGCCTGCTCAGATGAGTATGTTGCTGCTGCTTACTGGGTTATGTAAGGGGGAACACTGCAGCTGAGGCAGTGAAGCGGGAAGCCTAAAATGTTCCAAAAGACCAACTGGGATTTCCCCTGCTGTTACTGTCACAGCATATCTGCTATTTTTAATTTAACCAGTATAAATTAATTTACTTGTCCTTTTCTAAACTTAGTCTGCTACTCAAATAATGATCCAGGCAACGTTAATGGGATTTTAAACATGTTAGATTGTGATGTCACTAATTCTCTGCCCAGTAGGGAGAAAGCTGGGAGACCAAGTAGCACAGCTATGTTTGCCTCATGCAGTATTGTGATGCTTGGTGATGGGGGAAATACTTGGCTGTGGTATAAAGGTGGTAGAAAGCCAACTGAAGCTGACAACACTGCTTGCATAAATCAGAAGTTAGTTTAGCCAATGGTCTTAAGGGGATGCATTGTAAAACAATGAAGAGGGCGGTATGATGTAATTAGTTATTACAGCAGAGAGACAGGAACCAGGATGCCTTGATTTTCAGTCTTGTCCAAGTTACACACTGAGAACCTAGTCTTGCCAGGTACTAAATGCCTTTCGACTTAGGTCCGTGTCTATTTAGGATCTTGCTGTGTGGCTTTTCCACCTTCACCTGCTTTATCCAAAAAGCTTGGACTACATATACAGTTCAAAATGCTATTGGCTTGCAAACTGGACATCTTACTGAGTCATTGTTTTTAGGTTAATAGCATTATGTATACAGACTAAAAGTTCTTTTAAAACCTGATTCCATAAGATACATTGTCATATTGCTTTTTTTGAATGGTAATTTTATGCTGCAGTAACGTGAATCCCATGACACATCTCTGCAAGATGTATTTGCGCATGATAAATTTACAAAACAATATTAACTGTACCGTGGCTGATTTGCTGTGGAAAGGATTCAATAACAAAGACAGTGAAGTGTAAGAAGTCATATATTAGTCACAGATGAAGCTAGAACTAACAGTTCCTGAACCCTGGCCCAGTGTACTCTTCCTTCGGCCAAAGGGTAAAACTGAGGGTAAAACAGAAATAAAAAGTTTAAACATGTTCATGGTTACTTAGATTCCAGCGTTGAATACGTGACCTAGAATATGTGTGACTTGAGATGCAGAAGAATTTGGGAGAATGTGATGAGTACTGGTACATTCTGAAAAGTTAGGAAGTGACTTACAAGTACTGCTATGCATTTATAAATAATTGTTTTCTAGAGATTTATTATCTATTCCATGATTTTCATGGCACATCCCATCACGATCTCCAGCTCCAGTCCTTATAGCCCCTGCAAATCCCTTCTTTAGACATTTCTTCTTCCCTCTCTCCTTCCTGACCCATAAATCCTATTGTCTACCCTCATAAATTCTTGACCCTTTTTTTCTTTCCACAAGCTTCTAGTTCATTTCTACCACGTTTTCTCAGCAATTTCCTTATGTATCAGCTTCATACTGCATTTCTATAAAGCAGTTTTATCCTCTACCTATAAGAAAGAGGTAAAAAAAAGGAGTATAAAACCCCAAGAAAAAACAGGCTCTTGATCCTGATCTGTAAAATCCCAAAGCTGCAACAATATGTAGGAAAGGCTCTGTCATTCCTGGATGAGAATATTGTTGCTCTCTTTGGAATTTCAGGTGCAAAGTGCTAGTGAGTCCCTCCTAAGCACTGACAAGGAGATTTTTCAAACACTTGGACCTTGGTCAAGCTTGGTAGGCTTTTCAGTGAACAAAGGCAAGGACATATTAATTCCACAGAAGTTGCTCCCTTACAAATTTCAGATCCGTTCTCCAAGGTGTGAAGTACTACACCTGTTCAAAGAAATGGTTGTGAACAGGCAGACCCATGTAATTTGGCCATGACTTTGGAGGAGACAGCGAAGGAAGAAGGGAGTGAGGGAATGAAGGAGGAATTGGGGGAGAGAGGGAAGGAAAGGTGATTTGGTCTGCAGCAGACACACGCAACTGCATAAAATTAAAATGTGTGAAATTCAAAGATAAAATAGCAAACAGTTAAAGTACTGCTAAGTTATAGCAACAGAGTATAGGGTATTATCATAGAAAGTGTCAGGCAAACTTAATCATAGCTGATGCTATCAGCACCACCTCTTAACTGCAATTCGCAAATAGTAAACTCATACTTTTTCTGTCATAGTTACATTTTATGTTCCTGAAAACATCATAAGGTGATATTTTTCTCGAACACTTATAGCCAAAAAAATCTTGCTGCTGATCCTTGTGTTTTAAATATTACTTTAGCATTTTAAAATTTGTGCTGTATGAACAAGAAAGGAATTAATGTAATGCTGTGGGAAATTCTAACCCATTCATGTACCAGGGTTGCGTCATATTGCTAAATGTATGAATTTCATCTATGACTTTAAAAACTTTGATATCACTTTCTCTGTGGGTCTGATCCTGCAAAGTATCAATTTCTTTCTACGCAGCAACCCCGAGATCTGCCAAAACTTTGTGAATCAGATACTCAGCCCCTGGAGCACTGAACCTCAATACTTCAACTTTATTTTGATTCTGTGTTTGGTCTCTTAAAAGTCCAGTCTTTGGCATTATAATTTATGTTCTTGTATATTCAGCTTGCAGACACTATTTCTGTTGATCACTTAAAACTTTGGCATGACTCCGAGTAAAACATGCAGCATTATGCCGTGCATACCAGATGCGGATTAACTACATGGTGTTTGTGTTCCTAGAAATGAAGATCCAAAAATGTACTTATGTATAATCATTCAATATAGCAAACCATATTTTAAGATGTGATCTATTTAATAAACCATTTACCAGATCAAGGAAACATAGTTTTATGTGGTAAATTAGTCTGTATGTGATACCATGTATTTTTCAGATTTTCCTAGGCACTTATTGTAAATGGTGTGATTTTTTTTCTATTTTTTCTTTCATCTATGAAGTTCTGGCATTGAGAAGTAAAACATTCCTGTAGTGAAAAGGGGAAAACGGTCATTGACAAACAAGAAATCTGTGTGCTATTTAAAGGCAGATGGAAAACCACCATCAACAACAACAAAAAAACCAGCCCAGCATCAGGCAGAAACTGTTTGGATAATTAATTCCCTGGATGTGAACCCTTGACCCACCTTGTACCGTTCTGATATTTTAAATGAATAATTCAATTTGCTTACAAAAAGAATGGGGTATTCCTCAGGAAGCCAGACAAAGTCCTGAGCAGGCATGCACTGTGCAAAGATCTCTACAGAGCTTTGCTAGTGCCTCTCAGGCATGGCTTTACTTATGTCAGATGCTGCTAAGCAAACTCAGTTCTGGGTAGTTTTGCAATGCGAGCAATCACCCTGCAGAAACTAGCATTATTATTCTTTGTAATTAGTAATCATTCTTAGTTTAATAGAGCGTTACAAAATATGTGTTGAAATAATAGTTATTACCATGTGGGCTCCCAAAATCAAATGGATCTAGCTGTGATGAGGGCAGAGATGGTCCAGCTGTCTGGAGCAGTCTGCCAGGCACTTTGAGAAAGGTTTTCAGAAACAAAAGAGTGGTGTTGTGGACAAGATGCTGGAATGGCTCCAAACAAAACAGCGCACCAGGGCTGCTGCATTTCTGGTAGCACCTTAGCAGTTTTGCTGAAGACATTCTTGTCCATTCCTCTGCTTCTGAACTAAGAGCTTGGGTAGACAAGCTGCTGGGAGATGATGGCCACATTAACATCTTTGCTTCCTGACCACGACTCTCGAGTTTCCCATTCATCCATATCCAATGGCCAAAGCAATGGCTACAAAACCCTCTGCTCCTTTCATTCAAATGTTTTACCTCCAGTTCTCTTTACTGACAAGTCTCCCATTCCTTCCAGCTTCCGAGATCTCATCCTTCAGCTCTGCAGGAGCCACAGGGCCCCCAATGAGGAGCCTCCTGCTCCGTGCAACAGTTACCATGTTCATTCCTACCCCTTCTCCCCAGAGCTGCCATCCCAGTCTGCTTCTCCTCCTGCCCATCTAGTCCCCCACCTACTGCTTTCTCTTGTCCTCTTCTTGGCTGCCAACCCAACCCTCCTTGCTCATCAAGCAAGGCTTAGCTCTTCTGATAGGGTTTCACGTGTGCGGCCTCCAGATGTGCTTCCCAGCAGTCCTCTCTAAGAGCAGAATAAAAGGAATATAGAAAGGGGTCAGCAGAAATAATGAAAAGAGGCAGTGAGGAAAAAACCTCACCAAGAACATACGTGTAGTGAGCACGGGGAAGGAAGAAGCTGAGTTTCAGGACCTGGGAGAAGACATTAACATTGGTATTGGAGGCTGATAGTTCAAGTGATTTTGATGACATTGAAGACGTAGGTGATGAACAGATGGAAGGAAACAGATATGCAGAGGCACAACAGAACCAATGTTTCACTCTTATTATTGTGGGAGACTTTGAAGAAAAGGCAGGACTCAGGTTTTGTTTGCTTTCACCTAAACTAGAGTGAATAGCATCATGCTGTGTGAGAAGGGGAGTATTTGACCAGGACAAAAGTTGTAATCCATGGCAACCAAGAGAGCCACTGCCTTTCAAACACAAAACCATTTGCTTTTCAAAAATGTCTTTATGAGCCACAGCTAAATCCAAGCCAGGAGAGATTTGACAGGCGCTTAGCAAAGTGTCGTGGCTGCTCGTGCTTGGCAACAGCACACCCACGTTGTGACCCAGCTGAACAAAGCTTGCAGCTATGTCCCTGTGGTCTCAGTAAGGACAGATGATTTTAGCCTCCACACCAACAACTGACTCTTGATTCTTTGTTATGTATCATGCAATCGCATGACTGCATTTGATACATCTATTGTCTGTATCTCAGTTATTTCTGTAGCTATAATCCTAGCTCTGTGTGGATAGCTTTTAGATACTCTACACTGAAATTTGCTTTTTTTTGCCCTGGCTTCCATTGTTGTGACACTAGAGGGTGACAAAGATCCAAGTGAGAACCATGATGGAACTGTTTAGAACTGGAAACTTGAAGTTTGGAGGAACTTCTTAAGACTAGCAAGTCTTCCAGTAGATGAGGCGTGAAGATTCAGAATGGATAATGGCAATGCAATAGAAGTTAGTGACACTAAATGGATGCTTGTTTGTTTCAGACCAACCCTGAAACAGATTGCTCAAAACAAGGGAGATGGTAACCAGATTTTCTAGGACTTTACTGGGATGGAATTGAAAAGAATGGAGTGCAAATTTGGATTAATGAAAGGAAATCTTTTAGAAGGTGTGAAATAGAGAGAAGAGAAAAACACATAATCAAATTTGGACTCTAAAAGTACTGTTTCTAATATGAACAGCAGTATTCAGTTATAGAATTTTATAGGAAAATAAAACTTTTCTGTATATAATACTGTTTACAAATGTGAATATATTGGTTAGGAAGTGGAAAGGTCCAGTTTGTGCCTTTACAATACTGAGGACACCAACGTCTTTTCCAAATGGTCTCATGATTTGCTACTATATTTTATGGGCATGTTTTATTTTGCACATAAAAACAGGGTTTGGATATCTATTGGTCTCTTGTAAACACATACATGGCAAGAGATTTAGGATCAAACAAGCCATGTTTTCACTTCCAGATGCTGCAGCAATCAAGTCAAACCTTGCATCACTTCAAACAGTATCCATCATGTATGTTAAATATTTAAATTATTTAAAAATAGTAAGAAATGCTTCGTTGAGTTCATTTCCTCAACTTTATCTACAGAGTCGAAATAACTCTTTAAGTGGAATTTGCATGATTTTACCAGCTCCCGGGGCCTTATCATGAAATTTGATAGAAACTGTAATGTACCAGCTCTCAAAAGTGTGTAAATCTCAGCTTTCATTTCTGCAAAATGTTTCCAGACTTCAGGAGGGTGGAAAAGAAGAGAAAAAAAATGAACCTAGATTTCCAGCATCTGAAGTGTAATGAAAAGAACACCACTGGCTATTTGAAAATGTTATTTTAAATTTTATAGTTATTTTAAATTTTGTAAGCAGTCTTGTGATGTTTGGGTTCTCATCCAGGATTCTCAGGGCTTTCTGTTGGCAATATGGCATGCAAATTACACCAGTCTGTGAGGATTGCTGACTGCAGTGAGGGATTCACTCCACCCTTTAAAATGAGCAAAAGATGTGTAAACCAGTCTGCTGGAAACTTTGGGAAGAAGTAAGAGATTTGGTTAAAGATTCTGCCTACTCTAAGCACTTGGCCAAAAGAAATGACATTTAGTGGCCAGAATAAGACATAGACTGAAACATTTGCTGTTGTCAGAACAGAGTCAGCACTTCCCCCAACAGAGTCAAGCCACCTCCGCCCTTCACTCGCCCTCTGCACAGATACCTTCCTGGAAGATAAAGTAGTTTTAGGCAGATAGGCTGGGATGCCATTCGTGTGGCATCTGTGCGCAACACAAAATAAAGATTAGAAAGAAGGTGTGTTTCTACTGAGGGAGGAGGAAAGCTGCACACAGACTGTAATGTGCGTATTCCCCACTCTGAATAGTCCAATAGAAACTGGTAAAGGCTGGAAAGGAAGGAGTTGTGTGTTGTAGATGTGTAGGCTGAGCAACAAGGCCTGAAGTCATCCTGTCCAACTGTAGCTGATCAGCCACTGTGGGTGTTTTGGAATTGTGGCGGCCTTTGGCCTCTGGATAAGCAGTGCCTTGAGCCTTTGGCCTTCAGTCGACCATTCTGACCAAGTCTGTCTGTCTTAATGCTGTGCTTTTCTACTGAAAGCTACAGCAGAATGCACTCTCATAGAATCATAGAAAGGTTTGGGTTGGAAGGGACCTTAAAGGTCATCCACTTCCAACCCCCCTGCCATTAGCACGGACACCTCCCGCAAGACCAGGTTGCTCAAAGGCCCCTACAATCCAGCCCTGAACACCTCCAGGGATGGTGCATCCATAACTTCTCTGGGCAACCTATGCCAGTGCCTCACCACCCTCACAGTAAAATGTTTCTTCCTAATATCTAACCTAAATCTCCTCCTTTTCAGCTTAAAGCCACTAATCCTTGTCCTACCATTGCACTCCCTGATAAAGAGCCCCTCCCTAGCTTTCCCATAGGCCTCCTTTAAGTACTGGAAGGCTGCTAGAAGGTTTCCCTGGAGCCTTCTCTTCTCCTGGCTGAACAATGCCAACTCTCTCAATCTGTCCTCATATGGGAGGTACTCCAACACTCTGGTTATCTCCTTTGCCTCCTCTGGACTTGGTCTAACAGATCCATGTCCTTCCTCTTTTGGCGACTCCAGAACTCAATGCAGTATTACAGATGAAGTTTCGAGAGAGCAGAATAGAGATGAAGAATCACTTCCCTTGACCTACTGGACACAATTCTTTTGATGCAGACAGATATTCTCAAGAAAATATATATATAACATATATATGCTTTGTGATAGCTGCCCTGCCTGATTCTCAGTAGCAAGAAGGGGAGCTACCCAGCAGCTGCCCTAAGAGGAAGAGAGGGAGTTGCCTTCGTGCAGTGCAAGGATTCAATCCTAGGAATGACAAGCAATAGCAATTAGGTAAGAAAGGCAGGCAGTAGCAATTACATAATCGCATAGATGCTTGGCATAGCCACTTGTGGTTTTGATGCAATAAAGAAGAATAACAGTAATGTGCTCAAGTTGCTGTCCAAAGAGAACAATCTGCACTGGTATCTCGAAGACTGCATCCAAGGGACTGTAAATCTAAGTCAATGAAAAGGGAAGTAACTCAGAGCTCAGGGCAGGTGGGGACCATCTGCTTTTGCTATGAGATCTGGGCTTCTGTTTTGTATGTGCAGGACACTAAAAAGAACTGTAGGTGAGAGATACCAAAATTCATTGTTAAAATAATGCTGTTGAGGAGAATGGAAATATATTTTTATTTGGTTTGCTTGCAGTGTTTTTTGTTACACTATTTGTTTATTAGGCCTCTCAGGCTGTGAGCAGGTATGTGGAGGATCATGAGGTGTCTGAGGTATCTATTATGTGTTTAGCAGCCTCATGGGCTGGGAAATGCTGCCTGTGAGGTTGCACACTCACTGCTGATGGGGAGGAGTGCAGAGCTGTGTCCCCCCTTGCAAACAGGAGATGGCAGAGGAACCCCCCCCCAGGAACCAGCTGTGGTCCAGATTGCCACTCTCATGTAGGAGTCACTGGGCCAACTCTGCTGCTGTTTTCAATGTTACAAAGCAGTAGACCACCAGATTTTTCAAAGTGTGCTGTGAAAGTCTGTTTTTACTCACACAAAATGGTCCCTGGGAAAGGGTTTTGTTGTGTTTGACACAAGCCTCCACTGAGAGGCATGACTGCAACATCTTGCCAGTTTGTTTAATTCAACAAGCTTATTTTATTTTATGATTTAAAGGAAAATGCCTACTTCCTCTCAGACAGTTCCTGTCTGTGGCTATTCTATTTTTCAGTAGGAAGACGGAAGGCTTTTTTCCCCTCAGCCTTCAGATATTTGTGTCCTGCTTTCTTTCTCCTAATTTTCAGTACTTACCTGCCAAAAAAATAAATGCCAGTATATTTATCTTCTCTGAATATTGTTTGTGAGAGATTAAAAATAATTATCTATATCTCGGGGTGTAGGAATCTAGAATATTCTCCACCTTCCTCTAAATGACATTGAAATTTGGCATTGATTGCAAATTGTTCATAACATTATTAATGCCAGTACTTAAAATGTTTGCCTAATCCTGTACTTTGCATAGAAACTATGCAGACACAGCATATTCCTTCAGGAATATTAAAAATATGGTTACAAAGATATTTAATAAAGATATCAAGAATATTTAGTACGGAGAGTTAATAAGGACGTTATAAAAACTCTGAGTTCATTGGCTTTTTAGAATCTGACGGTAGGAAGACGATGCACTTATAGGTTTTGATTCCTATAATTATTTTAAGACTCCATCTATTTTACAAATTATCTGAATAAGCATTGAGATAAACTGCACATAATCTCACAGTGAGAGATTTCTTAAATTCATCACTGTCATCCAGTTCTGTGCCACCATCTTGAAAATTTTTATCTTGAGCTTGTAAGTCAAAGATAAAGTCACTAAGAATAAGTTGTTTCATAACTACCAAATGATTTGATGGTTAGAGGCATGATTCTTTGCTGACATCTGCCATTTGTCATTGTTGCTGCCTTTGTTAACTGAATCTTCTGTAGTCCATAGTCTTTCTGTTGCCTCAGAAGCATAATTCATATGGGATTGGGAATGGGAATTTTGCCTGCTTTCAGAGAGATCCACAGAGGGAGCTGAGCAGCTTGATGGGTTGGCAACATCTCTTCTGCCCCGTGGCTTAGGAACACAAGGCAAGTGGATGAAGCTGGAACATTCCTGTGCTCTACATACACCTTGGTTGCATGAGAGGTCTGCTGGGAACTGCTGCAGTCACAACATGTTGAAAGTCTGTAGATAGCAGCCCTGGCTTCATAAGGGAGCCTTTAGCAGAGTAAAGAAAAAAAAAAGAGGAACAAAGGTGATGCATATCCATTTTCTCCACTCTCTTCTGCACAGGCATTAAGTGCAGTTTGGTAAGAGTGGAGGATACAGTCTCATAGACAAAGGTGGCTGATGATGCTTTTCAGGATTCTTAAGTTCATGGACTAGGGCTAATGTCCCTAATATATCACAGATCCTTCTCTTAAGCAAAGCAAAAGAAGTAAACAAATTCAAGCATGCTAAAAGAAGCCATTCCAGAGGTCCCAGGATTTACAGAAATATTTGGGAAAGTTTCAAAAATGGATGACAATTTAATGTACAAATTCCATGAGCCAAATACTCATCTGGTTAATGCAACTATTTTTTTTCTATGAAACTGAAACCTCTAGATTCATTAACACCAGATGAAGATCTGGTCCTTGTCTGAGTTTTTCCAGGCAGGCAGCTATTACTTTTTCCCTCAAACACTAGCCCTGTTCCTTCAATAAAACAAACAAGGCAGCCAAAAACTCAGACATAAGAAAGAGGGATATGGGAAGAATTTCAAATCCAAGACAATAGTGAAAAGTTACTTTGATCTAATCTGGAGGAATAACTAGTGCTTCTCCATAATGGTCCGATTAAGATGGTAAATTAGCTGTATCAGAAGGGCAATTGATGGCAATCAATATGATTCACTGCTGTCAATGCATAGGTTTTGTTCAATGTCTCGTGTTTTCATAAGAAGACAAAGTCTTGGTTGTTGAAAATATAGAGCAATTGATAATAAGAAAACACGATTTTTGTTTGCCTCTTGTCTGCAGGCAACAGAAAATTCCTGCTGGTTTTCCAAAAAGAATTCCACTGAATTTTGAGAAATCTGACTATGGTCTGAAAATTCACTTTTTCATGAAAAAAAAACCCAACATGGGGAAAAGTAAATTTTCTTTTTTCCCTGGTGATACTCTGCTGAGACTCTATGAGCAAAAGTAAGAAGTTACTGTGGTAACTGTGCAAGCTGCAGGATGCTGTTCCTCTGAAAAAGACCTTCCTAGCATTCATGGGATACTTCTGATGCCTCTGTGCCAATATCTTGCTTTGTATAATACATACCTTGTAGCTTTTAAAATGGATCTTTCATGAACGTTCTTAATGCAAATCTAAACCTATGTATTTCCTCTAGTTCATATAAGTTTGAAAAAGTTACACAGACTCTTTCCTCTGTCTGGTGGTCTGTGTGAGAAATATTGTCTGCACTGCATCTTATCACTGAGCAACACCCACTGTACTTCCTGTGTTATGTCCTGACACGTATTCATCAGTATTTACATTGGGTTAGATTAATGTACACATTTATTAGTGGATAACAAACATCTTTAAAATACGTGGTTCCTTCAGAAAATCTCTGTGCTTTTAGGGATTTGGACTCACTAGACAAAACCCAATAACTCAGAGTTGAAATAGAAACATTGATTATCCAGATGCACAGAAATATGTGAGATATTACCCTAAACATTGCATGAGTCTTTGTTGTAACATGTAGAGACATGCAAGGTCAGTGGAAGTCTTTCTCTTGACTTCAGTGATACCAAGCGAAAAACATGATAGACTGAAAGGAATTTGTGTGTTTTATAGCTTTGGAATTACCTGAGGAATCCACTTCTCAGTAAAAATTTAACTGTTGAACATCATCTATCACGTTGAGTAGTGTTCTTATCTGAAGCCCCCATTATATCCAGCTTTGTCAGATCTGGATTTTCATAATTATTTTTCAGTAATTAAATAAAAAGACTTTGTCTGGGATTTTAAATCTGGTAGCAGAAGGCCTTACAACAAAACAGCTGTTTGGAGGGGTTTCCTGAAAGACTTTCTTCAAAGTGAATCACAGCCAAACAAAACATTACTAAGACTGAATTAGAGCTAGCTACAAAATAGGATGTTTAAAAAAACAGAAATATGTATCAGGCACTTAAGAACTGATCATGGACAAGATAAAGGACATGCAAAAGTAGCCAACTTGTGCAAAATACTCCTACCCTGCCTGCCTGTTTGCTTTCCCAGGCTAATATCACACTGCCTGCCCATATCATGGAGCAGTCTGAGTTCCAGTGGTTAGTAATGGTGACCCTTCCAGACTGAACCACTGTTTTAGTCACCTCTTGTCCAGGTTATCCATTTCCTCCTTGGAACAGCAGCAGCTGTGGAAACTCTGGATGGTTTCCTGGTCTTTCTGACTCTTAACTCTTTTTCTTTCTTTGATGTGTATGGAAAAGAATTAAACTTCTATGAGAGTTATTTTATTTCTCCATCAGATAAATCAATGTAGGATCAGTCCTTATTCAAATAAAATTCCAATAAATTGTAGTGAGACTGCGTAAAGAACTTCAAGATTATTTCATAACTAGTAAGATCAAAAAGCCTTTTGAGAATGTTTACTTGGTAATTTGTTGCTAGTAAATGGTAAAAGACCAATAGCATCTGGTAAAATATGAATAGCTCCACAAGGCAAACTTGGGTCAGGCTGCTACCTGACAAAGTCAGATATCTGAGCATGAAAGATGGGCTCTTTATAGGCTTAAAATATTAACAGCTCTGAATTAAAGAAGAAAAAAATCAAAACCTGAGTCTTCAAAATTACAAGATTTATTGATGTATTATGAGACTTTTGCACGTAAACTATGACATCTGCTGCTGTAGTTGTTGCCATCACTGTGCTCGAGAAAGATATTTTTCCTAAGAACCATCCCTGTTTCTAAACCGGTAAATACCGGTTAAGGTACTTCGATAGAATAGTGACAAATATGATGTAGCCGTTCCCAAACAGACAGTCCATATTGCTTTGTTTTATGCAGTGAACTCTTGTTACTGGCAGGGAGTTTTCCGTAACAATGGAGACTAAAAGTAGAAGTACACATGGAGTCCTTTTGTAGTGTTATATAGATGATTTAGTACTGCTAACAGGTTCCTTACAGATAGTATCTGATATGATTAATACAATTCTTCACTGTTGTCACAGAGCTTTCTACAACTCATGCAGAAATGCCTCCAGCTGAAGTACATAATTAGTGGTTCCATAAAATCTTATTCTGTAATATCAGAAAATGATTACAACAGATATATGCATTCATCTAGAAAAAAATAAATTATTGTATTGAAGGCACTGTGTTAGATAAAGGTGGTGAAATTATCCTTGATATTCTTTGTGTGTTTATCTATGAACTTTAACACAAGTTAAATGAAATCACTGTTGGCTACAATTTCCTTTAATGTATTTATCTGGGTGCACTAAATACAAAGAAAAGAAAATTAATAAGGATGAAACTTCCCAAGATTCTTGTCTATTTAGAGAAAGCTAGGTTTAGTCTTTAAAGGATATGCATCAATAATCATATATATAGGCCAGTTTCATTTCTGATTTCATCATTTGCAGAGCTACAGACTGGGGACAGAGTGGCTAGAGAGTAGTCAGGCAGAAAAGGACCTGGGAGTGCTGGTGGACAGGAAGCTCAACATGAGCCAGCAGTGTGCCCAGGTGGCCAAGAAGGCCGATGGCATCCTGGCCTGCATCAGGAATAGTGTAGTGAGCAGGACCAGAGACGTTATTGTCCCCCTGTACTCGGCACTGGTCAGACCTCACCTTGAATACTGTGTCCAGTTCTGGGCCCCCCAATTTGGGAAAGATGTTAGGATACTGGAATGTGTTCAGAGGAGGGCAACGAAGATGGTGAAGGGGCTGGAGCACAAGCCCCTTCACAAGTGATACTGTGATACTGATTATGGAAAAAAACCTGTAATATGCCCATTATATTCTGTGGTTTTTTTGCAAACATTTAATAATTAAGCATTAAGAACAGTTTCATTGTGGAAACAGATGTATTTCTCCATGTCACTATGTTGTATTTCAATCCCCATGAACAAAAATCACTACAATAAGAAAAGCGGTTTTACAGAGCAGTTCTGAAAAGCACCAAAACCTCATTCTGTTTGTCTTTTTTCATCTAATATATCTGAAAAAACCTCTTGGTTTCCAAGTCTATCTAAGGCATAGTTTCCTCCCAAAAAAGGAAGTTTAAGTCTCTGAATATCATGTGCAAGAGTCTGTACTGGAGTTTAAAATAGTTCAGACAGTTACAAAAATGTCATGCTATGTCAAAACCCATGACATAGCAGCCTACTATTTTTCATTATATTGCCTTTTCCAAAATTCACTGAAGTGAGTAGAAGTGTTTCCACTGATTACATGAGTTTGGGAACAGATTGTGTATATCTTCAAGTCTGTTAAGGTTCTGCTTAAGGAAAATTACAGGAATATGATTATTTTGAGCCATTAAGAAAATTTCTGTTTCAAGAGATTTCCCTTTAACATTTTTTGCTGGATAACTGAGTACTTAAACAAGGCTGAAAAAAAAGCTGAGACAAAAAAAGTCATCTTGCTATCAGATTGCATACTTTTCTGCCCTATCATCTCATTGTTTTATTCTCCTAAATACCACTTTTCTTTATAAATATGTAATATCTAAAAATATTCAAATGTCAAGGGAGAAACCTAAGGGAATTATTTGACTAATGTTTAAATATTACTAATATATTGCAATTAATTAATTAAAACTAAAATTATTCAGTAAGGCTTAATTAAGTATAAGTAAATTCTGGCATTTGCATTGCAAGTTTTAATTGATGTCTTCAACTTACTAGTAACTGCTTCCCTTTTCTCACATAGAGTATATCAGAAAACTGCTGTAGGTAAAATTCTGAAGTACAGACAATTGTCTGAACTTCATGACGTCAAGTATAAGCTAATTATTCTGGGCTGTTTAATTTCTGTTGATTCCAACCAGTGTTGTAATGTCCATGTTCTGCAATGATATAAAAATACATTCATGCTAAAGCAATAAATATAACACATTAAATTTATTGCAGGTCATTTCAAATGAATAACAAAATAACCTTTTTGTGTCTTTATGATTAATAAGATCACATATAAAATGAAACTTGTCATTAGAAAATGATATACTTTTCATGCTTCATGTAAATAGCAAGATTACCGTACAGAAATTCCACATATGGAGAGCAATCTGTCATGATGATCTTTTTCACTAATGAGTACATATGGTTTTTTCTCATGTTTTCTCTGAGCACTTGTACCTAACACACAGCATTTCAGAGCAATCAGATGTTGTGGCAACAAGCCCACACATAAAAAATGTAAAACATCACTTATGCAGGGAAGACAAAACTTTGCTAGCTCTTTTCCTAGGAGGACAAGGAACAAGAACTTCAGACTGTTTGGAAAAATGAAGATTGATTTGCCATAAGAGGGATCGCAAAATGTAGTTGCCTGTGATAACAGATAACTCAAATAAGTGACTCAGTCCTGTATTCCTGTTTAGAGCAAATCTGATTTAGTGTATATAAAATTGCTTACAGACATTCTAAAGAGTCAGGTGAAAAAGAATTGAATAAAGCTAGCTACAGATGTTTTCATTATCTATACGTAGGCAAGAACTAGTATGTTTGGCTTAAGTTGAGACTTGTGTTTCACTTCTTCACATGAATTGTAATAAAATATGGCTTCATAATTACTTATGTATGACTTAGGAAGCCAGGAACCTCCTAAAAAGGAAGCTATTTTCTTTTATTTTATTTGGACGATGATCTAAACTGTATAGTGTGAATGGAGCCAAGTTTTGACATTATTGCATGGGCTGCTGCTACAGTTGTGGTGTTACTTTGACACTTGGGTACCAGGGTCTGTCCCTGAAGAGCCTTCTCAAAGGCAGATGTCTATGTGCAGATCTCTATAGGAACGTCAAGAAAAAGAAGGCCCTTAAAAAAAAATCTAACATGCCAAGGATATAACACTGTAGAGATCAGTTCTGTGATACAGAGGCTGCCTCCTGTTGAGGCTGGATAGGCAAGAAGAAAATCTCTGGGTTTACCTGCACCTAGGGTCCCGATCAGCTAGACTGAAAGACTTTTCTACTCTTCCTCAAGCATAAGCCACACAGGGAGAGTTTGTGAAGTTCTGTTGCATTTCAGCCCTATTCTTCAGGTTTACCAAGGAATCTGCAGCTGAGTAAAATCCAGAAAGGATCAACTGTTCTTCCAGCCAGCGGGTTCGTGTCTGACCTTGACATTGATACATCAGCTGCCAGTGCTTTGGTAGCAGAGATCTCTAAGACACTTCCTACCAAAAGCCTGGGATAAAAGGGAAGAGAGGAAAGAGGGGGTTATCGGTCTTCCTGAAGTGCTAACTGGAACTGAGAGATTTGGGACATGGATGGGAATTGCTGCCTTGGTGGATGCACTTCCGGGCAGCACTGAGAAAATGCATTGCTCATCTCTGAAGCTGAATTCAGCTAAGCAAAAGGAAATAAGGCATGTCTTCCATGCTCACACCTTTGCATCATGCAGAAAGATGATCTTGAAGAAGTGTAATGTCATCATTACAATGTGTACTGTTGCAGTGTCTTTATCACTTTCTTTCCTGTTGCTTTTATGTAATTACAAGATTTTGATAATGTTAACAGCTTTGAATCCAATTTTCTTCACTTTCTCATGTGTTTAAGTAGTAATATATAGCACAGTCAAAACAGCTTATTAGCGAACACAACAGGAGTCCAAATCATGCACTTTTAAAAGCCATTGCAGACTTCATTTGCTTGCCAACAGTTAAAGCACACATGGAAGTTCCAATGTACAGACGACTCTGTCTGTTCTCCGTGCTCTGGATTTTTCAGTATGCATGTTCAGGCAATAGATTGTAGCTCGTGCTGATTGCCTTAAATGAATGACCCCAAGGCTAGGAAGGCACTGCTGTTTTGCTGTGGCCACTTGTTGCCTTTCTCTTCTGTCTCCAGACTTTCTTCTTCTTTCTGCCTATGTCCTGCTCCTCTCTACTGTCTCCTTGTGCAGCTGGCTTGTGCTCTGTCCTGTGCAGTGGGCCATCTCAATCTTCTGTCACAGCTGAGGCTCCTCTCCTTGTGAGCATTATGTAGATGCCTACCTACCCGATCAAAAGATTTTTGCCTGCTAGCTGAAAAGCAAATGGAGACATAGAGAAGGCTGCTAATGTCAAGGCATGGTGAGAACTGCCTGTGTTCAGGGTGATAACAGGGTAGGCAGGGTAGTGGCCTCGCTGACAAGGGTCTAGTCCCATACGGTGAGAGCCACTGCCACATGAAATAAACATCTGCTGACTAGTTCTGCATTATCCTAGACCAGGGGTGTCAAACTCATGGCCCATGCACCGAATCTGGCCCTCCACCTCGTTTTATCCAGCCTAGCACCTTGTTTCTCCCCGGTGGCAGCGCTGAGCTCCTTGTCCCTGTGCCGGTCACGTGTGCAGTGTGTGACGCATGTTATGCTGCAGGAGCAGGAGAGCAGAGGGAGTCGTGAGTTTGACACTCCTGTGCTAGACTATATCTGATCTAGTTTGTATAAACCTTCCTTCAGTATCTGAACTGAACTCTCCAACCTGCAGGATAAAAGCTCATGAAAGCACAGCATTTAGCAGAGCTGTGCTTTGGACCAGGCTGTTTTCTAGCCCTTACCTTGAAGTGGCCATGTCCAAAGCTACTAGAGGAAGAACTAAAATCAGAGTGTTAGTTCTTTCCAAGTATTTTTCATCTGAACAACAACAAAAAAATAATATGTTTTCCTTGGATTTATGAATTTGTGGGGATAAAGGATAGACTTTGCCCTCTCCCCACTTTCTTTTGTAGGTGGTAGTATTTGTAACTGACCAAGGCAACCTTTCTCTGAAGTCTGAGTTCTTCATTAATTTTGCAACACTGCTAGTATGAAGAATCCAGATTACCCACCCATTCCACAAATACATAGACTGGAGTTAAATGGCAAGAAAATGGGCTTGTTTTCAAGGATCATTATAGTAAATTTTTCAAAGCTATGCGAGCACCATGCTGAAAGTACAGCAGGACTTCATGGTGAAGTACTTCACTGCTAACTTAGGCAAACTTGACTGTAATAACAGTCCATACATTTCCACAGGACAAATAAGTGCTGTGAATGTTAGATTCCATTGTTATGTCTAATTTGAAGTCATGTCTAGTAAACAAATTGAATGTATCACTAGATCAAGAAAGCATCAAAGTTTTTTTCCTCACCAACATTCATCTGAAAATTTGTTACCAGCTATCCAGGCTTTAGCTCCTGTGTGACAGGTGTTTTTATCAGTACTGGGGTAAAAGAGGAAAAAATGACCAGGCTTATGTCAGTAGCATTTTATGGATTGGTTAAATGTTTATTATTGTTTAGTAATATTAACAGGTTGACATCAAGAGGGAGATTTATTTGAACTATTCTAACATCAAGATCCTTGTGCAAATTCAAAAATGAACTTAAAACCTAAAGGGTATCCAGGATCATTCCAGTGTCAAATACAAATTTGGCAGTCCTCTTTACTTTGATTTATCTGCTCTCTTGCTGAGCCATGGTCTCCAAGGTTGGCTCCTTGCTGATTATCACAGCATTATGGATTTCACTTACTGTAAATGGGAAAACTATTTACAAAATATTTTCATAAAATATGATTGTATTATTGAATCATTTTTATATAATACAAATTGTAACAAGTTATGAATGATTATTTCCTCTAAGCTACATACAAACTTTAAGTTCTTTATTAAATTACCTTTTCTGGAGATTTTGTAAATGCACCACATAAACTACAAAAATACTACACAAAGTAATGGAAATACAAACAAATACCAGCTGACAAAGCAACACACAATTTAGGCTATTATTTTCTCTTCCTCTAAATATGATACAGATTTCACATACCTTTCCTGTATTTACATATAATTTTCTTCCATAAAACTTATGACTACAAGGACTCAAAGACCTCATGCAAGAATTATTTTTGATCAAAAATTTCACAAACATCCAGTGATTATTTTATTAGCTATGTGGAGACCAGTGAAATCAATGGCCATTTCTAAAAATTGTTGCCTGTCATAGACAGTGTTTATCGAGTGTAGTTGTGGCATTTTATACTTTTCACCATTTCCCCACTATCGGATTTTCATTTTCAGTTTAAATATTTTCGAAAATTATTCTCCTTTTGTTGTTGTGCATTGTTATCTATAAAACTGTGCCTAAAAAGAAAATCAGTGTTTTTCAGCTTTGTGCTCTAAGCATTGCATTCAGCAGCATCTTCACACCAGTTTCACTGTCTCATTATACAGCTCAGTTTCTCTTCCTTTGTGCACAGAAACAAGAGGAAGTAAAATAGTTTTAAAAGCCAAAATATATGTTTGAAATGGCAAGAATCAATGAGGAAGCAGACAGTGTGTGAAAATACATTTTATGTATTTCAACTCTGATCTGCTGACCCAAGATACAACATTCACAAACACATTTAATGACTTGTTTCACGTGCTGATGATTTAACTGAATTTATTGTCCATAAATGCTTCCTTGAAGCTCACCTCCAGCCTTACGTATAGCCTTCGCAATGAAGCTGGGTTGGGTTCTCTTACCTAACTTAAAAGGTAAGTGCTTAAAAGGCATTTAAGCACTAAATCTAGACTAGTTACCTATGTGCCTTCTGCAGTCAGTAGACAAGATTGCACACAGAAGGTGATTCATCTCATCCTAGAATATGTTGGATGAATGGTCTGTTTCATGTATGTAGCTTTCTCCATGGAATATGGCAACAGAGTAGGTGTCTAAAACAGAATGCTTTACTTTCGTACAGCTAAAGTAAGGTGAGATAAATCCAACTACTGGTGTTTGCATTGGATTTACTGTTTTGGTTGAGACAGTCTTATTGTTTCTGTGTCTGTTCTGTCTTATTGTTTCTTTCTCTGTTCGGTTTTGTCTGTGGTAAATATATATAATAATCTTGTTTATTCAAGACATATGTTCTGGTCCTTTTTTTCCTCCTGCACATAAGTTTTAGGCTCTTTAGAGTAGGAATACAGAGTAGCTCATAGGCTTTATCCCTCTCCCCCTGTCCCTGCCCCCTCCCTCTTCCAGAAAAAAGAACAACAACAGGAAGGAATAATTCTGGTGCCAACGAACAATCATTTTACACATATTCTTTAAGCAATCTATAAATGCTAATTTACTCAGTAGAATTTGCAACATCTGTTCTGGAAAAAACCCAAAAATTTTAAAGACTGATGCTGGAAACCCTCAGTCTCACAGTTAGTGCTAGTGATGGCAATGGAAAATTTTATATAAATAAGGGTTTGAAAGCAGTGAGAAGATAGGCGCAAATAAGAGTTACTTGCATCAGTAACATTTGCTGAATTGAACCTTTAATTTACTATCTTCAAATGTGGCCCAATAAAGATCTATTAAGATTTACCACCCGGTAGTTACAACTCCAGATTGTGTTAGGCAATAGCCCATAATTGAATAAATGTACAGTATTTCTGAAGGATTGTGAAGGCATAGAGTAAGATTGCTTTCTTTACTGCTCTTCTAGTGAAATTTCATATATTTGAACAGCGTATAACTACAAGCTACATTTATTCCTTTTCCCATTTTTTAATTAAAATTTATGAAGGCAGGAGCCAGAGACTATATCTCTGGGTACATTAAACAGAAAATTCTTGACACCTGATAGAATTAAACCTTCAAAAGTGAAAAATAAGTGTCCTTTTCAGAATGACTAAGGCTATAACAGCTTCTGAAATTGTTGATTTAAACAATCCATAATGTCACTGTCCTCCTACACTAAACCTACTGGATTCTAACATTCCTCATTCCAGCCTGTAAAATACACCCAGTTAGTGCCAATTCTTGAGAAAATCCTTCTAATACTGTTGCACCTAGCTTAGTCTTTTCTGAGGTTTTCTTATTATAATTCTGAATTTCATCCATCATTTTAGTTGATGGCAGTGAATACTTTGGCCAGTTGGAATAAAAAGAGGTTTTGTTTTGTAGAATCATTTAGAATCATTTAAGTTGTTTCATATGCTTGTGAGAGTGTTACGCTGGAAGGAGTTTGAGACAGACTCAGAAAGGACTGTTCCTTCCACCAAATCACATGTGAAGGAATAACCCAGAGAGAATTCCCTTGGTGAGCACAAGAGACCAAACCTGGTGGAGCATTGAGCCACTGCCTGTTCTCAAAATTTCTTTGTAGCTACTGCTCGTTCTCAGCACTAAACATGTAGCTCTACATGCTGTTGAACACACCATTTATGATAGTTTCATGGAGTAACTTCTAACCAACTCCACAGGGGACTAGATAATGCCCATAATTAAATAAAAATAGTAACCCTCTTTATGAAGTAAGTGTTTGAAATATCATATTACTCAGCCTTGCAAGAAGAGTTTGTAAATATTGAAATGATAGGTTACTGCCTATGTGATTGAAACATCCAGTAATAAATAAGTCTGTGTATTTAAAAAGCTTAGATCGAACTGGTATTTTTCAAGAGTTCATAAATCTTGTGCTTGCCTCTATAAGAACATTTTAAATCAAATATCTCACAAACTTCATACTAATGCTAGTTTCTACAAAGCAATCTAAGACTATGTTACTGGGGATATTGCTTAGAATAGAATCAGAGCATGATAGAGTCATTTTGGCTGGAAAAGACCCTTAAGATCATCAAGTCCAACCAAGTCCAAACTTGGACCTTGGATCCAAACTTGTCTGTTTGTATTGCTAGAGATGAGTGGACAATGAGATGGATTGAGACTTAACTGAATGGCAGATTGTCATTGGTGGTGCAGAGTCTACTCGGAAGCCTGTGGTCAGCGGTATTCCTGAGGGTTGCTACTCAGCTCAGTCTTAAGAATGACCTGGATGAGGGGACAGAGTGCATCCTCAGCAACCTTGCTGATGGTATAAAACTGAGAGGAGTGGCTGATACACCAGAAGACTGTGCTGCCATTCAGCGAGACCTGGACAAGCTGGAAAGTTGGGCAGAGAGGAACCAAATTAAGTTCAACAAAGGAAAGTACAGGGTTTTGCACCTCGTGAGGAATAACCCCCTGCTCCAATAGGGGTTAGAGGTTGACTGGCTGGGAAGCAGCTCTGCAGAGAAGGACCTGGAAGTCCTGGTAGGCAACAAGTTGACAATGAGCCAGCAATGTGCCCTTGTGGGAAAGAAAGCCAGTGGTATCCTGGGGTGCATCACAAAGAGCGTAGCAAGCAGGTTGAGGGAGAATATCCTCTCACTTTGGTCTGCCCTAATGAAGCCACTTCTGGAGTATTGTGTCCAGCTCCGGTCTCCCCAGTTCAAGAAAGACAAGGAACTACTGGAGAGAGTCCATCAGAGGGCCACAAAGATGAGGGACTGGAGCATCTCTGTTATGAGGGGAGGCCGAGTGAGCTCAGTCTGTTTAGCCTGGAAAACAGAAGACTGAGAGGGGACCTTATCAATGCTTATAAGTTTCTAAAGTGTGGACGTCAAGAGGACGGGGCCAAACTCTTCTCAATGGTGCTCACTGACAGGACAAAGGAAAATGGGTACAATCTGGTACACAGGAAGTTCCACCTCAACTTTTTTACTATGAGAGTGACCAAGCACTGGAACAGGCTGCCCAGAGATATTGTGGAGTTTCATTCTCTGGAGATATTCAAAACCTGTATGGATGTCTTCCTGTGCAACCTGCTGTAGGTGAACCTACTTTAGCAGAGAAGGTGAACTAAATGATCTCGAGAGGTCCCTTCCAACTCATGACATTCTCTGGTATTACTTTTTCCCTTGTGTGGACAGCTGGATCAGTCATTGACATCCACAGAGGACTATTCACAGTGAAGTCAGTGAGGCCACTTTTGACCCCAAAAGGTGGTTTAGGATCTGCCTCTCTTTGGCTATTTGCATACTGGTTGAAACCTTTTGGTTTTTTGGGGCTGGGTGTATGAACTAAAAAACTAAAGTTCATACAACTTAGTTCAACAACTTTTAGTTCATCAACTAAAAAAAGTGCTGCTGTGCTCCTGAGTCCCACCTCTGATTTGGGTGACTGGAGGACCCAAATTGTGGGGTTCAGGCATGGTGCTGTGTGAGAAATACAACTCTCTCTTTTCTTCAGTTTCTTTAAATTCTCATGCTGTTGCCAAGTCAAAGTGTTTGAAATATGTTCTTTGGGGCTCAAATATTCCTTGCAGGATTTTTTTATGTAATAATTTGATTGCCTTATATTTACTTTTGCATTTATAAAGGATCTATCTATTTTTAATTTAGGTAATGCAGTTCCTTCTGCACTGAGACATCTTGCTGAATACATAGGTACACAGATCAGCAGAAATCTTAAAATATTCATAAGATTCTCTAGTTGTTTTTTTCCTAGGCTATGAATCAGTCCCTGATTAAAAGGACATGATCCTGCTTCTGTTTAAATCAACTGAATAACTTCTAATTCCCCTCGGATGGGGATGAGCTCATCATCATACTGAGAAAATTTGTTTAACTTTTTCTTCCCTAGAAAAGTATGTGTTTTGATATCCTATTGTAAGACTGAAGTATTTGCCAATATTTGAACTTTATTTAGGCAAAGCTCCCATGAATAGGGATGTCAGTGTAAGACCTACTGACTCTTTCTAATAAAGGGGGAGAAACCCTCAATTGTACAAAACCCTAACATAATTTACTTTTGTACTAAAGAAAAGCAGAAAGCGATATTCCTCAGCTCCTCGTGTGAATATCTAATTGTGCAAGGGTTGTCCCTTAGGGAAATAGGATGGGTGCAAATTGTCCCAAGTCACTGCCTGTGAGAGTTTGGTTAAGGCTGGCTGCAATCCAGTGGATGGGGAGGCTGTGAAGGCTGGTCTCTCTGTGAGCAATCCAAGGTGGATTATGGTGTGTGGCAGTACAAAGGCGGCTTTAATCCTCTTGGTCTGTCTGACAAACCCACCATCATCTTGTTTGGTCAATGCCTTGACTTGCACTTTTTCCTTACAGCTTTTTATGTCTCCTCTGTCATATTAGGACTTAAGTATTAAAGTGGAATAACTGATACGTTCCAATTTCAGTGCATGAAACTTCCCTGCCAAGTCCCACAAACAAAATTACAAGGTCTGGTGAAATCTTACACTTGGTAGCTATTAGATCTGTCAAATGAATCATCCTTTTAGGATTTAAACATACATAGCTGTAAATGCTGAAAAATAAAACATCAGAATAAAAGTTTACTGCTTAATGTATTCAACCTATCCTGTAGACAGAATGCAGGAATAACACAAATGTAGTCTGACATAGACAGTAACTATCATAGACCATGCTTAGCCATTATATGACAATCACAATTTATAATTAATATGATCCACCTCTTGTGGAAGGAGGTCTTTTTTTGGATGATTTCCAAGTCATTCTTTGTGTCCCTGGGCATGGACTCACTATTGAGTGTCAAAAAGATTTCTTGCTTCAGAAGCAGGAAGAATAAAACAATGTGAAAAAAAAAAGATTTTAAAGCATTTGATACAGTGAAGCTTAGGACAGATTCATTTTGTAAAATTTACAAAGGGAAAACCCATGTTTTGAAATATTTTCCTGCAGTTCCTTTGATTGTTGAATTTATTAATGGGTTTTCCTTTTATCTGCTCTGATGTGTAAAACATAAATAAACATATTACTGGGCAAATATAAACAGTGTAACCAAATTTAAAACATTGTAAGTAATTACCATGGGCTTTCTCGTAATTTGCAAATTCAGTACTAGCTCTGGAGAAGACAGAGACAAATCCTATTTGTACTATTTTTTAGGAGATATAGCCCATTGCAGGAATCCCTTGTACAGCAAAGCTTCAGATAGAAATGAGCGACACAGCCTAACTCTAATCCAATTTCGAGGCCTGCTCCTGCAAATAAATGGGCAGTAATTAAAGTGTTCAGCCCTTCAGTGGTATCTAGTGTCTAATTCAACAGCCACACAATAATTCAAGTATGTGAGAGATCTCATTTTTTATAGTATATGCCATATAGAATAAGCTGGCAAAACTTGCCCTGGTTTATTGAGAAAAGTGGCAAAAGTCCATATTCTGTCACTTTTGCTAAGTATAAGTGGCATTTTATTTTACAAATATTGCTCTGGAGCTAATGAGGCTCTTGTACAGATCTCTGCTCGAAGCTATGTGTCCATAGTCTACTTCTATAGAAAAGACAGCTCTATGTTTTGAGGATAAGCATATAACTACTCACAGTCTTGATGCAACGACATCATGTCAATCTGTTAACATCAAGATACTAGGGAATCTTTCATCTCTTTTCTATGCTGGTTGCTTCAAAAAGGAACTGAATTTAGTAGGCCTGGCTACCAGCATCCCACGGGTGGCAAGCTGCACTGTGGAGCTGGGTAGAAATGTGCGTCCAGGTTTAGCCACCTGCTTCCAAAATTAGTACAGATATGGCCATTGTCTACAGCCATCAGTCTGTAGAAAAAACTCCAACACAACCCCAAACTTTCCAAGTCTTTCAAAGCAAAAGAAAGAAACCTCACAACCCCCCAGATGAAAAGTAAAATGATAAAAACCAACATTAATACATAATACATTTAACACGCTGCTAAAGGAGGAGCAGCTTTGAAGGAGGAGACATCTATGGGATTTCATCTCTTTAATTATATTCCCATTACACAACAGAACGTGATTTGGATTTTGGTTTTACGACTGTTCTATTGAGTTTAACTGACTAGTAAATTTTCTTCTGCTACAAAATGATGCTCACTATTGTAATAAATACCCATACATGTCTGCTTCTTAGCAGGTTATGTTTTAAAATCCATTAGCAAAAATGCCTATCTTTCTTCATTTTTATATTCATTAAACCCAAGAGACACAATGAGTAAAGGAAATACTTGTTTCAAAGAAATTTAAAGTTCTGAAGTTTTAACTTGCATTTTATTTGTCTTCCATCTGATATAATTCTGGTGTCTTCTTAATGGAAAAATAGTGTCAGGAGACATTGATGATGTAGCTTGTATTTCCATTAATTCATTCTTGCCAGAAAAATTATTGCCAGATCTTCTCAGTCATTGCCTTTATTAACTTGGTTAAATTTCTCTTTGGGTCATTGTCCCGTATTTTGTCCAACTCACTGAGCTTCTGGCAGACTGAAGGATCCAGTGTCCGGAAGAGCACTCTACCAGCAACAATGATGAAATCACAACATTTATGGTATCGGACTTTTTAAAACTGAGAAACAGGTTTATGAAAAACAGTCGCTGTGGATGCATTTCTCTCAGAATACAAACGACAAAACAACTTAGTTTACTAAAATAATTTGTTTGGGTCTGACTGGTTGCTTTCAAAGTCAGTTTTCCTTTCGGTACAAAGCTTCTATTCATGAGAACAACTACAGACTGCTCTGTTAGTGAGGGGTGGTGCAGTGTCCCTCCCACTCAGCAGGACCCACTGAGAGGCTTAAGGTTATCTTCTTATTTGTATTTACTACACAGCTGAAAGCTTCATCTAACTGTTCTCCTACCATGTTCTCACAAGTCTGCATAATGAGATTAATAAATAAAGCTTCAAAAGGTAACCAGATCCGTAAGACTTTGCACTCCTGAGCTTTTGGTAGTGGTGAAGTAGGTATATTGGCATCCTCAACTAGTTCCCATAAAAATGAGGAGAAGCTCCTGGTGCTTGAGATGGAACCTGTCCCAATAGCACCTTAAATTACAAAACTATTTTCTAAAAAATTATACTAGAAAAAAAATATAACCAAGTTATGTTTTTATATTTTTTATATTGTTCTGATTTGTTCCAGACAAAACATATCAAATTTACATGTGGAAAGGAAAGACATCTCACATCTCAGTCCCAATGTAACTCGCCAGTACTTGGCTCTATCAGCTTGCTTAGAAGTGGAACGTCATTTTGGATTCTTCTCTTGTTTTTCCAGCATATTGTCACCAGCAGGCCAGTTCTGCCACTAGAAACACTTGGCAATCAGATTGTCTTCAGTAGCTCTGCACACAGACAATGGATTCTGTCATTGTACAGGAGAAATAACAGAAATCACTTTACTTCCTCTGGTCTGCTTAGCTATGCAGAGTGAACAGGAGTCAAAAACAAATCCACAAATCCCCATGCAAGCAAATCAATACAAATACACACTGATCAAGGTTGCAGCAATAGTGCCCAAACTTATGCAGGATCCGATGGTCAGCTGTCCTGCCTCAGAAAGCAATGTGAGGCTGTTGCCTAAGGCACAGGCAGTCTCTCGCTTACCCCCTTGTTGCTCCTCAAACTGTGCTGTTGAATGTCTGGTCCACTCAGCAAAGTTGGATCTAAGTTTTTCTGAAGTATTGGCCCACATTATGCATCCATTTTGGCACCCATTCAGCCTGTAGTCTTTCTTCTCTGATTGTCAAAAAGCATGCTAGTAATTCAGAGGCATTGGTGGTCTGGACCACTGGGAACGGTATGAGAATTTTATTGTCTTCCATAGCCCACCATAAACCAAGAATTATTCGCCACATGTAACTGAGCTAGCTTTGGATATTAAGTTCTAAGAGATCAAGACTTCCAATTTATTTCAATTACTTTTTTTTTGTTGTTGTTGCTCTGGGAGGGAAAAAAAGCTTCATTCCAGCACAAAAAAAAAAATAATCAGGTTATCAAGAGGCAGTTCAGGCATTGTTTGTGGCCTGTCAGGCAAACTTATGCAGCCCTTAAGTACACAGTCAGCACACTACTGAAAAAAGGTCATTTCTGTACGTCCATCGGGACAAGGAATTCAGCAGATTATTCAGATGGAGAGTTACGCAAACGTGGTTAAGAAAGAAATACTTTTGCAGACTCATTCAAAAATCAGATCCAAAATTTGCAATTCATTCAAAAGCTGACCAGTATAGAGATGGAGAAAGAACATAGCTAAAATTTAAAACATTGGAAGACAGATGGGATTTTTTCTAATGATGTGAGGAAGAACTGTCTGTGAGAGTTGACTCCTAGTGGATTCTGCTGCATTATGCTCTCAAAGCCATTAAAAGAACTGTTGAAAAATTAACCACCATGAAGGAGTTCAAGAAATCTCTCAACCATGTGGTTATTCTTCAGTCATGACACAGCCTTCTGCATGTAAGAGAAAGAAATAATCTACCATTTGTTAAAAATAATAGACTCCCCAGAAGTCATACTTCTTCTATAGTTTAAAAGGAGCAACATTGAATAACTATCCATCCCATTCTCTAATTGGACTTTGTCTACCATATTTAAGCACAAGATTCATCTCACAAAGCCTACAGAAGACAAAGGGGCTGCTCTTCTCATAACTGTCAAAGCTATGGGCAAGTTTCTGGGTAATGCCATTGCTGCACTGGGCGGATATAGCAACACGGAAATCAACTGAGCTTTGTCCTTCTGGGTTTGTCCTGTTCCAGGCAGGACCTGCTCCCTCTCCCTGCCATTTTACTCCACCTCATCTTCTCATTTTCTTCCACAGCCTTCAGTAGCTGCCTGAGAATCCTTCAACTGTTTGCCTCCTTACTCTCTTGCTATGTTAGCAGTTATCTCTGTAATTGCTGGCTCTATTGGATACAAACCATTGCTTTTGGTTGAAAAAGGTGTAGCTCTTTCAGTTGGCAGTGAAATGATAATGGAAAACAGTATGGGAAAGGTTGGGTACTGTCCACCTGACCTGCTTTAAGCCAGTGACAGCATTTCTTGTTTTCCCTATGGTCTTAATTCAGCCATATGTTTGTGTTTTGTACATGGAAGTGAAGTTAGCACGAAACTTGCCGCTGACTTCAGTGGGATGGAAATTTAACCTGCTGTCCGGATTTCTGCATGTCATCTTAAGCAAAAGAACTGGAATTTCAGCAGTGCTTTTACCAAGAGAGATGTACACAGTTAAGATCATTTGGGTGAAATTCAAGACTGTTGCTGTCAATGTGGTAGCTATTTTTTCAGACGTCTCTGTTTAGCCCACACTTGTGAAGAAAACACACACAAGACACTGAAGTATTATTTGTTTAGAATAAACATCAGTTGCAAAAACTGAATGGTGGAAACACCCTCATTGTTTGTATCTTTGGTTTGAAGCATAAATGGCACAGCAGAGGAACAACATTATTCCTACAGTCTTTTCCTCTTTTCTCTGTAGCAGCAGTAATACGCTCAATCATTTGGAGGTGCAGCCACAGTGCATTACAGTACTGTTTTGGGTATTGAGGAAAAGCATCTGCTGTCAGTACCGACCTTTGTTTATTGCTGTGAAAAAAACACAGCGACATGTCATGCAGATCTAATTTGAGAATTACGCGTTGAAATTATTATATAATTTCTTTTGTTTCCACTCTGTTCAGATGTTCTATGACTATTCATGTGTATTTTATTTTCAAGTGTTTATAAGACTGTTTACAAGGTTTTTTTTCATTACTGTGCAACAAGCATGAGACTCTACAGATGATTTCACCTCAGTTCTTCACCACCATAAGCTTGTTATAAGTAGATTTGAACTACAGAAGACTCAAGTGGTTTCAGTGGTCTTTGCTGTGCAGATAATGCAGTACATTTGTTTGCTCTCTAAATCCACTGATTTGTCCCCTTATTAGATTTTAGCACCACACTGAAGTGACAACTAATTTTATTAAATTAATAGTACTTATTGCTTTTCAAATGTTGCTTTTAAATTGTTTTACTGATGTGAGGAATCACTCTCACCTCCATTTTATTCTCAGAGAAAAGAAGAAACAAAGGGAATTAAAAGAACGCAGAGGAAGATGGTGGCAGACCTGGTAATAGTCCTTCAGTTCCTTGGTGCTCAGTCTCATGCCACTGCCCTTGACTGTGCTGCCATTTGGCATCACCTGAAGAGAACTACAGGAACCTCCTTCTGTAAGCTGGGAAAATGGTGATGCAGCTTTGCAGACCCAGCTCAAAGGAAATTTTCCAGTACGCACATGGAAAGATGCTGGACGGTAGATAAGCAGTTTTATTTTAACATGCTCACAGAGTCCTAGTTCTCTGCTCATGAGTAATTTTCTTAGAACAACTATTAATTTCTGTTTCTAGCAGGTTGAAATAATAATGTCCTCTCAATACAGAGGTCTGCCAGTAAACTATGTAAACAGCCTTGGGAAGAAGATGGAATGTATTTGCTTTTTATGTATATATAGATTCAGTTTATTTTAGGGAGTTTTACATGACTTGTTTAAGGAATATAAATATAACTACGTGTATATAAAGGCTTAGTTCTAAAGCTCAGCTCTGAGCAAGGAAATAAACTGGTCTGAGAAGCAAAACAGCCTGTACAGCCAAGTGTAAGACTCTTCAGTTTTCTGTTGTAAGGCTTCAGGTGGGCGCCTGTGATTACACAGAAGTCTACGCACCGCAGTACTTCCTATAAGAAGTGGTTTCACCAGGTTTGCAACCTTAATAAAAACTCATTCTATCACAGTGAAAAAAAAAATCCTATTTTTAAGAGCATGCCATGGTTCATCTGTATTTAAGTTACTTCTAAGAATAAAGAAAATTAGTGGTATTAGGAACACCAGTCTCTGTCATGTAGCTGCTTGTGAGATACCTTATACTGCTGTTCTTCAGCTTCCCTGAGCAGAAAACACTGATGCCTATGGAACAAGTATGAACTGATCTGGTGTCAAAGTATAAGACATCCACGACGTAAGAGACAGAATAACTCCCCTGGATGTTTGCAGATGCTGCTGAATTGTAAAAAATACACTAGTTCTTGAAAACACATCACACTATAAGTTCAGAAAGAATTTGTTTCCCTTCAGATTATATGCTGAATATTGGCAGGAAGACTATTTATAATATATATCAGTTGTAAAAAGTTGTATATTATTTATGAGAGATGAAAAAAAGAAGCTAAGTTAATGAGGCGGTTAGAAAGGTAAGTGTAAACTAGCCTTATACTTTTAGGCAATGATGATAAAATAATTTATGAATAGGATTGAAACTTCAGTTTAAATGCTGAGTTTAGAACGGCTTATTGTGTGCTCTGCCCCCTGCCTCCCTGCTATTTGCTCCTCTTCATTCAGTTGCTCACAGGGGAAAATACTAATGGGGGCACAGCCATAGGTTAGGCAGCCAGAATTTCACTTTGCAGTAAGTGTCAGCAGTTCCTCCTTTTCTCCTCTTTGCAAAGGGATGTTTTTATCAAGTGGCTTTCCTGTGGAAAAGAGGAATGAGTGGGCTTTTTCTTTCTGACCCTTGTTAAGTAACTTCATGGGCTTTTCCTTTGTTTATTGGTTTGGTTTTGCAGTTCTCTTTTACAAGACATTTCCTGCGGACTGTCCAAGTGCATTTCAAAAGTGAGAACTAAATATATCTGCGCAGTGTCTCGCTGCATGTTGGCTGTCTGAAATGAAATAAATGAAATGACTGACCCATGGTTCACAAAATAGTTGAGTCCATCCATAACTGTGCCAAGGTTCACACTGTTAATCCTCTTTGAAGTTCCAAATTTTAATCCTGTTTTGAAGGTCTGGAGGTTTTTTTTGCATCTCAGACCTCTTTCCCAATAGAGCTCAGATCTTGGCTCAAGTAAGATGATACTGCCTGCGAGGTGCTAGTTTTTCTTGTTAGTCTGCTGTCAGTCTTCCTCTCCTAGAATATGAATAGATAATGTTTTTCTTGAACAACTGAGCCAATCGCATTTATAGTTTCACAGTCTCCCTGACGTTGAGATAATTTACTGGTGAGATTTTTCTTCTTTACTAGGTTAAGTTGTGGTAGATTTTATTTGGTCCCAACAGGCAGTGAGAAACAGGTGCTCTACAATGGTAGGGGAGCATTTCCTTGCCTTTATTCTGATTGCAGCTTTGGTAGAGGAAAGGAGACCATAAGAGAATATCTTCTCTACATTAGAAAACCCAGTGCTTTGCATACTCTCTGATCTCATCTGAATGTGTTTTTAACATAGATGTTTAAGATATTAATAGATTACTTTCAACTTGGACCTACATAAATATCCTCACAGCGGTATTGTTACTGTAAGAGAACATACTCCTACATGATCCTACTTGGTTAGCCTTAAAAATACTTTAAAAACAGAAAGGAAGAATGGAGTCTTTGTCTATGAATGCTAAAATCTATCTTCATCTATGAGAAGCCATCAATGAATTGCCATGGAAACATTTACTAACTGTCCCTGTAGCCTACAAAAATAGTAACAAGAAAAGGTAAGGTTTGTCAAGAAACGACACTTTGTGAGAGGTGACCTGAACTAGAAGAATATTCTGAACAGAGACAGTGTGGTATTAACAAAAGCTTTTCTTCTCCGGGTAACTCTTACACACTGAGATCTTTCTAATGAGACCATACTTTTATTGAATTAAAATACTGTTACCATGTTCCTTGATGTTTGTTTATAACTCATCCTTCAAAACACAGGCATTAGTGGACTGTGACTTCAATCAAAGTCATGACATCCATCCATATCCATCCATTCTTTTTCATAGTTTTAAAGATTTGAGTAGTCATGTTTCTCACTTTTTTTTTCCATTTCTTTTTCACTCTTTGTAAAAATGTTTTTTTTCCAGTTCTAGGTGTATCTGCTCTGGGCTAGGTGCGATGCAAACCCAGTTGTGGCTCTCACCCTGTGGAATTTGTGAAGTAATTTAAAAGCTCACAGGAAATCAGTACAGTTAAGTAGAAGAGGCTTATACACTCAGGTAAAACTAGGTTAGTCAAAAATACCTCTTGAGCTGCCCTGATAGGTGTTTTCTTTTTAAAAAAACAATCTTAAAGTACTACTGCCAGAATCTTACATTCACCATTAGTACTCCATTGACCAACCCAGGAGGCATTTGGGCTCTCAAAGAAAACGTATCTGGTATCTCTGTGTCTTTAACGTCTCAGTGTTAATCATCATGTAGCAAAGGAATCTATCTATTCTAGAAAGTATTTCTGTACTGCGCTGCTTAAAAATGTTGTGAAATAACAGAACTGATTTTGTTCATGGCCAGTTCAGACTGCCAGCTAGCAATGGAATAGTTATTGACCTAACATGCTTGTGTGCTACTCAATCTAAACAATTCTTTACTCATTACATGGGTCATTTAACATGGGCAGATAATAGAACCAAATACAAGGAATTGCTGTGCTTGTTTACTTTCACTCTCTCTTCCCATTACAGAGGATCCAATTCCCTACGAGGACCCTGTGAGAACAAACAAATCAGGCTTTGTTTTAAGCAAAGCAGATTCCTTACCCACTAGCAAAACTATGGAGCTTAGAATTAATTTCTGATGTTCCTCCTTACTGTTCCTGAGGGAGTTACAGGGAGAAATATTAATGTTGCTTAAAATGAGATGGTGTATGGAAGTCTGCCATATGGGCACTCGGAAAATATATGACAGCATGTTTTTATAGAAGAAATGTTGACTAAAACTGCCATTTTGACCAGTGCATGTCTAGTATTGGTTTTAAACCAATGAGACTGCCTAACAGAATTATAACTTTCAGTGTGCTTTGGATCAGAAAGAAGTAATGAAGTTGCTTTATAAGTTCCTATCAGAAATATCAGAAGCCTATGTTTTCTACTCTCTGAAATCCAGATTTTGACACATGAAGAGCCATGCTTTTCTATAGGTGCACAAACAGAACATTATTTAGGGGCTTAGTTAGTCTCCTAAGACCGCTTCTTGCAGATTTCACCTAGGGATCACATGAAGAGAGACTTTACCGGAAAGGTGAAAGGGAGCATCAGTGAACTGGAGACAAAAGGAATGGCCACAGCCAAGCTCTGCAGCTGGCAGAAAGGAAGGGCTATGTGCAAGCAGAAACCAGGGAGCAATGTGAGGACAGGAGCTGTCCAAGCAGCCTCCGTTTGCTTCGCTAGATATGAACCACTGCACAGTTGAGGGCTTTTCTCTTTCTGAAACTTTTCAAGTTGAAACCTATCCTCTTGGAGTAACAATGCCAGGACAGTCCATAAAGTGATCTGCACTTCAAAGGGTCATTATACTACAGTCATTTCTGGTTTAAAGAAATGTAGTTTAAACCTAGCTTCAGTATACATTGTGTGACAGCCACAGCAGTGACTGCTCAGTGCACAACCGAGCAAGCTAGAATGAGTCTTTCTTCATATAAATGTTGGTTTATTTTTCTGCAAGTGTAGAGAGGACGCCACTGTTGCTCAGTTTCTGTCATGTATAATCTTTCTACTAATCTGTTGTATTTCAACTTCTCAGAGCATGTATCAGCATAGTCTGATAACAATTGTCAGAGGAAGACTGAATAACAAAAAATACAAATATAAACGACACACATTTCATGGAAGCATTTGACAGTATCTATCCTGATTTCCTTGCTTGTATCTCAAAACAATGTGTTATGCTAAGGAGAGTAATTAATACCAACACAGCTTTGTATCCAGATATAGCACACACAGATAAAGCATGAGTGAAATGAGATAAAACACTCTGCTTGATGATTATACATTGAACAAGGTTGTATTGAACAAGGAGATGCCAAAGTTTTCAATACGAAGCCACATCAACATAAAATGACATTGTAAATTATTAAATGCTTTGAGGTTGCTGCTGATTCACTATCAGAAAGGTTTAGACAGCCAGACTATTAGACATTAAATGACTCAAGAACAATATGCTGAAATTTTATTTACTAGTTATTTAGGTCTACAGTGTCCACTCAAACATCTAAGTCTGTCTGAAAAGTTGAACTAAAAGACTACTGAGCAAGATAGTAAATTTAGAGTTCACAATAATATACAAAAAAAAAATTCCAACAACAAACCTAAAATTCAAGCATTGCTTTAGAAGGCAAAGAAGTGCAAGAGATCAGTCAATCTCAATACCTTCGCAGTAATATGTTAGCCAGTGGAGATATCTGGAAGGAAGTAGTGTCACAAATTGGCAAGGCAGCAACTGCATTTATCTGCTTAAATAGGATTCAGTTCTTGGAAATGTACAACTTAAAGAACAAATTGAATATTCAATTTATGTTATTTTCAACTTAACAGATGGATGTGAAAGCTAGAAATCTATGAAAAGTATAGAAGCCCGATAAAACACCCAGAAAATTTAAAACTTAGAAAAATATTATTTTTTAAAATAAGTGAATTTCAAACAAATTTTCCAAAATTTAACGGTAACTTATGTCAGATATCAACCAAAAAAAAAAAAAAAAAAAATGCATTAGCAGTAAAAATGAAGAATCTACAGGGTAGAAGTATATTCAGAAGTAGAAGCATATGCAAAAAGGGAGAGCTAGAAAGACGACTTGTTGAACACTGTGAAGGGTAATGATAACGGGACTTCCAAACACGAAGATCAGAAAACCAGCCGTGGGAGAGGCCACTCGGCCTCCCTGACCACGGACAGCTCCTGCCCGGGCCTCCCACCCTGCCCACTTCCCTGGCTCCCAGGGAACGCTGGATGGCTGCTTCCAAACAGAGAATCAGCTACCATTTTAGAAAATAACTATCCATCTTTTTATATAGGCTTTTATGAAATTTGAGTCATGAAAACTGAGGGCATTTGTGAGTTTCTTTGAGCCTGTAGAACATGGCAAAGCAGGCGTGATAGCATGCTGTCTGTATGGAGGAGTGAAAGCACTGCTCCTTCACTTAATGACTGCACCAAGCAGCTGCTTCCTGTGGTTGCACTGTGTGGCTGGGAGTTTTCAAGTAGATTGATTACACTCAATATTTTAAGGGCAAAGTCTATGGAAGAAGATTTTTTTTATCTTTGTAACAGGAATTAGAAACTATTAATGCTATGTATAGGAGAAGTTAAACTTTCAATCTATTTCAGTGTACTGTACTTAAGCAATTACTCTATTAGTTGAAGAAAAGATCTTAGTTGGCTTTGCAGCACTGTAATTCAATGGCAATGTCTTTTACATGTAAACTGAGCCCATGATGCAGAAAGCACAGAGGCACAGTACACACATGGTATCATATTTTCAGAGCAGAATCATGTTACAGAGGACCAGTGTTCAAGTTTAAAAGCTAACTGGGATGGAGTTTTAATCCATTTACTGCCTTTGAACTGCGCTTCTATCATCTCAGCTGTGGTATTAGGTAGCTGTCTAGTCAAATTAATGACATCCCTTAGCAGGAGTCACCTAGGTGTTTTTCTTATTTATACATTTCTAAATGCGCAAGTAGCACAGCTAAACTATGCTTTGTCCTTGTCTCTTTTTCTTTCCTTTTATTCCGTATTACATATAAAAGATAATGGTAAAGAAGCTGAAAACACAAAGAAGTAAGCCAATTAAAACCTCTAAGCCAAATGGGCGTGTATTTTGTCCACTCTGTAGCTTCCACACCTGGCCACTGGTGAAGAGTGATGCAAAGGAAAAAAAAAAACAAGCCAACTTCTCTACAATCTGGAAGAAACACGGTGTTCAGTGTCCACTGGCTGCTTGCAAAGCCACTTCCAAGGGAACTGAGCCTGAGCACAGTTGGCTTCACTCACACAACCACACTCTCCTGCCTGGGTGACTCTGCAGAGTGAGGCTCAGAGTTGAGCAGCAAAGGCCTTGAGCTTCCTGCATCATTCCAGCTCTCTCATTTAATACAATTAATTTGCTAGCAGTTTTGGCAGCGAAGGAAGCATTCTGGCAGCGAGCCAACGTAGTGCTCTGGGACCTCTCATGGGCAGAGCTCCCCAGGGGCCAGGAGAGTGTGGAGGTCCAGGACTCCCCGCTGGCAGCTGTGGGGCAATCACTCCACTCTGTCTGCGTGTGCAGTGCTTCACAGGAATTGCAGACAGAGTGCACTTCCCATGGGGATGGGGAAGAGCAGCTGGAAAGCTGCCTGGCAGAGAAGGACCTGGGTGTGCTGTTTGACAGCCGAACATGAGCCAGCAGTGGAGAGGTGGCTAAGAAGGCCAATGGCATCCTGGTCTGTATCAGAAATAGCGAGGCCAGCAGGGTCAGGTAAGTGATGGTGCCCCTATACTTGACATTGGTGAGGCTGCACCTTGAGTACTGCATTCAGTTTTGGCCTCCTCACTACAGGAAAGACATTGAGGTGCTGGAGCTTGTCCAGAGAAAGGGTGAAGGGGCTGGAGAACAAGTGTTATGAGGAGTGGCTGTAGGAACTGGGGTTTTTTTAGCCTGGAGAAAAAGAGGCTGAAGGGAGACCTTATCCCTGCTTACAGCTGCCTGAAAGGAGGGTGTAATGATGGGGGTGTTGGTCTCTTCTCCCAAGTAACAAGCAATAGGATGAGAGGAAATGGCCTCAAGTTGCACCAGGAAAGGTTCAGATTGGATATTATGAAAAATTTTTTCACTGAAAGGATTATCAGGCACTGGCACAGCTGTCCAGGGAGGTGGTGGAGTCACCATCCCTGGAGGTGTTTTTAGACAGGTAGATGAGATGCTCAGGGATATAGTTTAGTAATGGACAGGTACGGTTGGACTCGATGATCTCACAGGTCTTTTCAAACCAAGCGATTCTGGGATTATATGATTCCATGATGAGTCACCCGACGGGGGTGCCCTCTTCGCCTGCCGTGTCTCCCCTCGGGGAGCGTGAGCGGCTGCAGGGACTGGTGCTCCACCAGTGCCGGGCCGAGCGGACGCAGCTCGCGCTGCCATCACAGGCGGAGAGGGCACCGGTCCCCGCCTCGCTCGGCGCCGCCGCTCCCGGCCACCTCCCTCCCCGCTCCCTCCCCGGCGGAGCGGCTGCCGCGCCCCCCCGTGCGGGGTCAGGCAGGGACAGCGCCCGCCTCCCGCCGCAGGAAGCGCCGCGGCCGCCCCGGCTCCTCCCGCTCGGCGCTCCCAGGTGAGACCCCGCGTCCCTTCCCGCGTCGCTCCCCGCTCCCCCGCCTGCCGCGCTGGGGATGGAGAGAGCTCCCCCCCATCCCTCGGGGCGGGGGGACCGGGGCCGCGCACCCGACCCACGCTCGGCTGGGAGGGAGCGGAGCCGCCGCCGCCCCCGCAGCCCGGGACCCGACGCTGCCAGCATCCTGGGGAATGCTGCTCCCTCCCCTTCCCAGCGCCTCTCCCGGCGCCGGGGCTCCCGCGGGAGAGAGGAGTGGGCTGGAGGTGCAAGGGCAGCCTCAGGTCTTTAGCGTCCCCCGGCCCCTCCGTTTTCCAGATGTATTTGGGCAACCTGGTCCTAGTGGGAGGTGTAGAACAGATTGCCCAGGGAAGTTGTGGATGCCCTCTCCTTGGAAGTGTTCAAAGCCAGGTTGGATGGGGCCTTGAGCAGCCTGGTCTGGTGGGAGGTATCCCTGCTGTGGCAGGGGTGTTGGAACTGGATGGGCTTTAAGGTCCTTTCCAACCCACACCGTGCTATGATTGTATTTACTTTTTAATATGGGAGGAAAATAGGCTTTGGGAAGGGCTACGTCTTATTTGTTGCTTCTGTGCTGTACATCCCTTTCCCCCACCCCTGGGATCTGTGGACTTTGCAGAAGGGGCCGTACAGATTACCAAGGGCTTCACACTGCTTGCTCTGGAAGTGCTGGGCTCAGCTGGGATGGTTTCACGGGAGATGGTTGAAAAATACTGGGGAATTCGGGTCACAAATGGAAAACCCTCCGTGTGGGGTTATGGTTCCAGACGGCACTCTGTGACCAGCTGACACAATGAGACAAGTTGTAAGAATCTCTCTGTGAACATAGCAACACTGTTTCTTCATCTTACTTGTGACCACACAGGATAATTAACAGTATTTTTTAAAAAGTAGGCACTACTGGCCTCTGAGTCAAGTGAACTCACTACACCATGGAAAAAAAACATGCAGTTGCATAGTGTGTTCTGAGAGATATCTCTGCCGGAGAGATGTAAACAAACTAACACAGATTACATACTTTGTGGAAAATGCAGGACAAAGGAATGTGGAGTAACTTAATTCTAAGTCCCGCAATAACAGGTAGCAGAGCTGAGAGGAAGATGGTGCATGTCGTGTCTCTGTCTTGTATATTTCATAGCACAGCCTTTGTTCATTAGGGGCAGAGCTTCCTCTCACCAAAACAGTGGTAAAATACTACCAGCTGTAGGGAAGGCAGCATCAGCTCTTGCTTACTAAGGCTGTGATAAAAAACTGAGATTAATTTGTTATATTAGACTAGGGGAAAAAAGGAAGTGTCCAGGTAACTTGTACTCAAACCATATGAGCAGAAAAGCAGTGTTCTAGTGAGGAAATTGGGGCTTTCCTGGGTCTAAATATTGTTGCTGTATGTAGTGAGGGGACCACTGCCATCACAGAAGGTTGCTCTTCTAGGTTGTGCAGTGTGGACTGGTTGTGCCCTGGAGCAATCAGGAGGCAGGGAAAAGCAGAAAGAGCCTCAATGAAAAGAAAGCACTGCAGAACATATCTATGGGATAGTCAAATCACAGTTCTTTCACAGAAACTACATCTGAAAAATACACTGCAGGGGACTGAGGTACTAAACCTTTGTGCAAAGGAAAGCAGAAAGATACTGTGTATCACTGAAAAAACTTAGTAAGATTTCCAAAAGAAGTAAGCCTTGGTTAAGAATTCAAAGCACAAGAGCACGTCAGACTGCAAAAGTTTAAGGTCTTGGTATTTTTCTCATTGAATCAATAAACATAAAATGAAAACATACAGCTTCTAATACAAACTTATACTGAACAGTTGAGATAAAATTTGAACAAGATAAATGAGAAGGTATTGTTAGTAAAAAGTCTTGAGAAGTGGTATCAAGATTTATTAGGGAAATGAAGAAAGACATATTGTCTCAGATTTAAAAAGGAAATCTCTTAAAAAATGAGGCCTAGCAGAAAGAAAGGAAACCTACCTATACTACGGTGCTTTATTTTCATGGAAAAAGCTGAAATGGAAAAGTTTTGAGACCAAAAAAAAAGGCTGAGGAAAAAAAGTGAAATCCAAAGAAATGTTTTTGACAATGATGGAAACATCTTACTAAAAAGAACTTGAAATGTTCAAGGCAAAATAAACACTTTCAGAAGGTAACATTGGAGTTAGCTTACCAGCTTATAAGTCAAACAAAAAGGACACAAGTTAGTATTAATCAGAAAGCATCTGAGATGAAAAAGATGAGATATACTTTTATTTTCATCACAGGTTTTGTTGGCATCTGGAGATCAATCAACATAAGGCACAAAAAGAGAGATACCTTGTAGAAAAGTTGTGGAAAAGGATTAAAAAAAGAGTGTGAAACAGAGCATAACAAGGTAGCTTAACTGCTACAGATCTTCCTGGAGACTTTCACCTGGGGACAGAGTGGCTGGAGAGTAGTCAGGCAGAAAGGGACCTGGGAGTGCTGGTTGACAGGAAGCTCAACATGAGCCAGCAGTGTGCCCAGGTGGCCAAGAAGGCCAATGGCATTCTGGCCTGCATCAGGAATAGTGTAGTGAGCAGGACCAGAGACGTTATTGTCCCCCTGTACTCAGCACTGGTCAGGCCTCACCTTGAATATTGTGTCCAGTTCTGGGCCCCCCAGTTTGGGAAAGATGTCAGGATGCTGGAGTGTGTCCAGAGGAGGGCAACGAAGATGGTGAGGGGGCTGGAGCACAAGCCCTACGAGGAGCGACTGAGGGAGTTGGGGCTGTTTAGTCTGAAGAAGAGGAGGCTCAGGGGAGACCTCATTGCTCTCTACAACTACCTAAAAGGAGGCTGTAGTCGGGCAGGGGTTGGTCTCCTCTCTTGGGTGACCAGTGACAGAACTAGAGGGCATGGACTCAACTTCGTCAGGGAAAGTTTAGACTTGATGTGAGGAAAAAGTTCTTCACTGAAAGAGTGATTGGCCATTGGAATGGGCTGCCCAGGGAGGTGGTGGAGTCGCCAACCCTGGAGGTGTTTAAGGGGAGATTGGATGAGGCACTGAGTGCCATGGTTTAGATGATGGGTTGGTGTTAGTGTTCGTGTTACTGTTGGGTTATAGGTTGGACTCAATGATCTCGGAGGTCCTTTCCAACCTTATGATACTGTGATACTGTGATCTGGGATTCAGGGATGCAAAACTTCTGTCCTGGAGAACTGTGGGTGAGTTTTGCTATGTGGATGGAAGATAAAACTAGAACCCCAGAACCTGAGATCTAACTGTTTGATCTTCTGGGCAGATGAAGATGCACTGGAGAAATCTCAGAAATTCCTGAATATGCTAACGGTTATTTTTTCCAGGAAAAAAAAGAAAAGTACTAAGCAGGAAAAAAGCTGATACGGAGCAGGGTATCTGCACTAACTGGGTGATGTCAGAGGGAAGGTGAAAAAAAAGTTAAGGAGGGAGAACTGAAACTCCCTTACAGGGCATTCCATTCCAGGGGTCCTTACAGGAGATACAGACTTTATATACATCTGAAAAAAAGACAAAAGATTGTGAGGCAATCTCCTGGAAAGTATTATCCGACAGAAGGACCAAGTGTGCTAAGGGCTGAGATTCAGCAGCTCTTCTATAGCAGCAAGTACATGACTATGAGGTATGGTCTGTTACAGGATGTCCTCAGACAAGGGGGCAGCCTACAGCTATCTTGTACCAGTTTAGACCTTCTAGGTTGCGGCAAAACAGCATTTCATATAAAGAAAGAGGGTTAGTTACTGGTTTCTTCATCCACCCAGAGGAAATGTAGCATTTTTAATGGAGTGTTTGCCATCATAACAGAAAACAATACATGAATAAAAAATAAAATGCAAGAAAATCTTTTGTAGAAAGACAAAAGTAGCCAAGTGGTGCAGTTATGAGAGTATAGACAGTTAAAGAAAAGGCATGACATAAATAAAATGAGAGAAAAACCAAAATGTACAGAGTAAACTTCCTTACCTTTCCAGGTCAACAAAGCAATTTGGCCACATTCGCAATCAGTCATAAATAATGGCAGTCACTCTAACACAAGATATCGTTGCATTAGGATACAGCCTTACATGGACCTTACACTCAGTCTGACCTTGGCTTCTTGAATACACACCAGTCTGAACTTTTATGAAGTTCTTAATACATCTGTTACAATTCTTCAATTTACATTTTGTAAAAACGTGCTATGGAAGTGAAAGCATTAATAATGCCATTCCTAATCAGTTAATCATCTGTACCTAATGGTTCAGCGAACTGTAAGGAACAATACATGAAAACTATGAACCCATGAAACGCAAGGAACCTATGAAACTCAAGCTGGAAGAGGGCTAGAGATGTGCAGTTTCTTGCAAACATTTCCTGACTTTTCTATGAATGGATTAGTAAACAAATAATGGGAGGAGAAAAAGGTTCCACACAAAGTTTACAACTTTGTCTAAAACATTGCAGCTGTCTTCCATGTAGTGGCTGTAATTCAAATGAGATGCTGTGGGATGTAATTTTGAGTGCATTATATAAATACTATCATGAATTTGCTTGTCTTTCTTTCGTGAATTAAAGTTTTAGCTGTAGTTAATAAATGTTAAGAGATTAATTTTAGCCATTTTTGGAAAATGACAGAATACAAAAGCCACACGGTTACTCCAAACAGATGTTTTCTTTTAGGTTCTAGAGATGGGTGCAAGAGAAACCCTTGACTTTCTTCTGTATGGGTAGGTCCTGGTGGTTACCCTCGATCAAGTTTATGGTAAAGTAAAACTTCAGGAAATTTACCTGTCCTTCTGGTGAAGATAAGGAAATTTTTGTTAAAAAGTTTGATTTCTGAATGACAAGTGGCTGTTTCTTTCTGCTTTGCAGAAAGCATCCATAAAGATCTGCCAGCTCTCTTGTGCTCCCTTGTCCATGAGGGCAGTTTCCCAGGGGGTTCTGTTGACTCACTCCCTGAAGAGCTGGAATTCTGCTTTTCTAAAATTCAGGATCCTGATTTTACTCTGCATGACCCATATCCCTCGGTCTGGGAACTCCACCAGTGCATGATCTCTGCAGTCCAGGCTGTTTCCGGTCTTGATGTCACTGATTAGGTCACTTGTATTGGTGGTCCAGTGTCACCTCTCCATTGGTAAGGCTGTTTATTACCTGGCGTAAGAAGTTCTCCTCAATGCACTCCAGTTGTTTCCTGGATTACCAGCTAGAATAAGGAAGATGCTAACTAAAATAACTAACTAAATAACTATGTATAGTTAAGTGAGGAACATTGTATTACGAAATTGCAGAACAATTCTACAACTGGAATAGGGAATTCAAAATCTACTTATAATTATATGAGTGCACATTTTTTTCTCCTTTAGTCTGGCCAGGGCATATGGATTTTGATTAATTTACAGTGGTTTTTTAAATAATAATTATTATTAATTACTGGTCTTCACAATAAAGACTCATGAATTATTTACCGTTTTGAAATATAATAGGAGATGTACTTAGGATCTGAAATCTGTCCAGTCCTCTGAGATTTAGTCAGATGATCTTATTAGATTCAGAGTCACTGAAGTAAGTCTAGAAATGTGCAGATGCTGAACATAATGCAGATTTTAATTATTGTTTACAGTTAATTAAAATACTATTTTTACTTGTTTTGCCTCCCTCTGGCATCTTCAGGTCCTAATTAATTCTTAACTGTGGGTGGTGGGATTGGTATTGGCAGCAACACTCACCTCAAACAGTCCACCAGCACCTATGGCTGTATGTGCAGTAGTGCTGCAGAAGCAAAGATCACATTCTTGAGAAGTTAGATAAAGGTCGCTATTGTTCTTGCTGCCAAGATTATTTTTATCACATTGTCAACATACTTGGTAATGTACAAACATGCAGGTGAGATGCAGAACACACAAAACTCATAAAAATGTGAAGACTTTGTATACACGTGAAATTAGAGCACTGAAGATGAGATGCATAGAAAAGTGCTGAAGGGGAACGAGTGTTCGCTTGACAGATTAAAAAACTGGCTGGCACCGCTCCTTATGGTTATAGTGCTTGGTGACATTTATGACACTGATAAAGAAAATCTGTGAGCAAATATCATTAATTGATGTGGTTCAAGGTGTGGCTATTGGGCACATTTCTATGGAGGTGGTATTTCAGGTGCATAACCAGATCTTGATTGAGGTTTTTTTTTGTTCGTTTGTTGGTTTTTTTTTTTCCCCTATAATATTGCAGTTGTTTCAGAGTACAATGAAGTTTTCTGGCTTAGAAGTGCTGCTGTAATTGGTTTCTAGGGCTTTCTTGATCTGACCTAATTGGACATTTTGAAAGGTTGCCAAAGTATGGGGTAGGATTTTGCCAGTTTTCCGTCAATGATTAATAAAGTTCATTTGGAGGATCAATTAGAGTTCCAAAAAGAAGATTTTGAACTGGAATGGTTATAAAACCAATGAATGCTATTTTATTAACAGGCATTTTCAATGCTGAATGATGAAACATGGCACTGTAATGAACAGTAAATACATATTTTTTTTTCTAGAGAATCTCCTCCCTTCAAATGATTACCGTGTCGTATCGGGAATTCTATCATCATAGTGGAGAAGTACTTTCATTCTGTTTTGTAATGACATTTTAGGAAAAACTCAATTTGTTTTTAAAAAAATCATTAGACTATTAAAAAGTAGTTTCAACGGGTAAGATTTCTTCAAAGGTTTATTTCCTCTTCATGGTACTAAAGGTACCATGAAGTACCAGCTTTCTAAAAAGTATTTAGAAAGAACAAGTAACTGCTCTTGGTGTGTTTGAAGACCTAGTGAACTAAAAGAAATTGAATTATATGTTTGGAGGAAGGAAAGGCAGGCAGTGTATGCCATCATCAGTTTCTAATCATCCCCAGCTCCTCCCCAAGTTCTTCTTTTTATAAAGATAATTTAAAAACAACATAAAAGTTGTTCAGCCTGTCTCTGTGCATTTCTGATTTGTTTATTGCCCTGGTGCGTGAATTCAAATTGGGCAGATAGTTTTTTTTCCTATAGTCAGAGGGCTGCCTAGAGTGGATAAATTAACAAATAGGAGGTTCCTGCATGTTGGAATTAGCTAGTTACCTGTCTATTCCACTGCTTGTTTGTTCATGTTTTGTTCATGCAGATGTATCCTAAAGAAAGGAGATACCCAGCTATTATGGTAATGCCAGTTTCTAATTTGTTCCAGGAGTTCATAGCCGTGGGTTTGAGTGCACCAGGCAGGATCTGTAGGTGTTTTCATAATACTTGTCATTGCATTTGGGTTGTAATTAGCTTTTCAATTTTCATGCTATTGGGTTTTGGCTGAACAGGTAACTGCTGAGTGCTATGCTATGGCTTGCTATACTTATCAAGCAAGAAGTTTTACTGAAGTTTTACTTCCCTCTGCAAAGATTTATGCACACTAGGTAACACTGCCACTGTGCTGTAGCACTTTTGTAGTAGATAAGGTCACTTGAAAAGCCACAGTTTTGACTAAGCTTAGGAGGTCCTACAGAGAGGTTTTTCAAGCTTGCCTCCAAAGAATATTCTGGGCTTCCTGGCAGATCAGGTTTTCCAGGGGAAGGCATTGCTGCTTTTTTTCAGACACTGTTAGCGTAAGTATTACAACATGAAGCCCGTAATCGCACTCAGAAGATGCTCTGCTCTCATACGTCAGGCAAATCGTGTTGAAATTGGTATCAACTGAAATATGACTATTGGAACTGTACCAGCACTACATATTACACAGAGCAGGTATATATACTATGCTATGTGCTGCACTTGGAGCAAAAAATGGAAACAGACGTTCTAAAATAATAGAATTATAGTGCTATACCATTAAAGCATTTCTGCTAGCACCACGGTAATATTTCTCCCGCATAACTTGAAGAGAACTTAGGACCTAAAATACTTCAGTGAAAACTCCGTGCATGTCTCTGAATTATTCTAGAAATACAACTATGATTTGACTGAGGATGAAGATGGTAAAGTGATCTCAGTCACTTCATGTTTTAGGCCTGCTAAAATAAAGCTTAGCAAAATACTGCTAAAGCAAGAAATGGAGAATGAATGGAAAGATGATGGTGCATTATCCTACTGTTTTCACTTACTGAAATGAGCAGAGGTCCTTATCTTTTCCAGAGAAGAGATACCACGCTTCCACATTGTGTTCTGAGATTAGTAGAAAGGTAGAATCTCAATTCCTAGTTTTTGCAATTTTTACTTAAAGGTGGATTTTGCTCCCCAGCATCCTATGTTTCTTGCTATATTTTCCATAGTAATGCTCACTTATGAAGAACAAGTTGATTTAGGATACGATGAGCTGCATGTTCTCTCAATTAATACACCCACCCACCTGGTACTGAACTCCATATGGTCTTAGATTAGGAATGAGAGAACTTGCAAAGCTCTTGCTTCTGTCAGGCCTCTGAAAAAAAAATCAAGATGCTCTCCAGCAGGTTTTAGCTTTCCCTCAGAGTAACCGAGTTATAATTATTCCAACTGCAGGGGCCTTTCCAAACCCTAATCTTCTAACTGAAGCCATCAGCGGTTTGGGACAAGGGATCTGGTTTCAACAGGACTTTTAACCATCTTCCCACTCTACCTTCTGTCAGAGCTGCATTCACTCTTGCTTCGATTCTTCCTGAAAGAGATGTTCCTTATCCACCATGGGAAAGGAACTGCGTGCCAAGCTTTTGGAGCTGTCACAGTATTTCAAACTGGAGACTTTTGCGCAGGTCAGTTAAATGCTGTTTCTTCCTACCTGATGGACTGTCCTTTTACCAGTATGCCCTTGCCCCTCCCATTCAGTATGAAGGAAAAATCTACAGCTCTGAGCTAATGAAGACTGTAATTTGTCATCTACTTTTGCTATTAATATTAATTTATTCATGTGGAGTTGCTTCTGCTATGTATTTATGGAACTCCAAATCAGGTCCACTATCATTTTTATGAGATTTGGAGCCACAGATCACAAAAAAATTCATCACAGGTGGCAGCACAATATGACAAGAATGGCCTTGATCATCTCTTCGGAGAATAAGAAACATGAACTACCATTTTTGTTTACTCCAGTATCCCATCTAGCCTAGTTACTGACTCTTACGAGTGGAGGATGCTTGCAGAAAGGCTGGAAGAAATAGGACAAGTGTAGGACGTCTTAACTTCTGGCAGTCAGAGGTTATGGGAATTTCCTGAGCCAGAGATATCACTGGGTTGCATCATCATGTTTACTAGCCACTGATAGACTTATCGACCATAAATTGTCTGATCCGTTTTGAACTTTCTGGAACCTCCACATCATCCTTTGATGACAGTCCAAATAGTCTTTTTTAGTAAAACAACTTTTGCAATAAAAATGAGAATATGCAAAATTCCTACTTAGTCTAGAAGCCTGCTTCAGTGTAGGAGGGCTAAGACTGTTTTCTCCAATACTTAGTCATTGCAATTTAGAAACACAGATCTTAAAAATAATCTTTGATGATAACTTAATCTTCCTGTTTTTCTTTCAGTTCATATTTTTTTGCCCTTGTTCACTTGGTTTTGTGGACCAAGAACTAACGTCCTGTGCCATGTGCATCCCTGCATAACTTGAAAAATACTCCCTGCTGTGTTTTCGCATGGAAGATCAAAAATGTATATGAACTGTGCATTGGAGGTTAGATTGTGCCTCTAGGTTTGTTTCTCTCTCTTTTGCCTTCCTTCTTTCTATTTATTTTTCTTTCCTATTTGTCTTGATTTTCATTCATTTCTCTTATGTTCTCACACATCTGCTATGGTTGCCCTTGAATTCTGATGGCAAGATGGAATTGGATCTCCATTCAAAAACAAAGTATTATTATGTTATTTTTAGATTCCCCAGAAATCCTGAAACAGATATATATGAAAGGTGGAAATCAAAGAGGAAATTAATTAAGCAGTGTATAGTATTAGTAGTTTAGTGTCAATTTTTCACAGGAAATGGATGTTTGCCCCAGACAAAGACTAGAGGATGTTGGCCAAATACCTTCAGTTAGTATCACAATGTTTTGAAATCTTTCATGGCATTTAGAGATGACTGGCCTCAGTTATTTATTATCATAAATAATAAATGAAAATTAATCTAAAGTCATTGTATTAACACACAGCCCAGTAATTTTCTTGTGTGTATAAGCACTGGTTATCTGTGGTTTAAAGAGGGATCCACACAGGATGCTTTCCTGCTGTGCTGTCTCACTACTGGTGGTCTAAAATATGAAAAGGGACATGTACGCTTCCTGATTTCCACATTCTTTGTAAGGTTTTTAAAACAAAACAGTTTGGATTCTCTTTGCCTGCCAAAAGGTAAGGTTTTCATTTAATCAGCAGACTCCAGAGAGGTCTTAAACTACTGACACTTTGTGCTGCTTTACCACAACCATGTGCATCTTCATCGCCATTTTCCCATGCACTGCAGTACATACTATCTCAGATGCCTGAGAAATTACAAATAATAAAAAACCATGCATGTTTAATAAGACCTTCCATCAGGAAGTGATATGGGGCTTCTCTGTCCATCAGATGAAGTGTGCTAGGTGGTCAAGTGATTCAGCTCCTTCCTTAGCTTGTATGTCATTGACTGTGCTATTGCCTGCGCTATTGTCAGCTTGCATATAAACCAATTAGTAACACCTCTCCTCAAAAAAGAACAGATGAGGTGTGTAATTCTTCTGAGAAAACACGAAGTCATTTGTATTCGAGCTGATGTGCCAAGCAACCATTCTAAAATCAAAGATCTATAGGGAAAAATTAAGCAAAGGAACAAGTAGCGAGGAAATCTGCCAGTTGATGGGAGACGCAAGATGTCCATTACAATTAGAAAGCCCAGCTGACCTAAAGTTCTCCCTTGCCTGCTGATCCCCAAAGGATGAAAGCCAGACAAAAAATACTTAGGAGGAAAAGTCAATGGAGTGCAATAAGGGATAAAAAGCTGAAAGGCACTAAGGTATCAAGTTATGTCTTTGTGTTCAAATGCAAAAGAACTGTTTTATTGAAAAGAGCCTCATACCCTCAAAAATGTATAGATTCTCTTCCAGCTCATCTCAGAGCTGGATTACTTTCCATGCACTCCTGGTTCAGCTCTTGGTCATTTGTTGAGGTCACTTATTAACTGAAGGAAGTTTCTGACTTCTGTGTTTGTGAACAACGTCACTGCCTCTGGGTAACTGATACAGTGGGAGCTCATGCCAGTAGATGACCTGAACTTCTGTTCTCATGGAGGAGGAAAATGCTGTCATTACTTTCCTGGCCACACAATCTATGTGCTCCCTCCCTCCACTGCTCCCTTCCTCTTTAGTGGCCACTCCAGGTCGAGCAGTTCAGATAGTTGCAGGGTTTCAGAGGCTCTTCTACGTGCCCTGCAGTTATATTGAACCTCTGTCTCATGTTCTCTCTTAAGAAAAGATTTTATGTGAATGCATGGGAGACACAGCACATCCCTGGTAGCAACAAGGCAAGCAGAGATTCCCACAAACTCATGAAGGGAACAAAAGAACCTCTCTTTCTGCCAAGTAGGACTGTCATTTCAGGCACATGTGGGGGCCACTGATAGCGAAAAATTCACGTACGGTTTAGGGCCCTGGACTGCCTAAATCTGGATTCCTCTGTTCCACCGGTGTCCACATCACACATTAGACCTGGGCAGCTATATCGTCCTAAATCCAACACCTTGACTTGTTACTAAAACGTTGTTGAGTTCCCTCCCATTCCTTCTCTGCTTCTGTCCTTCTGCACACAGGGGACTTAACAGTCCATATGGAGTATCATCTTCTGGTCAAGCCGGTGAAAGAGAGGTGGTGTTTGCCTGAGGACCCAGGAGATCTTTCCTCAGGTTAAAATACAAAGTAGGTGGCTAGAAGAGCCCTTTGAGATATTCTGATGTATCTTGCCCAAATGATGCTTGTCATGTTGTGGGGAGTTGTCATACTACAAAGTCATACCTCTCCAGTATCCAAAGATATTTGTCATTACCATCAGTGAATGGTGTTTCATACAAGGAGCATGATGGCACATTTTAAGGTTCCCATTCTCACCATCACATGACTTTGTGTCCCTGCATTTTAGTCATTTCAGAGCAGTGCATCACCACCCCACTGGCTCATGCTGTGCTCTGTGTTTAGCAGCACATATTTATGACATGGAGAATGAAGAATGAAGTTTAACTCATGTCCTTAACTAACCCGTAAGTGAGGGATTAACTGCCTACTGCATTCTTTTACCAAGTATTAATCACTGAACATTATTCTCAAATTTTTTGAAAAGTCTTTTGCTTCCTTAGCATATCGTGCACATCTTGGTTTGAAACCATGGCCTTTGAGGAGCTGCTGATACATTAGTCACTGCTGTTGTTGGCCTGACAAGACACCCATTCTGTTACTTTCTGGGTGAAGGCAAAACTCCACGATGATGCACTACAGCTTGGTTATTGAGATTCGCTCTCACTTCACAAACCTGCTTCCTGGATGTGGTAGAGTTAAAAAAATAATTACAAGTTTCTCAAAGGATCACCCACATACACATGGTATGAGAGCTCTTTTCTTTGTTGGTTTCATTTTATTTGTACATGACTCACTCTTGGCAAAATGAGTGAGCCTCATGAGCCTGTAAAAATTCTGTTTGGATTAAATGATTTGCATTAAATGATTTATAACTGCAAGAAGGGTTTAATATTCATATAATTCCTTAAGGAAAAACAAACCAATCTTATTCTTTCAAGTAGCTATTGCTTTCACGCCTTTTATTTCAGACGCCATCTTACTCACTCAAGCTGATAGCTGTAAATGAGACTCTGGGTACTTCTTCCTTGCTTTCTCTGCCTCATGAATTAGAGATGGGTGGCAGGGATGCACTGTCATCCTTCTCCTAGCTCATCCTTCTGAGCTTCACTGAAGGCCAGGGAGCGTGTAGCCTCCCAAAACTGCCTGCCTTGCTATGAGCAAGGAGCAGCATTCGTCCTGGGTTGAAGGACAACAGAGGGGTTTCTGAGACTCAGTTTCCCCCAGTTTCATAGGCTGGAGGCCCATCAGCCTTCATCTTCCTGTTGGAATGGGCATGCTGGTTATACCCACCTCCTTCCTGCTACCCCCTGTGTGGGTTTGCTGTCGGCAGCACTAGTGGCCTGCCCACCCACCCTCATGCCCAGACCTGCAGCTGGGCTGGTTCCTCAAACCTAGAGATACGGGGGCAAGGGGATAGTCCCCACCCAGCATCCCTACAGAGATGGGACCTCCAGTCATGGGTGGGAGGACCTCCTCTATGGGTGATGGAGGTCTCGTGGTGTGGTGTGCCTGCCAAAGCCTATCTGGGAAAGGACTGTGGTCAATAACCAAGGCATCCTGGATGCAAAAGGTGCCATCAAAAAGCCCTTTGACCCTGTGTGTGCGCAAAGCTATGGCTGACTTGGTTGCCTGCCTCCAGAGGCTGAGGCACTGCTCCTGTGCCTGTGGGAAAGCTGTCAACAGGGGCTGCTGCCTTCAGCCTCTTACCATGGCAGAGTCCTCCTCCTCCTCTGCCCATAGAAGCATAGAATAGTTTGGGTTGGAAGTGACCTTTAAAGATCACCCAGTTCCAACCCCCCTGCCATGGGCAGTGACACCAGCCCAGGCTGCTCAAGGCCCCATCCAACCTGGCCTTGAACACTTCCAGGGAGAAGGCATCCACAGCTTCCTTGAGCAACCTGTGCCAGTGTCTCACCGCTCTCATTGTGAAGAATTTCTTCCGAATGTCTAATCTAAATCTTCCTCCTTCCAATTTAAAGCCATTCCACTTCATCCTATCACTACAAGCCCTTGTAAAATGTCCCTCCCCAGCTTTCCTGTAGCCCCCGTTCAGGTACTGGAAGGCTGCTATAAGGTCTCCCTAGAGCTTTCTCTTCGCCAGACTGAGCAACCCCAACTCTCTCAGCCTGTCCTCGTGGCAGAAGTACTCCAGCCCTCTGATCATCTTTGTAGCCCTCCTCTGGACCCATTCCAACAGTTCCACATCCTTTTTACGTTGGGGATTCCACAACTGGGCACAACACTCGAGGTGGGGCCTCAGGAGAGTGGAGTAGAGGGGGGGAAATCGCCTCCCTCGACCTGTTGGCCACGCTTCTTTAGATGCAGCCCCGCCCTTGCCCTGCCTGTGCCCACGTCCGTGCCCTTTCCCACGTCCCTGCCCATACCCTTGTGTCAGGGCGATCCACGGCCGCACGCTGCGGTGTTACCGCTGCGGGATTTTAATTCCCGTGGCACAGAAGCGCCGCGGGTGCCCCCGCGTTCCCGTCCCCACACCCCGCAGCCCCGTCCCGCAGCCGCCGCCCAGGCCTTGGAGGCGCAGGGTGCCCGGGCGCCACCCGCCCCGCCGTGCCCTGGGGGGATCCCGGCCGCCCGCGGGCGCCCGACCCAGCGGCGCTACAAGTGGCCGCCGGGGGCGGTTTCGGCCGCGGCTTCGGCTCCGCTGCGCTCTCCCCCCGCCCCGCGCACGCCTCCCGCCGACCCCTCTCTCTGCGCGGTGCGGAGGGGCCGCGTTGCGTAACGCAGCGCTCCGCTCCGCTGCGGGGAGGCGCGGAGGCGCGGGGCAGGGGCACGGAGGAGGCGGGTCGGGTCTCCCCGGCCGGAGGTGAGCGCGGCGGCGGAGCGGGCGGGGCGCAGCGCGGCGTGTGCGCGGCCCCGCGGGAGGCGGTGGCGCAGGCGGGGGGAATCCAGGTCACGTCCGCAGCCAGACGGCGGCTGCCGGCAGGGAGAGGCTCCGCGCCGCGCCCGGGCGGGCGGCGAGGGGCGCGGGGACCGGTAAGTGACCCGGCGGGGGCGGGCGGGCAAGGGCTGCCGCCCCGCAGGTTGGAGCTGATCCCCCTTCCCGGACCTGCGCAGGGGCTGCGGGGTGGCGGAAGGCAAAGCCGCGCTCCCTGTCCGGTGGATGTTGGGGTTGTCCTATGCAGGGACAGGAGCTGGACTCAGTGATCCTCGTGGGTCCCTTCCACCTCGGGGAATTCTGTGATTTAATCGGGCACCGGTGCGGAGAGTGGGGCGAGGGACCCGTCGGGGCGCCCGACCGCAGCATCCCGGGAGTGAGCGGTGGCACCGAGCGGTGGGGAGGGCAGGGATGGAAGAGGAGCGGTGGGGAGTGCGGCAGGGGTGGGAGGGAAGCGGTGGCATCGAGCGGTGGGAAGGACAGGAGTGGTAAAGGGACTGGTGACACCGACTGGTGGGGAGGGCAGGTTTGGAAAAGGGACCGGTAGGGAGGGCAGGGATGGGAAGGGCAGAGATGGGAAGGGACCGGTGGCACCGACCGATGGGGAGGGCAGTGATGGAAGGGGACCGGTGGGGAGGGCAGGGATGGAGAGGGAGTGGTGTCCGGCCCGGTGGGAAGAGCAAGGTTGGGAGGAAAGACGTGTCCCAAGCCCCATAGGGAGGGCAGGGATGGAAACGGACCGGTGTTCATCACCGCAGGGGTCGGCGGGGTGCGTGTCTGCCGGCTTAATGTTTGCAGCACAGGCGGCAATTTCCCTGCTAAGAGTTTGTCCATGGAAGTTTTATTTGACTTTCTAAAGCAGCAGCAACAACAAGCAACAGAAATCCGTGAAGTTCCAAAAACCAAAACGTGTTAATTGTTAACTAAATATAGAAGAGGAAGACTTGAAAGCGGCTGTGGGTGGATTGATCAGGCAGCATGTGACTGAAAAAAAGGGAAAGGGAGAAGTGTCAGCCGTAAGGAGCCGTTTGCCGGTAGGAAGGATCGCACCTGTTCTGGGGAGCAGCAGGAGCCCGGTAGATCCCTGGTCCCCAAGAAACCTTGTTTGCACCCTGTGATCCAGGCGGTGGAAGGAGAAGCACAGGTTTAAAATGCCGAAATAAATACCAGCTCTGACTCAGGAGGGCGAATGAGGCTTTTTTTTTTCCCTCTCCAGTATATGTATCTTCCTATTATTATTTTAGCTTAAGACAAAATTCTTGTGTTCAGACCGAGCCATCTGCTAGTTATAGTAATATATTTAGCATTTATTTACAAAACTTAGTCTGTCGTAAATATGTGTTTGCGTAATTGATAGGCTGTGGATCTTTTTATAAAATAGTTTGTTTTCCTTTTACAGTTCAGTACTACTTGTGTGTTGAGACAGTTTACTAGATTACCTGATTACTCTTTTCCCTGCTCCGACTTCTGAAAAAACATTTGAAAAACAAAAACCTAAACCCGAGCTTGTTCTTCCTAAGAAATTTCCTTAGTAAATAGGTAATTTTTCAGGAGGCTTTGTCATAATCAATGCAATTGCAATGCAATAAGCTGTATTGCCTTACAGCGAGAGGTTTGAGTTCTGTCTCTTACTTTGGACTGATAATAATATGTGTTTAAATATATATCCTTTTAAAATTAAGAAGCTGGACTAAGTCCCTGGAAGGTATAGCCCTTTGTTTTCTCATAGAACAGCTGTTTAAGGCATGATAACAACAAAAGTTTAGTGAAACTGGATATGCCTACTTCCTTCCTTTCACACAAGACTTTTTTTTTTTTTTTTATCTTTTCTACTAAATGGCTCAAAATCACTCTCTGTTTTAGTCCTGGGACCCTTAAATTAGTCTCAGTCTTCCTTCAGTTTGTTTGAATTGATGACCCTTGGATGAGCTGCTTTGTTCCATTGTTACTTGCTAATGATGGAATAATCTAGTCCTGAAGTACTAGTTGTGAAACTGAGGACACTGCTACCGGATGGTCCCGAGGAAATTTGAACGTCCTTTGGCTCCATGTTGGAAGAGGGAGGATTTAGCTGAGGTTTGCATCGGCTTTTAACTGCGTGGACTCTGATGTTCAGAGCTGAAAGGGCCCAATCAAAGTCTGTTAGAGTCGATGGAAAATCTCCTATTGATTTTTAGTGGTTTTGGATCAAGTCTTGTATGAGCTAATGTTGAACACATCATGGCTACTCCAAATTGTTCAGTGCTATTGAAATTCTTTGCATTTCCAAGTCATTATGTAAACTCAAATTTATTGTGCTGTCTCCTTCTTCTGTGTGAGAATGTTCTTTTGCTGAGTGGAAACTGCTGATGTTTTTTCTCACTCTTTTATATGCTACAGCATCAATTTATTATCTGATCATAATTTTATTATCTGATTGTGAGAACAGCATGTATGCTTTTTCTAAATTCCCCCCCTCAAATGGGGGATTTTGGAAAAAGTGAATCTGCTTTCACTGAAGGCTGCTTACCCTGCAGACAGGTTTCTTTTTCAAAGAGTTTATGGCAGTGGGACATCTGAAATTGTGAGACATGCTTTCTCTGATGTGCATATTGTACTTCCCATGCTCAGTATCTGGTTGTTTACTGATTTTTTTAAAGGTGAACGGAAGAAAGTTGTTAGTGGTCACAGATACTAGTATTCCATAAAGAAGCTTACAGAATAACACATACCTGTTGTAGGCATATATCCTCTCCTAGCTTCCCTGTTGTTGATGATGAGCAGGATTTTTCCTCTTGGCTATATATAAAAACCCAGCCAAGGGAAAAGCAGGGAGGAGAAGGATTGCTCACCTTAAATAATGGCAGTTTGTCAGAGTTTGTTGCCTAGTATAGCCTGTCATGAAATTTGATTCTATTTGGAACAGAATCAAGAGATGAAACCTCAAAAAAGCCACCTGATTTGAGGCAGGACATCCTCCAGCAAGAATCTCATTTGCTACCGGAAGGGTGAGACCAGGAATTTTGGCTCCTAGGAAAAGGAAATTCTGGAGCTCATTATCTCTCCTACAACATATTCTGGTTTTACTGATTTGGGGTTTGCTTATTACTAAAAGTTGAAGAAGGCAAAAGAGACATACATATTGAAAAAGTTCAGGTAAATAACCTGAGATGAGGGAAGGCATGAGAAGGAGAGCAGCACAATTTCTGTGAGCCTTTATGTCTTGGATTTCTTTCTAGGACTCTGGAAGTGCTAATTCTTCCAGCCAAACTAATTTGCTCTTTAATAGGAGATGGCTGTCATGGCAGAAGGCAGAGCTGTACTGCAGGGTGCACGGTGGCAATGCAGAGCCACACATTGCCTCCGTCTAGTCCTTTTGTGCGTTGGATTTCCAAAGCACATGAGAATCTGGTGTCTGGAGGAGATACTGCTGGGGCACTGTCCCCCTGTCTGCGGGGAATGAGGCAACACATGCATGCTCAAGGCTTTCTAGAGAGTATGATCAGGATGTAAATTTGTGACTTATTTGTCAGCCAGGGCCAGAGGACCAATGAGGGCAGATTTACTTAATATTTCCACAGTTTGTCTTTGTTCCCTCCTTTCTAAATTTGAGAAATGGTTATGTATGCAGTCCTAGATTCTGTCCTGTATGGCCCCATTCAAATCAATAAATAAATACTGTTCAGTAGCTCTTCATGTTTAGGACAGCAGGATTCCGATAAGTCACAAAGGCATTCCTGTTCTACTCTATGCTTAACTGAAGTAAGGCCTCCGAGTGTTTGAGGAAGTCTGGAAAATGCAGTAGAGATATGTTGGTTCATGGGTCTTCTTGGGTTAATTAACACCATCAGACAAGTTAGTAGGATAATTCACGTGGAGATTAGTGTGCCAGTACTACTTCTGATGCTTTTTAAACTTGTCGTTGTGCAGTGGAGAAATACTCCGTCTTCTTGGGGATAAGCTAGGATTTTACATATTTTAGAGGGATAACTAAACAAGGATATTATGATAACCTTTGTTATGAAAATGAAAGACAGACTATAAATTAACTTAATTTCTGTTTAAAGAATAAAGAATTATGTTTCTCCAGTTCTGTGCTATTTCGTCAGTTGTATGTGGTCCAAGAGGGCATTTTGAATAAAGTAATTGAATCTTGCATAAGCTGTTTCTCTCATTTAATTCACAACACGTGAATGAGATAGTTTTCATTACTCATCACGACTAGCTTACTTGAAACATGGTTACGGTAGGGGACAATGAAAGTAAAAATATTGGTTGGAAAGGTTGGTTCTGTTGTTAAGCTTTTGAGTTTATGGTCACATTGCCGAAGTGCATGTAACAGCCTGCAACTTGACAAGATGAAATTGTAAGCAAATGAAATGCCTTTTTGAAATACAAAAATTAGATTGTGTATTCAAATATGAGTGGTTTTGGTATTAAAAATTCTCATTTTACTCTGACCTGTTGTATCTTAGTAGAAATTAAGTGTCCTGTGAAACTGAAACCAATAAATTAGTCAAAGAATAAAGCAATAATCCACAGTTTAAAAAAAATACTATATATCCTCAAGTGTCTTAAATATACAGAATTGTAGTAAATTTTACTGATGAACTAAAGCACCAAATACTCTTATGTTGTAATTAGATTATACGCATGAAAGCAGCGTGATCATTTTAGATTACAGAACTGTTCTGTGTCCTCTGGTGACCCTAACCCAATAAATTAGGGTTCTGTTTTCCATTGGAAGAAATCAAAGGACTGATTGCTAAGCTGCCTAATAGTAAGGTATAATACAGGGCAGGAAGATCAATGTCTCTTCAAGTGAATCTAAAGTCAAAATGTGACTTTTCCCTTTGCTGGATGAGGAATGAGTGAAGTTGGTACATGTATAACCAATTTGGTTATATGTATGCATACACAATGCATAATTATTTATCTCGGATAGAGGTTCATTAATTCTCACCTGCTAAATATTTTTGCCTATTCTAACACTGATATTTGAATGTGTTCTGGATTACTTCATGGGAGTTGGTAGGAATGCACTGTAAGCCACAGGTACAGCAGCAGCATTGCTTGACTATAGGATGTACTTTGGAACAGCTGTGGTGTAGGAAAATTAAGGAGCTCTGAAGAAAATTAGAAGTACTTGTCATCTACATAAGTAGTTGGATCATTGGACAATAACTCAGTAACTGATAGTGATATGCATATGGATGAACCATTTTTAAAATATTCACAAGAAATATACTTCTGTGGGTAACAACAGCTGTTTTCATCACCATTGCAAATGGGCTTCCTTGAGCCTTGTGTCATGTTTACTCTTATTATCTATGTCTGCACAATGTTTTTGAACTCTGGGCCTTTTCCTTTCTCATGGTTTATGGATTTGCAGACTTCCCATCTTTCTTCCACTGCCTTGGTCTCACACCTTGGCCTGCCTTAGTTACACTGTTAACTCCACACCTCCCACCCATGACTGCCTTGTTTCCCTTGTTTCCCTTGACTCAGCTATGCTGGCTGCTTGCTGTGTGCTCCAGTCAAACTGTACTTCACCAGGCAGAGATTGCTCCTGCTACTGCTTCTTGGTTTCCTGCCTACAGAAAGAATTGCTTTTCCTCTGCCCTTTGGCACAATCTTATCATTTCTGGTCTATTTGCCTACCTCCTTGTATCTCTGGAGAGGTAGGATTGCCTTTGTGTGACATCATACCACCTGTTTTCTAGCTTTACATTAAAATAGTTTTATTTCTATGGCTTATTAACTTATTTGTGGTTCTTTATTTTTTTTAGTATTTCAAACATCTTTTTAAAAAAATAGAGTGTGTTTGTGTGCAAGGTGCTTCAAAGTGTAATTAGGAGTTGTGTTGTTTTTTTTTAAGGCTTAGAATAACTTTGTTCATGGCTTCAGGAAATGGAAGAGTTCATCGTGAGCCTTCTTTTTTAAATTAAGTCTCTTACTTTCTGTGTTGCAGTTACGCTCCTAAAAAGAAAAGGTGAAATACATTATCCAGTTAGATAAACAGGGAAGGACTCTGTACGGAGTTGTATCCACATAAATCCAGAATATACATACCCATGCACATATGCATTAGAAAAGTGTTAGCCTATAAAATACTTGGGACAAATTTCATTTCTAAAGCAAAATAATTAATTCCATTAAATACTGAAGTATAATTTTATTCCTACAAATATAGAGAAAATTATGTCTGGAACACAGAGTACTTCCTCTGCAGCACTGAACTGCACGTATTTTATGTTGTACCGGTTTCACTGCTGTCACTTACTGAAGTGATTTGATTTACTGAAGTGGTGTATGTGACCAGAATAAAACAGCTTAGTTAGGCCAGAGGACTTGCATCAACTATTGAACTGCATAAGTTGTTTGATTATTAAGTTTATAATGTCAGGCACCAAGAGAAAGAAATACCAGAATTAAGGTTTATTATGCAGCCTTAATTTGGATATATTTGAGTATATGCAGATAAACTAAGTCCTTGGCTGGTACTGCTTCACTTTTCAGGGTGCATAGCATTATGTTGTAGTAGTCATATTTAAAAACTACATCTCCTATTAACTTTTTTTGAAACAATGAAATTTATAAACATCTAACCCCAGGGAATGCCTTTGGTTATGTAGAATATGCGGAGTATGTGGTCCCTGCCTGTAACCCATACACACGTAACAGTAATTCTTTCCTGATTATTGTGAATTTTGAGTTGAAAATCAATTAACTCTGCACCATGAAGGGATCAAACCTGATTATCCAACTTAGTATTCTTGTAAACTGTTCAGCCCTCTCTTAGTTACGTATTTCCTCCACACTGAAGTTCACTGCCTCAGATACTTCACACTTCTCTCCCTTGCCAAAAATAAGACAGGGATGCTAGAGACATTTTCATTCCTTTGAAGAGACCTGTGCATGGAGATAGCATCTCTAACCTCATTTCCCCAAGGATGTCTTGTCACTTGCCCTGGTTGCTGAATCTGGCAGATGTTGAAGGTGGCTGCCATGCTCCTGCTGTTGGCAGAGTGGCTTGCGCTGTCCTTGGTTCCCCCTGACAGAGTCTTGTCTCAAAAAGGAACAGGTCAGTGACGAGAGACCTGCTTGCCATTGTGTTGACCGGACTCTATGCTTCTGTCTTCTTATCTTTTTGCAATACTGAGTGCTAAGTTCTTTGGTGGTGGTGATGGTATGGTGTGGGGTGAGGGGCCGTCCTCAGTCCTGCTGCCTTTTGGCACCTCCCTCCTTTCTCGCCCCCATCTTGGCAGTTCTGTTGCATATGTGTGTGACTACTGGCACGTGCTATGAGACTTTGGTGTCAATCGTGATAGCCTCCAAAAGGTGTGAAGCCTTCTTTCTTGCCAGGTAGGTTGCTGCACAAGATACCATCTTGATAGCATCTGCCTTAATTTCCATTGAACTCTGGGAGAACCCAGAGGCTGCTGTGATAGTCTGGCTTCCTGAGAAGCCCTTTTGCTTTCATCCTCTGCCCAGGAAAGATGAATTTCCCCTGCTGTCACTCTCCCAGTAGGATGGGAGGAATGTGCTTGCAGCCGTTCCGGCCATGCCTTTCCAGTCAGTGGATGGAGGGAGTGTCTTGTGAGGAAGAAGGTGCTTCCCTTCTTCTGCTTCTTCTGCCTCGTTCTGTCTTCTGCTCTGAGTCCTATCAGCGTTCATCATTTATGGTCAAGCCTGATTATAACCAAACCTGGCAGCTGTGGTTGTGGAGTGTTTCATCACTTCCCCCCACCCATCAAATAATAAATCCTTTGTTATCAAGTCCTTGTTTTGCCTTCTTCAGGAAAGGCAGAAGTGTTTAGTGCCCATCAGCCAGGCTTTGAGAGTGCACTTGTTGGTGTCTAGCATTGAGGGGCTTTCACAGCTCCAAGAAAGAGGATGTGGAGTGGATGGAGCCTTGCCAGCTAGTCCAGGCCATGACTCTGATCTGATGACTGGATGAGGAGAGATAAGCAGTCTTTCCCAAAATTGTCCCAGACCAAGTTTGGTGTGCCAGGCAGCTGCTCTCTGTGGGCTTCTCCTTTGCCCCAGTCCATCTTGGTTTGCCAGACTGCAGCCTGAGGGGCATGGGGCAAGCAATGTGGCCAGCTGGCTGGCAAGGGGCTGGACTTCTGCAGACTCACTGCGCTGTCCTGGGGGAGAAGGCAGACCTGACACTTGTTTCTGCTGCCAGGACCATACCTCTGCTCTTCCGGCTCTGCACTAGCTCCTTTACAGTGCCTGTTACCTCACGTGGAGCTATGTATAGGGAGAAATGTATTTATATATATCGCGTGCTTCCTTCTGTTTTCACATGTCTTCAGATCTGAAGTACCTGATAGCTGGTAAATTTGAGAGTCTGAGTGAAACAAGTTTTTTTTCCAAAATACTATAAAAACTTCATCAAGCCCTTCTCTCCCGTTTTCCACCCCCTTGTGACTAGATTTTCATAGGGACAGCTCAATTAATTCTTGTCATAAGGGCCTTGCCTACCAAACTACAGGTTCTGTTCCAAGGAATAGGAGAGCTCGAGTAGTTGAAACAAAAAAAGTCTAAAATTTTGCATATACCAAAAAACCCCCGAACATTTCCTTTTGTGGAACAGTAAGACCATTTTGGCTGGTTGAACACCAGTACAGGTTGCACAGAGAGGCTGTAATGTCTTCATCCTTGGAGATATTAAAACCTCAGGAAGACATGGTCATGGACAACCTGATTCAGGTGACCATGCTTGAGCAGGGAGGTGGACTAGGCAGTGTCCAGAGGTGCGTTCCACCCTCAGCCATTCTGTTACTGAAACTTTCTGAAGAAGTTTCATCTTGAGATGGGCAGTCTGATATGGGGGGCTGCAGCTCACTTGGTTAGAGATGAGTGAAGTATAAAAATAATTTAAGATAGATTCACTTCATGGGAAGTGTAGCACACAGTTTAAAAATAAGCTTGTCTGCCAGCCTTGCCCATAATAAATTCAGGGAAGTCAATGAAAATACTATGAATTCATACCAAAATAACAGCAAATCTTAGTGCTTCTGTCTACACAAGTTAAGCTGCTCTGTAACTTTAAAAAGTGCTCTAAATGCATTTTCCATGCACGCATCAAAGTCATGATCTTACTTAACGCTTAGAACCAGAATTTGTGCTCTCGCCTTTGCACATAAGGGGCTGGTGCTCACGATCATTACCTTTGATCCCATGGAAAGAGTCATATGGGCATAAAAAGTAGCCAGGGCTTGGCCTCCCTTTAGCAGTCATTTTCTGAACATGCTTTGCTCACAGGCATGTAAGTGTAAAAAGCCAAATTTGCATAAGCAAACTATTCTGTGAACCCTTGCCCTCCTCTCTCCCTTGACCTTTGCTGCTCAGTTTGGCTCCCGGAGCTTTTCCTGAGATCTCTTTCTTGGGTTATGTATGTCTCCAGCAAGAAACTCAAATTCAAAAGGCAAGAAAGTGGTGGAATTGCAGCCACAGAACCTGAGCTCAAGCAGCCAGCCTTCACCCCTCCCCTTACTACTACCCCTTCTCATGAGGCAGCTCTGTGGGAACCAGTGTGGATGCTGGCTGGCAGCCAAGGCACGCAGTAGACATCTCCTTACCTTTGCTAATAACTCGAGCTCATTCACAGGTGCCAGCTGAAAATTCATACCCATAATATAAGTTCATGTCAGTTTAACCCTTGTTTTGCAACAAAAGTGCAGGCTGCCTTTTTTTTTCTAAAAGCTTTCTACTTCTCAATGCTTTTGTGTATTTTATTTCCTCAGTTTAGGAGGACTAGCAGGAAGGCTTGTCAGCAATTTACCTTGGAGGTAGAAGGCAAAGGGGAAGTGGACTGCTGACAGGATATTGCTTGCTGTCCAGGCAAGCATAACGGGCAATAAGAGAAAAAAGCTTGGACTCCCCTTTGTGATGTTCCAATTCCAAGCCAAGGTATAACTTGAGTTCACTCCCTTCAGAACATGTCTGTGTAGATATAGCCATACTCCATTTTGATAATCATAAGTCTGCAACTGAATTTATTATTATTAAAGATATTTAAAGACAGATCTTTACCATTCATAAGTCCAGATCCACAAGATCAAATCTGCCATCTGATTTTATTTTTTAATGTTTTGTTGCTAAGGGTTCCCTGATATATCATTCCTAGTCTTGTCAATATTTCTTTAGGTCTTGCTTCTTTAAATAGCTTTGGATGAATGGAACATCCTGTGCTTTTGCAAAGACCTCCTGAAGTCAGTGAAAGCCGTTTGTGAATACAGGCAGCTGAAAGAAGCAAATGCATTGTGTACCCTGCACAGTCGTAAGCCAGTCTGTGTTTGGGAAAGTAGAGTAGCGTAGTGCTGCTGTGGAAAGTAATCTCATCTAAAGGAATTTGAAATAATTTGGAAATTAGGATTGTGAAAACCTCAGTATCATTTTACCTTCTTTAAGAGAACAAGTATTTATATCCAGAAAGAGCCGGATGGAAGAAGAATTTGAAAGGTTGACCTTGGCAGATACTGCACAGTAGGGGATCGAATGGGACTAAGCTTTATCTGTTGCTGTGTGAACGTTAAGAGCAGCAATCTCTATTAGGAGATCCAAATTTCACAACACTTGAGCGATGGTGTAACAGGAAGAAGGGTGTGACATATGAGTAATTCAAGACCTCACCTGTTTTCCCATCTGGAAAGCAGGGCTAAGTGGAGAAAGCAGATGGGCAGATCAGAAGTTACAGTTTAAATGCTTACTTTTGCTGAGCTTGTCTGTATTGAGGATAATCTTTGGGGATTCGTGTATGTTGCATGCTTTTTGTATTTGTGGATGCATGTTTTTTAATTGAGTCAGGAAAGGTGCTGTCTGATGTTGCTTCTTTTATGTACCATATCAGAATGGCAAATCTGAGCTACTAGGATACAGCCAGCAGATGCCAGCAGTCTTTGTGATACTTCAGTGTTAATTTACTTAGGATGTTCAGTAATCTTCCTAGTAGTGAACGAGCTATCTTTTTAAAAATATCAAAGGGGTGGAATTACTGTCTCATTTACATGTGAAAAAGTCTCAGTGAGAATCAAAGGCAGATTATGACCTTAAGTAGTGCCCAGAAGTGATATGTCAGAAAAAAAAATGTTACAATCCCAACAACGATTTTTGAAATTCAGTCAACATTATGTATTTTTAATCTTCCTGCCATGTTAGAAATCAGGGGTTGGGACTCCAAAATGAAACTTAGTATTAAGTACAGCTGAGATTGGCTTCTGTGGTTATTACTTCCTGAGGAATGAGAAAGGCAAGAATAAAGGTAGGTGACAGAGTCTTAATATTTTCCAAAGTTCAGCAGTTTTGTGAGAAAAATGATCTGCTTACAGTGTATTTTTAAGATAGAGATAAAATTACCTCTAGTACTAAATTTGGGATCAGTATACCCAGCCATCTGCATCTGTATATATCAAGCCTAGTATCTTGATTTAGGGATTAAATGTATGCCATGCTCTTCCTTGTTTTTCTTCAGTCTTTTACTATATCACTTGTTGTTTTTCTTCGTGTAATGTGGAATCTCATTGGTGAATTTTGTTGTATTCCTTTTTTACTGATATATTTATGAAAGACTTGGCAAAAGTTTGTAGAAACTCAGTGTAAGAGTCCTTATACCTTTATAAGTCAGTTAGCCAGTGGTATTAATATTTAAAGCAATTAATGCTCTTCCCATTTTAATCCAAGCTAATGTCTCCTAATCAACATTATGTAATACAACAAATATAACAAAACCTACTGAACTAAGATACTGTGCTGTTTTATAATCTCTAGATGTGCAGCATAGCACATATTTCAGTATCATTTGAACACTTTGTAGATTAGTAGCTGAATTTCTGTTAGTAAATGCATTATATATTTGAGTCAGATTTCTTTTTCAGTCAACACTTCAAGCTATGTTTCTGCTAAATTACCCATTGTTCAATAAGAATAATTTTATCAGTTTTGTTAACATAAGAAATTGGGACATTATTAGGGTGTTGGCCATGATGTTTCCATAACAGGGTAGTTGCTTTGATCTGTTTGTGTTGACAGTAAAATTGGGTCTTCTGCTTGGACATGTAGGAGAAATTTGTGTTTGGTTAGACCGTTATCAAATTGGAGGAAGTAACTTAGATCGGTAAAGCAATGACATGCACAGTAATAATATAAATGTGTTAAAAAAAAGTGATACAGGGTTATGCAAAGCACTGTCACTTTACTGATTTAATTTGTGGCTGTAAACAGAGGTTACGACATCACTCTACAGCAATCCCAGCTCTTCTCAGCTTTGAACCATTTTCCTATGGCTCATATAGGACCAGTGTTAGAACATTGTGTTCCCTTTTGTGTGCCTTTTGTTATTTATTATTTTTTCTAGGCAGAAGAAATTAAACAGAGGAGAGCTCAGGGAGGAGCTGGGAAAACAACAGAGGGAGTGAAAGGCAAATGAGATTAGCAAAGACAACAAAGTGTGTGTGTACATATATTGAGGATGCATGTCTGAATTGTCTGAAAGTAGTTGTAAAGGGTGACTGTTACAAGCGAAAGTGGTGGGGTTTTTTTAACTTTAACAAAGGGGTCACATGTTGGAAGGGATGAATTTAAGACTTTGGTCTGTGTGTGATGGTGCTATTCCCTTGGAAGTTACCAGTGAGACTCTAAATTGGGTAAATCGCTGGCAGCTGTGTAATATGGAACGATACAACTTTGGCAGGATGGAGGGAAGGCAACTACTGAAATCTTCTCTTGTATGATCATTTTTGATAGTTGTGACAAGGTCTGGTTTGGAACACTAAATAATGCCATTGACCTAACTTAACGCTAATATAACAGCATTGAGAATACGGAGCATTTATATCATGAAAACAAAAAGGGAAAATACTCACATTTAGGTTTTTCCTAATTTTGGTGTCATATTTTTTCTTAATTAAGCATCCACAATAATAGAAAGCAAAATACAGCAAAAGTAGGATTCTGTTGTATTCGCCTGATGTAGACATATATAGTCTTGTAAGCACCATGTGACATTTTAGATTTTATTTCATTTTTCCTTTAACCTTCAGATTGGCAGTTAAAGTACCTTAAAGGAGTTTTTATTCTAGTTTCTTCCTTTTCCTTTTCTTTAATGTGTTAAGTTTTGAGGATTGTTGGGAAAGAGGTACCATCCTTTCTATTATGGTCATTGGCAGCTGAAGCTACTTGATGCCTTTTCAGCATTCTTATTCATTAGTAAGCTGAAAAATGAGGAGTACCTAGTAGAATTGCAGGTTATGTGTATATGTGACCCTGATTCAGAAGTGTAAGTGTATGCAATTTAAGAAACTTGTAGGACAGGTTGTGTGATCCATTCTGTGGTTGGCCATGTCACTGGCTATCTGATTCTTCTCTAAAAAATACTATTTAAAATGTTAAGACAACTTTTTAGAAACTACTGCTTTAAAATCACATCATGTCAAAAACCTGAACTGTACATAACTATGTGGAGGTTGTAGATTGGTCAAAGTAGGAGACATTACGTTTCAAGACCAACGAGCTAGGAGAAATGCACAGGGAAGAAAGGGGAAGAAGCTCCCCTGTCTCCATGTCAGAGCTGCCAGGTTTGGTTTAAGTTCCTCTAGTTGCTTGGTACCCCAGTTGTGTAGCAATTCCCAAAACATGGTGGCTGTACCCAGTCTCCAACAGAGGTGTCATGGTAAAAGCTTCAGTGCTCTTCCCAACTTTCCAAAGAAATCTAATGTGATTGTCTCATCCTCATTAAATTTTCAAGTATTTCCAAATGTATTTCAAATATATTCCTTCCTAAATTTCAAAATGTAGCATATCAAGTCCTAATATTCAGACAACACTCATTTAAACTTTCAATCTGGATCTTTTGCTAGAGCATATTAGTTGTGTGGTTTTTCCTGTCTTCACGTAATTCCTCATTATCCTTAAGTTTGATTGCCATTAAATATCTAAAAAGATTGTCTTTTTTTTTTTTTTTTGAGTCCAGGTTATTCTGTTTTAGTCCTTGCAAAGAAACGTTTCACAAGGTGATATGATTCAGTTAGAGTAGAGTACCTTTATGGTCTTTAACTCTTGCAGTCACTCGAAGCCACCATTCACAGCTGCTGAGATGTCACAAGGATCATTAGCTTCCATTTCATTTTTCTTTTAGACTGCTGATGAGCTTCACAGGTGTTTGTGAGGCTGAGTCAGATGGCTGGGGACAAACCATTCTAGGCAAAGTCCTTACAGACAAATGGTGTTTTGAATGAACATGATACAAGTGTATTTTTTTTTATTCCCCAGAGGAACTTTTGGAGCCTAACAGCGAACTTAGAAACATGTAAGGTAGCGTTAGATATTAGATGCATATGGAAAAAGCAATAGTGAAGATAGTGTTTCACCACTGCCAGTGATCATTCGGAGACAAATTCCCCAACAGTGAATTCTCAAAGTGCTAGGAAGTCGTCTAATAACATGTAGCAAAAATGAGCAGTTTACCTGCATGTTTTAGTCACAATATTAGATTTACAGTGCTACTTTTCTGCCTGATTGCCAATATGTAGTGTTTTAATGGTCTGCATTGTTTATAAGGGTGGTGTAGTAATCCATCAAGAATGACAGAATTACCACGGCATGTTTGTGTTGTGTCATCCAAATAAAAATCCCTCTTGCATTTTTTCCTGCGTATATTTAAGAATGTATTTCCCTGTTTGTGTGTCTGTAAATGTACAGTCATATGAAGAGAGGTACAGTCTTTCCAAGATCTTCTAACATATATTTCCATGTAATTATGACTATTTTCTGTAGTTTTTCTAATTTTTAACACTTTATTAGGAAAAAATGTACTTAAATGATTCAATTTTCATTGCTGTCTGTTTACCCGTGTTAGAAATTATTCTTTAACTCTGTGTGTTTGCTTTTTTAAGGATATCATGACTCATTATTTACTCATGGGTAATCATCTTTAGTAAACAGTGCATCTTGTGAGAGCTAATACAGAGCTTCGTGTGTATCAGTTAGAAAGAGACCCTTCGATTCAATAGTTCCTGCCAAGCTGTCATCCCCACAGCTAGTATCACCTCATAATACAGAGCCAGTTACAAAATACCAAAAACAATGTTTGTATTTAGAGAAACAGGAAAGCTTGCAAGAAAACCAGAACTCAGTAACATGTATGACTTAAGGGCTGCAGCAAAATATACTCAGGCATATAATACTACAGATTTCTATTTTGTATCTGATAACTAGTTGCTATGTTTGGTTGGCATTTTGTACTTTCTTTGGTTCATGAAAGAGAAAAAAAGGCATAAAGTAATTTAATCCTTTACTTTTTCTGTTATGAAGAAGGAATAGAATTTGTCTCTATTAGCAATTACTTTCTTTAAAGCAATATTCAAGGTTTATATTTTGAATCATTCCCTAGTTGACTAAGTGATGACTCTCTTGTTTTGTCTCCTATTTATAAAAGAAGTGAAAAGATTTAGCTCATGAATTTTTCGTGCAGCCTACAGACATGCTGTTTGGGGCCAAATGCTGTCCTCAGCTGCAAGTCAGTGTCGCCGATCAGCTGTCTGAGTCAATGGCAGCGTTGTGAATGTGTTTCAGTGTAGTACTGAGACTTAAATGTTTTGTTTCTTTCATGCGTATGGGGGTAAGAATTAAGCAGATGATAGATAAACTGATTATAAAAATAGATAGGAAATAGAGGTTCATTTTCCAGTCCAACATGCTGCTGCCAGTACTGAAGCGAGAGTAAAACCATTACTCACTGCCCTGCGGGTGCTGCACCCTGCAATGAATGAGTACCATATTTTTCAATATCTAGTATCATGAAAACCTGAAGTTGAAGTCGAAGTTCAGATCTTAATTAGTGAAACTACCTTTTGTTCTGTGGTGCTGCCAGCCAGAAAACCTGTTTATATTTTAAACTTTCCAAAATGGACTTTGCTTTTTTACTTCTTAGGATCTGTCTGTTAAACGAAGAATGAGGAGAGGTATAATGCAGGAGGCAGCTTTACATGCCTTCATCACCCAGTTTCAGGCTGTTAACATCCCTCCAAAGTTTTCCTTTCAGAGCAGTCCCTACCCTTATTCTTTACCTATCTATATTCTTTCAGACCCCAAGTTTTTCTGTACTTTGAAGTTAAAAACCAAGTTAACCGTTGACCAAGAATTTCAAAATCGTCCTTCCCTCTGTGCTGCCTGATAAATGAAAAACTCTCCTCTGCTTATAGAACTCTTAAAGCCTCTGCAGAAGAGACCTGAGTAGAAAAGACCAGAGACTTTATTAATTCCAAATTGCAGGTTTTCTGGATAATTAGTTTTAGGAGGAGGCATCCCCGTTAAGTGTTTGAAGCTGTTCCTTGCTTTTTGACCTACAGAACTGAAAACCAGGCAAAATTAATTAGAGGGGAAAATGTGCCCTATAGAGTTACTGTGATGTGAGGACCTTACCCACATATGGGGGTCTGTCAGATAAATAACAGAGTTGCTCTCAGTCTTATCAACTTGAGATCTGTCTGAAATAAATGAAGAAAGCAAACTCAAAGAAATCAAAATGGAAATACAGCTCCTCCCATTTCTTTTTGTGCTGTAAGGAGGGAAAATATCCCTTTCCACTGAGAAAGCATAAGGTTGTTTTCTTCCCATTGCTTGTCTAATTTGGCATCTCTTTTCTGAATTGGGCAGTAGTTTGGCTGTTGCTGTTTTGGCAGTCCTCTCAAGCTGCTGGGCATTGGCTGACTTCTCAGGCCCTGTACAGAATCTCGTTGGAAGAGAGCGATGTTTTTTTGGTATAGGGGTGCATGATGTATTTTATATTTGAGACTCTAATCACTGATACCTGCATGAGCATCGTGAGATTTCTGAGTAAGTTTCTTAGCAGTGTCATGGATTTCTTTGTCCTTTTTTAATACTCTTCCAAACTGTCTTCTGCATCTACTATTGGGGAGCTCACAGGTGTGCTCCTGTGCTCTGCTCTGTCTGTGGGAGGGTTTTGTGTCAGGGGAGAGCTGGGCATTGGTACCACCTAGGTAAACCACACCAGGCTGCTCGGTGAGCTTGGCTGTGCTGTCTTACATCCACCCCAGTGCTCCTACAAGAATGCTCCCGTGGAGATGGTTTTCCGTCAGATGCATGCAGTAGCATCCCTGGCATGGTTCAGCACATGTACAATTCTTTTTCTTTGAGAGAGGGAAACTTCCAGAGTGCATCATGGTCTGCAGCGCTGGCTGAGTGATTGGCGTCTTTCTTACACCCATAGGTAACATGGCAAGCTCTGCAGCACAGTCTGTGCTCATGTTCTGTGTGCTCATGCCTCAGGTTGGGAATGTCGGAGATTACAGCTCAGCTTTGGAGTAGGACAGTTTTAGTACCCTTTTGGGTGGTGATATGTATCTGGAAGGGACATTCTGTCTAACGCAGGCAGCTTTGTTTGTTGTGGGATACACAGAGTGGGAAGGCAGGCATAGCAGGAACTATCTGTTACTAGCAGGATAGGTCTTTCAAGAGAAATCATAAACATGTTTGGCGTATATACACAATAAAGAGACTCCTGTAAGACTCATTCTTCCAATGTTGCCTAATCAGTTTGGTACACTGGTTTTGAAGGTTTGATTTCTTTTATGCCTTGCATCTCCTTCTGGTACTCAGATGCCTGCTTGATGAGGTCTTTTGATGCTGTGTGCTGTATTTATAGCCCTCATGAACTTGTCTTGCAAAATCACTAGATTTTAATCACTCGGTTCTTTGAGTACTGCATCCTAAATATGCAGACTTGCTGGCACTGAGAGAGCTTTATTTGCCTATCAAAGTACATTAAAACCAAGTCTGTCTGTTGGAGCTGGCTATCTTGAAAGGGTCGGGATTGAGATATCAGCGTTACCCAGTGGCAGCACTGAGGTGGATTTCAGTAGATAGCTGGTCAGAAAGGTTGGGAAAGAATTAACTATTAATTTAAGTATCTTGGGGGTATTAAACTCCTCTTTCACCAGAGCAGGTCTGTCATTATGTGTTCTGTTCTTTCTGCGGGCAGCTCCTGATCTCTCTTAAGTCTGCTGCTGAGTGTAATTTTGAAAATCTTTTCCAGAATAACTGCTGTTGCAGAAGTAGATATTCTCATATGCTGTATGACACCTGGGTTATAAAAAAGGTGATGTCTCTAACCACCCATTTCTGTGCTTTTTCACTTCTTTTTTCTGAGATTTGAAAAAAGAGGTTTTAGAAAATTACACTGGTAAAATGGATTGTCTGTCCTTGAGTTTTGAAATCCCAGCTTTTCTTTGTGGATTTTCCTGGATTTTTCTTTACCTTTTAAATTATTTTCAGTGGAGAGTTAAACTTCTGAGAGAGGTTTTTAGACATAGAATATGAGCCATGCTAACTAAACAAATAACAGTTCCTTTTGAAGCCCATCTGGATTGATGGCTATGTAGCAACATAAACACAGAATAGAAGAAAGCAGGAGTTTAGAAAGAATCTCAAGAATCTTAATAGCCCCCCCCCCCCCCCCCCCTTTGCTACTAAAATATCTTAAAAATGGAGAGAAATCTGATAAGGCACTGTACTGGAGATAGATAGGCAATATACTGTATAAAAGCAAAGGTTTAGCTTTCAGCTTATATAATAGACAGGGGGCAATGTCACTGCAAATTATACTAGTTGCACTAAATGCTTGTCTATTAAAAGCCGTTGAGTTTTTTCCCTGCTGTGCTGACATATAGAGCTGATGTCCTCTGTGCTGTAGCGTTAAACCAACATAATTTCAGCTACGTTGAATTTTTTTTTCCCCAAACGTCTCTGTCAGTCAAATTACAGACCTTGCTAGGAATTATGAATACAGAAGTTGCACAATGAGGAAGCGGGCTGCTGTCCCACCGGCCTCAGCTGTTCAGTGTGTTTTCACATGAATGCAGGATCTTGTGCTGTGCAAAAGAAGCAATCATAGGTAAACTCAGGGCAAATCAGAATTCAAGAGGTTTAGAACGATAGGATCATTAAGGTTGGAAGTATCCTCTAAGATCATCCAGTCCAACCATCACGTTTTTTTAACACCTTCAGGGATGGTGACTCCACCGCTTCCCTGGGCAGCCTGTGACAGTTCTTCACCACTCTTTCAATAAAAGAATTTTGTGACAGTTCTTCACCACTCTTTCAATAAAAGAATTTTGTCTAATATCCAATTTAAACCTCCCCTAGTGCAACTTGAGGCTGTTTCCTCTCATCCTATCACCTGCCACTTAGAGGAAGAGACCAACACCCGCCTCACTACAGCCTCCTTTCAGGCAGTTGTAGAGAGCAATGTGAAAGAGAGATTAGAAATGTCAGTTCTTCAAGCCTTGTGTGGATAAATTGCTGCTTATGATCATTTTACTGGGTAAATGTTTTAGGATTTTGACCCTTAGCATTCAGTGGTAGAAATCTAATGGGTTTGATTTAAACTGCTAAAGGCACAGTGCTTGAAATGGGCTGATGTGGCATATGTACCACCATGTCAAAAAAGTAGACAGCCTTTTTTTACTATTTTGATTTTTCTTCTAAAATACAGACAGAAGTTGTTTATTTTGTGAGAAATCTAAAATATGATACATATTATTTTTTTCCCCCATTTAAGAAAGGGTTTTATTTTTGTGTGGGTTTTTTTTTAACTTTTCAATTTGATATCTTTGCTGTGGTGTTTTGTTTTCTTTTATTTTAGGAAAGAAGCCAACAAAAGTGGGCTTTTCATTTTCTCCAAATTATGATGCTGCTCTGATAATAGTTAAGGAATTTATTTTTTACTGGGTTTTGATACTAGATACAGGATCTTAAATGTTCAAAAGTGACTCATTATTTGGCATAAGGCCATTTAGAGTGCATAACTGAAAACATCTGAAAGATGGTATTCAGTTCTTACTGGAAGCAAGGGTCCATTAAAGACATTTCGGTTTGTCAGCAAAATGCCCAGGCATCCAAAATCACGACTTGTATGTGCAAGTAAAGCTTATTAGATTTTCTTTCAGGCTATGAGGGAAAGCTTTTCATAGTTTGAAAACTGTATAAGATTAAAAGCAACAAATTTTTACATCTATCTCTAATTATATAATACAATGTGACGATATTATGATTTATGATATCATGTAATTTATTATAGAACAATTGCATTATTACCTGTATTCTTACAAAGGAAAGGTAAACAGGACTAAATGATGGCTAAACAGTGTATTATAGATTTTGCTCATTTGTATTCTACAGTCAGGCAGATGGTGTAGTTGCATTGCTATAAGCTATATCAGTTTCCTAAACTCTAGATGATTTTAGCAGAACATTAGGATCCTCTGTAATTTTGCTTTTACAGTCCTTGCAACACTGTCTGATTTAGTGGCTGTTTCTCCTTTTTTGCTTTTAGTTGGTGATGGAACTGCTACAAATAGGTGACTGGGAAAGAACAAACATATATTTGTCAGTCTGTGATTCTCTAGGGCTGTTGTGGGGGGAGGCAGCGATAAAGAAGTTTCTGAGTAGCCAGACATAAAAGAAATGGGTAAATCTTACGGAGCAAAATGTAGAACCTACCAAGGGTTCTTGAAACAGGAGCACTGAGATATGGTGATATGGTGATAATTGCCATTGAATGACAATTAAATATTGTTAGGGAAAAGGATAGCTGTGTTTATTCCTGCCAAGGAGACATTTTTCAGAGTTTTGTGATCAGTAAATATCTGTGAAGATAATCTGATTCAGTACCTTGTCTCCAAAATACAGCTACAAAGACCATCTGTAAGTGTGAGCTTGTTATTATATTTCATTCCCAAACACGGGCCATTTCTATTCACTGCTAAACCAAGGGGAAAATCTTTGTAACCTTTTGAATAAAAAGGTCTGATTTCAAACAGATGAAACTATCACACCCATCTTTTTCTGTTTGCGGCATCATTTTCAGCATAGTGTAAAATGATAATTATTATGGGGTTCATCATGGATGCAACCTACGGGACAGGTTTACAGTCCATTGTTGTTTTGAGTGAAGAAAACAGGTAAAAAAAGGCAATAAAATCTAAAATTACTCCGTGAAAAAGGCAGATATTCAGCAAAATAACCTGATAATAACTGTCAGCATTTGGTGGAAGACATGTTCATAGTTAATCATTTTGATTCTTTGTCAGTGAGGAAATCACAGAATATTCTGTCCAAGTTGTTAAAAGATGCCATCCAAAATGCTATCCAAGATTTTGATTAAAACAGAGTATTCCTTTTGCACAATGAGATGTTATGGCTGGATCTAATTAATGATGAACAATTGGAACCACAGAAGAACAAAATAAAATAATGATTCAGATAAGTTATAAAGCTTTTCCATTACATAGTCCATATGACCGATCCCAAACATGAAAGTCATAGATTGAGCCTGAAATAAAAAAAAAACAAACAATGTTGAAATATTATATGGAACAAAAGCTCTTCTGGTTTGTAAAAATGAAAAACTTCTACCCCATTGTAAATTAGCTGAAGTATTGAGTGACTTCTTTCTGATGCATTTGCACAAAAGAATTCCTTCTTTATAAGAAGGAAGCAAAGCAAATATAGAAGCCTTTTCTGAACAAAATAGAAAAAAGAAAAAGTAGGATATTTTGTGTCTAATGTTGCCTGTAGACATAAAATCACCCATCAGAGTGATCAGGCAGGGAGACTGTGAATCTCGCGTCTCTCCCCAGTATTCTCTCCAAGTTGCTTCCCTGCCCTCCTCCTCTACTGGCAGGCTTTGAACACCTCCTTTCGCTCCTAGCTCTACACTGGTGTGGAATGATAATGGAGGTGATGCTACTTATTCCTCCCTCCTGTCAAATGAAGACTACTCAGCCCCCTCGTGCCATGGGTTTGCTGCACGTGTCCTATACCACTTCGTTTCTCCCTGCACAATGCTGTTGTGCTGCCATCCTGCAGTCCTGTCTGAATCAGGGATCTGTGCCAGAAGTTGAAACGCTATAATTAATATGTTAAAAAAAAGGTTCTACATGGGAGACATATTATTTGGGAGATTGATGTCTGTTGCTTTGGATCTGAGTTTCTCTTGATCATATAATTAATCATAGTGCCTGTCTCCATCAAAGCAATTAATTATAAACTAATGTATTTTTGGTCATATTTAGCACTAACAACTGTTCCAGTGTGATGAAAATAAAAATCCAGTACATAACTCTGCATGCTACTGCCCACCAATAATTATATACAAAATTTAAACTATGGTAACAAATCACTGGTCTTAGAGAAGAGGTTTGGAAAAGTAATTCCAGTTTTGTTTCCTATAGCTTCTTGAATAACAGTCAGATTCCCTCATTTTAGTTAAATAATAAGCCAGTAGGATCAAAAGGATCTCAGGATAACTTTATATTTTTTTTTTTGCTTTGTTTGTGATTCCCATCTCCATGTGTTATTGTGAGGTGATAAGGAATCTCCCTGACTTAACAAGAACAGAAATTGTGGTAGCCATTGATAACTAAATAATGTGCACCATATTGTGAAATAACTTCTTGGCTACATTCTGCTCACAGGGTAAATCACAGTGAAGCTTTACATCCATTTAGGTTCAGACCATGGGCTTCTTAAAGTCATCTTTGGTTTCTCTAGTCTTGGGGCAAGCTGTAACTGGTGTGGATTCCCTGGGGAATGTCAGCAAGAGATTTCTGGAGCACGTTGAGTGCCTGTCCTCAGGAGGCTGCTGGTGAAACAGGAGATTGGAAATACTGGATGCATCCACCATGGGTTGGGGCATCCCACTCCTGTGTGTCCAGGTGACTTTCTTGACCAGATGGACCAGCACAAAGGCAAGAATGTGGTCTTTGCCCTTGGCAGTGTGTTACTCAACTGATGCATTGTCATTCACGTCCTGGTATTTGGAGTGGGCTCGTAGGTCAGTTGTTCTCCTGCCTGGGCTTGTCGTACAGCCATGTGGCTGCTCCGTGTCAGGTGGTGGGAGCCACAGGCAGCACTTTTTTGGTCTCTCCTCCCACTTCACTGCCACGACTTGCAGCAGCTGACATGCTTTGGCTGGTTGCTGGAGTACATCATCCACCTTTAGTGTGGTTTATTGCTTTGGGCTCAAAGTTTTCTCTGCTCATTTATCATCATTTACTAACCGTAAAACAGGTATATGCTACCAACTTCAGCCCACATAGGAGAGCTTGGCAAAGGCTGCAGGCATCCTTTAGGGATGGCATGCGTTTAAAATCCCTTTTATGGTAATGTTATGGAAAGGTCCTTAGCGTAAATGGTGATAATGCTCAGAGGATTTCTTAAAAAAATTATTTTGCGTATAGTATTTCTTTTAATACATCCTTATGCATAAACCCTCTCAGTATAATTACCGCTTTGTAAATCCCCATTATTTGTTCTCTATTTGTAACAAAGGATTTGTCTATTGAGTTACAACTGCAAATACCTCATAAAGCCAGCAGCTATTATCTGTGATATACCAGGGAGAAGAAACCGTAAAAAAAACAGTCTTTCTAAAGATTCAGACATGTAAATTAAACGTTTTTAACAGAGCATCGAAAATGAGAAAAATATCACTTTCCCCTTTCCTGCTAGTCATATGTTCAGAAGTTTTCAGTGTGCATGATTGCTGTTTTGACTTTGAGTACTTTGCTAGATTTTTGTTGGTTGAAATAAGCATAAAAAACAATGGCAACAGATTGGCTTTGATAAATTCCTGCATAGTTACTAAACAAATGTCTAAATCTGTCAGTTTGTCTCTTAATCGGAGTTTAGCCTAATTCCACCCTTCAGAAAAACCTGAAGCTTCAGCATTCTTGAACTTAGCTCCAGAAAATAAAGCAAATATAATTTCTTATGGCTTTTATCCCATTCGCTTAGCCAGAAAATCTTGATTCAGTGATATTTTGAATTTAGTCATAGTTGGTTATTACCAACAAATGACATCCTTGTCACTAGTGGTGCTTACCACCACCTCTCCATGAATGATAGAGAGATGTTAGGCAGCTGCAGAGACTACTTAAATATAACTGTCTTGGTGAAGATTTACATGTGCAGTATATACTGAGCTTAGGGAGAAATTTTTTAAGCCCTTAGAAATACCTACTTCTATTTTGTTTGTCTGTTTCTCATATGGACAACTAAAACTGCCATTTGAAAACCACTTCTCAGCAGAATTGCTGTCCTGTTGATTATATAGTGTTGTTGTACAATGCTTATTAAAATCTTTACTGTATCATAAATAAGAAAAAATTACTTACTTCTCTAAGGTTACTTTGCACTGACTTTCAAATGGCAGATTTCATTTTAATTTATTCTTAGGGTATTTTTCATAACTTTCAAAATGTCTGCAGAGTTTAGGAAGATATTCCTTGCACAAATCATGCGGTCTGTGCCACAGTTCTGAACTTAATTTGGACAATTTGCTGGGACGTGCTATTCTTAAATGAGGGCATAAGCAGTACAGGTAGAAAAAAAAACAGAAGAAAGAAATGTAACCATTTGGGTTGGGACTGAACCCCTGGGAAAGATAACATAACAAAACCTGTTGCATTGTGTTCCAGGACTCAATAATGGCATTCAGTGGCTGGGAATATTGTGCAGCAATGTTTACTGTACATTCATCCTTGAAAATAGTAGCCTTTTTAATTGTACTGTCCCATAGAAGTCAGACCAGGGGCAATTAAGGCAACTGTAATCATTCTCATGTCAGTGACAGAAAACAGGTGCTTTCTGATATAAGGTTTGAAGGTGCAAATCTTCTCTCTGATGTAGTTTATGCTTACTCAGACATACAGACAATGATTAAAATCAGGCATCTGGTGTAAAACAGTCTGAATCTCTGGATGAAAAGTCTCACCTTGTTTTGGCTGTCTCAGCTTGTCTGCTCTCTGGGTTCCTCTTCAGTAATCTGAAGTAAGAGAGGAGAAAATTCCAGGATGCTGTTTACACCACCAGTCTCAGAAGTAGTAACTTCTGCCAGTAGCTGTGGTTTATGCTTAAACACATAAGGGATGAATATCCCTGATTTCCGAAAACTTTTCATTTCACCATTTTAATATGTTGCATTTAAAGCTTGAAGGTGCCTCTCAGATTTGATTATTGTTATTTTTTTTAGTGAAGTTTTGGGCAATACTTGGAAAAGTGATGAACACTGATAGTTTAAAAATACAAATGAAGGCTTCTTATTGACATCTTGATGCCTTTTGTGATTGGGTTCTTGATCTTAGGCAAAGTTTATGAACCTAAGATGAAGCAAAGTTTACTCATTGACTTACATCTGAATAGTTGCACTTTTGATGACACTGGGCTGGACCCTACTTAGATGACCTTAAATACCTTTCAGAGGGAGAAAAAAATTGGTTTCTGGGTCTGTGATTGTGATATGCACAGAAACAATAGTTGCCTTTTTCTGCGATCTGCTTAGCTCTCTTGAATTTTATGAAGCTCTTGTGTTAGAATAATACATTAGCTTCTCCTTTTAATAGCACAAAGAATATAATTTCTCTAAATAAGTAAAGAAATAAGTTTGTGGCTTTGAATCAATTATTTTTGTTGAAATTCTTATTTCAAAAGTAAATCAATTTATCTTTGTCCTTTTTTAAATAAAGGAATTTTGTGACATTAGCATTTATAATGTGAATAAAATGTACTGCAAAAGAACCTGAAGGTCTACAAGACAAATTGTATTTTAATCTTGTTAATTCGGCAGAGAATTGTAATGGGCAAAACAGGGCTATGGACATTACTGTCTCTGGACTCACCATTTCCTGGAGAAAATAATAGCTTCTGCAGCTTTTCAGTAAAGTAGCTGTGAGATTTTGGTTCTTAAGGATGGACTGAACGAACATGCAACAGTAGCAATGATGATTTTTACTTCCTCATTATTCTGCTGCTGAACAATTAGGTCAAGCTGCTTGGCTGAAATTTAAGACTTGTTAGACCCAGCAGGAGGACTAGCTTCCAAAAAAACATAGAACTTTATGATTTATATGACAGCCTTTTGTCACGAGCAATAATAAATGGTGGGTGAAGGAGGAACATGGCTGCACATTCAGCACTTTCATGGGGAGAAGGACAGATATGAGACAGTGGCTCTGTGACTGGTCCTGCTGGTGGGGCAGCAGAACACAGACCACATAATCCTCCTACAGCTGGCAGTTAGGTGTGGGCATATGTTGCTGTGACTGGGGCTATATGCAAGCCTTTTTGACAACAGTGGTTAATTTTTAATCTGAACATATGCCTTATATGGAGTTATTATATGTGGTTTCTGCCTTCCAGCTATGATCTTGTCTTTGCTGTCCAATCTAAACGTTGGCTTCCTTCCAGGCTTTTATCCTGCAGAGAGCATATACCTACATGGTAATTGTGATTAGCTTTGCAGTGATAGTAAACATTCTCAGGACGCGTCTGTAGGTCCCAGAGTTTAAACTGTGCACCCAGGCATATCTGTAGTCTCCTTGCACCTACAGGGACTGAATCTCCCTAAGCAAGAACCAAACAATCCAAGACACAAGTATGTAGAGTTTCAGAAATGAAAATGTCTGTCACAGTTTAGATTCTGGCATGCTGTAGTCATGGCTTTTCATTCTGCACAGTGCATGGCACAATTTGTGAGCTATTGCAGGCGCTCAAACTGTGAAATCAAATGGCCTTGAGTCAAGACTGGTGTGGCAGGGAGAATTAAATCACATTTCTGTGCCCACAGAGTTCCTCTGTGAAAAAGGAAGTTGTAGTTGCTTTGCTCAGTCTCCAGGTGGACCTCTGAACATCAAAGCATCCTGCAGGGACTACAGAAGTAAACTGGAGTAAATTGTGGGGTGATGGTGGATCTGTCTAAAAGTCTGAAAAGATTTGTATCTTTTGGTAATTTCAAATGATTTTCCTCCTGGTTGTTTTTTTTTTTCTATTTCAAGAGGTCTGTGAAGGATTTCAGGAGCCTAAAAGTAATTTTTAATAGGATGAATGGGATTTTACTGGATAATAATATGTAAGAGGAAGAGTAGTGCCCTCATTCCTAGTGTGATACCTGTTCAAAGACTTAGTCAGAATGTGTCATTTATATCTAAATTTTGTGAAGTGCACCTAAATGCCGTTTGTCCTACTGTCTACCAGATAAGCACTGAATCATTTGGAAAGAACTGCTTTTAGATCATTTGGTGTATTCATTATTGGGATCAAACCCATGTTTTGATTAATAGTAAGATATGTTGCTGTTTCTTCAGCTTTGCAATTTCTACTCCAACAAAAAAAGATGAAATAACAATGACCAAGACCAAAAGAAACACTTTCACATGTACAACTCCATGCAGTCAAGAGTTTTCTGAATCTGCTAAAGGCGGAAATTTTCATCTCCCATCTTTTCTGCTGTCAGATCAGTTTGGCAGTATTAGCCTTCTGTGGTTTGACTGGAGTCAGTGGTGAGTCTTCTTTAAGAAGATTCACGAACAACATCGTAGCAAAGTACATTGTTAAAACAATCTCTGTCAGTAGTTTTTTTTTACTGTTAGTATTTACAAAACTGGTTCATAAGGAGCTGGTCTGAAAAAGATGGAGCTTGCAAAAGATTTATGATTTTTTTTTTTATCTGAATTGAAAGGATAATGCTAAATACCTTGTTGAAATTACAGCCTTTTGTCACTAAGCGTGGACAGTCGTCTGCTTAGTTTAACTTCATTGTTTTGATGTGCTTTTGAGGCAGTTGCTAGAACTCCAAATGTTCCTCCAGGACGCATCCAAAGTTAACAACACATTTGGTGACAATCAACAAGTACAGTTTTTACTCTAAAGAGACATATGCCTAGAAATATGACACGACTGAATATCGCAATGAACACGTTTTCTTTTTTTTTTTAAAAGAGATCTTTCCTTCCATCTAAGCAAGGAGGTCATTAAGCATGGAAGGAGTGCAAGCAGATAAACGAAATGTTGTGTTTCTCTGTGAAAGCAAAGAGGCCACATGCAACTCTTTGCTAAGGGGTCAGAGGCAGATAAGGCTGGAAGCCTGACGAGTCTTCTTGCAGGGACCACTGAGGCTTGAAGCCTCGCTTACCCAGTAGGCGTGCTGGAGTGGAGGTCGTCTCCGCTTGGATAGGAGTCAGATCATCCAAACATAGAGAGAAGCTTCCTGCTACCTGACGGAGGGCAATGATGGGCTCATCTTTGCCCAGGACGTGGTGCTCTTGTCCAAATGTCTACTGAGACCATCGAGTTAGGCAGGCATTAGGGCCCATGAGAATGTTTGGTGGGAGGTGCTCATGGCCCTCACTATAGATTTTCCGGTAAGGGAAAATCAGGAAGCATGCTAAGATTTTTTTTTTCTGGGAATCATAAACCCTGCCAAAGTCAGCTTTCATTCTTTTGAAAGTATGTAGGGTGAGTGAAATATGCTTTAAAGCAGCCTGTGCTGTGAGTGTTTCTAGCATAGAAATACTTTGGTTGAAAAGTTGTGCATCTTGTCACAACTCCAGGATGACTTGTAGTCTTCTTTTGCCTCTGTAGCTGCTCTGTGGGTAAAACAGGCTATCATGTAAGACATTCCTTTCACTTCCCACAAAGGACCCTTCTGGTCCCATAAACTTTGTGCTGTGGACCGTTGTAGTATTGGGACAGGTGAGTAATGAAGAATCAGGGACATAATATGTCCTCAGTTGCACTCTGGCTAGCTTCAGTGTGTTTTGCATGAGAAAACTAAGGAGGATTTGGCTCATGCTGTAATAAATCCCACTCAATCCTATTGAAACCCTGCGTAGTATCCAATGATACAATACCTACTAGTTCTGTCCCTTGATGCCTGTGATGCATGCAAAACATGTAAGTTATCTCTAGTAGGTGATCCATACCTAAAGCCAGATGCGTAAATGTGAAGTAATCTGGTGCTGATGCATGTTTTCATAGCTGATTATCAGTAGAAAATTGTACCTATGAGTTTTTAATATATTTTACTAAGTAGTAAAATGACCTTATAGTTATTCCTCTTCCTTTGTAGGTATACATGTACAGATAGTCAGCTGTAGTAGATCAGATATTGTAAATGTCAGCTCTGATGAGTGGAATCATAAAAATGAGATCTCATGCCTTTTGTCAAAAAGGATATTTATTGTAATTTATTTCTGCATTTTAGGAATGTCTCTTTTTATGTTTACAGGTTCTGTTTCTGAAACAGTCTAGTTTTGTAGGTCTCTCGTAAAATACCAGGTCAACATACTCTAAATTAAGGGAGGGGGCACTTATGCTATTTACTTAAGCTTTGCTTCCCTCAGATTGACAGATTTGCAGCTATTCCTAGAAGACTGTGTCATTAACCCCTCTGTCCCCCAAACCACAGTATTTTCATTGTAGAGTGGAGAATTCATCTCTTCAGTCACTGCATTGATCACGTGCTTTGAGGCCAAGCTTTGAAGATGAAAGATGAACAAGGTCTATCCTTGTCTCTTCATCTGTAAATTTCTAACCATACTGACCGATGGCTGATGAAGTGTACAGAAAGTCCTAGAGGTTGAGCTGCTGTGCCTGTGACTCGGCATGATTTTCTCTGCTTTTTGACATATACTGATAATAATTGCCAGATTTTATTAGACTGGGCTTTTTGTTTTCTGTTTCATGCTGTGTATTATGCTAATTTAGAAAATGAAATAAGATAAAGTGTGATTCTGTTCTTGCGTATTTTAGTGGCAAAAAAATCCCATTTACTTCAGAGTTACCAGAATCCAATTATAATGTTGATGCCTGCATGTAGTGCTCCTTGGTTGTAAAGTCACAAAGAAATAAAAGGTTTATTAATTTTTTTGTGGATGTCAAGAATTCATTAGATTCTTCAGGATACTCTTAAAGCCTTTTTAGGTTTTGGATTTCATGATATACATTGGTAAGCTATTGGCAAATAAACCATTTAAAATGGCATAGTTGAAGCAGATGTTTAATGAAATGGCTTGATGCTTTCATTCATCTACGCTGCCTGTCTGCGGACTGAGTGGAAACCAGCTGTTTTTAGAAAAAGTATTCCAGGCTTGGAAACTCTTTGAATGGGAATACTGCAATGCAAGTCCATCTTGTAATAGAAAATACAAAATGTCCAATAAAAATAACAGCAATACAAATACTAGTCGTAAAATACTACTTCGGTGAAAATAAACCTATAAAGTGTGTCTAATCAGCCTGCAGTTTAGGTGATGAATTGACTAGAGTAGTTAGTTATTTATATTGGTATTTCCATAGCATTTTAAATGTTAGCTCATAACAGCTAGTTAAGATAGTAAATAAATAAAGGCCGCCACCTAAGAGCATTGATAATGGTTAACTCTCCAAAATAATGGAAATTTATTTGAGTTATGTAAAAAGAACCTCATAGTTTTAGTGTTAATTGATGTGAAACTAAAATAATAACTTGAGAAAATAGTCTTTACTAATGGATCTTTAACATAGATTTCTTTACTCTTTTCAGTGAAAGAACAGAAAATGAAGCTCTAATAAGGTAAGATTTTTTTAATTCCACTTTAGAAAGATATTCAGGTTAATTTGAGGTAATTTTGAACAAATATGCTCAGTATTTGCGAGTAGATCCTGGACATAGTGTGGGTCAGCACGTCAAAGCACAAAAAGGAAAGGACACAGTATTGCATAATGACTGTAACGACATTTGACTATTTTTATTGTTACTAAGACACTCTCTGATCTTTTATTCAAAATAAGACACCTGCATAGATTTGGAAACTTCTTTTTGCCTATGAAGAATTTACAGTTGTTTTTCAACAGACTTTATAGTTTTCACAACTCAGTCAAATAAATCTTCACTTATAAGGAGAACTTTTTCTGCAGTTTGAAAATGGAATATTATGCTGATAAAATAAGTAACTTTGTAGTAAATTCTTGTCTTTTGAGATATGGTTGTGGGAGGGAGTTTATGAATTACATAGTTAAATAAATGTATCTGTAGAGAAGGAGTTAACTTTCCTAGGAGTGAGTATTTCCTTCTCATCTATGTAACATGATTCAGGCTGCTGCATTGTGAAAATGGATTCTCTATGCATCTGCCAGATAAGCAAAAAGCAGAAGAAGATCTTTCAATACGTTACCAAAAGCAAGGGGTGTAAAAAAAGGAGGGTTTATCTTTTTCTTTCTTTCATTGCTAGTGAGAATGCTGACATTCATCTGCTGCTGTTATCTAGCAAATAAAGCAGCTATGTCAAACAATATAACCAGGTGTACGATAGCAATTTATTCCGACAGGCAGCTGCAGTGTAAACCTGTTCAGAGCATTGCAGAAATATGTAATTACTTTCCAGTCACGAGTAATAGTTTCAATTTTAATAGCCATTTACAGGATACTGGGCAAGAAAAGTGTTGTTGGTTGCTGTTTTCCTTTCTTCCCTTATTTGCCTGGTTTGGTTTTTATTGGTGGTTAAAGTAAAGCTTGCAGAGTTGTTAGCTGGATTTTGTGCACCTATTTAAAGGCAAACTCCTTACAAATGGAAGTGTGATGAAAAGGAATCTTTTTTAAACCTGCTGACATCTTAAACCAGAAAAATTTGTTACATCTACATAAACTATGTTCCTGATTTGCAGAGGGGCATCCTTGGAATAGCGAAGAAGGAGGCTTGAGGAAAAAATCAGTTCAGCTATGCAAAATGTAAACTGTTTAAAACCACAAGTGAGTAGAAATGTGAAATATTAATGGAAAAAACAGAAGCATTGTGAAAAAGTAATGTGGTGTCATATCACATATTTTGTTTTGGAAAATTTTAAAGTGATGTAAATAGCAGACAATCTAGCTTTGCATATTCTTGCTTTGTACTAATACAAGAAGAATTTGTGCATGTATTTGCAGTTACCAAAGGGGGTGTGTGTATAATATATATCAGAGACAGCAAGATGCTGCTCTTCTGCACCAGATCAGTGTGAAGGACTGAAAACCCTTCTGGAATAGGGCTGAGGAAGCAAAGGAACTTTATAATGTGTTGAGAGTCACATGGGTAGTAGAGGGATTTAGTAAATGCCAGAAGAAATTCTAGTTCTAAGCGGTCTTTGTACACTGATCTCATCAGTGTCTGTGATGCAAGGAGGACACAAGTCCTCCTTCTGTCTCCTTACCAGGACTCAGCCAGACAAGAACAGGGCAAATGCTGCAAAACTGAATTAAGCTCGCTCTGTTTGTAGCCGATCACCTAACACAAGAGAGCTTTATGTGTAGTCTCTGAATGCTACAGCAGTATAAATGTCTAAGCAATATGCAGAAGTAATATAGTATGACAGTAGTAGTGGAAATTTACTCATTTTGTTTTCCAACACAACTGAAAGTATTTTAGGGTACATATTGCCCACGCCTGGATTTGTGCCTTGACAGTACCTGGAGAAGTACTGGGTCATTCTGTTAGCAGGATTTTTATATAACATTGACTTATGAGTTCTAGAAAAGCACCTGCTATAAGCCATCTATTTCTTTATGAGTTAATTATAGTATTTATCAACTACTGATCTGGTTTGAGTTACAATTTGTCAGTTAAGTTAAAAATGAAACTCTGTAGATTGCAGTGCTATTTATCCCAAATTTCCAGGTTTTGCAAGTGAATGACTGCTATGAAAGCCCTAACAGCTTGTTAAAGAAGATGCTCGGTGCCTTCCCTCCACACTTGAATTGATTTTTCTCTTTTAGTCTTTGTAGTCAAAAGCTGTCTGTAAACCCACCGCAGCTGCTGTGCGTTGGATTTAGGAATCCCTGCTTTGGTTTGCCAAGCAGGCAAACTGTTTATCTCAGGTAAGAGAATTTTGAGATGTGATGTGGTTAGTATCTAAAAATATCTGTGTTGGGAGATAGGATAGGGCTCCAACATACAAAAACATAGCAAGATAAGCAAGAGAAATTTACATTGGAAATATGATACTGTAGGTGTAATTAACCATTGGAAACACAGAGAAAGGAATGTGGTAGATCACTTGGGATAATTAAATCAAGATTAGATCTCCTTGTGAAATGTCTTCTAGTAGAGTTACAAGTTCTTATGCTTTGTAAAGAAATTGCTGCGTGAGGTATTACTGCCTGTGCCAGGCAGGAAGTCAGACTAGATTATCATGAGTTCCTTCAGGCCTTTTAAATCCACATCTCCACCAACAAAGGCTCTTATGTGGTGCAGGCAGCCACAGGATTTCCAAAATCAGAGCTTGAGCAGGTCACCCTTGTTTCAGGGGTGAAAGGTTGAAAAGTCTTTTAGTAGATCCTTGAAGAAGCAAAGTGGTGGGTGTGGTGCTGCTGAGTTTGCAGGTTTTGTGTGCGCATACATATTAGAATTAAGCCAATCTCTGCCCTTGTCTGATCAGTCCATATACACATCTTTCTGCATAATCTTTTAATATTTCACTTGACTTACTTAGTAGCTTGCATTTTGTACTGCAAGTGCTGAAAATTAATAATTTATCTATTATGTTTATTGAATCCCTTCTGTCATATAAGTAAAAACCTGAATGAATTCAGCATTTCTTGCAGTTATTCTGTGAGCACAATGCCATCATCTTTAACGTAAGATTTTCTGTAGCCAAATGCTATTTCTGGAATTATAATATCCATAACAGTAAAAAGAACAGGTTAAATTTTTAGCTGATTATGTAGAATTCCTAAAACAAGTTAATCTGCTTTCCCCAAATCTGAAAAAGAATGAACTTGTATGTTTGCTCTGGCATCTGCATGTGATATTGAGAGGAAGTGGAGGATATTTATCTTTCAGTTCTCAGCAGCAGCAGGAGAGTGCATCCTCATTTTACCAGATAAGAGGCAGCGGATCGTTTTCATAAAAAATACGTAAAAATGGTTGATCAAAAAAGTTATTCTTTTTTTTTTGAAGAAGCGTGAAACACAATGTTGGACAAGAATAACTCAGGCTCTTTTTGTCATTAATTTCGATGTCCAAAAATAATCAGGTGTTACTGTACAAAATCTTGCACAAAAAAAATAGTCTTATCAACTTGAGCTCAGAATTATGTCATCCTACAGCACTTCTACTGCAGGAATGTACAATGTGTCTCCACAGGAGCATGACAGGAGCAATAGCTAAGTGTCGGATGTGCCATATGCGTGCATAAAAAATTATTAAGGAGCCTTTTCACGTAGTTCCAGCTCTGTTGAAAGACAAGCGGAAAAGCTCTTCTGTAAAACTTTTAGAAACTAGACCAATCCCAGGTAATTTGAAGGTGGGCCCAAGCATATCAGACGATTTCATGTTCCAGTACGCCTGATGCCTGACGTGCTGTTCTGTGATGGGCACTTCATACCTGTCTTGTTGTTCCTGTGCTCTGACCAGCCTTACTGCTCTCCCTCCCTTGACTAACCTGTTTACACATGGCAGTCTAAACTTGAATTGAAAAATTATTAGACTAAAACAATATGAAAATAAAAATAGAGAGGAGAAATACCTTTGTGTTTGATAACCCAAAGCAAAATGGCTGAGATAAGTAAGTCTGTGTCCCTGTAGAAGGGGGCTATGCCTGCTTTAATGAACATCCAAGGAAAAGAGAAAGGTGAGGGAGGGCAAGAGACTGGAGATAGATGAAAAAAAATGGTTAAGTACCCTTGCCAGTACGTAAGGGGTTCGTGGCTGTTGTGAAGTAGAAAGGAGAGAAGGCTTTGGTTAGTCGAGAGTCAGGCATGTTTGGCTGGTTGTTTTGCAATAACAGTTGAGATTTTTTAGTATGAAGTTTCTTATGCACCATCCCTCTTGAAAATATATTGCATACCTATGGTTTTCACAGATTCCTGGTGGCCATAAAACTGACTGTGGGGAGTGTTTAAAAACAAACTTCAAGATGTATTTTTTTCCCATGGTTTTGCTTCCCCTGAGTCACTTTTGATGGATACTTCAGTTCTGAAAAGAAGTGGAGGAGGCTGTGCCATGGAAGAAAATTGCTGTATCCATTAGTAAAGGTATTTAATCCATCAAATTGCTGCTCTTTTCTTCCATGTGAGAGCTCGTAGCTAAGTCATTTCATGTAAAGGAAAACAGTCTTCCGTACCACAGAAGAAATACCTGTACTGAACAGTAGTACATAAGCCTGCAAAACTTAGTTGGGTTACCACAAGAGTTTCCATGGCATTTCTTTCAGTTTAGGCAATGTTGTAAAACCACACCAGATGACAAAAGGGAGGAGTTGTGTTGAGGTCTGGGGAGCTCCTTTGGCTCGTTTCCGAAGCACTGCTAGTCCTGCATTTGTTGCTTATGTTGAAGAGCCGCACTTGCATTAAAGGCTGAGTTTTAACTGCATTAAAAAGCTGTCGAGTCTTATTTCCTGCACTTTGTTTACTTAATAGCTCCTGTATAAGAATCTATGATTTTGCCTGGGTAGCTTGCTGTTCTCTTCCAAGAAATAAATATACCTTTTTATTTTTTAATTTTTTAAAATTCATATGCTGGGATAGAGCACAGTTCAGTGTAGAGGTACCCTGGTGCTTGTACTGTGCTCGCAATGTCTACCCAGATGAGAGTTAAGTGTGCTGTACTGTTACATAACTTTGCAAAAAGTGTTGATTCAGAGAAATTCTGCTGCCATGAGAAAATGCAAACATCGCGAATGTTCTCTCCTGCTAAACAGAGGTGTGGCTTTCGTTGACTAGTACATTTGAAAAATAGCAGTTTTTGTGAATGCACTCATTGATGGAGTCCAACTTGAACATCACGATGATGTTGAGGACAGCAAGTCCTGCTGTTTGTGGCAGCCCCAGGAGAACGGATATGGCTCCAATAGCAGCACGCTGGTGCAGCAACGTATGTGGCTACTACCAAAAGGGATTTGCATCCGGATAGTGTTTTGTTTTGAGTGAACTTCAGAAGGCTGCTTCTGAAAAACTGCCAGGTGGGCCAAACAGATAAATTCCCATCAGCAGGAGAGACAGCTGTTCCTTTGGCTATATCTGTTTCATTTGGCTGCGTGGGTTGTCCTGTTGTCGGACTACGCTCCTAAGACCTACCTGTGGAGAAAAGGGGAAGGTAGGACAACATGCACTGTATCAGAAATTTTGTTTGTCTTTTGGCATGAAAGAAATGGTCTTGCTTTCTGGATGTGGTGGACAGTTAGGCTGCTAGTTTAATTTTTCTACCCTTGTCATTTTTCACATAGCTCAAAGCCCCTTTGTTTCAGCCCTGAGGGATCTGGTTTACTACAGAATATTTCAGATTGCTGTGTCTTGCTCCTAGCACTAACCAAAACCTTCTCCCTGCCCCCAGTATACATTACTATGAAAATACGAAAAATAAGTTAAATTAAAGTTTGGGAAAGTCATGTTGGCTGAGTATTATTAGTCCTAGCCTCTCTAAACAACATGTATCTGTTCTGTGCCTTTTTGTCCACTGTAAGGATCTGAGACTCCATAGAAAGCCCGTCTAGAAGCTACTACAGATCAAAATGATGTTGGCTAGATTTGCTTCTAGGTCATTCTCACTCAGCAGCATCCTCAGAGCAAGCTTGGATTCTCTTGTTTCGATTTCCTCATCTGTGGCTTTAATCCAATGCTTTTTCTTTAATCCAGTCCTCTATACACTTGTCCTTTGAGTCCCACAGCTCTCCTCTCCACGTTTAGGGTCTCAGTTGTTTGCACTGTTGTGCCGAAGACTCTCTGAATGATTTTATTTTGTCAGTTGAGGTAAACACACAGTAAAAACATATGCCACAGCACAAAATGTTCTCTAATCACTTATTTGACAAGCTCAGTTTAATTATTTAGCATAGCTTGTAAAAGTAATGAAGTCTTGGTAACTTGAGACTTAACACTCTCCTGTTACTTTTTCCCTGAGAGGTGGGAAAAGACTGCTATATTTTTGTGTGCAAACTGAGAGCATGAGAATATGTTAAAGGGGCTGGAACCTTTCAGTGCTTCTTAATAGTTTTGCTAATAGGTAGTAAATCCAAGAGCATCCCACAGTTAGACAAGATTCTGCCTGTGTTGGCAAACTAGGAGATGCTGTCTGATGCTTTGCCAAAACAAAACAGAGTTTTCTTGGCCCAGCTGTATTTTTATTGAATGTGTAACTTAGTAAGAGGAAAAGCTGTAAGTCACAGCCTTTCTGAAGAGGTATCATTCAAAGTAATTTTCTGTAGCATGATAGATTTCATGTTGCTACAAAATAAATATTTAATCAGTGCTAATATTTTTAGTTCCCTCAGGCAGTGAAAGGTGTAGAAGTTTCTAACTTTTTACTAATGTACATGCAAATTCAATCTACTAGGGAGTTCAAAGTAAAATGCATGTATGTGCTAGAGTTGGTTGGGTTTTTTTAAATAGATTTTAGGTGAAGCCAGTCAGGATTGATGGCTAATTTTTTTCCTGACTGAGAACAGTGTACCTTTAAGTTAAAAAGTGTCCCCTCCCCTAGGATGGAAAAGAACACATAAAGGTAAATGTTAACCAAACTGCAAGCCAGCATGACTGTTTAATTGGAGTTGTATGATGAACTAAACAAGTTAAAATTACACTAAAAAAAAAAAGAAATACAACCTCAAATGATTTGTTTTTCAGTCGCAAAGCTACCTCAAGCATGCCAGCCCAACTCAGTGACTGAAGGGGTTGGTCTGGTGACTGGAGAGTCAGACTTTCTGTTGGTTTCTAATTCCTTGAACTTATGTGATATACTGGGCTCTTTATTCAGGGTCTTCACTTGTGTAATACAAAAGGATATTGTGCGCAGAGAGTGTTTCTTGTCTGAGCTGCTCTGTGAAGATCAGTGGTGGAGTATGGGCCTTGGAGGGCCTGCGTTCTCTGTGGGGTTTGGGTACTGCTGGGGTCAGAGTGCAGCTGGGTATCAGAGATGGTATCCTACAAAAGCCGCAGCTCCCGCAGTCGTCATCAGGCAGGAGGATGGTAGATGAGGACTTAAATGTCTTGCTCCTCCTGTGTTTTCACATGGGATGATTTTGTTTGCAGAGCGAGAGAGGACTAAATGGAGTCTACTGTATTTTTCCTTCAAGGGGGGACTCCTGACTGAGGCTCCTTCTGCTGTTTTCCCTTTCTACTCATCTGTAGAAGGGTGGATTACAGAATATTCGGGAATCAGTAAGAGTCCTATGCCATGATGGGCAGACCTGTGTTTGTAATGAAACAGTCTTGAGACAATCACTGTGCTTGCATTTAAGAAAACTTTCAGGACACATCTGCTTATTAATGCTCTCTCTCTTTTGATCTATTAGAAACTCCTTCTCATCCTTCTAGCAATCAACATCTTTCATTGTCCTTTCACAAATCAGTTTAAAAGCCTATCATCCCTTCTTTGATTTAATAATCACAGAAAAAAAGCAGAGATAAAGGTAAAATAATGACATTTCAGGGAGGGTAATTGTACATTTTGAATTTAGACTTGAAGTGCACGTGCGCCTCAGAAAAACAACACATTTCCATAAAGGTCACACAGACACCAAGGAAAATGTTCTATGCCATGTCTGACTGTCACCTTGGAAAAGAAGTACCAACTTTTTGCTGACTGTGAGGATGTCAGGTTAAAACCTATCTTAGTCCTTTAGTTATAGTAGATGCGTAGTACTGAGAGAGAATCCTACCGAGCAGTTATGACAAATTTTGACATTTCTGACTTCCTTTATATTAACACATTAATTGTGCACACCGTTAGTCTCACCCCCTGACTGGGGCTGATTCAGAGCGCCTTACTTCTCATGATTGTAGAGTGGGTTTGTAAAACATACAGGCATATGAGGTAGTAAAATATTCAGTGTAAAGTCACTTCAAAATACAGTGATGGAAATAACCCATCAAGATTTCCGGATAAGCAGCCATAATGCAGATGTTCACTAGCTCTGAATTTCTTGAGATGTAGGAAGTTGTATTTTTCTGGTGAAGGTTTCATTTCTGAAAATTAACCCATTGGAAAACACTGGAATTTATGGGAAAAGCTCCGGCTTGGCTGGCAACAAAAGGTAAATGAAAATGGCAGGGAGTGCTCACTTCTCTCAGAAGCCTGTGGGAAAATGTCAGGCTGACCCTGGTGGGTTCCCACTCTGCGTGGGTGGATTCAATGTTCTGTGTTTCCAAAGGCTATGCAAAGGTAAAGCTTTCACATATAGGAAAAGGTAGAAGTTAAACAAGAAACTTCTGTAAAATGTATTAGCATTTATAATTCTGTTTAAATTTTATTATTCACTGCTTCCTTGAAGTAAAATTAAAAGAGAACCTGAAGTGATTTCTTGTTCTTATGGGATCCTAAGAACTGGTTCTGAATGGTAAAGTATCACACCCATTGTATTAGCACGTTTTTTTTCTTTCCTTAGAATGTCAGTACAGTTTGCTTCAGCTAATTCTTAAATTGAGTGGAAATCACACAAATAAGAGTTATTTGAAGCTGCAGAATGATTTTACACTCATACTTATGTAATGAGCTAGAGCTGCACAGCTGACCAGAACACAGCCTTAGCTGCTGTTCACAATTCCAGCCTGTTTTTCACTTCAGCGGCTTTTTGAAACTTCCCTCTAGTCTTTATGCACAATTTTATGTGGTTTAACTGAAATTCTGAGAAGAGAAAGGAAAATGAACCATGGACGTGAAGAAATGTGCAAGGGCAGATAAAGAGAGACATTTTTGTGTAGAAGAGCATGGAGAAAGCTGTTCTGTAAGAACAGTTTGATCAAAATGCTTGGGATCGTGAAGTGGCATATAGGAAAAATTAGATTAACTGAGAAAGAATGCATGTCAGGAGAGATGCAGTTTATTGGACTGGAAAAGTCTTCCTCAAGGACAGCAAGTAGCATGATTTTTCGAAGAAAGTGTCTCTCTTTGGGAATTGAAAAACTCGATTGAATAAACACTAGAAAACACCACTGTAAAAACTGCACTGCTAGAGGACAGCGCTCACTGAGCAAAAAACTTCTCTGCCTCCATATTCCAACTTGCTTGAAACAGCTCTGTGAGTCTGTTTGAGACTTGGGATAAAACCATAAGGTATGTTTTCTCTCTCTCTTTTTCCCCTAACTGTTATTATACTGCAGCTTGGCTCTGTCCACATAGGCTGGAGCAGACTGTGTTGTAACTTGCTTTAGCCGCTGCTGGTTTTAACAGCTTTGGCTTTGTAAGCAGTGCCTTAGGAGAACTCTTGCTCAATGTTCCTTGAGCCAAAGGAAAACTCCTCCAGTAGCTTTCCCAGTGTTTTGTCTGGCTGGAACGCATAGTTACCAATTGCTAGGTGAAGATACACTATCTTTAATCATCTTTTATTTTTGTATTTTTGGTTTGTCCAGCTGAGATATTCTAAAACTTTGACTAGAATGGTAAAAGAGCCCTTTAAGAATGCATTTTTTTTTCTTTTCCCTGTACGCCATGTAAATAAATTCTCCCACCGGTGGGAAAAATGCTTTGCCTTGATGTAAATATGTGGCAAGTAGTTGAATACTGAGCCAGTCACATTTCCTCTGTTAAGCACACTTATTCTAATACTTTTAATTACAAAAGGTTTTATCTTTGGAATCTCATTCAGAAAGTTCTTTACACAGGTTTCCTAGCCCTTCACGATTGGCTCTCAGGAAATTTGAACCTATTGTCATTTAATCCGTTGCTAGAAATATATCTACTACGAACCTGGTAAATAGAATCGCAATAAACATTTGGGTTATATTTTGCAAGTACAAATCACTAGCAGATATTTCCATATTTATTTGCTGAATTTCAACTTCCACTTCAGGTTAGATGACATAAACAATTATACAGCACCTCTGGCAATGTATTAGTCTAAAAGGCAAGTCGAAGCAACACTGGAAATTCAGAGGAAGATTTCTGAAGATCTAGAAGAAACTGTGAAAGGCTTGGACTTTGTTTTATTTCTATACATTTTCTGTCAGATATGGAATTAATGTTGTAGGCTTTTATTCTGACACATCTTTTTTTGTTTTACTCTGATACATCTTTTTTTGTTTTACTCTAATGTATCTTTCTAAAAAATATTCATGGCAGCCCTGGTCAGAGGCAGGGACTGCATCCTTAAGGGAAAAAAAATAAAGCCATTGAAAAGATTCCTGGTTTCTTGCCAGGATCCATGGATCAGGCTCTCAATTGTACGTTGTAATAGTGACCACAAGTAAATGTGACCTGCCAGAAAGCTGTTAGTAAATTTTCTGCAACTAGTTCAGGTGAGGCTGGTGCAGTTGGATGAAACATGAGGCTCCCTGTGCCAGCAACCTGACTGGTGGTGATACACTGTTAGAGACTCGGGGACGTTTTCTGGCATTAAATGTCTAGCAGTTTCAGACCTCATAGTGGTTTTGTGATGATTCAAGGGAAAAAAACCCTTCAAACTCATTTTCTCTTGTGTCCTACATCAGTTTTAGCCAGATGTCTGCCAAAGTCAGTAAGCCAGGTACAACAGCCTGCTTCGGTGGCCTAGCAGAGGAAATACCTGTCTGGATGTATTCTTGGCCTGCTTCTTTTTAGGAGATTCACTGTGGAAATTATGAGAGAAAATTAATGTAATTAATTATAATTAGTATAGTGTTTATAGTGGAATATACGTTCCAAAATCTTTAACAACAGTGAAGGAGACTTCATAGCTTTCAGGAACTGTGGATTTACATGAGCAATTAGATAACTTAGGCCAGCCTCAAATATCTTTTGAACCTGGAATTTACTGTCTACTTGCATCTTTGAAAATCCTCCCAGTTATTGACAATTAAATTTGTTGCCTGGATGCTTGTTTATGTGAAAGCAATCAGCATATTCTTTCTGCTTGTGTCTCAGTGTGCCTTATTTATTCAGCAGCATTGCTGGATTTTAAGTTCTGGAGATAAACCAAAGCATTAAGGGCACAAGGCTTTCCTGCAGTTCATTGCTTGTCCTTTCTTGCATGCATGGATGTGCAGGAAAGCCTTGCTGATAAACTGAAACTCATAAACTCCCAAATCTCAAAACAAAGTGCGGTTTTTATTCTATAATAAAAAAAATTCAGATGACACACTGCTTTATACTCTCTTCTTACATATCCACGTATCTTTTGAAGATCTATCCTGATTGTTTGTCCTATAAAATCTGTGTTATTTCAAGGCAAAGAAACAATAAATTGCAGTTTAGGTTGTATGGTCCAACTCCTTAATATGGTTTCACACTTTGATGTGAATAATCAAGGGCTGGAGACTGTACTTTGATTTGCAAAAATATATCCTTGTTAAATCCTTGAACTTCATTTTCTTTTTAGCTACATGCTTCTGCAATAATTTCCAATTATGCAGAAAGCTCCAGTAATTATGTTCTATATCTGAGGTTCATGTAAAATTTTTGTTTCCCTAATTCACAAGTATGAGGAATTACCTCTTAGTATGTAGCCTCTTATCAGAAAATGAGATTACTCAGGCTGAGCTTATTTGTCTTATTGATTCCACCCACTGCTTTTTTTCATTGTCTTGTTAGTTAGGTATCCATTTTTCTTTAAGTTGGAGTAAAGCTTCATGTACAAGAGTCCCTGACCTATATTGGAATTACTCTTTCTTCTTTTCCTTTCTCTGGTGTTTGTAGGACCTATTTGCAGTTGTCAGTGGATTAAACTTCGTGCAGCTGAAGGATATCAAGGAGGTTTTATGTCTTTGGTTACAACTCAAACCTTTCATACGAGATCTTAATTCAGGCTGGTCAGATAACTTGTCTTTCAGGTGTGGCCAAAAATTAAGACAGTGAGTGGCTGGAGGAAGCCAGCATTTAATGAAAATTTAGAATCTGAATGGGTTTTGCCTGGGCTGTGTATTTTTCCTTGAAGGCAGAAACAAGGAAGGATGTGTGGTGATGCAGCACTGAATACAGGATAGCAGAGAAGACACTGAGGCTGGAATGAAGGAACAGAAGGAGTTTTACTTTCTTCAGTGTTACCTGATAGAGTCTATTTTTACATAGAAATGTCACCTGACAGAAGTCAGGAGAGAGAATATCCAAGTAATTTAGATGCAGCTAGAGGCAGGGAGCTGAAGGCATGAGGAAAGAGAAGAAGCAGTTAAGGTGATCTGAATGCAGAGCTGTATGTAAAAATAGCAGCTGGAAGGGAGAGGTCTTTGAGGAAGCTGACCACAGATGCATGTGGCTATAATCACAGCGTAGAGGCTGGCACTAGTTGGTAGTGGGGCAATCAAGTGAAAGACTGATTTGTTATGATGGAGAACTTCGGAAGAAAAGGGAGAAGCGGATGACAACAAAGAAGAGTGGCACAAGGGAAAAGGAAGGTAAGATGGAGGTAACTAGAAACTTGAGGTTGAGGAGAAGCAAGGATGTGATTAAAGAACTGGGGAGAGAAAATAGAGGTAGCTATGCTGCAGCAGGAGGAAAAAAAAAAGCCATGTACATCTGGGATTCTTAGCGATATATGGAAGAGGCAGATGTGCGTGTCTGAAGACTCCTTTTCTTTAGGTGGAAAGACAGATCTGTCAGCAAAGCTTAGCTAGGGGTGTTTTGTTTTCCAGGAGCAAAGCTCTTGGCATTAAGCTAAATAAGGACCTGAAGAAGAATCTTGAGACAAAGACCTCAGCATCCCTTTCGGAACAAAACGAAGATTGATATGTCAAGCCAGAGAAAATCTCCTAAAATCTGTGGCTGGTGTGGTATCAGTAGACTTGTTTTGGTCTCTGAGAAGGAAGGTGAGAGAATGACAAGCTAATGAAGATCCCCAAGTAGTCATGAAGAACTCGGGGTCACTCAGGCATGAAGACTTCATGCAATGGCCATGCCTGTCCTAGTAAGTTAAATGATACTAGGAAGCATTCCCAGCCCCTAAAAATCAGTTGTCTCTACTGTTAACTGTCCCTGGCATAGTTTTGGTTTATATTTACAGAATCTCACCCGAACTATTCCCTGGTAAAGGTTGAAAGTTATCTTGGGATTATTCCCAGTGGGCAGTTTTGAAGCAACCATTCTGTTTTGGAGGGTAAGAGCATTTTAATAGCAGTTGGCCTCAACTATCTTGGACAAATATGTTTTGCTTGTAGAAATTTATCTGTAAATGCAGTAGATGCAATCCCTTGGACACTTAGGCCATTGACTGTCTTGGGTGCAAACTGTGACAGATAGTAAATATGATTTCTTCTTAAAAAAGGTTACTGAGCTGAGATGTTGATGTACTCTCTCAGACAGCCTTTCGTATAGCATGGCACTATAAAAGAATTGATTGCACAAAATAAGCTTGGATGAAGGGTGCATGTAATTCTTTCGATTTAAATTTAATACAAACATAAGCAAACGTCCATCAATAATGCTCTTTCTCATAGAAAAATAGGCTGTGATAGGAAGGAAACAAGGTAGTGAGATTGGTAGGTAGTTAAGATTGGCTGGAATAAAAAGGCTAGGCATTTAAAAGTAGAGAAAATATTTTAAGAAGTACTTGAAACTTGTATCAAAACAAGGCAAATCTCCAGACCTAAATGGATGAGTAATGTGGCCCCTGGAAAGATAAATATGCGTCTAGAACGGAATAGGGGCAATGTGATGGAGGCATGAAAATATTATGGTCATTGTAGAGAAACATACAAAATGAAATTTCATGTGTTGCACTGTATATAATTCAGGGGTTTGAATTCAAGAATGATTCAAACTAGAAAAAGTACAGAAAGAAAAGTGTTTCCGAGTGGGCTAGCAAAGTAAAACCTGAGGGATGCTAAGATAGGTCTTAATAAATGCATCAGTGAAAGGACTGCTAGAGAGGAAAGCTAGCTAATTAAGCTAAATGGTGTTGACACATGAACAAAGCTAATAACAGGTTTCAGTTTTAATTGAAAGGAGTCAATTGGCTCTGAAACTAAGTTAGATCATCCAGGTTACTAGAGAAGCAGCATGCATCTTAACTCACATTTTCTTGATGGGTTCATGAATGTGATCTGTTCTTAACTAGATTTCCAGTTGGTGTTTTCTGAGAGACTTCAGAGATGTGCAAGAGGAGTTGCACTTTATTTTCAAATGCCTTAGCTTCTGAAGAGCCAAATGCAACACTTTTGGAAAGAACTCTGCATTGTATTTCAGTGGTTCTCCTCCAGCATATTAGCAGTCTTTCAGCAGTCATCCTCTTCTCACAGATCCTTTTCAGTCCTGCCCTTTAGGTTTGCTCTGTCATGAGTTGATGTGTAAGTGCTTTGTGGCCCTGTCATCATAAGTGCTGCACTGGTGTCTTGAATGGCATCAGGTGTTCAGCTTTTTGGGAAATCAAGCCCACACAGTAAGCTTATCTGAAAGAGCTTATCTCTGGGAAACTTAAGTTATGTCAGATCATTTCAGAACCGTTGCAGTAATTTTTTTGTAGTGCGCTGTGTTGCTGGAGCAGGATTTCATGCGAAGCCTTAAAGTTGTGAAATGTTTTGTTTATGTGTGGCTGAAATTGCATGTGAGGTGATAATAATAACCCCAAAAAGTGACAGAAATTAGTTTTAATGCCTTTTTCTTTTTGTTTCTGTTGGCTTTATGTGTTTCTATAAATATTATGTAGTTGAATGAAAACCAGGCTGGTGAATGTGGAAGCCTGCCTGTCAGTGTCGCAAAGGGAAAACTTTCAAACATAAATAGCCTTAAAAGTATAAATAGCAAAACTGTATACTGTATTTAGCACTGACCACTTTCTTTTTTTCCTTTCATTGCATCTCCCATTTTATTTTTAGCGATACTTACTTAAAATAGTTTCCCTGCTTTCCTGTTGGCTATTAGAAGGCCAATCTGAAATCCAAGTGATTTCTCAGCCAGATGGCAAGGAAAGTGTTCCTTACTTTAACAGTATAAGCTTGAAGTCTTGTTTGTCAAGGCCTACTTTACTGAAGCATCAGTGTAAATTGAAACATGTTTCATACCAGCCTTGTCTGTTTGGTTGATTTCATGTATGTATTCTTGAGTAGGCTTCAAAATGTGATTCCAGCACTGTTAAGACCTCTGGTTCTTCTTAGGTTGATACTATTATATATCCCCTTCATAAGTTTGTATCTCTGATTTTAGCTGACTTACTAGAGTCAATACTTTCACAAATGTCTCAATGTTGACAGACATAAGATTTTTTTAATTTAATTTCTCAAATTTATGAGTGTGCAAGTGCTGGTGATCGACTCAGCTGCACACAAGATAATGTGCAGCTGTTGCAACCACAGCCTACTGTCCACTTACCATTTGTGCTGTAGCATCTTTTTCCACTTTTGTGGATAGTAATAAATACATTACGTTAAAGTAGAGTTGAATCAAGCACGAGCCACACTGCTGTTTGGTAGCCTTTGCAGGCCAAAGCTGATCTTTCAGCACTATTTGCTTGAAGAGGCCACAAATACGTCACCTGGTTCTTTCTCCTGAACTATCTTAAAAAACATAAATAAGCCTTGACAAGGACCAGCTGGTTATCTATACACTGCTTTAACCATATCTACCTCAAAATTGTGAGGCAAGATGAAGTAGTGGTGTGGGAGCTTCACATAGGAGTGACATTTTCCAGGCAGCAGCATGGTCAGCCCAGTAGCTGGGATTGAGGATCCACGCTGGAGCACTCCTAGAAAAGGGCTGTATGGAGGGCATGGGGTCTTGGAGAACAGCAGGACTATGCGTGCTGCTTGTAGCTCTGCTGCATGGTCTCACGACAGAGATACTGACACCCTCAGCAGATTAGCATTAGACCAAGTGCAGGGTCACCCAGATTCTTTAATGGGGTGCTTTGAAGGTGTCATGGAGGTCTAAGGTTCTTGTTGGAGCATCTTCTGTGCCCCATGGCTGCTAGGGCACTGTGACTTGAGAGTGTAGAAATGCAGTTATTAAAGACAAACTAGGTCACAGTTAGTTCCTTCTATTTCTGACTGCATGATTTGGTCTCAGCCTGAAATTTTGCTGTGGGAAGGAAGAGGAAGGAAGCAAGTTGGGAAGTGTTATAGCAGACAGGTAGGAAGCAAGTGGACTGCTTTTGTGTCCACATCAACAGCAGCAACAGGCTCCCCGGTGCTTCAGTGGCAGCCACAGTTCTCTGTTATCCCTTCTCCCGTGTCACCTTGCCCTAGCAGCCAGAAGATATATCTGTAGGGATGAATTGAGTGGGCCCAGCGTTCATGTCAGCCATGCCAAGGTCTTTGCTTCTGTTTCTTGGGGTGGTAGTGGAGTTCCAAGAGTGTCTGGACCTGATGATGCTTAAGGTCTTTTCCAACCTAAACAATTCTGTGATCTGGGAGTTAGAAGTAATTAGGATGAGATATGATGTTCCTGTCTCTACCAGAGCCTTTGCTACTGTAGTCACTCCCGTGAGACTGCTCGTACCTTGAATTTCTTGCAGCTGTGGAAAGGCAGAGAAAGGCACAGAAATGTGTTCTGCTTTGTTAATTAGAAGATCCCTGAAATGGCCAGCTGCTGCTTGTAGTCTAAAGCTATTTTAATGCCCTCATCAGGGGATAATATTTTTCCTGCCAGTAGGCTGTTATGGAGGCACCTCAGCTCTACATCTGAGCAGACTGCAAATGCAGCCAGGCAATAACAGGTAATATGGTCTGAATTCATGTGGGTCTGAGACTTTGGGGAATTGTAGAATCGTTTAATTGTCAATCTTTATGCTTCAAGGCATGTCAGCATCTGCAAGCTTTTCGTTAGTTTTAAATGTGGTTTGTGCAGTTTTATTTTTATATGGTGCCTAAGGATGCTTACTGTAGAAGGCTCTTAAAATAGGTGTAACTTAATGTGCTGGTCAGACTTTTCATTAATCTGCTTGTCTTCACTCTTACCCAGAGGTAAAATACAAAGCTTACAGAGTGAGGAGTTTGGAATAAAATGATAGAAAGTGGAACTCTGAAATAAAGACATTTAGCACTGAGGACTCAGACTAGCCATGGAGGAAACAGAACAGGATGTTCAGAAAGTCCAAGCCCTTTGGCATGAGTTAAAGAGCTTGGAAAATAAGCAGGGCTACAGTGAATTTGTGAAACAATGTTTGTCTTCCTAAACTGAATGCTGGAAAGCATCCATTTCACGCTTTGCCTTTGCCAGCGCCCTGGTATCTATTGTAGCACTCATCTTCTGGCCTCTTTATTTTCAAAGAACTGGCTTTGTGTTTGGAAGTTATTTGTGCTTTTTGCTTTCTTGTGGTGCAAACATGATCGTGTTGTGACTGCAGGACCAAACTTTAGAGTCTTAATCTTTGGTCCTGCTGTACTACCCTGTTTCTGATGTTTGTATTTTAACAAGTGATGGGCTTGAAAGACTCCACTTCCACGTTGCTTCACCATTTCTTTGTCTGCATTGGTGAATTAATCAGAACAAGGGCTTGTATCTTATGATTGTTGATATTGTTCAATTTCTAGTATATTCCGTGACGTGGTTTTGGCCTGTGCCCACTAGTACACTCCCAGGTGACACCTGTGGCATGATGGTGTGGGAATGGGCCTGTTCTCAGCAGGTGTTGTTGAAAAGGTAACAACATTTTGCAAGGGAAAAGAGCATAGAGGAGTGAGGTTGAGCTGGCTGTGCCGTTTCCTCCTGAACCTCTGGATCCTGGTGCATTTTATGCACTAGATCAATCTCCCTTGGGTTTAATGTTTGAGGGGGATGCTGAAATACAAGCTTTTCTTCCTGCCTTCAATACTAGAGTTGTTTAGAAGCTTCTCCCCATGGGCCATCTGCTCAGGCTTACAGCACCACTTCCACAGCACTAAGATCTTTTGTTTTTCAATGAGTCAGGTTAGGGCCACAACTCAAGTTTTACACCAAGCTAGCAACACAACAGAGCCAAACTTTGTAAGCTTTCTAGATATGGGTCTTGCAAGCAGAGATACAATGGTAGCTCCCAAAGCCAAAGTTGTCACAGGCCCACAACAGCAGTTAAAGTGTTATACATAGCAGAATAGTAATTACTTACTTATCGCACAGGGCCTTGGTAATTGCACATACAGATCATGCATTTGCTTGCACATGTAGATTTGTTTTGGACTTCATACCTATAGTTCACTCTTCAGGCTTCTGTATTAACACTTTAAATGATAGTAGGTAGTGTTTACTTTCCTCTGTGGTACTTCTGGTTTGCAAAGCTCTCTGTATTTCTGTGTTGGAAAGGATTGTTGAATTCCTGAGCAATGCTGATGCTTTGGCTTAATATGTTGTTCTAAACTTTGTTTGTATAATATACAACTCTACATTCAATACCCTTCATAATCCTTGGTTCCTCTCTTTCTAGCTTTGTTTTCTGTTTGAGTTTTCAGTTGCAAATAGAGATGTTAGTAAAACCATAGTATTCCACACTCACTGTTGAAAGTATTTTTCATTTAGGTAGTATGTGGTATGCTATGTGTGATGTGCTAGTGATGTATGTCACCAGTAGCTATAGACCATACAGACTTGGGCTTTTTTGTCTTGAACATGATAGGATGGACTGGCACAGTGAACATGTATTTAGAATCAAGATTTAAGCTCCTGAGCCAGTTCTTGGTGCCTCTGGAGCAGTAAAGGAAGAAAACAGTGCTGAGTCATTGGACTAACCAGTACAGCTTTTCTTCGTCGTAATGCTCTGTGTACAGCACTATTATTGTGGGGATTAGAAACATGGAGCAAAAGGGATTTTGTTGTGACAGTACTAGTTGAAATGATGTTTTTAGGAGCTGGTTTGGGGGACAGTTTTCTTTTGAGGCTAGTAAAGCCCATGATGGTAATAGTCATGCAGAAAGTGTTAAGAAAAAGAAAAGGCTGAGAGAGGTTCAGAGTCTTCTATGCAAACTGCGTTTACAGTTGTTGCCAGTCTGTGCACTGCTGAAGAGTCAATCTGAAAGGGATTATGCTGACTGTGGGATTTTGTAGCCTTTGGTAGTGCCAGCTGCAAAAATAGGCAAATCTGGCTGCAGTGGAAGGGCGTGATGGGGCAGCTCCAGCCCAACTGCTACCTTGGAGGCTTTTTGGAGGTTTTGGCTGAGAGCCGTGAAATGCATCTCCCTGGGGAGGACTGTCTTGCAAACAGACCTTGCCCTTCCTTATCGGTGAATTCCTTTGGCAGTAGGCTGGTACCAGAACACTTAAAAAATATTTACGATGAAGCTGCAATGTTTTTTTTCCCCTCTGAGAGAGGGTTAGGGTTTGCCTTTGCCTTGATTCATATCTCACATACGACTCTCTTTCAAAAGGCCTCGTTGTAGCAGCCACTCATTAGTGGTGGCACTGTACATGGATGAAGGCTAGGTGAAAACATGTTTCTCAATTTCTCACTCTTACGTGGCCTAAACCAAAGACTAACCACTCACCATTGACTTAAGTGGCTGTTGGTTGTATCAAACCACTCTGTTGTAGGGAAACAGAGGACTGGAGGAGTAGCTCCTATTTCTCCTTGGAGTTTAGCTTTCTCGAAGAGCAGAAGGAGAACTGAAAGGTCTTTGTACTTCAACCCTAAATATTATCTTTGAAATAGGGTGTTTTACATGTATAAAGAGATTAGCATCGGAGGTAACTTTGAGGTAATAAAATGAGCTTTTATGCATACTTCAGAGTACTTTCTCTTTTCCCATGGAATTACGGTCTTTGGCAGTTTGGTCAAATCATTGTATAGGAAATGTCATTGTTGGAAAGGGTTAATGTATAGGGAGAGGAGTCTACTGAACAAAGCAAGCTTTCTGCTGCAAGTTAAGAGTTTAAAAACAGTTACAATTTCTTTATCTGTTGTTCTTTGCACTTTTTAAAACTAGAGTTCATCTTTTAAAGTGAATAATTAACCTTTCCTGTTCATTTTATTTACTGTTAAGATCATAAATAGGAAGTCACAATAACAGCCAATATCGGCTTCAGGCAGAAACTGGGTTGCAGTAAAGGTAAGTAAACAGTGTTAGTTCGCATGAGCTGTAATGATACTTAAATTGTTGCTGAACTAAGTATGCAGATCAATGGGTAGGTCTCTCCATCCCATACTGGAGCTTCTACTGCTCTATGATTTACTGCTTTTAGGTCCTACATTAGCAAGATAAATGTTGGTATTACTTTGCCTATCTAGCTCCTTCCTGAGTGCAGGGGTAGAACACTTGTGAAATCCTGAGCACGCAGAAAACAATTAGAGATCTGCACTCATCTTTTTGCAATGATTTTTAGGCTTTTCTACGTTTCTCAGCAGGACAAACGGCTGCATTGCTGCAGTTTCATTAATGTTGTTCAAGCATCAGTTATTCAGACCTTACCCTTGAAAAAGTGCCAAAAATCACAGATGTGGAAATCTCGGACACTGTGATTTTTCACAATGTTTATGACAAAAATGGCAGTTGGCTTCAGAGATCAGAGGCATCTTTGAATCAGAAAAAAGCTTCTTAAATCTATGCTGTTTTTTTTCAAAGGCAACTGCTCATCTAGAAGACCAAGTGGTCTTGGAACCCTTATCCCTCTGCTACAGTGTGGTCTTGCTCCTCTTCGGAGTCAATGGAGTTGTTTGAGCCGCTGCAGTTCATTGTCCAGGGTTTTCATCAGCTGCTGAATTTTATATGTTTCCTGGAGTTTGTCCCTTAAAAATATGGTAGCCATCAAGAAGAATAACTGGAATAAGAAGTATGGGACTTGTTTACTTTTTCAGGTACTATATGGTTCAATAACAAATAAATGGTAATGATTATTAATTTTTATTCAAACAGATAATTTGCAACAGCTGGAAAGGAAGGGGAAAAATTGTGAGCTGAAAATAAAATTTACAGCGCAATTCTGTGTACGTTGTCAGGGAATCATTCCCATGCAACCCAGCAATGGCACAGAGATTTCAGGGATTATGTTCAGATTAAATGTCAATAAGAGCAGAGCCTTGGCAGTCAGCCAGGAAGGTCATATGAGGAAAGTCCAAAACTTTTACACTTAAATAAAAATGTGTTTTGCTTAATACCCGTAATATGCTGCAAATGTTAACACAGCTAATGACTTAAGAAATCTCATCATAACTTGATTATTTAAATAATTTTTTACATTTAGATTTGGGACTTTCTGCTGCTTTTTAGTATTTAAGACTTTGTCATAAATTCTGTTTGGGGGTTGTGCCTCTACTGGTGAATTTTTTTTTTTCCTTAGTAGCATGACATAAATAAACATTAGTCTAAAACTTCTTCAACTCCTTAAAAACAGTTCATTTTCAAGTTACACGTGAATGGAATGATAACTTGCTATTACTTCCACAAAGATTGTTACTACACAGAAATATCCCTGTTATTTGTAAGATGAAATCCAAGATGCTACAGTTCCATGGTATTTATGGGGTAATACTTTATTATTGGGAGGGAATGAAAAAATAGATACGTAGTTGGTAATTGTTTCTTTTTTTAATCTGTGGTTGGTCTATGCCATTCCAAAATACCTGTGGAATTATGAAGGAATATGCTGACAGTCTCATACTGCACTGAGAATGTCTTCTTTTGGTTTAATTTGATCTCTGTTTACAGTAGATTGGCTTTAATTGGCATAGGACATTCTTACTCAGAGGGATATCTGCACATGTAGTTATATGCCCTTAGCTATACCACTTGAAATAAACACTCGATTAATCTACTTGCTGTCTCTGAAAAAGCTGAACCTATTTTAAAATTGATCTGTTAAATCCCTGAAGTATTCTAAATGTGATCCTACTACTCCATAGTTAAGGGTAGTTGATGCTTTTTCACGTGTCATTTCATTTGGTCCCTAGCATCAAGCATTTTGATGGTGGGGGTTCTTCCTGATGCCCATTGGTTTGTACTGAGAGAATTTTGATGAGATTATTTTTCGGATGTGACCAGCATCCTGAGTCAAACCACAGCTGTTGGATTTAATTTCCAGTGAGCTTCAGTATACGATGCTTAGCTCCACAACTGCCTCATGTGAATGGGAGCAGAACTTGGAGTCATTAACCAAAGCAGCTGATGATTTGGTGGATTTGGGACTCTGCTTTTCATTTCTAATTATATATATATATATATATATATATATATATATCTCCTGTATTTATAAAATTGGTTTTAGGTATCCTGTAGACACATAAATACCCATTTATATACTTGTGTACGTGTGTGTCTAAACACTTGTCTATGTGTATGGTGAAGTTTATTTTCTCCTTCCTTCTCCCGTCTTTCCTCTGCTTGCCTGCTGCAGTGGGGCATAAGGGAGGGGAGAAAATTGTTTCAGCTGACTTGAGGCCAACATTGCCATGGGAAGATCTACTAACTGATTTGCAGTTTATTAAAGATGGAAGTTGGGAGATAACAGAACTGTCTGATTCTGGAAAGGGTCCCAATGGTAGTGGTGGGGTCAAAAATAGAACTGAAAAGTACCACAAGACGTGATGGGCTGCAGGAGCAAGGCAGGAGGCTGGATGAGCAGGGTCCTGAGGCAGAGATGCTGCTAAGTTTTACAATTAAAACGTATTCAATCAGTTTGTTATTTGTGAAGGATATGGTGTGCAGCCCTTGACATTTCAACGCTTCTTTAAAGTGAATATATATGAATAAATGAATACTTGAATTCATAGATTATTTTAATAAACACCTTACATTATACCAATTTTATCGATAGGATATTTTTCCTTTACTTTCACTAGACTTTTATTTAAAGTACATTCAGTGGAATATTACCATCCTACAACCCAAGACACACAGTAATAAATTAACCCTTGTTTCCTTATTTGTTTGAAGCTAATATGACAACATATAGTCTGTTAGCATACATTATTCCTTTGTACTACAAAACATGCAAATATTTCAATGATTATACTTTTATCTCTATAATGATTTTAAAACATGATACAACATGTTTCTCTGATAAACTGACTTACAGCTTCACATATACATAATGGTTTTACAAAACGCTCCCTCTATTCCAAGGTAAAACGTGTGTTCAGTTTGGGAATTTGTTCCTAAAAAAAAAATCTTCACTTACCTTATTAAGAAGCACTGTATTCTCTTAAGTTTCAGATTTTAGTTTGGTTTGATTTTTTTTTTTTTTAAATAATCATTTGAATGTCTACCTGCCTGGGCTGCCTGGGGTTGATGAAGGCTTGGTAGTTGCTGAGTTCTAGTGCTGCTGAGTTCTGCAGGTAAATCAAGTTTGTTTCTTATTTACGAATGATGCAGTTTGATTCCCTTTTGCTTCCCCCACACACACACTTTTTTTCCCTTCTGTGAATATTTTCTGTAATGGGGTGTTTGTTTTCTAGTATTAATCCCTATTGACTTCACAAGGACAGTTTTCTCTCTAAAGTCAGCAGAACCCTCAAAAGTAGTGTTACCCCAACAGAGTTCATCTGGGTTTGTTCCTCTGCCGCGCTATCATCAGCATTTATTTAAGCAGCGTTGTTCTGAGGGACAGTGAGGGCTTTTGGCTCGGCAGCTACACAAACAAGGTGCAGCCTCACTCTACATGTGTTGCTGCATGCTGGTACGTTGTTCAGAAAGGGAGATGTTGCCTTACCCGTGATGCTTGTGAGGACTGCAAAGGAAGATGCTCTGCTGTGTGCCAGGGTAGGTGCAGGTGACCAGTGTGTGCTGACCACCCAGCCTGGGTTCCTCAGGGTGCAGGTCAGTGCTAGCTGAGTATTGAGTACTTAGGTCTGTGTAAGGTTGCATTGGTAGTATCCTAAATTATTTGAAGTGTTAAAGTGAAAAGCAAAATATGGTAGGGAGGAGTAGGTATGTCTCCCCCTTTCCCAAAGAAAGGAAAGATAAACACATAATGATAGAAGAATTAATTTCCTTTTAAGACTCCAGCTTTTGTTGTACTCTCTCAAGCTACTCTCTCTATAAAACCACATAGCCTTACCAAGCCAGGTGTGCTTTCTGTATGAGCAAGTGATTGTAGCCTGAAACATTGCTTTAAAAGTTTTATGAGTCAGATCATTCATGATTGCAATAACGAGATTATTCGTGGTAGGCTCCTTGTTGTGACAATGGTTCTTTGTTTGAAGTCTGCGTTGCATATCTGTTATACTTCTGATATGCAGCATGCTTCTCTGCTAGAAAATAGTGTTGCAGCAGGGAACTCAAAGTGAAGGTCAGTGCTGTTAAATTCCAGATGTTGCTCAGTACTGGAAATAATCGACAAGGTTCATAGTTGAATTACAGTCTTTAATTGTGACTTTCATTGAGATACTAATGCTTCCCATTGCTCCTGAGGCTGGTTCTTTATTTGTTTTGGGTTTTTTTTAGTACATTCTGGTGTGTTGTTTTTCTTTCTTTTTTTTTAATTCTATCTGCTGATTAGAACTGAGTAAGTACTGCTAAGAGCATTTCATTTCTCATGACCACCTAAGAGGTTCTCTTGTGATAATGGTGGTCCTTTATGTACAAATAATTCTGTTAAAGGAAAGTAAAGAAACACTGGGGTTTTCTTCGTGTTTGGATTCAACTTAATTTTAACATCTGCCTGTAATATTATTTTTAAATGGTGCTTGTTTGCATAAAATAACTGCTATCAAGTCCCTGCGTTAGAAGGTAATTGTCTCCCACTGCGAGGTGCTGATGCTTTGTGGTGGAGCTGTGACTAGGCCTAGGTAGTGTTTCTGCAAGCTTATGGCTAGGGTTTGTCTCCTGTACTAATGGATTGTCAGGCTGACACCAAGGCGTGTTGTGCTCCAGACCATTCCTGAGGGGATTGTCCCTGAGTGCTCTTCCTCTGCCTCGTTTGCAGAGTGGCTGTGGCGCTTTCCCTGGTGAGGCAGGCTGGGGAGTGGTTGGTACCAGAGTCTTCCTCCTCTAACAGCATCCCACCAAGTCTGCAGGCAAATCTGCCTGCACAGAGATCAGGCATCCTCTGCGACCACTGACAAGGTGATGACAATGAGTCAGTGATGGTGGCTGTACACAGTACTCCTGCTTCCCTTTGGAAAAAGGAAGAGGCCATCCCACTCTCCGACCAGCGCTTCAGAGGGAATCGCCAGAGCTGCTTGCTGCAGTGGGAGCCTGAAATAACTATGTTTCCCATGGAGAGTGTCAGCAGCTTGTAATGAAAACACAGAGCACGCTTGGTTCCTGAAAAGCACATCTGAAATGAAAATAGTCCTTTTGGTTTAGTTCTTTGATGCTGGATTTTATCCTTGGAGCTCAGAGATTTCATAATGTTTTCATTTGAATCTCTGCTGCTTCATGCAAGGTAAATGTAGCTTAAAATAAATTCAGTGCAACCACTGCAGGGACTCTGTCCTGTGCTTGGGCATGTGGTTCTTAATTTTTCCTCCAATTAACTACTCAATTTATTTACAGGAGAAGATTTATCTGTGTTAGCTATAAATCTTCTGCCCCAGTGTAAATTTAGTTGCAAAATAACATAATATTTATGCACTCACTTTTAGTGATAAAAAAGCAGCAGTTAATTGTTTGACAGGAAGAATAAAGCATTTGACTGTTCTCTATTGTGTGCGGTGTTATGACAGATTTCTTTTGATTGTGCAGCATTGAAATTATACATCAGTAGGGTAAGGTTACATTATGTTATCTGTCTGCACTTCTACAAGCAATTTCATTATTTTAATACAAATTTACAGTGATCTGAGAGCTACATTTTTATATATGGCAATAATCATGCACATATGATTTTTTGTATTGTTAAACAGATCTAAATTTTCTGCGTCTTATAGCAAGGGGCAGACTACTATTACTCTTGAGATACTTGCCAAGTAATTTTATATAAAAACTGATTTTTTTTTTGGTGAAGGTTTTGGTGATCTCTGCAGGTATTCAGATTTTAGCCATTTCAGTTGCAGCTGGAAAAATGTTTTCACTGAAATGGAGATGAATTTTTTGAGACTTATTTTTTCACAAATGGGATTAAATGGGAAAACAACTTAATAATATTGTTTTCCCTCAAAGATTAAAGGATCAGAGCTTACTGGTTAACTTTTCCATATATCTTCATAAGGGCTGTTTAAATTGCAGGCTTTCATCTAGATTTGGACTGTGGTTATGTTTGGTCTTGCTGCATGACTACATACAGTTTCTCAGATGCTGGAAATGTGGCACTTGTTGCTGTTTTTTCCAGTGTCTTGGAGCATGGATTCACCGTTCCTAGTTGTCGACATTGTACATGACTCTTGGATGGCTGAGAAGATGCAGACAGAGTGCACTACAAGTAGCTGTACAGACCTTAGGAAATTGAGTAGATTAATGTAGCGTTATCTTGTTATTTAGTGCAAAAGATGGTATTTTGAATTAGAGGCAAAAAAACAAATGTAAACTGTAGGATCCTGTTCTCAGGATCTCTTGATATGGCAGTTTTATTAAAAAAAAATCCTGGTGCATTTCAGGAGAAATAATATGAAAGCATTTCAGACTTTTGTTTTTGTAATCCAAACTTAGTTACCTGCATTAGTAGATAGTCTTTTATTTTTTTACTATGCCATACGTAGGGAAGCCCTCAGGATCTTATGTTAGTTATAGACATTACGAATGTCAGAAAATATACTGTGAGTCAGGGGTACTGACTTCTGACATTGCCTCCCATTTGTAAAAGTGCAAAATGAGCAATAATTTTATTGTGAGTGTAATGATATACTTAAGCTGTAATTGTAGAGATAGGAAAAAGATCTCCGTGAAGTTAAATATCAAATTTCAGTTGTCTTATTTATTCTTAAGTTTTGAGCAGTTCACAGATTTGTATTTGCATTTTTAAAGCAAATACCAAATTTGAAACTCTTTGCAGCAGGACCCCTGACACCGTTACTGCATGTTCACAATGGAGCAAAAATCTTGAAAAGAAATCCATCCCATTTCCAGTTTCCATGAAACTCTCAGAAGGAACAGTCACATGAAAGTATTTTCTTTAAATTGTTTGACAATGCCATTCAAAAATGTTAACCTACTTGTTAGCTGAAGCACTAACACATAAAGGTAATTCTTAGACCTGTCATTATTCTTTGCTAAATTTATTAACAGTGCTACTATTTTATTCTCTTACTGCAGCTCTCCAGAGCAATGTGTGTATTGCAAGGCAGTCTGCTCAGATTTTCTCTTATAACATCACAGCGTGCTTATTTTTTTTCCTAATTCTCATATAGAAAAGGACATGAAATTTTAATACATAGCCTTAGTAGGGAAAAGTAAGGAGCACAATAAGATAAACTATCCCTAAAAGCACAAGTCTAAATGAAGTCTAAGTAAAGCTCTTAACTGAACTGAACTTTGAAATATTTGTCTAGATTGGTAATGATTTCCTCTGTGAACACTGTAAAAGAAGAAAGACAGAAACTTATCATTACTAGAGATAAATTGCTGCTATCGTGGACACTATGTAACAATCATCTTACTCTATAGTGGTCAGTTTATTTGTATCAAAATTTGCTCCTTAAGATCTTCACAAGTGCTGAGGGAAGAGGTTTTTGTTTTTTTTTCTCTAATGTGGTGGAATTAAAAACTCAACACTACCACTAACACTTTTTCTAGGATACTTCTAGAACAGCTTCCTTACATACATGCTTTTAGCAATGCTGTACCCAAAAGCATCTTTTCCACTTCTCTCAATTTTTGGTCAATGTCCCATGATATCTATACCTCAGGGGTGTCTCCATTTCATTCTTCTGGGTTTGGGGTTGTTCCTCCCATACACAGAGACATCAAAATACTTGTCTACTGAAATGTTTGTTCTCAAGATATCTGGAAGTCAGTCTTGCCCTGAGACTGAATTGGGCCATTGTTCTACTTAGCACTAAATAAACAAAACATCTCCATGCTCACGAATTTGTACAGAGAAATCCATTTCCTCAGTCTTCAATTATAACATTGTTGACACAATTTCTGGATGCCTATCATTGCTGTTTGACGTTACTAGACGAATTCGCAGTTTATGTGGTACCACACCATAATAAGGCTATATTTCCCTGTATATTCCTCTGTCTGAATAATTGTGACTTTGAACAAGTGATGGTACCATACTTCTGTACCATACTGGTGAAATATTTAAACCATGTTACAAATGTGAAGAGGGGCTGTTCCAGCTAGTTTGGCCAGGAGACATCATAATTAATTCTTCTGCATTTACACCCTTTGTAGTTACCAAAAATTTTATAAGGAATTTTTGGCTTGTTATGAGAGCTTGGCTGTAGAGCTGGAGTAACTGACCTTCAAAGCTGAAGAAGACCTTGAAATCTATCGGCTGAATTATCTTCTCTGCACAGTAGACATGGCCTGAATCCAGACTTTAGCTGTCAGAAGGTTTCAGAACAACAAGTAAAGCAAACTGAATGCAGGTTTTGAACTTTTATTAAACTATTGCACAGCCAGTCCGTTTACAACAGCACAAAAGCGTGCATTGATCAAGGCAGGTATCTTGGTAGGCAGGCTCGCAGAAACCTTTTGGAAGCATCCTTTCATTTAGTGGTGTGGTGTGGTGTGCTTGGAATCCCCCAGAGATTACTGTCAACTGCTCCCTCAAAACTCCTAATGGAGTAGGCTTTTCAACAACAAACTTGAATGATGAAGCATGCCTATGACTGATTGCCATCTCATGTTGGGAAATATAACTAATGTCTTGGCTCAGCTGCCAGAACGTTGATGTCCAGTGGTATTTGAGATGTCACAGAGGGTGTCCAACTTGACCTCCAACAGTGGCTCTAGGATGGTGTCTTCCTGTTGGAGACATCCTGATGAATATTGGGGTGGTACCTGGAAACAGTACAGTGTGGTAAGCCCTGTGTTATACAGATTAATCTATACAATTTCATCTTTGACTTTCTACTTTGTTATAAATGTAGATTTAAATGTCTGTTTAAAAGGGTACCAGATTGACAGCAAAGATATCAAGCACTTCTAGCAAGAAATGTTGTTAGTCTTGGTAGTTAGTTAGTAGTTATTGTTGGTCTTCATCTCTTGTAATAATGGACAAATGACCAAAACATATTTCCCTTAGTCTTTTTGATGTGAAGATTAGCAAATGGTAAATTGTCTTTTACATTGGTTGGTGATCTCCTCATTGTAAAACTGAGAGCCTCTTAGGGAAGTTCAGCAAAGCTTGCATTGCATTTGCTCTTGGATAAGAGCCAGAGGATTCCAGTATGGTCGTTCTAGCATGGTTGGCATGTTTTATAAAACAGGTGTCTACAAGTGTGTAATAAATCTTGTTATGCTGATAAACCTGAACAGATAATTTAAAAGTATTTGTTACAGTGAACAAGAATGGTAATTTGCCATGTCAATGAAACAAAATATAAGCAGCATTTCCGTAACGTGTGTGATGTACATTAATTCTGTAATGTAATGGCTCCGTTGTGTGAGCTGTTTTTAAATTCCTGTTCAAGATGTTCTTGATGCAGATGTTCATACGTTTTCTTTTATCACTTGCTGTCTTTCAGTTAAAATTCGAAAAACTGATTCTCATTCACAGAGTTACCAGCCAGTCATGTTAACAAACAACAGCCCATAACAAAGAGTATAAAATTAATGGGGAAATGGAGAACTGAATAATACACATTAAAATATATATGTAGTAAACTAGAGACATAAGTAGGGTTTCATTACCAAAGAGTCACTTTTCCAGGTGGTGTTCTAGTATTTTCTTTAAGATCAAGAAAGCTTTTTGATCCTACCCATATCACATCAGACTGTTGCTAGTTAAGTTCCTAAGATGCAGCTATGTCAAGTATTCTGGAAATCTTTGCGAAACAGACTGCTCCTTTTACTGCAATGAATTTTGTCATTAGCATTATGAGTTTTAGAGGGGGTTTACACATTTTCTTACAAAGGTTTTAAGTCTCAGTCCTTATTTCAGAATGATGCTCCATGGCATAATTATCTCATTTTGGAGTCCCATGACCTCCAGAGAAAGGTCTTCAATATTTTGTAAAGTTCATAAACAACTGTGAAAAAAAAATAAGCTCAAATTCTGTAGCTTCCATGACTACAGTACTGAGTTAAAAAAATAAGGCTTTACAAGGAGACAGTTACATTGCATTTACTAGTTGGCAAAAGCTCTTCTAAGACCCGAAGGATATGCTGTAGTTTGGACTCTGTTCCTCAAGTGCCTGACACACTCCAAAGATTGCTTCCAACTCTAGGAAAAGCTAGAAACTGTGACCAAAAATTTCAAAAATGCAGAGTACCAACACAGAAAACTCTGGATTCTCCATTGCTTTGTTTTCCCCTCCCCCATCCACCCCCTACTCCCTCCTACCCCCACCGAAAAAAAAAACGTGCTGAAGTTGAAGAACAGTTAGTCAGGACCTGTAGAGGAGTATCTATCCAGTATAACTGTATATCTGTATCTATATAGTAGATCTATATTGTGTCTGTATATTCAAGATCTATGTATGAGTTGTTTATTTAACAAGTGTGACCTGCATAACATATTAAAGGATAATTCAGTCCCTCCTTCCTTTAAATGCTAATTTTGGAAAAGTTGTTCATCACCTGGATTTGAGCTGAAAAATGGAGATGTACCAGGCTCTTTTCCTCTCTGTAGGATGTTTCTTCTTTGCCCATGAGCCCTGATAATACGTCTGACCCTGAGCATACTTTTCCTAAGTGTCTTTGCACTCCTGTTGCCTCCATTTCTCCTGCTTGAGTTACCCAGCTAGAGCTAAGGGTAGCTTAGGTGAAGTAACAACTTTTTCACTTTATTTTCAGACTATTTTGATCATCCTGAGTTTAGGAGCGTGAATTCCTCTTGGAGTCTGTCTGAGATGCCAGATGAAAGGGAGACGGTTGTTCAGTGCATTGTCTGAAAAAGTAGATATGTGAATATTCTTCCAATTGGGAATACTGTTTCAAGTAAAGCACTCCTTTTATGTGCCCTGATATAATGAGAGTCAGTCAATTGTACAATCTAGTTCTCTTAACTGTATATTGTGGGGAATCTGCAGATCTAATTTCGAATTTCTAAAGAGGGTTAGAATCTATACATAAAAGACTCGATGAACATGTGAAATACTGTGAGAACAACTGGTGCATCATGCTTTGGTTCAGGTGTAATCACATTTTGTGACCAAGAGGAGGAAGGGAGCATGATTTACAGTGTTGTAATTTGTGGTGCTTTTCATGTGTTTTGACATTGCAACAGGATTGGGGCTCATTTATTGTGTACTGTTGATCTTTCCTAGATAGGCATAATAAGGATGGAAGCAAGAAAACCGTGGTATTGATGACCATGCTTATAAGAGAGTCATGTGATAATCCATTCTGAATCAAATGATGATGTGTAATAAACAAACACCTACCACAAAGAAAAAAGCATTAGGATGCCTACACTTGGATGAAAAATAAAAGTGAAATACCCATTCAGTTATACTGCATTTCCCTTTATTGTCATATGTATGAAAAGAAAATAATTGCACCAAAATCAGTGAAATTATATTTGAAAAAAAAGGTGGGAATGAACTCCTGCTACTTGTTTCCTGGAGAGCTGAAAAGTTCCAGTTCGCATCTTGAAGGGATTGTATGTTGTGGTTTCACCATATTTGGCATTTATGTGAATAGTTAAGAAATTGAAGTGAATAGAAAGTTTATATAGTAGTGAGCTACAGATATGATCAGGTGGAAGAGAGGTTCGGTGAATTTGGTTCTTGCATTGGAAGCTGTGGGGTTACCAATACATACATGGATGAGAGTTGAGAATAGTTTCCAGTTTAAAGCAAAAACTGGCATAAAGGTAATCTTTGATGACTCCATCCTTTCCACTTGGTAATTGAAAGTAGTATATTTAGACAAGGGGTTATTTTTCACAGTTTTATGTGTGTTTGCATGCACAGGATGATTTAGACTTTTATATGTAAAATAGATATAAATCAAATAACGTAGAAGTTCATGTTCTTGGTTTGTTTTGTGTAGTCTTAAGAACTAAGATATAAGTGTATTTTAACATTTTTTCTTGCAGGATTAATGTTAGATTTTACATGGAATGAAGGAAAGATTTATATAAACCATTTTGCCTCCTTTTCTGTGCTCAGAAAACTTGTGAGTTGTTATTGCCTCTCTTGGCCAACGTGTAATGACCCAGCATTTCCACTGCTGAAGATTGATTTCTTGTGCAGAAGTTGATTATACAAATTAATCTACCTGAGCTGTTTTCCTGAGTTTCTGCCCAGTCAGTGTGATGTTGCTGTAGGGGTAGGTGACCAAGCCTGAAGTTCTTGCAGCAAATCACATGCACAGGGTGCATCAGGACATGGGTGCAGTACACAGTGGATGTCACGTTTGTAGTATCTTGGACCTTATTTGAATAAAAATATGGAGACTTTACTCCTTACAGATTGAAAATCAGTTGAATGAATGAAGAATTGTACAAGAGTTGAATTATTTGTTCTAACACTGACTTTCAAGTGAGGCTGGATTGAAATTACCCTGCCTCTGATTTAGAATTGGAAGAGCTTTTAGAAACTAAAATTAAACAGAAAGAGGATCTAAAGTTACTATCTGGTTAGTGGAGAACAATTCTATGCTTTTGGCAATGCTCACTGCATATATTCTCCATAGTAATCTGATCAACATAAAAATAGTTTGTCACCACGTATGAATGTCTTGTGCTTGCATGGATACTGCCGCAAGACTGCAGGTACATGGCTTCTGTAAAAGAGTGGCACAAATAGCAAATATGACACAGACCAGATTAAGAAAGGAATTAAACAGGTTTTATACATGGTATCTCCAGTATTCAGAAAGAATTGCACCCTTTTGTTGTCACAGTGAAACACGTGTGCTACTGGCCAGACCCTTCACTGTAGCCTTGTCTTGTGATTATTTTCAGTGATGATGCACACTCTTTTGTACCAGAAGGGAAAGAAGCTAATGAACTCCTTTACAAATACATGTGAAATATGCAATAAATAAAATCTTGTGAGAGTGCTGCTTAAGGTTATAGTGTTCATCTGTCAGCCTCAGAAGAAAATTCCAATTATAATACCAGCACTATGAGTGGTTTGTTATTTATGTAGCGTGGGTATCATAATGATTTATTGGTAATTTACTGAATAGTGGCATGAGGCACTGGTTTGTTTTATGGCTGTCTAAGAACATAGTTTAGTGTTAATGTTTCATATTCTTCAAACCGAAGTGATTTGGATGTCTTCTGTGTTTTATGGAGGTCTGGTGTTATATATAAATGTATTTTACCTTACTGATTTATCAGCTTTTCAAAACCGTACCTGAACTATCTCAAATACTCTTCTGTCCCAAATCATTCCGTCTGTGTTACAGTCCCTCAGACATCAAGTCCCGACAGATGCCTGTTCTGTATGATCATCTGTGCTTTTATTCCCTGATGGCAAATGTAATTCAAAACCAGTAATTCAAAACCAGTAGCTCTTCGAACTTTCTACAACACTCTTCTCTTTTTATCTGCTGCTGTCTTCTTATACAAGTATTATTAGTATCTCTTATTTCTCTCCAATAAAGCTCCCAGGTACCTCAGAGGTGGACTACTGTGTCCATTAGCCATATAAAACCTTGTTTTCTAGGAGGGCAAAAGAAGCATAGTTTCTCTTAGTCGGCCTAGTGTGGGAATTTGGAGAGGCAGAATGTAATTAATTATTGAGCTTGAATTTTGGCCAAGACTCTGTTAGACTGAGAGTTACAGTTTATTAATTTCTTTCACTCTTGTGATGATAGGTGAAGCAGGAGGGAGACGAGAGTGGGATTTTTTGCTAACTCAGGCAGTTTGGACTCTTGCTGTAGCAATGTGTTTCAGTTGTCATAATTTTAAGCTGGACTGCTTTATGTAGCTGTGGCAGGAGGATGGAGAGGGGGTGAAAAAATGATAGCAGAGCTTTAAATGAAATTATTTGGAGGGAAGAAAATGGTTAATTATACATAAATTAAGCTTACAAAAAAACAACCAGAGCATGAAGGAGCTACAGTGCATGCCCTCTGCTTTTCACAGACAGTTTCCAATTCACTTGGTGCTTTGTGTTGTTTTCTAAGGCAATTCTTTTCACTTTATGTGCATCAATACACATTTTACCATCGTCTGTTGATTGTAACCTTTAAGCCAAATCTAGCAAGTGTCTAGTAGGCTCTTTAGCAATTAGATCAAATATAAATAAAGAATTTGTGGTGTAAGTTATGTTATATTTTATTTGATTCCCCTGCTAGCTCTAGAGTTAATTTTTGTGGGGAAGAAATTATGACAGTGACAAGTATTAAGACTGAATGCATCCAGAATTGGGAGGGAGGAGAAGTTATATATCCACTGAGACCACTTTTGCCATATTGTTGGGAGCATATGCCTCAGCAGACAGCACTAATAGGGATAGTTTTATGTGGTGGAGGAATGAGACCAGGGAGTAGAAATTTTGTCTTTGACAAATATTTCTCTTGTGAAGTTTCAGTTGTGTTCTCTTCATCACCAAAATTTTTCAAATGTTATCTGACGATTTACATTAAAATGATGGAAGAAAATTATTCCATATCCTAACTTCTCTGAATCTCTTTGGTCTTCTTAAATGCATGATATGCGAAGTCGCTATATGTTTCTGTTCGAAAATAATAACGAAAATAATAATTCATATTGAAAGAGATCTGTTTTTCTTCTATCTGTAAGGAAATGCTTGCATTCTGAAAACATTGTAGTGTAATGCTGTAATTATTCTGCTTTCCTTGTAAAACAAGATGTACTTTGTCCTGTTAAAATTAGAACTACTTAAGAGACACTGCAGTTGTTACGAAATTGCAAATCATCTCTCTCCCTGGGAGAATGTGATCTCTTTCACTGAAGGAAAGTTGGCATTAATAATGAATATTAAAGTTTATATCTGTGGGAATAAACTATATTGTACAGAATAGGAGGAAAAGCAGGGTCCAACTGCATAGGCAGCATTCGTTTTCATCTTCTGCCTTTTCATTGTACAACCAGCTGGTTGTGGAATTCGCTGTTGAAATGAGGACAGGTGAACAATGTAGAAAGTGAACTGAAGATTAAAAGAGATGATAATTAGTAATTTAAAATAATACATTTCTGTGTCTATTTCTAAGTATAATCTCTGGGTACAACCTTGAATCTCCAGTCACAAAGTTTTCTGCCTCATTTAATTCCATTTCAACTCCGGACTGTGGTGTGGTGGCATGAGCAATACCCTCTCTGTATTGAGCAACCCACTCAAGAAGGGTAAATGATTAACCAACATTGCAGTTCCTTTCTGACTGCTGATCAAGAATCACCACAGAAATCAGTGTAAACCTTCAAAAATTCTCCTGTGCTGAGGCAGGGTCCTCGTCCGACTTGCCTGCCCGCAGAGGACAGCAATTGAGGACTTCCCTGTCTTTGCCACTGCCTCCTGGTACGGTGACCTTGAGAGTGCCGGCATGTCGCAGCCGTGGTGGAGCAAATGTGCTGGAGCTGAGTCCAAGCTGTGGTTCCTCCGAAGGCAGGGGTATGGGGCTTTTACCTGCACCAGCTCTGTGCTACTGCTAGGTAGTAGGTGGTGAAGGAGGTGTGCACTGGGCTACACAGTAGCTATAGAGTAAACACAGTGTTTGCCCTTCCAAAGGGTTTTGATTAATGTTTTCGTCTCAGTCGTGGTTGGTGGCACCAGTGTCCTCTCCCCAGGACTGCTGAATTGAAGTTGTCTATAGCTGGATTTGTAAGGAAAGAGGGAAGAATTTAAAAGACATCGTTTTCTTTAAAAAATACAGTAAAAGCTGTCTGCCTGATTGCTGTTTCTACTTCAAATCTTCTCATTTTTTATAGATAGGTGTCTAATCATGGAAACAGGGGGTAAGTTTATATACCCTTTAAAAAAGACTGCATTTATGGGGATGCTTAGAGGCTGAATAATAGGACACCTGCATGGAGGTGCCTAAATATCTAGGAGCAGCATGTTATGGTTGGTATCTGAGGACATTAACTTTGTTTTGTCCCTTTCTGAGTTATCATGTTATGATATCCTCTTAAAGCACATTTTAGTTTTGCTCAGGGCTGCATACAGACACAAGACACAGTGTGCAAAGTTGAGTGCTTGTACTCCACCTGTGACCCAGTCTGGCTGTTTCTTTTCATAGTAAACTCATTATCCAAGTCACTTCAGTCACCTAAATAAATCCTCTTCTTTTTAATCTGTCCTCCAGTGGATCCTACGCACAGTTCTTTTTTTCACAGGTGGCCTATATGGGCAGTGTACACTTTCTTTCTCCTCCTCATTTCAACTTTTCCCCCCCAAGGAGCGCGGGTCAGCTTGGTCCTGCTCTTGCCCCCTCTGACCTCCAATCTCATGCTGTGGCACAGGCAGGGAAGGCATCTCACTGTCCTTTCCTCCCGTGAGGATGGTGCTTGTCAGTGTACTTAGCATTAAACCCCCTATCCAGCACCTCTCACTAAGTTTGCGCAGGTTTGAAGTCTCATCAGATTTAAACTGGTTTTAACTGGCCTGGCAAAAGACACTTCCCTGTCTGAAAAAGCACTTTCTGCCTGTTCGAAACATGAAGGATATTTGAATTTTTTAAGGAGGACCTACCAGGTATTGTTTTCTCTTTGTGAAACAATGTCTTTTTTTTCCCCCTGTTTTTTATCTTGGAAATCACTGAACATTTTGGCTGATGTAAGTAAAATAATAGCCTGAGGCACACTTCCACCATGGAAAGTTTCAATCCGAACAATTAGTCTGGCAAAATTATAAGCAAGTGAAAATCGGATCTTATGGGAAATATTGGATAATCCTTAGTAACAGGGTGTTTCACAGTTCCCACCTATGTGTGTTCAATTTGCCAGAATGCTTTCTGTTGAACATATGTGCAGCTTGCACATGCTCTTATCCAGTCCACTCTGCTAAAATACGTATCACTTAATTAAATAATCCACTTAATGTGCATAAGATTCACTCTGTCTTAATGTGGCTGCAGCTAATCATATGTGTTGTTAAACCTATTAATTGCTTATCATCGATTTGCCTAGTTTGAGTTTTATAACAGCAGAGGACCAAATGCTCAGTGTCTTTTATAACTGTTGCTACTAGACATATTAGAATAATTATAAAATTTTGTCCATCCTCAAAAATGCATGGTAAATTTATCATATCATGGGTCAGTAATTGAAATGCTATTGTGACATAGAAAACTGTCTTTCAATTAATGGTTCAGGAAAACAATAACTTAGCGGAAAGCCTTCAGTTTTCATTCTTCTAATACGTAATTTTGCTTAATTCCATATTGCGTTGTTCTCTGTGGGAGTCCAAGGAAGGCTTTGGCTGAATATTCTCTACCCCTAGCTAAGAGACTCTGTTGTGTTTTCATTACATTTTCCTCACATAATAACTCACTGTTGATTTTAAAAAGCCTTTAATATTTGTGTCTGTGTGTCCTAAACAATAAGCTGATCCAAAATGAAATGTGATTTATTGCCTTCCGATCTAACACACAGCTTTTCCTTGTGAAAAACAGCGTATGAGTCTGGGTGCTAACTGCAGCTTGAGAACAGATAGCTTTCTTCCAGTGTAGGGTGCCAGTATGAGGCCTTTTTTTTGTTTGGATGACCTCTCTTGCCCACATTCCTTATAATAATTTTTTTCCTATATTAAAGTATACTTCTCAAACCAACTCAGTCTTTGTGGAGAAGTCAACCTGTGGACATAGTAAAATACTGAGACAATGGGTTGCATCTACCCTTAGTATTCCTGAGACCAGAATGGAATTGCCAGGGTGCTATGGTAAGCCTTTCCTTCAGCTTGGTTGTTCTGATGAGTCTGTGTTGTGCCACTGGGACAAGTCTGGTGCTGGCAGGGAGGCTGAGTCTTCCTGGGGAAATGGGGAGAAGGAAGGTCGTGTGCAGAGAACACTGTCTTAAAGCTTGCAATTTTTAAAGGAGCTGTCTGCATGAATGCTGTAGCCTTGAAGGAATGATGATCTCAGGAGATCACTATGGCTGAACCCCGGGACATATACCCATTTTATGTGAAGAGCCTTCTCACAGTGCTACAGGTAGAGGTGTATAAAACTGAGTGGCCTAGCTAAACTTAGGAAATCATTGCCCAGCATTAAACATTTTTATTTGGGACTTGGAGTGCAGGAACCTCTACTACTTAGTTCTTTCGGATACGTAGCAGATACTTTCTGCTTTGGGAGCACAGGAGGGAAAGGATCAAAAGAAAAAAGTAAGCAAAGCATTTGAAAATTCAGTGTCAGTGCGCAACACATGATCAAAGCCTGCTAGAAAACCTTTGTAAGAGAAAAGATGTGCAGCTGGAATGGTAATTTGTTGTTTGGAGAAGTTCTTTTGGGAAAGGGAAGGTGGTTCACTGACTCTTCACATGGTCACAGGGAGAGTGTGGTTACTTTCCTGGTTTTGTGCACTGTCCTGGCACACAATCATGATTTAGCCAAGTTTTTCCTCCTCCGCTAGTCTTTTCAAGGTGGGCAGAGCCCAGAATCATTTTGCCCCAGTGTGATGGCACTGTGCCTTGCAGTCGATCCTAGTGTAGGAGGAAATGATGGAAGAAAGAACAAGAAGGAGGCGATAGCAGAGTGGGGAGAGAAGAAGAGAGAATACAGTAACGTTGGTTTGTGGGAACGAAGAATCATGTGTTAGGGAAGAAGTTGGCTCATGTGTGCATTGAGATCTGCACCACACATGCTTATGTGGTGTTCATGCCCAGTGACCTCATCCATGTGCAGGTCTGGATATTGCAGTGGTTGAAGTTTGCTGGCTGTTTTTGGCAGAGGATCCCCGCTCCTTGCGGAGTCACTTGGAGACTTGTGAATACTATGAATCTTATACTATATTCTGTTGCAAGGCTTTGAAGGTGGATGGCAGATGGAATAAGTTCATCCTCTGGTTATTTCATTCCTCAACTAAACCTGCTTTCTATTTGTGCCTCTGTGAGCTCATTCATTTGCATTCCCGTACTGTACTCTCTCTTACTTTTTTCTTTTATTTTTCCTGGACTGTCTTATTATAGAGACCCCAAAATCCAATCTCGGACTTCTAAGTCCATTCAGACACAGAGGAGAGGTCATAACCTGTTCCATGTGCAGGCTGCTGGGAATGTCGGCACTCCCACAGAAAGCATAATGACAGTCTGGATCAGGGATTTAAGTGTAGGCTGAAGCCTCTCTCTCTCCAAATGCTCTCAGCTGGATGCAGCGTTGTTGAGATGTCTTACCTGAAATAGCACTTTGTCCCTAGCTCAGACTTTTGTGGAAGGAAAGGCATGTTAACTGGAACCAAATGGATAACTATTTCCTGACAGTGTCACCCAGCCCTACTCTGGATGGGCCAAGGCTCATAAATGTCTTATGCTATTCTTGACATGGCTGTGTGATGGCAGTGGTTGGTATTTCCATTTAGAGTGACTGATTTTTAGGTTCTGCATCTAGCATTCCTTGCTACTTTTTATTGTGAATGAGTATGAAACTCTCCTGTGGTCTCCATAGTTCTGCAGTGAAGGTAGAACTGTTGACCCAAGAGACAGAAAATATTCCCATAATACTTTGCCCCATCTGTTTTCGAATTGACTGATGATGGAGGACAAGGGAGGATAAAGGTAAAGAATAGCAAAATAAAATTGTTCTGTTGCATCACAATTCTCAAAGAATGTTTGTAAATATCAGTGTTGCTTTTCCTCAGGCTGCTGGTGGTCTTCAGTCAATTAAATTCTAATTATTGGATTTTTTTTCTCTAGCAAGGCTTCTTAAATGTCTTTGTGCTGTTACATGTGCCTGGTGTCATTTTACTAGCTAAAATAATCAGTCAAGTTTTGTGTATTTTAAGTGTGTACTGGATAAGCAAATAATAATGGGAAACATGAAAGTATAGGTCAAATTAGGAATTAAAAGTTGGTGTAGTCTGAATGTGAGCCACATGAGTCTGAAGTGTCTGGTTAGTTTAAATTTTGTAACTGGGAAAACAATGAAAAGGAAACCTAAGTACGTTAAATAACTTCCAGATACTACACTTGGTTATTCTGGATAAAGCAGAATATTATCCAAAAATTCCGTATTTCTTTTTGTGATCATCCTTAGGAAAGCAATCAAGATAACATAAGATCTGTGAGCTGCCATTTTCCCCGCTAGCTGTAAAAAGTTATTCTGGTGATTTGTACTTGAGCAGATGATTGTGACTTTTCTTATTGTAGTCCTCATTTTCATTTTGAATGGAGATATTGATCTGTAAAGCTGTACTTGATTTGTATTTCCGAAAAAAAGTAGCAACTGGTAGGATATCTATAGGAAGATAGGAAAAATGTTATTTAAAGATATTAGATCCTTTAATAACAAGTTATCCCTGCTTTTCAGTGTAGTTGATCCTACTACTTTTTTCTTCCTTCTCAACTCCACTGAGGGCTTGTATCCTGAGAAGACCTCCATTCCTTACAGTTTGTGTCTGACCTCCCAACAGTAGTACTTGTTTACCTAGAGAGATAATAGTTTTCTGGAGAGCATCCAGCTGATAACTTAGTTTTTCATTAGACTCCTTTTTCCTATTAGTTATCTCCTGTTAGTTGATCTGTGTCATTTGATAAAACTAATTAGGTAATAAAAAGACTGCTACTGAACTCCTCCCTTTAATTTTGGCATGGTGAAATGTACTTCTTGGCACCTTGCTCTTTCCTCGTAAAGACAGCTTTCAGTTGACAAACAACGCTAATCCGAAAGAAAACATGCCAGTTCACTCATCTTCTTGATATATCCCTGTGCCAGAACAAAATAGTTCCTAACAAATTATTTGTACCGAAGATAGTGACATAACCCTGGCTCTGTTTTAGAGTTTTGCAAATGTTTGCAGAACATCTCAAGAGGCCAGTCTAAAAATACTCAATGAAACCATTCAGCATTCTACTAAAAGCATTTTGTTTCCTAGGATTTTCCTCCCTGCTGAAAATGCCCTCCCACAGCTGCATTAAATTTATTAGAAGGTGGTGCAGGTATAAGGTAGGATCATCACATTTTATATTTTATTTTAAATTCTAGCCTAATTTTCAGGTTTTCTTTTTAGATTATTTGTTTTGTTAAAAAGAAATCTCAATTGAAGGACAGTTTATTAGTTTCAAGTTGAAGTATACCCATCCATTGAGAAAAAGGCTGATCAGATTTTGTTCCGTAAGAGTTTTCAGTTGGAAGGTTAGAGTTGGCAGGATATGCAGCATTTCAAAGATAAATAGCAATTACCATTTCTATATGGCAAATGGTCTCTGCTACATTCTAATGAGGTAGAAATTGCCTGAGGGTGCTGCTAGATTTTTTTCGTGATGGCTGCATGTGTACACCAAAGAGGAAGGTCTCAAAGCTTCCTTTGAGAAGAATATGGATGCACTCTGCTCATATGTGAAATCTGTAGAAATTAACTACAGGTTATCTTCTGTTTGTGGTGCTGGAGGAGAAATATGCCCAGAATACTCAAAGATCCAGAGACCAAAACCACCAGAAATTGGAAGGAAACAATTGTCCAGGTTTCAGATCTTGCAGAAGTAGCAATTGGTTAATGGAGAGATGACCAAAGATAGACTTGTAGCTTGGCTGATGCTGCATAATAACCTACCCAGACTCATACAGGGTCTGGAACAGCCGATGGAAGCCATGGAGGCAACCTAAGGTCATATATGGACAACGGAACTGAACTCTTATCTAGTCAGGTGGCCAAGAAGGTCAGTGGCATCCTGGCCTGTATCAAACAAAAATGGTGTGGCCAGAGGACCAGGGCAGTGATTGTACCTCTGTACTTGAATACTGTGTTACATTTTGGGCCCCTCACTACAAGAAGGACATTGAGGTGCTGGAGCGCATCCAGGGAAGGGCAACAAGGCTGGTGAAGAGGCTGGAGAACAAGTCCTGTGAGGAGAGGCTGAGGGAAATAGGGTTGTTTAGCCTGGAAAAAAGAAGGCTGAGAGGTGACCGTATTCCTATCTACAACTGCCTGAAAGGAGGTTGTAGTGGGGTGGGTGTTGGTCTCTTCTCCCAGTTGACAGGTGATAGGGTGAGAGGAAATGGCTTCAAGTTGTACCAGGGAAGGTTCAGATTAGACATTAGGGAAAATGTCTTCACTGAAAGGACTGTCAGGCACTGATAACAGGCTACCTGAGGAGGTGTTTGAGTCACAATCCCTGGAGGTATTTAAAAGATGGATAGGTGATTTGCTCAGGGATATGGTTTAGTAGTGGACAGGTGCAGTTGGACTCAATGATCTCAGAGATCTTTTCCAACCAAATGATTCTATGATCTTCAGAGATGTAACAACCCCAAGATAGTAGCATATGAAATTTTAAAATCAGTGGTATGATAGACTTGGATAGTACTGAGGGGGTAGGCTTATAAGTGAATCATATGATAAATAAATTATGGGAGTGATAGTGAGATGCAGTTAGAGCAAACAGAAGTGACTGTTTTAAAATGAAAGAAAAATTGAAGTTTGTACTTCTATTTGTCCTAATTAGATTCAGAAAAAAAAATATTTACTTGCTTTCTGTCCCTGAACATTTTTTTTGAGTCTCCTCTAGATGGACTTACAGCCAACTCTGACTCAGGAGCATTTAGCTAGTAGGATTTCTGAAATGGTTATTAAGTGGTTATTATCCTCTGGAGTTGCTGCTTTTTTCTATCAGGAATGCTCCTGAGATTTTGCAATTTATAACCTACCATAATGTCAGCTAAAACTTCTGGCTGTTTTGACTAACATACCTTGTATTTCAGGCAGATTTAATTCTGCATTTCTGACATTAAACATAAAAGCTTCCCAAGCAAATGCCAGTTACCACTGCTAGTGAACTGAAAGCATGAACTAGCCTGCCATTGTGTCAAATCTTGTAATTGCTTTTTACTCATAAGTAGCTCTGGAAATCCAAATGGCCAAGCCTGTTTGTACTGCATGCTTTAATTTACTGTACTGTTCATTTTCACTTCAGGCAGTTTCTCAGTGCTCCTGACTGAAATTCAGTAGCACAAGAATACCTTATCAAGGCCTTGTGTGAATTGTTCCAGTGCTTTGCTAAGGGGTGCATCAGTGAATTTTATCTTGTGTGGTGTGATTTATAGCTTACTGTGAAAAATATTCTCCAGGATTATACATTTGCTAAGAGGTGGTGCTCAGAGTCTCTGTATTTATAGGCAGCTCTGCTGTACCTGGCAGCATGACATCCATTTTCCCCCAGGATCCCTTCCCTGTCTGGGCTGCATTGATGCCTGTCCCTGCTGCCTTAAGTGAGGATGTAGAGCCCTGCCAGAGGTGCTCTTGCCAGCAGGGTTACGGCTCTTTCTGGCCTGACCCCCAAACAAGGGCACAGATAAGGAACAGAGGAGGCTACAGCCTGGTTTTGAATGGAGTTGCTGTTGGTTTCTCTGTTGGTTTCACAGCTCAAAATTTAGCTGTGGCTTCTGTAGTGCTGTCAAGCTTTGGTCCATGGGAAGGGAGAGAGACTGCTTGACTTTTACAGCTGCAGTTCTGTCATAGCACCACAAAAAAAAGGTGAAGCAGTTGAAGAGGAGCATTGTTCTCATTGTCCTGGTAGGAGACAGCATAGCACCTCTGCTGTTTTTTTGGACGAGAGCTGCCCTACCCACTTCCTGTTTGTCCTGCTGCAGATGCTGCCTGTACAACTCTGGAGATAAGCAAACCTCTCTATCTCCTCTCTCACATGTGAAGGCAATGCACTTAAATATAACGTCCTTTTCATTTCAGAACACATAAACAGCTGCAGTGACTTCTGCAGAATTTCTTCTATAGTAGGGATTGCTGTTGTGACACTAGATTCTTTTCAGGTTTAACCAGATTGTGCTTAGGTGAGGCAATTATTATAATTTTTTTCTGAATGAACACATCAGAGAAATGCCTAAACCCATTAGAAGATTTTAAGGGGAAAACCCCACCCTATTTCACTGCCATGTTAGTGTGAGCTTTGCTGAGAATTCAGCAGTGGATGACATTTTACAGTGCATTTGTCTGGTGCTAAAAAAAAAAAAGCTTTCTGATGTGTGCTAAAATTACATGGAATATATGTAAGAGCTAAACTCGAGCATACCTCTTGCAAAAGAAAGTTAAAATTGGAAGGAAAATGTACTAAATATAGTAAAAAATATACTAAAATATACTAAATCAGTGTGAGGTATGACAATGACTTTCATCTGTGCATGGGATTTTTATGAATTTCACAAGATCCGTAAGAGGAAGAGATGATTTGGCTTGACTTACAGATACTGCAGCAGAAGCAAAGTAGTTAAGTAACTGTCTGTAGCAGAACCAGAATGAAATCTGAATCGGCTCTTCCTGGTCTCTCACCTTGTTCCCTGGTTGCTTGACCGTCAAGGCAGACCAACACCAAAATGTCAGAAAGGTCTACAGGTTTTTCTTGATTTTGATATTTCTTAGCTCATTTAACAACTTTGGTTCCCTGTAACAGACATCATTTGTACCACAAATGCATAAAAGTGGTTTGAGCATGTCTGCCTCCAAATGTATTTTATTTTTAGAAACTGCAGAATTTTCCCCTGTTCTTAACCATTTCCTGTGTTTTTGCTCCTAAGCATGAGAGATGAAGGCAGCTATTTATGTGATTAAGGCATGAGAATAGAAATTGTACTTCCTGGGCTTATAGATGCAAGTCAGATTTGATGGTCAGTCCTTAAGCAGACTAACAACAAGTGAACTTACTTATCTGTAAAAGAATATTGGTCTTATTAGAAGTGCATTGGACAAGGGAGGCTACGTTAGTATTTGAAAAGTCCTGTGGGATCCATGTAGAAAAGTATCTGTAACAGTGTTGTTAAATCAGTGAGAGTGTAGGAGTATGTTCACCTGTAGGAAGCAGTGAGATAATTAAGGTAAACAAGAACAAGACACACTGAAATGAGCGTTGACACATGGAGTTAATTTGGAACAATTAAGTCTGTGTGTAGACAAGATCTACACAGTCCATTTGAACTGCACAGTATTATGTGAGTAAAGGGTGCAGGATTAGACCCATTGTTTACAGATTTACCTAATGCTTTAAACTATTTGGATGAATGGTGTTACACAAATGTTAGGCATAATTATTATTTAATTATGACCACATGTTTACTTTGAACATAGTCCTATGCTTAATGTGTAGAAAAGCCAGGATAACATTGCAGCTTCAGTGTGTGAGCTACTGTTTGCCAAGCAGCATTTCGCTAATGGTTTCTCCTTTCGTGTGATGAAAATGCGTCCCTGGACTCTGAAGTTGCATGTTGTGGTATGTAATAGGTGAATAGTTTTCTTAGAAATACCTTCAGCTTGGACATTTTGAAATAGATGCATCTGAGATAGAATGCTAACTTATTAAAATTAATGGTATTAAATGTGCTGCTTGTGATCTGAGATGCCAGTATGTCATTCCAGTTACTTTGAGTGTGCAGAAAGCAAATTTCCTAGTATGATTCATAAAATCAGGAGTGCTACAGAATTTCTATAATTCATGTGTTGCACTTGCAATTGCATTTAAATGTTTAAACTGTTATAAAATTTCAGATTCTTTAAACTTAATTTAGTTTTTTCACTTCTAAACAGAACGAAGCTGGTTTTCTTTTGGCTCTGTGTTTTGACGTTTTCCTTTGCTCAGATGATCTATTTCAGATATCGTGGAAAGCTTAAGATAAGCTTATGAGTGGCTACAGATGTAAGCAAGGAAAAGAGCTTAGTGGTTTGGGTTTTTTTTCTTTAATCTTTTCACATTTGTTGTTTCTTAAGGAACCTGATAAGAAATAGAATTCTGAGGAATGTATAGTACATCCTAGACTGCAAGAGAGGGGACGCTATTGTGTGTCCTTTTTACTAAGTTAATGCTTTTTTGAGTGACTAAAGATAATGGAGAATGCTAGCCTTTTCTGCAGAATGCTTTTAGTGCTTTGAATGGAGATAGCCCAATCCCTTTGTGCGTGGCATTTCACGGTGTTTGTTGGCTCTACTGAGAGGGGAAAAAGACCTCAAGAGCAGAGGTTGTGCACACAGACTTCTGTAAAAATCACCCTCATTAATTCAAGAAATATTAGTCTTTTCTTTAACTGAATACAGGAATCTTACAATTCCTGACTCTATCAGTCCTGAATCCCATATAGTAACTGCAGCTCTTGTGTTTCTTATAGTTTAAGTCACTTGGTTTTCCCTGTGGGACTCCCTTGACACCCTTTCCCTCGAGTAGATGAGCTTTTGAATCCTACCCACCAGCACGTAGAAGGTGGTCTGTGAGTCTCCTGACCATGTCAGGCTTTAAGGTGACATGACACTTGCCATATGCAACAAAAAACCTCATGTGTTTCTTCAGTGTTCCTGTACATCAGTTGTCCTGAACGCCTCTGTGCTTTGGGAGGAAATTACTTTTGCAATACATTTTAAAAAAATTTAAAATGTGACCATTTTGAATAAGTGTATGTTTTGTGAGGAGGGGAAAGGGGAGATGTGCTGAGTCCTGTAGGAGAGAAGAAACTCTTTTAGAATCCTAGGTGTTCAAACTTTCTTTCCCATGAAAAGACATTCTGTTCTAGATGACTGTTTCTACTTGAAAGCAAACTATTTCAGTAGAGGTAATTTACGTTTTATCTGAAAAGATTTCTGAAAGGAGGCTTGGGTTTAAGAAACAATTTCACCCCTTCAATTTCTATTTTGGTGAAGAAATGAAGGTAAAAATAATTTTGTGAATGCAGTTTCCTTGTGAGGGCTTGAGTTTCTGCCCAAGGCTCAAGCATTCCTTTGCCTTCCTCTGTGTTTTTCCAGCCCTGCCATACGATTGAATGTTTGAATATTGCACCATCAACAGCTCCTTGTATTTTCACTTGATACAGTTGAGCAAAAGTTTTGACATTCAGCTGAAATGTTTGAGGAGCCATTACCAGTGTAATTCGACTTCTTAAGTAAATCTCATCTTGGTGCTTGAAATCTAAATGGATTAATATTTTTAATGTCTTGTTTACAATGCTGCCTATGAAAGCCTGTATTTGTCTACTTGCCAACCTTCCTTCTTGGCCAGGAACCATTCTGGCGTGAATCTCCATGCTGGGCTCCCATCCATTTTCCTTGAGTCTCTCTGGTTCCCTCCCTTTTCCTCAGGGGCTCTCTGGAAGATTGTCAGAAGGGCTTTAATTTCTTGAGCAAGTCAGCTTTTTTTGACTCCTAAATATTTTTGCCCCAGCCCTGAATTTCAGAGCTTGCCAGCCAACCACAGATGGCTTGCCCTGGTGGTGTTACAAAAAAACATATATTTTCTCAGGTTTTGATGAAAACAAACCTAAAAACAAACCAGTGTTAGCTTTGCAAGTGGGTAGAAAAGGATGGTTAAGAAAAAAGATTGCACAGTGTATATGTGTGCGTGTCTTGACAAGGTGCCCAGCAGTCACGATGGAGTAAAAGTGAGTTAGTAGATATCTCTTAATGCAGATGATATACATTATGGCATACTGCAGTATTTTACCAGCAGAGCCGTACTAGCTGGGAATGATAAAACAAAAATTCCATAAAAACAACCAAACCAAAACTGCAATCTGGTGGCACTGGCTTAGATATGATTGCTGAGGGTCTTCAGGGGTAGGCAGGCTCTTAGAGAGACTCGGGAGACTTGATGAGTGTGACTTAAGCCCTTGCTAAAGCAGCAAGCATGTTACCAAAATGTAGGAACCCAGGGTGTGTGTGTGTGTGTGCGATATCAGACTAAATTATGGTAAAATTATGCAGCTGTAGGTATGGTGAACCCTCACTTCTGAGCAGGCCAGCAAATCCTTGCTAGTGGTTATTTTGATATGTGATACCCTGATGCTAATCTAAGAAGCTGAGTGCTAAACCAGAGAAACCCCAGCATCAGTAACAACCTTTAGCCAAGTGAGGAGCATTTGTCACTGCTCGCTGCCGTCTTAGAAACAGAGAGTGAGTATGAGCTAGCTCAGTGACAAGGTGCAAGGTTTGTGGTAGAGGGATGGATGGATCTTTGCTTGCTCCCCTGAACTGGGTACGTGTGGAATGAGGAGGTGATATTTTTGCATTGCAAGACCGAAACCGACAGTCAAACACACACACACACACACCCCACCCTGCCAAAAGTGACAAAACTGTGTTTGGTCTATCATCAAATAAGGCGGGGGGTTGCTGCCCTATCTAGTGTTAGAGGGGTGGCAGCTCAGGAGCGAAGCCTGGTGGGATTCCCATTTGGCCCGCTTGCCCCTTCCAGTGGACTGGCAAGAGCTGGTGGAGGAGCAGCCCTGCCATCAGCGCGGTGCTGGCTGGCCTACTACCTATCCTCTCCGTCTGGAGAAGGGCTCGAGCCTCCCAGGGAGAGACTCCTGCATGGAAGGTGAAGACAAAGGCATGAATGAAAGGAGACAGCTGAGCCCACCATATTCCTGCCTGCAAGGGACTTCAGTCAGGGGACAGCTGTACCCCAGGAGTGAGTAAGTGAATACGTGCTGGGGCGTGGAAGATTCCGATTTCCAGAGAATTATTATTTTCTGGTTCTTAACATGCCATTTTGTTTTCAAAACATGGTGTTACTCAAAATGAGATGGATTGACAAGACAAAATAATCTTGACAATCTTTCATTACAGATGCGTGATATATATGATTATCCTTCATGTTTTATAGACGACTGTGTCTGGCACTAAAAAATAAAAGAAGTATAAATAGTAGAAATGAGGAAAAAAGGAAATTTGGATTTAATATGTGAAGTAGCCAAGTGTTTGGCTCCGCTTTATCAATTACTGATCATTCTTTCTGCTGTTCAAAAGTTATTTAGAGTTGAAGATTCTTAGTATTTTTTTTAAATCTCCTTGCCTTTCTCAGACAGGATTACAAGATGAATGTGCAAACATGAGCGTGTGAGTCAGGAAACATGGCAGCGGAGTTGGCTGTGTGAGCAGGGCTATAGGTAAACAGAAATAAAGTTAATTGGCAGTTTTCTTGTATAGCACAGGCAGCTGAAGTCCTTCTCACTGGAAGAAATTTTCTTTCCCCATTATCCTTCAGCATTCTCTTGGAGGGATTGTCTCAAGGGAAGTGAGTGAGTCAGAAAATATGCCAAGTTCATGTCATGGCTGTTTCGGCATTTCTTTCTCTTGCTGGCCTCCAGGAGCTTTATTGGCAAGTGTTTTTAAAGGAAATGTTGGCACAGGAAGGCCTTATTGTTTATGTCATGAAAGTCTTTTGGCATCTTCTGCCTTGTTATTTTCTCCCTTAAATGGGGAAATTAGGAGTGGGGGGTACCGAGAAAGGAAAAGAGGAGAGAAGCAGAGTATTAACTTCCAGACTACCGTCCTCCCTATGTCAGGATGTATCTTGGTGAGTCCTCTTTTCTTTTTCTCCATTGTTGTTTTGCAGGCTCTGCTGCAGCCAGTGGATCAATTTCTAAATGTGAGTTTCCTCTTCATGCTTTTCAAGATGTGCCTTTTAGAGAGCTTTTTGAAAGAGAGAAGCCAGCAGTTTTCTGGTGGCTCTCCTCTGCCAGAACAAGACAGGCAGAGGCAAAAGCTAAGCCCAGCCAAGGTCAGATCACTGCCACCTTCTCACATGCTGAGCAGGGCTGTCGAGGGACATTTCATTAAATTCTTTTCAGTTCTGTGTAAAGTTTGCATACAAAATATAATATGATTTACAGAAAAAAAAAAATGGGGAGATTCTGTGAAGCAGATGCAGTGGGTATGGACAGGACCAGTGGCAAGACACTGCATGGTCAGAAATGCTATTCTATGAAAACCAAGGTACAAAAGCATTCATTTAAATGTATACATAGTCTTAAAAAGAAAAGCAACAAATGACACTTCTAACCTCTCCCCCAAACTTATCCATACGCACTTTAGCAATTTTGGCATAACATAAAAGCACACAAAAAAGAACTAGGTCCAGTGCAGCAATAAAAGTTGCTGTAACCTATTCCCTCAAACTAGGCGGGAGTTGTGAAGTCTGAGGATTCTATTAAAGAATTAAATGTTAACATTTCAAAGAATGTTTCAGTATTTAATATTTTGTGATTTGAAAAGTAAAAATCCTCTGCTTGCAATACCTTATGGCAGAAAGTCTGTTTCTAAACCAGTTTTTATAATCTATATTTGCCTCGCTGATATTTATACATGCAGCTCAAAGATACAGGATGAAAAATTCAGGTTAAACTAGCAAAGATATGCACTAATGTACAAAAAGAGCAAAATCCTATTTATTCTGGGTTTGTTACTAGCAGAAAAAGAATAAGGCAAATGCCTGTTTTTGTGAGCTGAACATACAGAAAGCAACGTCTAAACCACTTTTCTTTGTACCCAGTTAAACTAAGGATTGTCTGTGGGATTAAATATCTATTTCAAGGCTGTGATGCAGTTTTTGTGATGACTTCTCAAATACTTAAGTATTTGTTGGTACATAATACATCTTTTTCTTGTGGCGTCTTACTTGCAGTTTGGTGATGCTTTTTTGGAATGCTCTTTTTCAAAGGAAAAAGATGATAAATCTTGGCTCTTAGAACCTCCATTGTTTAATTTTTCAGCTTTTTATTGTGTTTTTGCTTTCTGATCTACCTATTTGTGGTCTGCACAAAATTCTGTACTGCATAATTTCTTAATTTGTGGAAACTTTTCCCTCCCTGCCTGCTTCCAATTTTGTGCTTTGATTTGCTGAGACCTTGCCTTCACTTTATTTTAAAACGTATATGCAATTGAAGAGGTTACCATAGAGTAAAAGTTCTCATGAAGCATACATTTCTAGACCTGAATATTCTTAGAGCTTGTTATTTTTTTCACATTTGGGATCTTGTTTGGACTGTTACAGAAAAAGTAACTGGCTGCCAGCGCTAGAATCCAGGGAACTGGAACCTGGATTTTACTTGGAAAACATTTTTAGGAAAGTGTTTTGAACCCAAGATTGATCTGTAAGAATTATTTTGTGAGATTATGATCATAAATCCAGGAAATAAATACTCCATCTAGTAAGCACTAGGTAATTTGCTTATAATTTCTTTGGATGAACTTGAATCTGTAACAATATAGTCACTTTCAAAAGGACATCCTAGTTGCATATTGTGTGTTGCTAGTGCACCATTTTCAGTAGCTTGCAATTGTTATCTAGAATAAGACATAAGCTTTTTTCCTCTTTGTGTCTATACATATATATGAATATATTCAAATAGTTATAAGTAGCTCAAAAGATAAGCACTGTAATATCACCGTGGATTTTTCTTGTGTTAGGAATCCTGCATTTCTCTGTTCTAGCAGATGGAAACCTTTGTGCTGTGTTTCTTACATCTCATGTCATAACATGAGAAAAAACAAACCATAAAACAGGGTGTGAATAACTGTACTTTGGCCTCTGTCTGCTATCCGCTTTACCAGCCAGCCAAAATTCTTTAGACATGACAGTAAAAACACAATATTAAATAATCAGCCTATACCTACCACTCCAGTGTCAGGTACTTGGTAACAATATTGTTTTCTTGCTAGTGAGAGCACAAACTGAAATACATTAGAGCTCTGTTGAGTGTCTTGATGTCATTTTAAATGGAAAATTACAATTTTCTGAATGAAAACTTCACTTCAAAACCTTTTGGATTAGGTAAGCCTGTGCAAGACCCAGGGCACAGTTCCGTGATGAACCCATTTTCATCCTGGCAGGCTGCTCCATAGTGAGGTGCCTGGTGTTGCCTAAGCCAGCGAGTCGGACGCTCCCCAGCCACTGGGAGCCAGTGGCACTGCACCCTTTGGCTGTGCCTGGATATCCCAGGGTCCCTGGATGCACTGATGTTTTAGATTCTGTGAGAAGCAGCAGGTCCAGGAGGTGCGTGATCCTGGTTTCCCAAACTGGGTTTTCTTGAAACTTTGGGTAATGAGACATGGGCAACAAATACATCAGCAGCAGAATGGATTTTCGTCAGATGTGGAGAGAAACTGTGCACAAAACCACCAAATGGTGTACTGCACCCTGTTCTCTCCCGACTGTGATGCAGGTCGCCCCGGGCTGGGTGCCACCATGGCATCCTGTTGCTCTTCCTCTCGGCACCTGAGCACAGCCAATGAGTGTTTCACTCCTCCTGGCTTCCCACTCAAGGGAGTTACTGCCGGCTTCTCTTCCCCTGTGTCCTGCTCCTGCCTTGCTGTGGTGCTTGCCAGAACATGCAGGTTTTTCAGACTTCAGTGTGCTTGTCAAGCTGGGTGAAAGCCATCCAACACGGAGGAGGTATAGGGCAGAGGGAGGGAAGGTGATGGTGGAGTGGTGCACAGCCAATCCAATAAACCTTATTACCGTAGTGAATTGCATGGAAAATCTGTCTCCTCTGTCCCCTGAAGCTTTGAAGTCACGAATTGTCTTGGAAGCCCTCAATTTGGGCTGCTTCATTGGTATTAGGCTGGTTGGGTTTCCTTTCCATTCTCTATGAAAACTGCCTTCTTCATTTTGAGAGCTTTCTCCCTGATCCCACACATCCATTCATTTTTATTGCATCAGGGAAAGAAAGAAAGAAAATAATGGCTATGGGGAAATAATGATCTTGTAAAAAAAAAAAAAAAAAAAATTTCCCATAATTCGTAACAGTTCATTTTCTGACGGCCAGACTCTGTCACCATGTGCGGAAAGAGCTGATCCAGATGATGAATGCTATCAAACCACAGCTACGGTTTAGCACTGCATCATGGAATAAAGGGGAACAAAGACTCGATTATAATACAATATCATAATTGTGGTGTTCATCATGCAGGTTTAACAGCATGGCTTAACAGGGGGAAGTCAAAATTCATGAGTCTACCTGATTGTCCAAGGAAAGCAATTGTTTGGGAAAAAATGTGATCGGATTCCAATCTACTTGAATTTCCAAAAGTTTTCAATAGGGTTCTTTCCTGAAGGCTTATAAAGAATTAAAGCTGTTGTAGGGTGAAAAGGAAACTCCTTTTGTGAATTAACAGCGTGTTAAAAGTTAGGAAGCAATGGGGAGTAAATGGTCAAGTTTTACAATGGAGGGGAGTCACCAGTGGAGTCTTGTAGGCATCAATCCAAGGGTCTGGGTGGTTCAAATATGGAAGAAGGGGGTGATAGTGAATAAAGCCTATTGACAGTGCTAGAGTCAAGTGGGAAGAGCTGCAGAAGGATCTGACAATGCTAAGTAGAACTGAGTAATAAGAGAGCAGAAGAAATTCGGTGACAGTAAATGTTAAAATTTTTTACATGAAGAATTGCAGTAATACTTGACTAGCAAGCACTCAGGAAAAAGTGCTAATGTTTAAGAGAAGCTTTTATAAAGATAACAGCTGAATGTCCATCAGAGGTCAAAAACAAATGTCGGGAATATTTAGGAAGGGGACAGAGAAAAATGCCATGTTCTCTGTGTTTCACTCAAGATAGGACTGCATCCAAGTGATGTGATCTTTGTTCTGACCAGTCATGTCTGTAATGTTGAGCACATATAACAGCACAATATTTTCCATCCTAGATGCATTTTTTTTGGCATGGTCTAGAACCCCTGTAATACTGAAGATGTATCAGAAGACTCTGAATTTTATTCCTTTCTATGTTTCTAATATTAATTCCTATAAATATTGTAACACTTTGATAGAAGGGTGTAGCAGTTATTCTTACTGGTAATTAAGAAAGGAAAATATGAAGAATATATCTGAAAAGTAAAGAGAGTAAAGCCCTATCTGTATGAAATCTCATGCTGGGAAGAATTACGAATTTGAGTGGCTTTATGCTGTACAGAAGCCCTCCTTAATAAATGAGAATAGTACAGCTGGGGAAAGTTATGTATACTTTGCTGTAGCATGCCTGTCTTCTGTAATGTTTTATTCCAGGATGTGTTAGTCTCAGAGGACTTTTTGAATGGGTAGATTCTGATATATGTGCATACAATTGTTGTACCTGTCAAATCCTATATTTATTCCTGAGCAATTTTACCCAGCAAAATGTGTGCCTATAGGTATTAAACACCAAGATCATGTCCATAAATATGTAAAATTAACCACGTTGCCATAGTTGCTTTCCAAGTAAAACAACTATTATGTATTTTGTATATATTTCAGTTGATCTCTTAGTTACAAACTTGCATGTTAATTGTGATACCCACACTGCACTTAGTGATTTCCACTTTTCCCTCTCCATCTGTCTGAAGATTTCAGATCTTTGTTAGGAGAAAAAATATTCTAATCAAGCTTTTATGAAGTCATTGGTCTTTGGATGATTTCACTTATGGTTTTGTTTTATACGATGTTAAAAGTTCCCAATTTCTAACTAAAAAAAAAAAAAGAAACATTTTTATCTTCTACGAAAGGCTCAAGATTATACTGACCAGACCACTCTTCAGAATTATATAGTTGCATTCAAATAGCTTAAACAATTATTATTGCTTTGCTGGTACAAAGATAGGCAGCATATGTTAATGTGGTTTTAATGTTCATTTAATATATATATAAAAATAATAAGTAATTTTACGGTTTACATATATACTCAAATTTAAATAGAAAAAGATTGAAGTTGAAGAAAAGCAGGATAAACTAATTGATAATCAGTGTTATTTTTCTAATCAAAAAAATAATTCAAAGATTGGCACTGTATAAATAGATTGTGCATAGTGAAAGAAAATTTTATTTCTGCATTGCTTAATTTTTCATTTTTCTCCCTGACATTTTGAATCAAGTGTTCATCTGTAGAACAGATTCAAAATATCAAAGGTAAAACAAAAAGCTAAACTTTTATCTTACGGGATCTAGTTTCATTAACTTGATAGAGCATTGCTCAGAGCAGATTCATTTTTAGCATATTGCATTTTCATACTGACCTTTTCTGCACTTTGAATGAAAATTGGTGCTGTGATGTGTTGATTAATCCCATAAAATAACATTTAAGACTTCTTTCAAATATATTCTTAGGTACCCAAGTATATTTGATCCACTACGATAATATAAACATCCATTACAATAGTATAAATAAAAGTAGATAGCTGAAAAAGATGATGCTGCTAAGGTGGGTTTTGTTTTCAGAAATGCTGACTGACATTCTCATTCTGTCTTTGATAGCTGTCACTGAAGTGCAAAACTGTTCAAAGTTTAACCATCTGATGCAGGATAGATCTAGACACTAGGTCTGAAGTAGGGGGATGCGTACACTTGCGTGTGTGCACGTCCTGACAACATTCATTTGGAAAAATGTCGTCTGAAGCCTTGAGATGGAGTATGTACTCTAGGTGAGCTACATAAATGGATACTTTTATTCCTCTTCCAGTGTGATCTCCACATAGTTTTAATTTAAGCTGAAAGCAGATTTACTCCAGAGGAAATAATCCAGAATAATTAATGTGTAGATTGCCCTAAGTAATGACTGAAAAATAAGTATGTAACTACGTTGTCCTGCTGAGACTCCAGGAGAGATAATGAGCAACAGGAGAGAGTCCAGACAGAGTGACAAGAAATAACAAAGGCTTATAAATCTGGAGTTCTAAGTAAAAGTTCAGCAAAGCAGAGCTGCTTAATTTTACGAAAAGATGGTTGGGAAGGCCATGATAATAGTTCTCATGAAATGCATAACCATTAGCTGAAGGAGGACAGTCAGCATTGCTTGTGGATATAGCAGGATACTGAGAGTTGAATTTGCAGTAAGAGAACACTGTATTGGCAAAAATGCTCTTCAAAGGAAGAGGTGAGCAATAGAAGAGGTTGTTAGAGTAGGTATGGTGTTTGAAGCCAGTGCAAATTGGCCTGGATTGACAAGTGACATACAGTAACTAGCAAATCTCTTGTAGTCCCATCTGGTGAGGTGGACACTTTGTCTCATGCAAGACATTCCATAGTAGTCCCAATAGGTAACCTGTTGTATATCAGAATTTATATAAAACCCTGCAAGACAAAAACCCTTTCAAACTTTTCTGTCTTTCACTGCTTCACCCTGCACTTACTGCAAGCCCTTTTCATGAATTACAGCAGTACCCACCCTGCTAGCATGTCCATATGGACAGATCAAGTAAATCCAGTGCCTGACTGGCGCTGATGGGAAAATGCACTTCAGACCTGTTGAAATGCTTAAAGCCTATTCAAAGCTGCAATTAAATTCTTAACGCAAGGCTTATGGATGTTTCATTGCTATACACAAATTTGGAAAATACGTGCTGATTTTACTATTTCAGAGAGGTTATTCGATGCTTAACTTTCTGCTGTGTTTCTTGGAAAGAGGAAGGAAGCTTTCCGTCCTTCACACTCCAGCATTCATTCTGAATGCCCTTTACTGGACAGCCTACCATGGCACCTTCTTTAATTAGCACTTGTTGCTTTTCTTCTTCCAAAGAAAATTGTGATCGTGGCAGACTTCATGTCTTTGCTCCCAGCGCAATGGGAAAGGCTCCTCTAACTTCTATAACTGATCAGCTGAGACAGTCTGCCTGTGGTTTGTAATGAGCAGCACATGACACAGTGCAGAGCACTGGCAAGATTAACAAACCCAGATTTACTTCCCAGCAGACTGACTTGTAATAGCAGTATAGAGAAGGAGTGAGAGAGTTAACACATACTCTGTCATGCATCATTATACTGAAATAAAAATCCATTGCAACCAGCTGCAGAAATATGCAAAACCTTCAGGTTTATATTTGCAAATCAGGATTCATGCAAATGGTCGTGGACTGACCTTTGCTGAAAAACTGAAGCCCTAAAGGGGGGAATTTACTATTGACCTTATTTTGGGAAAGTATTCCCATGTGGGAAAACAGATCAGAATATGTTCCCCTCCAAGAGTGTTCCCAATTCTCTTGGCGACATCCAAGGGTTTTTTCTTAGTTAAAGTCCTTGACAGTACTTTTGTGATGCCTCCCCTTGTTTTTTAACAAGAAATTATTATCACATAAAACCCCTGAATTAAATAATAGTAATTCTGATGTCTTGTAATCAGTGTGTTCCTTATTGTTACTCCTTATTGGTGGAATTGTTTTCTACATGCTTTTGTTTGGAAAGCTAATTACACTTGCTGTGATTTCTGACTAAGAATTTGAAAATACCAGATTTTCATTTGAAGTTTCTGATTTGGTGATACAAAGAGCTCTAAGGAATTGTAATCTTTTGGGTAATCTTTAAATGGTAAGGACACAGAGAGACTCATTTTAGTTGAATCACATATTATAACTATTCAAGTCATACTTTGGCAACTAAAGTTCTTGAAAACACCCACTGATTTCTTTGTATTTCCTGACTCTTAAGGAAGAACAGAAAGATGAAATGTTAGGAGCCCATGTAAAGGGGGAATAAAAGACTAACAAACTGAAAATGGGCTTTGTCTTATGTTCCTTCAAGGAGCTAAACACCTGCACACTGGAAGAACTAGTGACTTTATTTGGAGATCCAAAGGCTAAGCACAATACAGGAGCCCTTCATCTGTAGATGCATGAAGGTTTTGCTTTGTGTCACCTATTTCTTAGAGTCTGAAGGCTATTTCAGGCTTTGTTCTTCAGTTTCCTTATGGCACTTCTACATCAACCCGCTCTAACCTGCCCATAGTGAGAGACTCATTGGAGAGGCATGGAAGCTAAGTCCCACTCCAAAGCCAGTGAATCTGAGCTAACAGCACTCACTTCTGGAACCAGGGAATTTATATCTGTCCCTGTCTCCTGAAAACAGGAGGAAATACCCGGTGCACAACAGGTAGCGTTTGTAGCACTGAGGCTTTCTTATTCCCATATCTCATCTCTGATTTGATCTCTGGCTCTGCGTCTCCTTGCTAGGTAGGTAGCATTGGCCATGGTGGGGGTCTCTCAGATCCCTGCTGAAGCTGTTTTTCTTTTTATATAAAATATTTAAATATTCCCTGAAATCACAGAAAGAAAAAATGTCAGTCTTTTCTGGCAGAAATCTGTGCAGCATGGAACTGAAATCAGTCTGGAATTGTTTTACATGGATTTAAAAACTAGAACAAACCAAAACAAAGTATCCATCAAAAGTGAAAGAATATGGAGATAAATAAATATTTCCCGCATCAAGTGAAGGTTTATATGGGGAATACGTAAGGAAAAAAAATTCTTCAGGAGGTAAATTACATGGTAATGAAAATTTTGTGAGGTAGAAGAATATTTCAGAAATAAACTCTCTAGTTCCAGAGCAGCCGAGACTTACAAACAATGTGTACATATAGCCTGGTAAAATTTCAGCTGAGGCCCTTGGTCTCAGTCAGTGCATTTGAGTTGTGAGACAGTGTATGAGTGAGGACAGTGGAATTGCAAATGAGCGCTGCACTCCATCTTCTCCTGGGTGGTGTAGGCAGCTTTCTGCTCTAGGCAGCTGCCTACATTGCCTACTGCCTTGAGCTATCTCTTGCCTCTCTGTGAAAGAGCATAAGCAGTGGGTAGAAGTTCTCTTGAGTTAAATGGGAACAGGATCAGGCTATGATTCAGGATCAGACTGCCTTCTTTTTTTCCCCTTTTGTGAAGTCAAAGTATTTCAGTTGGGAATCTCATCTTTTCCCAACCGATCTGAAACAGGGAACCGATGGTCATTGTAAAGAGGACTATTCAATTATTTAATCATTGTGATTCTTCTCGTGTACAGCTACCAAATGTTATATCTGAGTCCCACATAAATTCTGAGCTTTAGATCAAAAATCTGGAAAGTGTGTTACTGCTGCTAAGAGTTATGGAAAGGCATTCATCCATATGTTCATCTTGGGTTTTTTTGAATGAAATCAGTGCAAGTCCTCAAGTCCTTTTCATCTGATTTCAATAATTAAAAAATGTTGGGAATTCAATATTTTCTAATAAGAAAGAAAAATAATTTTACCCTCTTGCCAGAAATATTTCCCACAGTGCAGTCACCAAAAAAAAAAGAGCGTGTGGATTATTTTATGTTATTTAACTTGTGAGGGTGATTTTTGACACTGAATGTGGGCTGATCTGCTTCTAAACTATTGTCTTTTTCAGTGATCCCAAGAAACAGACCTTTTCTTCAGCAGCTTAAAATGTTTTTCCTATTAAAACATACACTATGTATAAAATATCACTCTTCCTGAGAGAGTGTTAAAAGGATTGTATGTTATTGTTAGATATTCTAGTGGGCTGTTAAACCAAACAAGCAAAATGCTGGCAATGGCTAACATCCTAAATCCCAGATTCTTCCTGGGTGTGCCTGGATTCTCCAGTGTTGCACTGCTTTGTGCAGCTCTTTGCGTGTGTAGCATTTAACAGTGCTTTGCTCAGCTGTAAATGTGCTATGAATGCAGGAGGTGTTATTCAGTGGAGATTCAGTCACTGTCTCTGAGAAAATGGAACAGTTTTTCATTAAAAAAAATCTTGTAGTGAGTAAGAGGGAATACATTTAGTGCAGTTTCTGGCTTTATATCCGCTGTAGATGCCTTGATGTGAAGCCAGTCAGATTTCTTTCTGCAAGCTAGTCTCTGGCTTTTATTAAGTCTTTTCCTTAATGAACACCCCCTTTTTTCCTCTTGTTGCCTGACTCCAGTTGGGAGTCGTAGGACTCTTGTTTTTGCAGATATTGACTCTTGTAAAGGAATTCTTTTTCCTCTTCAGTATCTGACTTCCTATTTGAAACAAACTTCAGAAGCCTCTAGCCGGCACCCGAAGGCAGCACATCTGTCTGCTGGAAAATATTTGTTATTTTATTTCACCCATCAGCATCAGTAGCCTGCATTCTGAGTGGGGGTGTTCAGATTTGTTTATGACTGGGAATAATATGCTACATACTCTTTTTGTGGGTTATTTGTGCAGTACCTGAAGTTGGCATTGATTCTAAGGAAAACTGTCTGTATGAAACAAACTGAAGAAAAGATCAAAGGGTTATTTCAGAAAAATGTCAGTGGAAAAAAAAAATCTGTTTTCACCTAGTCCTTATTGTCACAAAAATAAAGCTTTCAGTGTAAGAACACAATAATTTTATGTAGCATCTTTGTGAAGAAATATGTGCAATTCAGTTTGATTACCCACTCTGCTGCTCACTGAATTTGAAGGTGTTAGCTGTGTCTTTGGGACTAGGCAAGCAGTGAAATGACTTCAGATGATTTTGCCAGCACACATATGTTGTGTAGAAGCATATAAAAATATTCATCCCCTCCTAGCCAATGAAATTATCTTGGCAAAGCCCCTAATATGTATGAAGCTATGCCAATGAAAAAGTGCCACTGTGTCTATTGGTTTAGCCCAAGCCATTCTGGGGAGATGACGCTGCGTTGGTGGGAGCGAGTTTCCTTCTGCTGGTGTGCGCATGAGGAGGAGGAGGTTGGAAAGAGGCTGATACTGTCAGGCCTGGCACAGGCACCACCATGGCAACACTGGATGCTCAATCCATCTGCCTCAGTTGCTCCTCTGTGTGCATCCTGCCTGCTCCTCCTGAGCACACAGAACAGCAGGATTGATTGGGTATTCTGATTTAGGATGATAGGCAGCAATAGTCAAGAGCATAGCCATGCGATAGATATCCCCAGTTAACATTACTTGCATCTGCTGTTACTCCTTTTGCCACTTCTTAACCCTCCTGTTTACTGCCCTTGTACCTTTTTATCTCCCCTCCAGTCTCTTCTGAAATGAACAACCTGCTCTTAGTTGTTTTCCTTCCTCGCAGCAGGTCCTCTGCCCTCACCTTCCCTCATGTGGACACTTGGCTCTTTCTTGCCAAGCAATCCTTCACCCATGAGTGAAATCCAGCTATCCAATGCTTTTATTAGATTGACGCTGCCAACGCTGCTGCCTGCCTGGCATCTTCCAGGGAAGATTTAGGTTGGATATTATGAGAAGCTTCTTTACTGAAAGGCTTGTCAGGCATTGGTATAGACTGCCTAGAGAGGTGGTTAAGTTACCATCCCTGGAGATGTTCAAAAGGTGAGTAGAAGTTGTACTTTGGAACATGGTCTTAGGTCTGGATCAATAGTTGGACTCAATGATCTTTAAATCTGAAATTACCTGGGGGTAGAGATTCCTACCCAGACTCTACGGGTGAATTGGAATTGGTATCTGGGATCCTACAGGAAGCTTTCAGTGTTGGAAGCAGAGCCTGGGCACAGCCGCAGGACCAAAGGAGTGGTGGCCAGCGCATCACTGGCAGATGCATGACCTGCAGCTGACGGCAGTGGCTTGTGTGAAAATGGCAGGTATGAGCCAATTTGGCAAGATGACAAAGGGAAGCTGGGTTCTAGCACTTGGCAGGGAAGCTGTTTAGTCCCTAAAGGTGATGTTCCTGAATAATGTGTTCCCGTGGGCAAATATTTTGGGGCTGATTTTGAAAAAGCCATCTTGTTGTCCATGTCATTCCTTCCAAAGGGTAAATGTCCAACAAAGGACCAACCTTTTGGAACTTGTTGAAGAAAGTACAATGAATGAGAGAGTGAAGTGAAGGAATAAACTCAAGACAAGCAGAGTAAAAGGCTTTCCTTTGTAAAATATGCAGGCCTAGCCTCTTGTCCAGACAGACTACATAAAGTAAGGTAAAAGGTTGTAGTAACAACAGTCCCAGTAGATTGTATTGAGCCTACTTGATAAAAATGAGAGCTAATGAAGAAGTAAGCGCAGGATTTGGCATGAGAAGCTTCTTCTTTGTGTCCTAATCTATGCTAGAGGAACATTGTTCAAAATAGCTGATGTCAATTGAAAGACTCCATTACAGCAGACCCTTATCTTCTGTCTTAATGCTGGCAGGATGACTAATATGGACAGATATCCTAAAGCTGACAGTGACATCTTAAATCTGTCCTGGAGTATCAAACAGAATATTTATTTCTACAGCTGTGCAGGGTTTGCATGAGTTGTAGCCCGTAACTCTACAAAAAAGTGTAAGGATGAATAAAGCCAAAATGAAGAAATATATGTAAAATGTAGTAAAAGGATATATGATTTAAAAAAAGAGAACTGTAATAGAGACACTTATTTTGGCTATTGCTGTTGACCACAATAGCTCAGAAATAAAACCCAGCATGGCAGTGAATTCCATAAAATTTATGTATTGTTGGGATATCAGTTTGTTCAGGAGAGATGTCTGTGTTACTAAACTGTGTTACTGTTAACTTCAAGCACACAGGAACTGAGTCAGATCATTACTTGCAACTCTGCTATTTCATTCTGAATTTTTAAGACTTTTCTTATTCGATTTTGTTGTCTGTGTGTGAGCAATGACAGGGGTTTACAGTTCACTGTACCCTGGGCTATAAAGCTGTAGTTTTTGTGCCTGTTGCAAAAAAGCCTAATAGTATATCTGACTCACTTTTGAGAGATCAACAAAGATGTTTTTTTAAAAAACAAGCAGTTGCTTTTAAAACATAAACTCATGCTGTTTCACAAATCTTTTTCTCTATACTTTGGTTAGGATACCTCAAACAAAAAATCTAATATTAAGTAGTTATAAATATTTTCTTATGTAAAATTCTTCAGCAGCTTCACAGACTCTAAAAAATAAGCCCTCTCTAGAAGAGAGTACATTTTGTGCTTCCTTTATAGTCAAACTTCTTTATCATTCAGACCAAAGTCTCCTGGTTAGTGGATAGCAGAACATGAAAATAAATCCAAGAATCTTGTTTGAATAAATTTTTCCCATAAAGAGCATAGTTTGTTTCAAATACGTTTTGTGAAAAAATATGAGATATTTTCTCATTCTGTCAGTGTCTTCTGGGTTTTTCTAATTAGTCTATTTCTCTGCTTTTCATAGTAGAGACACTTGGTTTTGATTCCCTCAAAAGAACAACTCGGAAACCTCCATGTTGGTTTTTGTTTCCGCAGAAATTTCTCTATGAGCTTTTGCAATCTCCACATATTGTATCTTGGCACAAAACACTACCTCTGCTTATGGTTTGCATCATTAAATATCAGATTGGCTGCTCACTGTGTTTATAAGATACAACAAGAAATAGCCTGTTAAATCTGGCTGGTTGGTAAAACTGGTGTTTGTTGAATCATTGTGCTACTGTGTTCTCACATCATACAGAGAACAAAATCCCATAAAACTAATAAGCTGTGAAACAGTCTTAAAGTCAATGGCAAAGAATATGCCCAAATGTGGTAAATAAATTGAGAATAACTTCTCTGAAGTTTAAAAAGTGATTCCCGAAAAGACTGAGAGGAGAGCAGAAATGAAATCCAAAAAACTATTTTGAAGTAAAAAAATGCATGCAAGCATACATAATATTAATAACAGCAAATCCAATGGCTTATCTGTAGATCTTACTGGCATATTTTTGGAACTGAGATGAGTATTATCATCTCTACCTTATGGATGAGGAAGCTGGGTTATTGTAAGAATAAATTTTCAACACAGAACATGAGGTAGTGCTGACTCCAATTCCCATTGCAACTCCCAGCCTTAATTATTTGTCTGTGAGATTCACTTATTTCTCTTAGTTATATAGAACTTGTCCTTTCAGCACAAGGTAATTTGGATAACATTGAATGTAGATTAGATCTATATATTAATACTTAAGAAACTTATTAATTCTAAAATTGCTCTGATGGATTAGCTCCTTCCCGTCAATAGATAAGATGGCTACATCCTTAGTTTAGGTTGATGTGTTGCTTTTGACACTTAATGTTTTACTGCTCAAGATGCTATGGAAAGCAACAGGAAAAGGATGTCTTGGATGCTTTTTTAGCATGTTTTCAGATAAGCTTGGTGGGAAATATATGGAATATCACTTGTGGGATCATGTATTTCCACTGTCCTTTTCAATATCCATGTAACGCTGCTGAGATAAACCATGGGAAGCCTCAGTAACAGCAGTGCAGAGATGACATCCCAATCTGCTTGTGATGCAAGTGGCATAAAAGCTGTCTCTGAGTGTCTGGCTAAAATCAAACTGCATATTAGTTAAATAGACATGACACTAAATGGGGGAATGAAATCCACTGAAAAGTAGCATTTTCCATCTTGTCTTTTGTTCAGGACTCATTTAGCTTGTGGCTTTTCCCTTGGCTGTCTTTGACTTCTTTATTGTCTACATTTTCAGGGCAATTTTTCCTGAGATAAGCAGAGAGAACTCATCTGGTAACTTGACAGAGGTAACCCTTGTGTTGTGTCTTCCATACCTCACTAGTGCAGTGCATTTACAGAGAGCTTTAGAACAGAAAACTCTCCAGTTCTTTAAATGTGTCCAGTATCCTGCACTGCTGCGAGCACACTCCATTGTATTGCTGTCTTGCCCATGGGGCTCCCTAGCAGGTCAGTATCTTCCTGCTAACTTTTATGGTCATCTGTGTTGGATATCGTAAAACAAAGTTTTCTTTGAATGGCGATTGCTCCTCCTCACAGCTGTGTTCCTCAAGGATCTGTTCTTCAAATGGCAGACACACAGAACAAGACAAAGACTGAACCATTAGAACCATGGCTTTGGCCTTTGGTATCAGAGCCTCTGGGTCTGATATCCTCAGTAATGAAATACAGCATCCAGTCTTTCTGTTACATGTTCACATAAACAAAAGTAGAAACTATAACAGAAAAAGAGATGAACTGGAAAATTGGCAAATTGGAAAGGAGAAGAGAGAGAGGAGACCATTAGCTCAGGAGAGTAAAGAAACTCTGATTGATACCCTGGTGTTACCTCGCTCATGTAGCCATCATGAGGCACTGGGGCACTGTAGTATGGAGAGGTTAATGGACTTAATAAATGGGGTGGGTAAGATTCGCACGTCATTTTTGGTGTGCAGTCTGAGGAAAGTGTGTCTGCTTATGCTAGGGTTTTGCTCAGTACTCTGAGAGGGTGCTGCTTCTGTACTTTCCTCTTTCTTCCCTCTCAGGAACCCTAACGTTATTGCTTCGAATAAGCACATGCCATGGGTCCCACTGCTTTACCTCTGTCAGGGTTTGAATGCAGGCAATGGTGAAACTGGAAAGATCTGAGGGTACCAAGTCAACAACTGGCAAACCAGGGAAAGCAAAAGAGCTGCAGATGCCTAACTCACACCTCAGGCAAAGCTGGCAGTGCAGAACAGAGCTTTACAACTTTATTTCCCTGACTTGTTCTTTTCCTGCTGTTCTCCTGGTTGTTTGCGCTGTGCATGTGTTGTCTCCAGCGTGGATCTCTGTCTTTGTACACCTACGCACGGGCCACCCTCAAAGCTGTCTGCTTCTTCCAGTAGTTTGTTTTTTTTCTATCAATCTAAGCTTGAAGAATGCCTGCTCAGAACCTCATCATCTCAAGATTGGTCATATAATATTAAAGTATATTCAAATACAGCTGTTCGGAATATCTTTCTGAGTCTTAATTTGGTTCCATTCCTGCATCTTTGCCCCCTTTCTCTGTTCTAAGTAAATGTAAGCTTTCTGAGTACATTGTTCCTCTCTATACAAGATATTTATGTATTTATTAAGCTTTTGATGGCTTCTCTGTGACAGGTTGTGCTCTTACTGGAGGCCATTCAGAGGCTTCTCCTTTGCATTATTCTGCAGTCATCTTATTCCTCCACACCTGTAAGCCTTGTCTTGCAGTGCAAGTGTTGGCAAAGCAAATGCAGAGATGGGGTGCTCAGCTGAATTATGTTGCAAAGACAGGGAGGTGGCAGGGTGAGCTCCCCAGGCACGCTGCCCGTGGAGGTGTGGGATCAGTGAGGAAACATCAGTGATAGAAATATGGCACCAAGAAAATACTGCACAAGAGTCTTGCAGCCATGTGTAATGTCTTGGTAACCCATAGCTGAAGGTGAAAATGCATAGATGACATAGCAACCTTCAAAAGTTTATTATAGCTTCCTCACTGGACACAGAGATTGTCTTTTGGAGGGCTGTGTAAGTCTTATTAAAGTGTGCTCCTTAAACCTCTATAAATTCATGTTTACTTTTTTTCTGGTGGGAGTAGGGAACAAAATATTTAGCATCTAGGCTAATCTTGGATTTTCATATTGTTAATAAATTCTCAGAACAAAGTCTATGTGGGAAGTTCAGCTTGCTAAATCTGTCAGCTTTCAAATGTCTTTAGTTATCATTTATTTGGCCCATAGTTAGATTTAGGTAACTAGCAAAGATGTGGGCTTGTGTTCTAGCTGGAAATTTATTTTCATGTCTCAACAGTACTAGATTCTTAAATTGATTTGGTACTAAAGGGAAGACTGACCTTACTCTGCTATTCTCTAGAACATAAAGCAGGCACTTTTTACTACCTTTCTTTGGTGGGGGTCTAAATAATAATAATTAAAAAGTTATAATTATTTGTTTTGTCTTTAGGGGTTCCCCCCAGTATAAGATTTATAATCTTTAAAAGGATTTCAGAAACTTTCAGAGATTATTTTAACAATTAAAAGGAAATTTTAGTGCACAAAGTCATAAATACCCTATTTTATTTTTTTTTTTTACAAAAGGCACAAATCCATACTGTGTTCCTCCACGGTACCATTTTATGAGGCAGAGTGAACCTCATCTGCCGCCCCTTCCCTCCTTGCAGCTGTGGGCTCCTGCCATTTACTTTATGCCAGCTGTGGGGCTCACCAGCCACTTTGCAGGACTGATTCAAGTAATTAATGCAGTACAAAACTAACCCAGGAAAAAAATAGGTATTTTCGGTAGGGTCAGTGAAGTGAGTCAGGTCACGCAAGGGGAGAAAGGGGGCTGTGCTATAGAGAACAGAATCTTTTATGTCCCTCATCAGTTTTTATGGTGTTTTACATGAAGATACTAAAGTGTGGTTGACTGTTAACCCCATATTTCAAAATCCATATATCCCTTTTGTTACATCTTCTTTGTTCTCTTTATTCAAACTTCAGCTGTTCATATAAAGTTGTATTGCATTTCAGAGTTTTACTATACAACAAAGCAAGCATTGTAGTAATAAGCATTTTCTAGAACTATTAGCATAATATTTCCTTTATTAAAACTTATTCCAAAAAACAAAATAATGCCCACTGTATTCTTCATACAAGGAATAAAAAAATGCCCTTCCATATTTGCAGTAAACTTTCATCCATTAGAAATATGCCATTAGACATTAAAATCACATCACCTAAGGAAAGCAGCTTAACTCTTCTTTATCTTCAGCAGCTTCAGCAGTTTTGCAGAGAGCCACCTGTAGCTCAGAGTGGTTCAACAGCTCCCCACTCATGACCCCATACAACCATACTAGGAACCAAATAAACCCTACTTAGTAGCAATTAAAGTGATTTAATTTAAAACACAATGACAGATGCATAATGGGTTAATTACAAAATAAGTAATTAGCAAATAGGATGGAAAAGGTTAAAAGGTTGTGGACTTTTGTTGCTTGCTTGGGAGAGATAGCAAAATCATCAGCGATTAAGTGTTTTCTTTTAATTTCTGGGCCTGATTCTATTCTTCTTAGCTGTAAATGAGGCAGTAAACAAGAAGGGAGGTTTAAAAAAGGAGAGAGAAAAAAATCACTGCTGTATTGGACATACTGAAAGGCCATTGTTAATGCTGAGGCTATGTGATTTGTTTCCAGTCTGCACCCAAAAATAGGCTTGCATCTATAATGTTTCTACTTAACATTAGGATAGATGTTTCTACTGAGAAGTAATTGTCCCATTTGCTCTTTGCCTTGTGGCCCCAATGAGATCCAGAAAAAAAGCTGTAAGGAGTGGTGCAGGTTAGAGCACATCTCTTAGGAAACTGCCTGCCTTAAAGAGTAAATCAGTGTATAAGTATTTAGTTGGGAATATGCCATAATTTGTTCTCAAAAAAAAAAAAAAAAGAGGATGAAAAAGAATAGGACATTGAACAGGGGAACTTCTGAGCTGTGAAAATCCTCAGCTGAAAACCAGTTAACTTCATGTGGTGCTGGTCACACAGAGCCATTACAAAGAGTTTCCTGTTAAATCAAGTACAATAAAAGTTTCTACTTCATTTTCACAAGTATTATTCCTTCTCTCTGAGTCCTGTCTGCCCAAAACCATAATGGGCATTTAGATAGTTTTACTACAGTCATATTTTATGACCACCAGCTTATTGCCAGGTAACTTGAAACTCCTTATTTATTTCTTTATAATAATTATAAATATATTTAAGTATCTATAAAACATGTGTTTTGTATTGTGGATTTTCAGAGGGGATGTTTGCAGAAAACTTTCTCCAACTTGAGCCTAATTATTACTGAAGTCATTGAATTTTTCTCTTTTGAAAAATAAACTTTTGGGTAAACCTCAGGAATATAGGCTTCTCCATTTCAAAATATCAATTAAAACCAGTCAGGAATTCTCATTTTTAAATATGGCTGCACTCTAACTTAATTATATGTCCACCAGTAACCATTAGCATAATTTAACCAAATTTCCCATAGCATTCACATTCTTCCATCATCCCTTGCTCTCTTTTGAACACGGTTATCATGTGCTCACTTTCCTGTCAATTCGCCAAGCCATATTTAACTCTGAACTGCTATATGTCAGTCCAGCCCCTTAATCATTTAACTTTACTTGTCTGTCCCTCCTTTTTGATTTTTCATACTTTTTTTATGTCTCTGGTATGCCTTCATCACGCCTCCAGGGATGTTGTCTGCCTTACTGCTTGACATAAGGCCTGAACCCACACACACATCCAGAATTGCACTGTCCCCTTTCGATGCATATCCCAATGTCAATGTCTGCCTGATGCCCATTCCCCTTCAGCTGCTTCTGCAGTGGCAGGCGAGTGCTCCAGGACCACCAGTTCAACTTGTAGAGAGGATCTGTGCAGAATTCATCTAGTCTTTATCCTCCTACTGTAGGTTTTGCTGGCTAGGCACACAGATTTCATAAAAAAAGTAACTTCTTGTTCTGGTACATTACCTTAATTTTGTTGAAAATAATCTTCAGAGCTTTCCCCCGAATATAATTGAATTTAAGACATAAATTTCAGGTCTGGAATCTGTATTGAACATTTCAGAGTTCAGTGGTTTTGCAATTCAGCTATCAGTTTTTAGGACAAATAGATCGAGGTTTGGAAATTCATCAAGTCACACAAATATGCAAAACCCATGAGGCTAAATCCATAGCTGCAACAGCATCTCTTTTCCAACACTTTCTGCAAAGTTCTATATATTTACACACTGTAACTTGGCACCTGTGTTATAGATAATGATTTTTCAGTATTTAGAACGCATTTTTTAAACTAAGGCGTGACTCTGCAGCTGGTTAAGAAAAGCAGAAAGCCTAAAGCTACATTAATTCTGTTGTTTGTATCTAACCCCCTGAAAACAGATCAAATGAATGCCAGTGCCTATCTTTATAGTAATACTTATCCCCATTCGGAGTGACATTTGTAGTTTAGAACATAGTAATTTCTGCATTGCTGTTTTTTTAGGAACAGTGAAGATGCACAGATGACATTCATTTTTGCTAACAAGCTTCATCCAGGTACCTCTTCTCCCAACATTTAGAAAACATTCTTTCTCTTAGTCCGTTTCATCATGAGGGAGGAAAATCACTGGTTTCAATAAAAGTCTTTGAAATTTAGCATTTTTGGGATTATCTCATGTAAGTCAGTTGTAGAGATTTACTGGGTAATTCAAGACAGCCTTCACCTACTACATGCTTTGCAGCGAGTAATAAGAGAAATTAACGTCGAAGATAAACCAGCCCTTGTTGAAACTGCAGGGAGAGATGATGTTTCCTGAGCTGACAGAACAGATAAGCAAGAAAAGTTCTGCGTCAAAGCATGAAAGAATAAAACTCCCATATGCTGGAGAACGAACATGTAAACTATGAAGCGTCTTGAAGGCTCTTCAAAGAGAACAGGTATAATCACTTAAATACGAGGTCTTTTATATTATATCTTTTGCTTTCCTAGCTTCCTTATCCATACAGGGTCCTTGATCAATGGGATATTTATGCAAGTAGTTATGGGTCTTTCTGATTTGAGGTCTACATCTCTAACAATATAAACATCTCTTAATGCACAGTTACGGGTTGGCTGCTCTTGGCAAATATGACTAGCTTTCTGTAATGCTTCATGTTAAAGTCATGTCCCCCCAGGGAATAAAACATTGGTTATCAAAATAGTGGCTAAACAAGGCTGCTTCCAGTTCTGTGCTCCTCTCATGCCCTCCTGTGTACACGTGTAGCAGGCCAAACTGAAGTGCTAGAGAGCTGACATTCCTGAAAGAGGATGAAGTAAAGAATGCTACAGTCCACTATGCTAAACGAGTTTTAAGCTGAATATAAGCAGATTTCTTAGGGTCTTTCCATCTTACAGCCAACAGCTCCACAACATGCTAATAAGTGATTTTGAGATACTCTGTAAGTGAGATAACATTATTAATTTCTGGAAGTACAGGGTCAGAGGAGCATTACATACTCAGTTTTCTGCTTGATGCCCAGGTGGTTTAAAGGTAATGTTACAGTCATCTGCTGCATACTTTTGATACTTATGAGACTGCCTTTCTAGCATGTCCAGGCTACTAGGACACAGATAGAAATACTAAAAGTCTTTTCTGTTTTGTTACAATGAAATCAGCTATTATATTTTCCATTAGTTTGTAAAAGGATACATTTACCCAAATATAGTAAGACATAAATACAGGAGAAGTCCTAAAAACAACTTTAATCTTGCTTTTATCTTACAGTATTACATTTTGTCGTGCTGTGTCTTATTTTCTGTAGATACTACACTGCTGATGCCTGCACATAGCTGTTCCTGACTGATGCAGAGCATCCATAATCTTGAGTTGTTAAAGCTTAGCAATTTTTAGAATATTGAAGAAGCAAGTTAAAATAGGAAATTCCGAGACTAAGAGATAAACCCAATACCCTATTCTAAAGAGCACATATTGTGAGTCTTGTCTCTGTGCAAGGAGAAAAGAACAGGATTACACAGTACTGGACATTCATATTAGAAATCTCCATAACTTCTTGCCTTTTTCATCTAGTGTTTCAGGAAAAGACTGCAAATATTTAAACAGACAGTGCACTGTGGTTTTGATTTTATGCTTTGTTGCACGTTTTTATGTCTTCGTGAGTTGAACTAGACTAGCAATAAAAAGGATGAGTCAAAGTCTACTTCTGAGCCTGTGCCTACAAGCCAGTTCTGGTGGGGGCTTTTCATTGAACCTGACTAGATAGATTTTTTTTTTTTCCTCATACAACGCAGAGTTGTTTAGTACGTTTTATAAGGGAGGGAATACTGCTTGCTCATTATAGGTATCATGCCCCATAAGCCATAGCCTAGTGCGTTTTCACTGAATATATATTAGTACAAAATCCTCTGTATAATTTTGCTTTAAAATACTAATTTATATTTGCAGTTAAATATTGAAATGTTAAATATTGAAACAAATTTAAAAGCTCAGTTAGGCGTCAGTACAGCCCATAGGCTACTTTGTAATTTTTCCTGATGTGGAGTTGCTTCTTGGGATTTCTCCCTAAAGATGAAGCTGAAAGTGACAGCAACTTTTGCAGAGGGATTTTGCAGAACAAAATGTTCAGATTATATATCCTGTAATTGGCCGTCCCCAAGACAAGATAGGCCCCAGGAAAAACAAAAGGGCCATGACCTGATCCCTGGCAGAGCTTGAGGGGGGGCTGGCATCCTGGGGCACTTATTCTGACTTTGGAGCTTTCCCTGCTGCCCGGTTACAAAACCTGTGTGCTCTGCATCCTTCCTTGCTCTCCGCTGCATCCCAGGACCTGGGCCCTCCCCCAAGTCTACCCAGCAGCCCTCCCTTTCTCATGGCACAAGACTTAGCTCCCTGGAGGCAGCCCAGCTCCCAGCAAGCCAGAACAGTGAGCATTGTGTACGTGTGTTGTATGAGGGTGCCAGGGATGAGCCCAAGTTATCAGGTGTTACAGGATGATCTAGGTCACCCTGTGGCCCTTCCTCTGGCTTTTAAGAGGAGGTGTCAAAGGACCATCCAGTGAAAAGCAGAGAGTAAGGTGGCTTGTTCAGTGCTTCTGAAAGGTGTAAAATCCCACCCATTCCTGCCTTGAGAAGAAACAGGAGGCAGCTGTGCTGCTTGCCCATGCTGCCTGAGGCAGCCACTTGCAAAGTGGGGCAGGAAGCATCAGGCTGTCTGGGAATTGTATGGTGCAGACAGGGGCCAGTATTCAAACCGAAAAATTACCATGCTCCTGGCCTGGGGAGACTGGCAGCAACCTCCTAAACCTGAAGCAAAAGAGTAAGGTCAAAAGCATCCTCATCCCCAGAGCAGCACAACCCACTCATATAGCCACTGGTTAATCCAATGCATTTGTGTGTAGGAGGCACCTGGTGAGAGTGGGAGAATGCCTAACCACATCAATTAATGTTAATTGGTTAATTGCCTTTCACTATGGGAAAAGGAAGTAAGTACAGTAATTGGCAATATGGCTTGACAGTGTTTCTAGATTGCCTGAGAATTAATTCCAAATATCACCTCTTCAGACCAGAAGGCCTTTTTATTTAAAAGACAAGTAGACGATGTGCTCAGAGATACAGTTTAGTACTGGACAGGTACTGCTGGGCTCATTGGTCTCAAAGATCTTTTCCAACCAAACGATTCTATGATTTGGGGCAAAATAGGAATATTCTTTTTTTGATGCAGGACTGTAGATCTGAAACACAACTCAGTATCTGAATGGAATAAGTGTTTTGCTACTTTTCACAGTATCACAGTATCACAAGGTTGGAAAGGACCTCTGAGATCATCAAGTCCAACCTATAACCTAACACTAACACCAACACTAACACCAACCATCATCTAAACCATGGCACTCAGTGCCTCATCCAGTCTCCCTTTAAACACCTCCAGGGTCGGTGACTCCACCACCTCCCTGGGCAGCCCATTCCAATGGCCAATCACCCTTTCAGTGAAGAATTTTTTCCTCATATCAAGCCTAAACTTTCCCTGACGAAGCTTAAGTCCATGCCCTCTGGTTCTGCCACTGGTCACCTGAGAGAAGAGACCAACCCCTGCCCGACTACAACCTCCTTTTAGGTAGTTGTAGAGAGCAATGAGGTCTCCCCTGAGCCTCCTCTTCTCCAGGCTAAACAGCCCCAACTCCCTCAGTCGCTCCTCATAGGGCTTGTGCTCCAGCCCCCTCACCATCTTCGTTGCCCTCCTCTGAACACATTCCAGTATCCTAACATCTTTCCCAAACTGGGGGGCCCAGAACTGGACGCAATATTCAAGGTGAGGCCTGACCAGTGCCGAGTACAGGGGGACGATAACTTCTCTGGTCCTGCTTACTACATTATTCCTGATGCAGGCCAGGATTCCATTGGCCTTCTTGGCCACCTGGGCACACTGCTGGCTCATGTTGAGCTTCCTGTCCACCAGCACTCCCAGGTCCTTTTCTACCTGACTACTCTCCAGCCACTCTGTCCCCAGTCTGTAGCTCTGCATGGGATTGTTGTGTCCAAAATGAAGTACCCGACATTTGGATTATTAAACATCATCCCATTAGAATCAGCCCATCTCTCCAATCTGTCCAGGTCCCTCTGTAGGGCCATCCTACCCTCTAACAGATCAACTCTTCCTCCCAGCTTGGTATCATCTGCAAATTTGCTGATGATGGACTCAATCCCCTCATCCAAATCGTCAATAAAGATATTAAACAGGACTGGACCCAATATCGATCCCTGGGGACACCACTGGTGACCGGCCGCCAACTGGATGAAACACCATTCACCATCACTCTTTGGGCTCGGCCATCCAGCCAATTCCTAACCCAGCACAAAGTGCTCCCATCTAGGCCACGGGCTGCCAGCTTCTCTAGGAGTCTACTGTGGGGGACCGTGTCAAAGGCCTTGCTGAAGTCCAGGTATACCACATCCACAGCCTTCCTCTCATCCACCAGGCGAGTCACATGGTCGTAAAAGGAGATCAGGTTGGTCAGGCAGGACCTACCCCTCCTAAATCCATGCTGGCTGGGCCTGATTTCTTGATCGTTCTTTGAGGTATACGATATGAATGTGGGGACTACCTTGTTGGGAAAAAAAAAAAAGTAGGGTTGAACTCCAGTGATGGAGAGAGGGAGCACACCGTCCAGTCTGCTGGCTCAGCAGTCCAGCAGGGAGATCATGCAGTATGTAAGATATCAGCCTCTGAAGTCAGGGCTTATGAGTCAGAGCCATGAGACCTGGCTAGCTCTCTGTGGGCAAATGAGTGCTCAACGCACTACGGATAATCTACTGAAGCCTACTCCTTGTGATGTTAGCAAAGCATAAACATAAAATTGTGTCACTTTTGGCAAGAAAGAAACTTATTTTGCAATGTCTGTGAAGACTCTCAGACATTAATGGCCTGATGTGGTGAGGCCTCTCCTGTGACTCATCCGCATTCCTCCCATTTGTGCCCATTCACCTCCTTTTTAATTGTAGACTCTGAAAAAGAATCTGATTTCCTCCAATGTCTTTTGCATCTATACCTTGAAGAGGAACTTTCTATTATTAATGTAGACACCACTTACTCTTCTTGCTCATGTAAAGTAGCAACTGTGCTAGGCTTTGAGAAGACAGTCAAGGTTTGAGGTGCTCTGTGCTTTCACAGCATTTCCATCCATATGCTACATTCCTTTGAAGGAAAAATAGGGAATTAATTCTGGCATATAAAGTGCAAGATAAAAGCATACTTTCAAAAACATTTCCAATACGTTTGGAAAAATTATTAAAATCAACATCAGGTACAAAGCAGGTATTACAAATTAATTACTGTGTTTCTTTTTGGAATTGCTGAGTTGGAGTGGAGATGCTGGGTGGGTAAGATGCTGTACATTCACCCAGCAACACCAAGACATGCTCCGATAACCTTATTTTCTAGACAGACAGGAAGAGAAGATACATACTCTCCATTTTAAACTGTGGGACACAGGAAGACTGTGCCAAAGCCAGATACATAAGTACAACACTTTAAACATCGTACTATCTTTTCTACATTGATTTTATAATTAGTTTTTCACACAAGTGACAGCTGTCTTCATGCCAAGTCCTGGTCTCATCTGGGAAAATGGCAAAGCTCCCAGAATAGCTAGAATTTTTCTCTTTATACAGAATTCATTGAAGAACTTTGTTGTTTCTTTTGGTTTTCCCCCTCCGTTTTAATAGATTGGTGCAAAAACAATAATTTTAGGATTAGTAGCTAATTACTTACAGGAGGGGCAGAATTTTTTCATAAAACTCTCTATTGTTTACTTCAAGAGCACTTGTGTGTCTCTGAGTCATCAAACCACAATTAAATTCTGGGAAATAGTTTATTGTTGAGGTTCAGGGGTCCCATGACATGGTGGGATGGGTCAGAGTCTGATTTTAATTGAGAGGCCTGATCTAAATTCATCTCCTCTTTAATCTTTTGATTGACAGACTATGGAGGATTTTGAAGTTTTGCAAGATGTCAGTAGCAAAAGAAAGATCTCTTGTTGTTGCCTCATGTTGTATTGCTTGTACATGGCTAATGCCAAGTGGAGTATTTGGGGTTTTTTTAAGAGTTTAATAAGATACTGTCTTCATAGAATAATAGAATGTCCTGAGTTGGAAGGGACCCACAAGGTTCTTCGAGTCCAACTCCTGTCCCTACATAGGATAACCCTGAAATTCATGTAGAGTGGTTTGCTTGGAAGACAAGGAGATAAAAATGTTGTAACATGTATGCTGAAAGATATTTTACTAATTTGTGCTATAAAACTTCCAGTAATTCTTTTCAGGTTTTACTTTGCACTTTCTTTACAAATACAGTGAATATTATGTGTTTTTCTTCCTCTTTTTTACTTTTGGGGGCATGTGTGAGGAGGTGTTTTAAATCATGAAGCAATTCTGAATGTTGGGAGTAGCAGTTCATTTAGTTTAAAGATTTACCAGGTATGCCTGATTGATGTAATGAGGCATTAACTGATGGAAAAGGTATGGAATGCGTTACAAAAAACCCAATAGAGCTGTTAATTCAGAAGGTTGAGAATTGTGTGGCAAGACCATCACCACCCAAGTGCTGCTGTGCAGATGTGGGTCCGGGGTGCAGCAGCGTGCAGTCAGTCTGTCTTGTCAGTCAGTAGGCCTGTCTGTCTGTCATTCAGAAGGTGGAGAGTTGCGTAGGAAGACCATCATCACCCCAGTTCTGCTGTGTGGACGTGGGTCTGGGGTGCAGCAGCGTGCAGTCAGTCTGTCTGCCTGCCTGTCTGTCAGTCAGAGCTGTTAATTCAGAAGGTCGAGGTTTGCACAGAAAGACCATCACCGCCCCAGTGGTGCTGTGCCAATGTGGGTCTGGGGTGTAGCAGCATGTAGTCTGTCTGTCCGTCCGTCCGTCTGTCTTGACAGTCAGTCTGTCCGCCCGTCTGCCGTGCCGCGCGCGGTCCAGCCGCCAGGGGGCGCCGCCGCACTGCGGGCTGACGGGGGGACGTGTCGGGGGGGGTGAAGTTTGTGAGCTGCGCGGTCGCCAGGCACTGATGGGAGGCTCTGCCTTCCCTGGGCAGCCGGCCCCGATACATTAATTACACGGTGATTACCGCAGTTCACCTGCTTTCTCCTCCTACTGTTGCAGTCTGAGCCGATGCGCTCCGTGTCCTTTCAGGCTGCTGTTGGTGGAGGGTGCTTATTTCAAGGACAGGGAAGGGAAGTGCTATCCAGAGAAGCAATAAAGGTGGTTTGGGCGCTGAGTGCATACAGAGACATAAACCCGAGAGTTCGTTAGCAGAGTGAAGACCAAAGGATTATTTCTTAACATAAAAAGTCATGGAATCATAGAATGGTTTGGGTTACAAGGGACCTTAAAGATTATCCACTTCCAACCCCCCTGCCATGGGCAGGCACACCTCCCAACAAACCAGGCTGCTCAAAGCCCCATCCAGCCTGGCCTTGAACACTTCCAGAGAGGGGGCATCCACAGCTTCCCTGGGCAACCTGTGCCAGTGCCTCACCATCCTCATCATGAAGAATTTTTTTCCCAATTTCTAACCTGTATTTTCCCCTTCCAATGTAAAGATATTTCCCCTCATCTTGTCTCTCCTTGCCCTTGTAGAAAGTCCCTCCCCAGCTTTCCTGTAGCCCCCTTCAGGTGCTGGAAGGCCACTCTAAGGTCTCCCCAGAGCCTTTTCTTCTTTAGGCTGAGCAACCCCAACTCTCTCAGCCTGTCCTCACAGCAGAGGTGCTCCAGCCCTCTGATCATCTTTGTAGCCCTTCTCTGGACCCATTCCAGCAGCTCCATATCTTTCTTACGTTGCGAATTCCAGAACTGGACACAATACTCCAGGACCAGGACAATCAAACAGAGTTTCTCCTTCCCCAATAAAATGTCACTTGCATGGGAACATTAAAAGATCCATGTTTCCTGATGATAAGGAGAGCATGACTCTGATCCTGGGCTCTTTCCCCCCTGGCATTAGCGAGGTTAGTTGTAGACCTGGGATTTCTTATTTAAAAATTCTAATGAGATCTTGTCTCTATTCTGGAATAATGCCTTTAGGATTGTCTCCGCTTGGATTGGATTGTCGGTGCTTAAACTAGGGAGCTTCCAGCTGGGCACTGTGTTTTGGGCTGGGTTGGCTGAGCGAGAATGTGCTGTCTGTGATTATTCTGTCTGAAAAATGTTGTGGCTGGTACAACTATCCTATAAATACAGATACTGCTGAAGGAAGGTGCAGTGATTGGTATCAGGGATTTTCTCTCCTGACTCAAAATCAAGTTGCAGGGCTTCAGTCTTCCAAACAGAAAAGGAGTACAGTTAATGTCAGTGTGTCTGTATGGACATATGAATGGGGGAGACAGTCTAAATATTAAAACTACAACTAAGGATGCCAAATCCAGTTTCTCGCAGGTGCAGTTATCTCCTTAATAAAATAGAAGATGCTATTGTTCAAAACTTGAACTGATAAATACAATATAAATTAGGTTTGTACCAAATGAGTAAAATTACTGATACATCTGCAAATTTATAAAAGTTGATAGATTTCTGAATGTCATATGATTGAAGAAGAGTCGGTGTAACTGTACACAGAGCATTCCTAACCCTTTTGAATCCTCTATGCTTACTGAATCTGAGAGTAACAGGCATATATCATTACAAACTGTAAAGTAAAAAAAAATTCTCTCGGAAAGTTACGTATTAGACCTAAAGGAACTCCTGCAAAAAACTGAAGTGTTCCATGAAGTGGCTGCCAGCTTTTTAAACTAGCTTTCAAATCCCTTTTACCCACAGCTCCTCCATTCCACCAGGTTTTAGACCTGACTTGCATCCATTGCCTCATACATTTAAGCACGGTGCACTGAATTTAATGTGTTAAACCATCAAACATGGACAATGGTATTCAAGATTCAAAATGTTCCATCCTGTTTAAATGTTAATGGTATTCTGCAGATTTGCATTTATGGATGTATTACATGGGGGGTTTATCCTTTTTTTGACAGGTGACAGTGGTGAAGAAAGAAGAACAAGAATGATTACATATCCATAACTCCCAGCAGTATGTCAGGTAATCATATTTCATAAGAGCATCTATGTAATATTTCTCTCTTTGCTGCAGTGATTATTATGAAATGTTTGCTGCAAAATACTGCTTTTATGAGTCCTGAATGCATTGTGCTGGGAATTGACATCTTTTCTCTACCTAGAGCATAGAGATGTGGAGCACATGCTAATCTTAACGTTTTTCTGCTGAAACTCTCATCCTCCTTGGTTTTCCTTACGAAACAAAATTGTGTTTTGTTCTAAATGCACATTCAGTCTCCAACATTTCTGCGGAAACTGCCAGTACAGTGACAGTTTATGCTGAATATATTGGCCTAAGTTATTTTGTAACATAGACATGTGCCCCTAAGGTTCAAAGTGAAACAGTCAAATTCATTCTACTTAGATTACCAAGTACTCTCTAGATAATAATTGTCTAGGTATACAGGTGGGCTGAAGATGCAGAATTGAAATGACCATTAACCATTTTAAGTCTACTTAACCATCCTATCCCTGCCAGTTGCAAAGCATTTGAAGGTTATACATAAATTAGGTGCATCAAAAATGCCATATATTCTAGTCCCAGATCAGGATGTCTAAAAAGATGTATTTATTACAAGGGTATCACAGAAAACACCACAGAATTTTTCAGTCCCAGAATTTCTTAGTGTTCATCAAATTGCGTAAGAAAAGAAAATGTTCTACTGATACTATTTCTCAATGCATATTTCAAGAGCCAAATGCTGTAAAAAGCTGTTCGTAAAATGCAGTACGTGCTACATAGGGAAAATCATAACAAACAAGACTAAATTCCTGGTGCTCAAAGGACAGATTATTTTTACTGACTCGGCAGATCAAATATCTTTCCTTTACCCTAGAAGGCTCACATCCTTTTTTATTGGCCAGCAAGAGGCAAAGATAACAGCTCCATTCCCCAACAAAACTAGTCTTTTAAGTTTAGGGTCCTAGATATGAGGTACAGAGAAAAATCCATGAGGAGAAACAGTATTATTTAAATGTATGATTTCATAATAAAACATTAGTTGATAATAGGCAAAGATGTGTCATTTGACTTCTGTTTTATGATTTCCTTGCTGTCCTGTGAAGTGGAGGTTAGGCATAGATAAATACAAGATGGAGGCAGAGGGCATCCGAGGCTTTTCGTGGAATGAAGTGGAGTACCTGACCCTTGGTTGATGTGTCAGGCTCTGCATTATTATCACCACCGCATGAGGATCAGGAAGGAGTTAGTAACCTTAGGCTCCAATAGCAGGGTTTGCTAGAATGTTTTTGCATTCTTCTGCAGGCATTCTAGGCATGATAATTTCATTTAGCAAATGCCTCTTTGAAAGAATTTAAAGCATTGACGTGTGACTCTCCAGTCTCTCCAGCTCTCTGTTGTTCTCTCTTCTGTATTGTGTTAAACTGTGGGTTTTGACTTTTTACTACAGGGCTTGATTTTGCTGGGGTTTTGGGAGGGAGCAATTAGTATCTTGTGCTATGTGGTCCAAGAGATGGGGAAGGAAACGCAGTGTACCCATTTTATTCTCACCTTATCTGTTTGGGGTGTAGCTTCTTATGGAGCGGGGATTTTTTGACAGTTCCCACTAGCACTCTAACTAGACTTATCTCCCTGGACTTCCCCCTGGCAGGGCAGCTCTGCTAAGCTCAGTGAAACATGAAACCTAATTGGAAGGACCTGCATTTCTTTTGAAAGAAGTGGGCAGAACAAATATGTGCAAAGAAAATAATCGGCAGGCAAAAAAAAGGGTTCATTGCAGAAGATGACTGTTGGTACAGCTGTAGATGTCCATCAGTTTTCATTGTAAGCAGTTTATATTTTATGTTTCTCATTATGGAAATTAAATTTCCTACATGAGTGTGAATGTGAAAGAAGCATAGATGAAATAAAAATCTTTCAAACTCTGTAAAAACAGCATAAATACAACCATCCAGAGTCAGACAGGGCTCCTTTCCTAATGAATGAAAATGAAAGCTTAGATTCTGTTCCTGAGTCACCGGAATATGAAGCAGAATCTAATCCAAAACCAAACCACTTGCTTAAAATAATGGTCTGTATTATTCTGATTTTTTGATAGATAATTTCCCTGCCCATATGTTACTTTTTTACTACAGTAAGAATTTTCCTCCTGTAGGCACTGCCCCAAAGCTTCCAGTTTATAGAGCAATCTAGAGAAGTTTTTCTGACTGAAGATTGTAGAATTTGGCCTTTAATAGTAGAGCTAGGCTTTTCTGCATTATGCAGTTGCCATAGGAAAAATATTTTTAATATTTTGAAATATCAGCTCTAAAAACACATATTGGTGTGATTGTTTTGTGGCACGTGTTGGTAGTTGTATGTGCTTATGGCTTTTAATGAAGAGAGAATTCAAGTTTTCCAAAACTTCCAAGTTATGGGTAACATGGAAGGATTTCAAAAGTGTAGAAACCTTTACTTAAAAGTGAATAAAAAGAAGAATAGAAAGAGAAAAGAATGTCAGGTACGTTTTTTGCATTCAAAAAGATAACTGGAAGGTAAATGTTGAGGTAATGAAATCCAAACTACTCTTTCTTAAAAACCAAGTTTATGATCACCTAATAATTGGGTATTTGATGACATCAGAAGCTGCCAAATGAAAAGTTGGACCAACAGGTTTTGTAAACACTGTGCTTGTCAGTATACTGTTGCAACTATGCCCATTCTAAGTGTCAAAACTTCCCTAACCAGTTTTATGGTTAGGATGATGATGACTAAACGCTGAGATAAAGTGTTGCTTCCGGAGAGGAACAACTGGACATAATACATCTTGCAGTTGAGTACTAAGTCTGAGACAGACACATTCTGTTCTCATAATGTGAAGCATGATACATCCCTAAAATAAATAGCTTTCAGATGATTGCTCAGACAAATAAATATAATAAAGCATATCTGAAAGTTTAGCTTTCCAGTTTGAGACCTGATTTTTAAAACATTCATTGTCTTTTATGATAAATGCTGCAACGGATCTGATGTTTTAAAAGAATATCCCTAAAATGCATTTAAGGGAATGCAAGTAAAATACGTTTGGGTTTTTTTATAAGATAGAAATAAGATGATGATGGCTGATTGGTTGCTCCTCCCCCTAGGTTCAGCAGCAGCTTTAAAGTTGGCACCAGTAATTGCTATCCACAGAATAATACCTGGGGGTAAAATTACAAGTATTTTTAAAACTCGTACTCTCTTAGCAACCACTGTAAGTCTTTATGCCATGCATTTTCACAATAGAACAGAAGAATTAACAAGTTGGAAAGTAATATTTTCTCATTGAGAAGACAGTGCTTTCAGATAAACAAACATGTAACATAATTCATTAAAATATTCTTGCTGTTTAAATACTCCAGTGAAGCTTCTGGCTTTAGCATCACTGTTCACTGGCAACAGTGTCACTGAAGGCTTCCTTCTGTACATTTTCTCCCATAATGCAGGACGTGCTTCAGACAGTTCTTCGTCTTACTTCATTTACTGGAGTGAGAACCAAAGAAGGAATTCGAGAATGGGTTCTAAAAACCAGAAAATAATATTTGTAGAATGCAGTAAATGCCATTAATTTCACCTTCTTGGCAGATGAAGACAGAATGTAATGGGTGTAGTAGTGGTGTGAGTGAAGTCTGGAGCAGCTCTTTAACTGGCTTCAGTATGGCTGGGATTTTACTCAGCTTTTGCTTGGAATTTCATAATTGACTCAGACATTGAGCTTCTGCTCTCAAATAGTCACGCTGTTCTGTTTGATAATGACTGTAAAGTTAGATCAAGATAGGAATTATAATAAAAGTAAGTGCTTACACTGGAGAATATAATTTAAATGTCATAAATGCATATTTTCGCTAAGTGGAATTTAATATGCAGCAGTTCTTGTAACTGGTCACTCATTTGGAGAAGAAAATTAATCAGCTTTTGTGCAACAAATCCATTTGAAAACCAGTGTCTCCACAGGTGTTGCATTTAGTTTCCAAGTGAGAAGACAGGAAAGGTACCACCTTTTCACTGTAAGATGTTTTCAGTGCTCATTAACCTGTAAACTTACCATTCATTCAGATGGAGAATAGTTTATTGTGTAACACCAATTGAGAAATAATTTCTCCCAAATTTCTATAATGATTTTCCTAGGATATTTTAATTTGACATACATCACTGTCTGACAGTTCTTGTCTGCCAGCCTATGATAAAATCCGACTAACTCAAGTGTGTTATTTAAGTAATGGACTTTTTAGAAGGACGGTAAATACTTTAATATAAGGTTTTGTTACGCCAGGATTCAGCAGCTTTGTAGTGAGCTTTTGGGGATTTTTCAAAAGGTTAACAAGATTTATATTGTGGGATGTTTTTGCATGAAGCTATGAATCACTCCATGATGGCTCTTATTACTTAGGAGCGTATTTTTGAATATGCAGTTAAAAATATCACACTTGGTAAGTCCTAGGTTACAGACATTACGGTTTAATTTTAAGGTTTTTGTTTTAAACTTTAATGTTTTCAAAAGTGCTTTCAAAAAGCTCTATGTAAATACAAAAGTTTCAAAAGGCAAGTAGTTCATATAACGTTTTGTAATGTTTCAATTTTTATGCAATTCTTTAATAATATCTTGGGGTTTTCTTTTCTGTTATGGGAGGAAAAAGACTCTGAAGAATGTTTTTTTCCTTAGAAGAAACATGAAGATCTTATACCTATGTGTTTCTAAAGGTGTTTCGGTTTGGAATAACTCATGGATACCTGCTGCATTTTCCAGATGAGATACACACACTTTTCAAAAAAAAAAAAAATTGGATCAGGATAGATTTCACAAAGAACAGAGAAAACAAACCCATATTTTTTTTAAAATTTGCAACATCTGCTAGCCATTTTCTTAAGTATGTTTCATTGTGTTAGTGCTGATATTTTTTCCTTTTCTATTTTTTTTCACTAATCCATCAGTATACTTAGTCCATTTCTGTATTCATTTTGCTTAAACCAGAGGTGCTCCTTTTTGTTAACTCATTTTTCTGATTTTTTTTTTTTTATGGGAACAGACTGCTGTGTGTGAAATTTTGAGTGTCATTCTTAGGCTGTGCAACACTCTCACTGCTGCCATCAGTCAGGAGAAGTGTATAATGTCAATATAAATCATACTTGTTAATTTGGCAGACAAAAACCTTTTAAAATAATTAACTGAAAAAACCCTCCAAAATGTGCTTGTGTTTTTTCTGAGTCTTCTCTGCTAGACTGTAAAATAAAGCACTTTGCTGTGCTTGCCATAGGAGTTGCAGCCTGCCATTTTATGGTCTTTATAAGCTTGGCCACAGGCTGCTGTTCAATTCTTCTGATGACTGTAGGTCAGGACAATAAATTTACCCAACTTGTCTTTGATACGCAGTCCTGTGCGTAGAGAGGACTGAAATACCTTTGTGCCAAATGTAAAGCTGTCAATGAACTATAGGAAAGCAACTATCCAATCAGACATTTTCCAGTTATTGCCATGTAAACAAAATGCTTTTTACATTCGGATGTGTTTCTGCTGATGTTTATTAAAAGCATCACATTTACTGCAGTGTGCGTCATAAAAGACAAATGTTCAAGGAAATATCTAAAGGTGGTAAAGCATGAAGGCTGGACTTCCAGATCTCCTTTGTTATGTATGCAATCATGTGTCTGAAAACTGTTGATACCTGTACCAACCTTCAGTTTATTTCCAGTTTTAAAGAATTCTCTCCTGACATCCCAGTTTGTCTTTCTGAAGAAACCTTTGACTGCTTGAATGGGCAAACTTTATTTATTTATTGTGGGGTTTTATCTTTCATAAATTATATATTTGTCAAGACTGCTAGTTGTAGTACCTTTTTTTTACCTGGCCATTGCTCAAACCTCAGTCCTTGAACAGCAGGTGTTATTTCAAGATACAGTCTCTCTCTAAAATAGCTTAAAATGTTTCATCATCTTGAAAAAACGAAGAGCTTCAGTTATGTACTCATATCCCCAAGATTTGCTGTTAGTAAACACTGGCCAAATATATATTGTCCATTCCTTTGTGAGGTGTTATGGAAGTTTCAGAGTGAGAGTGAGGAAAGACTATGTGAATTGATTTGAAAGGTGAGGGTGAAAGCTCTGGTTAGAGTCAAGATTTTGCAATGGTGTTTTGATCCATAATCTGGAAACGATGTTTTGGCTTCTCAGTTTTATTTTAGTAGGTTCTTAAGCATTAAAAGAATTACCGAACATAATAAGAAGAGAGTAAAAATCCATTATCATTCCCATATTCACAGGGGGAGTGATCTGCAAAGGGAGTCCTGGAAAGGTGGATTGTTGTCTGTTGGGCATCAAATTAATCTTGGTTTAAAGCAAACAGAGGGAGGTGGCTTTGCACATAAAGGAGGAACAGATACTGGAACTTCTTGCTGGAGGGTGTTGTGAATGCAGGACGACTATGCAAGAGGAGTCTGGGCTGAACTTCAAAGAGAGATCCCTTGGTATTACTAGAGTTTAGATGGTCTACAGGGGCTCAGGAAATCCCTTGGGCTGACAGTAGTTGGGGATTGTGAGATTGTTCATGGGAACTTTCATATATTCTTGCTTTTTCATACTCATCCCTGGGTATCCGCTTGTGGCTTGTGTTGGACGACAGTAATCAGATGAGCCCTGTGGTTTGAACAGAGCTGCCCTATTCAGGTATACCTTGTTCTCAGAAAAACTCCCTCCCTCACAGAACTATGAGAGGGTTAAATGCATTTAGCATCTATGTGACTGTATTGGTTAATGTCCCCTTTCTAGTTCCATTTTGTGTCTGTTATCTTACAGCTTTTACCCACATATCTTTTGTCGTTCCTTTCTTTCAGTATTTTTATTGTATCTGTAGCTGTCACAAGATTCCACATTCAAGTAAACAACTCCTATTTATTTCTCTAAGGAGAAGGTTTCAGATAACTCTTTACATACCAAAACCCTAAAGCATTTCTTTCTCTGTGCTCTGAACCTGCCTGTGGTTAACTTACAGGTGAGCTGTCATGTTCTTCTGGAGATTCTTTTCCTCCGATTAGTTTTTGCTCACATTTAGAAACTTAATGAGCGTAATGCCAAGCCCTAGTTCTTGATAAGTATATATCTAGTACTACTTCTGTAGTTAATAGAAATTCAATGTGTTTTTCAAAAGCAATTACACTGGTTCACACTGAGGACCTCATTAAAGTATCTGTTCACGAGCACAGGGATAAAGCTATTATGCTGTATATGTCAAGCTTCTTAATGTTACCTTTTCTTACACATTAAAAACTTTATAAAGTTTATTGTAATACCTACACATTCTTCTTCAGTGATGATGTAGTCTTTGTCTAAAAGATTATTTGAAAATATTGAAGTTTAATTTATATTGAAAGCCATAGTCTAAAATCTAATACGTATTTTGTAATATTGTCACTGTTAAAGCAAGTAGCATTACAACAGTCCTGGATTAAATAATCCTCGCTCTGTTTGCTGCCATAAGCATACACATAAACGTGTTTCTGAAACACTGGAAACCACCTAGTGGAACATCACTTGTTCTACCTGCTAATTGCAGTCCCTTTCTCTCTGTACTTTTTTTCCTAATATTCGCTCTCATTTTTACATTTTAAAATTTAGGAAAGAAATCTTGTTCTCAAAGGTTTTATTTAGGACGTTATATGAAAGCAGAGTTCACTTATTTACAAAAAGAATCTGGCTAGTCTGTATTAGCTGTGCTCCATCCTTCTGCTTATTCAAGGATCACATGAATGTAGTTTAAAAGTTGGGAAACTCCATTGTGAGTGTTTCCGTGTTTGATAAGAAAGAATAAGAAGAAAATGCTGTGGGTGATATTTGGGAGAAAATGGAAAACAAGGAAAAGAGAGGAGAGAAGAAGAGGAGATGCAATATAAAGGAAAGAAAATAAAATATTATGAACTGACTGCAACAATAATGAGAAGAAATTAAGCCCTGGCCACGTCTGGTACAGATAGTTTGATCATTCACAGCACAAACCCACATGAAAACTTCACATGCTTTTACTCATAGCTATTTTGTGGGCTTTAAAATGTTTGTGCAAAACATGAATCAGGTTTTAATTTGCTGGGGATATGTTCTTTAACTGTAGTGTGCTTGCTTTTTTTCTTTTCTGAAGTCATTAGCTAAAAGTCATCTAGTGTTTATTGGACCGGGTCCATACAAAGCCAGGCTGCTTGATGAACCCACCATGCACCCCTCAGCTCTAATCCTGATTAAATTTGCCTTAGCTGATCTCTCTGAAGCCAACCCACTTCAGTGTCCTTAGATGCTTGCATACTTCAATGCTTAAAAAAAGCCCCAGCAAAGTGCTGTTGCCCTCGCTGCTCTGTTTCCAGTAAACTGCAAATATGAGAAAAGGCAAAGTTTTATGTAAGAATCACTTTTGTCAATCTTTTGTTTTGTAATAAGATAAGTTAATGACAAATCAGAGAATCCTAATATATACACCTACTGCTAATGTGTTAATCGGCTACAAGTTGAAATTCTTACAAGCTGGGAGCAATTTTGGGATGGAAAGTGAGACAAAGTGTCTCTGCAACTGTTGATTTACCTTTTGCCTCAAAACTAAGTGATAGCCTGTTGCTGAGGGTGAGAAAGAAATGTGTGTACTCTCCCCCAAAAATGTGAGCGATGTGGATTCTGAGGAGCAGGAGCTTATTGCCCGTGTGGTCACGCAGCAGGTTTCATCAGCAATGGATATAATTGTCAACTGGAGCTCTGTGGTATAAACCAGTAATAACGGTAATACAAGTGCCAGACTTGAATGTTCCCGAACTAGGAAAAATGGGTGTTGCAGCAGGGAGGATTTAATGTGGTGGCTCTCGGGTGGTTGTGGTGAGCACGGGGTATAGGCACTCTTTTCAGTACGCTTTTTGGTCCTATGCTGTGCAGTCTTGAGTTTTTGTCAGGGTCAAAGTTCAGGATAGGTGCCCAGCTCATTCCAGCAAGAAGCGCTGCCCTCTTGGCTGGCTGGCTGCCACCTCCCTTCTTTCTAGAAGAAACAACATATGACTGCCTTCTCTTGAGTTATGTTAAAGGAGGGAAAGGCTTTTTGTATCTCTTCCATTACTACTGTGGGCAGATACTGTAGTAGAGAACTAGGAAAAAAAGCATAGAACTGAGATGCAAACAAATTAATTGTTCCATATTTTTTTGTATTCCTTTAAATACTGACATTCATATAACACTGCATATTTGAGTACAGGCCAGCCTTTAAAATCACCCATTAGGAGTCTTTGTCTTGGCTTGTAATATGCAATTTCTGAGGGAATCTGCTCAACTGTCCCTTTAGTTTACCTCAATGGACACTTCATCTGCCAGAAATTTTCTGCTTCTGTAAGACAAACTTACCTTTAAAGATTCTCTGATGGGAACTTGAGAAAATCTCTTAAACTACTGACTGTTCAGATTCCTGTTACTGTTATGATGCACTGCTTTTATATTTCTATAATTAGTTGATGACTCCTTTACATACATTGACAGGAAGAGCTCTAGGCCCTTCTCATCGGTCCCTCTTGACTCTGAAATAGGGCCTATGTTTTCTGTCATAATTCATCCCAATAGGCTATACTGCACTCTGCCTTGATTACAGCCATTTTAACAGTAGCTAGAGGGAGAGAAAGAGATACTTCTCTTACAATTAGGGAGCTCAGACAAAAGTGCATTATCATCCTTTATCAAGGGTTTTGGTTTGACAAAACTGTGTGCAGATGTAGGAGATTTAAACTGTGTTCTATGTTAAAAAAAAAGGAAAGAAAAAAGCATTTGAGACATTCAGGCAGGATATGTTAAAAAAAAGGAGTAAAAGAAATAATATAGTCCTAGAGTGAAATTATAATTTAACATTTTAGTAAGCTGAATGGTAATTTAGGACATACATATCTGCTGTGCTGCAGTATTGGAAGTAAAAGAAAAGGACACAAAATATGAGACCCTCAGTGGTAGTTCCTTACAACTTAGTCCTTGTCTAGCAAAATTTGAATGTAAAATGTCCTTGGTGACTGAAGGGAATTTGTGAAATAAGGTGGAAGCTTGTAAAATTAAATAAACTGTGGCTAACATAGGAATCAAAATAGTGAGACAAATTTCAGAGGGAACTAAAAGGAAAAGAGAGGATAAAGCTCCTTGATGTTGAGTTGGCCTTTGTAAATTCTGCCTGGGCAAATTCTAATTGAGGGAAGCTCTAATAGAATCAGTTTCTTCTCCGTTTAAATGTGTCTAGAATCATATTTTTAAATCCCACAAATGCCTTAAAACACAGCAATTGGAAAATATGTTTTAATTTTATTTTTAAGTTAAGGAGGGGTTTAGAGTTCGTTGCTAAAGTTAAAAATCTTTAAGTCTTATGTGGCATCCTGTCTGAATCCTTGGGGAAGATGTTTCACCATTGTGGTGAGTGTATGTTTTTTTAATTAAAATCAAAGGTAAACCAAATCCTCTTAGGCTAAAAGACAGAAAAGATGAGCTTTAATATTAAAGATAAATTTGGGGAAAAGATATAGAAATTTGAAAAGCCTGGATTATGAATCACTGATATAATTTCCAGGACTAATAGCAAGAACTGAATAACTGAGGATATAGCTGACTTTTTAAAACAAAGTCAAGAATTGTGTGGGGTCAGTGGTCTGCTCAAGAAATTGACAGAGCACAGAGGTACGTGTGAGTGAATTCTAGAAATGCCTGTATTTTATATATATATATATAAAATATATATATGGCACATAGCTGAATCTCATATTTATGTAAAGATGCAATATTATCCGTGCAGGGAGATAACTAGAAGAGGGAGGAGATAAGGAAAAGGAGAGTGTCCTTTTACTGAAGGGTACGTTATCTGATACTACATAAAGCCTGGTGGAAGGGTGGGTTATAGTGCACAGTGTCTCTCAATACCAGAAAGAGTCAAGCGGCCAAGTTCAGTTCAGATCTTACAGGGAAGATCTGTGCAGATCCCAGGGGGTATTATTGGAACAGTGCAGTCTCTTCCTCGGAGCTTAAATTTATTTTGCAGTCTAGAAGATATAAAAGCGTTCAAATTATGAAAAAAAGTTTTACATTCTGCTCTTCTAATATTTTAAAACTGCCTAGTATTTTCTGCATTACTTTCACTATTCTATTTTAAATCTGATTATCCTCCTACAGGTGATTTTCTCTTGCCATATTACTTACATTTAGAGTTAGTTTTTAATTTTACTGAGAAAATCAAGTCTGAGCTAAGAGCAGATCTATAAAGCCAGAAGTAAGTAGGTAAGTGCAAATTCTGTAGTAAACTTACCTGACCTCTGTATTGAAGTCTGTAATGCCCCATAGTTGCTCATACAAATTCACATTATCGATGTCCAGCGAGTAGAAGGAATGGACTTTTAGCTTCAAATATCAGATGACCTTACGCTCCCAGCAGAAAAAAAAGGTATGCATTTACATTTAAAAATAAAAAAAAAAGATATTGAGTAAAGCTATATTATACTGAAAGCATTTAATAATAACCGTAATTAAATCTTCTGTATATTATCCTATATTAGCTATGTTCCACTTAAGAGAAATCTTAAGACAATACTTTTGAACCAGTAATAGTATAATAGATCTGGTAACTGAAATCTGAAATTATTTTAAATCCTTTTTATTGGGAAATTACTGACTTAATATGCACTCATTTACTAATTTGTATATTAATTACTTCACTGAAACGTATATAAAATTAACTCTTAGGTCCATTAAAATAGCAGAATCTTTCTATGATTAAAACTGCAATGATATAAGTCATCAAATGTCTGGAATTTTCTGTGTTCTACATGCAAGACAGAAAGGTATTTTTTATTTGAATTTTGATACATAGAAAATAATATAATTTCTTTGTATGTGGAATATCATCTCTCATAGGTCATTTCTACAGCATTGAGTTTTGCTGCCTAAAAATAGCAATGGGCTATATTTAGTTTTACAGATTTATCAACTAGTGGTGTCTCAGTTTCTTCAATATCAAAAAAAAAAATAAATTTGCCTTATTATTGTGACTAATTTGATCAAAACATACAGCTTTAGTGCTGTTCATTATCTGCACTGGACCCAAATGTCCAGACTCCTGTGATAAAATTAGTGTCTCTGATGCTCTGCTGTGACCACAACTGGAGGAAGGCAGTAGGTAGCACAAGCGGAACTGCTAAGCATGCCCACATAAGAATGTCACACTTAGGTAACAGAGTGTCCCTCAGGTCAGCCTACGATAAGAGCAAAGTCAAACAAGGCTGAATCCTTGATGTTTTGTGTTTTAAGTATCTGAAAATTGTTCACGACCAGCCTCGACCTACAAGACCTCAAATGATCATATGAGCAAGGCAATAAATTGGTGGTAACTTGCCCTGAGGCCCGTGTTGTAGTTGTGATGTTGTGAAAGTTACATCTAGTGTTAGCCTGTCCACATAGATCTGTTCAGGCTTCACAGACAGGAAAATTTTGTATTTAGTTGTACCGAAGGGGAGCTATGGTGGCTGAATGGTCATGGCTGAAGGGCTCTGCATCGTATCAGTGCGGTCAAGTGGAGATGCACGGGAATGCCACGGCATCAGGAGAGCTGAGGAACCACTTGCTTTCCAAAACTCCACACCTGAGCAAGATTTTGGCAATGCCAACAGTTTGTAGCCCTGCGGTATTTGCCAAACATCCAGGACGTGGCCTCGTGTCATGGGACAGGCTGATTCACCTTCCTGACAGAAATGAGAAATGGAATGTAGTGGGCATAGCAGGAAACTGTTTGTGTAGGAAAAGATACTCCAAAAGCTATCGTATCCAGAGGAATGGACAGCAACTTTCGCAATGTCAACATACTTCAACTTGGACTAGCACAATTTTACAGCCAGGCCATACAAAAACAAATTTTCAAGTCACATCAAGTGCCCAGGAATACCAAAAAGAAGAAAAAAAGTGTAAAGGTAACTGGCATTATTATGCAGAGCACAGAAAAAAAAAACCAAACCAAAAACAACCAACGAAACCAGGTTGTTATATCTTTGTTTATGGTCAAGGGGTTAACCATTGGTAAAAGCCTTATTGTGTGGGAGGTGGTTTGTTGTTACCAATTTTTTTTTTTAGTTCTAATTATTTTTATATATTTTTTTTTCCTTTCAGGTATGTTTTTTAGTACTCCTTTTGATTCACTTCAGTAGTTTTGTGAAGAGCCCTGATGGCAATGTGATAGCTACTGTACTTTTCTGTGTGATATCTGGTATAAAGTAATATCTATTCCTTTAGCTTTTTAAAAATTTATTTGTCTCTATAGTCTTGAAAAGCTGCTCAAAAATATTTTCTGAACCTGGTCTTTTTAAATAAAGCACATCCTTGATACATTAAAAATGCAAAGGCAAACAAAAGCATTCTTTTTTACTTTCAAGGTGTCATCTCTCACCTGTGACTGTGTTGTTTGGCTTTTCTTCTTTCTTGTTATTAACCATCCTCAAAGCCTCAGTAAAAGCATGTACAGAACTTGAATAAATAGAATTTCTTGATATGAATATTCTTTGCCTCAGTAGTCAGGAGAATTAAACATTAAAGGTAGCTTTTTTCTTCACATGAGCACAGCATTGAAGGAATTAATTTTAAGAATCATAGTTGCTTAAGTATTAGCACAAATTTAGTGCTTAAGTTATTTTTATTCCTTTTGAAACTGGGCTAAATAGTTCTTCATTGTTCTTTGCTTAAAAAAATAATTACTCTATATTGGGAGAGAGGGACTACAAGTTGTTTTCTTTTACTTAAGTCTTGCGTCACTCCAGGAAGAAAGATTACAGTGTCAGGCAGGATATCACCTCATGAAAAAGTTAAACTGGTCTAAGTACCTGATTTCTTTAGATTTAGTTGCTCTTTACCTCAGGATGCCTCTTTGCTAACAGATGTCAGGTGTTGATCGCTTTAACGTCTTACTAAGGGCTGTCAGGAGGCCACCAAACCCAGACAGTCCCACCCAAGAGTATTAATTATGTTGTGTCAAGCTGCATTAGCTGGCTTTCTGCTCATTTTTTTTCTTGAACAAATGGAACTTTTTACCTTCAAGTTTTCATTTAGGGAATGACTCAGAAAAAGTACACATGTTAAGTATTGGCAGGTTACTTTTTCAAGATATAAGCAGTTTAATTAACTGATGTCTGCTAGCAGGGACTTCCAATGATGAGATATGGGGAGACTTAACAAATTGGGTTGTCTGGGTCACAGGTCTATAATTACTCTTACCAATATTTGCTCAGAGACCATCTTAAAAGTTGTCAAACACTATTCAAGAATTTTGTTAGCCAGTTTGTTGGCAAACCTCTCAAGGAGCGTATCTTTTCTGACAAGACTTGCTGCTACCTACATGTGTCGTGAATAGTGCAAGGAACTAGAGCAAGAAAAAGTAAGCACAAACCCTGGAAGAGTCTTGATCATGAAAGAGCAAGCTCCATTCTCTTTGAACCAAATTTATTCAAGGTGTCAAATATTTTCAGGGAGAAATGAATTTGTAGTGAATCTGAACATTTAAATATAAACTATGACATTCTTTGTTATCCTAACAGACTAATGTGCCTGAAGTATTTGAATAAAAGACATCACGCTGGCATTTTATGAGTCACATACATATTTAGTGGCATGTTGTAACTGAGGTACAACAGGTTTTCTGAGAGAAGCAGTTTGAGAGAAAGGGCTCGTTTGATACACGTGTGTATTGTGTAAGATTTTCCTCAGGTTTAAACCAGGGGCAACTAGTTTGGAGCTTGCTGCATCTGTTACAAACCCAAAGAAATTATTTTATGCCAGAAAGCTTTAGCTCCTTTTTTGCTCTCTGTCTCGCTTGCTATAATAAATATATTGTAGAAAAAATGACAATTTTTAATGTCTTTGATTCCACTGAGGCATACTCCAGGAACTGTAAAGTGCTATTGTAACTTTACAGCACTAGCATTCCGTAATTTTACATTCTGTATGATTTAGACAAAAATAGAATTTTCAAAATAAGGTGAATACTATATAGATTTAATTTTCTGTTCTTGTAAGTGCTTGGTGTTATTTTGTATTCTGTTGTTGAGGTTTTCTTAGTTTAATCTGTAACAGTAAAACCTGTAAGGATCAGAACTGATGGGATACCTGATACCTAGATTTCTCGAACAATAAGTTAGTACATTCATATTTTTGAGGGACCATTTTAGTCTCTGATACATAAAGTTGAATTAATAAGGTAGGGCAAATACATGCATTAAAGAGAGGTGGTATCTCATCATGTGGGTATAGAGATAGCTGTATTTGACAGATGATTGCAAAAGCCACATTAGTACAGCTCAAAAGCTGTTACAGTTTTCAGCGTAGTTTCTTCATGATAGGAAAAGACAGGACTGTCTGGGATGTGTCCTGTGTAATGTGGTGCAAGTCCTAAAGGTGCAGATTTATGTTCTGCTTGAAGAGCAGGGATCTAATTTTTTTTCCCCATGACCTTCATCAGAGGTGGCTGAGAATGCAGGCAACAAGAAAATCTATAAATAGGAAATAAATCAGTTATTTTGTATAATGTGAAAATATTTATTATAAAACCAGGAAATGATAATATGTGTATATAACTCTTAAGAATTTAGAAAGTTATGTTCAGTCCTTGCAACTGCATGTTCAAATGCACAAAACTTTGGCCGAGTACTGGATTTTTTTTCACCTGGATACATAAAATGTGAGCGTAGCCAATGTAAGATCCTTCCATTTGCCCTTACTACTTTGAATGCTCTGCAATACTTCCCACATACAGACACTGCCAAATCTTTTACAAGTGGCACGTAGGGATCCAGGGGTGCACAGTTTGGAATCAGTAAGGAGAATGTGACTTTTGTGGGTACAATGCTGCCTGCTCAGTCACCCAGGGAGTAGCGGTGGACAACAGGAGTGGATTGCACTCAATGGCACTTCAGTTTTGTGTGTCAGGGATCTCAGTTGGTTGGGGTGCTCCGTTGGGAGGATCAGCTGCGGGAATACTGCCTTGCCTTAAGATTTCTATGTGTTCATTTTGATGGGTTTTGTAACTGAGCTGATTCACAAGAGAATTGCAGCTTAGTAGGGCATTTGATCGTTCGTAATGAAGTTTTAGTCTGAGTTTTTAAAACGGGAGTTGACAAAGAGCTGCATGGTCTAGCGTAAGGCAGTTTCTCCTGCAGAAACTTCCTTTCAGGCATTCTCAGCCTGACTTCTGCCCAGCCAGTGTAACATCCCTGCCTGCACTACACTTACTTCTGATTTACACCAGGGTGAGTATTTCAAAACTTTGGATGCTCAGTAATCAGGTTCAGCAAGTAATTTCTACCTTTATTAATACAAGAAATTGACACCTCAGAGTGTGAAGCATTCAAATCTTGGATCCTCTTCTGCTGCAATATCAAAGCCTTTGTTTTATCACTGACCAGTTTGCTCACGCTGGAGGTTTTTTTCTGCCAGTGAGCCCATGTGTTCGCAATCAAGACACTTGTGAACTAATAAAATTCCAAGTGCAATACTACATTGCTGAAGGCAAAAAAAGCGCAGTGTAAAATGATTTAAAGACTCTAATATTCAAATCAGAACACAAAACAAAGTGTTTAATACTATTTTCTACTCCACCTTCAGGCTTTTGATAAAGACCTTGTCTGACTGTCTTTTAGCATATAATTTAATTCAAAGTGGTACATGAAAGAGACCTGCAGGATTGGACCCTGAGACATGATAATGAAAATATTTTAGGAATATTTCAGTTTTAATAGGGATGTTAAGTCTTTGCAGTGTTTTTTGAACTGATTTGTTTCCAAGGGAACAACAATCTGCAGTGCTGTAAATCTCTTTGATGTTAGCACGTTACAGGTAAGGAGTCGCCGTTCCCTGGCAGTGGTTATCATTCTTTGTGTTGTCAGAAAAGCCTCTCTCATCCATTTTTCTTATTCTTTCTTTATTCTTCACAGATTCTTGTAATTTAATTTCCTTAAAGTATTACAGTAATTCTGACAAAAGTAGTACATATGACATATTTCTAAGCATTATTGACATAGAAATAGAGAATAAAAAATGTTTGAAGGATTTATTTCAGAAAAGAAAGTAAGTCATAGGCTGTGCCACATCGAGATAACATATCCTCAGGTGCCATCCTTGCTAGAACGGCTGTCTACACATGGTCTCAGTTCTGTTTAGTTTTTCAGTAACAAACCTAAATCAAATTAGGGAAAAGGAACAGGTAAAAAAAAAAAAAAAATTGTAGGAATTTTGACTCAGCTTCTTCTTTACATAGGTTAGTTACGGTTTTGTGTTGGAAGGCAGAACGCTGCTCTGTTGGCTCTTCGTGTTAGACAGAAACATTAACCAATATCATATGGGGAAAAATATGTACGTGTCATGCATAGTTCTTATTTCACTGAACTTTTGAGGACTGTTTAGGTATGAGTTCATCAAGGTTATTAGGTGTATACTTAAGATCCTGGATGAATAAGGGTCAACCTATATGGTAATTTTGGCAATTCTTTACATTGTTTAAAATTAGTGGAAGAAGAAAACTGAGACCTTATTATCAAATCAGTACTAATTGTGCTTCTTAATGAGAAGAACAGACATTAAAGAGGGGATACCGTCTTGTTACTGATTTCACAAGTTTTACCACATTTTAGCTGTGCTGTAAAGAAAGAACATGTTTTGCCTAGTAAATAACAAGTAGCCACTAATACTTGTGTAAGTTAAGAATAAAATAATTTCTTTTAGATCAGGAAAAATGGTTGATTAAAGGTATATTAACCATACTGCGATTATAACATCGTATAGTTTTTGTTGTAGTGGCATATTCGTAGCTCATAGGTGACCGAGAACAAGCAAAAAAAAAAATCCTTTATCTATTGTTTGTTGGAAAAAAAAAAAACCTTCTAAAAGTACTTCATTACTGAAACATAAAAGGTAACAAAGCAAAATAGCAAAGCAATTAGCTTATTGATAATATTTAAGCAGTGTTCTTTTTGCTGATTGTATTATTTTGAAGTTTCCCACCTGTTGAATTTGATAGAAATTACCTCCCTAAATCACTAACATTTAGAAAAGCTGCTTTCCCATAAATGCATTACCAGGCAGCAGGGAGGATTGTGTACGTGTGGAAGGCTGGGGAGATTCATGCATGTAATTCTGTAAAACAAAATCAATAAAGCTGATGACAGATTAAGTTGCTAAATTTTGTAAAACTAGACTACTGCTTGGGTCATCAACACAGCGATATTGGATTTTCTGTGGTTTAATGCTGAAAAACAGGATTATTGATTTTAGGATTTTCAGCGTATCCCCTCTGGGAGTTCTTAAGCAGTCTTTATAATGCTTCACACTTAAGTTGACAACTACAGTGACATAACTGTGTCCTCGCCTTAGTAATCATTTTCTAATCATATTGAGAAAGGCTGGAAATGGTTTATAAAATGATTATTCCAGACAAACGGGGGAACAGGAGGGTTATCGGGACGTCGCTTCTTTGTCTTGGTGGTCATTGCTACCTGCCTGCCATCTTCCCTTGGAATTAACTTACAGTCACAGATTAAGACCTTTGACTGTCATAAATCTGCTTCCCAATATGTTTGACTGGCAGGGGAGTTCACAAGCCGTCCCAATATAAATAGGATTTTAGCACATCAGGTGCTGCTCCGAAGTAAAACGGGCTGTTTTGCAGTCGACTTTGTTGGTGTATATTCATTGCTCCTCTCCCCTTCCATGTGTATGCATGCCTGCGTGTGTATGCATGTGTGTGTGTACGTGAAGTAGAAGCTGAGATAGGGTAACAAAATGAACTACTGTATGCAAGAAATATATGAGGTGCACCCAGCTGCTGGTAGCAATTGCTACATGCAGTCCACTGATTATTGCACGTATATTGAAGATAATCAGAGTTACAGCAGTTGTGATGCTCAGGTCCTGCACAGTAACAACATATATATGGAACAGGCCTGGGCGGTGAATCAGCCTTATACCTGTAGTTACCCTGGAAACGTGTTTAAAAGCGAGTACTCTGACATGGACATGGCCCTGAATCAGTACAACCAACCTGAATATTTCACCGAAGAAAAACCTACTTTTTCTCAAGTGCAGTCGCCATCGTACTCTCAGAAGAAAGGTAGGGGCAATTTATTTAAATAACGACAACAACAAAAATATCTCTGCTTTTGTTTTTGTATTGCTTTAAACTTACAGTTGTATCAGTTGGCTCAGATACATCTTTGAATGTGAAGGCTGCCTATTCAAAATTGAAAGCAGCAGTAACATAGGTTGCTAGGTGATTTTAAGATTTTCTGTGAGCATTGAGGATTTCCAAGCACTTTATCTATAAAAGGCATTTGCAAATATATTGGTATATTTGCTGCTTTTGGGGGCTATTAAGTTCATTTGCTATTCACCAGTGAGCTAGAAAAGAAAGTTTCTCTTCTGAAATGTCATCATTATAAATCCTGCATCGTAAAGCTGTGTTTCTGGCTACATACAAACAATTTGTGTTGAGTCCTCATTATCGGTAAATGTGAACTCTGTTTACTCAGCAACTTGGGCAAACTGTTTTGAAAACAGAAGTGTAAATATGTATGGAGAAATTATTACATTTAATAGGTACTGCCTTTTTAGTGAAAACCATATGATTTCTGATTATACCAAACTAAAAAGACTGAAAAAAATCATGAATATATCTATGCAAGAAATATTGTTCTGCATCCAAAAAGTTGATCTAATCAATATTACCATGAGAGATAATCAGAGTACAATATTGGCTCACTCAGGGTTAAATCATTGCCTGTTTTTAGAATTTATTCTTTCGCTTTCAAGTAAGCAAAGCAGATATCTGTTCTCAAAAAAAGAACCGAAAATAACAACAAACACTTGGAAATGTTTTCGGTGTTAATTTTTCTGAACTCAGACATGCAATCTGACGCATACATTCTCTGTGTTTCTTTAAAATCACTTCAATTAAAGAATAAAATACACCATCTGTTGTACCAACATAATGTTGTTTTCTGTTAAGACCAGATTTCCTTTATGCAGTTACCCAAAACCCAAATGAATCTGATGTGACGAGGTAGATAGAGAAAACACCGTTTATTTACTACTTTTAAAGTGGTTTTGTAGTAAAAAGTTGACTGTTTAATCTTACTAACTACATGGAAGACTGAAATATTTTCCATTGTGCAGGCAGTATTCATTAGAGCTTGGTGTAATAAAGCTATATGTTCATTAGAAAAAGTCTTTCTTTCTCTACTTTGAACAGTATCGTATTTCATAATACGATTTTTTTTTTTTAAATCCTGTTCCAGGAAGCTGTAAGAACATGATCAAACTGTAGACTAAATGTAGTTGTGGATAATGCATGTTTTTGTATTGTGCAACATTTTTTAAATGCCCCTTAGAACTATTTGTCTGCTGTTGGATTTTAACTAATGAATTTATAACTCTGTAGACTTTTTCTATGTCTTATTTTTGATTAAAGAAAATTAGTACCCAAGATTAACTTAGAGAAAAAATCTACTTGCTATTGAAAAGTTAGTGAAGGACAAAAATTTTCATACTATTCCTTTCTGACATCTGCTCTGTTTGGAGTTTCTGTACTTGTTTGACAGAGTTGTTCTTTAAAACTGCTTGTCTGCCTTTGTTTTCTGCTACCTCAGTTTCACTAAGAAATGGCAGTGAATTTTTGGTGGAAGCAGGCTTTTAGTTGATCATTCACGGAGACTGAGCAACGTGCTTTGGGATTCTTTAGAGCCTTATTACTGTGGTAATCAATAAAAAGTTGCATCCCTTCTGTCGAACCTTTGCAAATGCTGAGTTTATTAAGCAGAGGAGATCTAAACTGTGTGGGACATGTGCATCTTCTCTTTTTTTTTTTTTTTTTAATTTTCATCTTTTAACCAAGCTATCGTAAAACTAACGACTCTTTTAATCCTGTCCTAAGAACAGAAGGCATGGAACAGGGCATGTGTGTCTGTATTGATCCAGAATTGATTTTGTGGGGGACGAGGGAGTTTGTTAGAGAAGCCTTGGTAATAGCCCATTAAAGCAAAATTAAGTCCTTAAGCAGGTGTTCATGAGGGGTCTTGATTGTTGCAGTTGGTATTTCTGTCAGTTCCCTGAAATTTGTAGTGATCTCAATAGTATGCTGTTCAAATCAGATTGTACTTTACAGAAGCACATGGAGGCTTTTCATATCAAAACTTTTGCTAGTTATTAATGCATAAAGCCTTCTTTTCCCTTTGGGAAGAATAAAACATCAACATTTTATATGTCGAAAAAGTTAACATTCATGAAGGGGAGTTTAATTACTTCTACTGACTTTAGCCAATTTGAGAGAATTCAGGAAATAATTTTAAAAAACAAAAACTAAAGACCCCAACAACATGTCACTAAGGAAACAAGTTTTTACAAAGTATAGACAGTTATTCTAAAATATAAAGAAGCACTTAAGCTGGTCCAGTTATTACAATGCATAAAAAATATTCTTTCCTGATTATCTGTCACAAAATCTTGAATTTTAGAGGAAAAAACTGTGCTCCAGAAAATCAAGAGATGGAGGTGATGTTTTGGTTTTGTGGCAGCTTGTAGCATTGTTATTTTTTGTGCTGAAACATACACTGTTAAAAGGCAGCAGCACAAAATTCTTGCAAGAACTTACTATTTCATTAAGAAAGCTGTTTTGGACCTGATCCATAGGAGACAGGCAAACAGATGCTCTTGTTTTCTACATACAACTGTGAAATGCGATGAACAGAACAGGGCTGATCATCATGAGAATGGAGTGCAGCTCTGTCCCAGAGAGCTTGAAGTGGAATATTTTCCCACCATTCACAGTAACACTGGCTTTGGTGAGCTGACAGCGCTGCAGATTGGATGTGTGATGTTCCAGGAGAGCCCGTGTCACCCTACCCTTGTGGAGAAGCTGAGCAGATAGCCTCCTCACACCACCCTTATGGTGAGGAAGAGTGCCCAGTTACAAGGTGGAGGTGCTGCAGTCAGGAAAGGAAAAAAGTAGCATGTACAGAGGTCTGGAAACCTCAGTACCCCCACATTTGATGTGTGCACAGTGCTTTGGCCAATTGGACAACATGGAAAGTTGGTCTGCAAAGTTAAAACTGAGAGGAGAGATGGCTTTCGCTTTCCTTTGCACAGGGATTTCCCAAACAAAGTTAATGAAACATGCCTGCAAGTTTTTATGAAGGCAGACTTTAACTTCAGGCCCTGTGAGGGCAGACCAGAAGTAACGAGAGGCTGCCCCCCAAACCCAAAGGTCTGCAGATGTGAATTTTTGAGTCAAGCTCTAGCAGTGTCATCTCTTCAGCCCTGAGTCTCACCTTGCTTCCCAGATACAAGGTGAGGTTAATGCCGCCTTTTTAAGGGCTCTTGGTATGGTGGGTGAGTGGGGCTTTGAAAATCGTTATTATTGTTTTTATTATAATTGTCAGTATTATTTCCCTTTATATTTTCTCAGGCAATTTACATGCAGCTGAGAGTGTGTACTGTATGACTGCTAGGTTGTGCAACTGAATTAGTCCAAACTGAGTTCTCAGCGGAGTGAAAACATTAGGTTACTTTCTGAATAGCTAAGAAAATACAACATGGAGGTTATGTCAAAATGTCTTCTCATCAGTGCAGGGAGTATGAATGCATATAGCCAATTTAGAAAAACACTGAATATTTGTCATCTTTGGCCTTTGCAGCAGAGAAGATCTCAGTATGTTAACAATTATTTTAGACTTAAAAATGATGAATTTCTCTCTTGACCACCCATCTGTGGAGATAGGACTTATCAGAAAACTGGCATCTTACTCGGCAAATTATTATGCATTTGGAATTATATTTCTTTTTTAATAAAAACATCAGTGGAAAAGCTGTTTTCAACCCCTAAAGTGAACAAAGTCATTTGCTTTTGTATCAGCAGTAAAACTTAGATTTCTAGATAGATAAGTTACTTGTGATACTAAGCTCTAAAAACATTTAAATCCTTTTGGGGAAAAAAATTGCATGGTCTGACTCTTGAGCATTCTCTGTAGGAGGGCATTTATACCTTTAGCTGGTAATCAATGCAAGTACAGTACTGGTAATACAGTGAAAACATGTTTTGGGCTAAAATGTTTTTGGCACATCTCTGCAAAATGCACTACTGTTGGTAAGGATTCTGACTCAGCCCAAGGAATAGGGTTAATACATAGAAAAATCATTGCGGGAAAGAGACTGTAAGAAGTGTTCCAAATTCTGTCTTTGCAGAGTCACTTCCCAAATTTTAGTAATTCCATAAATCAAAGAATGTCAGCAAAGATCAAAATTGTGGACAAGCAAGCCAGTTGGCTAACAAGAAATGTGTGAATTTGTGTAACAACATTCTCTGCGCTTTCAAGCTCAATGGAGAAATAGGCCATTTTTCTTAGTGTGAGTAATTTAAAGAAACTGGGAAACAAGGATCAGTGTATCAGCCCAGCCTTTCAGATCGATATTGATAATAGCACAAAAAATAATGGAGTATGGCTTTTCTCACTCAGCTCTATGCTTTCTCTAATAAACAGGCTATTTAAGCTTTTTCTACACAAGTGTATCAAGGATGACATCTGAATGTTTCTCGGATTTTTTTATAACTTGCAAAGAGTTACAACGTGACTATGAAACCAGCAGAACAGCAGTATGAATTTTCTTTTCAATTCTAATACAGTTAGGGAGTCTCAAGGTAGCAATTAATTTAATCTTTTTCATTTTCACACAGCCGTGTCTAGTAAGTGAATATTGGCTTACTGTTAAATCCTGAACTCCTCATTTTAGTGAGGGGTCTCTAATCACACAAGCCATACCACATGGGGGAAAGAAAGATGTCAGGAGATATTTTTAATACATGACTCTCTACCCAGTGTACAGTGAAAATCAAAATACTGAATAAGAGTCTTAAAATGGCAAGTGTCCTTTTGTGCAATAGCAAAAATGACTTTTTCTTCTTGCAAGGTATAAGCTTACGGTAGATCAGGAACAAGCTAACATGGAACATGCACTATGCAGACATAATTTGTTTGCGTTGATGTTACTCATATCCCTGTTTGATGGGTTCTAGAATGTTTTTAAAGTGTGGCTTAATCCTTAAGCCAATATTATGTGGTCTGTGTAGACAGAAACCTGGAGATGTCAAGTCTGTGTAATGATATTTTAAGAAAATTGAAATCAGTTCTTTTCTGAAAACATGCCTGTTTTCTACTGTGTGCCAAATACAGAGGGAAAACACAGTAGGATTTTTCAGGGGTTGTTTTCATTTAAATAGTTTTTCTTTTCCTTTCTGAGGGCAGGGGGCTGTGTGCCCTGCGCAAGAATAACCACCAAGTGTCTCATTTGTGTCTCTCCAATCTCTTATACTGTGCAGGGTCACATATACTGCTTTAAGGTATGATTCCTGCAAATGGTAATTTGAGAGTGTAGGCATACAAGATGAATAAAACAGAGTACCTCAGTTGACAGCATAGGTTAGCAGAAGACTTCATTACGGCTGCTGAGGCAAACTCAGAGTTGTTTCTTGGCAGTAACTCTACAAATGGTGTTACAAGTTACGGTTGTGGTTTAAAAGATATTGTACATCATTGTCAAAATCAGTTATAATGGATTATACAACATATTCTTCTAGATGAGTATTTCGCTGTGCCAAGACAGTAAGATTAAGCAGACTGACAGGTGGGAGTCTGGGGAGCAAGAGAGTTGCTTTAGGCTGCAGGGGAAACACTAGACACAGCAGGTTGGGTTCATTCATTGGTGATCTCCACTGAAAGTAAAGATCCAATGTCGTACTTGACAGTTAACTTTGAGGATGCAGCAAATGATAGTCCATGAGGATTCTAGAATACAGCAGACAGACTTGAAAGACCAGGGAACAGTATTGGATATTGTTCAGTGAGACTGGCGTTGCTTTTGAACAGTTCCTCTTTGTTATTTACTTAGTAGGTTTTGACCAAGAAATACACAATGAAATATGAACAACAGAAACAAGAACCTACCCAATCTTCCCATGAGGTTTGTCATCAGATGTTTTCTTTCAAAAGAAAGCATCTAGGTTATTCTGTCCAGACTGCATCTGCTTCTTCCACAAAGGATTTTTTAGTTTTAGTTCAGAGTTATTATACTTGTAAGATGCCAAAGATTTGCTGATGTGAGAGACAATTCCCTGTTACTCTGCCCCTCCTCTGTTGTCCCCAAGTGCTGAAAGGAGTGAAAGAAGTCTGCTGTTCTGCTTCTTCCTTGAAGTATCCCACTCTGCTTCCTTCTACAGCTTCCCCAAGAATCTCCATTGCACTATTCATAGCTTCCATTCTGGTACCAAGTTTAGAATAACATTGTTGAATTTCCTCCTGCTGATATTGTTTCTAACTCTAAGTAGCAGCACAAATGTACTGAGGCTGATTATCTGCACATCTTACAAATGAAGTTGTATTGAGTTTATACAGAGGTCGCTCCGGGTATTTGCAGCTACTAGAAATTATTTACAGTGGCTGCTATGGTTTGTAAGAACTGAATGTAGGTCCTGTTATTCCTCTTGGCATGATGTCTGTTGGTTTGAATTCTGTGCTTTTAAGAAACTGCTGAAGGTCCCATTTTCCTACTTTCTTATCTGATTAGCTATTGGAAAGGGGGGTTAATAATGTACAAAAGTGTGTATATCGCTCTCCAGTTTGTAATAGAAGGAAGAAATATTTATTGCTAGTGTTTTCTTAGGATAAGAATTTTCTCTTCATGTTTCCTGTTGTATTAGTAGAAGAGTTCAAAGTATGTGCTTAACCTTGTGACATAGGCACAATCCTGGAAAACTGATGAACATAATATTTAACATTTAAATAGCTTAAATAACTGGCAGTTAAAGTTTCTGATACGGGAAAACTGGGAATGTGGTTGGATGTAAGGATGCCATTTTTAATTTCTGCTTGGAGTGCCTGTAGGAGATTTTTCTCTCCTGCCAGATTGGAGACTGTTTCCTGCATTGGATAAAGTCATAAAACTCCAAGAAGATGGACACCAGTGGTCACATGTGCAAGCTACTGTATGTATTTAAGGAAGCGGTTTAGAACAAGTAGTCTGCAATAGAACAAAGCTGCCGTTACATGAGCAGTGCTAACCAGATTAGATACTTAATGAAATATTAAGGCATTTAATTCAGAAGTAATTCTTGAGGAAGCAAATCAGTAATAACTGAATTTTAGAGCACGTAGTCAATGTTACACTAAGTCTGCATTTCACGAATAGCAGTAACCAGCAATACCGAGAAATGATTAATCTTTACAAGAAATGTAGTGGAAAGTTCTGCATCCCTCTGTGGGCTCTGCCACTTCCTATATCAGTTCTGGGTTGTGAGTGTGTTGCACGGGCAGAGGCAGGTGTGAGCAAAAGGGGGGCAGGATGGAGATAATAGCCTCTGCTAATCCCCTACTGACATAATGTCCGTTTGGAGTCAGTGATGTAAATTAGAGTCGAAACCCTGCTGTCTCTCTTCCCTCAAGGTCACAGAACCAGCTCCATGCGTCCACCAGTCTTTATCTAAACACAGCTTGTTCATAATGGAGAAGTATAACCTGAGCAGTATAAATCTGCTCTTTTGTGATATTATAGATAGGTATGACGCACCAGTAGGATCTCTGCTCATTCCCGCGCTCCCCTTTCAAATGCCAGTAGGAGTATTGGCAAACCCGAGATGCAGATACGCAGGCACGGCTACAAAGTGTTCCTGCTTCTCAGCATTACTTAAGAGGGGTATAATTCAAGGGTCCCTGTGTAATTTGAGGTTCTTGTAAGTATGGTCAAGCCAGACATACAAAGTAGACTGTACAAATACTTCTTTCCTTCTTCCTTATTTACTTTCCCCTAATCAGCCTCCAGAAAGTTCCAGTATTTTAAGCTCAGTTAATTTCTCTCTGATTTTGATTTTTCTTTTTGGAGAACCTCTGGCAAGTGTAGTTCTAGGAAGGCACTTTCATTTAAGCTGTCTGCTACTAAGCTGACTGTCTGGCACATTAGCCACAGGAACATGACAATCACCCACCCAACAGCCTTCTACTGCGCTGAGACTTGTTCTTGGTTGCCCTCCATGTGACTGTGACATGCAGAGTCCCCAGGCTGTACCCAGCCATGCTTATGTGAGGACTGCACAAATACACCAAACTTACAGTCCAGTCTAATGTGTGATGCTACAAATGGGTTCAGCAAGCCAGTGGAAGGGTTAGTGTTGCAGGCAGCCACATCTAAAAGAGCCTTCCCTCATTGCACTCATAAATTGCACTTTGCCAGGTAATGCAAAACTGGGAGAGTGGTTGGTGCACCAGCTGGTTGTGCTGCCATTGAGAGTGACCTAGGCAGACTGGAGAAGTGGGATGAGAGGAATCTCTTGAAGTTCATCAAAGAAAAATGCCAAATGCTGCACTGAGGGAGGAATAATAAATGCAGTAATACAGACTGGGTGCCAACCAGCTGGAAAGCACTAGGGGTTCTCAGTGGGCAGGCAGCAAGTTGAATGGGAGCCAGCAGCGTGTCTCTGAGTCAAGCAAGGTCAATGGCATCCTGTTCTGCTTTAGGAAGATCAGCAGCAGCAGCAGGATTGACAGAGGTGATTCTTCTCATCTGCTAAGCTCTGATAAAACGTACCTGCAGTTTTAGGTCCAGTTCTGGGCTCCCCAGTACAAGAAGGATGTGGACATGCTGGACCAAGTCCAGCAAAGGGCCATAAAGATGATGAAGAGATTGGAGCATCTGTTCTATGAGGAGAGACTTAGAGAGCTCAGGCCTGGAGCAGAGGAGACTCGAGGGCGATCTCATCAATGTATATAAGTACCTGGTCCCCCATCAGGTAGAAGACACAGCCAGACTCTTCTCAATGGTGCCCAGTGACAGGACAAAAGGTGATAGGCACAAATAGCAACACAAGGAATAAAATATTCTTTTCTCTATAAGGGTAACGAAGCACTGGCACAAGTTGACCAGAAAGGGCAGAAGCATAAGTTATGTACTGTAAGTCCATTAATTACGAGTCATAGGAACACTGAGTTTGTGTTGTACCCTGTATCAAAGTTCTCTTTAGTTTAGAAGTACTTTTTTTGGTTGCCATAAAAATTGGTTTGGGATTTTGCTCAAATTGGAAATGTGTTTATGTTATCAAAACAAATGTCATTGTGGGAAAAGAACCAAACATTGCTAATGTTTTTCGTAGCAGTGGTATTTGATTTCACTTGTTGGGTGTCTGATAAATCACTTCAGGAGAGAAAATATCATTCTAACACATGCATGTACACACACATATTTGGATGCCCACATATTTTGTCCTAATTTCAGGCTATATACAAAATGTTCCTGCAGAACACACCCAGGTAAGGTATGATCAATACAGCTTGGGCTATCTGTTGCTGGTACTTCTCTAACCACACCTGCAGAGCTGTTTTGAAACAAACGATTTTTTGGTAAATATTTCGTACGATCAGGTCTCTGAATCACCCTCCAACCTGAGATCTCATTGTCAGTATACAAGTATATTGGGGTATTTTGTGAATAGAGAAATATACTCTATGTCTCACAGCTCTTTTTTTATTCAGGACAAAGCCTTTGAGATAAAAGTAAGCATTCAGGAAGGAAAAATCATCTTGAGCAGTATCAATGAGAAAAACAGAAGATATTATAGACTACATTTAAATAACTCTAACATCGTTAGCATGAGATTTTTATATAGAAAATTTGGTGAGTTCAGATAGACAAGTGGGTTTTAATACAGTATTTCTATATCAAATGTATCACATCATTTTATATCAAGTTTACATGCCACATCTTTTTTTTCTTTACAGGGTATATACCCAGTTACTTGGACAAGGATGAGCTATGTGTAGTATGTGGGGACAAAGCCACCGGATATCATTATCGCTGCATCACTTGCGAAGGTTGCAAGGTAAATGGCACAGTGGGAAAGTGGGAATCAGAAATAGCTCTCCAGCTCCTCCATTATACAGATTTCCTGAACTGTGCTGTCAAATAAAACAAAGACAGATTAGAAGTGAATAAGAACATCCAGTACTGATGATAAGCCCTATCTGGTTATGCTGCTGCTCTTCATATGCAAAAGGAATACAGCTGATTTTTGCAGTGTTTGCTTCTGAGAAGAAAACAAGAAATTCAGATTTTTGTTGTTGCTGTTCAGCCGTTAGCTTTTACATTTTCCTTTTTTTAGGTTTCTTTGACCATTTTCTCAGTCAGATTATATCAGCATATTCCCAGCAACTCCATTGAAACTGTTTGTGCAATAGCTGAGATTCTGCCTATGGTCGTGAAGAGTCTGTTGCGATTAACAGTGTTCCAGTGCTTCTCATCATCACTGTGAAAAAGCATAAATCAAAATCCCTTCCACATGCCCTACAACAGTAATATCCATCACTTTGGGAAGAATTGACACACAGTTAAAACTGTTTCAAAAAATTTTTGACTTAAGTATATTGAAATGTGCTTTCAACCCTAAATTGTGTCTCCAAAGCTGAATGCCAAATTTTTAAAAAAGAGATTGCTTTAGGCAAGTAAATTAAAGAAAAACTGAGTAACGTGGTGAGGCACATCTTACATGATTTCACTGCCATAAATTTGTTTGAATAGCTTGAGATCCTGTAAGAAAGCTATTTTTTCCTGCAGAAAATAAAATTTATTATGTTTTTCTAAACAAATGGGACCACACATAAAATGGACTTATGTCATGGGACTGAGCCACAAAAGTCATATTCTGTTCACCCCCAAGGTCTGAAATTTTTGGATCTGAGATTTTGGATTTGGATTGGCTTTAGAGCTCTACAACACAGTAACTCTGGTGTTGAAGCAGTTCTTTCAGTTGTACAGCATTGCCCTAGGTTACATGTATGAAAAGCACAAAGACCTAAAAATTCCATGTATAGCACCTTTGTGGTAATATTCGTATAATGGTTTTATATGCATATGTACATAATATGTATGAAAAAAATGTAGCTGAAAAAATCTGGAACTGAATAAGTGATAATTGCTTATTTTTATCCCATATACCAGATGATAACAATACATAAAATGTGTGAATATTGCTTTGTTTAGATACAATGAGAAGTAGGCAACGGTGTGGCGTTATGAAATATCTTTTGCTCCCAGCTGAACAACTCTATCTTTTGTCAGTTTTCCTTACGCCAACTGAAGTATTTATTTTCATGCCCACCAGCTATTTTGAAGATATAGTACACAAAATCTACTTTTATCTTTGTATACAGTTCTTTTGTGTGTTGTGAAATTTAAAGTGTGCACAAGGAACTGAGCTAACAATCGGCAAAGAACAATTAATTTCTTTCCCCTACTTACAGTTGGCTTACAAACAAACTGTCTTGGTTTGGTTTGGCTTTTTGTTCTTTTTGCAAATGTTTTCATTGTAAAAGATAGGGATTTTTATGTGGACAATTTTAACCCATGCCTTGGAGGATATGCATATGCATTTCAAGTTGTATGATTTATCAGCAAAGGTATATGTAATCGGTTCTCAATGAATTTGACATTTGCTATTCACTTCCACTCAAAATCACTTTAATTTTGTAACAACATTAATCAGGACTGACAGACAAAAATTTGCTTTGGCAAGTGCTTTCATGAATAAAGCACCCTCATGCGTGATTTCCAAAGAGTAAATTGTAAGGAATTTGAAGACAAATAAACCAACAGTGAGTTCTGACGTGACTGAAACATTTCTCCACGCTGTACCCATTGTGTCTATATACAGGCATAGTAAAGGAATTTAGGAAAAGAGTAGTTGCCTTATAAAAAAATGCAGTAACGTGCTTTCTTTGATTGATGAAAGTAACACTTCTTTGGACAAATACAGAGAGCAGCTTCCTTATTGCATTGTATCTGGAGATGATCAAAGAGACCCTTTGCAAACAGTTTCTGAGAAATGCAAAGAAATGGGAAGGTGAAATGTGCTGGTCCTAACGTAAGTGGTGAAGAGCATTGCCATTTTGAAGCTAAAGCTTCATTAAGTCCCCTGCAAAATTTGGCCAACGGAAGTCCAGTACCACTTCATGGGATTCATCAGAGATGTTTCATCTTTTGCTGTAACTAGAGATTATCCCATGTTGCTGGATGTCCAGAGCCATCTTTAGGGAGGAGAGAGGCAGGTTGTGTCTCTAGGAATTTGTCACAAGGTTGAGAGTGGATTTAAATCCAGTTGTTGTGTAGATGATAATTTGAGACCTGATCCAAATCCCACATAAGGACATCTTGCCTTTGATTTACTGGATTTTGGCTCAACCCAATAGGTCACAGACTTGCAAAGGCTTACACACATGCTTTATGCAACAAAGTTTAGTTGAGATTTGAGGTTTCTTTGTTATTAACAAAGAAAGGGTCGTACTCTTAGCTCAAGCTGAATCTTGTAAAATAAAACTCTAATGAGGACAAGACTCGGTGTCTTCACAGGAGTTAGGAGCTCAAACTCAAATATAGACTTATCCATATGTCTTAATTCAACTTTTTGTGCTAAAAGAAATTACACACTGAAAAGATTTTACTGGGTGTTATTTAACATGATTAAAACCAGACCTTTCGCCTAGTGAAGAGTCTATTCATTAGATCATTCCTAGCTGAAGAGACTATTCATTAGGTAAAATCCCGTATCACTTGAGTTTTGACATTCTTTTTCACTGAAACCAAAGCCATTCACAGTGGATTCAGTCAAACAGGACCAGGGTCTCAGTGTGATCTCTATGTCAAGATGGCCCCAAGCTGCTTGGCTGAATGGAGACAGTCTCAAGGGTAAAACTTAAAATTAAAGTGAAGTCTGAATTTCTTCCTTTGCAGCAGGGGTGTCAAACTCACAACTCTCACAGTTCTCCTGCTGCGTAACACGCGTCACTCTCTGCACACATGACCAGCGCTGGCAGGAGCACAGGGGCAAGTAGCTCGGTGCTGCCAGTGGGGAGAAACAAGGTGGCAAGCTGGATTCAACCTGTGGGCTGTGAGTTTGACATCCCTGCTTTACAGACAATCTTGTCCATAATACTGTGGTCATGGGAAGTTTATCCAGCTCTTGTAGAAGTCAATGAGAAAAGTCATGTTGAAATTAGTACTTGGGTTAGGTCTGTAAGGCTCAGAGATAATTTGTATCTGGATTTCTTTACCTAAGGCCAGAATCTGTGGGATGTACAAATCAGTCATTTCAGTGGAGCTACGTGAGCTTAGGATTCTTTTTTGGTGATATTTTGAATACAGAGATCTGCGATAAGTATGAATTAATTCCTCTTCTTAGAAATATAGATAATTTTAAAATTATGGATTCATAATTTACAACCAAACTCAAAGACTGTTTGAATTGTGTTTGCAAAATTCTTAGTTTTGCTGAGATTTGGTTGGTTGGTTATTTGGCTTGATGGAACGAAGGGATTAGAACTGTTCCTTCTTAATCCTTTACTAGTATATACACACTACCATTCCTACTCTTTGCAGAACCTACCCTTTAATTAAAAGTATGCATATGCCTCTTAATATCCCTCAAAATTATTATGTGGTTTAGAAGGGGGCTCAAATACAATGAAATTTAACACACAGAAATGTAAAACTTTAAGAAGATATGTTGACAGTATTTGTCCCTTAAGACAGCATTCCTTGTGCCTTTACTTACGTAAGTTATCTATATTGTTTAATTTTTAGGGAGGAAGTGTTTCATGAAACTCAGAAAAGAAATTCCACACACTATAAAGCTGTTTTACTCTTTTTCTCTTTGAGAGTTTCATGGAATTTAGTATGTTATGTTAGGTACATTCCTACCAAAGCAAAGTGTCTCCCAAGAGGAAAAAAATTGCACAATGCTAATGCTTTCCAATGTATTTATTTATTGCACATAGGGTTTTTTTAGAAGAACCATTCAGAAAAACCTCCATCCAACCTATTCCTGTAAATATGAAGGAAAATGTGTGATAGACAAAGTAACAAGAAATCAATGCCAGGAATGTCGCTTCAAAAAATGTATCTTTGTTGGCATGGCAACAGATTGTAAGTATATTTTTTTGGGTTTTCTTTCTATTCTTTCTTCTTTTAATGTGTGTGTTTGCTTAAAGTATGTTCCTTGGTGAAGATTGTTAAAAGTACAGCAGAACTGCTAGCACTTTTTTATTTTTAATAAATTGTCCTGGGGAATTATGCTCATTGCATCAAGCCACTTTCATAGGGCTATAATTTTTCGTTTATCCTTTACCAGACTGCACCTTCTCCTGGCCTTACCAGGCTGAGTAACAGCAGGAATGTTCAGTCTTTGGAGGAAAGGAGAGAGAAATGCATCTGGATGGACACTTTGCTTGAAAAAAAACATCTTGTTTAGAAAATTCTGGAGGGTGTGAAATTGAATGTCGTTGTATGAGTCATCCTGCAGTTGTTTGTTTTATTTTTAGCCCTTAAGAAGTTATCTGCTGCAAAGTATTCTGTTCTCATTCTAAAGAACTAGAACATATGGCTTTAAGATTAACCCTTAGGGGTCTTCTTTTCCTGCCATTGCACAGGGATTTACACTGATAACTTCAATTAGTGCAAATGGGAGGAAGTCACGTAAATCCCCCTGTGCATTAACGTTAATGGTTGTTGCCAGCGTAATCCTCTGCAAAAGAACTAGCAGGGAAATAGGCCTAATAAACAACAGTAAATAATTCTAACTTAGTTTTTTCATTGTTAATGTAATGTGGAACAGTGTCTTATGTCTAGAGGAAAATAGAAGAAATGACACAATTTCATTTTAGGCAGGTAGACCTTCAGGAGAGGGGCTGGATAACTCTAAGTCACCAGTTTACACCCAGCCCAGTCTGACACAGCAGGCAGTGGTGAGCATTAACCAGGTAGCAGCTATACAGAGTGAGAAGTTTGCCTAAGTCTGCTTCTGACCGTCAGGTGCCAATTCCATGGCAGCTGGTGTGGCCATTGTAGGCTGCACCTACATGCGTGCCAAAGGAGCTGTCACTGAGCACGGCAGGTGGGCCAGCTGTCCCCCAACTTGAGAAGATGTTCTCCCACCTTTGTATTAGCATGTGTGAGCAGAAGTGTGTAAGCGGGGCTTTTAGTGTTCCTGCCTGCCTGCCACCAGTTGGGGATCAGAAAGGTCCTTCTCCACTAAAATGGGCCAGACTGTTTTAAATGGCCTATTCAGATTTGTATAGAAAATGGAACAAAACGTTCAGTGATGGTCAGAGACGTGCAGCCCTGGGACCTGTGTGTCTGGCATCACTGGAAGTAGCAGGGTTCTAGGGGAAAGTCATAGAATGGCACTGTTTGTAGGGTTTATGGGAAGGGCCAAAGGCAGATTGTTTCTGATTGTGTCCTACAACAGATAGTTGAGTCTCTTGCAAATAAGCCCACTCATCTATGTACTCTTACTTTCTTAAATATATGTCATCTTCTACTGGCTTACAAGAACACATTCTACACAATTCAGAGCACTGCTGATACTAGTTTAAAGAAAACAAAAGTGCATCTTGCCTAATGTGGATTACTCCAAGTCTACTACAGGAGCGCTTTGTCTGAGTCCTCAAAACTTTTACCTACTAGTTTTATTAGTGGAATAAGCCACTGAAGGCCATGGTAGTTAGTATGCATCCCATTACTGGACGGGTAAGTTGTTCTTTGCAATCCAGGCTACTGAGAAAATTAAGTTTAGAGGAAGAAATAAGACAACTATGTCAACTTAGAGTCTTACCAAAGTACTTTTTTACTGATTAGTTAAGGTGTTTGTAATCAATTAGTACCTCAGGCATAGAAAAGACCGAAGTTCCATCAACTTTAAAGAGCTTCCTGCCATTTTTTATGATTTTTTTTCACCCTGCTAGTGGTGCTGGATGACAACAAGCGGTTGGCAAAGAGGAAGCTGATAGAAGAAAACAGAGAGAAGAGACGTCGGGAGGAGTTGCAGAAAACAATTGGGCACAAACCAGAGCCAACAGATGAAGAGTGGGAGCTCATCAAAATTGTTACTGAAGCACATGTGGCCACAAATGCACAAGGAAGCCACTGGAAGCAGAAAAGGAAATTTCTGGTGAGAAATTCCTGCTCTTGGAGTCAAGTTCCTTTCTTTTTCCTGAAGGCTTCCTTCCCAAACAAGATCTATCTGACAGTATATTGACATATACGAAAAATATGTAGTTTCTGCGATTGCTGCTTACTTACTCTTGCCTGAAGCTCAGTGTTTGATCAGATCATGTATGTCAAAATATCAACAGCATGTTGCTGAAGTTAAGCTTACCCGGCTAGATACTTTTAATGTGCTATGATTAGAAAAATAGAAAAATAATTTCACTCCTTATTATAAGCAGCAGCAGTCTATAATGAGTACTATCTTTTTTATATATATTATGTCTAAGGATAGTTGTCTTTATTAGGGACTAGAATATAATATAATGTAAGTGTTAAAACAATGTAAAGTTTCAGGTGAAAACTTATATTTTTTATTAATAACTGGCGGGATTTGCTTCTGTATCCCAAAGTAAACACATTAATTAAAATAAATTTGGCAAAGGAAAATGAATTTCTATAAAAGCAGAATGATGCATGCACTATAGCTTTGGGAATGCAGACAACAAGACAACTGACGTTTTCAGCCTATTATGCACAGTCAGAAAATAAATGGTGATTTGTGATGCTCAGCCTCAGAAAAGGATTTATTTGATTTTTCTGAATTGATTTTTAACGGAAATAAGCGCAGAATAAAAAATGCTTATACAACACTGAAGAGGAATTATAGACTGTGTGTCAGAACACAGGGGTCTGTAACAGTCTGTGTATAGAAAATCAGACAGAATATTAATTTTTTTCAAGCGTAGACTCCCACTGCCTAATTCATCATGGGAATCTCAACCCGCTGTTAAACTGCTAAGAGAATTTATATATTCAAACCAGCTGATCCCTTTTATAATGTTAATTCCAGTGGCACTCTCTAGATTTCTATATGAATGGCTTAGATATTCATAGTAGCGTGTGGTCGGGAAACCACTGGTCGTGGTCACTGGCAAGAAGCAGAAAGAGCACTTTCCAGTGGAGCCTCACAGCAAGGTTTGTGGCACTGGTTCTAGCAGAACAAGAAACAGCTGCAATAGTGCATTTGGTTACTTAGGCAGGAGTGTTCTTCTTTCTCTTCATCCTAGTTTGAGATAAAGCATGAGAGAGATTGAGGTGCTGGGGACTGGGCCACATAAACTGGGGTGGCTGAGGGACTTCAGGCTCTGAAGACCATCACAGTGGAGGAGGAGCCTGCAACAACCGGTGTCCAGAGGCAGGGAATGAGGAGACAGAATGACAGGGCTTTTGGGAGAGGCGAGGAATGGGGCAGAGGCAGGGGTGGCAGCTGTAATGGGCAGTTCATAAACCAGCTGTGACTTCAACAATTTTTCCTAGACCAGACCAAACTGCTCTCGGTGAAGGACCTCCTGGTCCTTTGCTGTGCTCCCATGCTAATACCCAGCAGTGTCAAGTGTGGGGAGCTCACTGACACTTTGCAGTGAGCACAGAAGGGAAAGTCCGGAATGGCCTGCCAGCCCCAGGTAGGCTGCTTTGAAAGCCACAACCACAAGCTGTTGAAGAGCAAGATAAGCTGACAGCACAGCCCAGGACCTGTGGGTCAATCCTTAGGCAGCTGAGGCTGTTTTTTCAAGAGCAGGAGCTCTTTGAGGTCTGGACCTCTTTTCCTATTGAGGTGTTAGGTGGCAACGACTCTCCTTTGCTTGCCGTTCTGGAGTGTGTTAGCTTTAGCACACAAGCCTAACATAGAATGAATCATAGAGCCATAGAATGGTTTGGGTTGGAAGGGAACTTAAAGATTATCCAGTTCCAACCCCCGGCCATGGGCAGGGACACCTCCCACCACAGACCAGGCTGCTCAAGGTCCCATCCAACCTGGCCTTGAACACTTCCAGGGAGGGGGCATCCACAGCTTCCCTGGGCAATCTGTGCCAGTGTCTCACCACCCTCATCATGAAGAATTTCTTCCTAATGTCTAATCTAAATTTTCCCTCTTCCAATTCAAAGCCGTTCCCCCTCATCCTGTCACTACTTGCCCTTGTAAAACATCCATCCCCAGCTCTCCTGTAGCTCCTTCAGGCACTTGAAGGCCGCTATGAGGTCTCCTCAGAGACTTTTCTTCTCCAGGCTGAACAATCTCAACTCTCTCAGCCTGTCCTCATAGCAGAGGTGCTCTGGCCCTCTGATCATCTTTGTTCCCCTCCTCTGGACCTGTTCCAACAATTCCTTTTGCCTTTCCCAAGAAAATGCATTGTTCTTTCTCTTTCTCCCTAACAGTGTTATGTGTGATTTTAAGCATTTGGTCTTTTTGCTTGAAAGTGGTGAAGGTTATTTATCATGAGCACACAGACAATGTGGTTTAATTTCCCAAGGTTCAGGGAGGGAGGGAGCCTAGAACTGGGATTATTTTGAGTTTTTAACTAGGAACCATCAGATAATTGAGCCTAGTCCTCGTCGTTGTTCCTTTACAATTGGTGCTTGCTTTTTTAATGCATTGCTGAGTTTTTCTTGAAAGAAGTTACATTTGGATTCAGATTGGTGACAGAGCTGTGGAAGAATCTTATATGATGTGTTGCTTTAAAAACTGCCAAGCACAAGTTTTTATTATATACAGCACTTTCGGCACCTCTGCTGTTTAAGTGTCCTTATGTAAATGTCATGAAGCCCATCAGTCTTAAAGGCCTTCTCTGGGTCTCAGCCAGGTTTTGACTCTCTAATAGGAATAAAATGGAACCTCTGCATCATGGTTGGCAGGTCTTTTACAACTGCAAAGCCACACTTGGCAAACAGAACAGCTTTGATATGCCTGTTTTTACAATACATGGTAACACTCATGAGCTGTCATAAAATCAGGTGAAAAAGTAGAGATGCAGTTGGAATGAAAAACACTCATCACAAATTCTGTTCAACTCTATTTCATTGTATATCCCTACTGAAATCCTCAAATTACGAATTTTTTTTTTTGGACAAGCCTTGGGACTGAAGTCATGCAGAAGGTGATTTTCAACCAAAATTGTACCCAAACGAGTTCAAATTTTAGTCACTTTATCCAGCTTAGCTTTGTGTTAGCCCATTCTTAGCCCTCAGTTGGTTTAGCCTGGTTTAGGAAACAGCCCTTGTCAGTTGCCTGGAGCTCTGTGATACCAGACAATCTGTTCTGGGAAGAATTTCAGAACGCTGAGTAGGTGAAAAAGCCCAGTTCTGCAAAGCGCTGAGCATCTTCTCGGGGGTAACAAGTCACCTCAGCTCCCTTTGCTTTTAGAAAACCTTGAGAGTTCTCAGCACCTATAAGAAACAAAAACATGTCTGTGTTTTTAAGCAGAAAATGCAGAAGTTACACCCACAAAATATTCAGATACAGGCACAAGGAGGAAACTGCATGTGCACAAAAATGCAGCTGCCCACACAGGATGGTCATGTCATGTCACATACCAGTCACCCATTTCGCTGTACAGTCACCTCTTTCATAAATGCCTTACAAAAAAATCCATATTTTTTGACATAATGGGCATTACTTATAAAGTGAATAGTATTGGTTTTTAATTTGGCATATCTTCCATCTCCAAGCAGGACTTTTAAGAGTATAAAATACTTGCTCTAAAATGGGTTGTTCCTTTAAATATCTTTGTTTATATCCTTAGCCAGAAGATATTGGGCAGGCACCCATAGTTAATGCCCCAGAAGGTGGGAAAGTGGACTTAGAAGCCTTCAGCCAGTTTACAAAAATTATCACACCAGCGATTACGAGAGTGGTGGATTTTGCCAAAAAGTTGCCTATGTTTTGTGAGGTAAGAAAACTTCCTTGCACTCCTCATTTATATGCCTACTGTTAAAAAGTATTCAAAATACTCCTGGCATGAATTTAAAATACACTGTTTAAAATCAGAAAAATAGATGGGACTGGAATAATCTGGATTTTTATGAGTTTTCTTTTTCCTGTGATTACTGAAATCCTGATTTTGTTCATCTAGAAGTCATCGTGGTTCATTAGGGATTCGAATGTGTCTAAAGATGTGGCCTTGAACAAAACAAATGAGCAATAAGAGACTGTCTAGAAGCATCTTTGATACGTTAATCAGATCTTCCAGCACACAGTTCCCTCTGTGCTTTCTGACTTCTTGGCAGGTACAGTATGGGGGAGCTGGATCTATGCAGTAACAAATTCTTCAAATTCAGGAAGTATCTCTATCGAGGAATGGCACTTGCCACATTGTATTCCCTAGGCGTGCTTTTCCTGAACAGGGAGTTTGTGCATAAAAGAAGTCAGTAAAAGTAATGGATTGTCATTCCAGGTGGTTTTAGTATGAAAATAACCCCAAGCCAGCCATGGAAGAATGCCTGCCTTCTCAACCACACTGCAGAGCAACACTTGGCTCTGCTGGTGAAATGCCAAGTGAATGACATTCAAAATGGAAGTGACCATGCTCAATGAAATCATCAGGCTCCCTAACTCAGGAACAGTGTTTCTTCCTAATGACTAAGCATCAGTCAGGAAGGAAGTTTAAGGCAGCCATAGCATTTTACTCTTATGTGTCTGCTAGCTTTTCTTTAAGGTTAGTCAAGGACAGCTCTTTATGTCCTCTGGCACCTACAGAACAAGAGGTAAATACCAATAGTTGGCATAGTGTAAATAGCTCTCCTTGGCTAACCTCAGCGTTGGCTCCATCAGCCATAAAGCCAGAAATGGTGGCCAAATATGAAGATCTTAAAATACAAGGAATGTGTCCGTAGAACAAGAGACTCATGCAGTGTTCAGTGTCTGAGGAAATCTGTCTCCTCTGATTTGCCGTTTGTTGGTGGGAAGTTGCAGTGACATACCAAGCCAGTCTTTTTAATTTAGAAAACTTTGCCAGTCACACACAGACTGCAGTGCCCATCTGACATCTTCTACCCTCCTGGCTACCATGGGCCCACTTATGTCAGAGCTAGGCAGGAAGCATGGATGAAGAAATCAAGGTGTCATTGGGCATGACCTCTGTGGGTTATGCAGCTCAGCCAGGACAGTCTTTTTTTACAGCTGAGCCACTGTGAAAACCTGAGACCTGTATATGGCAAAGTCTCATGGCAGAGTGAGGGACAAACTTGCTATGAACACAAAGGAACAGGACAGCTGTCCTCTGAGTTGCCATATAGCTCCTACTGTAGCATAAAGAAAATGACAAATGTTTGTTCCTTTTTGAAGGGCCACCTTACTGTTAACTTTATTTCAGTTATGTTTTTTAACCCATCTCTTTTTCTTAGAGGCAACGCTTTGTGGGCAGTGGATTTGTTTATAAGAAAAAGCCCTCGTTTCTCCCATAGGACCTGCAGAACATTTAAACATTGTCTCTGTGCTTTCCAGAGGCTCAGGCTGAGAGTGTAGTAAGTCTCTCTGAAGGAGGGGTGTGGCAAGGAACATCCATGACCACTTGTATATCGACAACAACTTTTCATTCTTTCTCTGTTCTTTGCTGGACACATGTGCAAGCCAGCAAAGCACTGTGAGTGCCCAGCTCAGTCTGCATCCAATGGCTCATGCCTCAAAGCAAAAATCTAAGCCCTGAGTAATTGAAATATAAGGAAAGCTTCATTTACTTCTCAGCAGTTCTGCTGTTGTTTCCTTCTAGCATTTGCTTCTGTTTAGAAGATGAAGATTGAGGAGCACCTAATCATTTAAGTGTCACAGGTATCAGTGGTTCCGCACAGAGCTGTGTAAATACCCTTTGAGGTAGCTCAGCTCAGTTCCATGGTGCTGCATTCCACATCTTCTGGCTGCTAACATGTCCTACAGTGGTGAGCACCTCAGGTTCCTGCCTTTTGCCCTTTCTCCTTACAGAGAGAAAAGGAAAGGACAACATGTGGCAGATAATGAGTCACATTTGTTGACTTCAGTCCTGGAAAGTGATGTGGAAGCAACACTCCAGTGATGAGTGTAGGTAGCATTGAAACCTATGTAGCTGGGAACAGAACTGATAGTTTAAGCTCCCTGTCTTTGGTAACTGTTGCTACTGGCAGATAAGACCCAGAATACATATCTCATGCATCCTTTGGAATTAGGAGCACAGGTCAAGGATGGGCACAGTCAGATCACCACTACCATAAGGAATTTTTAAAAAGGTTCAAGCAGAAAGATGAATTCTCATTGATGTAATGGCTCGCTGACAAAACAGCTGAAGTATCCTGAAATATCTTCCCTACTGTTATATCTGTTTCTTTTCCACCATTTTTCCTTCTCCTTAGTCTTTAATTCTTCTCTCCTCTCCCATCCTTTCTTCCATACCCCTTTTTTCTGTGCAGTTACCTCTTCCGATACCTCTTTATGGTTGGTTTCACATCTTTTCTTTCTTATTTTAATTTTTCTAATATTATTTCTGTTTCTTTCCCTACTTCAGTCTCAGCAGCCAAGCAGTGGCATTGCTGTTGGGTAGCCAGACTGCCTCTGTGCCTTTGCAGCCTTCCCCATGCTGCTGCTAAGCAGTCTGTGATGTGCAGACAAAGTGATTTGCCCTAAACAGGATGAGTCATTTTTCTTGTGTATCAAACATTTTACACCTGAAGCTGGCCTTGCTGGAAAAATAGCTGCATGTTTCAAATCTTTTTCTCTCACTGGTGATTGCTTTGTGCTTAAAACTCTCTTCTAACAGGCAACTGCTTTCCACTTGTGTTAGGTAACTGGCATCCACTCTACGTCATTTTACACCAAATCAGTGTATTGGCTTTGCAAGCACACAGTTGCCATGTAAACCTATAGTTGGGGAGTGGGTCCATTTTGAACTGCAAATCAGATAAATATAATAACTTTATATGAATCAGAAATGGATTTTGCCTCTTTCAGTCCAAGTAGAAATGAGGTGCTTTTTTATATACATGATCCTTTGCTCTTCCTTTCATGAGAGTCTCAAAATAGTCTTGGTGGGTTTTGCTATAATTGAATTACCTATGTAAACATAAAGACATGCTTTACAGAACACATTCTCCTAATGTGTAAGCTTCCTGGTGGCACTTTATTAATATAGAACCTGCCTTCACCAATTTGGACAGCTTGTCTTTTTTAATGTTGTGGAAAAGAAGTCTAGCAACATATCCTGAAGATCACACCTTATGCACCAACATAGAAGCTGGAGTTATGCCATAGCTAACCATTTTCTGTCTGTCTAGTGATAATGTAGGGAGTCTAGGGAAATCAGCCTTGCTAGGCTAAATAGACCTTAATTATTTTTCTGTTGTTTAAATGGACAGTGAAAATTCAGAGTACATGCCCCACTGATTGATTGAGGTATCACTTCTAGATACTTTTTTTCCCTCCCTTTTATTTGGAAAGCTGTCCACTGTTATGGACTCTCCCAAATGTTTTTATTTTCCGATGGTCAGGTGAGAAATAGGCATGGCTGGCAGGGAGTTTTTACCAGCCTAATTGCAGTTTATTCTGTTATGCTAGGTTGTAAGTTGAGGGAGTTCAGGACTGGAAGAGAGAAAGGTAAATATCTGAGAAGAGGGACCGTTTCAGCCATCTAAGTTAGATCCACCGATGATGAGAGACAAAGCCAACAGTATATGTTACCACCAATCTGTCACCTGACAGGTTTGCTTCACCCTTCACAGTTCATGAAATGTTCTGCAAAATGGAAAGCTACGTTCTTAAGGTTTATTTGACTTAATTTTATAATGCTTCCATGAGCTAAGCAGTCGCACAGAGAGCAGCACTTCTGCAAGTTGAGTCACTTCACAGCTGAACCGGCTTGGTTTGCTTTGAGGGTCTTGCCCAGAACACTTGCCCACCACTGTGTCATCACTAGGTTTTCTAAGGGCATGTGGGAATGTTAACCTGACGGCAGTTTCTGGAAGCGTGAATGTGAGCCTTGGAGATTTCTGCAGTGCACTGGAATTAGTCGATCAGCAGTGTGTTTGGAGGGTAGCTGCGCTGTGCAAGGTAGTGTCCTGGGGTGTGAACTGCAACATCATGCTCATGGATTTATTGTACTTGTAAAACCAACTCAGTTTGAAAAACACATCTTTTTCTTTACCGTTTATAATTTCTGCAGCTGCCATGTGAAGACCAGATCATCCTTCTGAAAGGCTGCTGTATGGAGATAATGTCCCTCCGAGCAGCAGTTCGCTATGACCCCGAGAGTGAGACTTTAACACTAAATGGGGAGATGGCGGTGACAAGGGGCCAGCTGAAAAATGGGGGTCTTGGCGTAGTGTCTGATGCCATTTTTGACCTGGGCATGTCTCTTTCTTCGTTTAACCTGGATGACACCGAGGTTGCCCTTCTGCAAGCTGTTCTGCTCATGTCATCAGGTAAGAACAGAAGTATGTTGGGACCCCAACTGTTTTGAAACCCTTTAGTCTTTGTCTCAAGCCTTTCTTAGACCTTGCAGCTCTGACTAGAGAAATGTGGGAGAAATTCCCTTTCAAAATCCCAATGCAGCTTGGAACTAGTTTGGTGAGCACTAGGAGAAAAATTCAAGGTATTCAGAGAGATGAGCATAAAAGGGGCTTTGGCAACACACTTTGCTCTGCTTGTTGCCTAGGGAGGGGGCAGGGATAATCACCTTAAAGAAAACAGATGTGGTTCTGAACCAATTTGCCTTGAATGAAGAAATGATAGTTAAGCAACAGTTGTCCTTACAAGGAGTTCCCTGTTCCCCTAGGTACTGTCCTGCACATTTCCATCAGTCTCTTGTGTTTAGTTTGACCTGCTTTCTTCTTTTCCTGCTTAACAGCACCACTGCTTGCTAACGGGCATTTGGGAGCTGTGCTGTTACCCCACACTGGGACCACTTGCAGCTGGTCTCTAGGTGGCATGGTGCAGAAGACCATACCATATGATTTACAAAGAGTTTCTTCCCTTCTCAGATCAAATATATTTTCAAATATGCATCCACTGACTGTAGTAGCCCAAAGGGGAAATTCTGTTCTTGGGCAGTGGCAGATTTGGCAAGGTTTTGCTGTAAGACCACGTTGAAGATTGGACACTAAATAACAATGCACAGTGATTTACAAGCATTAACTGCATCTGAGATAGAAAGGTTTCCACATTAATCACAGCACTTGACCTTCCCAGTCAAAACATTTTGATTTCTTTTTAGTTCCCTACATGGTGATACATGAGTAGGAGTTTCAGAAAACAGTTCAGAGGACTTAAAGTGTCTCCTGAAGAGTGACTTGTGAAAGGAGCTTTCCCAGCACCCATCTGGATGCCAGTTGAGAAAATCAGCCAAACTTTTGGCTTTGGTTTTTCCTTGGTGCTCCACAACAGTTTCCTTTGAGGCTTATCTGTGGATCAAAGCTTGATCAAAGCCTTGGTCAGACTATAGTAACACAGATGGGAAAGAATTGTAATTTAGATATCTGACAGAGAAGCTTTTTCTGGTTCTTTATTAGTAGTTTCACAGTAAGGTACAGATAGAAACCTCACCTGAGATGAAGGATCCATTATCTAGTCACTGTAAGGAAACACTTCCCAAACAGCTGTACTCTAAATGGGTAAAACAGGCAAAGGAGGAAGAAAGGAAGGATTATTTCCTTGCTGTAACAGGGATAGTACTGATAAGTGAGGTGTCCAGGAACAAAGAAGTTGTTTGTGGCAGAACCAGATGTCCTTGGATTTGTCCTGTTTCTCTTGTTTTATGATCAGTAATTCACTAAAGTAAGTAATAACAATAATTGTGCTTTTTTGTATCTACAGATCGCCCAGGCCTTGTTTGCATTGAGAGGATAGAAAAGTGTCAAGAGGGTTTCCTCCTGGCATTCGAACACTACATTAATTACAGAAAACACCACGTTGCACACTTTTGGCCAAAACTGCTGATGAAAGTGACAGACCTGCGAATGATCGGAGCCTGCCATGCCAGCCGCTTCCTGCACATGAAGGTGGAGTGCCCCACAGAACTCTTCCCTCCGTTGTTCCTGGAAGTGTTTGAAGATTAGAGGGACTGGAGTGGTTCTCCGCACTGCTGACTGTCACTTCATCCATTGCCCAGCTTTTCTCACCTCTGTTTTATCTCCTTCTTTGATTCTCTTCTGTTTCTTGAGACAGGGTTGGGCTTTTGTTTGGGTTTTTGTTTGGGGTTGCTGGGGGGCAGTTGTATACACATAGATGAAAACATCCCTTTAATGCAGGTACTTGTGACTATTGCAGTTTGTTCTTCAGTCCTTTGATGTGAATGCTTTGACAGCTTAACAGTGAAAATACAAACAGACCAATTTCATTCACCAGCACTTGTGTGGTCACCAGCTCACACACATCATTGCTTTGAAAATATGGGAGAGAAATTGAAGTGGCATAAAATAAATTGGCCTCCAAATGGTTACTGTTAATTTGACCCTGGCAATTTTGACTAGTATTACCCTTTTTTGCAGAGCTAAGTGACTATTTCCTGAGATGAAATTTCTAATCTTCATGGTTGTTTCTATTTAACAATATCATCCTTATGATCTAAGATCTTCATCATCATTGTGATTCCATTATTATCTGAGGATTGTTCCAGCAGATAGTTCAACTGTACCACTTAAATCAAGTTCTTAATAATGCAGAGTGTTAGAAGGGACTGACTCGGGGTTTTTTCTGTGTGTATAGTTTAAGATCCTTCAGTTCTTACTGCGTTTGAATTCTGGGTAACTTCACTGGAAGGTCTGTTAGAGTAAGGAGGGGAATCTGATCCTCTCCAATGCTTTTTCTGAGTTGCATGGAAAATTCAGCACTTTGAATGGGAAGTCTCTCTGTCAAGGTAGCAGGCTTTCCTTGGAGTTATTCAGGCGTGTGAATTCTCACAGAATGAGGACAAGGAGAATGAAACATGCAAGGTGACCTTCAGATGGGACAGAACCCAACTGTGTTATTAATGACACACAAGACTGTACAGCTTTATCCCAGTAATACAAATAGTGTTGTTTGGCAGTAATCTTTTATTTTATATATATATATATAAAGTTTATATGCACGTATATATATAATTTTATATATATATAATTACAAATCTTCAGCAGATGTCTTAAACACGTTTCCATATTTTTGTCTTCTCTCCCTTTCTCTTACCCTCTATGTGCGTGAGAGGTTGTGTGTGTTAATCAGCTGGGTTCTCCCTCCTTGATGTCTGTATGTGTTTTGTTTGGCTCCATTCTCTTGATTCCTTTAATTTATTTCCACTAACTGCACTAGCAGGTACTGAACTGAGCAATGACAGGACGTCCTGCTGCCGAAATCTGCAAGCCAGTGCTCACAATTCTGGAATGTTTGGAGGCCGGTGATGAGGGCATTATAGGTAGATGTTCCTCTCTGTCATCCATCTCCCATCAGGGATGTTGTCTCTGGGTTTTTTAAACTTTGTTAAACCTTTTTCTGAATCTGTATGGTACATCAAAAGCATCCTTCTGTTCTTCCTGAGAACCAGAGGCTTATTAGTTCACACATTTCACACTTCCTCACACCCCATGTTCTTTTGTGTTGTGCATCCTTTTGTACCGGTTTCTTTCTCTGCTATTTATTGATATATTTGCCTGCCAAGTCAGTGGGCATTGTTAGGATGGATACGCTGACTTTCAAAGCTCATGGCCCGTTTCTAAACCGATATGTTATGTGTTTTCCCATCATTAAAATACGATACTCAGGAAAACTTATAGGTGGGATACAGTATGTATGTGTCAGGAGTTATATTCTTTTCATCTCTCTCTCCCTACATAATTGGTAAAGGATTTGGGGTGCTATTGGCTACATTTCCAGGGGCATGGAATCTTGTTCTCCCTGTTCTTTGATATCATATGCATCTGCAGTGAGTTGTGAGCACCAATGTTATCGCTTAGGGGTTTGTACCCGTAGTTTTTTGAGAAACCACAATGGGGTGTTTAGGGGTTTGTTTTGCAGGTAGCAAGGAAGACAGGCCATTGTAAATTCGTTCTTAAATGTTTGCTGAAGCTGAAGAACCTCTGTTGTGGGCTGCATTTGCTCCATCCCAAAGGATATGTGTTAACAACATCAATCTCCTTCCAAATTCCTTGTAGAGCACTATGTCTTGGGGACAAGGAGTTGGAAACTTTATGGGTTTTTGGTACAAGAGGCCAGATAATGTGATGAACTTGCACATTCAAAATCTCAGATGAGCAGCATCCATAGTCAGTAAAGAGTGCTAGATATCTGATTTGGTGGTGGTTTAACAGGGAACTGATAGCATATAGAGAAAGCAAAAAAAAAACAGTTGCTCCATTACTTTCATCTGTACCCACAGTGGCTTGCAAAGAGAAGAGAAATGTGCATGTCTTTCTGGACTTCTGCCACTGATTTGAGCATGGAGTTCCTCCTGAAGCCAGTGCAAGTGTCTCACCTGGTTTCTAAATGTGAGCTTGAGTTAGCATACAAGCTTTTGACTGTGCTGCAGGTGAGACCCAGGAAAAAAAAAAACAACACATTACTAGTGGTAGTATTCACAAGTGATCTTACGAGAAGGTTCATGATGTTTCATGTATTTTTCAGAGCTTCAGTTCCTGGAGTTGTGCTGGGTCTTGAGAGGTTCAGACTGTCATTAAGGTCAATTATCCTTTGGGCTATAAAGAAAATCAGTAGCCTAAATGTTAATTATTTACGTGAGCATTCACTACCCACCAGTGGCTTAGCTCGTAACTACTGGGGCCTCATGCATTAATCAAAAATAAACAAAGATCAGAGGTTAGAAAAAAATGCAAGCGCTATTGGATTGTCTTGGGGAAACAGCAAGAGATGAAAGAATTTGAAACACCATGGACAGAACTGCAGTTTGAGACAGTGCTCAGAATTAACGCTGCACACTGGCTGCTGTAAAAATCTTTGTACATTCAGGAATTTGTCTCCCAAGATCTAACATGGCAAGTTAAAAAGTTTTAAAATGGTGTCCATAAATGGATGCCTGAAACCAGGCATGAAAGCTGCATTTAGGCATCTGAGCTAATGGCCTGACTTCCCAAGATGCTGATGCAGTTTGCAGTTGTGCTTTATCAGGGTTCAGAAAATCAGGCCTCCTTCCTGAGGTGATTGCAGATGAACTAAAGTGCCTAAAATCAGGCAGCCAACTTAGACAGGTTTGGCAGTGCTCTAAGCAGAAATGACATATGTCAACACACTTCTCTAGCTTTTTAGATTAAGCTGGAGTCTGACACTGATTAACAGAAGGGGATTAGTAGTATTCCTCAATTGAAAACTAAGACCAAGCTCTTAGTTTGACATATTTGATGTACTGACACATCTAATGGCCTCCTACTGGTCTTACTTTTGTGACTTCATTGACTCCCTCAGTACAACTCCTGATGTATGTGATCATGAGAGCAAAACTAGATCACATGAGGATGCTCTTGCAGACCCTTACCAGTGGATACTGATCTTAGTCCTGCAAAACACGCTTGTTTATTAAATATGAATGGCCTCGAGCCATTGTAGGACTGAGCCACTGGGTTGACCAACTGAGCAGCAGGCATCAGTCCTGCAGTCAGCACCCTTTGTAGTAACTGGCCTTTTGAGTGAAATGACAGACGTGCACTTTTCAGTGCAGTCCAGAGTCTCACTCCTGATGGTGCCACGTAACTCTCATGTTTGCTTTGTGGTCTTTGTGTGGATCTTGCATAGAAGATTCTTCCCGTCACATGGTTTTGCCCTGAGTAACGTGTATTTAGATATTCATTTCATGTGTAATCTCAGTTAAGCTATGATATTTATAATGACATATATAGTGCGTGATAATGATTTTTGTTTACATTCTGCCAAAATGTAGACGTTAAAGTTAGACCTCCAAGGTCCAAAATCATCCTTGAGCAGACGGCTTGCTTTTCCAGAGGCAGGCATCAGAAAGAGGAAAAAGCTGTCCAGAAAGACTGTTTATATCAGACATCTGCCAAGACATGGCTGTTGATCACAAGCGGAGCATGTCATTGCTAGTGATGTATTTTTATGCTATGGAACTCTAACCTGTATGTGTCATATTGACTTCTTGCTGCATGAATCATAAATTATAAAAATCAGTCTTACGGTTTCGACATGTAGCCAGCATTCCTAAGGCTAAACCTTTTTCATCGACAGAATCAAAATCCACAAGGAAGGAACGTATTCCTCTCACTGTGAGAGCAACTGAAAGTGTTCAACATTTACCTTTTCACAAAGGAAAAGGCAACAGGACCTCTTAATGTGTCTTGTTATTGTGATCATCTGGAAATGATTGCCAGACGTTTCCTTTTGATATAGCAATGAAGTGATCCGTATTTAAATTTTATAGAGAGAATTTTATTCTAGTGTGATAGAGATTTATTTTCCACTCAGAATGGTGTGAGCACATTTTTCTACTACGGTATATTTTTGTTTTAAAATTAAAAACAAACAAAAAAAAGGTTTGGCCTTATCACAAAGTTCTAGTGTGTCGTATAGGTGTTAGCAAATGCAAACAGTACGCATTATTTGTTTGTATCCACGTTGACTGATGTCGCCTTCAAAAAGCAATATTGTGCAGGTAATAAGTTGTTTGTGACTGTCCATGGCACAGTTTACCTTCTTTAAAAGCTAACCTTGTTTATGCACAAGACAATCAAATGTAAATCTACATCAGCACCCAGGTGTAGATTAAAGTCATGTAAATTACTGAGCACAATGTAAAAGATTAAAAGACACTTTATTTAATTACACATTTAATGTTGGTAAAGATAGTATCAGGGCATGAACTAGCTGACATTCTGTAATTTCTTTTTCTCTTTTCCTACTTCCTTAGTAATATTCAGTTTTAGTTTGCTCATAAATACATCAAATTAGTCATTCATCATTTTTTTGAAGAGAAGGGTGACTTGGGTTGTTTATTTGTTTTTATGAAGTTGGTTGGGAGGAATTCTCACTTTGTCTAAGGTTTGTGGGTTTTGCCTGTTTGGTTTATTTTTTTAATATCAGTTTCATGCCCTGAGGGTAAGGCAAACATTACACTGTACGGTAAAAAACAGAGTACCTTGGATGATGTATTTTTTTGCAAACAGTGTTAAGAGTTATGCTAGATTGGTAATATTTTTTCAGCCTAAAATATATTAAAAAAAAAAATCTGTGATCACAAATGTTTTAAACTATCTAAAGAAAGAATTTGTATATTTGGGGGAAGAAAATAATTTTTACATAGCTTTTGTATGCAGATATTAAAATGTAATTATGAATATAGTGGGCATAGATAATTGTGTAAGTTTGAATTCTAAAAAAAAGAAAAAGCTTATAACTGAAAAGTGGTATTGGTGTCTCCCTCTCTTTGTTGCAGGCTATTTTGTCAGCTCTGTCACACACTTGCAAGCCACTGGAACAGGAAAAGTAGGACCCAGAGCACAATATTGTATCAGCTCTAACCTGTTCACATATCTATTCTTCTGCATCCCTTTCATCACCTACCTTTTATCTTATCTCCTCTCCTCCCCTCCCTTGGGCGTCCAGTCAAAGGTTTTCACTTCCCCACTGTTCACATCAGCCAAACTGAATTCACTCCAGGGAACTGACTCTTGATTTATGTCTCACTCAATTACATTTTTAAAGAGAACGCCCTTTCTTTCCTTCCCTCTTTCCAGTATAGACAGGGATGCTGTGACAGGAGCAACAGGCTTCCCATCTCTTCACGCTTCCCACACCTCAGTCTCCTATCCTGTTGGAGAATATATTGTCATTCAAATAGTCTCTCTTTTCTCACATTCCTTTGCAGTTTAGATTTCTCCTCCAGTCCTTTCATTCCCCTCAGGAAGAAAAGCAAGACCTAGAGCCTGGATCCAAATCACTTCTTGGCCTGCCCCTCGTGCAAAGCCTGTTTAAAAGTTGTTGCTTCACAGTGATTTCCATAGGCATTTACTGGCTGACTGCCAGCTCCTTTTCCTGGTCCCTTTCCATGTGAAGTGCTGGGAGCTCTCAGATGGATGCTGAGCTCCCCGACATCCCTCTGCCTCGTGTCAGTGGGAGTGCCACCCCTGCACCAGGCTTGGTGTCTCTGGGCAGTGCTGTGCCAGCACCTGCAGGGTTTGTTCCCACTGTTGCCCATGGCAATAGGGCCTGCCTTCAAAGGCAGAGCTGCATCTGCAGAGCCTAAGGGAAAGCATGAAATCCATGCTCGCCTTTAAATTAAATCCCTTCAAGCACTTCAGTTCAGGCACCTGAGTGAGGAAGTCTTGCCAAAGCCCCTGGTGTGTTGCTCTGAATTAGCAGAGATGTGGGCTGCTCAAGCCCTCCAGGTCCAGCTGTAGAGTGAGGAACTGATTTGCTGTGAAACAACTTGTTTACTTGATGTGAAGAAATAGTTCTGTTCCCACAGAGCCTGGTGCATCAGCTGTGATGGTTTTGGGCTTTGTTTGTAGTGGTGAAGTCCGTGTTTTTCAAAAAGTAGCATGAGGTTTGTGGAGAGGAGCAGTTTTCTGGCAGCCATGTGTGTTTGCTTCAGTGCGTATTTATCATTGCAGAAAAAGGCAAAAAAGGTGGTCATTTCTGCCCCCTGAGCACTGGCACTGCCAGCACAGTGTGTTCTCGGTCTGTTGTGAGCTGCCTCATGCATCCTGAGCCTGTTGTTGAATGCCTTGCTGCAGGTTGTCCTCCCTCTTTGTGACAGCGGATGAGAGTTTTCTCCCCTTAAAAACTGGGCCACGTCGGAAAGATTTTCTCAGTTTGAACTTAGAAGTCTAACATTAAACAGCCATGTGTTTTATACTCATGGTTACATGTGCTATGGGGTATTCCCAATAGTATCAATTGTTTCAAAATGAAGCATGTTCATATTGAGTAACAGCAGGTACACCACCTTTTAAAGAAGTAAAGGATAAGTACAAAAGTCTCTCCACTCTGTTTATCATATTGCGCCACTCCTTTACAGTTTACCAGGTAGAGAAGACTCCTTTCCAGACTGGGTCACAGAGTACCTTTCTTTCTTTCTCTCAAGCCTGTGTCTGGAGAGAGCACTGACCCTACAGGAACGGACTCAACCTGTGTTGGTAGGCACAAGCTAAGATGTGCCAGAAAGCCCTTTTGCTAGGATCAAGGAGTAGATTTGAAGAAGAAATAGAAAAATGAGGAAGCCGCTTTGAATCATATATGAGAGCCTTGAGGCTTCTGAGGTCAAGGAACACTGAAAGACTTGTGAAATCCCTGCGTCAGAGGTCCTAAAGAGAGAAAAAAAAGTTCCTGACATTGTGGCAAACTGGAAAATCACAAACTCGGAAAACTGGTACAAATTCAGCACGCTGCTGTGCAGAATCAGGGTGGCCTTCTACAAGGAAGGCAAGACAATCTATAGTGGATTGAGTTTGGAAAACACAGTTTAAAAAAGTAGAAGAAAATCAGAAAATCAAAAGCAAACCCATAAATGAGACATTTCCCAAATGTTGTTGGAATTTGAATTTGCAAGAGGCTGTCTGAATATGTGTGGGGGTAGCTTCAAGCGGTGTCTCTCTGAACAGATATGCTCTAGCTGCCAGAATAAAAGCAGTTTTGCAAAATCCAAAGAAAGTTGGTATTTTAAAGGCAAAAAGTACACGTTCTATGTAGCTGCAAGGTCTTTGATACCTCCCTGCTCAGAGGTAGGAGCAAAAAGGAGAAGAAGTCATCTCTGCTGGAAAAACTATAGCGGCAGAAAGCTTCACTGCCTGATCTAATGTTTGAAATGGAAATGAAAGCTTAGGCATACCTGAATGTATAGATAAAGTTGCAGCAGGAAATGGCTAGGGCTGAAAACACATCCAAACTGAAATCTCAAAAACATTCTCCACTCTGAGGAGCAGGAGCCCAGAAAAATAAGAAGTTAAAAAGTCAAAGACCAGAAAAAAACCCACAAGTACGGCAATATCTGAGGATGAGACAATTCCTGGCAAGCAGATAAAGCTCTAAAAAAATGGAGACTAATATAAGAAAGAAAGAAAGAAGAAACAGCACTGTGAGAACACGAAGATCAGAACAAAATGTCTGCCCAAGGGTGAGAAATTCAACATGCACAGGGACTTCACATAGCCCAGACAATCCCAGTTTCGTCTGCTCATGATGAAAACATGCATGCTGGCTTTAGATTATTATTTTCTCTCTCCAGAATTAGCCTTCTTGGGAGAAGGCAGTGTAAGATAACCTTGCACCTTGGATCAGTGTTTACCAAGGTGCAAGAGAGCAGCTGCAACAACTGCACGTAATAGGCTTTGCAGCTTTGTCAAAGGGTGTGGCTCTGGTCACAGTGTTGCTGCAGGGCTGGCTTAGCCTGTGCGCTCTGAGGACCAATGATGACAAAACTGTAAGGAAGATACGGAGAGGTGCTAAAGGGTCAAATATCAACTCCTGCCTTCACATTGCTAAATTACAGGGTATCATCCTTCAAGCTTGGACCCTTACTTGATGAAGAGTGAAGTATGTTGAGTTCCAGTGTAGTCAAATTTAAAAACCAAAGCTGGAAATAATTAATTGGTCTGAGAGGCCAAATCTTTTGTCTCCTGAAGTCAGAGCTATGAGTATCGGCAAAAGGTGAGAATGAGGCTGTGGTCTTGGTGAAGGTGTTCCTTGTTCCTGTGAAGTACAGCAGAGATCACAGCTACTGTCAGTTGCTTTCACAAAAGGCACAAGAATGCATTTGGTAGTTATGACACAAAATCATAATACATGATTGGAAAATAATATCTTGGCAAAGCAGGTCAGAATTGGAGGATGTGAGCAGTGAAGAATCTGTAAGATGTAAACCATGAAGATCCCAGAGGACTGAGTCAGGGCAGGGCTGGATATGTCTGTTTTAATACAGTTGTGTCACCAGAAATTCCTCTACTTCTTTGGGACAGGAATAACTGTACTCTTCAAAGACTGAGAGGATCTGACAGGTATCAGCTGCCAGCATCTTCCCATTCCTTCCTTGACCTCTGCCAACAGCAGGTAAAGGTTTTGCCTTGGAAAGCCCCTCCAGCGTCCCCTAGGTCCCTTTGGGCTCAGCACAGGGGGTTCATCAGGGCAGCCTCTAGTGCAGAAGTGTTTGCCACCTCTCCCCAACTCTCAGCAGAGGTCTCCTATGCTCTGACCACTAGTGTCTGCAGACCAGAAGCCACAACTTCCTGCTAACTTCTTTGGGCCCTTTTTCACACTCTCCTTTTCAAGCCCATTTGCCAGAGAGATTGCTCCAGGCTGGAGAGCCTGGCTGGGCCAGAGTGCCTGTGCTGGCTGCCCTCTCTTGTGGTGAGCCCCTGCTCCCTGGCAGGCCTGAAGTCTTGCTCTGAGATGACTGCTTTTCCCAACGGGGAGCGCACATCTTGATCTTAGTACTGGATGCAAAACTTGAGGTATGTGGAGCTGTGAAGGGCCTGATCGTGCATCTCTCCACCCCAACACCACCCACAACAAGATGGTGCCAAAAGGCCAGTCTTCAGAGCAGAGAGGGGATGATCCTTCCCATTACTCTCAAGGAAGAGTTCGGCAGAGTAGCTCTGACCCTGTACATGTGGCTGGGCAGGAGGAACCTATTGTCTGCTTCCTCCGTGGCCGCACCATGAATCTTATGTTCAGTTTTGGGCCCCTCACTACAAGAAGGACATTGAGGTGTTAGAGCACATCCAGAGAAGGGCAACGAAGCCAGTGAAGGGGTTGGAGAACAAGTCTTACAGGGAGCGGCTGAGGGAACTAATGTTGTTTAACCTGGAGAAAAGGAGGCCAGGGGGTGACCTTATCACTGTCTACAATTGCCTGAAAGGAGATTGTAGTGAGGTGGGTGTTGATTTGTTCTCCCAAGTGACATGTGATAGGATGAGAGGTAGGGACCTCAAATTGTGCCAGGGGAGAGTCAGATTAGACATCAGGAAAAATTTCTTCACTGTAAGGATGGTCAGGCACTAGCACAGGCTGCCCAGGGAGGTGGTTGAGTCAACATCCTGGAGGTATTCAAAACATGGATAGCTGAAGCACTTAGCGATATGGTTTAGTAGTGGATGGGTACAGTTGGGCTTGATGATCTCAAAGGTCTTTTCCATCCAAGTGATTCTATGATTCTCTGCTGCCTTGACAGCCTTCCTCCATCTCATGCACCAGAAGAAATGGGGCAGCCCAAACTAAATCTCTTCAGCAGATCTAGCCATGTTAGAAACTGTCTTTGAGCCAGCTGATAAATTCCTGTGGGCTACAGGGAGACAAGGTGTGCTGCTGAAAGGAGCAATAGGCCTCTACATCCTGCAAATCGTATTTGAAAGGCTGAGTTAAACAGTTCTGTCCCAGTTTCTGAGTTAAACAGTTCTGTCCCAGAGTTTCCCCTGACTCTGCTGACCATGAGGGCAAAAGTTGCTCTGACCAAGCTGTAGGATCCTGGTTTCAAGCAGAACAGCAACTGATGGTGTGCTAGAAGCTCGTGCTATGCGTGCCAAGCATCATTCTCTTGATCTCCATGATGCGCAAATTGCCTTTCAGACATAAAATTGGTGCAAGAAATGCAACTTGAAGCTCTGTGGTAGTACTTAAGGCAAATGAAAAGTGACCCGTGCTGCCCAGCCACCAGGTGTTTTGTGAGCCATCTTTCCATGATCAGATCCAGAGGCGTGGAGGCTGACGCTGCCACTTCAAAGAGTGAAGTCCTTCACTGCACTTTGGATGGCTCTGGTAGGCTCAGATGAAGCCTGGTTTTGGATTTTTTTTCTGTAAATCTGGGCATATCACCACAGTGACCCAAGTCCCCCTCACCAAACGTGGTTTGACCATGTTGCTGTACGGAGCAAAGGCATTGTCAAGCTCCCACCAAGGCACCAAATGTATCTTTGCTGTTTTGCTCTTGTCTGTGCAGACGTAGCCTGAGGTACTCCAGTGCGATCCCAGAGAGTATGACACAACCTGCTCTTGGCTGTGCTAATGGGTAAGAATTGGTCCATTTTCTCTGCATGTGCCTTGAGGAGATGGAGATGTGGGGCACGTAGTAGATGGTGAGCCTCTCTAAGAGATATGCCAGTGAAGATGCCACAGCACCCAGAAGCTTTAACCTTTTCCTGGCAGATTCAGGGTTGCTATGAACTAATACAGCTCAGGCCTCTGCAGTGCAGTGCTGATTCATGCTAACCAAGGCCGTGGCTCTGCTGCAGGTCCAAAAAAGCCAGGGCATTCCTGTGGAAAGCAAACACCAACCTCAAGCTGCTTGACAAAACAGAGAGCAGAGGGACACAGTGGGCAGCTAATGACTGTTGTGCAGTAGCTTGCCAAGTAGCTGTGCCCACTGGTAGTTTGGCTGGTGGTAGCTGTCAGAGACCGGTTGACTTATTCCCAACCAGGCATGAAGGCTGAGATTCCAAGCTGCAGCAGGAGGCGCGGAACAAAATTGTCCAAGCTGCTGTTGCTGGAGGAGCAGGAAGACAGAATTGCCCACCAGCTCCAAGAGGCTGTCTTAAAGCTGACAGAATTTATAGACACCCTCTCACTATATAACTGAGGCAGAGAACTAGCTGGTGTCCCAAATGTTTCAGAAAAGACTGAGCACAGGGAGTTGAGCAATGGGTTTGTCAAGGTGCAAAGAGCTATGGCTGATGGTTGAGGACTTTAGCCTGTGCTCAGGGGATCTGACTTAGGGTTAGTGCTGAAAAAAAGTGGTGTGGCAAGGAGGAAAAAGCTTGCTCTCCTGAGTCCAAGAGCACACACCAAAGCTGCTGGCCTCTCCTTCTTCCCAAAGCAAGCTCTTTGCTCTCTCTGTGACCACATCTGGGTCTAGCCTTGAGGCTTCCGCATGGATAGAGCATCTTAGTATGCTCTGCTCTGACACAGCTGGGTCCCTCAGAGGGGAAACCCCTCTTTCTGACTGCCTGGACAGCAAACAAGGTCCTTTTCCATTCAGTCAGCCACTGCTTTATCTATTGTGTGTAGATCATCTTGGTCCTAAACACTGTCCTCTACCAAAGTTAAATCATGTCAGGAGGGGCGGGTTTCTCTGGCTCTGCCAGGTCACTACGTGTCTTGCAGCATAGTGAGAGAGCATCTGACAAGAAGCACCCAGCCAGAGACTCTACCAGGGAGCTCTGGAGAGCCCACCAAGCTGATCAGCGTAGCAGTGTCAGGCTTCATCTGATGCTTTGCAGGAGACACAGCAGCCTGCAACTTTCAAAAGAAATGCTTTTCTCTGCTTGGTACATCCTGCTGCTTTCCTGTGCCCTGGCCTTTCCAACATGGCAGGACAAAAAGAACAGGCCCTCAGCTTCCCTAAATGCCCTGTGAAGGCAGAGCTGATGGGCACCAGAACAGATTTCTTGTTAGGTCAAGGACTACAGAGCTGGAGAGATGGTCACAAAGATCTGCCTAGAGGAAACTGGTGGTGACAGCAGGGACAGTTCTGCTGCCCCTGAAGCTTGTGTGCAAAATTCAAGAGAAAATTATTCTTTGCCAGGAGTCTGTAATATTGAAATGGGCATCTGTTTTTTATAAAGACCTGGCATTCACTGATCTGTTCTCCTCAGAATTGTCTTGTCACTTAGAGTTCACAAGTTGTGAATATTGTTGCCAAGACCCAAGGGAAAAATAAGAGTCTATGGGAGAAGCTGTTCTGGCCAGAGGGAGAAGGGTTTGAGCTCCCTGCAGACTGTGTGATTGCACAACTTTGCCCTCAGCATAGGGCTAAAAAAACCTAACTGAGCTGGTCCATTTCCAGTCTACATTCCCAAAACCCTACGCTGAGAAATAGGTGCTGATTGCCTTTTGAATCAAAGCTCTTCTGGGACTGATTGTTCATTTTGAGAGCCAAGGACAGTTTCAAGTCCCAGGCTGCCCTACACGGAGGGCAAAGGAACACATTGGGCTGTGAATATCCGTGGTGAAATCTCCATGTGCCTCGAGCACCCTATGGGCATGCAGCCTGGTGAGCCTGGAGCTGCTAGAGGTGCATTCCAGCACTGGCACCAGGGCTTCACTATCTGAACTCAGGGTAGAAAGGGCACAAAGAGACCTCTCAGAGTACAAGATGTAGGATTCTTCTTGATTTATTTTTTAATTTAAACTTCTATTTTAAAAAATTAATAGTGAAATTAACCATCCAATGTTAATTATACCTTGTCACATTTCTAGTCATACTGATTTGATCTGACCTGACTTGTCTCTAGCCTTGGCTTCAGACAGTTGAATGCACCTAAATACTCTTTCCCACGTGTTTTCCTGAACCGGGGATGATGACAATGTTTAAACTTCAAAACAAAACTCACAATCTCGGTTTCTTTTTTTGTGGTGGAAAAGAAGGTGGCAATAAGAATTTCAACCAGGAGATGTGAAGACAAGATAGAAGTCTAGGACAGGGCAAGAGACTGGAGCCAGGTTTCAAAATCACTTTCATGAGCTGAGATGATGCACTTTTATCCCTCCACAGCTACAGAAGGCTGATTCCATTAATATCTTCTTTTTCATAAAGGAGGTAAATAAGAATTTATTTTTGCCCTTTTCTGGGTTTCAGAAGATACTGAAGAGATGTTTGACTTCAACAAAGTCAAGATATTTGACTTCTGCAAAGTCAAGTGAGCCCCCTCAACTGCTGATGTTTTGTGTCTAGTGCAAGTGAAATTATTCTCTTGCTCAAGGTATGCTTTAAGCAGAGAAGTTGATCAATAAAAGGGAATGCTGGTCTGCACTGACCATTTGGCCTTCACTCCCACATCACACATGCACACACTGACTCCTGGGCATTTTATTTTTCAGCACATGACAGTACCTCCTGCCTTTGGATCACAAGGCAGGTGCCAAGGTCTTGTAAGAAGGAGGGCTATTCTGGGTGGATGCCAGTGCTCTCCAGAGTGGACACTGCCATCACTCTAAAAGTACTGCACAAACAAATTCTTTGTGAGACTTGGCAGATTTTTCCTATTGCGTGAGTTCAGGACCAGTTATAAAAACCTTTCTCTTCTCTGCTGTTGCAAGCGGTGGGATAGCTCAGGATTGCATAATTCTTGGACCAGATTTGAATTAATCTAGCTCTGAACATGGGAGCATATTCTGAGCTTTAATTTGCTTGGCCCTCATTTTAGAAGTTGATGTAATATTATTGTACTAAGGAATTTGCTTGTTGCCTTCCCTCTTGAGCTTCCATGATGTGCCTGAAATAAGTACCAAGTGGTTTGTACCGAATTTTCCCATTTTTTCCTCTGCCACTTCAGGCCCGTTGGACGTAGGGTGCCAGGAATAATTTTTGTATAATGCAAAGTGACTAATAATGAGTAAGAAGATCCAAGACTTGAAGCTGCTTTCATGATTCTCCTTCTTGAAAGGAGAAGTTGAAAAAAAAAATCTCCTTTTCCCTCTTCTGTGTGTGCATGTGCATGAAATTCTTTCTCTAATACAGAAATGTATCATTCTGCTTCTCCATTGGAGTATCAGTATTTTAATGACTTTTAAGTGCTCGTATGGTAACTAACAGATGAAAACTAAAGCCTGCAACAACAGAGATAAGAGGTAGCCTGAGGTTTATCTAGTTTAAAGAGCTGACCTAACTGCTGCTGATGGGGTTGGATTCAGGCCTAAAAGGTGTTCAGAAATGAGATGGCTGTAGAAAAACATCTTACTTGCATATGAGTCAGCCATCTCCATGATTTGTTTCAGTGGGTCTCTTTCTGTGTGTAACATTTTTTTTCCTGAAGTGAGCATAGTAGCATTGAAAAGTGGTATATTTAAGTAACAATCAAGGAGAGGACTTTGACCTTTTTCACCGCTTTCATAAAGTGCAGCAAATATAGGGAAAGATTTAAAGTCTCAGTCTTGCTAAATCTTTACCCCTGGAGCTGGGCTTACCTAGACAGCAAGAACTTGTCTTTAGCAAAGTTGAGCCAGATTAATTTTGTGTATAGTTTAAACTTCATTGAACAGGCACAAAGACCTGTGTTGAGATTCTGCCTGAGGTTCAAGCCCATGAACTTCGCAGCAGTTTAAGCTACATTAAATCAAGGGCATTTCTTTTCCCTGATAATCTCTGCTTGCTTGTGCTGACTAAACTAAACCAGTAAAAGTCTATGGACCAGAGACACACCTTGGCCTGGCTGAGCTGGTTATCTGGACTGCAAAATGGTTTTCTAAAGTGCTAGCAGGGAAGAACAGTGGCACTGTGACCTTGGCATCATTCACCCCAAAACATATTGAACTATAAAGCTCTATGGACTGAGCCAATGGTTGTATCAAGCTTTGGGGAAGAAGTGATGCCTATATGCTTGTGCAAGGTTTGCATTGCCTAGACAGTGGGTACAGCATTCTCCTAGAGAAGCTGGCAGCTCATAGCTTAGACAGCTCTAGACTTCACTGGGTAAAACACTGGTTGGATGGCCAGGCCCAGAGAGTTATTGAGAACAGAGCTAAATCCAGTTGATGGCCATCATAGGTGGTGTTCCCCAGGTTTCAGTGTCGGGGCCAGTCTTGTTGAATATCTTTATCAATGATCTGGATGAGTGGATTGAGTTTTCAGATGACACCGAATTGGGCAGGGATGTCAATCTGCTAGAGGACAGGAAGGCTCTGCAGAAGGACCTGGACAGGCTGGATTGATAGGCCAAAGCCAACTGTATGAGAAGACCAAGTGCTGGGTCCTACATTTCCATCACAACAACCCCATCCAATATCACATTCTTGGGGAAGTGTGGCTGGGGAGATGCCTGGCAGAAAAGGACCTGAGGATGTCAGTGGATAGCTGGCTGAACATCAGCCAGCAGCATGCCCAGGTGGCCAAGAAGTCCAATGGCATTCTGGCTTATATCAAAAATTATGTGGCCAGCAGAAGTAGGGAGGCTATCATGCCCCTGTACTCGGCACTGGTGAGGCCACACCTTGAGTACTGTGTTCAGTGTTCAGCCCCTCACTACAAGAAGGACATTGAGTTGCTGGAGTGTATCCAGAAAAAAAGCAATGAAGCCATTGAAGGATCTGGAGAACCACTCTTATTAGGAGTAGCTGAAGGAACTGGGATTGTTTAACCCGGAGAAGAGGAGAATGAGGAGAGACCTTATTGCTCTCCACAACTACCTGAAAGGAGGTTGTAGTGAGGTGGGTACTGGTCTCTTCTCCCAAATAACAACTAATAGGATGAGAGGAAATGGCCTCAAGTTGCACCAGGGGAGGTTTAGATTGGATATCAGAAAAAGATTTCTTTGCTGAAAGAGTGGCCAAGGGAAGCAGTGGATTCACCATCCTTGGAGGTGTTCAAACAACATGTAGATGTGACACTTTGGGACATGGTTTAGTAGGCATGTTGGTGTTGGGCTGACAGCTGAACTTGGTGATCTTAGCAGTATTTTCCAATCTCAATGATTCTATGACTCTGTAGGCCCTTGGTGCACTCATGTTGTACCTCACTCCGTGGCTCCTGCCTCTGAGCCCATTATCCTTGCCTACACAGAGAGTCCCATTGCTATCAGTAGAGCCACTGAGGCAGTTAAGACACTCACAGAGTGTGCCAGTTCATGAATCTGGCCATACTGTGGTATTTCAAAGATGTTAATTCCCATGGACCAAAAAAAAGGCAATGAGAAGAAACACGGAGCTCTATATACAAAGATGCTCAAAGAGCATGAAATGTCAAGTGTATACAGCAATACCTTTAGAAAGAGAACTGCCGAAGACTGAAAATTACCCCATCTGGAGAAAACAAAGGAAACAGCAGCAACTGTGATCCCTGCTGGTGAGTCACAATGAAAGAGTGTTTCCCTGCCACAATGCGCATCTGAGCAGAGACTGCTGCTGCTTTGAGTCACTGCACTCCACACCACCCAGCCCCTCTGCACAGACCCTGCATCAAGGGGCAAAAACTCAAAGGAACATCTAAATTGGTCGAAAAACCAACTTTCTAGCTAACCCAGTTTGGAACACCATGTCCCAAACAGCCCAAATCACAGTCACAAATGAAGACTCGAAAGGAAAAATAGAAGTGGGTTTTACAAAGCCTTGATTTTGTGACAGCAGCCTATAAAGTATGCTTCGGATGCCAGGTGCCTGGTCAGACCATGCCAGCTGTAAAGCAGGGCAGAATGTTTGCACCTCGATTGATTAAAATATCAGGACTCTTCCCACGTGGAAAGGAGGGCTGTATTATACTGTGAATGCTGATTTTGGACCTTGGTAGTTAAGAGGTAGCTTTTGTGTCAGAGGCACCAATAAATACATGTGGGGAGCCATTTATCATCTAAAATTGCTCTGATGAGAAATACAGCCTGGCCCTGAGTCTTGATGCACTTAGTTTGCTGTCAGAGATCCCGTAAGGGTCAGGGTGATTTTAATCTCATTCTGCACAGATTTTTTTGAACCTCTCCATGGTTTTCACAGTACAAAGCTGGTGTGGTCATGAGGGAGGGAGGCAGGAATTTTTGCTGACTGCAGATCATATCATATTTACAATACAAATGTCAGTTCCACACTTTGTAACTGGGACTGCAGACAGCTTGTCCCTTTGAGGAGTCTAGGCAGAGAAATGCACAGAGAAGCTCAGGTAGTTACTTCCTTTGGATCTCTGTTTGTGAGCGCATATTGGGCTGGTTGGAAGATTGCATTTCAAACCAAGTTAGAGAGAATGTTGTTTTTTCCAACCAAATTGGATATTTTCTAAAAACGTTCTCCTTTCCAGCAACTTTTCTGATTCTGCAACTCAGACATTCTTCAGATATAACATTGCAGTTTAAGCTGGGACTGTAGCACAAGCATGGAAACTGGGAAACCAACACCTTCAGCTGGATCAAAGCAAAAACTCGTTTTGGAAATACAGCCATGGGATCTTATGAAGCTTGTTGATAGTTATCTCCCTAGCTGGACTGCCTCTCTCATTCTTTATCATCCGTCTTCTTTACACAATGCCAGAAACTGTCAAAGGAGCTCCAGGCTCCAATGACCCCAGCCTATGCAGCAGTATGGAGACACATAACAGTCACATCATGTGCTGCTAGAAAACATTGCTGATATTCCTGGTAAAACAACCATAGGAGAGGGAGCAATTGAAAGCTTTTCTTTCAACTACTTCGCCAAAACAGCAAAAGTCACAGAAAGAATTACAATACAGCTAAACTAAACTTCTGCAAACCCCAGGATAAGGAGCTTGCCAGAGTGTATGATGAACAGGTTTTAGAAATTACCTACTCAGATTTACCCTCCTTCCTCCTCTCTTCAATCATTTGATTTCACAAGTTTATATTGTAATTTAAACAGAGGAGCTTTGCTTAAACCAGTAGCAAAAAGTACTGGAGAGCTTAAAGTGAAAAACAGGAAACTTCTACACCACAGGAATCCTGAATGTTCTGTTTAAAGAGGATTCACCGATTGGAAAATGCTAAATATTGACTTGAGGGCAATAAAAATGATAAATGTTCAGAAAAGAGAGCATGAGATCAATTTAAAAAAAAAAAATGAGAAGCAGTGCAGCTAAAAAGCATGTTTTTTTCCTTTAGGGAAGGAAATCCAGAGTTCTGTAACTACAAAAAACCCTGGCATAAGTGTTTAAGACTTCAGGGACTGAGGAACCTCATTGAATAGTAGGCTTTGCTTGTCCTGTAGAGCTTGAAAAGCAATGGTGAAGCCATGAAGTAAAGGCCAGAAAATGTTGATTTACTTTCTTCCAAGTACCAGACAGACCCTCCAGAAGTGGCTACAGTCCTCAAATACCTGTCACAGCCCCAGTCTTTGTTGCCTCCTCTCTGGATGTCCCTCAGAGCTAAGCAGAGGACTGGTGTTTGTGGTGGGAAGCAATAAGTTCTTCTCTCAGTCCCAGGTGGGTACCCACCATGCTTCTCAGCAGGAGGCTGGCCATGGCTTAGGGCGAGGGCTCTAGTTTCCAGGAGCAGAGGCTTCTGCTCAATTCTTGCACAGTCTGGAGGCAAGGATCTGGCATTGTGTTGACTGGAAGGAATGTCCTCTTCCTGGGGCCAACAAGGTTTATGCTTGGCCCAAAGCCAAGGGCCAGGATCACCCTCCTACAGGAGTAGAAGGAGGGTTAGGAAAAGAAGCAGCTGCCACACTTCATTCCTTCCTGGCTTTTAAAATACTTTCAAATTCAGGTTGAAGGCTGGGGCTCTGAGCCTACCTGAACCCCAAGCGCAACACTCTGCATGACTGATCCCATCCCTTCAGTGCACCTGAAAGAGACAATCTGGAGTTCCTGCACCACATCCTGGTGTTTTCAGCAATATGGAACCACATAGAAACATAACTAATCAACACCTTCTTTAGCAAATTTAAATCTGAAATTACCACCAAGACACAAACACCTTCTCCAAAAACATGGAGGAACCCAAACTGGTCCAGGAGAAACAGGAGATTCCCCAGCCTGAACTGCAATTCCATGAACCTTCCTTATCCCTTCCTTATCTTCCTTATCGTGGGGCTGTTCCTCCTATCCTGGGCACAGATCCCAACCCTGTCCTCAGCTCCAGCCATACATGAAAGGGAGAAAAACCATCAGCTTACTAGTTCAAAGTATTAATTCCCACACAGCCTGTGTCATCATAGGACCTGTTTCCAGCTATTCCAGGTATGCAGAACTAATATATTCATCCCTCTCCTACTCTGTTTTCAAGCATGAAGAGAGACCCTGCTGTCCTTCTATACAAGGGAAAGTCACTTCATTTCAAATAGACTTGCTTATTCTGTTTGAACTTTCTTGTTTTTTATCACTAACTTCGTTCCGCCTTTCTATAAAATTGGTGTGTTTTTTTTTTTTTACATGCAGGTATAACTTTCACTTCTTCTATTTACTTTACAGGTTTGCCTTTAATTTTTCAGAAAATCTTGCTGCTGCCTATAGTAATAAATTAAATTACTCATCATGTGTGGTTTGCTTTTATGACCATGTGTTCATCCACTTTGAAAGAGTGGGATTTATGCAGAAATAAATGAGTAAATTAACTATCTAGGAAATCTTAGGTAAAACTTAATAACATACTTAATATGCTTTTGTAGTTGAACTTTAAATCTTCAAAGCTGTAACACAAGAAATTCCTGTTCTTTCTCACATTTTTGTATGATAGGATAGCATCTACAACAGCCAGAGTCTGTGCCAGGCTTGTCAATATCTCAAGAACATGAAAATCACAATCATCACGTGATCCACGGTGTCATGGAAGGACCTGCCTTTCCAGGTGGGCACAGGCACTATACTGCAGATGCCCAGTGTTCTGGTTTCTCTCCTCTTCTCCATCTCACTTGTAAGATATACCCATTGGCAGACTACAGACTAACCAACCTTTTCAGGCATGTGGGCTCACTGACCAAAAAAGAGCTCTCTTCCCCTTCTTTTCAATATACTTGAAAGAAAAACAGTAACTGGAGCCAATTCTCAGTCTCTTCCCAATGGGTGAGACCTGACAGATCTAAAAAATATAAGGAAAGAACCAGTAAGGTTTTATTTTTATGCCAGTTAGGACATGTCTTCAAAAGTAAGACTGTTATCTAGCCTTACCTCCCTGGTTTGGAGCAATTCAATGCAAAGAATAATTGTGTAAAGAGAAAGTACAAAAAGGCCAGAGAGCATGTATACTTTCAATAGTAAGTCCTGATCATTTAAAATCAAAACGGCAGAGAGTGATGCAAGTTCCCTGAGCTCTGTTGCAGCATTTACAGTAGATATAACACAGAATCAGAAGCCAAAGGACCTCTTACTAATAATACTTCTTTGATTAAAATGCATAACCATGAGAAGAAACAAACATACATCGGGAAAGAGTTGCTAATCTCAGAGTAACATAGAGAGGATGTTTGTAGTTTGGCTCTTATTTTTTTCCTATTAGGATGTTCTGTGTTTTACATTGCAAATACTTCAGGTTGCTTCTCACTTGTATTAAGATAATTTAAGAGAGAGAAGGGGAAATGGCACGTATTTATAAAGAACATATTATCAGTCAATAGATTACACAGTTTAGAATCAACAATCTGACCTTCTTTAAACTGTGCAAAACCTGAAAGTGGCAGTTTTGGTAGCTTCTTACTCATTTGCACATAAATTACCAAATGCATCTCTATCACACTTCTATCCTGTTTTCACAAAAGGTATCAACTATTTCCTCAGCTGGCAAGACCTTCACTTCTCTTATACCAGAGTAAGTAAAAGTAGAATTGTAAATATCCTGATTTCTCAAAAATTTAAATTCCCCTGATTCCCAGTTTTCTGTCTCCAATGCCTATTTAAAAATGCTGGCTTTGAGACGTTTTTCACAAGCCACTTATAAGGAATATTCCATTTGAAGCGTAATCTGGCTCCACCAAGTGACAGTTGTTGTGATTGCTGGTCTAGACCTTCAGCTAAAATACAACTCTGCCACTAGGGACCGCAACAAACCAGAAATGTAAGAATTTCCCTGGAGAGATTTCAACTCCAGTAATCCATGCTGCTCAGATTATTTCACTGTAATACGTATGGAATAAATCACAGTATGGTAGAAGAGTTTTAGAAAAGCAAACTGTTTCCCACAGAAAAATGTCACAGCCTTCCAGTTGCTGGGCAAGGTACATACCTATGTTCCTCTGTAGACTCAGAGAAGTTTCTTTCCTACGCACTGTCCAGAATTTTGCCCTTGGCTCACTCAGTTATTACTTGTTTTGGACTAAAGACTGGTGGAGTGCTGGTCACTGGGAAAGGCAATATCCAGGTTCTCAGGCAGTACATTAAGAACAACAGCATCTCATTCTCTTCACCCATTAAGACAACAGATCTAGGGATAAAAAGTTTAATTATACCAAACTGAAAATCAGGTGTTGAGGAAATAGCATCCAATATTCTGACCTAGATGCAGAGAAGGGTTTGTTTCATGTTATGCCAGTGTGCATGCAGAGCACAGTTACTGGTGTTCCTGTCCTTCAGCACATTTACACTCTGCTCCACCTGCATCCAGGTATCTGCATGTGTTCATTATATGGTTAATTCTCAGCTGTACACATTGTGATAGTTATTAAAACAACAACTCTACGCTAGGATACTCTTTTTCACCTACGTGTGAGCTGTCTTCTGTCCTGTCAGGTATCACCATCGTCAAGAGCCACTGCACAGGTCAGAGACATATTTGTCTCATTATACCACTCTCCTATTTTAAGCTACTTAATTACCAAGAAAAATGGGGAATAATTAGTGGAAAGCCACATGTACTTATAAATACTATAAATATTAAATTTTTTTTAATTAATATCCTGTCCAACAGTTACTGGGAGAGAGGGGAAAGAAATAATCCAAGTCTTTTGGACATTTATGTCCTGAAGTTTTGCTTCAGTCATGCTGGGTAGTATATGTGTGTGTCTACTTTTATGTGTATATGTGTTGTGGGGGAGGAGTTTGTGGCATGCTTTGAGTTGAAGGTTCTGACAATTTCGTGTTTGCTTCATTTTGACTGCATGTTTTACTGATACTGTGTAATGGACAAAATGAGGAGTCTAGAGATCTCATGGATGATTTAAAGATACACAGTGGGGGGATTCAAAAAAATGAAGTGATAACATGTTTTATTGAATTCTGTTTCCTTCTTTGACAATGATTTACACTAGCATTATACATGTTATTATTGTATTACTTACAATATCAATGTTATTAATTGGTATATGCATTTTTTTGCAACAGTGCCATGGGATTAAGATATCCCTTTTGGCTTTCTAGATTTTATCTGAACTTAGACCAGTATGTATTGAAGTTTTAATAATAAATTATGTCTGTAGCAGAAGACACAGCTGTATCTGACCTTTACAATAACCCTTGTATATGTTTTCTGCTTTGGAATTCTCCCATAAATAGATTGAAAAAATTGTTCATCTTTTACTTACTTATTCACACTAAACTGGTGAATAATTGAAAACATTTTAGAATAAATCTGTACATCAAGAAGGCAGTGATACAATTAATGCAGACAGGATGATTTAGAGCATATGCATTTTACATTAGAGATGTTTGTTGTCTCATGTTAAATAAACTCGTATTTGTTTGTTTTCATTGCGTATATGCTGTTTTGGTTGTGAATATGCTGAAGCACAGCACTGAAAAAAAACCACAAAAAGCGAAAAACGTATCAAGGAAAAAATCAGCCGTAGGAACTAAAATGGTATTCTGTAACAGTACCACAGTCCTGCTTGCCATTTACTAACCAGTCTCTCCTTCCATCCAGAGGTGGGAAACATGTCAGTGCCCTACCAACTAAGGAAACAAACACAGAGAATAAACACAGAATTACGTTTGATAATACAGAGTCCTGCGTTTACTTCTTTCTCCATCCTTACAGTTTTCACCTTCTTACATCCATGGAATCATAGAATGGTTTGGGTTAGAAGGGACCTTGAATATCATCCATTTCCAACTCCCCTGCCATGGACAGGGACACCTCCCACCAGACCAGGCTGCACAAGGCCCCATCCAACCTCTCCTTGAACGCTTGCAGGGAGGGGGCATCCACACCTTCCCTGGGCAATCTGTGCCAGCGTCTCATCACCCTCATTGTGAAGACTTTCTTTCTAATGTCTAATCTAAATCGTCCCCTTCTAATTTAAAGCCATTTCATATCATTCTATCACTACAAGTCCTCAAAAAAAAGTCCCTCCCCAGCTTTCCTGTAGGCCCCCCTCAGGAATAAGGTGTCCTCGGAGCCTTCTCTTCTTCAGGCTGAACAACACCAGCTCTCTCAGTCCTCATGGCAGACCAGCTCCAGCCCTCTGATCATCTTTCTAGCTCTCCTCTGGACCTGTTCCAACAGTTCCACATCCTTATGTTGGGGATTCCAGAACTGGACACAAAACTCCAGGTGGGGTGGGGTCTCATGAGAGCAGGGTAGAGGGGGAGACTCACCTCCCTCAACCTGCTGGCCACTGTTCTTTTGATGCAGCCCAAGATAGGGTTGGCCTTCTGGGCAGTAAGTGTGCATTACCAGCTCATGTTGAGCTTCTCATCACAGTTTTCAACTTATCTCTGCATTGATGAAAGCAATGACATATGGATAACATCTACAACCCTGTCCAAGCTGAGTTACCCTTTTACACTAAGTATGAGGCAGCTAATTCCTGGGTGGTGTAGGTGAGTTTTTTGGGGATACCCAGATGCATGCATCTAAAAAAGCTTGCAGGTGGCCCTTCTGTCCTGGTCATTCCCTACATGATCAATGGGCATCACCAAAAATGAGTTGACAAAAACCAAATACCGTGGGTCTCATAATTTGACCTGACAAAGTCATTGAAGTTGCTTCTGTTCTTTAAATCAGTAGAAGTCTTTAAATAATTTTCTAGCAAGGACTGTATTACCAGTTTATCTTACAAATATCTAATAGAAATGTAATAATTCCATCTATTTGAAGACTATGAAACCAAAAGAACTTGCTTAGATGAGGAAAGCAACTTTTTGACTTGGAAGCTCTTTACTTAGACCTCTAGCAGTACATGTTTGTTAACAGTAGGTAGCATCAAATTTGAACTCTGATGAGAAGTGTCTGGAATGCTTCCAGAATCACAGTTCCAATTGCATTAATTTAACGTAACTGTATGATGTAACTCTATGCCCATGACTTAGTAAAGTGAGATCAAACATGAGTGGAGGTTATAACTTTTAATGCTTCACCAACTCCATTAATTGTAACAACCCTTTTGCTATATCAACACATTCATCTGAAAAAAGCCAATCAAGATACAATATAGCATCGTCTTCATAGAGAAAAATATTCACCTCCTTAGAATAGAGAGCCACATGAGTTACAAATATTGGCTCCTTGGGAAGATTCATTATGAAAGTACCAAATAATACAGACAAAGTGGCTTGCACATTAGCTAATAAAGTAACAAGGAAATGCAAATATTTTAAGATATGGGTAACCTAGAAATTAATACAATTTGGTAGCAGCTTCTCAGTACCATTAACACTAGAAGTAAAAAAAAAAAAACAGTGATGAAAATTAGTTTTTCTTTATAAGTACACTTCGGGGAAAAAAAAAGGATTGAGTAACTAGGACTGCCTTTGGATAGCCAAGAGGAAAGCAATCACACACAGCTCATTTAATCCTAGTCAGTGTATTTGTGTCAAGCAAGTGGGTGACTAATGGCGAAAAGGCTTTATCAGCATTGCTAGAAACCACTAATTGCTAGTTGGCAAAATGCGTTAACAATCATTGAGGCAAAATTTATAGGAAAAAAAGCATTATTTTGGTTAGATCAGCTGCTGTTTGGCTGGAAAAACTAGAAAGTTTAGTCTGATTGAATTACTAATCAACTAGATAATTTTAGAGACTGTTGTTAGCAAGGTTGAAATGAAGATTTTAATGCATATTGTACAGATAAGGGATATGCTTAACTATTGAGGTAAAAAAGAGTGGAAGGTTTGTGGGGTGTTAGGATAAAGGCAACTGTACAATAAAAAAAACAAATACTGTATTGAACACTTGTTCCTTGATATCCAGTAAAGTCCTTTTTCTCCTCTCAGCTTGCTAAGCTTTTGAAGGTTCGTTTGGAAGGCAGTTGGTAGATGTTCATAGGAGCTAGGAAGAATGAGAAGGGAGACGGAAAGGGGCAGGGGGAAGAGAGGAGTAGTGAAGACAAACTAAAGTGCTGATTTGGCTTTCTGGGACATTATGAACTAAAACAGAGCCTCTAATTACCTAATTTGATGATCATTTTTCATCTTGAATTCTAAGATATCCTGACATTTTACGGTTTTATGATATCATCTCTTTTCTCAAAAAGGAATCCTTACACTGGATAATGAAATACGTTCCCACAGTGATTTATCTGATTGAAGGAAAGTGAAAACTTTTTCAGTGCAAATCAAGTACAAGTTAAATAAATAAGACAAACAAATATACATGACTGTAAAAGCTATGCAGACAAACCCAGTGATTTTGAGCTGAAGAAACAAAAAATATAGACTCTTCCAAGGAATGGGTATGCACAAATGGATACATAGTGTGACTGCGGTTTCCACTGTCAGTCCATAAAAGGTTTTTCCAGTTTGAAAAGTGTCCCTGCCCAAGGCAGGGGATTGGACTAGGTGAACTTTAAAGGATCCTTCTAAACTAAGCCATTCTGTCATTCCATGATCCTATGTTGTAGGTAAGCACCTTTTATTAACCTGTATTTACATTTTAAAATTCTATACAGTGCACCTATTTTTCTCATCTGAAAATAGAAGGAACCTAATGCAGTGGAAATAGTTACTCATTAAACTGTTGTTCATTAAATTCTACCTTTTTCTTCTTTGAAATGCTTCCACACTGTGCTGCTGGAGATGGTGAAATATTTGGAAGAGAAATGGAGGTCCATAGTAACAGAAATAAGCCTTTTTGTTTATTTCATAAGTCTGCCAGCAGTCCAGCAGTGTCATTTCCTTAATGAAAATGGCTCCAGACAAAAGTAAACGAATCTAAGTAGAAATCAGGCATTGCTTCTAAAACATAATTACTGGTTTTGAAGTAATGGTGAAGTAATTTTCATTTATTATGATGAAAAGAATACATTAATGTCAGTAAAGGATAAACTTTTTGAATGGAGATGCCTAGCAGAAAAGAAGAAATTGAAGATGCTCGTCCTTATGTCTGCAGTCTATTTTCATTATCTACTGTATAGTTCAATAGAGACAACTATTGTTCAGTTGTGCAATCAGTATTTATGTAATCAACAGCTGGTACAAAGTAAAAGATTTAGAAAACCTATTTTAAAAAAAAACAAAAGTGGCCTGCAGCTAAAATTCCCAGACTGCAGTAGTTTAAAGGAATTCTCAGTCAGTAGTTCATTTACAATTTACTTTCTGGAAGATATGTTAACAAAGATTATTTTGAGTACTACACACTGGGTCATACAAGTCTTTCTAGAAAATTCTTATCAGTCTAATCGTTCACAGGTTTCAAATATGAGCAGATCTCCCCCAAATTAATACATTTATTTTCAATTTTAAAGGCATACAAAAAGTTTTCATCTGGAAAATATAGCTTCAGAGCTCAAAGATACTTTTTTCAAGTTAAGAAGAGAGGTCATTTTACAATATGTTAACAAAAAGCACATTCACTGGGCATTACTATTCACAGATGAGAACTCAGGATGTACTTTGTATATGTGACTTGGACCATTCAGGGATATTTGATTCAACAGACAGTTTTCTAACTGGGGGACAATGGACTTGAAAATCCAGAGAAGTGCACTGTAGGAAACATAATTCCAATATTTTTCCAAGATATAACCAGCATGAGACAATCAGAAGTACAGATTGAGAGATATTAAGAGGATCAGTAAATATTTATCCAATCTTGTTTGAAAGTTACCTGTTTTGCATAAAGCTAGGAGGTCCTTTCTGGCATCTTCACAGACATTGTCTTTTAAGATCCACATTTTTCCGAATGATTCTAAGAGCATAATAATACATATCTTACATTTTTTAACAGGAGAAAATTCTAGGCCTTTTTCCGGTGTTCTCAAAAGTGCTTTATCACTGCAGCACTGTGAGTGTACATGATTGTCCCAGAATGTGAAGATTCAACAACTCCAAAGGCATGTGAATTATGCCCTTACTACCTCTCAAAAGAAAGTATTGAAAGAAAGAAGTTTTAGTGAAATTAACTCAAAAACCAGTATATCAAACTATCTTTAAATGCAGGCTTGGAGAGAGAGATATTTAAATATGAAAAATACATTTTTAATTAAATCATTTACAGAAGGATTGTGTGAAAAAAAAAAAGAGTTCAAGTAGATTTTACAATTCCTGAATTGTAAAAATATATGTCTCATGGTTTACTACCTGTTGGAGAAGGTCTCCTCATTCTGCTCTCACATTCCTTTGCAGGTTTGATTTCTTCTCCAGTCCTTTCATTCCCCTCAGGAAGAAAAGCAAGACCTAGAGCCTGGATCCAAATCACTTCTTGGCCTGCCCCTCGTGCAAAGCCTGTTTAAAAGTTGTTGCTTCACAGTGATTTCCATAGGCATTTACTGGCTGACTGCCAGCTCCTTTTCCTCGTCCCTTTCCATGTGAAGTGCTGGGAGCTCTCAGATGGATGCTGAGCTCCCCGACATCCCTCTGCCTCGTGTCAGTGGGAGTGCCACCCCTGCACCAGGCTTGGTGTCTCTGGGCAGTGCTGTGCCAGCACCTGCAGGGTTTGTTCCCACTGTTGCCCATGGCAATAGGGCCTGCCTTCAAAGGCAGAGCTGCATCTGCAGAGCCTAAGGGAAAGCATGAAATCCATGCTCGCCTTTAAATTAAATCCCTTCAAGCACTTCAGTTCAGGCACCTGAGTGAGGAAGTCTTGCCAAAGCCCCTGGTGTGTTGCTCTGAATTAGCAGAGATGTGGGCTGCTCAAGCCCTCCAGGTCCAGCTGTAGAGTGAGGAATTGATTTGCTGTGAAACAACTTGTTTACTTGATGTGAAGAAATAGTTCTGTTCCCACAGAGCTCAGTGCACTGATTGTGACATTTTTTGGATTTTTTGTTTGTAGTGGTGAAGTCCGTGTTTTTCAAAAAGTAGCATGAGGACATTTGCAGGGGTTTTCAGGAGGTGCCGCAGCAGAACTGTGAGACCACTGTGAAGCAAGAAGGCACTTCAGATGTTCAGGCAGAACAGTAGCTGATTATACGCTGAAGGTTCTTGCTACACCTCCCAAGTGTCATTCTCTTGCTCCAAGTTGTCTTTCAAACACAAAGGTTGGTGCTGAAAGTGTAAGTCGCCGCTCTGTGGTGGTACTTGAGGCATATGAGAAGTGATCAGTGCTCTGCAGCCACCAGGTATTCTGTAAGCCATCTCTCCATGGTCAGATCCAGAGGCATGGGGGCTGATGTCATCATTTCAGCCGAAGAGTGAAGTCCTTCACTGAACTCTGGATGACTCTGGTAGTCCCAGATGAAGCCTGGTTGCTGTTTTTTCCCTAAGTATGAGAATTTCTTCCCTATAACCCAAGTTCTCACCAAAAAAACTTTGGCTATGTTGCTGTTAAGGGCAATGGCATTGCTGAGCTCCCCAAGGAACCGATTATACTGAGTAGAGTTTTTTATTTGGGACATCAGTAAATGGTGTGAGGCCTGGGTCATTTCAAGGCCTAGGCTGGTCAGTGGTGTTGTGCAATAGATCAGATGCCCTAAACTCTGAATAGCAGTGGCTCATTGAATTCTCATCATTGAAAGAAATAACTGAGACCCTGGCTCATTCATGGCTCTGCTGCAGGTCTAAGAAAAGCCAGGCATAACCTCCTGTAGGAAGCAAACACCAGTCTAATGCTGCTTGGCCAAATATAGAGCAGAGGGGCCCCTGTGGGCATCTAACGGTGGTTGTGTGGCACGTTGCCATGTAGTGATGCCTGCCAACGATTTGACTTGTGATACCTAATATCCACCAGACTTTTATGATTGCCCTTTGAATCAATGCTCTTCTGGGACTGATTGTTCATTTGGAAGCCAAGGACAACTTCAAGTCCCAGGCTGCCTTACACTGTGGGCGAGGGAATATACCAGGCTGGGAATACCCGTGGTGAAATTGCCAAGTGCCTCGAAGAGCCTGTAGGCAAGCAGCCTGGTGATCCCGGAGCTGCTAGAGGTGCACTCCAGCACCAGGGCTTCACTGTCTGAAGTCAGGATGGAAAGAGCACTTCATACCCAATCGGGGTAGGAAGTTTAGGATTCTTGATTTCATTTTTATTTGAGGTTAGCTTAAAAAAAAAAATAGTGAAATTGAGTAATCATCCAAAGTTAATTACACCTTATCACACTTCTAGCCATACTGATCTGATCTGACTTGCCTCTAGCCTTGACTTCAGACATTTCAATCCACCTACCCACCCCATTATTCCAACATATGTGTTTTTTTCCTAAACTGGGGATGGTAACAAAGTTTTCAGCTTCAGAACAAAGCTAACAATCTGCCCTGTTTTTCCTTTTTGTGGTGGGAAAGGTGGTAATAAGGATTTTAATCAGGAGATGTCAAGACAAGATATGTGCCTGGAACAGGACAAGAGTCTGGACAGGTTTCAAAATTGCTTTCATGAGCCAGCAACTTCAGTGCCGCACCGTTGACCTGCCGTTGAGATAAGTGAATGGGACATAAGAAACCACTGGGCATGAAAACTGCCAGACTTGACAGCTACCAACATGAGAAGCCAGTAGAAGTTATACATAGCATCATGAGGAATCATGGATTTCATAGATGGTTAAAAGTGAATTATGATAGGAATAACCAGACTTCACAGATAATTATAAAGGAGGGCTGGGGACCTTCTGAGGAGTGGAATCTTGCAAGGCCTACAGTGCCTATGTAAGAGTGCCAGTAAAGTCATATAAGGTCAAGATTTTCTACATGTCATTATCAGAATCACAGAACTTGCGTATGGTTGTAGCCAAGTTCAGATTGATGGGGAAAACATAATTAGGAGTGGCTTTTTTGGGGGGAAGAGAATAGGGTGGAGAAAGAAGGATCAAAACACGGGAAAAGAGCTAATAGGGGTAAATGACGTAATCACATCTGTCCATGGGTACCTGCCCTTTACCACTACAGCCTGGAGCAGGACAATTAACCAGATCTGTTCTGATCGTACCGCGCATGTCTAACTTGTTTCCAGAGTCAGGAGGCTCATGGTGCATTCAGTTGCCAGCAAGAGAACACCCAGGATGGGCAAATAAGCATCCCAGCACCACCATGTTTGTATCTGTTCCAGGCCTGATGGTATCAACAGATCCCCATCAGCCTAACGTCACTATTCATGATACGAATGTTGATTATATATTTTGTAAGAGGTTGATTGCACTGCTTCAAAATGTTGTCTGTGTTTTACTGACTCATCTTGGAAAGTTTCTTGTTACTGAGCCAAGAGATGATGGGAATAGCTACATCAGTCTCTAAACAGGGTCTCTAGGACATAACCTGCAACTGTCTCTTTGAGGACTTTAGACATGAAGATGCACTGAGAAGCTCAGATAGTTCTTATATTATTTCCTTTGGATCTTCCTTTGTGACTCCAGCTAATCTAAATTGCAGCAAACCCCAGGACAAGGAGTGTGCCAGAGTAAATGACGAACGGGATTCAGAAATTACCTGTTCACATTCACCCTTCTGCTTCTTCTCAGCAGTCTTTTGATTTCATGGATTTTTGCTTGTTTAAATAGAGAAGTTTCACCTAAGCTTGTAGAAAATAAGTACTAGAGAGCTATAAAAAATTCAAAGTCCTACACCATAAAGGTTTTGAACTTCAGCTGAGCCCTTTGGTCATACAGCATGTCCTGTGCTTGGTATGTGTTTGTTACTGTACCGTGCACCATACAATCTCCTTATAGCACTCTGGAGAGCCAATCTTGTTTGTTGCCTCATTTACCTGCCTGCCACAAAACGAGTATTGAAGAGATAGGGCAGGGCTGTCCTGTCTCAAATATACTGTTTGCAAGTCAGAATCTAGGAGTGTAATTCAGTGAGAAATTCCCTGAATAGTGGTTTCTTCATGCGTTTCTCATCAAACTCCTGGGCCTCAACCAGCCCTAGTGAATTCTATTCCCAGAGGTTCAGCTTCTCTGCTTGCAGTTCTTGAGGCATACCAGGAGGTGAAATCTGCACCACCTCTTACCCACTTTTCCCTTGTCTCCCTATGAGTTCTCTCCTGGGTCATGCAGTGCACTATGGTTACCATTTGAGTATAAAACTTGTTCTGTATTAATTGAAACTGACACAAGAAAAGATCAATGATGAGGGGAAGTGGAATTCAGGATGTCCAAAGTACATTCCCATATTAGTCAGGGATCCTTTGTGTGATCTTGGGCATGGGTCTTAAGCTAAACTGTCTGCAAAATGAAAGCAATATATCCCTGTCTTCCTAATAATACAGAAATAGCACAATAGTGAGAGTCATATTTACATCTTTAAGAGCAGTGCAGGACAGCCTTTGTCTTTTCCATATGTGTCGCATTGAATGTCACCCTTTGGATACAACATTGTTAGCAAAACTCCTTGCAATCATCTGAGATAACTTTGCTTGTTTGAATGTATGTTTCTGGATAGTGGATTAAATACAGATCATTTTATCAGGCTTTCCTAAGCTTTCTGACATGGTAACTAATAGCCGCACACACAAAGCCTTAGTAGGCTTTGCATGACTATGTGAAACAATTGTAATGATGAAATATTTTCATCTGAAAGAACTGAGGACTGATCCTATTGAGTGTTAATAAAATTAATTGAACAGAGTCAACAGAATCTCAGAGAGGGCAAGACCTTTCTTTCTGGCCAGTATAGGTATTCTGTAAGTGAGGAGTGCTGTTCTAACAGGGGAATACGAGCAATGAAGTGAAAAAGGCTGTTGGTTTCCAGGCAGAGAATGGTCTGGTCTTTGTTCTCTAGCTACCTTGTCAGGTCTGCAGCAGACAGAAGTGTCTTGGACCTGTCCAGCTCTCCCATCTCAGTATGTTCCAGTCTTACTGGCATGTCTTACAGTCAGGAATGAGCCATGAGGAACAGAAAGTTTGCTCCCACCCCTGCTATGCTTGGTGTTTTTCTTTCACAGGTCAAGTAACATAAATTCCACTGATATCTTCCCTGTGATTTCTTTGTCTGCTACAGTAATGAGAATGTATTAATGCTGAGGAAGAAACACTTATAGTACGAGCTTTGGATTCAGGATATACTTCTCATTACAGCAATTGATGGCTTACAGTGCTGGCAGGATAAGCTCTACAGTTCAGTCTCAGAATGAGTTCATTATTCTAACATTCAGGAACTTAGATTAATTGTTGTAACTGGTTTTAACTCTGGAAAAGATTAGCTTCCTCAAGAGACCAGTATGTTCACGCTTGGTGTGAGACACAGCACATGGAGTTGGAGGAACGCAGAAATACTACTGGTTGAGTGTTGATGGGAATTGAATGTGTGGCAGTACAAAGCAGTTGTCTGATCGCAGTGTTCTGTAAAGGACAGTAAAATTAATTCTGCCCTGCAAGTACCAGGAAGATGAGGGAAGCAGAGGCATTATGAGCAAATGAAGAAGGGAAAAGAAACACGCAGGAACTAAAAACTATTGTATTTTTCTTACTCCAGTTTCTTAGGAAAGCTGCAGTTACATTTTCTTGCTTGCTCACTCTGTCTCTGGTTTTGTTCACCTCTGTTGATTTTACTCTTCCCTCCAATCAATAACTTTTGACTCTTGGTGTTTTCTAGAGGAATTGAGATCTCAGGAGTGCCTGTCAAGAGGCCTTAAGATGGAGAGTTCCTGTTTCCCTTACTGTAGTAAAGACACTCTCAGTGCTTATTCAACCGAAAGACTTCTACATGGAAGGGAAAGAAAAAGGGAGAGAATGGATGAATACCCAGATTGCAGAAGTGCTTCAGTTGAAGATTTCATTAAGTCACAGCTAATTATCGTCAACGTGCTCAACACTTCTTGCAGCCCATGATATATTCTTATTAGCAATCACAGAATATATTCTTTAGCAGCAATTAATAAGGTCATCTAAAATGTACATAATCTAGTTCTAAGGTTGTTGAACTGATAAGATGAAGGTATAAGCTTCAGGAGGGCGACGAGAATGAGAAGAGGAAAAGAAGATTAACAAGTTATTTTAAGACTTTAGACCCCATATTAAATTTGTTACTTACATTCTTTCTTGATAAGGATGATGTGAGTTGTTTACATTACTTAGGGATGTCACACCTCGGTGTTACAAGGGCTGCCAGGAAGTTACAGAAAAAAAAAGAGCTTCATGGATGAAGGTTCGAACTGTTAGCTTCAGGGTATACTAAGGGGCATGTGATCTATGGGGCTGTGCGGCTGTGCAGTAGTTCTGAGGAATGTGTGGCACTCAAGTGCATGCCAAGACTTTGGAGCTTGAAGAGGGATTTGGATGCTTTTGAACTGTATCTAAGTGTCATTCCTGTACAGTTTTGTGGCTTCAGAAAATTCAGAGAAACAGTTTACCTTTGAAGAGCTTCAAAACCAACTGTCAGGTGTATTTTTTTCATGTTTTACCCCAACCCTCAAAGCGTTCTAGATATTCTGCAGATAACTGAGAAGGCCAAGGGGATGATTAAGCAACCTTTAATCACATTAGCAGTCTCAACAGTAAAGTTTACTCTTCCATGAGGGATTTATGATCTCCTTAGAGAAAGGCGAGCTAAAGAAACGAACACAATGAAGTGATAATGTGGGAAAGCTTAGCTGTGCCTCCCTCAGCCAGCATCTTCTGGTTTGATCTCACTTTACTGTTAATTTTTATATTTATATTTGGCATCTTCTGAAGTGCTTTTTATCACAATGGAAGCACAAATCATGCTAATTAATGACAGTAGCAGCCAATAAAAAAGGAGCTAGTACTTCTTTGCCATACTCAAGAGCCCTTGAAAAACTTGTCCTTGATGTTGTTTTGGCTGAACAAAAATTAGATGCATAATCATTATTAAACTTGATTGACTTCATCTTTATTTCCATTAGACTGATGAAATGTATGGCAGAAATTCTTAGCCCTGTACAACTCTTGCCACATACACATATTGCTAAATAGCGGAGCATCATCTCCTTGACTTGCCCATCTATCATTGAAGGCGTTGAAATATCTGAGGTAGTCCACAATAGCTTTAGGATGATGGAGAAAAAAAAAAACCTTCCTGTTGACGTAAAATCTCTGTCAGGCACAGAATCAGGGAATGATGCTGTGAATCATCACCACACAGCTGGAGAACACATACGTTCAAAACCTTTGGTGACTTCTCATACCCATCTGCTGCCACCCAATGAGCATGAATTTAAATAACCTGCTTTCCGACTTCAGAAAACAACTCACACTTCTCACTGTGGGATGCTGTGCCCCTGACCACACACCAGCCCCCAGATTCCAATTGACCAAGAGTCTTCTTCAGTCACAGGTAGACACCAGTGTGGCAAGCAGATGCCCAACTCAGCAGAGAAAGGAGCAACTAGCAAAGCTCTCAGTGAAGTCTTCCTTGTCTTTCGTTAAATTCATAGCCTATCAGTCATTCAGGGGTTGCTTCCCAGCTCTCTCATACCAGCCAAACATCTTCTTGTTGGCTCAGATCTGACAGTGAAAGAGAAAGAGAAAATTTACCAGTAGAGTTTATTCAGTTCCTTCTCCATCTTCAGTTGAGAGATGATGAAAACATTTTATCTGGCTCACCATCAGCAGCAAAGCAATGCTTAGCAGGGACACATAGTTGTTCTCCTAAGAACAAGAACGATTCTTATAGCTCCTGGATAAATCACCTGTTTCAGAGGTGTGGGGTGATTATGGCAATTTAGACGAAACTACTTAAGTATAAACTTTTCAAATTTTTGCAAATTCTCTTGGAGTCTTTGAGTCATCTTTATATGCAGCCAGAAATTGCCCTCTGAATGCCTAAGGGCGAGAAGGCTGGGGATCAATATTCTCGATCTTGTGATACCTATACCAAATATGTTAGGGTGGGCAAGATCCACAGGAGTTATACAAAGACCACAGAGAACCAGGAGCAGAAGGAGGTGGCAACAGGTCCCTGTACGCGGAGTGAATGTAGCAGAAAGATTGCCATGGAAGCCATTTGTAAAGTGCAGATCAAGGGGCAATACTGGAATCATGGAGTGTCTGAAGGACAGACTTTCCTGTCCACTACTACTATTCATCTCAAAGCTGAATCAGGATTATATGCAAACAAGGAAGAAAGTAAACTGGGTCCCTAGCTGCAAAACATCAATGTAGCCTGAAGATTTTAAATGCAAGACTGGTTCTGACTGGTCCTGTTGGGCTTTTGGGCTTTCGAGACACAAGATTGACTCAGTGTAAACACAAGAGTTACCTCTGTTTCTATGTGGTGGGACAGGAGAGGCTGCAGCGGAATCTATGCATTAAGGAGAGGGAAGTGGAGCTGACCAGCAACAAAGCAGGAGAATGTGAGAAGGAGGTAGAAAGCTCCAGCAGCCCCAGGCAAGGCAATGTGACCTGAAGAGGGAGGACAGACAGACAGAACGCTACGGGATGGTGGGGGGGCATGAATGTGGTTGCACACCTGTCAGCTGGCTACTAGATGGGTTTTACCAGGCAAGTGAGAAGAGGGCTGTGCGGAGCTGCTCAGGAAGGAGTGGATTGATGACCAGAGGTGATGGAAAATTAGAGCAGATGTCTCTGCTGTTTGACCAGGAAGTGGGTAGAACAGGAACAAAGTAAGCTGTAAAAGACACAGTGCAAACATAGTCATTTCATTTGGCAAGGATGAGAGGTATTGCTGGATGTGGGACTGCATAGCATGGACTTCAAAACAGGCAACGCATAGCTGAATTTCTTATTTCTCTTAGAGAAAGCCCAACCACAGACGACTCCAGCAGCACCCTCTGGTGTTGTGGCCTGGCATAAGCACGTTAAAAGCTGCTGTTCATGAAAGCGGTAAAAACAGTCCAGAGGGCTGGCCCCGCAACTCTGAGCAGTCGCACACAAAGCTCTGTTTCTGTCTTTCTACACATACAAACACAGGACATTTCTAGCATCACAGACTAGAATTGCTATTAATCAAAATAGGGCTGGGTAGTGAAAAAAATTGGTCAGCTCCCTCATGTGACTCTTTTCTGTCTTTGCTTTGTTCTACTCTCTTACTGATAGACTTCATGCCCTGGTTCCTAGCAGTAGTTACTTTATTCTATTAGTATTGGCGTGTCTTACAGGACAAACATCATTCCCTGGGAAACTTAGTAGTTGCTAACACTGCCTCTGTGCCCACAGTTGATGGCCTCCATCAAGTCCCAGGTGCTGGAACCATGTGAGAGAGAGAGTGTTCATGAGTGTGCACATACAGATGCAGTTGTATGTGCACACTCACATAGTGGCTGGGCAGGGGATGGAGGACCTCTGTGTTTAACCATTGGAAAGCTAAATTGTGCGCGCTTCTGGTTTGGGAAGGAAAAAAAAGAAACTCAAAAAAATCCAAACAAAAGGTGGATCCTAGTGCGTAGCTAAAAAAAAAAAGAAACTCAACAACAGAAAATAAAAAGGAGGAAAACTAAAACTGTCTGATACTATTATTATCAGGCCCTGGACTGAAAGAAAGCATAGAGGCTGCTGTTGAGCTCCATTCTGTAAAGGACAGCTTGGTCTTAAGGTTCATCCCCCCCATTTTTCTCTCACTAGAGGAAACTGTAGTCATGAGGGAAGACGAGGGACAGGAAGAGTGGGCAAAGGCAGAGATCGTAGAAAGGAATCACTGTTACCCAGGCCCTAAAACTGCAGCACACACACCTGCCCCCACCAGCCCCTCACACACACACTCAAAAGTGCCCAGCACTATGAGGGGTTCAGTAGACTAAGTTGTAGTTCTAAATATGCCTAGTAGTGATTTAGGGTTCTTTCCCTCCTGCTTCCCTCCTGCTTCCCTCCTGCTTCCTTGCCATCTTCCAGGCTCTGTGCAGTAAGTGCTGCTCCTGTTTGATGCTCTCCCCAGCTCCTACACAGAGGCTGCAGTGAGAAATGACTGTGCATCGCTGAGCAGCTGGAACCAGTTATTAACTGAATTTGGCATCCAAGCTGAACTATGAATGCATCTGGGTGGTGTGAATTGCTCTTAATTATATTTTTGTTTTATTGTTTTCATTTCGAGCTGTGCTCTACCACCACTCTCTGTATATCTCTGTGCTGTACGTTTCCAGCCTGGGGTAATTGCTCCTTGTCGTGCTGTGTTTGCCATTTTAATTTTTTATCATCTCGGTTACTTTCTTTTCTTCTCCCCTTTTGATTATTTGGTTATATCATTCCCATTTGCCCTGACATTTCAATAAATTCACTGCTACATTATCTTTGTCCCTAGAGCTGTAGTTTATCCCCCTCTTCTAATGCTTCTGTCTCAAAGCTGGATATAAACTGTTTATTTTTTCCTAACAGCTTCCCTTTTGGGCTGAGGAGCCAACAGCAGCAGAGAGCAGCCCCGCCGCAGACAGACAGCAGCCTGCTGTGCTGCAATCCTGGTGCCAGAGTGCCCCCTTCCAGAAATCCTGAGGAATAACACGGCTCCTCTTCCTTCGGGAAGGAATTACAACCAGGTAGGACTCTGCAGCTCAGTGTCTGGCCATAGGTTAGCGTCCAGGTACTTAGATGAGATTAGCTGGAAGGATGCTGGTGCAAATGGTGTGTAAGCATATGAGGGTTTTTTGGCCTCCACATTTTGAGGTTGATGGAATGTCCTTTATCTGCTGGGGTTTGCACTTCTCTCTTTCCCTGAGGTGCTTGCATTTTTTTGTCTGTCACACTCACTTTTGGACCACATCAGTTAAACACCCACAGGAACAGGCTAGACTGGGCAGCAGGTGGGTACCTGGCTGGGGAGGTGGATGTTCCTCCTACACATTCACGCCTTGCAGGGGAGGTGGACCCTCAGCAGGGAAGAATATCTTTCCTTTGCAATAGCCAATTCCACCCTGAGCAGCTAGTTTCTGCTTGGTCAGTGCTTTTGGGCTTTGGCAATCTTGCTCTGTGAGTAAAGACTGCCAGTCCACCTGCTCACTGAGGGAATGGCCTCTCATGCAGCATCAGCAGGATGGCACATGTAGGGTGGCACATGTAGAATGGCTTGCTGGCCTCAGCTTTGGCTGCTGTGGAGCAACCTCTGGTTGCTCAGTGTAAAGGGGATACTGAAGATGGATTTCCACTGAACTGTTGGTCTTTGTGCAGAAGCACGGGAGGCACAGCCAGGTGCAGCAACCCAGTGTCTCTGCTGCAGGGGCAGCAGCATCTGGGGGAGACACAGGACAAATAGCTGCTGGCTGGAGTGGGTAACGGGGCAGAAGGACTATGATTCTTAATCTGCCTTCTTTGGGGCTGACTTGTGCTTATCTTGTCAGCACCCTCTGGAGCAAGGTCCTCACAGGTGGTTTGGTTTCTGTACCAACAAAATTACAAAGATCTTGAGCTATGGTTTAATGTGTGAATTCACTCTAGCAGCCCTTGTGTATACAGCCCTTTCTGAAGTGCTTGTGTTAGAGACATTTGGCCATTCAAAGCCAAAACACAGACACCGAGCCAGATCTTCCCCCTAAAATTATTCTCAGCACAGGGGAGGCTGTGGTCGTACCTGTATTAAGAGGAAACATGAAGGAAACACACAGTCTGTGATTCATTTGAGGGATTGTGAATCCATACGGTCCATTTGTAACTATAGCACTAGGTTTAAGAAGTTAACAGCATTACACAAGCATTTTTATATGTTGTTCTTAGACTTTTTTTCATGTATGAGAAACACTGTTTTCCTTAAAGGCACTCCTTTTAGCCTTTACTAAAGTCCTAGAGTTGAACCACTGGAGCCTTTCTCTCTCTAACTCTTTTAACACTCTCCAGAGGAGAGAAAACTCATCCTGGTAGTCACCCGTTTGTAAACTTGAGCACTGGAAGTCCCTTGCTAATATATGGCAGTTCTTCACCATCCAGGGAAACACAAAACCTCCTGTCAAGGCTCTCCTAGGGTCAGCCAGCATTGTTTAATGAAAGTCCACAGTATCCACATGTGGGAAGCATTGTTATGCAGCAAGGGAAGCTCAAGTAGAGCGAAGTATGTGATGTGTCCAGGAATACATAGTAAGTGAAGGACAGACTAGAGACTAAATCTCAGCTGTTTTGCTCCAGGCCTTATCTCTGCTAGACCAGTTCATCATTTTAGGCCATAGCTGCTACAACACTGGGAGTGTGATCCATGGCCATGCAGTGGCCCTTGTTCAAACCTTTCCAGTGCAATCCTGGCCAACTAGGGCAGCCCCACCAGCTCAAAGGCGCTGACACTGCTGCTTTGGGAGTGAGGCACACTCCTGAGGGTACTTTCCTATCCCCAAGCCAGTTGCACCACTGCCAAGTCTGTACTGGCACGGACACATGTGTTTGTAGTGTGGCTGAGCTGGGATAGCACTGGCACACATGTATGGCAGCACTTCAACAAGACAAGGCTAAAGCTGATATCTCCTCACATCAGTAGCTGGTAGACATCAGGTGGTTTGTGAAGTGCTAAGTACTGCGGTGATGTCACTGGGCTGAACTAGCAACTGAGCCTAAAAAATGCCAGTCTGTAAGCCAAGAGGCAGTCATTGCTATCAGTAAGTACGTGATAACGAGGGTACCCGTGCATGTCTGCAGGCATGTGAACAGGCAGGCAAAGCTGTGCCCCAGTTCTGGGAGTCTTGTGGTTTTATTTATTTTGCATCTAATGAAATGCTAGGTCTAAACAAGGAAACTGTTGTGGTGGCACTAAGGCGTACTCAGCTCTGTCATAACTCTGACAGCATTGTTACTGACCAGTTTGAGGGTAAGATGGGTAAAGAGGCGAAGTAAATGCTTATCACAACAGCCATCTGGGGATTGTGCTGAGCGTGTTTGAAGGCCAAGCCATGACTGGAGCACCACAAGTATAGCGTGGACATCAGAGACTGTGACACTCTACTCTTCAGCTCTAGAACTATTTTTAAAGATCCTGACCTGGTTACAGACCTGAAGAAACCTGACAGGTGGGAAGGAGCAAACACCAAACACCAAATGCAGGGACGTTCTTCATGATTTGGAAGTAATTACTAGCTGTGGATGTAGTCACCTAGCCTTATTATCTCCACCCATCCCATGTTTTTCTTCTTGTCCATACCCCTGGAACATGACACTCTCGTCTTGGCTTCAGTGCATTAGGAGGCTTTTCAGGGCCAGGTGTATGATCTGAGCATGGCCCTGGAGTTCTGGTGCTGTGGGGCAGCCAGGGGAAGTTGACACTCTTCCAGCACAGGAGCAGAGCCTGCGCTGCTCCCTGTGGCCTGCTCATTTATGCCAAAGAATTTTTGGCTGCAGGTGCCAGGTAATTCCTGGTATCGTTGGCAGGCACAGTCACAGGAATGCTTTAATTCAGCCCACCCATGTTCACACAAGGCTCCTGTGCAAAAACAGCCCCATGCAGGGCTTACATGAAATTAGTAACCCAGAAAGTTTTGTTTACAGTGAAGTTAAAAATTGACGCCCCACTTTGTCTTAAAAAAGCAATGGAGGAACTTCTCCTATTAAAAAAAAAAAAAACACACCTATAAAAATCCCAGCACTTTTATGCCCATGTTTATCACAGCATTTGCTGTTTGCAGATAAATGAAAAGAAAGCAGCCATTGAGTGACAGAACTGGGTTTCCCGACACGTCATTATTTCAGTACAGTTCCTCTATGAGGCACATGGCAAATGGCTGTAAATAATTATGACTGAACTCCCTTTGAGAAATGTAAGAACCAGCGTTTGTGTTCTGATGCATTAACCTGGAAGTTTTGCTTATACTTTTATGAAGAGACCAACAGGACAGATGCTCCCCTGCAGATGTCATGGAGGTCCGTTTGGCCCCTCGCCAAACCAGCAACAAGGGGAAGACTGTGCATGGGCATGGAGAGGGCAAATGTACACTGTATAGTAGGAAACAGGGCTGCCAAGACACATATCATTAATCAGTACAAGAGGAGGCCAGAGAGGTTGCTATTGGGCAAGGATAAAAAGGTGAAAGTAAAGAAAACCCTCCACGCAGTGGGGACTGATCTCTGCACTCTAAGCCAGCCTAAAAGGTACTAGTTTAGACATCATGAAAACGTGGCATTGTTAAATAATTTGTATCATCTGCCACTGGGGAACCAGGGACACATGTCCATGTTCTCTATATCCTCCTGGAGTGTTGAGCAGAAGAGAAGTCGGCTATCAGGACGCCACATCTGCGCATAGATCTGGGTTGCTTCCCGAGGCTTCTGCACCTGTATTTGGGCCAAAGGAGAAAAGGGAAGGGGGTAGAGGGTATACCTGAGATTCTTCTCAACTTCCTCCCATATTCTGGGATTATTCAGGAGCCAAGTCAGGCTCCAGCCTAGGTCAGAGGCTACCTTCAGCTGTTTATTGGCAACTGAACCTGCCAAAGTGGTATAAAAGAGGCCGTTAGTGTCAGTCTCATTTTATAAACCATCACCACTGCTCATTCATCACACAGCTTTGAGTATCTGCATTAAGTAAATGGAAACCAAGGCAGCAATTATTTAGCCTTGCAGCTAATCCAAGGCTGCCTGCATGAGGTCTGTGAAGTATCACACATGATGGAAAAGAGCTGTTCTACAGCAATAACCCAGGAGGTCTCTCTAGATGTACTTCATTCTAAGCTGCAATTTCTGGGTCAAATGGGCCTTTAGCACATCGTATTTGCCTCTGCCTTTGTACCACCTTATTAAGAAGCACTTGATGCTGTTGCATGAAATTATTTGAACAACAATCTTAAACTGATAATGGCAAGGTGGGCAGAGAGAAGGGCCCTTTGAGAAGATACTCCTCTTAATTTTAAGCATGTAACTACAAGGAACACCCTAAGGCTCCTTCTCCAGCCATAGGCAAAGGTTCTCCTGAAGAGCAATACAGGGGAGCAATCACAGATAACCATTTAGCCTGCTTTGGGGACTCAGGCTGGACAGGAACAGTTTGTTCCTATGGCTATAGGAGACAGCAGAGCTCAGCCCTCTATTATTGCAAGCTCTGCCTTAAAACAGAAGTGCAAGGGAGCAGATTTCTAGCAGGAATGAACTGCTCTGTAAAAGGGCACAGTGTGGCAGAGCAGTGTCTGCATGGAGGGAAGCTTTGTTGGCATGGATGGACCTGTTTGTTCCTGATAACTGGGAATGTGCAGCATTGCAGGCTCCACACACACCTGCTCAGCTTCCCTCTCTCTCGCTGGCGACACGGCTGTGTCCTTGACCAAATTTCTGCTCAACGAGGGCAGCCTCCTTTTTCTAAGCTGCCTGGTGCAGCTCAAGTCGGCTGTCAGGGGTGAGTGTCTCTGGGCTCTCCCCATACCTGGATATTCTTCACTCCCCACTCTGCACATTCTGAGCCTTAAAAAGCAATTAAAAGAAAACCCCCCGTATTTGCTGATGAAGGCTCTGGCAGCTCCTTGCTGTACTCATCAAAGAAAAGGAAGTACCAATTATTTCCTTGTAAAAACTGTTTCTGTAATCAAAATGCTCTATGGTTCAGTTGTGAATGTTGATTCCCTGCCACCCCACACACGACCCATGGATCACGAGCCCAAGCAGGAGGTAGGTGGCTGTCCACACCCTCATCAGTTTATACTTTCACACAGCAACAGTCATACTTTTGTTCTCCTTACGACATTCATCGGTTCCTCATGGAGCAAGGACAAAGATGGGTCAGGCTGCCGCGGGCATGTTTGCACTTGAGTCAGTGCTGCTGACAGCAAGCCCAGCAAGTTTCCCGTGAACAAGCATAAATGCTCCAAATCCCCATCCCCAGAGCATCTCCCCAAACTGGGAGGGTGAGCGAGGGGGAATGGAATAGTGGTTTTAGCAGGAAACATTACTCCTATCTCCCTCATTTGCTGTGGTAAGGTTCTCACAGCCAAACAGTGAAAAATTACTCGTGGCCCCTCCAGAGCATCTGGGCAAAAGCTGGAAAGAACTCTTCCCAAGGACCTCCCAGGCCCTGGGACCACCATGGCTCACAGCCTCACTCACAGGGGCTCAGACTTGGTGGCAACACGGGAAGCCATATGCAAACATGCCACCAGAGAAAACATGCCAAGAAAAAAGAAAGAGACTTTTTTTCCAGTGGCAGTAGTCATAGTTTAGCCTGTTTAGATTTTGGGTTTTGGCATTGTTTTTGGTTTTGTAACACTCATAGATAACAGTATTTCCTGGAGAAACTCCTCTTACCTCCTCAATCAGCATACACATCAAACTTGGAAATAAAGTTGGAAAACATGGATCTTCTCCCTTTGCAAGCCATTTTCCATCTGCCTTTCATAACTTAGGTTTATGACGTTTACCAAAAACTAAACAGTACATATTTTTTTCAGTTACAAGGTTATATTCTGCAAATGTAACAAAGGTGTTTAAAATAACTATATATTTTAATGATGATACTCAAAAAAAGTTTGTTAGCTGTAATAAGTGACGTGCACTAGAAAATCTCATCCAACCTTCTGGCAAGATAGACCAGGATCACAGGCGGACAGAGATATGGGCTCCCAGCCACCATTCACCAGTGCAGCCCCCGTGACCTTACAGCAGCTGGTGTTATCATCCACGACTGCTGCTTTGCTCATCTCAGTGTGCTGTTGTGCCCTCCGCATTTCATACAGAAAAATACAAAGAACACAGAAACAGTTTAGCTTGCTGACATAATGCCCATATTTAATCTTTTAAAACAAGAAGAAAATCAAGAAGAAAATCAAGAATAAAAATTTCATTTAAGTCATACAGTACATTAATCTTTCAGCAATGACCCAATCTACAGTACTCAAATGCCTGGCATGAAGTCTATTATCTCAGCGTTTAACAAGTGTGTAACCAGTGACACAGTAAAAGAAGAGCTCACAATACACAGCTAACACGATGAGTTTAGATTTTCTTCTAAGAGTCCAGCTACGGTTTGTAATATGTGGGTCACTTTTGAACTGTATTTTATCAGCTTGTCTGTTGAGTCAATCTGTTGGGGCTTTTTTTCTGTTATATGAGTTTTTCCATTATGTACAGGAAGATCACTGCAACTGAAATTGCACAAGTTAGAATATCTATCTATAGGCATACATGGTCAATCTAACTAAAAATTTAATAAGCAGTAATTACTCGGTCCTGGTTATACATTCCTAAAGGCTTAATAATACAGTTTTAAGAAGAAAAAAAATAAAAAAAAAACAACCCAAACCACAACAAAACACAGTTGTAGGGTGGCAATCTCTGTAAGAAGCCTCCTTCTCTCCCTAACAACCAAGGGTTAACCGGACTTTCCACATTTGAAATGGGATCTACAAAGAAGTCATTTCAGCTCCTAAATAACACAAAACATGTGACTGCGTCCTTTCTAAAGTCTGAATGGTTCAATGCGTAAATCGGTGAAGCTCTCAAACAAATAATACTGGTAGGATGCAGACTGTTAACAGAAATTAGGACAATATGCCCCGACAGCGCATTTGGATAGCAAAAGTGTACTTATTAAGGGGCCATTATCCAGTGGTTAAAGTAGCTTGAAGCAGCAGGACAGCAGTCCCTGCAGCAGCTGTGGAGGAGAAAGGCTTTACTTCTCAGCCAAGGCTAAATCCAGATTTTTCCCCGGACCTGCCCCCCTCCTGCTCTCGGCCCCTCTGGACAGCACACCTTACCACTTTGAGGGGAAATCCCTCAGCCCAAAGGTGACTGGAGCCATGGCAGGGCATGAGCCTCTTCTCATGCTCAGGGGCAGGCAGAGGTCTGCCTCTGCTCCAGCTCTGCAGCAGGCACCAGGGCTCCCATCAACTCACTGCTGCACGAGAGCTGCTCCTGCATGGTGAGAAGGAGCTCTGCAGTCTGGCAGCTTTCTGGCTCCTGGCCTCAACTACCGCATACAGCTAAACGCAGTAACAAACGGAGAGGTCTCTCCCTCAGCAGAGCAGTGTTATGAAACACTAGAGACCCAGAGGGCTACCCCTAAGGTAAGTTAACTAAACACAAGGGTAACAGAGCATCTTCTTCCTGCATTAGCAAAACATAAACATGACTAATTAACACAACGGCTTTGACTTTTTTTACATCTCTCTTTTCTGGTGCCAGGTCCTGCTACAAATGGAGAAAACCCACAGAGAGCTGCTTTCCTAGATGGAAAAGCAGCAGAATCTTAAGCCTTGAGGATCTGCTTTGTAATTTGCTACTGGCATAAACAACAAAAAAAAGTCCCATTTGTTGGGTTGGTTTTTCGTGGTGTTTTTTTTTTTTTCAGAGAAAAATCCAGACCATCCAGTGCACCTTCTCTGCACATACACACACACACACATGCACAGACACTATGGAGGGCTCCAGAAGAACACGCATGGGAAACACAAAGCCCAGATTGTGAAAAGACATGAGGAATCTCACATTTCTATGTTCATTTCTCATTTAGCAACGAAGCAGCAAAATGATGTATTGCAAGAAAGAAATGGTCACAGAACACACATACACCCAAACGCAACCATGGATACATTTTTCCCATATTTTTTTCTGATAGATGCTGTTACTCATCTGATAGTTTCTTTCTGGCTATGCTGAAGTTTTTGAAAAGCATCCAGTGCTTCTTTAACCCTTATCATAATGTTGAGAATCTCAGTGGCAATGGACAATCAATCGTATTAGTGCCACTATCAACCATCTCCACTAGAGATTCCCTGCGTACCCATTCTGGAAGTTGACGCTGACTTTGCCCTTTTGGTGCCACTCTTGTTGTTTTGTTTTTGTTATTTTTTTTTTTTAATTAACAAACACAGCATATTAATGCAAATTTGATGTTTTCTAAAAATTAGAAATGCTCAGATAATTAGTTCAGCAATATGCAAAGTGCATCTATTTGGTTCTTTCCATAGATCACCTTCTGTTGTAAGTTTAAATTCCTTCACAGTTTAAAATATTGTGAAGAAATTATATGTATACTTTATGTATAGAACTATTTATATACATACACATATATACACACAACTCTGTACTTTATATAGCCATGAACACTCATTACTTAACTATTTATATTATATACACATGGTATGAACACACACTCAGTGAAGAATTGGTGCAGGCTGAAATCATTCCATCGGATTTAATGGAATAACACAGTGAAACTGAGCGAGTTATCAAGAGACACAGACATACATCTATTAGATAAGTGAAAGACGAATTAAATCAGCTCTTCCATTTTCCTATTAGCGCAGGTTTGTTCCCACTCCACTCCATGCTCTATGTGCAGATACACAGTTATTTTGCATTCAGTTTACAAGAGAGGGCAGCGGTGGTTCTTTTTCCTAAGTGAGATAACAGTCCATATTTACTGGGGTTCATCACAACTTCTTCTGCAGAAGTGCAGCACAGGTGAGTCTGAACGTCTTGGACTTCTGAATGCTGCGCTGTCATTAGCTGAAAGCACCTGCTGAAGTGTTATTGCATGGTTATGGGACAGCTACCAATTGTCCAGAGACCATGAACTCTCCCTCAAGTGGTACAACTGTATAAATACATACTTTAGCACGAAACAGTTTGACACGAGGCAAGTCCAAGTACAAATGAGACCTAAAGGCCTATGGGTGAACTTTAAAGGCTAAGAGTTCTTCAGAGTGCATGTTGTTTAAGGAACGCAAGTCAGGTAACTTCAAAAGAAGTTTTGTGAAAATAGAGGCTTCATTTGGGTGATTTTTCATTATTAAGGTCCTTAATGCACGGATTAGTGTTTCCTGAAGTGCCTCCACCGAATTGACATTTTCTATTCCAGAGCGATCTAAAAAGAAAAGGGGCAGGGAGGGTGGGGGAAGAGCAGAAAAAAAAAAAAAAAAAGAGACTGAATGGATGTTGTTTGCAACATAAAGCCACTGCTGCAAGAATCACTCACTAAATTAAGAAACGCAAGAAAAACTACGTACTCATGCCACAAGTTTCAAATCCACATACCACAATCTTTCAAACGTTACTCAGCATTAACTTTGCAAAGTACCAGCCTTGCTTTGCCTGGCAGCATTCAATCACCTTTTCTTGTAACCACTTACCCATGTTTCCAGAAAAGGACAGATTAAAACACTCACTTGAATATTTTGCTGAGTCACAACTTTCAACACAAGGAGAGAGATAAAGCACACAGAAGTGAAAATTTCAAACATTTCTCAAGGCTGGACACAGAACCCTAACCTTACACTGGAGGTTGACAAGACAGACTGGCATCTGCACAGAGGGATCCTCACGGGCAAAGGGAGTACAAGTCCAGAGACGACTGGGCACTATTTCTGAGCATGTTCAGAAGCACTTACAAAATGAAACATGATGCACCCAAATATTCCCAATTGAGGAAGAAAAGAAGAATTTCAACATCAAGAAAAATATTACATTTTCACATACTGCACTCACCCCACACCCAAAGCATCTCCTTGTATTTAAGAACATGCCTGTTGTCCTTAAGTGGAACCTAAGTAAGCAGCTTAAAAGCGTGAATTTTTAAGCAAAACATTCCACCTAATAACCATGCACAGCAGCTGTTCTTTCCAAGCTGTAACCTCTCTTCTTAAATGCTATGTAAATTCAGTAGGGCACATGCATACACGAGTGACGGACACGAACAGAAACATGCTTTGATGTGTACATGTACTTAAGCACTCTGCAGAACTAGGACACAGAATGACAGCAGCTTTCCGGAGTAGTGCTGAGTCAGACTGTACAGTCAGAGTGGGAATCCCTTCCTTATGCTGCCAATGTCAATCCAATCAGACTTCTCAGGAAAAACAAGTCCAGGAAGTCTTCCTAGACCACTCATTCACTGTAGCTCCCTACCACTATGGGGAAAATGCTTATATAATTCACTTAAGGTCCATCTTAAAGCAGTTAACATTTTTTTTTCTTGTAGAAAGATTGTTCCAGAATTTTCTACCCTAAAAATTAGTAACTTTATTTAATATCCAACGATGTCTACTAAAACATATTCCACTCTTCTGTGAAGATTATCCATTAGGTTTGACTGCAGCTCTCCAAGAAAGCACAAATGAAGAGAAGCCTCTCTGCCTTTATTCCTTAAACTAACTATCCCATTTGCTGCCCACTACACAAAATCTAAAGGTTTGCTCCATCCTGAGCAGGGATGACACTTGCAGACTACACCAGACAAGGTTTCTCCAGAGCTCTGCACAGTGAAAGCTGTACTGCTTGCCTCTGAAGGCAGAAGGATGTAGTCCAGTCTTTCCAGGCTGCCTCAGGTGAGTTACTGTAGCCTCCTCTCTTGAATCTTTCTTCTCCTTCTCAGTCTACTTCCAATTGCTCCCAGTTGCCAGCAGAAGTTTTTGTTAGTGCTATCCCAATACAAGTGAATCACAGAGGCTGTGTATTTTGCGTTCTTTTACCACAAGACACCACCACCCTCTGTTAAGAATTTATCTGGTCTCTAGACCTGCACAAACTGCACTTTTGGCTTTGCTTCCACCTTGCTTCCTCCTTCTTCAGTGCCCATGATCCATCTTGCTGTCTCCCCTCTACCTTCAACATATCCAGCTAACTGAAGCTAGAGGTAAAGCATTCTTTTAGTTTTGGAATGGTAGCAAGGTAATTCCTCAGCACCACCAAAAGCACTCCCACACCCTCACTGTAAGCCCCTGCTTCTTCTTTCCTTGCCATATGACACCAAAACAAATGGATCTACAGTTACACACACTCCTTGCTAGTGCTCCTGCTTCTTCTTTCTGCGCATTATAAACATCCCTCAGAAAAGTGGTTATTCATCCAGTATGACGTGTGGCGCTTCTGACAAATGTTCTTTCCCACTAGCACTACTTAGAGGCTTATGCAGGTTTATTTTTTTTCCACTGGCTTTTTATAAAGAATTTTAGTTAACTTTAAGTCTTTTTAAAAGATTGTTACATAGTGCAGTATGGTATTTTATATTCTGGATAAATTAATCAGGATTCAACAGTCACACACTTTTCTGCTTCTGGAACTGATGTGCGTCTTGACTACTTTACTATCTTCCTTTCCACCTTCTCTAAGTAACTTTCATTCTAAGATGAAGAAGTCTTTATGGCCTTATTCTTCCATCTTCAGTTCTTCTTCCACTTACAGCATCTTTTGCCTTTGCCTTCATCTCCACGCCATTCTGTCTGATGCTGTTCCTCAATTCTTCCCCCTTCTGTAATTGAGCTCTGCCTCCACCTTATGGAAAATGACTCTGGATCACACTGTTTGTTGAGGAGTGGGGTGCAGGGAATCTATCTTTCAAGATCTGTTTAATTGGCAGGTGCCCACAATCCCTCAGTTCTACAGGCACCTTCTCCACCTTACAAGCCCTCACACTGCGAGCACCTTCCCCAGAAGCTCTGTCGGGGGCACTTCTGTTCTTAGCTTCATGCTTGAGCAGATACCTTTCTCACTTACTCACTTGTGCAAGTAACAACTGCAGAATTTCAACCGAGTTTCAAGCTACACAGTGAAGCTGATCCAAAACTGTTGCACCCACAGTGACCATCAAGGTTACTGTTGTGTCTGGAATACAGTACAAATGCAGGTTTGGGCCCAAATGCTAGAATCTCAACAAAGCTGTGCTTTAGAAAACTCTAGAAGAAGCATTTTGCAAAGACATACAGGAAGGCTGCGATCAGACTGCAGATCAGATCACAAGGCAGCAATAATGTCCAAAGCCATGATCTGAAAAATCCTGAGCAGCTGTGAGAAGCCTAAATACCAAACGCCTCCTCTTCTTGTCCTGTTACACAGCTCTGACATTACAAGCTGTACATGTTACATACCATCCCTAAGCTAAGCCCTACCAGGAGCCAGCAACAGCAGAGAGCAATGCTTAAAAGGCTGGAGTCGGCCAGCTCTGTGTTAGAAGCACATTTAACAGAACAGATACAGCCATTTACATTCAAAACAGGTGGTACAGAGACTGTGACATTCCAGGGCCAGGCAGCTAAGCAAGCAACAAGAGCTTAACTAGGCTGTAGCCTAGTTATGACACTGTACAACAGGAGAAGCCTGGTTCTCAGTTCTTATTTTAAAGGTTGCCTCCAGTTCTCAATAATTTTTTTTTTTGAAAGATCAAATTTGGAAAGCAGTCTGGAAAAGCAACTAAAACCCCAGACTTCTCTTTGCTACCTGAACATTTTCTCTAACAGATTACCCTGCCACACTTCCTTCACAATTCCATTCCTTCTATTTTTTAAAGCTTGCAAACTATACCAACCTCTGCTCATTACTACCACTTCCAAATTGAAGAGGCTACAGCTGTCTATCCTGTGCTATCACATTTCATTTACGCTATGCACAAAGCCATCTGACTGCACTGTCCTACTGTGCTTAGAGGTTTCATCTGCCTACAGCATCACATCAGGGCTGCCCCTCCCTGGTAACAAAGATACGGGTCTAAACCACTGCTGTGGAAGAGGTGCACTTGTTCAAGAAGAGAGTGGCCCCCAAACACTGGCTTGTATACGAAGTGGGCACTACCAACATTCCTGCTAGCTCCCTCTGTAGAGCCCCTTAGCCAGCAAGCAAGGATTCTGCATCTTGTACTCCAGGCATTATATGCAGGGCTAACGTGCCTAATTTGAGGCTTTAGATAATACTACAGAAGTAGGTGCTTAATCCTTCTTTGAATCTGGGCCAGGGTGTTCAGTATATCCACGGACTGAAACAAGATATGGGGCCGGTGAAGATGTTAGTGGATTGGCAGATCTTTAGCAGTAAGAAGTCACGATGCAGATGAATAGGGCTTTCTTGCTGACACAGGCAGAGATCAAACTGTTGGATTTAGACTTAAGTAAGATACGCAACAGACTTAAATGACGATACTCGGAAGTAAAAATACCACCTTATCCCAAGACTTACGCTGTGCAAGTCAGGAGTAATTTCATTGATGCTGTCCTGTGAAACTTAGGAGTCAGACAAATAGCTTCTCAACAGCCATCAGGAAGCTATGAGATGTATTTTTGCATTCTACAGAAATCAGCATGAAAATATTAGCCCATTGCTGCATTTTTCCAAAAGGTAAGTATTAGAAAGAATAGGTAAGTAAAAAGCAAATTATAGCCTGCAAGTAGCTTAAAACCTACTCAACTGCATTTAGACATGAAATAACAAGAAATACATTTCACAGAGATCTTTTAATAGAGAGTAATACTCAAAATTTGACAAAGGTGTAAGCTAACTTTCTTTCCTTACCAGCAGATACCAGAACAACCGCTGTAAACAAACTCATTTCCTCATCACTAAGTTGCAGGGCATTGAGTTTCTCGCTAAATTCAAACATTGAGTTGAGCAGATCACCAGCTCCCATCGAGTGCAAGTCATCCACACTGTACTTCTTTCCACTAAGGAAGGTGACAGTACGTTCCTTTGCATCAAACAAAGATGCAAACCGTACCATTAAAACCTGGTGAAAGAAAAAAAACAATAACGAAACCAGATAAATATAGGTGGATTTCTAGAAAAGCCAAGGAAAAAATTAAAACTTTAACATCATTCAAACTCTCTTATTAACTGCTGTACAAGCACTCTATACAGAAAATGTCAGCATGCTATTGAGCTGTAAAAAAAAAACATTGCAAGCTTTGGTCCAGTAGTCTGAGAGAAACAAACAAGTAAAAAAATTAGCAAGTGGTTGCAGGGGAGGGACCACAGCACATGAAAGGGAGGAAAATTAAAATTTAAGCCTCAGACAGCCTGAGCCACAAAGGCAATGCCATTCATAAATATGCCAGTAAGACAACTTGCTTAAGCCACTGAACAGCCAAAGGCACACAGCATTAAAAGAAATGTTTCCTTGGCCACACTTATGGAGCAAAATGAAGATATTGAACCAGATTCTTGCTTGGTGTAAACTGAAACAGCTCCTTTGAAACAATGCTGATTTACACCACCTGATGATCTGGCCCACTAGGCATTCTTTAGGAAAGTACCATGCTGCACTGCTGCTCCCACGGGAATGTTAATGAGCTCTGGTAGAAAAGGAGCCACATGTATGGCCTTCAAAAGGCTAGGGAAGCAGGGCTTGAAACGGCACCTGGTCTGTAGCTGCAGCTGGGAATATCCCCCTTTGGTATAAGCATCTGGGCTGGAGCAGTTGACATGTGCTGAACTTACCCCTCTGGGCTGAAATTTTCTCTTGTGGTTTCTCAGTCATATTGTGAAATGTTTCCCTCTGGAATGGCTCGTAAAGTTTCATTTGCTCATGTTCAACAACTTTATTTACATTTTCAAGGTTTAAGTTGCACGCAACAGCCTTCTTATTTGGAGAGAATGAACCAACTGGCATTGGTTAAAACTTCAGACTTGCTGTAATCTCTTGGTGTACAGTCGTCTCTTCTCACTCACCCTACATAACTGCATTAATTTAAACATTTACTACAGATGAGAGGAAAACCAATTTTTCAGCAAAGACTAGTGCCTTTGACAAGCATAAAAAAAGGAGGATTCAAATAAAATGATGTTTGAGAATTCAAACAATATTCATGCACTTTACATGACCTTCTTCTAAATTTAAACAGCCAAATGACATGCAGCAATCTTGGTGGACACATAAGTGCTATGTATTATTCACCTTTGTCACCTAAGCTATATGTCCTTTGATGACATTAACTACAGAGTGCAGAAACCTAGGTGCAGAAGCCCTCAGAATACAATAAAAGGAGACAAAGGGTAGACATACAAAGCTGAACTTGTGCATTAGGAGTGACCCATCAGTACTCAATAACTCTCCAGTTTAAAATGGTATTCCCCTTACAGAAACATGGAACTTTAAATAAACAGTGACCACTATTAACATCGATACTCAAAACTGAAGGCCATGAAGCTGTGTTGCTTTATACTAAGGCAAAAACCTTGCCCATAGATTCCAATGCCACCATTCTAACCCAAGGAAGAACAGTTTAGACTATGGTATAGCACAATTGATTCCTCCTGTTTCACTCTTAAGCCAGACTCCTATTTGTCCATGCTGAGGACATACCAGACCAAACTTATCACCTGACCACAGCAATATAAGTACACAAAAAACTCCACAAAGGCAAGTGCTTGTTCACATCCCCATCATCTACAGCTGAATTACCAAGTTTGTAAGTCTGTGGAAAAACTGAGGCACTACCCCAGCAGATTCAAGAGGTTTGTTAGTTCCACCATCAACTATATTTGGAGTTGGGGCTTGTGGAGGTGCAGCAGGGCCCACTCAAATCCAGCTGAGTTCCTTATTTTAGGCTTACTGCTGTTTCTGAGCTGGCCCTTATACAAATGCCACTATGTTACACTGAATCCCCCTGTATTCCCAGTTCTAAGAGGGCTTTTTAGCTTATGTGTGTGAATACATATAGCTCAGCTGCTTCTGCACCTACATTGTCCCAGTGCATCGTCTTAACCTCACATGAACAAACACTCCTTGAGTAAGAGGTGCAGGAACCACAGTGCCAAGATAGCCACACAGTGGTGCCACCCAAGGGAGCCAAAACAACCTCGGACACAGTACTTCCCAGGTTCATCTATTAACATGCAGATGCTGGGATATTCTGGGTTAGCTATCCAGAAAAAAAAAAATGACCTTGTATGCATCAGGCTTTCAAGATGCTTTTGGTTCTATTGCAATGGTTTTATTAATCCTGTTGGGGTTTTCTTCCACTGCTCTACAGTATTTTGTTGGGGTTTTTTCCGTTGCTAAGATCCCACATAGGCTATTAACTACGTGTACCAGATCACTAGAAGTCATTAAAGTTTCTTATAAATAAGTCAATAGGGATAAGCATGCAGCCATACACTATTTTTAATCCCCCTGGATACAGAAACCTTCTTATCAGCAGTGCTTGTAACTGGCAAAAAAGCATACAAATGAGGCTTCAGAAAAGCCTAAGGTGAAGAAAGGCCAAGACAAAATATTTCACTTGCAAAACATGAAGGTTTGGTTTTATGCTACAGTAACAGTTCAAGCCTGATTTTCTACCCTCCTTCAGGGCAATAGACAGTATACTACCTTGCAGAGGAAGGACCCAACATTTTTGTGTAATGTAAACAGAAACATAAGAGGCTGTAGTCAAAGAAGTAAAAATACAGCCCTTCACTACAGGACCATTAAAAGGTCAAGAATAAGTACAACAGCAAAAGATATGTGACAGCAAAATGGAAGAAACACAGAAACTGACATGCTCCAGGCACCAGGTCTTCCAGTATAACTTGTACCTTCCAATCCAACAATTATCCATTTTAAAACCAGGCTGTATAAATACAGATAAAAGACCCAACACATTACAGGAGAAATGTCTTCAGTTAAACACAAAATCCAGCATCCCTCTTTGACAGAATAAATCTAGTAAGCACGAGCAAAAGCATCACTAACCCTTCCTCTCCCCAGAAAAAGCACAATGACGCTGAATACCTGGTCCTCTGGTCCTCTATGTTTAAACTTCACATTTGGATACTTTAAAAATGTGCACGGTCTCCAGAACACACAAGAGCCTGGAGGACCAACTAAAGCCTTAAGTACAGGTCCCCTGGTGAAGGTCACTAGTTACAAAACAGCACTGAGCTCTCTGGCATCATTCCCAATTTAACACCACTAATTCACATATATGTCATGCTCACAAGTGGGTGAAGGACCTAGTGGGATTAGTCTAGAGTAAGTCAGGCTGCAGCTGGTACACGGTTATCTACAGAGCTGCAGCAGTAGAGCTAGTTCTCAGTGTTACTGCTTTGGAGAACGAGCCTCCCAGCAACGCCCAGCTGCCACCAAAGGCTAGTGGTTGCTGGTCAGGATGGAAGCTCTGGCTTTGGCACAGAGCACAGTGGCAGAAGGAAGAACATACAGACTCATAAATACATTCCTCTACAAAACTGGTAAATCGAAAGATAGCTTTCTAAACTACTCACTCTTCCAGAAGCACTCTGCTTCTCTCCAGGCTAAGCAAAAGTAGCTACCAAAGTAACTGCTGCTATACAAAACCAAGTAACTCCTCGTTAGTAATTTATTAATGCCCAGGGAAGAGGAAGGGGTAAAAGGGCTGAGCATTCTTGAGCTAATTTTGGAAGACACTGCTCACCAAGATTTGACCAAACAGAAGCAGTGGACACCATCAGCTTAAGGAAAGCTCAGAGCTAACATCCACAAACAAGCTGGTTTTGCCCGATACGACTGTGTTCTATTTATTTTTGTTCTTAAGGGGGTCAGACTGATGCACAGCTGGTTAAGTCTGCAATATACACACAGTGGTCTCACCTCAAAGGTCCCAGCCTTCAGAAGATTAACCTGGTCATGTTGGGAGAGATCTCGGAAACCTGGTATGCGCTTGGCAAACTCCACCACTTCCTTTACCGCAGGGGTAAAACTCAGGGAAAACTCTTCCCAGACTTCATGGCCAGACTTGTTTGGGTCCACATGGGGAGTCTTACTCATCGGGCAGACCTGATATTTACAAAACACATGCAGAAAACAACTCTTACAGAAAGTATTCCAAGTACTGACTAATACTTAGAAGAAGCAAGTTTATTCCTCAGAAACACTTTGTAATAATAACACACAGAGAAAAAACTATCAGTATCCCTCAGTGAAGTCCCCCTCCCTTTAAAACAAACTATCAAAAACCCATGGCAGTTCATTATCAGTCCATTTCTAAATCTGCTGACCTTGGAAACCCGAATACTGTTTGTAGCAAAAGACTGGAGAGAACCCAGGTTATGCTATTGTTACCTGATGTCACTCACAGCTAACATCTGGATGTCTCTTACTTGTATTATCCCTGTAATCTCGCAATTAATCGCGATTTCACAACCAATCAACTCCAATCTCACAGTCACTACTAGATTCATTCTCATATGTCTTCCTTGTTTAGCAGGCACCTCAAGTTATTCAGTCAAGGTGACAACAGTGTCAACGGCAGAACAAGGAACAGAGTCTTGGTTTCCTGAGTCACCGGTTTACACCCCCATTATCAGGGCAACCCTTCTCTCCAACGTGTTTGCTTTTATTTGGATCACTAAAGAAGGATGAAGGAACTGGTATTCCAATTTTACTCAGCCACAAGATAACAAAACACTCTTTCTTTTATATAAAAGCAACTTCTTTGTAGAAAAGTCTGAATCCTTTACAATGAGATCAGACATATCAATCAAGGCTGACTACCAAAAAATTTCCTCTGTAAAACTCAACCAGATGCTCTGAGATCTGCTTCCTCAAATTTACATATTTTAATGAAGTTCAAACCTTTTAATATTTATTTCACTTGTCATCATGAAGGACGAGAATTCCTTTAAGTATTCCTCACAACTATAGTAAAACATGTATGTAATCCTACCTAAAGTCAGCAAAACAAATAGAAAACAGTTGAATAGATTAGCAGTTTCTCAGAGCTATGCTGCTTTTGCAGGGCATCTTGAATCTGATAATTGCCTGGCAATTCTTTGTGTGGAAAGTCCCAAGGTCCATTACAAGAATATATTCCAACAGATTTATACATGTATGTGTGTGTGTGTATTTGATAACAGCTAGGAAGAACAGCTATGTAGATAGATACATGTACATTTCCATTTATCTTTTTTTCTTTTTCCCCCCAGTAAAGAACTGCAGATTTCTTGGTTCAGCTGTGAATCACAGCATCATTTCTGTGGCTGAGGACAATGCACAAAACCAAATGATTACTTGTGAGGGAGAGGGGGACCTATTCCTTAAACTGAAAATCATGTAATATTTTGGCAAAAGGAAAAGTGTAAGCACACAACCAGAAGTACAGCAGACACCAACCACTGCTCTGTCCACGACACTGCAATGGTTCACAAAAGTATTGTTAAAAATACAGTACTCAGTACCAAATCTCTAGCTCAGCTCCCCTCTCTGAATTTGACACAAATAGCATCTCAGCTTCTCATCTGACAATGTTTTACCCTAACCCCCAGGACACTTGGTCCCACGGGGAAACTGCCACTTCTCACCCCCGCGTACTATGTCTAAGCTCTCTTAAGAGACTTCTGCTCAAGAGTCACAGAATATCTCAGGTTGGAGAGGACCCATAAGGATCAGAGACCAACTCCAGGCTCCTTGAAGGACTACCTAAAACTAAACCACATGACTAAGAACGTTGTCCAGACACTCCTTGAACTCTTGACAGGCTTCCTATGGAAGAAGCTGTCAGCTTCTGCAGCCACTAGCTATCTTTTAGAGGAACTAGCTATCTTTTAGAGGAACCACTTCAGGAATGACCTGTTCTGTTTTTCAGGTTGTGGGGTATTGAGTGAAAAAAACCAAACCTCTGAATATGTATCTTTGTACAGATTCAGAGCCTAATTACACTACCTTACAGCTACTGACTCATTTTGGTCACATTCTGCTCTCATTGAGTTCTCTGGCAAAATGCTCATTCATGACAGGGATGCCGGTGCGGGGGTGGAAAACAGTGCTTTGTTGGATTCAGTTTTGTTTCCTTGTCATCAGCTGTTTTAAACCTCCCTGCAGCAGCTATGCACAGGTCAAACTGACTGGCTGCACCTCTGCAGGCAGCACCACTCCTTCCTTGCCTGCCCATACTGACAGGTTTAACCTCTGCTTCTCAGAGTGTCAAGAATGCTGTTGTAGTGACTCCACATATATTCCCTGAAAGGAAGAAAGGTTAGCAATGATTATTACTTGCCATGGTGTAGTGCCCAGATTCTGCAATTAAGGGCAGAGCCTGCTAGGGAAGGCAAGGTCCACATATGCAATAGCTGAATAAGGAAAACAAACAAAACCAACAAAAAAAAAGGAAATCTAGCCTCAAAACAAACAGGCTTCACTCTGGAATCTTTCAGGGGCCTTTAAGAACATATGAAAAATCTTTACAAACTAGAAGGAAGAAAAACATCAGCAGCTTGAGTACTTCATAAAGGTCAGGGGCTCGCGCTTCTCAACAGGAGTGCAGAATGAGAATGAGGATGTTATGTTCTCTCATCCCAGGCGGTTCGAGTGATAAAGAGAAGGAGAATCTATTTTAAGGGGCTTACAGAACCGGTTGCCTGAATGGCAGAGACACAGCAGGTGCAAGGCAAATGAGAGGGACCTGTTAAGAAAAAAACCAAACCTATACGCAAGAAAACAGGAAGCACCCTTCTTAAGAATTCAGTGAGAAAACGCTCTAGCAAAGTCATCTAAGGTACCCAGAAGTGTGTTCAGAACCTCACTTGTCTAAGTCCTACAGAACAGATCCTGAACTTCACCCAGGCATTTTAGCTCTGCATCTTCCTCCTGCCGCTGTTTGGATCTGAAGATGTTCTAGGGGAGAAGGATGCATAACCTGTGGGTCCTGTTGAGCCTGTATTTAACACTGACTGTATCCCTATTATCAGCGCATCCCCATTAAAAACAAAACAAAAAAATCCCCCCTCCAAAAAACCCAGCCTACTCAGCAAGAGAGGTTTTAGAAGATACTAGGAAGGTGTGCAAACAGACTGGCTTAAAATTCTAGCCCTGAAGTTTCACCCCAGAAATTTGCTTTGAATACCTTCAAGGAAAATACAGCATACCTGACTATGCAGATTATTTTGAAGAGATGCCTTCAAGAGGATTCAGTGAAGAAGGCACTTTATCAACTCTTAAAGTCTATTTTAATTTTTAAGGTAAGCTAGCTAAAAATCCCAAGAGTTTTCTTCAACCAATGCTATTTGACATTAGGCTACACCCAGTTTGCTAAAACCCGAACCAAGACACCCCATGACTTGTATGATTTCAAATGCTCCACACAACTCCTTATTCTCCTTCACCACAATTTGTGCTATCGAACTCATGTCACTATGTTAAGATTCAGCAGTTGTGCCAACCGCGTGCAGCTTCACTAACTAAAGAGACACAGCTGGATCACATCCATCACTAAGCCTCTCACTAAGTCAAATTAAATAATTGATAGCAATATACCAGATGCATTCTTCCTCCCGTGCTGCAAGAGTAAGTGGTATTCTTGTTTGGAGAAAAGCAGTCTTCTGGGATCCTCTCACACAATCGCTGAGAGTAACCACTGGTGAAGTTCATACAGTGGCTATTTGGGAAACACATGGGGTGTCCACTTGGATAACACATTGCACTTCTCCCTTTGTACTGTCCACCAAGGTGCTGCTCACTTTCAGAGTACTGAGGGCCACCGAGCCCACTAAGACAGTGCTCGCTGCTCAGGATGTACTGCTCAGTGCTGTTTGACACTCTCTCCCCACTCTGGGACTGCATTATCTCTGCTGGATTTTGTGACTGTTCTTGGTTGTACATGAAAGTGTCTTTGTGGGCCCTAGTGACCATACCAATCACTTCTTCCTTAGCCATATCAGTGCCAGGAGGGGAAGAAGGGTTTTTGATGGCTTCCCGCTCTTGTTTGGGTTTGGAGGAAAGGTCTTCTTGAGGTGCTTGATCTTGATGCTCTGTTAATGCTTCATTGGGTAAGTGACCGCTGAACTGACTGTTCATCATGGTTTTCATGGCACTTTGCATTTCAATCAGCATCCTCTGTTTTTCACGTTTGGGAATACGGCCAAATCGAACAGCTACCAAGGTGGAGAAAGGAAAAGTGATGGGAAGGAAGAAAAAAAAAAAAGAGTCAATCCTGAAAGTGTTAGCAGGCACACACACAGAATACCCACCTCAACCAAAAATCTTGCCTTTTAAGGGAAGAATTCAACTGCTCTCACCAATACTACAGGGGTATTGCCACTGAAGTCAAGGAGCTTCCTGGGCTTAGGACAGGCATGAGATATGAAATATATGCTGTTGTTTACATACAAAGAGAAGGCAGCTTTAAAGCAGACAATCTCTATAGCCTTTTTCCCTTTTGCTACAAACCTGGCTAGGGACCATACACACAGACTTGTCAGACTTTAAGACTGGATCAATTAAATCAGTACAACTTTGTGAACTGACAAGTAGCTGAATTTAAACACAGTTCATATCATATTTGAATAGAAGTCCTACAAGACAGCTCCTTGTGGACCAATTATACAATTTGCAAAAAAAAGTTAAGAGAACCAATGCTGAATGAAGCTTACCTTGACCAATTTTCCTGTTAACTTTGCCTTGACAAGGACATTTTCTGCTCACAATGGGATGGGCATCATTGGGACTGCAGCATTTTGAGCCTGTTCTAGGGAATCTACAACTGCCTTTAACAATCCCGTCAAACCACAGCCTTACAAGGGCTTATAACCAGTTTTGACTTATGTAATCATGCTCACGCAGTAGTCCATCATTAATGTAACTAAATCTCTTTCATTAAAGCAGGTGCAACCTTATGCACAAACAAGCGCCTAGAGGATGAAATAACTCCTATGCATGACAAGAACTCGTAACAATTAAATTGTTTTAATACTCCACCCACTGAACAGATCAAGATTCCTAGTTCTTGTGAAATAAACACCCAGAGAAAATTAAAAAGTGAAACACATGGAAGAGTCCTGGTTTGTGACAGTAAGTTGTAGCAGAATAATGAACTACACTTTCAGCATTACATTTTCGAAGAGTCACAACAAGTGCGCAGCCAGCAAGTTGGTCAGAGACACAGTCCGACACTACCCTTTCCTCCTTGCCTTCCCCCTCCTTCTGAGAGAAAAAAAAAAAAAGGGAGCAGATATATGCTCATCCCATGCACCCAAACCTAAGTCTTTAGGGACTATAATGATTATTCAAAGACTATCAGCTTTAGCAGAATCCCCTTTCATTGAAAAAGTAACACTAACAAAACAAAATTAAAAAAAAAAAAGGAGAAAAAAGAGAAAAGTCTGTTCAGATTCAGATAGGATACCACTATAAATATTAGCTTATTAAAAACAAAATTGAGACTCTCATTATAATCATCCCCCTAACAGCCCACTGCAGCACATCTCACTGCAGTAGCCTCCAGGGATGGGAGGACAGCTCCGCGGCCAGTATTATGTTACCAGTTCAAGAGCCATGGAGCAAGAAGGCAAGCTGATTTAAATGCTCTCAGACAGGGAACTTGTCCCTTACAACAGGGCTGGCTCCGTTTCTGCCATTAAGGCCCTTAGCAATTGGTTTCAAGGTGGGCAGTAGATTCCTTCTCAGAGGATCACTGCTCAGTATAGGCACGTACCATCTCTTGACATCCCAACAGAGAGGCATTTTTTGAAACGACACTGCTGGCATCTGTTCCTATTCATTCTCATTATAGAGCAGTTGTTATTCTTCAAGCACTTCTTATACTGGATGTTTTGCTGAATGCTTCTTCTGAAAAAACCCTGTAAACAAACAAACAAAAAACCCCTCAACTATTATTACAGCATGTCAAATCCTCCTGCCAAGATTAACCTCTCCACAAGCACAGAAAACCTCACTGTGTTTCATCAGCTGCTTCAGAGCCATCAGCCACAAGGGATTTTAAAGAACTTGCTACTTCTCATGATTTACTTCTCCTTCGTGTGTGATCTGTGTATAACGCAAGCTACTTATGACTTCTAGCTACAAAAGTTAAGTTGTTCTCTGCCTAGTCAGCACCTAAGAGCAAGATATCTCCAGTATTACCTCTGTCACTGTACTGGCAGTTTATAAGGCACACCCTCAATCTCCTATGACATCAAGTGCAAAGATGAAAGTCAAAATCAGGTCTTTTGACTTCAAACTCCATAGTTTGGCAACATGACCATCCTCTTGCACCATACGACCTTCAAAGGTGGTTCTTTCGCATAATTCTTAAACTGGTAAACTCCTTCACAAAAAGTAACATTTGCAGTGTTACAATATCAGAAAACACAGATCTACCCATGTGTACAGGCAAGCACCCAGTTCTGGCTTTCTGCACAGTAAAGAATTGCTTTTCCAAAGCTGTTTTGTTCTATGTCCCAGCCCAGGTGACAACTCACTCACTATCTCCTAATGTAATTAAGATTCACGTGTCTTGTGTGACATGGTCCTTACCACCTCTGCTCCAGTTTTTGTTCAGTCCTACCTGACCTGGAGTGAATGGCAGAGAACAAGGGGCGAAAACAGGAAGTACTGCCGAGTTTGGAAAATGCTGTGTATTGCTAAGTGGTCTGCCTTTTCCTACAACTCACACGCTGTTCAAAATGTCTCAGATTGAATTTAACGGAGAAGCATGCATACATTTTTTCAACAGCACCACTTTTTTTTTCCCCTATGGGGAGAACTTGAGCATTTCACCAGCAAAAAGGTGAGCAGAAATATAGCTCACCTTGCAGCCCTCACAGGCGTGAACACCATAATGAAATCCTGAAGCAACATCTCCACAGACTTTGCAAAGAAGAACCATGCCATTAAATTCTAGAATCAGAAGAGAAATATTAAGGATGAAGAAAACCACTGACAACTTCAGGAACACTCTCCCAGCTTTAAATCCTGGACTAAAAGTAAAATATGTCAGGTCAGTTCAACATATAAAAAATAAGACGAATGTACAACACTGGCAGCAAGAATGTACAAAAATCCTGAACTATTCAGAAGGTACCAGTGAAGGGTGGGAGCGGGGAAAGCAAAAGAGAAACATGAATAGGGAGAAAGCAGATATTCACTAGACTTTCAATCACAGCAGCATTGTACTCAACTGTAGAAACAGAAAGCCTGCTTACTTTTATGTACTTTTAAAAGGACCATTTAGTTAACTAGGCCACCAAAGGTTTGTTTTTCCACCAAGACAAGCAAGCCCATATAAATGCTACAGTTTCCCCAACAGAGAATATACATCTTGTCTTAAAATCAGAAATAGTAAAGAGCATTTATTATATATTATAAACAAGCCATACACTCTACCTATTTGACAACAATTTAGGATCGTTAACTCAGCCACATCTACATAGCTAAAGACTACTCATCTAAGTGCATATCAAGAATGGCACGCTTGCACACTTGAATGCGAAAATACTTTCTCAGCTCTGTAAATATGCTTATGATTTTGATTTTTTTAAGTTTTTCCCCACCTATTTTATTTCAGCTTGCCCTTAAAGACAAGTCCCAAGTGCTGGTCTAGAACTGGTTTCACTGAAGTCAAAGGGAATTTTACCAGCTACTTCAGTAACCACAAAGTTACCTTAAAAGTGAGCACCAGAGACAGCTGGAAATACTCCGACAGAACCATATTCTATCAGAAAAGCAATTTATTTGACATTTGAGTTACATTTGTAAAGAGGAACTACAGCTTTTTTTTTTTTCCACAGAGCTCGTACTCAGCTACAAACATTATCTATCTATCTATCTATCTATCTGCATATCTAAACAGTTTACAACAGGTTTCATCTTCATGAACCTCTGCCCAGATATCAAAAATCTAGTTGCTACTAAATTTTGAAGAGGAAGTAAAGGTTCTTGCTAAGGTCTGAGGGTAGGAAAATTTATGAAAAAAAAAAAAGACATATTTTTTAAGGTAGAATGTTAGCTACGTAATCCAGCCTCACAACAACTCAAAATTATAACCAATTCTGCCAATAAAAGAATTCAACCTTCAAAAGGTTAGTCTACATTCCAGCCTAAACTGCTCAAATACAGTTCTTTATTGTTAGTTCTTCTTATTGGTGTCTACAATTACCAAAAAAGTATGAAGCAAGCAGCTGGAGCTAGATTGTTAAATGCATTTTAAAAGGCTATCCTTTAGTTTCATCTTAACAAGTACATTGTTTTTACATCCACAAATTAAGATTAGAATCAAAAAGACAAAGGTTCCAACTATAGCTACGTAAATATAACATAATGTACTGATAATGCAGTTATTTTGTTCCTCAAAGAAGTTGAGGGGAGGGGGGTGAAGGGGCAAGGGAGAAAGTATGAAAAAACAGAGAAACTAGATTTGCAAGACAGCTCCATGAACACTCCTGAAAGCAATTTCTGACTATTATCACCTTCACTTCGCAGCATCTTTTTAACAAAGCGTTTTATTTATTAAGATCAGTTTTCGCGAGTGAAAATTTCTAAAGTAAAGCTGGACTGTATTGATGGACCATTTAGCATCAACAGGACCTCCATCTATTAGCATTTGTGTGGCAATACCATACGTATTACCATACATATAACGCAAAAGGATAAAAAATGGAGGCTTTGCTATACGCCTTCAAAGGAAGCCACACAGAAGATCTGGTTATAATATATGAGGTTGTAATTCATAAGGGAAAAAAAATGGTGGTTTAGGGAATCAGCACCAAACATACTTGTGACTCCATTATGGCCTTTTGTCAAACCAGCAACACTTGACTGGTTTGTTTTAATAGTCTCCTCCAGTCGATCGCTCTTTGCTGCCCCATCAGAGCCCTCGCTGCTCCGGCCGTTGCAGCCACTTTCTGAGGAGGAGCTGTTCGGAGAAGATGGTACAGGCGAAGAGGATGACTGGAAACCGCTGTCTGAGCTCTCGCTGTGACATGAGGCTGGGCTAGATGCCGAGCTTGAAGAGCTGATGTAAGCTATCACACCCCCTAAGGCAAGAAAAAAAGGCAGCATGAAGTGACATAACAAGCAGACATGCACCACTGCCATGTGAGCCACGCCGTGACCCAGCACCACCAGACCCAGCCATCACATGTTCCTGGGCGCACTCCTTTCCCTCCCTCGAGCTTGCTTCTCTCCATTTGTTTTCAACAGCTGACCTCCCAGTCTGTCCCATCCCCTCCTCCTATCTTATCCGCCTTCACTTATCCAGGTCGAGATGAGATAAAACGGCAGAACCAAAAGACAGAGCAACAAGCCATGGTGCTGGCAGGACAGGGCAGCCGGGAGAGGGCATGGGGGAGGTGACCCAGGGAGGGCTTCCCCAGCCACCCTCTGAGCAGAGGCAGAGCAAGGACAGGATCTTTCAGTGTTGTGGAGCCAGAATGCAAACAAGTTAGGTTAGGGACAGAAATAGGGCAGAGAGAAAGACTTCATGCAGGCTATGCGCCAGAGACACAGAAAGGAAGGGCTGGGAGGTGCTCGTGATGCAGAAGGGAAGGGGGCAAGGGAAAGCAATAGCACTGCAGCCTGGTTAGCCTACTGAATGCCATTTGTCCAACTGCTAGCATTTCTAGCAGCAGCCAAATGCTGACTGCCAAGCTGCTGAAACAGTCTCTGTCCTGCCGTGTTTTGCAGTCTGACATGCTCAAGAATCCCTCAGATGAAACAGCTTTTTGTCCTCAGGCAGACCTAGGAGCAGTTCTGGCTTTTCACAGGCTCTTTTTTCTTGCTTGTAAGCAAGATAAATTGTTTTCACTTCATTTGAATTTTTCTCCAAGACTCAGCATTTCAAAAGTCAACATAGAAACATTTTGATATTTCACACAAAAACTTCAACAGCAGAAGCCACGCAAATATTTAAAATTACTCAGCATCTTCTCTGTTTTATGCCTATATTGCTCTGTAAAGACTCTTCACAGATGACTCAGGACATTGCAGCAAGGAACTCTGCACACCAGTGAGAATTAAAAACTTCAAAGGAGCTGTGCACTGGCTTCCACCGGAGGAAAAAAGCACTGGTGTGTGTAGGGTCCTCAGTCAACTGAGCTGGCATGGTGGGTCGAGGCTGTAGCCCCTTACATCAGCCATCACCTCTTCACAGATAAAGACTGTTATGCCTGTTGGACAGTGGTGTTATATAACCCTGGAGATACAACTGCTTTCAAGTAGAAATTCTGACTTAGAAATTTTCACTGCTTGTATCAGCTGTTATGGTTCCCTTAGCATTTCTGCATCAGCTTTATTGGTCCATTTCCTCTGTAACACTCAATTTTTTCCACCGAGGAAACCACCAACAACACCCTGAAACGCGTGCAGCCGAGGAGCTCCTGGCAGAGCTACTGTGGAGCACAAGTCAGACCAAGAGGTCGTGTGACACGTGCGCTACACACAGACTGCTTCTCACGTTCCCAAGCATTGATGCCTCTGAGCCCCAACACAGCAGTCATTCCAGCACGGATTTTTTTTTTTTTTTTTAAGAAATCCTCCACAGATCAGAGCATGCATGCAGGATCAGGTTTTTGAGAAAGGAGGGTTGCATTGGACACACAGATTCCTAAAGAGCATGAGAAAAAAACACTGTCAAACACCCGTGCCAGTGTAAGATGCCACCTATTTGAAAAACGTCTGGTTGTTCCCTGGCACTGCATGTGCCTCTGCCAGGTCAAAGCTCGCAGTCCACCTGGTCCAAGGGAGGCACCAACTTTCTCAGCAGGCACCATCCTTATCTGCAAGGGGCAGAGCAGGGCACACAAACAGTGTCCTGGCAAGGAACTCCACATTTCTCCACACTGACACCTTTTCCCGCTATCTTTAAACCCTGCCTCCCAAAAAGAGATGCTCTTCTTGCTCAAGGGTAACACCAACACAATAAGAGAGCATGGAAAGAGCACAGGGTTTCTTTACCCTACAGTGTTTTTCTAATGCTTGTCTCTTAGAAGCCCTGAGCAACCCTGGATAGCTGGGCTGTTCTGTACCCTAGAGAGCTTCGCACTCTTGTCTGTGTCACAGTCAAGATGTCTAATACTGTTGTTACTTTAGAAGTCACATTTCCCCAAGAGCCTTCTTTCTGTCTGATCAGCAGTTAAAAGTTGAATCTCACCCACAGCACAGGGCAACAACCTCAAACAAAGAGCAGAGACATTGTGATCTCTGTGCACCCATGCACCCGCACCCCAGTGCCCTGCAGAAAAGGGCCCCAATGCTCGGTGAATAAGGCAGCTTTGGGTCTATAAATCAGTGGGGCTTTCCTTAGGGAACCCGGAGCAGGTGAAAGTTGACTCTCACACAAAGCACAGGGCAACGACCTCAAACAAAGAGCAGAGACACTATGGTCTCCGTGCACCCATGCACCTGCTGCCCTGCAGAAAAGGATTTGATGTTGGGTGGATAAACCTGGGTCAATAAACCAGCGGCGCTTTCCTTAGGGAACCCGGTGGAGGGTGATGAAACAGGCTGAGCTGCACTGCTGCGGACATACCTTAGGCAGAGTGAGGAGATCCCCGACCTTTCGGGACTTACTTAAGGTGGGGGATGGGGAAGGGGACAAAGATAGCCCCGTAAGGTGCACTTGTTTCATTTACGCAGAGATTTAGGAAGCTGCAACGATGCCGAAGCGCGAAGGAGGCGGCGAACCCACTGCTTCGCCCAGCCCCGAGGATGCTCCCCAGCACACCGACATCACTTGTCACCCTCACTGACAAAGAGGCTGAGAAGCACAGAGCGGGGTCACCCTGCCCGCCGCGCGGGGCCGTGGCTACCGCTTCCCCCGCAGTCACGCGGAGCTGGAGCGGCGCTTGGTTAAGGCCCTGCTCTGCTCTGCCCTGCCCTCATCCCCCCCCCCGCTCTCCGTTACACAACACCGCCCCCGTGCACCGGGCCGGTCCACGTGCGTGGCGCGCCGGCAGCCCCCACCGCACACGGCCGCGCGCGTGCGGGCCCCGCGCCCCAGCCGCAGCCCTCGCCGCTCCGCCCCCCCCCCCCCCGTCCGATCCACCGCGTAGGCGGGGCCACCGGGCGCCGCCGCCGCGGCACCGCCAGCAGCCGCGCGGCCCCACGTGTCCCCGCGGCGCGCGCCCCCCTCCGCCCCGAATGTAGGTCACCAAAACAGCGCCGCCCCGCCAGCCCGCGCGCGCGCCTCCCCGCCCGCCCGCCTCACGTGTCCGCGCCGCCCGCCGCCCCGCGCCGCCGCCCCGGCACGATTATGCAATGCGCGCGTCACCGCCCCGCGCGGCCAATGAGCGCGCGCGCCGCGCGGAACGTAAACACAAGCGCGCACATGGCTCGCCCGGCGGGTCCATGTGAGGGCAGCGGCGCCGCCGCCGGCCCCGGCTGCCAGCGAGGGGACCCGGGGCGGGGGCGGAGGGGACACGAGCAGCGCCGCCGCACACTCCCGTCCCCACGCACATACCGGGGCCACCCCGCAGTGCCCCCCTCTCGCCCCTCCGCCGCTTACCCGCGCTGACTTCCATAGCGGCCTCCTCCCGCAGGGGCGGCGCCGCGCTGGGCTCCGCGGGACCCTGCACGGCTGGGCTGCGCTCGTCTCCGCTCGGCACCGCTGCGCTCCGTCTCCCCGGCTCTGTCCCCGCCGCAGCCCTACATACAGTGGGAGGGAGGAAGCGGCGGCACTGTCGCCTGTCAGAGCACCGCAGCCGGCTGCCTGTCCCCGCCGCGGCGCCCTCCCCTTTACAACAAAAGGGATCGGGGGAGCCGCGCAGAGTGCGGCACGGCCGGCCCGCCCCGCCTTCTCCCCGCCTCTGCCCGCCCCGCCGTCCCCGCTCCGCCCCCACGGCCGCCCCCCTCACCCAGTGACACACTTTTCCGCGCCGCCCCGGGGCCGCGGGGCGGGAGGCGCTCACGTGCGGCGGGCGCGTGCGGGCACGGGAAGGGGAGGGGAGAGGAGAGGGGGGCGGCACTGCGGCGGTGGCGGATGGGGTGGCATTGCGGCGCGGAGGAGGGGGCTTGCACGGAGGTGTTTTGCAACGGGGTCTGCGCAGAGCTCCCCCCCCGACCCCCGCCGCGGCAGAGCCCCGCACACACGCACACCGGGCGCTACCGGGGGACCTGCTGAAGTCACCTCCTCTGGTGATTCGGCCGCCGCCGCTGCAATGGGCGCCGCGGGGCACGATGACGGGCGGCGGTGTCAGCATCCGCCCGCGGGCGGCTCGGCCACCGGGCGGGTGAGCGCTGGGCAGGAAATGCCACCGCGCTTATTGCCGCAACTAATTAGCTCTCGCGCACCACAGTGTCTGACAGCGCCGGCGCTGGGTGCTCTGTCTTCTGTCAGATTGGAGGAGGGGATGGGAAACCCTGGAGAGACCCCTTCCCTAGCGTGGACACACCGCTTTAGGCCAGAGAGACTCATAGAATGGTCTGGGTTAGAAAGGACCTGAGGGATCATCCAGTTCCAGCCCCTCTGCCATGGGCAGGGACACCTCCCACCAGCCCAGGCTGCTCAAGGTCCCGTCCAATCTGGCCTTGAACACCTCCAGGGAGGGGGCATCACAGCTTCCCTGGGCAATCTGTGCCAGTGCCTCACCACCCTGATCGTGAAGAATTCCAATTTAAAGCGATTTCATGTCATCATATCACTACAAGTCCTCGAAAAAAGTCCATCCCCAGCTTTCCTGTAGGCTCCCCTCAGGCACTTGAGGGCCGCTATAAGGTCTTCTCGGAGCCTTGTCTTCTTCAGGCTGAGCAAGCCCAGTTCTCTCAGCCTGTCCTCATAGCTGAGGTGCTCCAGCCCCCTGGTCATCTTCATGGTCCTCCTCTGATCTGTTTCGGCAGTGCCATATCATTCTTAAGTTGGGGATGCATAAGATAAACGCGGTTCAGTCTGCAGGCACGTCCTTGCCCTCCTAAGGGTGGAGGGATGCATTCCCAGAGGATACACCGTGCCTGGGTGGGAAGGCAGGGATGTCCCCAATCTCTCACTCCCAGAAGGGAACCCACAGGGAAAATGCACCACCAGGACAGTAACGTGAGGGAGTGACAGAGGAAGGGGTCTCCATTAAGTGACCACAGAGCCCACAGTGAAGCCCTGTCCTTATGTGGCTCCCGGGGAGGCCAGGAAATATGCATCTCTGCAGTGTGTCTGGACCTCCAGACTGAGAGGGAGGCAGTGGGGTTAAATGAGGTTAACAGGTGCAGGTTAAATGCAGCTAAATACAGTTTACTGCTTCCTAGTTTGGGAGAGTTTCGGCTCCTCTCAAATGAGGTAAACAGGTCACTTTGGGCGAGCTTCCTCACTTCTCAGATAAGGTAAACAGACAAGTTTTCCCATTTTTCTGCTCATGGTCCAGCAGTCAGAAGGCATCCAGCTTTCCTCTTGGCCTATAGGCAGTGCCCACCACCATCTATAGACCCTCCATCCCCCATCCCTGATTTCCTATGGCAAAAGCTTATTGTCCTCCTCACTTCCCGGTTTTCTCCTCATGCTAACTCCAAACCCCATTTCCTAAGCCCTGCCATGCTGCCCTCTGGCTCTCTCACACAGGCCCCGTGTGCTCAGCTGGCTGCCAAGCAGTGCTGCCCACCCTGGGCACAGCTGGCTATGTGGCACCATGTCCCACCCTCCGGGCACCTGACTGTGTCTCTGTCTCTCTCCTCTGCCTGGCTGCTGGTCTTTGTGGACCAAGCACAAATTTGATGTGTCTGAGATTAGCCTAGCCTGCCATGTCAAACCTCTCAACGGCTGAAACTGGCCAACAAACTCAAAGGAGAAGACAGTGTATAAATCAAATTCTCTTAGGCAACCAAGCTGAACATCAGGAACAACAGCAGAGCAATTTCTCTCTGTCTGTGCATTCTGTGTCTCTGGATTTTTCTTTTTGTTATTGTTGGATTTTGGCAAAGAAGATCCTTTTGTAATATCTGCTAACCAGTGGGTTACCAACCCTAGATGTTCACCGAGACTGCTAAAAAAACATACAGAACTCAAGCTCTTGCTGTTGTATAAAGCAGGAGACTTCAGTTTGCAAGTAGTGGTGGAAGCACTCAGAGACGAGCACACAGACCAAAGGTCCTCCTGGGCTGCTGGCAGTCTGTGGTGCTCAAGGGAGGCTCCAGGTTTTTCAGGTGCATGGGCTCCATTCCTAAGAGTGGCTGATAAAGTGAAGGACTGCTCTCCACTTCCTTTGTGGGCAAAGACAAATGCTGCTGCTCCTGCCTGGCAGGACAAATGGGAAAGGCAACATACACAGCTTCGTAGCATGCCATAGGGAGAGGCTATCATGCTCTTGCTCCCAATATCAGTCTCTCCTGTTTATCACCAGAACAGGACTTCGTCCCACCCAGAGGAATTCCAGCCTCTAATATCTTCTGCCATCTGCTTTTGAGACTCTCAGGGATCATTATAGCAGTTTCAGCCTGCTGTTGCCTCTGGTGCTGCAATTTGCAGCCCTGGAGCCACTCCTTTCCTGTCTTCAAGAATACTTTTATTTTTCTTCTCTTTCATATCCCAGATCAACCCCTTTCTTAGTGGCCTTAGATTGCTCCCATACTACATCCTTTCTGGTGCCTTCTCTGAGGTGGCTCCCCACACACGTGAACTGCAAGAGCCAAACGTTTCTCTTGGGAACAGAGTATGACAAAGGCAAGTAATGAGCCCACCACCCAACCTTCCAGGCAGGATCCTTGTCCACAACATCAGAGGAAGCCAAAAGGTGTGTTTCACGAGAGGGTTCAACAGGTAGAACTGGCTGTGGGTAGCCATGGAAAAGTGCAGCCAATGTAACTCCCATCCTGGAGTTCCTTATGGAGAAGGTCTCAGAAATGGCCCTGTCCACTCCTACGCTATAGGTCTGCTGGTCAGCATGAAGGTATGCTCTGCCACAGTAGTCTATGAGAGGTGTTTGAAGAAGAAAACTGTCCTAGAGAGCAACAAGATTTTTATTCTGTCCTGTAACCCTGCAGAAAACAATGCTTTGCCAACAGGTTCGATATGCGAGCTGAATTTTTCTTGATGTCTCTTTCCACCTATCTCTTCCAAACCCACACAAACAAATACTTGTCATAGCAGCCTGTGGCTCTGGGTGCTGATCAAGTCATGGTGCCTGGGCTTCTTATTGAGGTGCTTCTCTTTAACCCTAGCTTGGCCACTAAAGCTCTAGTGTTACTTGCTGAGCTGCAAGTAACATTCTCTTCAAGACATGGTGCTCAGTGGGTATTCCCTGATCCCTGTGAGTTATGATTCCCTGTGTGTTGTTCACCCCTCCATGAAAGGCAAAATGAACCGTGGCATTATGGAGAGGCAGTGTTCTGCTGGCATTCACAGTGGTGTGGCATCTCCCCAGCCCAAAGGACAGGCAGGCACTAGGTTGACCACCTGAGGAGTGATCGGGAGTCCTTGTGTTTGGTCAGTCCTTTCAATCCTTCAGCATTCATTTGCTGAGGATGCTGCTCTCTGCAGAAGTCTTGTAGTTCTGGGAAGAGAATGGAGTGAGGCGTTGACACCTGAAGGGGCAGAAGAGGGTAAAAAGCACAGGTGGGACAGAAAGCTTCTACAACCCCCTTCTAACCTCATGGGAAAGAACACAAACATTTCCTCCTCTTGCCCCCCACCCCACACATGTGCAGCATCCAAAACTGCAAGTTTAAATTCCAGAGGCTGCAGAGTGACTACACCTGTACTACAAATTCTCCTGCCTCTGGATGGAAGACAGCACATCTGTGTTGCAGCAACTAATGCTGACTTAAATATTTAGTGCAATTGATAGCTGGACGGAGGGACAGGATGCACTTTGGCCAACTCACCAGAGGTATGTGGAAGCTGATGACTGTTTTTCCTCAGGCCTGAAATGCTGGTGGTTGCTCAGGTCGGGACAGAATGCCTGCACCTTTCTGTTCCTGTGGAGAAACTCTCCTAATCCCGGTAAACAACCACACACCAGCCAGGTACGTAAGAGTTTACGTCAGCAGGCGTTTGCCTGCTTTTGGACAAGTTGGATTTCTTCAGTGCCTAGCACTCTTGCTATAGTATTAACTTGATCCCCAAACAAAGGCAACAAAATTGTTCACATGAAGAGTGCCAAGGAGCGGCATCTTTTCATGCCCCAGCTGCTCCTGATGTTTTCTGTTTCTTTGTTCCTTATTACCTGAGGAAAAATTCCTAACCTCTTGTTTGTGTTTTTGACTGATGCTCAGAACAATGCTGACATTTGCACAGAACTGCAGAGAGTCCAAGTTCTATTCCCTGGTATTTACAGCTTATGATGGTTTATATATAATAAAAGTTATTTTACCCCTATAAAAAACTTTGTCGCTGTTTTTCTGTCCAGTCAGTCTGTTTGCTGAGATCCTTCCAAAATCCTCAGTGATCTGTCTGCCCTGCCTAATTTGTGGTCCACAGCTGCAGGTGGAACTAGTTCATAGAAGTACTCTTCTCTTAGGTGAGGCAACAGATACCAAGCCTATCCTTGAATTTCCAGTTTCTTTAAAGCAAAGATATACTTTCTGTCTTCAGTTACTAGCTTAAATATTGCCCTCTAAAAGTCATTATAATGATAGCTACAACCATGACTTCTTTCCTACATTGAAAGATATAAATAGCAATAACTCGCCTAACTAATCACAGCCTCTGGAAGCCAGTGGAAATTTTTCTATCGATTAGAGTTGGCTTGGGTCAAGCCCTACACAGTGTTTTCTGACCCCTTGCCCTACTTATTCTCCATTTCTGTTTCACATTTGTATCCGCTCTTCAGATTGTTCTGCTTTTTTTTCTTTCTGTTGAAGAGAAATCCTGATAAGGAGGTCCTAGAGGTCTTCAGCTTTGTTGTTGTATCCCTTCATAGGCTGAAATGTGTGCAGAACGCTTTAGGAAGAAGCAAAAGCTAAATATAGAAGTATTTAAAGCCTACCCATTAAGGGCATGCCTACATGACACGAATGCAACTAGCTTAGGTACCGGGAGTGGTGTAGTCATGGAGCTAAGTATAACCGAAACAGAGGAACTGGCTCACAAATTGTTCCCCCGTGCTCACGTCCTGTCTCTCAGTGCCAAGTATCAGAGCCTTGGAGGAAGATGTAAGAGCTCATAATAGACAGTTATATACCAGCTTGCCCATAGGGTAACTTTCTTTCTGATTCAGCTCTTTAGCAGTCAGTTTATGGCCTGAAGCATGTAACGCTTCTGCTTTTCTCTCTTACCTAGTGTTTCTGCAAGTGTGCTTTTTATTCACGTAATTTGATAATACAAGTGGCCTTCTAGGCTGGTCAAAATATGGGAAACAGCCTCATGCAGTAGTGACACTACAACTAGCCTCAGCTGCCCCTGCAGTTTTTAATTGAAGTTGAGGACTTGGACCTTTATTCCAGAACAACAAAACATTAATTTTGTATTAATTAAGCCTCTTGCCTCTGTGCCCAGCAAGATCACGGAGCAGATCTGCTTCAAAAATCTGCTGAAGCACATGGAAAATAAGGAGGTGTTTGGTGATGGCCAACATGGCTTCACTACGGGTAAATAATGCCTGATGAATTTGATGGCCTTATACAATGGGACTACAGCATTGGTGAATAAAGAAAGTGTAACTGACATCATCTACCTGGACTTATGCGAAGCATTAGACAGTGTCCCATACAACTTTTTTGTCTCTAAATTGGAGCGATACAGATTTGACAGATGGACCATTTAGTGGATAAAGGATTGGCTGAATGCTTTCACTCAAAAGAGTTGTGGTCAGCAGATCAGTGTCCAAGTGGAGACTGGTGAATGGTGTTCCTCAGGTTCCTTGGGACCAGTGTGGTTTAAAAACATCTTTGACGTAGACATGGACAGTGGGATTAAGGGCACCCTTAGCAATTTTGACAATGACACCAAGCTGCATGGTATGGTTGACTGGCTGGAGGAAAGGGATGCCATCCAGAGGGACCTCAATAGGATTGAGAGGTGTGCCTGTGCAAACATGAAGTTCAACATGGCCGATTGCAAGGTTGTGCACCTGCACCTGGGCAATCCCAAGCACAATTACAGGCTGGGTGAAATGGATTGAGAGTGGCCCTGAAGAGAAGGACTTAGAGGTGCTGGTGGATAAGAAGCTCAACATGAGCAGGCAATGTGTGCTTGCAGCCCAGAAAGCCAGACATAACAGGGGCTGAAGAATTGTTACCAGAAGGTCGAGGGAGGCAATTCTTCTCTACTCCGCTCTTATGAGACCTCACTTGGAGTACTGCATTCAGTTCTGGAGTCCTCAGTGTAGGAAGGACATGGATCTGTTTGAGTGATTCCAGAGGAGGGCCATGAAGATGATCTGGAGCACCTCCCATACAAGAACTGAGAGAGTTGGATTTGTTTAGCCTAGCGAAGAGAAAGCCTGGGGAGGGGCTCTTTATCAGGGAGTGCAGTGATAGGACAAGGCATAACAGCTTTAAGCTGAAAGACAGTAGATTTAGATTAGATATTTGGAAGAAATTTTTTACTGTGAGAGTGGTGAGGGACTAGAACAGGTTGCCCAGAGAAGTCGTGGATGTTGCATCCTTGGAGGTGTTCAAGGCCAGGCTGGATAAGGCTTTGAGCAACCTGATCTAGTGGAAGGTGTCCCTGCCCATGGCAGGGGGGTCGGAACTGTGTGATCTTTAAGGTCCTTTCCAACCCAAACCATTCTCATTCTATATGGCAGTAATATCGTTGCCTGCCTTTTCCTTTTGGTATTATAAATAACTTAACGTGCTGGTACATAATCTATTTATCCAGAACTGAAATAAATAATCAGCTAATGAAATAAAGATAAGAATATTTGTTGCTTGATTGGGCCAACTCTGGTTTTGGGGAGAAAAGTGGAATGGATTGTGAAAAGGCTGCACAAAGAGCTACCGAGAGCTACCCTTTACTTTCACTGAAACACTTACGTGACTTAACTACAGGTGGGTTCTAACCACTCATCATACTATCTCGGAGACAACATCAGCATTGTTATATCGAAGGCACATAGTCAGCAGACAACTGCTACCTTTTGCTCTCACTGCTGCCAGTCACTTCTCCCCCACCACCCAATTATCTCCAGGGGCAACTGCATTTCCCCCTCTGGTGCCTTTTGTAGTAACAACTTTCTGAGACTGGATTTTCTTCTGCTTGTTTCAAACTCTCTTTTATCATGTTGTCCCGCAGAGCATCTTATTTCAAAGTACTGATGCTCACTAGAACGTTATCTGAGCTGCAGGCTGCCAGCGATCACGTTGGCATAGCATGACACTGGCACAGTGCTGGCCAGGACATCCCCAGTGTGGCAGCATCACTGTCACTGAATCAAAACCATTGCTTCAGAAGTCATGTAGCTTGGGCTGCACTATTTTCCTTCTTAACATTCTGGGCCCCCAAAGCATAAATCCAGTTTGGGTTTTCTCTTTGTAAACTATGTTAATCCTTGGAGGGACGTACTGTAACACAAACACAAAACTCAGCTCTGGGCAGAGCAGAGATGCAAATGATGCTTTCTGCTCATCTTGGGAAAACTGCAGGTCGTGTGGAGAGATCACAAAGCCAGAAATGTCACCCATGGCTCCTGAAACCTTTAGCATGTTGCCCTTCCTTCTCTCCTCTGGAGCAGCACAAGCTTATTGTCACTAGTGGCATATTTTACAAGGAAAATCCCAGAGAAATCTCAGCTCAGTCACGAAGAGAAGAAAATATGACCCACATCTGGGCCTTAAATAGCCCAAGATTGAACAGCCTTCCATTGCAGGTACTGTTGATCCCAGTGCATTGGCCCAAAGAGAGAGGACCGCCTTTTCACATCCAGAAAAAACAGGGCAGCTATACTGAAATCAGTAAAATTTCTCTGGGGAATAAACCAAAACATATTTTGGCCCCAAGACCTGTTACCTGTAACTACCCAAAGGATAGCTGGCAGTTTAACGGTCAGGACAGCTTCAGAGTTTCTGCATCTCTGCACAGTGCAGTTGTTTCTTTCCTGATCATTGTTTAACCCTGGCTAACTTGGAGGTCAAAAGATAATTTAAGGACTAATGCTTCAGGGTGCTGAGTTGTATCAGATGATAATTCACGGAACACTGTATCAGACCTTGTCTCCTCCTGGATTACGCCTAACTAGTCAATTTTTTGTTATAAAATCCTGGCTTCTCTATTCTGCCAAGAGCCTAAAGTGTTGAAGTTATTAACTGTCTTCAGAATAAAATGCATTAGGAATAAATATGCTTTAGGATAAACCTATTAAATGGATAAAAATGCCATCACCAGTGGTGAAATATGATTGTGTGACCTTTTAAATAAATAAGCCTGCTATGCACCAAATTATGTCAGATAATAAGCTTCATACATGATAAAGTCCTGCAGTAGGTCTCAATCGTCAGGCATTCAATGAAATATCACTAGCCATAAAGAGCTTCTGAAATGTTACACTAAAGAAAATTGCTTCCAGCTATGAAAACTTAACTGTTAAAACAAATATAGTTTCTCTCATAAAATCCTATGCAAGGCATTGGTAGCAAGAGTGAAAACTTGCTAGAAATAAACCTGAGGCATTCAAACTATTTTGCAAATACACAACGCTTCTTAAAATAACTCAGATTCCAGATAAATCTGGAATAAATCTATTGAAAGGAAAAGGGTTATTATCCTGTAACACCAGTGTAGGATCCAAATTATGTTTGTAGGGTCTTATAAACATGTTTGGGTGTCTTACAAATGGGATATCTCTGGATCCAACATCCCTGTGGATCCAAACTAACCTACACTTGTAATTTTGGCACTTGTAAAAATGGTGGAAATACTGACCTCTCTGGCTGTCCTGAATCTCAGGCCTGTCTGTGTTATGCCTTAGCGACTCTTTCAGATTACTCCTGACACAATGATATTCCTGTTAAGGGACTATTCGTATCTGATGTGATGGAAACAGAGCTGGATATTATCAGCCTTGTGAATAAAAACAGACATGCATTTCATCAGATTTAGCTGCCAGCTTCATGCACAGCAAAACTGGCTCTCTACAGTAAGTCAGAGTAAGAGCTTTCCGCTGTAAATAATTATTAACAAGGAGGGATGAAGGAAATCCTCTCATGCCTTCTAGTGATCATGGGTGAACCAACAAACCCTCCTGGTGAGGCACTTACAGTTTTAATAAAATCTTCATGGTCACTTCATCTATTGTGATGTGAACATCAGCAGATACATGAGATTCCCAGCTAGGGTCTCCAACACAGCTCCGAGGACTGAAAATACTCTTGGAAGTCTGCCACAAATAATTATCTTTTCCAAAAGGTGATATAATACATTAACAAAAAAGGAGCATTCCTGTTTCTTCTGTTTGGTTTTTTTTTTAATTGAACTGGTAGAATGCAAACAATTTTTTTGAGACTAGGAAGGATCTTCTTAACCTCCAGCTACAAATGCTGCCAATTTGCACCAACACTTAATCCAGTACCAACCTTTCCAGGAGGGGTGTCGGAGGAGATAGCAAAATTGAAGAACACAAAAGAAGCCAGCCTTGCTTCCGCTCCCAAAAAGCAAAAAGATCACTCTGTGAACCTTAGCAATTTTAACTGCAAAGAAGCAGATACATCCTCCCAATTCGTTTTGGTGTTTTTACTAAATAGAGCAAAATACACCATGCTGAACTCAACTTAAATGGGACCACTGCAAAGGAATGGGTGGCATCATGAGGTCAGCACAGTAATTTTATATTCTATTCCTGAACAATAGTAACACACTGTCTAAAACAAACAATAGGTCTGTTCCAGGCAGGAGCTCAGCTGCATCCTGAAAATGCCTCCAGGCACTTGCCATTTTTGTTTTATTGCAAAATGGGACAATTGTAAGCATAGATCTCACAGAGAAGGCACATTACCAGTGGTGAAGGACAAGTATTTGTTACATAATCCTGCCAAATCCTTGATACAGCAGTTCTCAGCCAACAACTGCCTTGCTCTGAGTCATCTGGAAAGTCTCTGGATCAGTGAGCTTCCAGGAGCAGCCCATCAAAACAGGTTATGTTTCCACTTCCCATTTCAAATTACAGGAGGCACCTATGAGTCAAGACAATCATTTTCTCTTTATCTACCTTCAGATGCCATCCCGCATACGGATCCAGCCTGTGCTTGTGCTAAGCCAGGAGCCCCGTAGGAGTTCCCAGATAGTTCTGGATGTCACAGCTTGCAGCTGTCCTGGATAGTTGTTGGCATGTAAGTCCTGCTGCAGCTACTGAGCAGGACAATCCGAGGGCAACCACAGCACAAGGAAATCCTTATCCTGCTCTTCAGAGAACCTGAGCTGCTGCATGCTGGGCTGAACTTGCTCCGTGCTCACCAGCCTTTCTCCAAACACCTGTTGCTGGCTCCTGTCAGAAGCAGACATCAAGCTTAGCCCTCTGTACTGGCCCTGCACAGCAGTATGCGTGGTGGGGGTCAAGCGCTGCCAAATGCCATATCCCCGCTCTGGTCACCACAGCCAGGGGCTACATTAGCTCCCACTTTTTTTTCTATTATTATTCCCTTTGAGGAAATGCCAAGTGTTAATCCGCTCCTGGGTCACGGATCTCAACAGGATGCATTACACTGGGTCTATGAATTAGGAAGTCTCCTGCCATGATGCTGGCCAGCTTAGACCTACTGCTCTCCCATCTCTTCTTCCCACTGTGCCTGGCAGGCAACAGGAATCAGCTCTTCTGACAACAATGTTGGTCGGCACACAAAGCTGCAAAGCTCATTTTTTTTACAAACCAGAATGACTACAACTTTGGCAATCTCATGGATATTCAGTAACAACAAAAAAACCTGAGTCAGCAGCAAGCAGTACCATGTTACATGGGCCTGTAGTAAACCTGGGAGAAATGAGATGGGTCAGGCTGGGTTGGCTGGTAGGTGCCGAAAGAGCTGATCCAAGGATACCACTTCAGGGGCCAAAGGGGGGAAAAATGCATTGTGATCGCTTCCCTCATTCTCCATTTCACACCTCTGTAGGTGACAAAACTGCTTCAAGCTTTACTGCTATTACAAAATTCCTATGTCTGGACCATATGATTCAATATTCAAACCGTACTGCAATTAATATGATTTTAGGACAATTTGTAAGATCTGCAAAACCCATCAAGATTCAGCGTTCATTATGGTCTGGACAAAATTCCAGTTCTGCAGTTCATTTCCACACACTCATATTTTGGCTAAAATAATTATTCAGGCTTAAAGCGAATCTCTTACTTCCTTATTTAAAAAATATTTTTCTTAAAATAAATTACAATTTCAGACTGTTGCCAGAATAGCAAGATCATCTATTAGAGAGGTATTTTAAAGTTTTCAGTCCTAAACAGATGGGACCATCACTGGAGAAAATAGAGCTCTTGTATGCCATATGTTTTCCATAGTTTTATGATTCTTGTATTTTTATTGAACTAGCCAATGAAACTATTAACTATAGAGGATTTTTCATTTAGCCTCAGAAGTCAGAACAGTTATTCAATTGTTCACAGTGGGTTGCTTTCTTTTCTCCGTTTTTTCTTTTCAGCAACATAAATCATAAATCTAAGAATTTGCTTTCCAGTTTAACCCATCATAGTAATTAATTTATTTGTCTTTCCCATGGATATGGTACACCTGTTGCTTTAGAATTGCTGTTTGGATAAAACAAGGTCCAAAACCCAAGTAGCAAGTATAATCAAAAATGTGTATCACTTATAAGGGGCAGTTATCATCTTCCCAGTACAAATCATTTGCCTTAACATGAAAAATTTAGTGTCTCTCACTTAGTCTGTTCCTATTAAGAATAGACAACCAGGCATCTATCAGAAATAAAACCACCTACATTAAATTTTGGAACTGCATTCTCCAGATTCAGTAGAACCAACTGAAGCACGTATTTTGTATAAAAAAAAAGTATGTATAAATCTATTTTTTAAAAAATCAAGAAAATTCCTTTCATTTCCACATCTTTTCCTAAATTTACAAAGACTAACTGGTTTATATCTGTCCTTGATTTTAACTATATGTAGCTGAATCTTACTCTGTGTCTTTTTCTATAAAAAAGATCATAAGCAGATGTTCTCCAACAACACCTGTAGCAAAAACTTGTAAACAAACCGCAAATAAGAAAAAATTTCCTATTGTGCTTAAAAGCTTTACTATGACCTTGTTGAACCGTGCATTGACAGAACTGCTTTCCAAACAGTTGCAAACAACGTAGCAACTTCTCGCTCTGAATGAACTGAAAACACGAAGCTCAAAACATCATTTACAAAGGTTGAGTAACTTGCTATCTAAGCTCATCTGACTAATCACGAAACCCATGAGAGGCAGGTGGATTGTAACAGCAGATGAGCTGAAGGGCCACGATTCTTGTACAAGGAAAGGGTTCAAATTAATTGCTTGTTAGTCACAGAAAACAATGCTGGAAGAAAAATGTATGAATAAATGAATGAGTGAACACCGGCCTAATGAGCTACTTCCTCTGCTTGGTGAATGAGCTCTGGGGATGACAACTAATTTTTGTTACACGTTTGAACACAACACAGAGTGTAATAGGGTCTTGGCTTCTGCCTGCTGTTCTGGCTGTTAACACACAGCCTGATGATGAGGCTTGGACAACTGGGTGCTCCAGCGTTGGACATAGTGCCTTTCACAGCCTACGGTTCTCAGCACCAACCCAGGACCGTCTTTCTGCTTGGGGTTTAGTGAGGTGCAGCAACTGCCTGATCTGTTGGAGTTGCAGATTGACACCAGAGACACAGACATGCAGAGCTAGTTCTGTGCTAAGGAGACTTGGGTCTAGCAAGGTTTATACCCGGGCACTGTACCACACAAACTCGTCTGATGAACCCTGCTGGACCCTGACTCCTGGACCCGTCTCTGCAACATGTTCCTGCCACCAGACAGCACTGGGGTACTAAGAAGCCAAACTGGAAGTCAGCTGACTTGTCCTCTTTTTTTCTTTTCTCATTTCGTTTTTTTTTAATTCAATCTGCCTCCTGATATTTCTGCTGTAAGGGAATGTCTCAGTTTGCATGTGGACAGTCAGCTAAAGCCTGGTACCAGGAAGGCAATGCAGCGAGATGTGAGCAGGCTCAGAAGGGGGCTACCTTCCAGCTGAGAGAGTACTCTGAGCCAGCATTGATCTAAACAGAGCCAGGCTTCATTTAATCACTCGTCTGCTCCCACTGAGCTGCCTGATCTCCGGGATACCCAGCTCTCCATTTCCCTGAATTGATGGAGAGTTGACAGTATCTAATGAGATTAAATGTCATCTTCATTACATAAGAGCCTTTAATTATAGGATATCATCGAACATCATTTGATAGTGAAGAAAAGCATGCTCTCTTAAATTTCAGGCAGTGACAAGAGGCCCAGAAGAACTGGGTTCCAGTCCTGGCTTTGCCAGAGGTTATGCCTGGTAATGTTAGGTAAGAGCAGGATAGCCACTGAATTAAAGGTTGCGTAAGCAGCGTAGCTCAGGCGCTTCCTAACTTTAGGGAGTTAGACTTTGCAACCTAAACACTCTGCGTGTAATTATTAAATTGAGGCTGATTCAGAACCTTGACACATGAAGAGAAGAACAACCTGCAGGCTCTCTATCCTTTTACACAGCATTACATTTCAAGCAATTACTTGAAAAGGATTGGATCAAGAAGTTGATGCTTGCTCAAAGTGCCATAAAGAGCATGCAATTCAAATCCAAATTGCTTTCTTTGTGGCTGAAGCAGCGTTTCCATCATTTTGCCTTGATACGCTCAGAACTAGATCTGTGTGTGCTGTGGGAGAAGAGCTGTACAAGGACAAAAAAAAAGATGGTGTTTTTTCCCATCTTGGAGAGTGAGTAGATAAAAGAGTAGGAATCAGGCTCTATTTCTAGGGTCTAGCTTTTTAATTCATTAGCTGGATAGGATGGTTCACGTTCAGTCAATTTTCTCACTTTGTCAATGCTAGTGAACAACTGCTGCATTACAAGGACAGAGATAAGTGAGCGAGTCCAGCTACTGCTCTCTTCCATCACTAATTACTTCATCCTAAGAACCCTACAAAATCACCAGTGACATTCAATGACATTCTTCTGCAAGGAAGGAGCCAACTACCCCCTCCATCTGCATCTGTGCCTACCGCAGGCAGTACGCCTGCATCACTCACCCAGCAGCGCACAGCTGCCTTGCAGAGACTCCCAGCTCTTCGGAGACAATGTAAGGAAACAATTACACTCACTGTTGATTAGCATGGTCTGTACTTTTCTACTTAGCTGGTGTTGCCAAGTAATGAGTACTTCTATTAGCTACGTGGAAAGGAGTTTACTGCTTGCTTATCACATGCTAAATCATGCAATCTGTTTTTACGCATCTCACCCTTAGCGAGGACAGAATTAGTCTCTTAAGAGGGGCCAAGTTACTTGCCAGGCCCTCATCTTCCACCAAAAGCTAAGTGATTACTTAATCTAGGCAGCTTACACAAAAGTGAAATCCAACCTAATAAAAGCTTATAGTCAACTGTTTTCAATGGCACCTGATACCAGGTTGAAATAGGCTGGTATTATACAGACTGGACTGTACAGCCCTGTTTCTCTGCAGTTTAGCTGTGGTGCTCATTTTGTCTTGCCTAGAAACCACTAAAGCACGCCTGTTCACACTGAGAAATAAGCAGTCCTACAAGAAAAGCCAAGTAGATGGCTTGGAAACGAACTATTGGACTCCTCTGTGTCTTAATAAATTTCACCAGTGCAATTCCTGAGGCTTCCTCTTCCCTCCCCCCAGTCCCCTTTAACTACAGCCTAGTGTCTGCGTTTCAGGAAGACTCTTGGGATTCAGGTAACAGCCTCTCACTAGGACTGCTGTCTCAGATGGCTGATTTCCACCAAACTTATAAGGAATACAGACTTTCAATCTCTGTGGAACTTGCACAACAGGTTCAAAAACTATCAAGCAGGAAAGACAGAAATCACATCCAAGCCTGGTTTTCCAAGCTAACAAACCCAAACAAAAGTTTTTCCTCAATGTTTTCCCTTTTTTAAACACAGATGGCAATAATTTGGGCAATAATTTGCCCTTCCTCTTCACACAAATGCCGCACTGCAATTTCCCCTTTTTCAAACTCAAAAAGCTGTTTAACAGAGCATAAGATACTTCTAGTGCGAGATAATGCTAAGGCAATCTGATTTCCTGAGGACTTGGGATGAGCCATGACACACCCAGAGCTCCCACTGAAGACAGCACCATCTATTTCAAATTCCTTAGCTGGTCTCATAGATACCATACCTTTTACTACACTTTGATCAGTGGCTTTCAAAAACTTCAGAAGGGATACTCTTTCCCTCCCCATTTTAAAGTTCAGAAAGCTACAGGACCACGAAGGGAAACCTCAGGCAAGGTTTTGAACACTGGCAAAGGACATAGCATTAGCACTGACTGCCTAATCACCTATCACCTTCCCTCATCAACATCAAAGGTCTGAAAATGTTTAACAAGACCTAGTACAGCATCACCAGATTCAAAGTTGTTTTCTTTAAAAACTGCTATACTAGGACTGCCCTGAAATCCTGCACAGAAGGGGAAGGTCAGCCCCCTGTCTACCACAACTCCTTCCATTGCTCCTAGGATATGCCACTTCCTGTCCTACACTATCACAGGAGCCACTTTCAAGAATACTAGTGCTTCTTCACAGGAATCACAGAATGGTTTGGGTTAGAAGAGACCTTAAAGATCATCCAGGTCCAACCCCCCTGCAGGGATACCTCCCACCAGGCCAAGACCCCATCCAACCTCGCCTTGAACGCTTCCAGAGATGGAGCATCTGCAGCTTCCCTGGGAAATCCGTTCCAGTGCCTCACCGCCCTCATCATGAATTCCTTCCTAATGTCTAATCTAAACCTTCCCCTTACAATTTAAACACTTGTCCTATCACCACTTGCCCTTGTAAAAAGTCCCTCCTCAGCTTTTATGTAGCCCCCTTCTGATACTAGAAGGCAGCTTTAAGGTTTCCCTGGAGCCTTCTCTTCTCCAGGCTGAACAACCCCAACTCCCTCAGCCTGCCTCCATAGCGGAAGTGCTCCAGCCCTCTGATCACCTTCTTAGTCCTCTTCTGGACCCATTCCAACCATTTCATATCCTTCTTATGTTGGGGATTCCAGAACTGGACACAGTACTCAAGATGAAGTATCACAAGAGCAGAGGGGGAGAATCACCTCCCCCGACTTGCTGGCAGCGCTTCTTTTGATGCAGCCTAGAATAGTTGATCTTCTGGGCTGTGAGCACACATCACTCATAGTGAGCTTCTCATTAATCAGCACCCCCAAGTCCTCCTCTGCAGGGCTGCTCTCAATCACATCGTCCCCCAGCATGTATCAAAACCACAGAGCCGACAGCACTTTTTAACAGAAGATTCCTTTCGAATTGTTTTGAGTCAAACAAAACATGTCATGAAAGGACTAATGCTGCCTTGAGCTGTACTTCTGAGCTTCAGGAACACAGTGCCAAAAAGTCAGATCTTCAGACTGCCACCCTCCTCCAAGAGTTTCAATCAAAACCCAAAGTAAACTAATTTCTCAGCTGAGGGGTAGATCTTGGACATTTCAGTCCCAGCACTTATTTTTTTTAATCTTTCCACATCCCAAGCTGAAGCTCCAGGAAGACACAGCTACTTCTTGGACCTTCTATTGATCCCTTTTCCTACTGCTACCCAACAGACATGGTATGAAATTTGTGGATGGTAGGACAGCCGTGCAGCTAATTTATCAGAAATTGCAGTTACTCTCTCCTCAGCGTTAATGTGCCAAGTTGACTTGATGCTGAAAGGTCACACTGTAATTCACAAAATACAGCCTAAAATACATTCATCTATAATTGTTTTGTCATCCAAATGTGATTATTTCTACCACCTAACCATGCAGAGTAAATCAGAATGCAGCTCTTCAAATGCCTGCAACACCAGAGAAATATCCTCTGTTCTGATCTTAGGGAGATCTAAGAAATACTGTCTCCACTGCAAAGTGTGACATGAATAGCCTGGAATCTGACACAAATTAATAATGCCTGCTCTGCAGTCAGTATTTTATTATTCAATCTAAAATACTGCACAGTTCTTTGTGAAATGTCCGTATTTGAAATACTGTGCACTTCAATGAACAGAGCAAGCCTCACCCTTCTCTTATGTGCTTAGGAAATTTAGCCTACACAGGCGCAACACGATATTTCGCACTGAAGATGTACAAAAACCCCCAGAACTTGAAAAACAAAATTATCGTTAGTATTTAATCACCTATAAAAAATAAACTAGCACTTTCAGTTTACATCTCATTGCACAAGATCAAAGCTGGCCTTCAGCCTAAGCACAGGACACAGAAACCTTGACCTACAGACATTGAAGAAGTATAGTCAGACCAACAGAAAAAAAAAGCATGGACAGGCCATTAGGCTTTCCATTCACACTGGACATTTCTTTTCAGTCTTATCAAAAGTGAAACCCATCACAGAACTCAATGCTCAGAGCCTACAATCTTCACAAATATCAAATTACATTTTTGAAAGTCTTTCAAATTATGGAAACAACTGGGCTGGAGAGTTGTACACTTCTCCACGCAAACCAAGAGGCAGCAGAAGCGCTTGTTAAATTCAGCAACCTGCATCAGCTTTATTAGATTGTTACATTTACAAGAATTAACGGTAACGGTGCAGCTGCAGGGTATTGCGTCTTCTCCAGGCAGCACGACGTGAGCCACCAATGGTGTGGTGGAATTTGTGGCCCTTGCCAAGACCACGACTCTTGCGCCCAGCCGATGTCAGCCCACGCATCTCTCTGTGCTTGTGAACAGGTTTGGTGATCCATTGGGTATCAGGGTTGCGCCTGATGGTCTTATGGAAGGGATCAATCAGGATCACTTCAAAAAACTTGTAAGTGGAATCTTCACCCACCCAATACGAGTTCAAGACTCTCAGAGCCCCACAGTGACGGCCAGCACGTTCCTAGAGGAAAAAAATATATGCAAAAGGTTGTAAAATCATGTATGCAGGGAACTCTTAATACAGAAAGGCATGAATAACTCAAACATAAAATTCTGCTAGAAATTTCAATTTGCATCAAGAGACTTCTCTCCTCCTAAAGTTCTGTTCCCTCTTCTTGCAAAAATGCAAGAAAAAGTAATAGCTGAAAGGAATGCTGCACTAAAAAGGCTGCTTAGGTTCCCACATGAAACAGGTTTTGAAGAATGTAAGGAGGAAGGTGCTTGGTTGACAAAAGAAAGAACTACTTGGTATGCAGAAGCATCCAATAAGTAAATACACAAGAGTTAAAAACAACTTGAAGATGAAGAAAGAGTTAAAAACAACTTGAAGATGAAGAAAGAGTTAAAAACAACTTGAAGATGAAGACCACAAGCTGCACTTGGGGCCATGGAACAATCTTCTGTGGCAAGTTATGAAAGACGGATCAATTTGCACATCCAAAGCTACAGGGAAGAAAGACACTTCTGCAGAGAATACGCCTGTACTGATAGGAGAGAAGAAACAGCTGATGTAACAAGTCTTTGTTCCACTGCTGGCATATTAGTGCTTGCTATTCCTATCCTCACTTGTGGCTGGAAAGCAGCAGTCTTAGTTTAGAAAAACAAAACAAAGCAGAAAATATCAATTATACAATTCCATCTGCCTCCCCTTTCAAGAATGCTCCTTATTTAAAACACTGATATCATCACTATGGGAAAGTATGAACCAATGGAGCCCACACATCCTGTATCCCAATCAAATCCCAACCTATTGCCAGTCTTCCACTAAATAGCACTTGACTATTTTCTGCATAGATGATAGAGTTCTTTCAAACCCTTATTTTATTCTAGCACGTGAGAGCAACATATTAAACACTAAACACCCACCACCCTCAACCATCTTCTGTGTGGGGATGGTAGCTATAATGGAGGTTTTGTATTTCTGTAAAGTTTCTATCTGAAAATACAAGTCCTCCAGGAAAGAGTGTGTCAGATCCAGAAAATTTCAAACTAAAACTAAGGGTTGATAGCCTTTTCCATGAACTGCCACAAGTGATCATGAGATTAGCCATCAGATATCTGAGAATAGCACATAGAAAGAGCATGCTATTAGCACTGAAAACACAGAAACGCATTTCTAACTTAAACTCATCATCTATGTTTCTTTCAAATTAGCATGTCCCATTTACCTTTTTCTTCCCCTTTCAAAAAAAACCCACCATATTCAACTTGCTGAAGTCACTCATGAATATTTTTGAAGTCCTAGGAACAGAACAGCCTTCTGCTTCAAGATGGAAAGACAATGAGCAGTCTCCACTCCTTCACAATGTGTTTTTTGAGAGGGCAGACACGTATCAATTCTAACTCACTGAACGATTTTTTTCTAAAGGTAAGGACTACATCTCTCCTACACGACTACTGTGGCATTATGAAACTCTAAGATTATCATCAAATTCAAGTTTCCATTTTTACTATTTCAGCAGGTAACAATAGAATCATACGATGGTTTGGGTTGGAAGGGACCTTAAAGATCATCCACTGCCACTGGCAGGGACACCTCCCACTAGACCAGGCCAGATAGATGATCTCACCTAAAACCAGGTTAACCATGATCTCACCTAAAACCAAGTTAACCACCAATGCTTGTGCTTGTGAGGTACCGAAGTATTTTATGAAGAACAAAAAGGTCTCCGGCACACTGCTTTCAGATCCAATGGCACAGCAAAGTGCACTGTTGCCACTCCTACCACACAAATAGGTTCCACAGACTTTACGACAGGAACTCATCTGTACTTTGTGGAAGGACCATTACCTAAAGCTGGTAAGACATACAGCACAGGCAGGGAACACCAATGTGGGATTTAGTGATGAAGTCAGACACCTTAGTATATTTCAATTTTTATTTCTCATGCCCAATGCTTTATTTTACTGAGGTTTATACTAGCTGTATGTCTATTTTTCTCTACAAATATTGTGGCACATTTTAGAAATAAGTATACGCTATGAACTTCAGTAAGTAGCACGTCCCCCAGATCCTACCTGTAAAATCGTAAGAGTTTTTTCATGTGTCTCACAACAGCTTTTCAAGACATTATGATGCTTCCTTACCATCAGTATTCAAGATCTTTTGCCCAACACATTAACAAAACAGTTGTTTGCATTTGGTTTGGGTTTTTTTTTGTCTCTGAGTATTTTCAACTTTTACAGACTAAGTAATACCTTCCTACCACCAAGTTTCTGAGCAATAACCAAAATAGTCACCTCTGCTACAGACTGAAGACTCCGGGCAAACTTCAGCTGGTTAACACCATGATTCACAGGTTTACCATAGGTTGCACCCTTTGGGACCGGGCGTTTACGACCACCACGGCGAACACGGACACGGTAGATAACGTAACCTAAAAGAAACAGTGACTTAGGAACTAGACAAATTCTGTAGTATAGCAAGAGCACATCACAGCAAGCAATTTTGATGGCCATTCTGCATTTCCAACCTCAAAAGCTTCACATGAAAATTAGGTCACTATGCCAATCTTTATCAAAATCTGCAGCTGGAGGTGGCTGTTACTGTTTCTGTTACTTCTGTTACAACCGAGTAAGGGAAGCTACGTCCTGTCATGACTATTATCTATTTCCAAACCAGCTTATAGCACCTTTCCACTAAGCAGTTCCAAATGCGCTAAGAACAGTTACAGCTATGTTGTAACACAAAACTCCCACCCAGAAACACCCAATAAAACAACCACTCCGAAACTAAAAATCCATACTCCCACAGCAGCATTCATAAAGCACTGAAGCACAAACCCTACTGAAATCTGATCACTGAAAAATGAGGAAACTAGACAAAATTTACAAACAGTAACAGAAGTGTAGACTCTTAGCTCTGTATTTCTGTACTGAATAAATTTATCATTTCAAGGATTTGCTCAAATTGCAGGTGGATGGCCACTCTACCCAGGTTTCCTTCATGGACCAGTAACTGTTTTCTAATGACAGCATAAACTGCATCATCTTGCTTACCCAAGCCCACACAGCTGTAATGCAGTCAAAGCAACACATGATAAAATCTGGGCAGAAAAAGGACACTCCCCAAACCTAGGATACTAAAGTCATTGGTCAACTCTGCAGCAGCAACACAGTACAAGAACAAGAATTAAAGCCAAGACCTACTTGTTCTCCATCTGTCAAAATGGCCAAAGGAAGCGTGAATTCAAAATTACATCAAGTATGGTTTGGGGCTGTGGGCACTGCTACCAATTCAATACATTTATGATATTGATTTCATGCAGGACCTACAGGATATTTATGAGCTATATTTATGTTTCAGGCTTTGCTATTCTACTGTTGTTTATAGAAGGAAGGAAGCTGACAAAACCTGGTCACTCCATCATTAAGCATGTGGACTTCACCTCATTACCTTGCTTGGCCTTGTATCCCAGCCTGCGAGCTTTGTCTGGCCTGGTGGGCCGGGGAGCTCGGTGCAAGGCGGACAGCTGACGGTACTGCCAACAGCGGACACGGAGGAGGAATCGCATCACATCTGACTGCTTTTTCCTCCATAGCTCCTGGATGTACTTGTAGGCACCCATGTTTGTCTACCTGCTGAATTCAGAGATCAATGAAAAAAGTGCACCAAACCCAGTTCCAAATCTGAACAGCTTCCAACACAGAGATGGCATAAACCCATACATGACACCACTGATACACAGGATGCTCTTAAACTGCTTTATGCCACTGGCACATCTGGTAACATGACCTGCACTTAACAGCCTCCAACGGGGGACATAGCACTTACCATTCTCAGACACTTTCTTCCTTGTCACATGTTCTGAAGTGCTGAACAATTCAGCTGAGAATTTTTCAGATATGTATGTCAGAGGGTGCAAGTATTAACAATCGATTTTGATACCAAATAGTAAACATTAATCTACAGAGAAGTACATGACTCTGAGTGGTATGGTCTTTATTTTTTACATGGCTTGATGACCTCTAAAAACCTGCAGCAATTAGCAAATGTAAGTGAACTCCCATTAACCCACCACTCAAATGACCACCAGAAAAATGCAGCTCATTTTATTTGTTAAAAAAAAAAGCCCTGTTAACGTGTGATTTTCCATTCCCCTCTCAGCACAACTCTCGCCATCCCAAGCCTCCCATGTACTGCACCATGGCATACACCACTACAAACCCAAGACTGCGTGTAAGCAGCCAGCACCCGCTACCTTTCGGTGTGAGGCCTTCTGCTCACACCAGGCAACCCTGGCTCCCAATGAGCGTCCCCCTTCCCGCTCCACAGCCCAGGCAGCCAGGCCGCCCCGACGAGTAGCGGCCCACAGGCTCCACCACCGCCCGCCTCCCAGGGCCTAGGAGCCATGGCCCGCCCGGGCCCCGCTTCCCGCCGCATCCCCGCGCCGCGGGGACGGCCTGTCACACCCCACCATGGAGGCGGCTACAGCGACACGGAAGGATGGGCGCCTGGGGCCCAGGATGGAAGCGGATTGAGGGAAAGGCCGCGCCCAGACAAACCCTCACCTGATGGCGCCCAGCACCGGAAAGGAAGAGGCTCCCTGCCCACACCCCCTTGCGGCGGGGGCGCACTTCCGGCAATGGCCGCGGTGTTTCATGGGTGATGTAGTCCTGGGGAGCCGGCCCGGCCGGGCCCCCCGCGCCGACCAATCAGCGCCAGGGGGCGGGGCTCGGGGGCGGTGCAATGGGGCGCCGTGGGAACCTCTGCCCAGGTGCGCGTTCGCGCTGGCGCGGGGGGCGCGCGGGGCCGGGGGCGCGCGCGGCTGGGGTGGACACGGCGGGCTGGCCTCGGGACAGGGGCTTAGCGAGCGGGAGCATCCCTTGTCACCACGCCAAAACCCTCAAACCAGGCAGGGACGGGGGGCGGGGTGGGAGTGTTTGGCTTTAAAAGAAAATGCACTTTGAGGAAAATCCTTAAAAGACCCTTAAAAAATTCCTAAAACTAATAATTTTAAAAATTAATAACTTCTAAGAGAGGGAGAAAACTCCTAAAACCAGCCCTAAAGCCTTTTAAGAGAAGGAGCTCCCCCCAGGTCATGTGGGTGCTTTCCAAGGGGTCTCCCCACTGAAGCGAGCATGAACATTCTGGCTTTATCCATCTGTCCTGGCTTTAACTGTCTGTCGTGCCAGCAGGTCCCTCAGCCACAACTGCTCATATTCTTCCAGCATATGGTGCCGCACAGGTGTCCCAGTGTTTCTGTGCCAGCCCTTGTGCATCCACTTTGCACGCATAGAGGTGAATTTGCAGGAGCAGGGATAGGCCCTGGTGCTGAGGAGGCTTTTATCCCCTTTTCTGGCTCCCAGCAGCATCCCCCATGTGCTGTTGTGGAGGTTTCGGGCCCTGCTGGGGAATCAGAAGAGGCATTAGGCTTTCCCTCCGTGCAGCTGCATGATGAACTTTCTGTTTTTCAGCGTATGCTTTGCAGAGCACCCTGGCTTTTGAAGCGTCACGCAGTTAAACTGGAATTGAAACAGGACAACATCGGCTCCTCCGGGTCCTGAAAGGTACTCTTCGTCTCTCTCTGTGGCAGACTGCTGCAAATAGTGACCTGAGGGTGAGTGCCCTCACTCACAGAAGGAACTCTCTCCCCCTGGCTTCTGGAGGCCTGCTAAAACCAACACCCAGCCATCCAAACCTATTTAAAACAGACCACAGCATTTGCTTTCCTGTGCTTCTGCCTTTAATGCTCCTATTTTCTACCTCTTGGTCTGTAAAAGCTAGAAACTTTTCTGTGCATGACATAATAAGATGGAAGGAACCACTGTTCAGTCACATTTCCAGAAGCCATCCTGATACCATCAGATACCATCAGGCCCACAGCAAAAACACAAAGCCTGATAACACAAGTCTTGCCAGTGTACATGCACGCCAACAAGCACAGCCCCTGCCCCAGAGCGTATACGCACATCGGCACTTGCAGTTTCTCCAAGCATGACAGGATGAGTGTCAAGGCTGCAGGCAAGCATCAGCACCCATGGCAGCAGCCTAAAACCTTAAAAAATAGTGTGGGAGGAAACTCTAGTCCTAAAAATATCAGTCGCTGGTGAGCGCCTGGGAGGGAGCTGTGCCTCTGAGGCACCCGCTGCTTCGTGTTTTGCATCTCCCCTTTCAGGGGTTTTGCTTCTATTTGGTGCTGAGCTCTGCCACCACACTGGGCTAACAGACTCCTGTGTCTGCACAGGGCTCACCTGCTGACTCTACCTTCTCAGGAAAGATGGGAAAGGGCTACAAGGTGGTGGTTTGTGGAATGGCCTCAGTGGGAAAGACTGCGATTTTGGAGCAGCTTCTTTATGGAAGGCATACTGTCGGTGAGATATCTGTTCTTTTTTTTTCTTTGAATTTTTCCTTTTCCAGATTCTTGTTATGTGTTGACCCCCAAAAAGCAGTAACTGAGGACTGTGAACTGCACTGAGTTAAAGGAGGAAATCGATGTGGTTTTGTTGCATCTCTAGGCAGTTCTTGAAATTCATAATCCCTTACTTATAATTTTTAAAAAGAAGCTTGGGAAAGAGTTCTCTCTATGGTGTTCTGAGTTACAAAACACAAGAATGTTTAAAAAGAAACCAACACAGAAAGTAGGTGATGCGGTTGCTGCCTATTTACATTGGAAATATCTCATTCCCTGATAGGTGCTGTAGATGCCTGAAAAATTAATAGATATCATGTGATGAGTGGAGAGACCGTTTAGACTTTCATTTAATCTACTTAAAGCTTCATTTTGACTTGCGTTGGATACTATTTAATCAAAGTGCTGAGGAAAATAAACAACTCTGCTTTAGGTCCCACATTCTGTGCTGAACCTCAAGGGTCAACCTTTGTGTCTCTCAAAGAAATCCTCCCATGGAAAATGGACTTGAGACAGGAGGATGGGATGTCTGAGACTTGATGTGGACGAAAGAAAGGGAACCAATGCAAAGCCGGCTTGTTTCCCTCTGTTTCCACATGATTTGGCTTTGAGAGGAAGGGCAATGATCAGCAAGCTGGTGAATTATTCTTGCCTTACCTAGAAACAAGGGGTGGCACCAGGGGTGAATTTCAGGGCTTTGACAGGTGTCTAGTCCATTTGTATCTTTTCCTTGGGCTGGTAAATTAAATGTTGGGGTAAGTTTTTGGATAAACACTAGGATTTCTAGAATGGTGCATTGCAGGCACTGTGCCTTTAAAATGTGTGGATGGGAGGAATTTGCTGGCAAAGCATGGTATAGAACTGTGTGCTAATACCCTTGTTTAAAAGGAGGATTTCTTCTAATACTGCAGCAACATCTGTTTCCAGCAAATTACTGAGCCCTATGCACCTAGCCCTGCATAGCTTTCAGCTTGAAGGTTGCAAAATCTGCAGGCTGAAGATTTTCACTTTTGCTACAGACCTGTCTCACCACTGGGCTGGATGATTGTCAGAGACACCTGAGCAACACGAGCAAGGCCACGTTGCTTAAATCATACTGCCTTGCATTACTTCCTGCCCTGAGCTCCTATTAGTGATCCAGGCAGGAAGGATATTCGGGTGTTGCTGATCGGAGGAGCTATTTATGGAGCCAGCCATGTACACGATTATACAACGTCACTGATACTGGCTGACATAACCCAAGAGGGGCCTCCTGCCTGGGCTTTAGCTGCAGGTGTCCCTCCGTCACTCCTGACTGCTCCTCTCCAGATCTCTCATTGTGCAACGCAGTCTTCCCTCCCACCTTTCCCCAGTCAAAAAAAAATCAGGTTTTCTTTCCTGCAGCTCTGCTCTTATTTTTTGGAGTTAACAGTAAAGGAGGGATAAAGCAGCTGATAATAGAGGGTGGGTACAAGGGGAGAAGGAAGAAGGTAGCCTCATGTTTTTTATGATTTTAGTTTAATCTTAAGACATCCGGAGAAGAGGGCAAGTAGTAGAGGCAAGATCAGAAGTAAGGTGAGGACTCGTACAGAGCCACTGCACCCACAAGGGACAAGCGGCTTTGTCCCAGCACTTTTGATATCATCCACATGTGCCATGAGGTACATTTTGGGAGGTGGATTGAGATGCTGGTGTTTCTGGCAGTCCCGCTGAGTGGTCACCATCCTTCTTGCCTCTTCCTCAGCCCACTGACCGTTGGTGGATGTGCCTGAAGTATGGGATGGTGAAAATGTCGTTCCCAGACGATCTTTAGCTACTGCTCCAATCTGTATTGATTTACCGCTAGTACTGTGGAGACAGAACACCACTGTGAGGGTCTCACTGGGCAAGGACAGAATATGAGGAATCAGAAGTATTTGATTGCTCCTTTGCTCAGCTGCTTTAAATTGCACAGACCTGTTGCTGGTGCTGCCATTGCAGGAGTGGCCACTCTACGCTTAGAACATGATTACTGAATCTCAGTTGTCATTTCCAAAAGCTTGCGAGCTCCAGAAAGCCGACTTGTACATCTTGGCTGCTGGCCTTTTTGGCAGGAGGCGAAAAGGACTAGTGTGTTTGCTGAAAGCCCATCTGTTCAGAGCCAACCAGCAAGGCAGCTCACCGGGTACGGCAACACAGACACAAGCTGTTTCAAAACCTGTGCTTCCTGACTGACGTCAGGCACAGCACTGTGGCCCATCCAAGGGCCAGGGAGCCATGGGGAGGACTGCCGAGCCAATGCATGGAGCCTCTCCACTCCTGACAGCATCCACATCCTCCTCCACGACAAGAGGCAAGCTCAAACTTGGTTGTAGGCTCAGAGCAGAAGGTCTGGGGCGATCCTGCAAGGTGTCTGAGCCACTGACATGGGAGTCTTCTCCTGGCTGTAAATCAGTCATGAGTCTATGTCAGTGCTCCTGTTGACTTTCCTGTAAAAAAGGGTGGCGGCACAGGGAAGTGCTTAGTGTCCTTGGAGGTTTCGTGCTGCTATATTAAGCCTTTGGCTTTAAGCCCATGCTCCTGACTGTGTGCTTGGTGATGGTTCTGTAAACCCAGTTGCACTGTGTTTCTTTTCCTAGAAAAATGTGCACTTTCAGCTTTCCCTGGCTTGTCATGGATGAAGTCCCTAAGTGCTGCCATTGCTTACATGGTCAGTAGCTAGCATTCTTCCAAAGGCGCTAAGATTGCTTGAGATCAAAGAGGAAGAAGCACTCAGAAGGGAGGAATATATTCCCCAAAAAAGGAATATCTCTGTCCCTCAAGCATGTAAGCAGCAATGCGTGGTACTGGGCTTTGTGATAGCCTTTAAAAATGGTCAAGGGGCTGTTTGCCATTGGTCCTAAGGTGAGGGCAAAAAGATGAAAGATGCCATCAGAGTCACACAAAGTAACGCACATATTGCATGGCAGCCTCTTTGGCTAAACTGATACAAGGAATCAGACAAACCTGAAAGGAGATGTTAGAAATGGGTGCAGATGTAGCTTTTGAGTTGTGTAGGGACTGTATCGCCACAGGTCAGGCCAAATAGTTGTTAATGCTTGCATGTATCTACATGGTTGCCTGCTACCTGGGATGATCTCTCTTTTTGTGACTTCAGTGTTGTGTTTGTCCAAATCCTCCATCTTCTCTTGCATTCCTGAAGAAAGAGGAGCCAGTCTTTTCTAATCATAAAAAGAGTCCTTGACTGGCAGTTAAAGATTGTCCCACTAAATGCCTGTGGTATCTGGCACTGTGTGATCTGAGCTCTCTTGACAGGGCTAACAGGAGAGTTGCTGGCTTAACTCTGGTACAGGACATGTCTGTAAAGATGATAGGTATTTTTCCTTAAACATTGTCGCTGTTCAGTGATGGTGCAGAAAGAGTCTTCGTTCTGGCTTTAAAATATCTTTGGCCTCTCAGCCTATGTAAAGCTTATCATCTCAACAGGAGGAGATGAGAACTCTTCCTGTAGAAAACATGATTTTCCTTATCTCTGCCTCCTGGCTGTGAGAATAGCTGGTATAGACAGGTTGCTCATAAGCAGCTACTTCAAATCATCTTACCAGGTGGGAATAAAACCACTATGTATTACTGTGGTAGAACCCATAACGAGAGAATTCGCCTCTCAGTCTCAGCTGGACGGATTTTGAGTTTTGGCTTTCACAGCTCCAAAGATGCGGAAGCAAATTAACCAAATTATGCATTCTTATGTCTTTGTTTCTTAAATCAAAACTGCCTCCTGATGGAGCTGCAGTCAGTTTTGCATTTTAGAAACAGAAGAAAATGGAGCTGACTGTACGCAACTGAGGGTCACAACTGTAGCTACTGATTGGTGCTACCAGAACTCGACTAGCAGGTAAATCTAAATAGACCAGCTCCTGTCCAGCTCCTCTCAGAGTCAGGGATCTTCTGATATGCTGTCATTTGATATCTGAGTAAGCAAAGCCTGTTATCCTGCAGTTACAAATATAAGGAATAGCAAACTTTATGAGCTCTTTGCTAAATTCCTGCTGGAAAGAGGGAAGGAGAGATTACATAGGAGATCTTCAAAAGTACTCGAGAAGACACAAAATTTGCACCGCGTTTATGTTTGAGAGTCACTTGGGATCTTCTGAAATTCCATCCATCTTGAAAATTTGCTTTATTTTGGTATTTGCAATACCTCAGCAGTATTTATTAGTATATTGAGTCTTTTCTTTTCCTCATTGGGAAACCACCAGGGGTTGAAACACCACCGAATTCATGACTGAGGCTTCCCCTTGTAGTTCCTGTGTGGCAGCAGTGGGTAACATAGATGAAGAGCTTTCTGCCTCTCCCAAGACTTACACTAGCTAAGTAGGTGCTAGAGAAGGCATCGGTCTCCTATCTATTCCTCCTTTCTCTCTCTGTTTTTCATCTTTAGTTTCCAAAGAAACCACAAGATTGTTCACTGTCTCATCAGTTCTCCTTTCCCCTCATAGCTTCCGAACCTGAAATCTGCCTGTTCATCTGTGTCACAGCAGTAGATATCTCAAAATATGTTTCTGTAAATTTAGAAAAACTGGTAGCAGGAGAGAAAGAAAAGGCCCACGATGATGCTCTCCTCCAAGGAAAACCTACTCGAGCTGGTAGCAGTCTGCAGGGCAGTAATTCCCCAGCACAAGCTGTCCTTGCTGATCCAAGCAGTGAAGGTGGGAGGATGCCTGGGGGTGCCAGTGAAGGAAAAGAGAACCAGGGTCATTGTGACAGGGAGGATGAAATGGTGTCAGACAGCTTCCTAGGACACTGGGCTTTCCCGACTAGTTCTGCTGCTTGTACAACAACTTGCCCAGCAGGTCTGAATGGAGACTAGGAAAGTGTGTAAATGGGGTAGTACAAACAAGAAGTATGAATATTGTTGCCAGCAAGATGTGGTTAGCAGGCAGTCTGGGCTTTGGAAGCACAACCTAGAATAAAGTGACACTGATATGTCTAAAAATTATCTGTGTTTGCTTAGGAATCTACTTGCATAAACTCCCTCCCCCAATGTACGCAGGTGAAATTTCACCTCTGGAATCTGATACTGATGCATAAATTCCAGTTCCCCCTCCCCCTTCACTTCAAAATTTGTTGATCTATTCTGCTGACTTAGCTCCTAGATCTTAAATTTTCTTCTTTCTTGTCAAGTACAATGTTAAAAGACATAATTTTCACTGCTACTTTTAATGCCATTAGGCAGAAACCGTCATAGGAGAATGTGGATATATTAAAGACTGTTGCATTACAGTGCAGCATTTAGACCCTGTACAATATTATTCATTGCTTTCTAAAAAGAAAACTTAGGTACTTATGGTTCATTCCTTCTTGCCAAAGTAGTATTTACTGATGCTAGATATTTCCTTGACCTGTCTGTACAATGTAACAAGGTAAAGCAAGAAAAAATATGCTGCTGTATCCAGAAAGGGCTCTGTTACCTACTTCAGTCTTTAAAAATGCCCTTGTCACACGTTCTCCAACCACACATAATGCATTCGTGCTTCCTCTTTTTATTAACCTTTGTTTTGTCCTTCTGCTCTTAGTTTTGCTCCTGCACGTTAGCATGGCTATATTTGGATGCGAGATAAATTAATTCGTTGCAAACCTAATAGAAGTTTGATCTATGAAGACAGCACAGAGAGGGGCAAAAAGAACAGCTTGTGCCACTTTCCTGCACAGGAATGCTGCATACATCATGGGAAACCATCAGCGTGGGTGGAATACTTTAGCTTATTTGTCAATGTGAAGTATTTTGAATAGTGTCATTGAATATAGCAAAATCCTTATTTTCACAGGCCAGATAATCCCTCCTGTTTTCTTAAACAACACACTAATATGGTCCCTTTTTGGCAGACAAAGAGAATAATGCAGGACTCATTATTGTAGCTCTGCAACAGCAAACAATTCATGTATATAGGAGTGCAGTGGAAGCAAAAACATGGATTGCAGAGGGTTTATATGAATACTTAAAACTGGCTCTGAAAGTGCCCCAGCTACACAATACATAGGTTGTTGGGACCTGTAACCTTATGAACCTGCATCCAGGGAGAACACAAAGATAAGGCAATCTATGTGTTTTCAGGTGTGGCTTTTGAAATAAATTGTTTTAATTAGTTCAAAGTAAACTGCCTCAAATAACCTCACATTTACCAGGGGGAGAGGAAGGAAGGAGAGCCAGTATGCAGATAGTTACCATGGAGCAGGTGATATATGTATGAAAGCTTGTTACCTTGTGCATGCTCTCTCACCTTGCAGTAAATGAGCCTGCTCCTATTAGCAAATCTGAGATATTTTAAATCCCTAAGGGATGGAAAAAAGTTCACTGTGTATTCAAGTAAATATAGTATGCAACTTTGCTTGCATGCAAACATCCTGTTCCCTTTCTGGCTCAGTTTCACTTGTTGGTTACTTGTACCACCAATACACACTCATTTCCTGAATTGTTCCTTTAGCTCATGCTTCTGCAGTATGATTCAGCTCAGTATGAAGCAAAGAAGTAGGCTCAAGATGTCAGTACTTGACTAGCTGCTGTTCCTTGGCAGTTCTTCCAGATGGGTATGTTCGGGCAGGACTGTTCACAACATGTTTGGCACAGAACTGGTATCCTGGGTGTTTGGAGTTCGGGAGCCCTGAAGGAAGAGGCATATATCTTATCCTATCCTGAATGTGCATGTTGTGTAGATTAATTTTACAGGCGAAATCACGTGCTTGTATATTAGACGCTGGTATTTACGTAGTGTCGCTATTGTAAATAGCTGGGGTGATGATTTATGAATAGAGCCCTTCATGGGGATGTCAGGCAAGGTTGAGTTCAGGTCAACTCACTCTGAAAAACACTCACTGAAAGCTATTGTGGCTAAAATTCTTCTGTACTACAAATAATTCTTATAGTGATGCTGTATTTACAGCAGTTGCACTTTCCTGCTTGTTTTAAAACAGGCTCAGAAGAGGGTGCCACAATGGAAGATGTGTATTTGGCGTCGGTGGAGACCGACCGAGGCGTGAAAGAACAGTTACGGCTTTATGACACCAGGGGTCTGCAGGAGGGTGTAGAGTTGCCAAAACACTATTTCTCTGTTGCTGATGGCTTTGTCCTTGTGTACGCCGTGACCAGCCTCGAAGCTTTCCAAAGAGTTGAACTGCTCAAAAAGGAGATCGACGTCTTTAGAGACAAAAAGGAGGTAAATGTACAGTGCCTTAACTGCTTGGCCTATCGCTATATCAGTGGTAGGAAGTGAAGGTTGCAAAGCGTAGATTTTTGTTTCTGTAAAACTCGTGTACAAAAGAAAACAAATGTACCCACAGCCTTGGGCAATCCAGCAAAAGGAAACTTTCTCATGCTGGGGAAGCCTAATTCACATGCGATGCAAAAGAATGCTTTTTTTTTTTTTTTTTTATTTCCTTACTTCCTCTACTGCAGCTAAAATTCAGTTAGCTGAATGCACCAGCCAGGACACTTACGACTAATAAAACATATGGTCTACAGCAGTGCAGTTCATATGTTTTTTTAGATATTGTACACGGGAAGTCAAGTGCATAGAATAATATAACGAAGGGCATTATCTTTGTTTGTTTTGTATTCATGTACTTGATGGCTTACAAACTAGTGTAATTGACAATGGGTCTCCCAGACATTAGTCAATTGGCAAAGCAGCTTTAATGTATTTTAACAACCATATTGAATCAATTCAATTGTGTGAAATGACTGCTCTATTTTCCCTTAGAAAGCAGCTAGTGTTTTCAGCTGACAGTGTTCCAGCTTAGCTAAACAAATAGAACTTGCTTGTGGCATTAGCGTTATGGCTTTTTCTACAGCATCTTTATATTCTCAAGTAGTTTTCCCTGTTAAATGTCTTTAGCCTTCAGCTTTCCAAATGTCTGGTTTATGCTGTTAAAAAAAAAGTAAAAGTGCATGAAGAATTAATTGCATAATGGTAGGGAGAGACTTTCAAAAAATGTAACTTCTTTAGTACTGCCAGCATATACAGTAGTGGAGGAAGGCAGCTCCAAGTTTAACAGCAGCTGAACGTGCAGCCACAGGAGAGGTATGTTAGCTGGTAGGGCTGGTGTGACCGCCAGACTGTCACATATATCAGGGATATAGGAGTCAATCATAACTCCCCTGCAGGGCAAGGAAAGGTGGACAAGCAGGAAATTTTTCCCAGGTGTTGTATTTTGTGAGGGCCCTCATTTGTTACTTTACAGCATGTTGTAATGTAGAAAGGGAGTCACAGCCCCAACAGGACCTGCGTCCTTCTCTTTCTGTGTTACCTGCCAGAACTCTTCTGTCTAGTTGCGTGCAGGTTTTTCAGAAAGCAGCCAATTTGCTTATCTTTCTGGGACAGCTTAAAGTTGTGATCTTGACTAAGGATAAGATAGTCAGAAGAGTGGTGCCTGCAATAAGATGAATAAATTAGTTTTATTCCTGTGATTCCTAGTCTATGTAAAATAGGCTTTGAAGTGTAGAAAGTGAGATGAGGAGCCTTACATTAATTAGCATCAGCAGACTCAAAAAGTCTGGGCTTCATTAGAATACATTCTTAAGTGGATTAGGGATGTATCTCCATACAGGGTGCTTTTGAGCCATCAGAACTTTGCCTTGTTGAGTGGCACAGTCCCTTGTTGTGTGGCAGATGACAGAAAGCACTGATGGCTGGTTCCTTGCCTCTGCTGGCTGCGAGGGCTCTCCAGCACACATATTAAAGCCTGGCTGAATTTTGTACTAAATAGAGGCTGTGTTCTCTTGCACTGACAGAGCTTAACCATAGGTAAAATTCAGTTGGAGCATGTGGTAAATGCATATGAAGATTACAGCTTCTTTCAAAGCCTTTACAGAGGGAAAAATAACTTTCTTTCAAACACCCTGGGCTGCTATAGAAAAGAAAGGAAACGTCAGACCTCACAGGAACAGGACAAACTTCTCTAGCTGGAGAGAAACAGAAGACAACCTGGAGTGAGCCTGATGATCAGGAAAGAGCAACCAGGTGTGGCCACAGAAAAACCCCAAATCATCAAGAAAGGACTTCATCACTTGATCTATGTCAAACCACTAATGTAGAAATGATACCAGAGTTTGACTAAGGACCTTGAACTCTAAATATAGGCATCATTTCCCCTAAGAGCTGATGCTGGTAAAACATTTTTAGAAAATGGTTAACTTAAAATAAGCAGGAGCAGTAAGTTTAAGTGGCCAGGTCTATCTTCAGCGCTTCCTGGAACTGTAGTATTGGGCAGGCCACTGAGCTGTCTCCATTGACTCCACAATCTACAGACCCCACTGTACTCTCTGAGTGATACAGAGGTCACTTGATCGATGCTCACAGCTAAGGATCTGATTTGATACAGCTGTGCTGCTCGAGTTAGCTAACCAACTGCTCTCAAAACAGGAAAGGGACAACTCTGCAGGGAGCACCAATTGCTGGGTTGGGATTTTGTTCTCTTTTCTTGGGGGGTGTTGTTTTCTAAATTGAGGGACTTAGGGGCACAGCGTCCCATTGCCCTAGCACCCTACTCAGACCCAGACAACTGGGAACATGGGGAACGAGCAGTCCCTGCCCACAGTGTAGAGTTGTCCCTGCAGAGAGTTGGTCACGTATCACAGTATCACAAGGTTGGAAAGGACCTCTGAGATCATCAAGTCCAACCTATAATCTAACACTAACACCAACACTAACACCATCATCTAAACCACGGCACTCAGTGCCTCATCCAGTCTCCCTTTAAACACCTCCAGGGTCGGTGACTCCACCACCTCCCTGGGCAGCCCATTCCAATGGCCAATCACCCTTTCAGTGAAGAATTTTTTCCTCACATCAAGTCTAAACTTTCCCTGACAAAGCTTAAGTCCATGCCCTCTGGTTCTGCCACTGGTCACCTGAGAGAAGAGACCAACCCCTGCCCGACTACAACCTCCTTTTAGGTAGTTATAGAGAGCAATGAGGTCTCCCCTGAGCCTCCTCTTCTCCAGGCTAAACAGCCCCAACTCCCTCAGTCGCTCCTCATAGGGCTTGTGCTCCAGCCCCCTCACCATCTTCGTTGCCCTCCTCTGAACACATTCCAGTATCCTAACATCTTTCCCAAACTGGGGGGCCCAGAACTGGACACAATATTCAAGGTGAGGCCTGACCAGTGCCGAGTACAGGGGGACGATAACTTCTCTGGTCCTGCTTACTACATTATTCCTGATGCAGGCCAGGATTCCATTGGCCTTCTTGGCCACCTGGGCACACTGCTGGCTCATGTTGAGCTTCCTGTCCACCAGCACTCCCAGGTCCTTTTCTGCCTGACTACTCTCCAGACACTCTGTCCCCAGTCTGTAGCTCTGCATGGGATTGTTGTGTCCAAAATGAAGTACCTGACATTTGGACTTATTAAACATCATCCCATTAGAATCGGCCCAGCTCTCCAATCTGTCCAGGTCCCTCTGTAGGGCCATCCTACCCTCTAACAGATCAACCCTTCCTCCCAGCTTGGTATCATCTGCAAATTTGCTGATGATGGACTCAATCCCCTCATCCAGATCATCAGTAAAGATATTAAACAGGACTGGACCCAATACCGATCCCTGGGGACACCACTGGTGACCGGCCGCCAACTGGATGAAACACCATTGACCACCACTCTCTGGGCTCGGCCATCCAGCCAATTCCTAACCCAGCACAGAGTGCTCCCATCTAGGCCACGGGCTGCCAGCTTCCCTAGGAGTCTACTGTGGGAGACAGTGTCAAAGGCCTTACCGAAGTCCAGGTATACCACATCCACAGCCTTCCTCTCATCCACCAGGCGAGTCACATGGTCGTAAAAGGAGATCAGGTTGGTCAGGCAGGACCTACCCCTCCTAAATCCATGCTGGCTGGGCCTGATTTCTTGACCATTCTGCAGGTGGTGCATGATTTCACCCAGGATTATCCTCTCCATGATTTTACCTGGGACCGAGGTCAGGCTGACAGGTCTGTAATTACCTGGATCATCCTTACGGCCCTTCTTATGGATGGGCGTCACATTGGCCAACTTCCAGTCTTCCGGGACCTCTCCAGTGAGCCAGGACTGCTGAAAGATGATGGAGAGCAGCTTAGCAAGCTCATCCGCCAGCTCTCTCAGCACCCTAGGATGGATCCCATCCGGCACGTAGAGGTGCCCAGCAGAGAGCTGGGTATGGAGAGTTTGCCTAGACCTCTAGAACCTGCTACCGAGAGGATGGCACTGGTGCTTATTTGACCTTTTCAGTGACAGCAGACTGTCCCTGAAAATGACAGTTTAGGTCCCTCTAGTGGCTCACCGGGCGTGTGGGGAGCGGGCAGCCCGCTGGGCCGGGAGAGGGGCGGAACAGCTCAGCCTGCCCCGGGGGGCAGTATTTGTTTTATTTTTATATTGTGGCCTGGGGTTTGGGAAGAAACAAGCTGGGCAAAATCCACAGCTGTGAGGTCCAGGCTGTCTCTGCTGCCATATATTTTTTCAGCTCTCCAGCATCTGCTACACTGACCTACTCAGATGTCACGCTCTTATCATTTGTTCTAGGGCAGCTCAATTGCAAAGTAAAAGGAGAACAGGGCTGTCTAACTTTGGCTCTCTTGGGTATTGTTTTCCTTTAAGCAGTCGGGGGAGAACGGGAAGTCCTGCATATCCTATGATTAAAACCAGCTCCGAGTTCACAAGTAGATGAGACTATGCAAATCCAGACCCTGATCTTCCAAACTTCATGCAGTTTACTTTGTGTCAGTGCTAAGTTAAGGAACAGGTCTGAACTGTGTTGCTACTTGCCTGCTGTTTAAAAGCATTGTGAGTGGTCAATGCTTTTTGTATAAACCTCACCCTTTCGTTTTGTTTATAGGTAACCGTTATTGTCTTGGGAAACAAAACTGACCTCCTGGAGCAAAGACAAGTGGAAACAGAAGCAGCACAGCAATGGGCAAGGGCTGAGAAAGTGAGACTGTGGGAAGTAACTGTGACAGATCGGAAGACACTGCTTGAGCCCTTCACCTTCTTAGCTAGCAAACTCTCCCAGTCCCAGAACAAATCAACATTCCCCTTGCCTGGAAGAAAAAGCAAAGGGAATAATTGTGATAACTAAGCTACCTTAGCATCGTCTGCTGCTGCCAAGTTAGAGGCCAAGTCCTTTCTGTGCCATTTGCTTCTCAGTTTCACTTAAAGCAATAATCTCATTCAGCAATAAAATCAGCAAGCTTATGGCTAAGAGATATCCTTCCTTCTCATGGACTTGGCTTATAAAATCACTGGTGGTGAAGAGCCTTGAATAGCACTTCACAAGAGAAGTTATCTTGCAAAAAGGATTATGGAGGATAGAGACAGGTGGATGTACCTGTAGCAGGGTCTTTGACTGTACCTGGATACAGCCATGTTGAGGGGCAAATCAACAAGCTTATCATTAAGCAACCCCCCGTAGATCTATAGCCTCTAGTCACAAATAATACTTACTGCAATAAAGCATCCAATTTGGAGAGAGGATATATTTGAAATGGCACCAGTCCTTTTACCTTGACCTTAAAGATAGCTACAGAGCTTGTTGATGCTTCAAGAAGCTGAGGTCAGTGTGTTGTTGCAGGAGAAGAGTTTGGGGCAGGAGGAAAAACTACCAGTGGATTTACCCACTGAAGTAGTTCTGTGCCTGGAAGGGAAAAGAAACAAAAGCCAAATCTTTTGGGAGATATTAGAACAGATCTACCCTGACATGAAGCTTGTCAGCAAAGTCTGGCAAGTAGTGCTTTCTGCTCAGGAATTTATTTGTACAAACCAGAAAAGCTCTCAGAGCACTCATTAATTTAACTGCAACCTGAAGGACAACATAGCTGTATGTGGTTTTGTTCCAGTGTGTCCAGTACAGATCAGTTGCATTCAAGTAGCTGATAATATTACTGAGGAATTATATGGAAGAATTTTGTACACAGGAGGTACTGCCTGGGCTCTGCTTAGTGTATTGCATAATACTCCACCCAGCTGTATAGCTATGCTGCAGAAATCCACCCTCAGTATGAAGCCACAGACCAGACAGCAGCTGATAAAAAAGTGCTGTGTTACTCTGGGGCTGGGGAGTGTAGGAGGCTGCCTTTTGGGAACATCCCCATGGTAAACACCCAGAAATATCTGTTCAAATGGCCTTGGTCTTAATATGCGTCTCACTGTCCAGCAGCGGAGCACAACTCTATGTGCTGTATTTGACAGTCTGTGCTGGTAAACCTATGCTGCAAGAATCTGCTGTCCTAGGTCAGCCTGCCAGTAAATTAAGCAAAATTGGATATAGAGCGACAGAATGAGCAACAGTTCCCAGAGAGAGTGGCCAGATTTTGACCTCCCACAGCCTCTTATACTCTTACTAGCTCTTCTTTGTAGTTGAAGACAAGAGTGAGGAGAAGGAGTGAACTGAAGTGCCCAGTTCCCTCATTTTCCACTAAATTAATGTTGTTTTGAACAAATAGTGAGAATTTCACTGTGAGTCAGCAAAACCACAAGCAATATTTGCACTGTCATATCATAACTGCTAAGTACTAAGTGTATTTAATGATGACAATTAAGCTGTGTACTTATAGCATTACTCTTCCTGAATACTGACAAATAAAGTCCGTCGGCATTACTAATGTTGAAGCAGCAGTACAATCCACTAAAAACTAAGCAGGTATTCCTACCTTTATAATGAAGGTAGACGAAACTGTTTATGTGCTTTGCTCAATACAGTTTGGATTGCTGTGGCCAAAGAGTAAGATAAGAGAGCAATTATGAATGAGCAAGCTCTTGTAATGCCCTGCTAGAAACACACAATTGTTTCCATTGCAACACTGCAGCTGAGTAAGCACTATAGCATGACCTCCCCTAACCTGGCTAGTAATAGTCATTGTCCCCAGCGATGCTGCAGAACAACACTCACTCCTCACTCATTTCCTACTGAACACACGTGTACTTGAGGCTTCTCCTTAACCAGAAGACTCCGCATCGGTCTGAGAGCTTAGGAAGTGGGGGTGACTTCAGAGCAGCAGCAGTTCACCTCCTTGCTACAATCTCTCAACAAGGAATTGGTTATGTTCCTCCTCTTCAGCTCTGCAGGACATTTCTTCTAGAAGGGACTTGATTTAGCTTTGGCTAAATCAAAATAACTGAAGACCTCTGCTAACCGCACACGGTCACTGAAGCTGACCCTTGAGCTAAGGGAGTACAGGTTGATAAGTCAAAATTAATTTAAAATGTGTGCAGATGGAAGGAACAGAGATGAGTGGTTCCTGTTCAGTTCTGTACCCTGCAAATTCAGCGCCAATTCCACTGCCAAGATTGATGTCACTTCTAGGCTGCCAGAGCCATGTCCTGTGGTATCAGCTTGCTCACTCGCTCCCCAGGACACTCAGGACTTGACAATGTTTTAAGACAGGCAAGAGGAAAAGAGATCTTCTGAACAACTAAGGTTATTTTTCCAAACAGGTTATGTAAAGGCAAACACGTTACCTTTTATTTGGTTAAATTTGTTAGACATGAGTTTAGATAAATTTTGAGTATTTACATAAGCAACATCCACTCACTGTTTTCTTTCATAAGCTAATTCTGATGCTTTTCAAGCACTCAAATTAATTGCCTTTCCTAAATATTGTAGTATTTTATTGACAAGTGATGGAAAATCTAGTGTCTCCTCTGCAAACAATCTACACACAGTGGCTGGTACTGAGTCAAAATGAAACTCACTGTGGTACAGTTTTACACAGGGTTAATAAGTAAAGTGCAGAGTATAAAGTAATAGCTAAAGGGCAGGACACATTTTATTCTTACTGTTCCACTGACTGAAAACCTGTCCTAGGTCACTGGTATCATTTACCTACTACAGAGCTAGATAGTCTCTTCACAAGATAATGTAGTAAAATTTATTATAAAAAAGAAAGAAGTTAGTCAATTGAACCATCATTCTCTGTTGCTCTTAAATGTCTATCCTACCAAATATACACTGTGCAGATCAGTGAACTCAAAACAGCTCCCTCACCTCTGCCAGTTAATTTGGCATGTCCTGGTAGCACAAAGCAAGGCAATGACAAAAACCTACTCAGATTAAGCCATTTACCTCCTCACTCAGTAGAAGGTAGGAGGAAAGGCTTATCAGAGATGTTTCTGGTGTGATGTAGCTATACAACAATAATTTTCCTAGGCTGAGCCAAACAGCTGAGGGAGCTCATATACCAAAACATATGCTATCTCACAAGAACACAGTTTAGCAGATGAGGCTAACACGCTACTACTCACAATCACCCAGCTAAGGAAGGGTACCTTTCATTAACAGATCACTTTTGACCAAGTTAGATTTGATTTGTTAGATAGGAACAGAAGTATACAAATCAAGTATATACAGACTTTATTTCAAAGTACCAAAACAAATCTGAGCACACAGATGACCACACAGCACTCAAAAGAATGTCGCAAGGTAAAGTATTTGCCGTGTGAAAATTAATCTGTACTTCCGGCCTTTACCTTAAGGGAGTGGTCAAAAATGCCACATCCACAATTAACTACCCTGTTGCTACACACTTTAACGTAAACACCATGTCTCTAGGAGATAATCTTTGTAGGTAGTTAAAGGATCTACAAATTAAGCCTCCTTTACTCTCCTTTAAGCTGTCTTCTGCTAGCTCACCCAGCCACAATTTCTTCTCCTCTTCCAACTGGGAATAGACTGCTCCATCAGAAAACCACAAAGATATTCCCTTTCTCCTAATATCTCCTGGCTATTTCCCTTCCAGATCTCTTACACTTTTGCAGCTGTACTTTCAAATGCCTGTCCTGAAAAGCCAAAGCTGTGAAAACTTAAGCTAAAAAGTAACCAGCATGGACTCTGAGCAGGTTGCCTCCTCACAGGCCATGCCAGCCTGTGTAACACACAGCAAACAGCTGAAAAAGTATTAGCTGTTATTCACTGCAGCTTGTCTAGAAGTGTCTTCTCAAAATAGAACCAGTCAGTGCACTCACCTGCAGAACTCCCTTGTCCTTATCCACACCGTAATCCTCAAAGCTTGCTGGGAGACGCTGTTTGGGCCAAATGACAAAGCAAGGCACTAAGCAGAAATCTCTTCTTCCTTTTTTTAAACATCTTTTTATTAGCACAGTAACAAATGCAGACTTCAGTAGCCCACAACATACAACCAATCCACTGAGTGACTCCTACTCCACGCCTTACAGTTAAACAGCTTAAGGTATTTCACTACAGGTTACCGTAAGTCCTGATTAAACCTTTATTCTTTTCACAAAGATAGATTGGCTTATAAAATAATACATTAACTACTTCTCATTTCATATATGAGGCCATATATCCACCTCTCCGTATCACAGATCATGAGATGACAGTCTTTAAAAGGATTTGTTAAATACCAACGTGCCCTCCATAGGGGAAAACAATCCCAACATCTTTTTACAAAAAAAAACCAAAAAAACCAACAAACTCAACCCAGAATAAAATAACCCCCCAAAACTAAAAACAAAACAAAAAGCAAAAACAGTGTGTAGAGTCTTGAAAGGACTTTTACATAAATGTCAACATATGTACCTGTACAAAATTAAGCTGTTTTAATCTTTTACATATTACAAGCAAACTGAAAACCAAAGAAGACTAAGAAGTTTACATTCTTCTCGGTACTATATGTGAGCTAATATTGCTGAACTAATTACAGTCTTAAAATATGCTATTCCCAATCCTAGCTGTCTACTGTAGCAAGATACCTTAAGTTACAACAACAAAATCTTAGGAAATAAAAGACTGAATAAAATCTGTTATAGAAATACCCTATTCTTTACCAGCACCCTCCCTCCCCCCACCCCTTCAAAATCATAAGCAGCTCTTTCCATCACAGACAAATAATGTAAGAGTTTGACGAAAATCCAACTTATGTAGCGTATCTTTTGGTCCATTGTCTGGCCATTCTGTCATGCTCTGCTCTGTTAGTCATATACTGAGTGGCAATACTTCCAACCAGGGGGTCAGCTGAAAAGAACAGAAAACAACCCACTCATTTCAGATAAGTTACTGAATCAAAATTTAAAAATGAAGCTGAAACCTGAATTCAATACAAGAGAATCACGCAGGTAAAGTACATTGCAACAATCTAAATATACTGAATTGATGGTCTGTATCTTCATTCATTTGTTTGTATTTATGGTGATACACTATTACTTAATAAAAAGCAAAATGCCAATTAAAGTTTTAAGGAGTTTAAAAGACAACAATACGATAGTCATATTTTGGATTACCAAGGACTTTCACTGATTCATGCATTTCAGGTTTATTTTACTCCTTTAAAAAACACTGGCACCTACTCATTGCTCAGTGTACTTACTTGCATCAAGATAAACCCGCCTTCTAGAAAAGGTCAGACCTCAAGGAAAGCTTTTATTTTTACAACAAGTTCATTTTTATTCTACACAACTGTAGTGTGAAATCTGCTGTTTCTCTCATCTTTAGACATATCTAAAAATACAACCTGTAAAATTGACTTTGGAAGTCAAGACATATTCCTCTTAACTGGTGTGGATAACAGGTGGGTTAGAGAAGACGCAAGTTCTACTTGTGGCATAGTTGGTCACAGGTTTTAAATGGATGATGGAAAGGAAAAGGCTAATCTCTTTGTTTTCAGAACTGCGTTTGCCGTTCTTCTAGCTCTGTCACTGAATTACTACAGTCCTACAGACCAGCGAAGAGTGTTTAACCCTTACCCAAAACCAAAGTTGGTTTGGAAGGGTAAGGAGATTTCATATACAGGAGGAGGACCACTGCTTTCCTCGCGGGTCAGGCTGAGGTGCGGTAAAGTGCAGGCAGGTAGGGTGTATCACCTCCACCACCTCCAGCCCCTCTCTGTTTGCCCTGGAGTGGGAAACATGCTGCGCTGGAGGCCAGAGCTGTGCTGATAGAAGCCAACAGGATGATATGAGGGCCAGGTTATTCGGGTGCTAGATGGGCTGCAAGGCAGCAGGCAGCCTGCATGGCTGCATAGGGGACTTACCTGGATTGCAGTCTGTGAGGAGGGAGCAGATGGAGAGGAGAACTTTAGAGATGGTTAATGCTGGACTCCAGTTGTCTTTTAAAATGTCCAGGCAGATAACTCCTTGGCTGTTAATGTTACAGTGATAGATTCTTGTCCGAAACGTTACCTGCAAGAGAGACAGCACTGGTGGGCTGGGGGACCGGTAGCCGGGCGGCTCGCCGGGCCGCTGCCGCCCTCTGGCGGCCGTTGGAGGCAGCCCAGGCTGGTCCTACACTCGCCCCCCCAACACACACCCACGACCGCAGCCGCCTCGCACTAAAAAGCCGCTTCCCACCCATAGTTCTAGGGTAAAACAATAGATACGACCCAAGTCGGGCCCCTCGCTACAAGAAAGACATTGAGGTGCTGGAGCGCGTCCAGAAAAGGGCAACGAGGCTGGCGAAGGGGCTGGAGAACAAGCCCTATGAGAGGTGGCTGAAGGAACTGGGGTTGTTCAGCCTGGAGAAAAGGAGGCTGAGGGGAAACCTTATCGCTGTCTACAACTGCCTGAAAGGAGGCTGTAGCCACGAGGGTGTTGGTCTCTTCTCGCAAGTAACAACTAATAGGATGAGAGGCAATGGCCTCAAGTTGTGTCAGGGGAGGTTCAGATGAGACATCAGGAAACATTTCTTCACTGAAAGGGTTATCAAGCATTGGCACAGCTGCCCAGAGAGGTGGCTGAGTCACCATCCCTAGAGGTGTTTAAATGAAGTGCCCAGGTTTAGTAGTAGGCAGGTACGGTTGGATTCAATGATCTCAAAGGTCTTTTCCAACCAAGCAATTATATGATTCTAGATTTGATGATGGAGGGAAATCAGAAAAGCATGATTTTAAGTTGAAAAATAAATGTGTCCCATGAACATGTTGCTTCGAGTGTTGCTTCCAGCCCATCTCAGTACACCTGAGGCGTGCAGGTTTCCCATCTAACAGAAAGGGAACTGACATGCAGAATGTGGGTGACTTATCGGAGGCCAGGAATGAATCACCACAGCCTCAGCATGGCTCACGTCTGACAACAGATCCACCACCTCCCTGCCGAACACCAGCCAGCTTCCCAACCTTGGCTGCTTACAGTCACTGCGAAACCCAGGCTGTGGGGGTTTTACAGTGCTGAGGAGTTGGTTGGATTTTATTATTTTCAAGTTTGGGAGATGTGACTGAGTCAGGCAGCTCGCCACAGAAATTATCCAAAAGGGAAACAAAAGCACCATGAGCCGTTTTCAGAAGCATACGATTGTGACCTGCAGAAATGCCTTACTCTGACTCACTGGGTGAACAGTGACAACAAATTCAGTGGAACTTGCAGGAATTTGGATTATCTGCATGAATAAAGGTTAGCAAGTTCATGCCCTAAATCTTCAGAATTTGTCAGCTATCCACACCCACAAATTTTATTGTCTGTTTATAGGTCACGGGGGTATTTGCAAAACACACTCAGTAAGCGTGCAGTACGACAAGAACACACTAGTGCTTTCTCTCGAGATTAGACCAGCCCACACAAAACACTTGCCAGCCAACCCTCTTTTTTCCAACAGTCCTTCAGATGCAAAAATTTTGCTTGTGACCCTCCCTCTGGCAGGCTTGTGGAACAGGCATGGCGTGGGGTGACGCAGCTAAAAATCCCCAGAGCCTGGCGTGACCCCATGGCACAGCATCCTTGCAGTGTTCCCAAAACCACTCCCACCGTGCAGAGCACACCAGCTATTTTTTGAGCTCAGACTCGCAACTGCAGTTACTTGTCACACAGGAGACACCCACACTGCACACTTGGGAAGACTTTCCACTTTGTTTCTTGTGAGCTGCTTTGATTTTAGATTAAATTAGGAAGCACACAAATAAAATAAACCCCCAAATCCCTACACTTTTGCATGTTATGAGTGGGAATAGCAAAATGTCTACAAGACAGCAGAGATATGTCCCCCTCCCACACCTTCTCCAAGAAGCTGTGGCTCCAAAACCAAGAACTTCTGCTGCTTACTATCTAGGGAACCTTAGAGATACAGCAGGCAAGAAACCAAAACGACCTTCCCTACAGTTATGTGGAAGTCCACAAGCATCAGCCTGAGCAGAGGGTGGATCCAATTGTACTTGCCCCAACCCATACTGTTTAAGGCAAAACAGAAGCTCGTGGCATTTGCAGTTGCTGGCAACGGCTCTGTCTTTGGTTCCCAAGTAACCCTCAGCCCAGGCCCACTGCTGGCTCAGTATTTGACCTGCAGCATTGGTCTCCTTCCAAGAAAGCTTCTAAATGTAGGTGAGGTAATAATTTTAACAGATTAAACACTTCCAGAAGGGGAAGCATGGAGTTATTTCCAAATTGATACAGTAAGGACCAAATTAACAGAGAGGTGAAGAGTTCTAATTTGTAAAGACAAAGTTGTCAATCCTGATTCTAAGCACAAAAACTAAGTACTCAATATTGCTCAAAGCAGTCTCTGTAGGCAGTCTCTCAGTCCAGTTGACTAATAACAAAGCACAAATCATGTTTGTCTCCAAGAATTACATTTACTTTTTAATTACTATTTGGGAAGGAGAGGAAAGAGAGAAAGAAGACTCCCATATGTCTGCAGAACAGCATGGTTCCTTAAGGAACTTTAAGATAAAATCCTTAAGGGTTATACCCATGGCACCAAAAGCAGTTTTCTCCAGTTAGAGGAGTTCTATCTAACCAAAGCACTGCGTGAAAAATCTAAATTTGGTTTCACTTAAGCAGCAAGCCAGAACTGGGATGGTGTTAGATACATGCAGTCCAGCTGCTTGCCATTTACTTTTTGCTGATAGTACAAATGCCAGCCACGTAGGGAACCCAAATGAAACTGGGAGAGGGTGAGGAATTGGATGTCCACTTAAAACCAAAAATATTTAAAGTAAATGTTCATTACACCTTAAAGAGGAGGGAGGGGGGGGGAATCACATAAAACTAGCAGATTCAGACCAAAACCAAGAGAAACCGAGTTACTTGGAAGGTAGTATAATGTATTCAGGGTCAAGAGAACAGCAAGTGGAATAGCACAAAAATACAGTGTGACTGAACAGTTCTTTGGAAACGTCCCACCTGAGATTACATTAATGCAGTAACTACACAGAGTTAAGCATAGCCTTTGAAAAGGCATAAAAGAAGCTAATCTCAACCTCACCCTGAAGTGATAGCAGAGGTTAATTTACACAAGCAGCAAAATGGGAGTAGGGGGAAGGAAGTGGTTAGAGGTTATTAATACAAATGATCAAAGCACACACCAGGTCAACAAAAGCTACTGTTTTCACCTCAATAAACGAAATCTAACCCAACTATAATGTAACTCTTGGGAAAACATCCATTGCTATAGTACAAAAAAAGAAGTAGTCATGAGGACTAAGTACTGAACTCTTAAATTTTAATTATACTTGTTTATTGGATCCTCTTGAATCCAGGCCCACCCATTACGTGCCTGACTCAGTTGCTATCTGAAACAAAGGCAAAACCAGAATACCACACAAAACGAGAAAACAAAACAGCAGAGAACACATTAATGCTAACATCTTAAAAGTATTGCACGGAATGCTCAATGAGCACAAAAGAACTCCATTATGCACATTTAGGGCAGGAGAGAGAGTGTCTGTCCATGTATCAGATTTCTCCCACCAAAGTTCCTTGTACTGTGCAATGAATTTCCAAGTCAAAATTTAAGACCTCTAATTTCTCCAGCAGTACAGTAGTGCATTTTCTCTTTATATCCTTGCAGGAATCTGTTAATATCACCTCAGCACAGTGCTCAGACTCTCCTATAGCAAAATCCTCGCCCCAAAATTTTGCTCAAACATACTGAATCAAACCCTCAGCTGGAGTTTGACCTAGTCCTCAAAGGCTGCACCTGTATGTCCTTCATCGCATATCGTCAGGATGCCCGTCAGCCACGTGGCATTTGTCAATAGTGGCTATGCCTCAACACATTCTCTTGTGCATGTTCCTATGGGCTTGGAAGTCTGCCAGGACGACCAGTTTCACCTCACTGTATTTAAGAAGGTAAATCCTTTAATTTTCAAGTTATGAAATGAGTTCTACTATAGACACTATAGACACTTCACCACAGGGCAGCCCACAGCAGGGACTGCCCTCATCAGAATTACCAAGGACTCAAAGAGGCAACCCTCTTGCAAGGATTATCAAGGGAGATTCAAGGGAAACTTAGCTTTTCACTCCAGACTTAATCTTTTCAGAGGTCAAGGCTTTTGAAATGACCTTCAACCACTCTGCTGCCCTACTAGTGTTTATCATCAAAATTATACACTGGGTTTTGTTTCATCTAGCTGTTTCTTTATTTCTTGGCTTAAAAGACAAATACAGGAAGGCTATGGTAATTATGTTAGTCCTACCACTTCCAGATGACCCACAAACAGTATTTATCAGTCACTGCAAGCAGTTAGGCAATCTGAAATCAACAAATCTGTGAGAATAAAGCAGAGGCAATATGACAATAATCATACTTTCCAAATTATCATTGATTAACATTAGTGGGGGTGTTAATACAGGAGCTGCTATGAGTCTTCGGTTCTCAGCAAAAGAAAAGTTATTTGTTTAAACCTAAAGTACCTAAGTAGCACAAATACATTCTATTAGAGCACTGCTATACTTTCTCCCAAATCCTGTCTCATAATGATTGAAGTATTTTATTTCCACACATATACATGATTTGCAAACCAACTTGGACTCTGCTAGATGGAAGGCTCCATTTAAATGCAACTCTGCTACAATACAGTGCATCTCCACTAAGCCAGTCTTTTAAGGCCTCACTAAATAGCACCTGATTTTTTTTTAATCCCATTCTTTTCCTCTGGATGAGGGTTTAGATCCAAATATAAAGGCAAAGAGGTCCCTGTCTGAGGTGCAGAGTAGAAAGCAGGGCTGTGCTGGAATAACAAAACTTGGCATATAAGACTGTCTCAATACCACCAATAGTTACAATGTGGTCTTGTAAGGCACCTGGCTGGAAAAGCCTGGGACCATAACTGCTTCTGACCTGAGCACAGGAAGCAACAGCATAGTAAATTACACCTGGAAAGGTAAAAGCTCCCTCTTTAAATGCTTACTGGGCTCATGACATAAGATAATGCATATAGTTGGCTTGACAAGAAATTATGCAATGCAAACTAAAACAATGAAAAACTATTCTGAACTGAATTAAACTGTTAACACAAAAGAACCACCTGTGCTGCCAGACAACCTCCAAAAAAGGATGGACAGGGAACAGCAGGATGTCCCAAAGTAGACGATGTTGCTTGTGAATTGGAGTCCTAGCTTAGGGATAGAATTTAAGGTCCTGTTGATACTGTCAGAAATCCTGAGCTTTTCTAACAAGCACAGTTCCCTTCATTTGGGAAATTCCTATTAATTTGACTGGTATGAACAATTAGCATTGTCTCTGCTGAGACAAACTTATGGTTTAAAGTATGGCAAGTCCTTTCTACTGCAGAATAGACCAACGTCTGAAGATGAAGCAGTCACTGGCATTTATCTCATCAATGCAACTACTTTTAAGTAGAAAGTTAAACGTGCACCTAAATGCTTTCAGATACAAGACAAACATGAAGTGTATGCACAACCACCTCTTCTTGTAACCCAACACTCTTCCTCTGGCCAAATTGTGAACCACAAGATAACATTTGCTTGTGCGGATATTTGCCGTGTAGCATTGGAACACAACACCACCGGAATTGAAGAGCTTCACAAATATAACACATCTACACAAAAAGTTTGTTACTGTACAAACAGGTGAACAACACAAGTACCCAACAAAACTGAAAAATTAAATACTGCTTCAGTGGCCAAAACACACAGAGCTGTTATGATTATGGTAAGAGAGTGGTTTGAGAAACAAGTATTTCTATTCTTTCTCCTATCCTCAAGTTTATTTACATTTCAGTTTCTCAGTCCTGTCCTGATTGTTTGCACTAACTGCTTAGGACCTCTTATAAACAGAACCAGGGGAAACCAAAACAAGCTCTAAAATAGTAAGCAAAAGGACTGGAAAAGCTGTTATCACCAGCTAACAGAAAACAATGTAAAGTCTGAAACGAGCGTAAGTTTGTTCTTAAAGAGAGTGGCTTTCAAATGGGCTGCATTCCGTTAACACTGCTCAATACTTGAGCAGTCATGGCTTACTACATCAGCTACAGGTCTCTTACCTTTGGAGGCTTGAAAGGATATTCTGGTGTAAATGTGATGTCAAGGAAGAAAACACCTCCCTCATAGACTGAGCCTGGAGGTCCTAGAATGGTCGATCTCCATTCGTAGATGTTATCACCTTTGGGTCCAGCGCTAGGAGACAAAAAAACAAATGGTTCAGGAATATTACCACAGTTCAACTCAATGTGACCTCTTACAATCTTCAAGTATGATATGGAAGAAACTTTTCAGTGTTACACTTCATACACCACCTCAAGTAAAGATAGGGATTAAAAGTAAATTGAATGCTTCCAAGATCTCAAAGATTTTACCCAGACTTATCACTGTTCCAGACCGCTTAGCAAACCTGAGAGAGATCAGAGGTGAGGTATGCTTTTCATCATCTCTCTCATGACATTTATAAGAGAAACATTGCCCAGAACTACCCCTAAGCATGCTACACAGTCCCAACACAAGAGACAATTTATGTTTCAGAGAACAAATTCCTACTGCATTTCACAAATGGCTCTTCCAGCTCAGTCTTAATAAAACTGTACCACATCAAAGACCATATTAAATAAATTAAGTACTTAAGTTGCTTTTCTCAATCTTGTGTGTTCTTTAAAATTAAAATATATTCCTGTATTATTGCTAGACCAAGGCTCATGGTATAATTGAAGGAAGCCAGATACACGATGATACTCTTAAATGTCAAGATTTTCTACACTTTCATCATTTTGCTACACTGTTTTCTAAAACAAAGCCATATGAGCTCATCTCATTGATATTGTTTTGTAGAATTGCTTTAGTAAGGGGAATTTAACCTACTGTGTCCAATTAAAACAGTGCTTTCTCAAATCAGCTTTGTCTAATTCTAGATTCTCCCTAACTTGCCAGCAGCTCACCCTGAGCAACGTAAACGCAAGGTGTTGTGGAACGCAAATGTCTGCTTGTTGAAAATTAGTTTACTGAGATGCTCAGACACTTGTATTCTATAGCATGCCATATGTCACTGAGTATTTCTAAGTACAGCTCAACCTATAAAGCCATTAATAGTTTAGGACTCCATTGCCACCTTTTTTTTCTGGGCTGTTATGTAGTATTTTATCTGTAAGATGCCAGAGCTGAAAACTCCCTTTGCATGAAGGGAGGTGCTGACACAGCTTTTTTCCATCACGGATATGCTATGACTTTGGAAAACTACTCTCCCCTTATTCTGTAAGAGGCCAGACCTTAACATCTCTAATACAATGAAAACTAGTGTTGTTCTTCTTTCCCCATCCTTTTAACAAGGCTAATATAAGACAGAAGGATAAAAAAAAAAGGCTCTTATCATTTTAGAACAATCATGAATCTGTATTACTTGAGAGGAAGGCAATCCAAATTCAATATATACATGACAATACGCATTTGGTTAATGTGAAGGGAATCAAGGTAATTGCTAAGTGTTACTAACAGTGCTACAAACAGAAATACAATTACAAAAATACAAATTCTCAATGTAACAATGGATCAGAGATGCTTTTTTCCCTGTTCTGTGTAGTACTGGTGAATGTGTTCTTGACAGCAGGGGAATCAGGCAAGAGAAAAGGAATTATGTTATCAAACCTAAAATTTTATTTTCAGATTAAACTAAAAATAAAAAATTACGGTACATTGGTGCTAAATAGTTCAACAATAGTGAAGCCATGACTAAAAGTATGGTTCCAGCGGAAGGAGAGCATTTAAGAAGGTAGTAAAGGGACACAGGTTCTCTGCAAAGTGACGCACTGGCCACAAGGGAAAGATTTCTCTCCTCAGAACACAAAAATCCCACACAGCTCAAGATCAGTACTAAATTTAAGTAAAAACCATCCCATCCTGAATACTCCTGGCATCCCACTCCACCTTAATGACTTGTCCCTGTCCTATGCAGGTCTATATATTTGGCTACTCACTGCTCTCCAGCTACTGCTTGTGCACTAGACTGGAAGAGAGCTATATTTCGACAGGAAGTTCTACCTCTTGAAACACATCAGCTTCACTGTGAAAACTTACTGAAAAGGACTCTCTGGGGTACCTTTAGCCATCACTCCAAGGAATCACCTCCTTATGTATGTATTAGAAACCTACCGACACACTGCCATTACCGCAAGTTGCACTGGTGATCACCCTCCTCTCCCTCCCTTAAAGATGGAGCTACTGAACGGAACAGGTACTTGAGCTTTGTTAGCAACGATTTACCATTGGAATTTATATCATGAGAACTGCCCACTGGGAGCACTTCAGCACTCAAGAAATGTGATGTGCTATTAGCACTAAATACAGCCCTCTGATGCAACGAGTAATATTTCAATGTTTTGCATTTTATTTCCACCTTCAACCCAAAGGACTGTCAATAAAAAAATCCCGGAGACTTAAAAAATCATGTATTATTATTTGTGATAGTCTTAGAAATCTCTTGTATCCTATTAAGTTTCAAATTAGAGCTATCACTGCATGCAAGTAATATACTGCTAGACCTCTGTATTAAAAGCGTGCAACATCTTTGCAATACATCAGTAGGCTTTAACAGTGATGTACTAAGCCTACCTTTTAAAGCTTTTCATAATTCAATTAACAGTGAAATAGCTGTAGATGTCCAATTTTTACATATCAACGTTGATTTCTTATAAAGGAAAGATTGAGAGTGGAAGATGCGTCAGCTTCAGAGTGCAATATTGCTTGGATTTAACTTAGGATTAGGCAATATCAAGCAGCTCAAGAAGACCTAGTGCTTAATAGAAAACTGATGATACTGGACCATAGCGCAAGCACAGCAGCATTAACTTCTGGTAGAGATATAAAAACTATCATAGGTTAAAGATTACTTTCTTTGTTTAAAACCCTTGCAATTATCTGCTTCAAAAAGAAATTCAACGATGCATAGATGCAGAGCTCACAGGCACAGCTGCCACCTTGCCTGGTGTGTGTCACCACTGCTTAAATTAAGTGTCTAGATCTACTAATGTAACATTTTGAAGCTGTCCAAAGACAATTTTAACCAATTAAAAAGAAACTGTTTCCACTGCAAGACAAGAGTATGACAGCAACAACTCTGTACTGAACTCAATAGCCCACAACCTCTTCCCTTCCAAAGAAAGGAGAAAAAGACCAGTAATGTAGAGGAAAAGATGACATCTGAAAGAAAACTGAAAAAAAATCTCAACCTATCATTATCATATCAGACATTGTGTTACACCGCAGTGCAACTGAGATCTCCCTTCCCTGGAAAAACAGCAATACACTCAGGGAAGATGCACTGAACCAATTGTGATAGCTGTTCCTGATCACCTCCAAGTTGCCGTTAGCTTATCCTCTGGACAGATGTTATGCCAGTAAAACCTTTAGGAAAATGCCCAGTGCCAAAGTAGTTGTTCAAAGACTACCTAACTTGCCAAGTCTAGAAGCTGTGGTTTGAAACCTCCTGGTAAATGCAAGACAGAGAGAAAGTTTCAGCACAGGCGAGACCAAGCTCAAAGTTCTCCATGGGCCAAGTCCCAGCCTGCCTTGTATCACTTTGGAAAAAAGTCATCTTGCTCTGCTCCCCATTGCTGGCAGGTGTCAAGTTCTTTCTCAGCTTAAAAAACAAGCAGGTAAATTAGAAACACCTGCAACAGAGGCTGGGGAGCAGAATGATGCCCAGGTAAATTGGCTGCAGGCTCAGATGCCTTGCTGTACTGAGCAACTGTAAACACAGGACTCTGTCTCAGAAATTAAGGGTTTGTGGAGAAGACACACACACACTTTTTCACATATTAAAAATACTGAAATGTCAGGTAGTCTGCCAGAACAGCCAGCCCATAGCTTTTTTTTTATATTAAGGCAGCCAGATAACAACCTCCACCATAGGCCTGTGTGATACCACCCTGATAGTTTGCACACAAAAACTCAGCTCCTTCCTTTACCTGGGCATTCCTGCACAAATGATTCAAAGCGTGCCTAGGCCATGGAGGGAAAGCAGGATTTTTTGGTGTTCATCATATATAGCTAATGTATGAAAATCCCTGGGAACACATTGCTGGTACTTTCCAAGAGAATGACTCAAAAAGAGCCCACTGATTGTGCCTGCTTCTTAGTGTATTTGGAAACTACCCGGTCCTTTCTAGGAGTTGACAAACTGATAATAGAAGCTTCTCCTCCAATGAGAATATGGCCCGGTGGATACTTTAGTTCCTCTTCTTTGAGATGCAGAAAACAAGCAATAGCAGATCACTGTAGTGGTAAATGAATCAAAATCAGTCGATGCTACAGACACTAGGTCAATACACTTATATACCAAAGCAGCACATACTCCTTTTAAAAGCAAACTAATTTAGCAGAGTAGTTTAAAAATGCCAGAGATGGCTATCCATCAGGGTGAGGAGAAGGAAGACAATTTCATGGCATGCTTAAGTAAATACCAGCTACTGAAAAACTACAAGATGTTGCAGTTAAAACCGCAATTAATAAAACCACAATCTCCTACTCCATATCCCTAGATGTTATTTTTGAGGCTATTTTGCTCTGAACAGGAAGAGTCTGATGTAAGTAGCTGAGCTGTTTTGAAGTTGCACACCTGTGGAAAATAAATAATTTCCAAAAACACTGTGGACATGACCTTTTTCTAGGGACATAGCTCAAATCAGAAAGCGAACAATATAGTAACGGCACATGGGAATTCCAAGGTGGCAGCGAATCTAATGATCTCCAACATAAAGCTGCACCGTTACAAGCTGATAGCAACATCATTTTTTTTTGTGGTTATTTTGTAGTAGGAAACAGTGAATGACTGAAGGTGGACTTACATCTCTGTCATGCCCACATCACCTTACTAGGCAGTTTTAGGAAATATTTACTGACTGTTAGAAGGTCTCTTTTCTCCCTTTCTTTTTTCTCTCCTTATTTTCTTTTTTTTTTTAAAAAAAGATGCAAGGCCAAAACACACTAGGAATTTTGACCAGCAGGAAGGCAGGATATTATTCTCACATGAAGTTCTGATGCACCTTGATTTTCCTTCCTAACCCAGCCCATTCCTCGACTCAGGTTAAATATGCTTTCTTTTTTTCTGGCAATCCACCAAGTGGGTCCATGCTGAGCTTGCTCACCTACATTGTCAGGCTGAATCTGGTGCAAAGATTGCAAAAATACCCCAGAAGTTTTAGATCACTGGTGGAGGCAGAGTAAGGTCTACAAAGAAGCAGGACAGTTCATCTAGCTTAGCCATTGAAAAGCACACAAAATCCCTCATGTAAAGATATTTTGCTCTACAATTCTCTAAATAAACTGTGTTAAAAATGGGAATGTCAAAGAACAGGGTTATAACCAACCAACCGAAGTCAGTTAATCTTTTGGCCTCAATGTCACTTCAAAAACGTCCAATTAATGTATAGCTTTAATTTTAGAAATAAATTGTGAGCTTCTGCATATGCCTTAGCTACCAAGATGTATTATTATTATTATAATGACTACAGCACTGAGGCACTCGACAGACAGGATCCCACTGTGCTAAGCATGCTACAATGCAATCTAAAGTGTTGTGTACACAACTTACATGGGTTTTTCTACTATAAAATAAGCATTAAAACATTACAGAACTATTATGAAGCAATGCAACCAGACAAGACAGCAGCAGTTATAAGTAAACCTTGGGCCATCCATTTAATTGCCATTTTTTGGTCAAGTAGTTCAGAAGTGGGACACCATTTTTCACCTCCCATTTTCATCAAAGAATGGAAACGAAAGGAAAAGTAAGAAAAAAAATACACATCATAACAAAATTCCTCCTGGGCAACCATGGAAAGTTAAAGGTAACATACTGAATTACCAGCTGACTGTGTGAATCAGAGTGAAATTTTTCGTCCACCATCATTATACATAGTCGTGCTGCTCATCTGTGTCAACATTAGCTAGAAATGATGGGTTGACCATAGACAGAATGCCTGCGAGCTCAATGAGAGACACAGGGAAAAGACAGCAAGAGAAGAAGTTTCAGCTGGCTTTAATTAAAACAGAAGGGAGTAAATGGGGGAAAGGAGAGATAAGTAGGCAAAGATGGAACATTATATTGCTAAAGCAATCCAAACTATAAAATTGTGAAAACAGAACTTAATTCTTCTAATGCATGTTCAGGGCCATAGCTGTCAAGTAAAAAGCAATAAATACTATTTTACTTGTAACTTATTGAAGGCACTGTATTTTCTGTCTTAAATTTAAAATGGCAGTCACAATATTATTGCACAAGGGCAAGCAGCTTACAAATCCCACATTTCTTACAAAGAAGAACATGCACAAAATTTCTGTGTTAGCAACTGGGAAAGCTTTTCCCTTAAGTATCAGACTAATGCAAAACTGGGGAGGGGAGGTTTGAAAAATTGCACATAAATTGCACAAAGCTTAAACTGGAGGATAAATGGTGTGGTGAATTACATTCTTACCAGGTTAAAAAAGGAACTAAGTAACTAAATAGCTCTGATAATGGATCTGATAAGGTGTTATACAGGGATTTATGAGACTTCAAGGAAAACTGTTTCATGGGGATTTCTTTGCGGGAAGAAAAAGACCAGGCTTTTCAGTTAATATAAAAAAATACTTGGCAATAAGATCACACAACAACCAAAAGCTTTATCGTTGCCAAGATCCTTCTCTTTTCAATTACAACAAGAAGACAAATGCCCAGGAGTACTTGCAAATTTAGGACCTTCACAGGAGATATTTTAGTCTCTGCAAAATATTGCTGTGAAGTTACTACTAAACTACTTGCTGAAAAGGCCAACCCTCTTGAATAATTTCACTGCAGAGTTTGATTTTTAAACCAAAGATTTAAAATAAAATCTCAGTTAACGGGGAGGTCAGAGGAGACTTAGGATATTCTCAGGAGTGTGCTGCAGCTCTGTTTAGTTTAACAATAACCACTTCAATTTAGGAACAACTCCTCATAAAAAGGTTCAAGAGAAATTAATACATTTAGCACTGGTTCCAAAATTGAAAATAAAACCAGCTTGCTCAGCACTCAAGGGCTTCCGTTTTTCTTTGCAGTAGCTTCTTCCTAGTCTTCTCCACCTCAAAGCACTGGATGTTTGCCCCACTACATGCAGGAACATTTTCAGAGTCTATCATGACTACAAAGAGGCCAACTGTTTCTGTCAGTCTGTGGCTTTAGTATGTACAGTACGCAAACACAGAAAACACCAGACTTTAAGTAGTCAATGAACTTATTGTCATTGTACGCAAATATGTTCCTTTTCTCCTTACAGTTATAGCTTGACACTGTGACCAAAAATGAAATAAATTAAAACGTAGTGGCTTATATTTGACCTTGCATCTCCCATTAAAAAATACCCTGCACAAGAAATAATAAAACAAATTGCGAAAAAGTAGAAGAGAATCTGACTCGCCTAACAATTAGCAACAGCTTATTTAAAATGACAAGATGTGATGGTAGAAACTGTGCTCTGCCAAGTTAACCTTGTGTTATTTTTACATCAGTTTCCTTCCTGCCATTTGTCAACTGGACTACAGGCTGCCAACATGGGGACAGAAATCCCTTCACATCATCAGACCTCATTTCCAAATTTAGTGTTTATGGCACAGATGCGTAATTTACAATTGGTAAGCAAAACGAGGCAGTTCCACAAATGCTGCATCTTTGCAGCTACACCATTTGGTCTGGGTCTCTTCATGTTCCAACAGGTTTTTCAAAGTTGGTATAGAAATAACTAGTAAACTTTTTTGTTTCTATACTTTTAAAGCTTTTGTAAAGCAAACATACTCTCAAAGTAGTTGCCCAGTATCAAATTGACAGTCTCGTATTTAAAGACAATAAAAGAGAATCAATACTATTAATAAATACAAAAGTTCTCATGTCACTAATGTCAAATGTGGCATACCCGTAGCAGAAAACAAAATCTCTAGCTACTCCTGGTACTGACTGGGCTATACTAGGTCCTTCATATATGGAAAAGAAACTAGCCCCTCTGACAACAAAACAGTTCAATAACACCCCCTTCCCCCTCATAAGGAGCCCTAACTGTGCTACATTAAAATTATCAGAGGACTCTCCCCTAAATACTATGCTTTATCCACTAGAGAAAATGGAAATCCACCACAATTAACCTGCCATTCCAGAATCAAGCTGCGACCTACATCTGTGTTTTTGTCCTCCATGCCTATCTCCTGTCCTGTCCATAACAGTGTGAGAATATGAGAAGTGGTCTCAATAAATGGATAAAAAGGTCCCCACATCATAAATTTAGACACCTTGTAGTACATCAGTTGTAAAACCGCTAAGTTTGGACTGACGGGATCTGGACAATTCTTCAAAAGTCACTTGCCCTGTTTAAGGAATTCCACCAGAATCCCCCCTATTTTGTAAGCCTACCTATCCAGCACTGAGATAACATAGCGGACTGGTTCTTGGACTTCATTAATCATCAGTTTGCCCTAATGATTTCACTATAACTAGTAATTCTTTAGATCAATAAATGCATATGCTAAATAATTTAGATCAAAAGGGCAATAGCAGCTACAAACCAGCTTGGAAAAAATGGCCCCAGAAAGTTAAAGATGATGTGTAACACTTGGCAAGAAGCCCCTGCTACACTGAAAATTGAAAGCAGACAAGACTCTCAAACTTCATCAAACTAACGAGGACATCGTTCTTGTGGCTTCACCCAACCATCTCCTCGAGCCAATCTTATTCTCCATGGGGAGGAAAGGGCTGTTTTAAAGAGGGCAGACAATGCATTGCCAAACTAGAGATATGCTACCATCTCCCACACTGAGCTACAGGAATTCTGTTTAAAGTCTGTACTCAGAACAGATGATGCAGTATTTTAAGATTGCTAGTTTTACATGCAACTTTAAGTTATGAAGAGAACATAACCTAAGGAAAGAAATCTGCTCATGCACCACATGTCCCAAAACCGATCTGCTTGTCCCACCACCTACCTACTGACCAGCCAACCACCTCACCCTGAAACCAAGTTAAAACAAATCCATCAGCCAATCAACACCCATGCAGTCTCTTTCCCATTGGATGAAGCATAGGTAGAGTCAACATTAATTAATTACAGAACAGGTCATCACATTATCTTGGTTTCACATCATTCTGTCACTGCCCGTCAGCATACCAGTGTTGATACCAATAACATTATTTTTCTAATCAAAATATATCATGGTTTGAAGGACGTATCTTAACAATATATGAAACTTAGAATGAAAAAGTCTAATCTGAATGTATTCCCTTTCTCCTTTTTATATAACTCATTACATTAACTTTCTTTCCAACTGCACAGCTCTTAGTTGCCAAAAAGTTTAGCTGGGTCAGGGCAAAACTGTGACACCCTGTCATTCACTAAACAAATCAAGATCACTGCATTTGGATTAACCTATTTCACTGCAGGTGATAACAGCAAAAAATTGAACAAACCACCCAACACCAAAACAAATTTTGGTTACTCAAAACAACAACAAAATATTATCAGATATGCTGCACTACCCAGAATATCTCTTCACTGATTTTCACAATTCTAAACTATCAAAGCTGTCTAGCAGAAAAGTAATTTGAAAACACTGTCTTTGAGTTTTGAATCTTTAAGATGCACGGACTAGACATCTGAGAGATCCGAGATGAGAGTTTACTATTTTTTAAGTAAAACAAGATAACCTAACGCTGTAATATAGCACAGCTGCCAGTCAGCTACATAGCAGACACTAAAATTCTTTATATGCCACTGCAAATCTTTCCTATTAATAATAGCTGCAAACACAAGCAAGTCACAACAGCTCATCAGCACTTACTGTAGTATTTTCTTACATAAATATTATTCTGAAGCTGACATGAGAGCAAGAGCTTGGGAAAAAAAAGAGCCCAAAACAAAACAACAACAATCTTTCAACAGATTTAAAACAAAAAAAAAAGGCTTTTGATTTCTTATGTATTTTCACATGCATAAGGAGAGCCTGCATAAGGACAGTCTGAATAGGAGTTTTTGGTGGCGTTCTGAAGTTTTAGGGTGGTTTCTGTTGTTTTCAAAGTATTAGGAATACTAACCCACATTAGGAACCACAACAGGACTAAGCAGTTGTGCTCTTTAACTTGAAGAGGTTGATAGAGTCCTTCACAAATTATCTTTTTTTTTTCTTCGGAACTCTATTCAGCAATTGACATTAAGTAAATTCACACACCCCCCCCCCCAAAAAAAACAAACACAAAATTAAATATCATTAACTTTTAAACACCCCAATGCCTTCTCTTCATGACATTTTTGTATCTGCTGAATGTAAGAAAACGTTAAAGACAATGAAGTGCAAGACAATAAGAGTTTCAACTTTGGGCATTACATCACTTACACCTTTTACAAAAGCACCCCACATTCACATAAAAGCACACAGGGATGTCTGCTTCTCCTTCATTTCCAACAGAGAAAAAAAAGACTCAGCAACAATTTAATAAGCTGGAAAGACACCACCCATGGGTGGCAGTTTAAGTTCTGCTGACAGAGGTCCACAAAAGGTAGGTAAAAGGGAACTGCCAGGGAGCACAAGTAGTCCAGGTACCCTCCTCAAAATCTCCCCTGGTCCCACACGGCTTGGAAACTTTGCTCCTTCAGCTGATCACTGACATTCTTAGTTTAAACTAAGCTTCAACATTTTGTTATCATGGACAAAAAAAAAAAATCTTGCTAAATTTACACTAATTAGCTGAAAACACTGATGTTAAATAATACTTCAAGTATATTCCCATGATCTGGAAGTTTTCTAGTCGTTAAAATAAAAGACAAATTCTCCCCATAAGTTTCCTGTGCAACACATAACTTTCACAGAGAAGGATCTTTAGTGGCATTCAGTAAAAATTTGCATTCTTTATTGCGTGGCATTAACAATTTAATTTCTAGTAATGCTCACATGAGATTCTCTATTATATTTCATAGAGATAGAGCGAGGAAAGCACACCTCAGACACATACGCTGTTTCAGAGACAGCAGTTTACATTTTCTAATATTTTAACCTAAGCGCTGTTAAAAGTAAAAGCAAGAGTGACAAGATAAGGAGAGACCTTCTCGGTATGTTTTGAGAATCTGCATGAGTTTCGTTATGCTGTAACCATTTCCATACAGACCGCAACAGCAATTAAGAGGCACGCCTACAATGCTTTAAAACTGACACAGAAATAGACGTACCATTAGCACCTAAATTTACTCTATTAATTTTCTGGAGAAAAAAATGAATATGTTACTTATAATTAGTTATAGTAATTATATGTTACTTATACTTACTTATAATACTTACAAGCACAAATATGAAACTGGCATAATAGTATGACAAAACACCTGGAAGAGCTGACAGCCTTAATACCTATGCTTGATGTAATTTTGCATACATATCAACATAAGAAAAGAAATAAATCTATCATTAGCTACAAATCCCAGGGATTTGGGGTATGCAGGTAGGGAAAAGCACTGTAAGAACAAAGAAAAATGATTTATTTCCATCACTACAGCTTCATTTACTTTGATTTTCTCACTAAAGCATTTAAAAATATTCCTTTTCATGAAATAAAGATGTTAAAAAAACAATACATTTAGAATGTAAACATATTTATGCTCTTTAAATTATGCTAGAAAATTCCTCAACCAGTCTAGACAATTCTATCAGAACTTTCAAGATAAAATAATGAAGAGATGCTTCTTCATTTAAATTTCTATGCCAAGACCTCAATTCAGAAAGGCCTGTAATAAAACCCCTAGAGTATATTTTTCTTCATAAATCAGTAAGAACAAATTCCAAAGGCAGCTGACACCCCCATCATTAAAACAAACTTTCATTTTTTTAATTTCATATTGGATTCTTAATCAAATGTAATGAAAAGTTATGATGAGACAACCCTTTTTTTTCCAATTACAGCAAACTAATTGAAAATAGTTCTCTTCTGCTGAGCTTGTGCCTATCACAGCAGAGTAAAACAGATCACACAAAAAAATCACCCCAATGGCTGTATCATTCACAGAGTAGGAAACTAACCAATACTGAAATGATTTTTTAATCCACTCTGTGTAAATATATGTGAAACTAAATATCACGTGTAACTTCCAAGCGACAAGTTACTGATAGATACCACACACATCAAATTTGATTAGGCGAAGTCAACCTTAAGATTAAGTTTTAAAGACACCAAAGCATGTATGCAGTCATTTTCAGCTTTAAGACTCAATTCTCCGAGACAGATGATAATTTGACAAAAACATTATGGGAAATACCTTTTGAAATTACTCTTAGAGGTGCCTTTGTCCCATATATATTTTTATATATATGTGTTCATGTTTCATAATGAACAAAACCTTTTTTTCCTAAACACAGCTTTCCCCTATAAAACAATGTTAAAATAAAGCTCTGTCCACCCATTACCATAATAAAAGTAGCATTACTGGAAAAACTTTGATCACAGGTCAAATGCAAATTTTGTCACAGAACGTCGTTCTTCTACTAACTTATCAAAAGAAATAGAGGAAATCACCAGGCTGGAGCAGATCTGAAGTTCACCTATTCCAACATCCCGCCTCTGACTGGTTTCCAGTGTCAAATGGGACAGAGACGAGTATTGGAAGACTTCTGCCAGGTCATTTACTTTCTCCTGCCTTAGCAACATCTCAGCAGTAACTGATTGGGCCTAAAAAACAAACATCTATGTTTCCCTTCCAAAATCAGTATTACAAATAAGCTGCAGTAATTCTGTCTGATTTTGCCCTCCATAGAAATCTAAGTCTTTTTGAAGCTTGCTACATTCCTGGTTTCAGCAATGTAAACCAGCATGGAATCCCCGTGTCTAATTTCTTTATCTTTTAATCTCATTTCATATGCTTTTGCTCTTCTATTAGAAGACAGAGGAAAATAACCTTCCTGTCTATTTTCTCTAGGGAACAAAACAATAAGGAAAATAAATAGTGTATTTTCTGAAGGAAACAATCCCCGTGTCTTCACATGAGGACTCATCCAGTTTATTTTTAGTTTCCATCTCTCCTCTCCAAAAATCTACCTACTTCTCCAATATTATTTCTGAGATAAAGTGGACAGCATTACACAAAATTTGATGGACAAGACATTACATTAGATGTTTCTAAGTTAAGCCTTTTTGTCAATCACATGCCAGAAAAACCTACTCCCCTTTCGTTTTCAGAATCGGAAGACTTATCATCATAGCAATTTCCTCAATGAACACAAGGCCAGTAAGGAATAAGTTTCTTCGTTACTTTCAAAGTAAACTTTGCAGCAGAATATTAATTGTTAAATATCTGTCCTGTTAGCAAATACATTTGTCAAGTGTCTTTCTAGAAGCCAGTACTTCCATATTAACCTGGGCTACCTGAAGTCAATGACAAAACTCCCACTGAATTCAGCAGAACAAGTTCAAATTTGAATCCTGCAATGCAGGAAGAAATCTCTTTGGGGAATCTGGAAGAAAACAACAGTGACTGCAAAAGCCAGATTGCTGCAAAGCACTTCGGTGGGGGTTTGCTTCATCACACTTAGCCCAGCCAGTAAACGTGGCATTCCCCATTCTCATGCTTACTGTCAGTAAAGAACAATTTTGAAAGCAACCTGCATTCTATAAAAAGACAGAATATTGTATTCTTTATGGAGAAATAAACTCTAAGAGTTTGTTATTAATCAATGCTCCTGCTGAGCAACTTGAAACAAGCAACAAGCTTTGCTTCTGTCATTAATCTGACTAGTTTTTAGATAGAGAAGAGCACAACCTTGCAAAGGAATGCATACAGCTCTGCAGAGAGCTGCACTCCTTTATAGGAAACATTTTAAGGTTCTTTCTTTTGAAGCCACATGATTTACTTAAGTTGCCTTTTCTAAATTCCCGATAGGAGAATCTGAAGACTAGGAATATTTTGGCTAATGCCCAGGGATTTCTAACTGTTGTTCCTATTATGCTTTTACTAAACTACTTTTTCTTTCCTTTCTGATACCACAGATGTGGGTTTGTTGATTTTTTGTTGTTGTTATTTGCTTGTTTTGCTTTTTAAAAAATGCTTCAGCATATCAAGAAGATATTTCTCCTCCCTGCCTCCTGTGTGTAGGAACTGTGTGCTTTAAAGCCCTGTCGAGATTTGCAGGCATAAATGTCAACTACAATAGTCAAACCTTTTAACATATTTATTACTTCACTCCTGATATTTTTCCACTCTGTGGAATTAATTCCATAACTTGAAGTGCCACTTATTAAAAAGCCAAGACATGGTAAAGAGCCTGCTACCATCATCATTTCCTTTAGAGAAATACAGTGATTTCACTCCTCACAGCATAATCAAGTTTAATCAACGTTGTGGCTCTTGCTCTGTGTAGGTATTAATCATTCATAAGTCCTTGGATTCTATTGCTCACTTTGTAGGTCATTTCCATAGGCATTCCTGTGCCACTTGATGAGACATGATGTACAGCGGTCACTCCTGGAATAAACTGATATGGAAAGTGATGTGGAAAAGGGGTATAGAAAGAAAATAAGGAGGATATCCAGTCCCAAAGAGATATAAAGCAGGTGGGTATGTGTGTATGTGGAAGACGGGAAGAAGAAAAATACTTGCATATGTACAAGCCAGGACTGGACAAAAGGATTTCCATGCGATGCTCAGAATTCAAGTAAAATTTAGTCTGTAAGCAAGTTTAATTTGAAAGAACACAAAAAAGCACACTCTTCTGATATATCACCTCAAGATAAACTTGCTTAAGCCTAGGAGCATGAGTTTAATACCTCTCCAAAATCACCATCATTAATAAGACTGACGTTGAATATTCATGATAGTCGCAACTGCCCAATTCTATTTCAAATGCTGTTATGTTCTTGGCCTCAATTATCTCCTGTGACAATAAGTTCCACAGACTAATTATATGTGTGAAAGACATATATAACACTGCCCTTTTTCTTACTCTTATATTTGCCACCTTTGATTTCAATAGAACATATCTCTTTGTTCTTCTGTTATGAGAAAAAGAAAACAGATGTTTCCAATTTATTTTTTTACACTAGATTCATGCTGCACTGAATACTAACAGTTAAACAAATGGCTAAGGTATTTTATCCTGGCTGTGTTCTTCTAGACAGAGCAAACCTGCCTGCCTACTAGGAGAATCAGAGAAAGATGAATAAGCAAAGTAATTAAAGAAACTCAAACTTCACGAACTCTAAGTGAAAATCTTATGAGAGAGCAAGAGAAAATAACTACTACAAGCACTAAAAAATGGTCCCCTATTCAATGTTATTACACCCATATCAGAAGAAAAAAAAACAACAATAAACAAACCACAAACTCTAAATAAATGAAATAAAGCATGTACGGCTGAAGATGCTAGTGAAGGAGAGGGGCAATATAAAAAGCAGAAGAATAGAAGCTATCATGTATTGTCACCCAAACCTCTGCTATCACAAATACTTGGTATGCTACTTTAAACCTCATCGCGGAAGTACTTAAGAGCCAACAGTTCCAATCTACTTTGTGAGCATAAGCAAGTTTTCAGGTACCAATACCTGGATCATGGATGAATGGCTTAAAAGGAATAGATGACACAGTTTCGCAATAACATTTCTCAGCACTTGCAGGAAGAGTATACCTCTATATTTGTATATAACTACCATTACCTGGGTTAAAGCTGCACCAAACACAAGCATGGCTTCAACAAAAGCATTTCATAAAATAGAGCTATTTCATAAAATAGGGATCTCTGTGTACAGACATTAGATTTATAAAAGCAGTGGGAGCAGATTTCAGAAGGACTTCAGATTACAGGCTGATGGCATTGGTGTTACAATTTCAGCAAAAATCTTTTTTTTATGTAGTTATTGCAGGACAGAAAAGGAAAATTCAGAGAAACTACAGAGCTTTTGCATTACCTCAGCTATAGGATTGATCACTAGATACAAAGGTTATCCACCCCAGACCCTGCATGTGGCTTACACAGCCGAATTCCAACTTCCTTCACCATCCAATAACTGAGACACTGCTGTAGTTAGCTGCATCCAAACTAGCATCAAATCATCCAAATAAAATCACAGAATGCAGGGAAAAAATCAGCTTCTGAAGTCTGGCAGTTTCTGTATGAAATCTTAGCCACCTGTCAAGTATTCACAGAGCATACTCAAAAGACACTTGCATGACTTTGGCTCAACCTCTCTTCCAGGCTATGGGCACTGAAAATCACAACAAGATAATAATTCAGAAGGACAAATACAAAACCAACTGATCCAAGAAGTCAAAGATCACAGTCTCTTTATGTTATGCTACTTAAATGAAGACTATGGCCTCTTCATTTTGAGTAATTTTGTTGTTCTTATGTTTAATAGAAACAACACTATACTTGCGGAAAAATATGCTTACATAGCAATACTTCATTTTGCAGTATCATGAGATCTTTACATCAGCACCATTAATACGCATTAGTTACAGGTGAAAAGGCATCAGCTATTTGTGACCAGCTTTCAGGACCTGAAAACAAACTTCTGGAGAAGAGAAATTCTTGACAATACAAGCCATTTGAATCAGCTGTTTTTAAAAGATGTTTTTTCAACAATGTAACAGTTTGTGAAAGAAATAAAGCCTTCTTACACAGTGAAGCGGCTTGTTTTTCCAAGTCAAAGCCGTGCAAAAGACTGGTGGAGAGCCACCAGTCTGCTATGGTTAGCTGAGAGCACAATTAGTTCTTACTTGCTGCTAGAAGGATTGGATGGAAAAAGGAAACCCAGGTGGGTGAAGTACAAAATGAGGTGTCCTAACTGACTATGATGACATTCAGACCGAGTTTTTGGAAAATGTTTCTTTTAACAAACTTGGGTAAAAAAAAAAGGAGACTGTTATATCTAGTTCCAATCATAAGCACACTATTTCATACATTAAATCTCAGTATATATGCATGTGTGTATGAACATGAAAATGTGTATAAACACAGAGACAAAACCTGTACCCCTCTAAGTGTACTAACTCAGTTCAGTGGTAGTTAAAATGAGCAGCTGCTCCTACCATAATAACACTGCAGAAGCACAAAAAGACCACCTAGGATTGATCAAATGGAATTAGCCCACACCAGCTCCTTTGCTTAGATATTCATTCTGATCACGCACACTCTTACACAGTCTTCCATAATGACAGATCTAGAACTATATTATCATTTTGTAGCAAATTATTTTTGCTACAAATTGGTGACAAGAATATACAATATCTCAGTACTGATCCCAGCTAACACCTTTTGCTCTCAGTCACAACAGTAAGTTTGGCTTTACTCTTTATACCACTGGGATTAACTCTGGCAAGTCAGCATTATCCTTGGATCCCTGGAGTCTGTTTTGCCTACACTTAAGAGACTTTCCCGTGTGCTTCTCCTGGGTGATGCAATGTTCAGAGTTTAAGAAAATGCGTATTCTGCCAGCTTTTGCAAGTCAAGCTAAATGCTGAAGAAAAGGAAAGTTGATCTTCCAGTAATTCTTTTCTATATAGCTGTTTTGGCACACTTGGGATGGGAAAAGTAAAGAAAAAATAACCCTTTACTTTCTCAGAAACACAATGTCACTCTGGTAAGTGCATGCAAAAGGAGTGTTTGCGCACACATGCATACTCTAAACACACTGATAAGAACAAACAAATCTGCTGCAACACTGTTCCCTTAGAGCTCTTGTACAGATAATATCTAGTGGTTTTAAAATTTGTAAATTATTATTAATTACCTCAAAATGAAATAGTGGGTAAAATAAAAATCAAGCTAAAAATCTCCATTTATTTCAAACTAGAAGTCTCACAGCTATATCATATTCTCATTCTTCTTGATAATTCACCTACCGCAAAACACAAAGAGAGGCGCTATTTAGAGCCCTCCTTAATGTAAAAGATTTACCTTAACTGCTGGCAAAATCCAAGTACACATTCCCCTCCTGAGCATCTTTTCATCTTTATAGTTTGTTTCTGTTCCTTTATCCAAGCAGAGCAGACCCCCAACAAGTACATGTGCCTCTCCAGCATAAGTTACAGAGGAAGGCAGCTCTGGCGCAGTGGCGACTGACTTCAGGTACCTTTCTGAATAGAGTGGAAAGCAGGATCGAAGCTATGTAAGCTCCCATGAAAGCAGAAAAATAGCTTAAACTAAGAAAAATCTACCCATTAAAAATCTCTTTGCAGCTGCGACCATCATGGATAAAAAGTTGTGAGAGGCTGCCCAGTGGCTATTATGCTGGTTTTACACACTTTTCCCATTAGGGTGAAGAATGGTCAAGAGACTCATCATCTCAACAAGTACTCTTACTGTAAACATCCAGTGTTGAAAGTCAGGCCCTTAATAAATATATGCATTTAATGATTTTACTCCTGAGACATGCAGTTCTACTGCATACCAAAAGAGGTACAGATGAATAAAAAATAGGATAATTTAAGCCCTTGTTTTCTTCAGTACTACTTGTGAAGAGAAACTTGAACACATAAAATAAATCGCGTTTCATTATCCTGTGATGGTGCTAAGGATGCACATGGGATTGACTCCCTACTGGCATGCAAGTATTAAAAAAACAAAACAATTCAACAGACCTCCTCTCATCTAGATCAGTGTTCTGCACATGCCTTTATCTTTTTCATTTCTTTGTTCGCTATATGCTCACTTGCTCTACAATTGAAGTTTCTCAGAGTCAGAGGAGTGCAACAGTCAAACCAATGCACAGAGAAGACAAAACATCCAAACTTCCCCCCAATAAACACCAACCCAGCACAGCATGCCCTAGCCTTTCTTATATTGTGAAACAGGATAATAAATATGAATAAGGAAGCAACGTGAATCTGTGCATGGCATTATTATTATTATTTTTAAGCGAACAGTCTATATGTTTGCTTTTCATTAGCTCCCTGTGGTGGCAAAACTATAAACATAAAAGTCAGAGACATAAAGGGAAAAAATGAAGTAGCCAATAGCAAAGATTTCAAATACACTTACACAACCACACTGTTTGTTTTACAGCTGCTTTACATAACAATAAAAATTGAATACACTGTGGAGTTTCGGCAGTATGTAAACAGAGAGCATCAAATGGCAGTAACAGAGTAATCACAAATGATCTCTTTGGAACAATTAAGCGATTTTAGAAGTACCACTATGTCCAACAGTTAATGAGTCCAAAGAGACAGAAAGGTCAAATGTGTGAGCTTCTCCCTAATGATCAGAGATCACATATATGACCCTTTGGAAGAGAGGATAACTTCATAATCACATTATATAACCCCTACCAGAGAATAACCCTTTATAAAACGTAGCATGCTAAACAAAACAAAACAAAATCTTTCCTTCAGAAGCCCAAAGCAAGATGCACTCTTCCATCCAGCTGCCTCAGCATAATTAATATATGAAAAAAAGAAAACACGCTTACCCTCTTCCTGAATAACCAGATGAGAAAAAGCAAATCACTGGCTATACATAAAACAATAAGGTGCTCACACAGTTCACTAAAGAGCTTGGCACTTTTTAGGAAAGAATGGGTAAATAACACATACCATACATTAAAACCCACAGCTCTTCTAGTGACCTTGAGCACTGGTAGTAAGAACAGGGACATACAAAACCACTTATTTCTGGACACAGTTCATTCACTATCTCCAGCAAGGGCTGAAATTTAGCACTTGACCTAGTGTGTCATTAGGATATGACACATTAGCTTCCAGGAAAGCCAAGCTAAGCAAACATCACAGTTCCATTGCTATTTTAATATCCAGAAAATGAGATTCTGCCTCTGAAAAGAAACCATTTGCTAAAACAGCAACCAGATGACTTTCCAGATGTGTTATTCAACGTGACAAATGACAGGAATATTAGTAAAAATACTGACCAAAGAATCTTGCATTTGTCTGCTGCACAGCTGCCTGCTGTGTAAACATTCATACAGGCTCACCTACTGCATGGTGTCAAATGTCTTTATAACCACAAAGTGAAGTTAAGATGCATCCCCTTGACTAGAAACCATTCAAGATAATAAAATACACTTTTCCAATGACCAATGAGCACCACTTAAAGACAACAACTGTCAATTCTTATACATACCTTGAACACAGAATTATCCCAATTGCCCATATAAGTACTTTAAAAACACTTTCTTCCTTTCATCAAGTTCCTCTGATTCATGATCTGAATACTTCAGCAAGTGAAAAAAGGAATCTATATACACATCCGGTAGTTTAGCTGATCGCTGCTACTTCACTTGCAAGTAAATAAAATAATAATGGGTTTGTCTGTTTATTTTTTAATCCTTCATAAACATTTGTTTTCTGTCAACAGGACAAGCTTTTTACTTAACTTTCCAGGCACAGGCTGCAGACTGATGTAATGTAATGACTCACTGCTGAAGGACCAGTGCAGCCATCAGGAAAGAGAAAGGGCCAGAACCTGTCCATCTCAGCAGGATAAGGAGGCAGAAGACACTAGCACCGCTTCTCACAAGCCTGTGATGGTTTGCAGTAAAAGGCCTAGCACCACGGGCCAGAATAGGCACACTAGACCTCTTTTTCAGAGCTTTCACTAAACCAGTGACTTGGACTGTGATGAAGAGGGAGCCTAGGAATGAAGTGCAGAGGAAGCTGAGAATCTGTGCAAGAAACTGGTAGGTTTACTATTGAAAGGGATATGGCAAAATGCATTTTTTCCCCCGTTGTTATCAGCTCTTAAGGATCACATCTAACCCCACCCTATATTTACACTCTTTCCTACTGTGTCACAGTTCAGCCATCAACTCTAGCTCCATCCTGTTTTTCCCATTCATTCTGAACCAATGAAGACCCCTGCAAATAGAAAAGACTTCACTAGGTAACAGACAAGTCTTTCTCAGATCCAGACCCCAACCAGCACTCATTCCTTACGTCTCTTTAAGCCAAGCTGTGAATCGCTAACGATTCCCATCCAGTTGTTCAGCCAGCAGTGTCACAGGTCCATTCACCCTCAGCCCTTTCCTTTGCTGCTACAGGTTATGGCTGGACCCTGGCAGTTCACTGCATCCCCATTGCAAAGTGTTACCATATAAAGGCTCAACTACTCAACTCCTATTCTTCACTCTTTCCTGACAAAATACAGCGCTAGTTATTAAAGACGCCCTGAACAGCTAGTTCTATGCTACTTAGCACTGCAGTGAAACATGCACCTGAGCAATCTCAATGCTAAATTATTTGTCTGAACTTTACATCCCCTCATAAATAAGACTCTACTAGGAAAAGCAAAGCAAGAATCCTTGTGAAGAAATGTATAAAGTACAGCTTGCACCATCTACAGATTAGAAAATTTGCATTTTGTGTGGGAAAAACAATGTACAAGACATACCTGATACATTACAAAACCTCAAAAGTAACATAATATTTACAGTCATTAGGAGTTAAGTATAGACACTGAATACTAAGTACTTTAAATCAGAATGTCTCAGCACATGCAATAGCTCTGCAATTTAACTAATATTTCCCTAACAAATAGTTACAGCCCTCCTAGTTATTGAGGTGGAAGGTGAAACAGGAGCACAATGACAGCAAAGCAAGAGATTAGCTGTTGGACACCTTTATTATTTCTCTGCCACTATTCAGGAAAAAAAACCAAAACAAACACCGCAGCACTAATATATCTCCAAACACATTATCCTATTACAATGTAGTAGTATCACAACATAACAACTGTGATAACCTTGATGTGCATAAAACCGAAAAATCACCAAATCACATATTCAAGGTAATACAATAGCTGCTGAATAAAACAACTCACTTATTTACCTCAATCAGATAAGGGGGAAAAAAAAAGCAATGTCACAACATAAGCAGAACTTCATTTTTTGGGGAAGAAGGGATAGGGAGACATCTAGAAGCCCAAGGACTAAACTTGTTTTATTATTAAAGAACATTTAAACATAGCTAGAATTTACATACCATTTTGCAAACAGACAAAAATGTAAGAAGTTCTTTGCCCTGAAAATTTTACAGTAATAAATTCAGCAAGACCAATGCATGAAGGTTAACTCTTCACAGAAGCAAGAAGTGGCTGAGTGACAGGATACGAGGGCTTGCTTTAGATGGCAAAACATAAAAAGAAGAGGGAGGAACTGTTCCATAAAGGGCAGAAGTTGAAACACTTTACGTGGCTAAAAGCAATGTCAAGTGGAACAAGGAAACAGAAAAGTAACCAAAGTTAGTGGACTGTAATGAGAGATAACAGGGTGGAGAAAGGAGGTAATTTTGTGGGGACTCCACACAGAATGTAGAAGGATTACTTGGGGTCATCTAATTCAGTACCCTGCTCCTGGCAGCAGTAAGAGCAGACACTCCTCAGAACACATGACTGTGGCCCCTACCTGCAGTCCATTCCACTTGTACTCACACAGCATTCACAGCCACTGGATTAGGTATGCTAAAGGGTACAGCCCTGACTTTCCTCTTTAGGTCTGTTTACGGACCTGTGCCTCTTGTATTTGTTCAGCCCGTTTTCGAGCGTGATGATACTATCTGCCTCCACAGCTTCCAGAACTCCACTGCCTACTGGGTAGGAGGACTTAATCTGTTTTAAAATGATTTCTTAACAGTTTCAGTGAATATCACTGTTTCTAGTACTATGGAATTCACTCAATAAGAATTCTTGTTCTGATTCTCTTCCAGTTACTATAAAAGTAAGGCATGCTCCTTTGGGAAATGCAGGTTCACAGAGCCTTCAACAAATTGAATTTGCAACTCCCTATTTGATTGACTGAGTTTCAAGAAATTTTTACACTTTTCTACCCTGTCTTCCTTGCTTACTTTTTTTGTCTCCCCTTTCCGCCCCCTCCCTCAATTTCTACCGCTGCCTTTCTCTCCCTCTGCTCCTTTATGGCTGTTATTCCCCCAGTTTTCTTTGCCTACTCCTCATACCTTGCTCATGCACTTCTAAAGATATAGGGGGACAATCCACGAGTCAAGATCCACATGAGTGGCTCATGAAACGGTTCAAGGAGGCCGGCAAGGATACAGTTGGACACCTGCTACATGTATTACTACCATATGAATATTTGGTCTCCCAGGTGGGGTGTGAACAGCACAGCAAAACCTATTGTTGCATGCTCACCTGTTTTAAAAATTCACTCATGCCCAAGTGGAGGCTGGCCCTACCCATTCAAGAGCAGAATGCCCAGTCTCTTCTGTTTCTTAGAGAAGTCGATAAGAAAGTGGAGATGAATTGCTGAAGCAGACAAAGAATCAGCTTGTCCCTGCTTCCACCTTTGCTGCAACTTTTTCAGCAATCAGTACAAGATTGTCTCAGCCACCCTGATGGTTCATCTGTCTCTGCTGCCCCTTACATTCAACATCAATTCTTTGCACAATCTTGCTGTCTGCAGGAACACAATACCCTTCTGCCTTGAGTAGTTTTATGTCTTTTTCCATTCCTCACCTGCTACTCATTCATTCCCAGTCTTACCATTGCTTGCAATCTGATTAACCCAAGAGTGAGGGGATGGAAACAATTGGAGAAGTGCTATTCTAAAGAAGGTAGTAAAATTTCACTAGAGACTTCAATCCTGGGATGCAACTAAAAGACAAGCAGCAGGGCAGCTGAAGGCCCGACAGTAGTTACTTTCAAAACCTACATCTCCCTGGTCACTCTTGTTGCTATTATACATTTTCTTGCCCAATTTCTAGATCACAAGGTTGCTGTTGCAGTTTGATTTGAAGAAGGAAGGGAAGTATAACCACAGCTTTAATATAATGGAGAACATCAGTCAGATTAATGATATTCTGAGATTTTATTTGGCACAGGTACTTAAAGCCTTCAGTTTTTTCCCTTTCTCCCACAGACCCCCAGGCGAGGAGGAGACAGCAGCTTGCCCAGGTGGCCAGGAAGGCCAATAGCATCCTGACCTGTTATCAAAAATAGTGTAGCCAGTAGGATCAGGGAAGTGACCATCCCCCTGCACTCTGCACTGGTGAGGCCACACCCCTCACTACAAGAAAAACATTTTGGTGCTGGAGTGTGTACAGAGAAGGGCAGCGAGGCTGGTGAAGGGTCTGGAGAACAAGTCTTATGAGGAGCAGTTGAGGAAACTGGGGCTGTTTAGTCTGGAGAAAAGGAGACTCAGGGGAAACCTTATCATTCTCTACAACTGCCTGAAAGGAGGCTGTAATGAGGTCTGTGTTGGTTTCCCGTCCCAAGCAGTGATAGGACAAGGGGAAATGGACTCAAGTTGCGCCCAGGGAGGTTGAGACTGGATACTACATTTTTTTTAACAGAAAGGGTTGTCAAGCATTGGAACAGGCTGGCCAGGGAAGTGTTTGAGTCACCATCCCTGAGAGGTATTTAGAAGATGTGTAGGGGTGGTGCTTAGGGAGGTAGTTTAGCATTTGAATTAGCAGTGTTAGGTTAATGGTTGGACTCGATCTTAAAGGTCTTTCCAAACTAAACGATTCTATGGTAAGTGTAAATAGGCACAAATACTTTTACCAGAAGCCAAAGAAATACAAAATATGACGAGATTCTCAAATTAAGAATTACTTCATCAAACACAAAACTAAACAATTCTTATTGATAATCCACTTACAAGGAAGTCAAGGAGGACACCACCGATAAATGCTTGCATGCATCACCTAATTTATCTCCTTTAAAAAGGTTACCAAGACATATAGGAAATAATGTGCAAATACAGTACTAAAACAATCAGTTTGATTGATTAGAAACTTCTGATGAAATGACCTTTTGTGGTACACTACAGTATTGATATAATTACTTTGAAACTACGTTACTACAACAGCAGCATTTTAGCAATCTCTCAAAACCATGTGCAACTGCTTTAATGAAATATACTGCACTTCCTCCACCATTTATAGGCCACTTCTCAGAGCAGTCTACACTTGTTCAGAATACAAAATAACACACTGAAACTTTCTAGAAGTTGTCCACTTGAAAACTGCAAACATATGACAGATCCGTAACAGTCATCACCTAAATTTGCACCTTAAAATGTCAGTGAAGATACTCAAGCTGCATGTAAAAGCTTTGAGACAACTACCCTGGCAAGCTTCCTTGTGTAACAATCACCAATACCCTGAAGCTTTGCTGTTGTCTCCAAAAACTCTGACAAAGTTGAGTCCATAATAGAAGTATTTTTCTTCTATTCGTCAATTTGTCTATCATGAAAGGACACCTTCATCTTCAGAATTTTTAATGCTTGCGGGCCTTTTCATTCCTGTGTGCAACTCTGTAGGATCCTAGGCATCAAAATAAAAGAAGAAAAGAAAAAAAGACCCCAAGACCCCTCTCCTTAACAGACACTGAAATTAGCTTCAATGGCAAAAATCTATTGCTCAGATACCCATAACAGAAATAGAAATAAATATCAGCAGTCCACCTGCCCCAAGAATCATGACCCCTCCAGCTCACAGCATTTACTATTGCTTTTACAATTCTCGGCAGTAATTCAAGATTCTCTGTGTTTCCAGCGAGTCCATCAGACCCAGAGGGAAAAATGAGAAATGTGATTCTCTAATTGCTTAAATAATAATTTACACTAATACAAAGAAAAAGCAAAATACATGTAACATGCTGATTTGATTTACACTCACTTTTCACTGTAAAAGTTGAAGCCCCTGTAGGAATCAAGCCCTGAATTCTTCACTGATTCACAGAAATATGAAAGCAATGAAATTTAACAGGATTCTACATCATTAATTGTATCTCTTCAATCCAATGATTTTGTATTTTCACCAAACCAAATGAACTGCTAAAACTTGGCCTGGGCCCAGCTCTCAAAGCAGCTCAGCTTCATCTTAACTGATCTATGTTTTCAGTTGTGAAATCACAGAAGAGACTGGAGGAAGCGCGGGGAATCAAACACTACATCTGCCCTAAGCTACAATCTGCATGTCCCACTCCCCTTTTCGTCCTCATCCCCCATCCCAGAGAGTCCAGGCTAATACAGAACACTGCATTTTCAATGCTGCAGTTAAGCGCACAGATCTATGATATATTCTCCTGCTAATGTCAATTAGCTCCTCACACACAGAAAATATATACTAATACATATCTATTAAATGCACTGTAGTAATCATTATGCATTCCACAAATGCCTTGAAAGACCAATTGCATGTTGCTGAAATTTGCAAACTGGCAAGAGAAACAAGAAAGACTCTTTGAATTCCAGAGTGTACAGTGTTTATTTTGACAGTTGTAGTTTATTTATAGTACTTGACAAAACATGTTCCCTAGTTCCTCTTGTAAAATACCTAAGTCGGTATTTAGACCTCCACTGTTAAGCCTCAGAGGGCAAAATAAGTATAAACTTATTTCATTCAAATAAATGTACAGATTGGCAAGATTCTACTATAATGACTACATTACATCATTAATTTAACTTAGTTTAAAGCACTTTGGTGGAGAAAACATAGCCTTTAACTTTGTATGTGGTATGCAAGTCTGCACAGATGTGCAATAACCTCTTCATATAAAAAGATATCTTTTTGCTACGTACATTAAACACTTTTAGAGAGGTGCTCTATGGAAGGCTGGTCTGTCACATACAATTAAAGAAGAGGGCAGGCAGAGGCTGCAGAGGTTTTGCTACGTAGTTAATCATCAGTAACATTAATCAACAACATAATTTGTACCATCGCAGGTGAGCTCTGCCTCTATTTCCAGAAAAGCCCCTTCGCCAGCAGGGCCAAAGTTAATGTCTTGTCAGACAGCATCTTCAGAAATCACAAATCTCCCTTCCACTAGGAACCAGCCCTCACTGAAATCCTCAAACACAAAACTGCCCCCTAGCGCTTGCTGAATCCCCCAGACCAGCCAGTTCTCCGTGTATTATTTTATCTTCATATAAAAAGACAAAATAGATTCAAGTCCTTAATGTACACATACTCCACAGAGTGTTTCTCATTTATGTCTATAAAAAGTACCATAAAACACATCATGAATATTTCTTATAACAAAACCAGACATATAATCCTCTGCTACACACATATCCAATATAAAAATCTAGACAAGCAGAGCTGGAACACAGCAGAAACAAAACCAAATTAAATACTGCATAACCAAGAGGAAATATTAGAATTTGTCAGATAAAACACATACTCGCTGTCATAAACACAGTTGCACAGTGCCCTCCAAGGGCAGCAAAGCTGAAAGTCAAATAATAAAATTAAGAGGTGTACAAGAGAGTGTGCACAGAAGGGATTTCAATCCTCTTTGTTCTTAGCCATGATACAATTTCACAGCCGCTCTCAAGATTCATCGTTCTGATGTTTGGCATGCAAGAGCACAGAATGCAGTTCATTTGGGAATTACTGAGCCAGGATGTGCCAAACAAAATCTACCACAGCATCAACCAGCTCCTGCCACAGCATCTGAGCAGCCTGGCCATCAAAATGTTTCTGATTTTTAGAGGGAGACAAATAAATTCACCAAGCAATATCTTCAGAAAGGTGAATTCCTGTAATGTTAACTAATCAATCCACAGTAAAGAAGCTGCTCCTGTGCAGCTATTGTCTGAGTATGTCAGGCAGAGGACTTCACCTGCAGGAGCTGCTACCTACACATACTTCAAATTCACCAAGTGCAGAAAAGGTATTTTTTTATGGTTCACAAGTCAGACCATACACAGCTGTGGAGCATCTCTAAATTAGTTAAGACACTGTTTCAAAAGGAAAAGTTATTTCTCCAGGGATCACGTGCCAAGCAAAGATGAGAGGGAATGCTGAACCACTGGTAGTTTATATGACAAAAGATATTTTTTCAGCTACACACAGCACTTATTATGAAGGTCCTTCCTATCCAATGGCTGGAAACTTCTCACAGAAAGCAATCCCATTTAGGAGCAACACTACGGGGCGGGAGGGAAGGGGAAGAAGTGCTAAACCCACTTTTGTAAGCTGATAATTTTCAACAAACCTGATTTGCATTTTTATTTCTACAACAAAGTAAAACCCAGCATTTGTATCATTCTTGATCTAATAATTCGACTGTGCACATTAAAAAAAATTCATATTGAAATTAAGCTTTTTAATTAGAAAATGTAAGACCATAAAGTTTATGTTTATAGCTATGTTTAGGAAGGGCTCTACTAAGTGTGAAAATAATAAAAACAACACTAATATTATAGTTGAACAGTGTCAACCCATCCTTAGATAATAAACTAGACTGAAAAGCAAAAGCACCTAAAGGATTATTGAAGATAAATTTGCAAAAAATACCAAGTGCCATAAAAACAAATGTCAGACTTACACGGCATTTAGATGAATTATATTAATTATAATATGAAAATTATGCAGCCTTTGAGCCACACGTTTTCTGCAGATTTCTCTCTAACCAAGAAATTTTAATTCCACATTGCAAAGTTTTGAAAACTACACATATTCCACATATTATAGTGGAAAGCATTTTTCCCTACCACCTATACTGAGAGATATATTTATGAAGTGCTGACAGTTAACTTTCACAAGACTCCCAGGGAGCTCTGGTCCTTATTCCATGAATTTACAAAAAATGAGCTGAAGGAGCCAGGAAACACAACAGTATTTTATTATTATTTAAATAATGAATGTGTGATAGCATTTCACTCTGAAGCAATGGTAAGCCTTGCAGGCAAATACCTCCTTGAAAATTATTTTTGTTTAAATAACAGCTGGTCTCGCCCATATGGACTTCAATGAGCCAAGTGCAGACAAACTTGCTTCGGTTTGGGTAAGAAAGATTAAAAAACATTAATTCTAGTTAATATCAATTTTGTTCCCTCAACACAAATGTGAAAAATAACATTAAATTACCCTGCTTACATACAGTCAATACACCCAATAAAGCACAAATTCAAAGCCCTGCTCATAACGCAACCAACACACACAGCTCCAGCAGAACAGCTCAGCTGCAAGTTAGACTGAAACAAAGAAGATTTACATTCATTTCTCCACTCTGCCACAGACTTCCTGTATGACCTTGGACGAGTCATTTGGATTCTGTGTGCTGCAAGTCCCCATTCCTAAAATAGGGAAAAACATTTATTTCATAACCTCCCAACAATTAGCAGATTTACTATCCAGAGATGCTTAGATACACAGATCAAATACACGACAAAGAGAATAAACAGCACTTACAGCTTTAATTAACTCCTCTTAAAGCTTTGGAAACTTTGTCATAGCGACAGAAGGAAAGCTTTGGCACAATACTCACAAGCGTTATCTACCAAAAAAAGATCAGGTCTGCCTATGTAGGAAGATGGAACAGTATTTTGACATCAGCGAACAGTCATAGACACAGACTTACATGACCCAAAGCACAGATATTACACACTCCTCTGTCTCCAACATATACAGAAGACCAAAAGCCCAAAGTATCTAGGTACCTTCTTTGAGTCCTAAAACAATGAGCTGTAACTTTCTAATATAAGACAAAGTAGGAGAAAACATCACTAGGTACTCTCTAAAAAGATTTAAAATGCTTTAGGTCCAAACAGTTATTCTCCAATTCCTACTAACCACTAGACACCTTTTGAACTTGAGAGCCACATTTAAATTTCATAACTCAATGTTAATACCAGAAGTCAAATCACCTTGTGGACAACAGAAATTAAAGATCTCTAGCCTACCAAAAACAATGAAAAGGAGCAAGAACCATTCAGAAATAGCTGAATGCCACATATACACTACGCTAGGACACTCATGAGGACAGCATTGCCTCCATCCGAAACTTAAAAATCTGTGACAGATAATAAAGACATCTTTTTAGAAAACATCTTTTTTTTTTTTTAATCTAGTACAAAAACTTATTTTGCAAATGCAGGCCAAAAATACTGTTTCCATGCACGTATCCTGTACCTCTGTACAAGTAACATCAAAATCATAGACTGAGGAGGGAGACATAAGAGGCAAGCAGACTACAGGGGATGATGAAGCTGTAAATGAGACTTGATCACAGGCAAGCATTTGGGAGACACAGGCGAGCCATAGAAAAGCAGAAGCAAGGAAACTACTGAGGGGAGAGGAAGTTATGGGATAAACTTCCCCTCGTATTATCCATATTATGTATAAAAACCACGCAGCAGTCACAGGGTGTTGAATGTGCTTGGGGTTGTATTTTGTTTGACTTTTTTTTTTAAAAAAAAGCAGATGATCTTTTGTTTACACAAATGAAAATATGATCACTGAGAGCTACAAAAATAAAGATGAAATTTATTTGGTTTTAAGCTATTTTGTTTGAAACATTAAATGTTTTTTATTATTTGTAATTACATACTATACATGCTGTTTTATAAGAAGAAAAATAAAACAGTTTTTACTAAAAATCATTTACAACCTAGAGCTTTTTCTTTCAACATGCAGACCTGCTCTGGGATGTGCTAAATACCTTGAACTCCCATTAATGCAATAAGACTAGGAGAAGAACAGTACTTTGCAATGAGGCCAGAAATTAAAGCCTGTTCAACAATCAACTGCTATCAAACACTAGGCACGGCACAGAACCAGGGAAGGAACAAACATCCAGTAGAAGAAAAGAATGTGACAATTCCAACATAACACAGGATTCCATTTCAGATGCGTATTTTCAAATTTGACTTCTGAGATTCTGGCACCTCTGAAGTTGACAGCAGAATAGGTACTACTCGGTATCGCACATAGCTCCCTGAATATGTAAGTTTTGAAATTAGTCTTGCAAGAGAGAGCAAGATGCCAAAAATGAGAGAACTGGCATACTCTCCAACAGCACCTGAAAAGTCTGCAGAGGCACTAAGGCAGCAGAGAGATGAGGGGCTGGTAGTCAGGGGGGGAAGGTAAGGATAAGCAAAGTCACCAAGGCAGGAAATTGAAACTACTATGTATTTAATAGTTCCCTCACAGCATGATAATAATGTACATATGAAGGAAAAAAAAGATAAAGAAAAGCAGTGACAGTGTTAGCAGGCTTCCCCAGAGTGAATTTTGGCAACCTTAAACATGACGCAGCAACCAGAATCTCTCACTCGCTTGATCTCCTCACACTCTCAAATTGACTATTTCTATTTCTTTGCCACAAAAGGCAACTGTGATACCTGAAATTCATTTCACTGTTAGGGTCATCAGCACCTGCCTACCCTTATACAAACCAGCTGCTAGAGAAGCAAAATCCCAGTGCTGGACTGTGCAACTGGAACCTCGTTAGCCATAAGCAGAGCTATTACCCTTTACTCTCAGCACTGCCTTTACTGAAGAAGGATGACTTCACCTCAAGATAAGCAGTACCAAAACTCCTTTGGTCACACACAAACAAATCCTTCCATTCATGTTTTCCTACCTGTTGGTGTATTAAGAAAAAGCAACAATTAAACCAGTTTCATGTATTATTTGCAAGAGTTGCCAGTCTTCACTGTCACTCATTTGAATGTCGGAAAGAATGCAAAATACTTGTAATTGCATTATGGGCAAAAAATAATCATCCCTACTTGTAATATGAATGATTTTTTACCATTAGAAATATTTACAAAGGCCGAAACAACACAAGCTTACTCTGTGGGCCTTGAAGTGGTCTATGTAATTAAAAAAAAAAAATCAAAACCATATGCTATTTTGAAAGGTAATGTGATAGCTCATCTTTACATGTGAATGATACCAATTAAAACAAGAACAAATTAGGGTTCTAGTATTATTTGCACAAACCTTCAGATGAAGCCTGCAATCTGACATACTTGTATGCTATTACAACTTCTGGATAGATTTGCAAAGTTTAAACTGCAGTCCCAGCACCTTGATCACCCAGACTCAGTTATTTACAGAGCAAGCCACAGTGCCTTTCTGAGTTGTACTATGGGATTTTTTTCTCATGACAATCATGATATGGTGGGAGAAGGAGGGCAAAGCATGTTGACTTCATCCTGACACAGAGCCAGGATGCACACAGGACAGACACCTCCAGTCCAAGAGTTGGAAGTTCTTGTCACGTTCAAGTACTCATTATTGTCACAAAACCAATATTGGCATGGCTAAAGATATCAGAGTTCATCAGTTATCTTCCAAACAGCACAAAAACCTTACTATCAGTCCAGACTTCTTCTGTACCTGCACACCTCATCCCATTCCTCCCTTCACTAATTATGATCCTTGGGACTGCTACCGAAAGATGGCTCTGGACCTGTCAGGGTAATTCTTGTTCTAATGCCTCCCTGCAAATTAACAATCGCAAAGAGCCTCAATAAAAAAGGGCCATGTGCATTTGTGGGTGACAACTCAATACCAAAACCAATAACTTAAATAGTTATTTATAAACAGAATTCCAGTTGCTGCTATTAGCAATATCAAAAGGCCTCAAACCTCAGCCACAGCAACAAGATAGGAACAAGAGCCCTGCTTTGGCAACTCCAGCCAATACAGACCAGACAGAAAGCAACTTTCCTCTTGAATGAGCAAGCACAACCAAAGATGTTACACTACTGCTGTCTCTTCTCCAAATGCAAACAGGCTCAGGCCACCATGCAATGAACCAAATCAACCTGCTAGATATTTTAAACAAATAGTACAAGTTTCTAAAATATACTTAAAATCAAACTGCTCTATAAAGGGCAATGGAATATCTCTGCTTGCTATTTCATCAGTTAACACGTGCTCCTACAGGGCAACTACTGAGTGACAAATTGCACTGTAAGTCACTGTGCACAACAGAAATCCAAGTTAAAAAGTTTGCAGCATTTCACTATTCTCTGCTTCCTTGGCAGAATTCCTATTTATATAAGATTAGTGCAGTCAGGCATTAGATTTATAAACCAGAAAAAAAAAACAAAGAGAAAAGTTTCCACACTCTTCTTTGTAGTCCAATTTCAGAAATATGCACACAAAGCAGTAAAACAGATTGAAACGCAATTGTATTAAAAAAAAAGGCAAAACAAAAATTAAACATCCCCCCCAAACAAACAGAAAACTCATATCAAAACACATATAATGTCTGAAGGACCCCTCATCTGGAAAGTATTTGATGTCATCTAAGCACTCACAAAAGTACAACAGCCATTCTGCTGCTCTATCCAGAGCCTCTGAAGACAGTTAAAACACACACAAGCACACTTCAGCCCCTCAGCTTCTCCCACCCTCCTCAGGGAAGAAATCAACACCAACCTGCAGTTGGGAGGTGGATCTAAGGTGATGTCAGCCAGCTCCTTCTGAATCCTGTGGCAGTAAAAGCAAGAAGGAACAAAGGTAAGTCACTGTGTGGGACAGCAGTTAACACATACGCCTTACAGACATACTGTCACCACGAGTTTGCAACACCACATAAGAGAGAGGCACTCTCAGATGCAGCCTCCCACCAGTCCAAACACAATAAGCAGGACAGGCGCCCTGTTACAGAGATGGTACAGAAAAGCAGATGGGCACCGTGCACTGAACCCAGACAGGCGCACTGTTGTATGCTCCCATAAAGATGTCAACCACACAGGGGCAGTGGAAAAGACCGCTTTACTCTTCTAGGCAGCCTGCAAATGAGGGAAACCCTCCACAAATGTGATGCACCAAGTGCTAGGAGGAGACTGCAGTCTCAAAAGGAATTTTGCCTTGCTGGATTGAAAGAAACAGTCATTGCCAAGTTGACTCCTCCTCTCGCCCCCCTCAGCTTCCCATCATCATCCTGAGAAAAAACATCCACCCCAAGGGAGTGAATAACTACGCCATTCACAAGGACAGTTAAAGGAAGCTGGACATCCATTTTCGAGACTCCTGCACGTTCCTACCACCTTCAACTCTCCCCTCTCTTCAACCTCAAAAGCCACACAACATTTTCACGTCCCCTCCCTCAGAACTCCAGACACTCCCTCTCTTCACCACGTTCAGACAACACCCTGTCCTCCTTGCCCAGACTATTCCAGGCTCACACTGCTTTTGCCACAAAAGGCCCAACCAGCTATCATTCCCTTCCCTGGAGTCCCATTACTGTCACTTAGACTTCCCCTCCAGATTTCCCCACCCAGCACTCAGTCTAGTCTGCCTTTCTTCTCCTTTAAACTCAGCCAGTATTTTCTGCCTCTCTTCCACTTGTCTACATACATGAGAACTACTGCCTTTTCATATTAGGCACTTTACAATCTTCCTTTTAAAATAGTTAAGGGCATGACATGTAAACACCACTTGCCACTATCTATGTCAGTTCGCCATGGAAACCTGCTGAGTGGAAATCTGGAATAACCAAACTGCCTAAATTCTGCAAAGCCAAAGAGAACATAGATGCAATGACAGGAAATCTGCATAAAAACCCAGTCACTTTTGACACCTACAGATATAATTTGGCTGCTTGACCAAATTGTTCAGGGAGATGGTTTATTAGCCTTACTGAAGCACTACAAGTTTGCTTGAAAACTCCCATTTATCAGCCTTGCTCCCTGAAGCAGCATAGTGCTGAATTCAGGTGAAACACAGAATAAACAAGAAAGGGTAACAAATTTTTATAATTTTTTTTTTAGATTGAGTGGTTCCAAGAGTCTGTCCAGGTGAGGAAAACTAACTGATATAGTTGTTCTGGAATTACTATTCTATGCAGGCATCTCTTCCCCCATATAGACATTATTCTGGAATAAAAAACATTTCATCTCTCAAACCATGCTATGCTGGGAGCAAAGGTTATTTTTGAGCACGCTGGCCACAAGTGGACCTTCTGTGGATTATTTATCTAGTCAACATCCAACTATACACAGAAAATTCAATATAAATTATGACCAGACAGAAAAAAAATATATTTGGTGGGAAAGATTTGGGGCTATATTGTACCACTTGCAGTGGAGTGCACTGTCCCAGTACAAGTAAACTCTAACCCCTTCACAAATGTTAATTAATCCCCAAAGCAGTCTGGGAAAGAAAAAGGCCACTCTAGATCAATCCAAGCCTACAGAGAGGGAAACCGATGTTGAAATGAAATGTTTTACTGAGAACCACACCGATTCCAGGAGCAGAGAAGGAATTAAGGTGCCAGTCCTACACCATCCCTATACCTGATGCTAATAAGGAAAAATGAAAAGACAGAAGAAATAATTGAGGGACAGAACAACAGCCTGGAAGAAGAAAAGACAGGAAACTACTTGGAATGGGATAGAGGAAGAAGCAAGAAGAGAGACCAGAGAGCAGTGAAGCTGGACAGACACTCGCTGCACCGAGGCGCTGAAAAGTGAGACAATGGCAGCTTCGCATGGAAAGGTTGAGAATTAAGGGCTAGAGATGAGGAATGTGAGCAGCAAGGGAGCAGTAAATGAGGAAGGAGGCAAGATGCAGCAAATCAGTGAGAAAACTGACTGCAGCCTCACCTCTTTGCACTGGTAGATAACAGCTTAGAGTTTTTACTCATGCTGACTTTGCTTTCCTTCTTCTTAGGTGTGCTTGTCTCTTTCTCTGTCTGTTGGTTGGAGGATGAAGATGAGGAGGAGCTGGTGCTGGCCCTCGAATCGTCATCCGACATAGCGACCCCCCCACCACACACCCCAACCTGGAGAGGAGACACCACGGGGCGTGGGGAACAAACAGTGAACACAAACACACACAGAAAGGCCACTGACAATCTCGCTCTGTGTTTGGGTCATAGTCCTTTCAAAGGCTCTTCGCATCTCCCTCTCCTACTCAGGCCCTACAGTCAAAGCAGGAGGAGCAGTAGCCTCCTCTGTACTAGTAACACAAGGGAGCAGGGGAAAAAGGACTTTTAAAGGTTCCTCTCAGAAAGCAAGTGTGAAAGAAGAGGAGAATAGACTGGAACGAGGCGACTGTGAAGATCAGAGAAGCTCAAAGCAATTCCTTCTAATCTCCCCGAAACTGCACACACAAGAGGAGCCATCACCACCCACCACTATCCAGCCTAGGGGTGTAGGAGATAAAAATGGAACAGCTCTGGTCCCTTGGGTTCCCGGGAGGGATGTGGGGGAGGAGGGAAAGAATGGGGCTGGGGGGGGGGGTGTGGCGACCGTTGCCAGCACTAAGGTGGAAGTGGGGCATCACTGGCAACGGCGGGGTTGGCGGGGGGGGGGGGGGGGGGTGGGGGGGGGGGGGGTAAGACTCTGAAGGAGGATCTGTGACCTATGCTGAGGAAACTCCTGACTGCTGGGTAACCCCTGCCTGCTGGATTGGGTGTTGGGAGCGTGGGGGGCAGGGAGGGGGAAGAGAATGAAGGAAACAGCTAAGACAGGAATGGGGGGCACAGACGAGACCCAGAGAAGTTGCCCAGAGAATTCATGGATGCTCCATCCCTGGAGGTGTTCAAGACCAGGTCGGATGAAGTTATGAGCAACCTGACCTGGTGGGTCATAGCAGGGGGGGTTGTGGAAATGGATTATCTTTGAACCCAAACCATTCTGTGACTCTGTGACCCACTGAGGCCCCATGCAGCGAGGGGCAGGGCGCAGAGGGGCTGTGCTGAGGGGGTGGGGGGGCACTGGGGGAGGGGGTGCAGAGCAGAAGAAGGGCCAGGGCCTACAAGGGGCAAGAACGGAGAAGGGAGGCGGGGGGGGGCAGCTGGTGCTGGGGGGAGAGTGGGGGGCAGCCGAGTTTGATGCAAGCCCCCCGAGGGCACAGGGGAGCAAGGCGAGCACGGGGCGCTCCCCGGGGCAGGTCCCCACCGAGGAGGGGCGCGAAGCCGTCGGGAGGGAATGGGGGGGCAGGCAGGGCACCGCGGGAAGCTGGGGTGGGAGCGACGGTGGGGGGAGCGGGAGTGGCGGGGCCGGGGCGGCGGGGGAAGGGGGGAGCAACACACGTTTGCCTCCTCCCCAGCGCCCCGGGGAGCTCTGGGGGAGGGAGCCGGGGTTGTGGGGGGGCCGCGGGGCTGGGGGCACAGGCGGTACCTGACAGCCCCGGGCGCGCCCCCTCCCCCCGCTCCGCCGCCCCCCGCCCCATCCCTTGCCCCCCGGGCCCGGCGGGGGGAGCGCGGCGGGGGGGGGGGGATGCCCCGTCCCCCCCTACCTCTCCCTTTGTGTCTGGCTGCTCCTCCTCGGTGCGGCTGGGCCTGGCCACTCGTGTCTCTCTCGCTGGGAAGAGAAGCGGAAGTGCTGCAACAGCAACTATTAAACAGGCAATGGCTTCCCTGCCTGCCTCTCCCCCCACCGCCCAGCGGGGACGGGGGGCGGCGGGGACGGGGGCGGCACCCACCTCGGTGGCAGCGGGGACAGGGAAAGGTGGGGGGGACACAAGCGGCGGAGACCCCGCTCCAGGGCTGGAGGGGCATCCCGGCAGGCAAAGTCCCCCGTGTCGTGTCTGTCCCCCCCCACACACACCCGGCGGGGAAGGAAGAAAGGGGCGCTTGGAAGGGAATGTGAGTTGATGGAGACCCTCTGGAAAGTAATCGGGATGGGATAAATTCCCTCTCCGGCTCTGCTTCTGCTTCCATAGGAAAGCCTTGCAGGGACGCGGTCGAGGCAGGTGGCTGGGAGAGGGGGGCAAGATCCCAAGATCCCGGGGCTGCTTTTTTTTTTCTTTTTTTTTTTAAGGCTGAAGGGGGTTCTTAGGCTTGCAGAGAGGGCTGCTCGCCTGCCTCCTATTCTTACAGCTGTTTCAACCCCAAAGCTTCTCCCCTGCCTCACCTGCTTTGTCCCTCCGGCAGCAGCAGCAACTTCTCACCTGTCTCAGTTGGAAAGCAATAAGGGAAAGAAGAGGGGGGGGGGGGGGGGGAAGGAGCCCAGCCCCAAACCCGCCCCCCTGCCAAGCAAGCCAAAAGGGATCCCCCGGCATCTTTCCCGTCTCTCACCTGTTTCAGCCCTAAAGTAGCAGCTGTGTCCTCCCTTCCCTCCCCCGGCTCAGCCCTGAACCAGCAGCAGGAGCAGTCGCTTTCCCACTCGCCTTCGCCCGGAGTTCAGGATTCCATTGTCCCCCACACTGCACTTGGTGACATCACTGACACACAAAGAAGGGGCACTTCGTGATGTCATCAACGCATGCTGGGAGAGAAAACAAAATCCTGGGCTTGGCAGCGACGGCACGAAAATCCCCCCTTCAATTTTCCAAAGATAAAAGTATTAGGGAATTTTTTTCCTCCTTTTTTATTTTTTTTTTTATTTTCCCTCAAGTCCCCTGTTGGGGAGCCCGTCTGCAGGAAAGGCGCAGCAGCGTTCACCGTCTGGGCTGCTGGCGTATTGTATCTGCGAGGCGTTTGACACTTCTCCCCGAAACCTTTCCTGCTCATTTCTCCCTCCCTTGTCTACACAACGGGTAAAAAGGGATTTGGCTGGAGCCCCCCGCCGCCCCCAGCCCAGAGAGCAAGTTCCTGACTGCCGCCTCTCCTCCTGGAGGTGCCCAGACCCACTCGTGAAGGGACAATAGGGACCAGCATTCCCACCGACCTCACCGGGGGCAAATTCGACTCGGCGCTGATGATTTCCACAGCTCATCCAGGAGGGATCGCTCTATAGAATTACTTGGCATCTTCAGTGGTCGAAAATGATGCCCCATCCCTAGAGGTGTTCAGGCTGGATAGGGTTATGACCAACCTGACCTAGTGGAAGGTGTCCCTGCCGAAGGCGGGGGTGGAGTGGACCTGGATGATCTTCAAGGTCCCTTCCAATCCAAACTATTCTATGATTCTATGATTTTAGATCTGGGCAATTTTTGAGTTCTTTGAGCAGCCAGAAAGACATTTAACAACGCGTAGGGAGCTGAAACTGGATGATCTTTATGGTCCTTTCCAACCTGAACCATTCTATGATTCTATGGAAATACACTGACGGTCACACCGCGCATCGCGACAATGAATAGGAGTTTGTGTTTTTTCACCCTTCCTGCCGCAGGAGGACCCCGCGGCGATCCGTTACAGAGTGCTGTCGCGACATGACGCCTCGGGAGTCCCGGGGGTTCATTTAACCCTGGAGTGGTGACGGCGGGAAGGAAGGGCGACACAGCACTGCTCCCGGGGACACATCCCGGGGCTGGACATCCCCGCCTCGTAGCGCGAGGGGCGGGGAGGGGGCAGCCGAGAGGTGTTCTCCCTTCAAGTCCAGGCTTCCAGTCTCACACTGCCAGGTACTGCCCGTTCCTCACTCGAGAAATTTGTCGCCGTTCGAGTCTGCGCCCTTGCTAAGGGACAAGGGTCCTCCCGGTTCTCTGCTTACCTGTGGAGCAGGCAGGGTGAAGGTTGCCAGGAGGACCCTGTCCCTCAGCAAAGGGGCATACTCGAGTAGAGACAAAATCCTAGAGGCTGGGTCAAGTAATGGATGCCTGTGGCTTCTTTTGGGAACACTTGAGACCTGAAGAAAAAGGAGTGTTTGGGCCAGCTGTAAGCAGGACCACCTGGGAATGCTGAGCTGAGCCTCTGTGGGACAGTGGCTTCACACTTTTGGGGCTCAGCACAATAGTGATTTATAGCCAATAATGCTTGAGCCAGAGGTACTCCTTGAAGAGACACCCAAGCAGAGACAGCCTTTCCTTTGTCAATCTCCCTTCTGTTTCCTTGGACCATTGCATCTGCTGTTTCTCCTTCCTCATCCTGCCATCCCCAAATTTTCTGCACACATCTCAGCAACACCTCATTTCACCTGGATTAATCCCCAAACTACCAAGATTCCCCACAGAATTGCTGCCAAGTCTCTGTGTGACTGAGCATTGGATTGTGTTAGATAGGTACACCAGTGATGTTGCGAGAGTCACGCTGACAAGAGAAGGAATTCCACTGCAGTGCCACATTTCCTTGTGTTTGTGTGGCGGTTTTTTTTTTTTGTTTTGGGAAGGTTCTTTTTTGCTAACCCTCCGCTTTATTGCCTGTGGTACTATATATTGGGCCTTGATGAATTGTCCTCCAAAAGCAGGTTGCTAGCTAGCCAGCCTGTCTAGTTTGGCCTGTGGGAACGACACTTGAGAAGTCATATTTATCCTTCCCTTTAGTCACTGTAGAGTTTTGTTGGCATCTTCACCATTAATGATGGCCTCAAAGATACATAACAAATTTCACGAAAACTGGCATTTAGGTAAGGATGGGTGATTTGATCACTTCATGCCCCTCATTGATGAAGGCTGGGGGAGGGGGGGGGGCAGAGGGTGGCAGAATTCAGCTCCCATGTGCTCAACAGCAACAGCAGCTCTGAAAGCGTTCTCCTAAGCGTTCTGTGGAGGATGGGGCTGACGGCATGGTGCCACATGCCAGATGACATGAGAGGACACAAAGCAAGGCGACCAGGCTTCAAAAATTTTGCTGCTTATGGAATGATGTTTTTAAAAACAGAATATCTTCACTTTCACCACAAACCTCCAGCTCTTTCCAGTCATCACAGCAAACCTGCACCAAAGTAAAATGAGACAACTGTTTTTAGTAATGAAAGCTCTCCACTTCTGTAATACGGGGCAGGGAAGAGGTAAAATCACACTTTTCCTTTATTATGTTAATAAACTTGGCAGGGGGTTATCTGTAGACAAACCTTTTCTGCAGCACACAATCCTTGGTAACCCTGTTCAAAGTAATAATATGATAACCAGCAGCAGCAATTATTTACTTTGAAGCCAACCCAAAATAGCACTTGCTGAAAACACCTACTAATGTCATCACTTTGGTAGCTGTTACAGTGGCAACTCCCATTTTACTGCTCCTCTCCTAGGTCATGGCTAGGATCAGGCAATGGGCTGATGTCCTGTGCTAGCAATGCCATACCCATAGCCCTAGAGAGAGAGAGAGGGAGCCAAGAAGCCAGCTTCTATGCCCAGAAACTTTTTTACAGCTTGCCTTGCTCGTGCCCATAACTGTCCTTTCAGCCCTGCATGGACGACGAAAGACTGAAAAAGAGTGTAGAACATGATCCTTTTTTTTTTCCAGCTAACAGGAGAACTATTTCTTCCTATCCAATCTCTTCCTATCTTGGAAATTTTGACAAAGCTTTACTGATCTCCTTCTATTTCATTTCTGCAAAGTGTGTGCATTTTATCAGGCAAGCTTTCCTTCTTATCAGTGCTTCCTTTCACTGTCTCCTTACTTTACTTTTTTTTTTTTTGACCAAGTTGTGCAAGGGACTTGTATAGGAAACTGACCCAGATTATTCATTTTCCCTGTGCCCCAAGCTTTTTTAATCAATGGCACTAGCTCAGTGTAGAAACTGAATAGGATTAGTCACTTTTCCCTCTGGATCGAGTTTGGAGGAGGCTGCAAAGATAGATGACTGGAATCGAGTTGCCTTTGGGGCTTTGAGCTTAATTCACAACAGAAGCTAGCCAATTCAAATCACTCTGAGCCTCCTGCTAAAGAAAGGTGACTGGGATTAGTCCCTTTATACCATCTCAGCTCCAAATACATTTTCAGTGTTATTCCTGGCTGGTCTGTTTGGGTCTGAGCCAAAGCCCCTTATATTTCCACCAATACCAGTGAGTTTTGCATGAGGCCTTTTGTGGGGAGCAGAAAAGAAATGATCTTCTGTTTGGTTGTCCTAATGTCATCTTGCTGCTAATGTCACGCTTGCAAGTGACAGCAGCAAAGCCAGAAACATGCTGATATCTCACACAGTCCTGTGATGACACACTTTGTCCTTTTTGTGTGACCCTGTGATACAAAGTGAGGTAGCAAGGAAAAGCTATGATAAGCTCAGGACTTATGACACAGCTATTTGAATAAAGCTAGGCAGAAACCCTGAATTGAGCCAAAAGAGGAACTGCATTCAAATGAGAGAAAATATAACATAGAAAACACAAGTGGCTCATTTATGTGACACAAGGGTAGTGAATTTACAGGCTCACCCTTTGGTTTCCTGCTCACAACTATCTTGCCATAACTTAATGATGCATTCCAATTTCCCTTGCAGTAATTTTCTCAGACAATATAGTTCTTAGTCCTTAGAGTTATATCTTTTTCAATTCCTTACAGAAGAATCAGAGGGTACACAAGCAGAAAAAAGACTTGTTCCCTCTCCTTTATTCCAGCGCCAAAGAGGATTTAGTTGTGGAAGGAAAAGTTTAGGTTTCATTGTCAGACCCCTGATATTTGCTGCTTGGATTTGGTTTTGTTTGGGACTCATCCTGGGAGCCCTCTGAAGGCCATGCCGAGAGACTGTTGTGTGGGCAGAAAGATTTGAGACCTGTTACATGTTCTGGCCTTACTAAAGTCCTGGCTGAACTCCCAGAGGTGTGAAAAGTGGCTGGCAATTAATTCCAAATGTTAAGCAGAGAAGCGTAGCTGCATATAACCATGCATATCTTCTGTCTCAGCTGTGCTTCTTTTATACCTCTCCTGGTGTATATTCTGGTTCATTTTTTTGTAACTGAAAAACTGAAGATGCTTAGATCAATTCCTTTTCACAGCATCATAAGAAGTTTCATGAGATGTATTTCCAGGGGTTTCTGCCTTGCTTCCAGGTAATGAGATTGAGCCTTAAATTGCTTTACCTTGAAGATACAATGATTCACTGCTTTCTCAGTTTGGCCGGTCTATATCTAGTACTTAGCGATCAGGACTGAGAGATACATGATGCTTTCCATGTCTTTATCTCTAGCATTGACTCTATAATTCTGATCTTCAATTTCCCTCCTGTGAAAGAAGAGAATGATGTTAACCAGGAGTTAGACTGAAAGTATAATTGGAGGTGTACATACAGAATTCACCCCTAGCCACTCATTAGACTTTTCTGTCACTTCCTTTTTGTGCCTGATGGATCTGTTTTTTTTTTTTTTTTTTCAGAATGCTGGTTCCCCAGTGGTCTGTGTTCTTCCTTTGGGCTTTGCAGTAGCTGGCTCTGCTTTTCTTTGTCTCTGCACCACACAGGCTCCCTGGATTGCTGCATTTCAGATTTCTTGACTTTTTTTCACTGCATGCTCTGAAGAAACTGCAGGTCCTGAAGAAACTCAGGAAGTGGAGTGATTGTACTAGATTAAGCAGTAGATGGACTATCATTAGTGAGTCCTGCCCTACGAAAGCTCCCAGGGCAATGACATTCTTGTTGGCAAGAGCCCCGCAAGAGGTGCAAGGTGTCGGCCAACATGAGCCAGACAAAAAGGCTACTGGAGGCAATGGGTCACACTGCAGCAAATGTGCTAGTTTTGTCACCCTTCTTCTGCTATCTTGCAGGAAATTCCAGCATTTAAACTTGCATTTGCTTTTTATTTGTCACCACTAAATAACCAATGGTAATATCCAGTGCTGGACCAAATACATAGTTGATGGTTTCCAGTACAGTAATAAATGATTAGGCTGTGACATTCCTATGCTGGCGTAATGCTAGATGTAGACCAGAAAAAAACAGACTAAACACCTGTTTTAACTGCGCAAACTGCATCTTTTGATGTTGCCTTTTGCCTGTGCAACTGTTTTGCCTGCACAGCTATCCTTCTGGTGGAAGCTTGACCTCAGAGTGTGCCTGTCTTGCAACAAAAATAGTCAAGAGAGGAGAACATCTTGGGATGGCTTATTAATACTATGTGCTTACAGTTTATACCTCTGCCTTTGTAGGGTGCTATGATAAATTCGTATCAAAAGGATAGTATTTTTCCTATGGTTACCAGAATATTACAGGTTGACCACAGACTCCAAAAATGTGTGCTGGAAAATCACTCGTTTTGGAGATGCAGATCTGCAATAAGACATATAGAATGTTGTTTAATTGTACTGAATGGGATGTTTAAGAACTCAGCAATGAGTGGTCAAAGTAATTTCCCTAGCATCCAAGACAAAAAGATTTATCACTATATAAATAATATACCTACAGGCCTTTCTTTCTGCCCTTTCAAATATTTCTCAGTGTCACAGTATGTGTCACTCTGGCTCAGATGAGTTAGTAAAAGAAAATCTGCTTTGCTTGCTCATACGCTGAATTGGTAATATTCTAGTTTATTCTTTCTACTAAAAAATGAGTGATTCCCTGTCTGTTCCAATTCTGTGGATTTGAAAATCCATGTGGGGAAAAAAATCCACATGTCCTAACTTCTCAGAAAATGTATTTAGTGAGATTTCAATTGAGTCTTTCAACCTCTGCCTCCTCATCTAACAAAGGTTCTTCTCAACAGAGAAGGATCAGGAGAGGTGTTCAGGGCTCGGTAATTTTGCTCTGTGGCTTGACTACAGTTCAAGACTTCAATGGTCTTCAACTGCAATTTTTCTCCATGGGCCTCCTTATTATTAGAGCTCTTCAAAAGGACGCAATAGAATCACTCAGACTTTTACAGATCCCTGATCCTGCATTCTTGAGAAACCAATGTATAGCACTTCTTTTCTTCTTTTTTTTGTCTGACCAGCACATGGAAGTAAAGAATAGAACATGCATCTGATTGTTAACCACTACTTATATTTATCACTCGAATCATACATTTTTCATATTTTTTGAAGTATAAAGGTTTCTTCATTTACCACATAAATCCATAATTAAAACAAAAAGGTGTATGCTATTAAAAGTGCTAACATTAAAGAACCCTTCATTTCCAGACTTCTTAAATGCCATTGTCTATTTTTCTCTTCCTGATACAGGCCATGGTAACTCTCAGATTATGGCAAAGGTTACAGAAGTGTTCACAGCATGGACTATAATTTCACACATAATATTTTCTCATTATCCCTTCTCACATTCATGATAACAAAACTCCCACGTAGCATCTTCAGCAATTGCTTACATGGAAGTATAAGCTGACGAAACCTAAACATTTCTGAATACCTGAAAAATACCTTTTTTTTTTTGTTAAATAACTTTGTGTTGTTCTGGTTTGTTCCTACAGTCATAAAAGGTATCTTTGAAATGTGGCTTCTTCCTAATCTAAAGAATGTCATGTGTATTCTGTGACCTGAAGATATTTCAAGCTTTGTCCACACAGGCACGTTTCACCCTTCACATCAGTACAACTATACAGATATAGTTAAAGAAGCACAATCCTACCTGTGATCTCCTATCCCAACATAAAAATAGTGTCTCCAGTCCAACTAAAACCCTTTCCAGAGCAGCCTAAGTCAAAATTGGAAAAAGACTTACTTCTAGAGTGTTCACACAAGGAACTATAGCAGTATAATTATGTAACATTACATCATATAATAACCTCTTTTGTTGCACAGACATGCATTGGAAAAATTTATCCATGGTGTAACAAAGTTGCTCTGCCAATGTTTTCATTCAACGCTTTGGTAGAGTGAGAATTGAAACAGGAGGACCTTGCTTTGATGCTGTGTTTGCAATCCTTTCACTAAGAATTCATTGCACCTTTTCCTCCCCCTTTGTTTTTATCTTTTTTCTTTCCCTCTCCCCATAGCCTGAAGCATTGTCTTTCACCATATTTGTCTGGCCATGATTCCCTGCTTCTTTTTAAACTTTTTCACTTTTTCTTCTTTACGCCCTTCCTTGTTCCTGAAAGTGGTGTCCTGATTTTTGGGCAGTGTGTCCAGTCACCCAAGGTTTTTTCTTCCTATCATCTCTGAGCATACAAAATGGACAATTACTTCTTCTTCCTTTTCCTTCCAGGTGGTATGGTGGTACTTCTTTAGCCAATTCCACTACAATAGTCCCTTCTCCTTATTTTCTGCTTCTCCTAGGCTTACAGGGCTGCTCCTTGAAGTGTCTTGCAAGTGGCCATGGAAGCTGATTTCTCTCAATGGACCCGCAACACAGCAAATGCTCTACAGCCTCACTGGTCTATGGAGGCCATAGTCTGAGAGCTACTACCTATTGCATCAATTGGCATGACAAAAATAGGAACCCTCTGGACATGAACTTTTTCTTCTTATAACACAGCTGGGCTTTAGGCATTACCAATATACCAACAGGACACCGTAACGTAACTGCAGAAATGGAATACCTGTTTCGCGAGTTTTAACTTCTTTTTTGAAGAATACTCCAAGTTGAAACATATTTTTATAGAACTTGATCTAGTGAGACATCTACCAGCCTACTGGTAAGAATCCAGTCACATGTATATGCTGAAAGAAACTAGAAGTGCATGCCCCCTATACAGAACACAGCGTTCAAGGTGTAGGTAAAACTGCATAGCTCTGTTGCACTCTGGGTGGCAATTGTACCGCACCCTGGAAGGGTTTGTTTGCAAAACCGAGGTTGAAAAAAAAAAGGACACTGAACAAGAGCTATGAAGAGTACTTTCTCTGCCAGGTATAGTAGGGCAGAGAAAAATCTTTTCAGTTTCTCTTTGAAGACTTGCACACAAATTTCTACATCCTCAAAAATGAAATTTGCATTTCAAATCTCAAGATTTATGTATTGAAACTAAAAATTACAGGCAATTCTTACAGGCTGAAAGATATATTCCTATGTTTTTTTATAAAATGCCTAATAATGAATATTGCCATCTTTTTTCTGGGAATTTTTTGGCAAGGAAACTGGAGATTTTTCAAATAACAGAGACAGGGCTAACACCTTTCTAATGCCACTTCTAAATTCTGCCACTATTTTTGTTTTAAGCATCTGCTAACCTCAAAAGATACTCATTTAGTTTCTGTTAATGTCATAGAAAGATGACACTCTTCTAAATATACAGTGTCACACAGGACAAAATGCAGTGCAATCATCTGCAGTCTGGTGAACTGTGTATTCATTAATCATGACAATATTTCACCAGTTTACCTTTTATTTAAACTCATCAGGTTTTGTGCTCTGACTGCTGAGTTCAATAAGATTCTTTGTATCAGTTTAATCTGTTTCTAACTAAGCCATTTAATAGGAACAGATTTTTGGAAGGAACTCATTAGTGGAGATGCTGCTGCTTTCTGCAACTCCAGGACTGCCATCAGGAGAATCCTTTAGTTGCCTTAATATCTCCACTGCAGTTGTGTGTTGTGTTGTGGCTGTGTTACCCAGGTATTGTGGGTTTCTTTAATTTAGCTGCCTTGATCTCCATTCAGTTATGTTTTTTCCCCTGCTGTGAAATATTATTTTTCCATCTTTTCATTTTTGTGCTATTGGCAGCCCTTCGTCTCTGCTTATCAGGAAAGCAAGAGAGAGGACAGTCACACTTGAGTGATTTTTTATAAGGTTGGGTTATACTTTAGGTTTCACAATAAGATAGCCTGGCCAATGGAGTTTGTATATATAGATTTTTCAGTTTTGTTGCAGCTCTGGGATTAGCTAGCACGGTAAAAAAAAGAGGTAAAGAGAAGGATTCTGGTTTTGCCTCGATATAACTCTATGGTGGTCAGCAGGCTTACTCCAGATTTATGCTGGAATAAAGGGAGCTCGGAGTCAAGCCCAGTGGATCAGTTTACAGGGCTTTTGGAGGCATCAATTTACTCAGTCACTTGGAAAATCTTACTCTGTGACTGCCAAAGATCTGGGACAATTCACAATTTTAATATATCTAGAGGTCTGCTCTGTGGTGTGTAGATGTGTTTGCTTAATAGAATTAGGAATCTTTAAAGTAAACTTTATACAGCAAGCTCTGCCCTCTTTTCTGCTCGAGGGCAAAGTAGAGAATAAGATGATGCACAGGGAATTTCCTGCCGTGTACAAAGACAAAAATCTCATGAGTACTGGCCTCTAACAGACCTAGATATAGCCTTCCAGCCAGCAATTGCTTACGCAGTCCTCAGAAGCAAACTAGAGCTAGATACAGATCTGAATACTCCTGTTCATGGGGAAAATTATGCCAACAGCCTGCTGTGAGGAGTCCTGTCATGCCATCCTGACTGATAGGATTTCTCATAGCAGAGTCCTCATCGAATAGCACTTTTGCTCCCCTTCATTGCATGGACAGGATTCTAGTCCTGCTATTAAATGTCTTAATGTACTACCCTTGTTCTGTAATGAGACAGGCTTAAACAAGCGTGTAGATGTGGGGAAAAAAAGGCTGTTTTCTTCCTGTACCAATGGCAATTACATGAAGTAAGCTTATCAACTTTGACCACACGCTACTACCATAATTTTTCTCTCAAGAAAAAGGACTCTGTGGTAAGTAAAAATAGTGAAATGTTGCTGTTTGGGTTTGTTGACAGATTTTTTTTGTGCTTCCCAAGGTGTGAAATCACACTTGGCGTGAAGCATCTGAAAGCTAGAACGTGTCATTTAGTGCCCTAAATGTTTACGTCCAAACCCCTGCCACTGATGACACAACATGCTGCAAGAACAAAAGTCTGTTGGCTGAAATCTGAACTGGTTTCCTAATTCCCACCTGTGCACTGGCAGACAAGCAGCCATCAATCACAGACTCCCATGCATCCTGGGTACAGTGCTAAAGGCAGGGCTGAAAACATTTGTCAGAGTACTGACTGGAGAAATCGGGTAGGAAAAAATAATAGGTGAAAAGTGAAAAACCAAAAGATAACAGAATTACAGGAAACAGGGTTGCAAGGGATGTCAGGAGGATGGATTGACTATACTCACGTAACTCCTGACAGATGTATTTAAAAAAATTATCTTTGAAACGCATTATGGCCAAAGATCCACAGGTACAATTTGTTACAAACAAATCACTCTACATCTGCTAGGTCTCAAAGCACCATTTTAGAATGGTAGGTAGCAGTTTGTACAAAAGTTCCTATATCTCATTTTATTTGAGTATGTGTAAAGTACCTGTATAAAATATTTATCTACAGAATGGCAGGTATACATGATTTTTGTAACAGATGATTTTTAAGGTTCCTTCCAACTCAAGCTATTTTATGATTCTATGAAATGGAATTTTACTGGAGTAAGACTTGTGTAACATGCTTGAAATTGGGCTCATAACCAGCTTGTAGATCTTTCAGTTTTATGGGTGGGTTTTGTGTTTAAGAAGCAGAAGTAAATACAAGAAGAGGCAGAAAAAGAAAATTAACTCCCATGCAGCTAAATCATATTTAGAAAGGTATCAAGGCCAGGTCTCCTCATTAGTTTCTTTCTTCATTAGCAATGGAAGAACAAAGAACACCATTTACTTTATATACTAAAGATTAATTGAAGTGGGGGATGAAACACTGAAATTGAATTAGTAAATTATTAACTAATTTCTAAGTAATAAGAAATAATCTATTACAGAGTCTATCCCTTCATCTAGAGATTTGTCTTAGGCTTTTTTCTTTAGGAGAGAAGGTGGAAGAAATAAGGGGACACAGACTAGAGACTATCCATCAAGTCAGCTACTGGAACATTAATAATGAAGACCTTTGAACTTGGCAGATCATCCAGATATCTCTCTTAACTGTGACTTACAGATTGTCCCAGGGTTGCTGCTTAATCTAAAGGCCTCTTTTTAATTTCTTCCCCCACCCCCGCCCCCCCATTAAAAATGCTCCTATTATAATCTCAGCAGCTCACAGCGAAAGCAGCAGTTAAAGCCCAAATCTGGCAGAGTGTCAGCTCAGGAACTCCCTCCAGCCTGCAAATACAACTCCACCCATTCACATTTTCAGGAGAGGAGCCTAGTGCCAAGGCAGCGCTGGCAAAGGTGGTGACTGGGGAGGTGGAGATTCTGGCTTCTTTGATTTCTGAGGCTGCCTATGAACAACCAGCTTCTTTCTTTCTTTTTGAGTCAAACCTCACTTTGACAGCTGGAAGGTTTCCCCATCACTTATTTCTAAGATTAAAACTCTGATTTACTTTTAGAAACCGTAATAGCTAACACGAGTATCCGACTGAAACCAGCAAACTTACCTCAGGTAGAGTTCTGACTAAGAGGGGAGGTCTGGCTCTCACTATGAATAATTCTTGATGGCCTTGTGGCACATAAGTGTTTTGAAGCAGTTTGCAGGGGTGAGATTTTAATCTGTCAGTCCCTCCTGGCCCCTGGCATATGGGATGTGCTTGCAGCATGCATGGTAAGATTAGGGAGGAGGAGAGAAGAAGGTTTAAGTTGTACTCACAAGCACCTTCCCCTGCAACAACTTCCTGATGGAGGTTATGTCTGTTCTAAACTGCGTCATCTGGTCCGCTGGTCTGGTAAGGGCTAAAGCCTTTACACCAGGTGTAAATCTCTATTCCTCTCTGCCTGTATGGTGGTTTCCTTCTGCTCTGCTTCATATATGCATCTCTCAGCTCATAGCTCAGCCCACAATACTTTACATCCAGACACACGTCTACAGTCTCCGCTCAGAAGACTAAATGTATTTTGTCCTATGGTTTAAATGTGCTCCATAGTCTAGAGGACCCTATGAATGGCCTTGATGGTTTTTAGAGATGGAAGGACAGAATTAGGATTTTTTTTTTTTTGAAAACTTCTACCCTGTGGTACTTGAGCTATGCCAGATTTTCCTGGCTGGGCTGCAAACTGTGCAAACACACATTGCTTTCTCTCAGACTTTTGCTTAGGCTTTGGTGAAAGCCCACAAGTAATGTACTAAATTATTTACTCGCACTTCCAGTCTTAAATGAATAGTTTCTTGATTCATTGTCCTCTATGCATAGCTCTAATGAATTACTCCAACACCAGGGGTGAGCCTCTCTCCCCAGTCTCCTTCCTTGTGTGTCAATACCCCTGTTTCCTCCCCACCCTAGCCCAATGGCTTAGACCATCCTCCAGGCACTTCTATGAGTGGGAAGTGGCAGGACACAGGTGGAATTTTGCCTGGGTTCACTTTCACCCCAAATGATGCCCTCTTGTTCCATTTTAGTGACAACTCTCAGCCCACATTCTCAAGAGGTCTGAATCCAGTTTCCTTCTTGCCCCCTCCATCCAGATGAGGGTTGGCTCTGGTTCATAAACAAAGGAGCAGCTACACACCTCAAGCCACTGGTTCTCAGTTACTCTGAATTAAACCCATCCTCTAAGAAACTCATCCTCTAAGAAAGAATGAGAGGAAACTCCAGGACTTGTTCTCCTCAGCTTCACTATATGATTGGACTCTAAAACAATTCACACCCAAGGGTAGACCTACGGTGATTGCCTGTTGTCTGGCAACATTGGCTGGTTATGATTTCTCAGCAGAGTTTTCACTTGGAAAACCTTATTCCTTCTTTAAGTGCTCTCAAGATGCCGTGTGTGAAGATGAGCTTCAGCAGCACTCAAAGCAAATACACTTCAGGATCTGGCTTTCCAACCCCTCATGCCTGGAGTACACTATACAAACTTCTACCCACCCTCTTGCCATATAAATACATGCTGCATCAATAAAACATGGATGAGGAGAGCCTGAAAAAAATTCTGCTGACTGTAATGCATGTGGTGCCCTCTCTCAACACTACTCTGTATTCGCTTTTCCTCTGCCTCAAGGGCAGGCTTACAGCATCTGAAAAATTCTGCTTTCTCCTTCCTAGATCCCAAGCCCTTTGAGTTAAATCATTACAAGGGAAGATACAGAGATAGCAAAGGAACAATGGATTTTTTTGTAATTTTAGCATTTATTTCCTTCTTAAAGATGCAATTGTTTAAATTAAGTGATGTCCTGGCAAAGGCTAGCTTTATACTGTGCCAGACAATTTTATCATCCCAGCCCATGAAGGCTCTAGTGTACAACGTAAAGCTGCTTTGCTTTCTGACACACCAGTTTTTCGATGCCAGAGCTCTCTTGGCAGTGCTCTATTCCTCTCCGGAGTTTACTTCGTTCAAAATTAAACCTCACTGCCTCCAGCATCCTTCTGCTCTCCTGCAGGTACCTCCGGTGCGGCTCGGCTTGGCGCGGCGCGGCTCGGCTCCGGCTCGGCGACAGGAGGGGGAGCTCGCAGTGCACCGGCTTTCATCAGAGACTTAATTAAGCAACGCTGCAAAATCACCACTTCAGCCGAAGTGCTCACAAGGCCCTTTTACAAGTCCTCCACAAAGAGAAAACGGGGGTGTTTGTTTTGGGGTTGAGGTTACGATGGAGATTTGAGAGGTGATGAGGCTGCCAGGAAGTGATGGAACAGGTGGATCTTAGTATGTATTTATAGTGTTAAAAATGACGAATAAGATGCTTCCAGTAATAAATAACACCGTCAATTTGAAGGACTGAGGCAGGGTCGCTATTGGTGTAGGCTTCTCAATCCAGCTGAGTTATAAAGGATTGTGCCTGCTTACACTAACATCAAATTTAGCTGTGTATCTGCTAGGAAACCCATGGAGGGAGGCAGTGCCATGCCAGAGGAAAAGTCTTTGTTTCCAAAAGTGAAACAGAAAACCAATAACTACCAGTCTTGCCATAAAATTGCAAGACCAAAAGATTGATGTCTCTTCTTCAGTATAAGTTCAAGAGACAGATATTCGAGTCTGTGCTGTCACACAGAACAATAGGGGCAGAATTCAGCATTGCGCACAAACTTTCTGCCGGGCCTTTAGGCCTAATGCAAGATACAACCCAAGTTAACATCAAGCTTCATGGAGTTATGATACTTTCCTGAAAAACTCCTCCTGACCTTGGAGGCACCATGCTTTCTTTTTGCTTTCGCTTTTTTTACTCTTTTCTCTGAGAAGTCAGATAAGGGCAGAATCTGGGAAAAATTCCCAACCTGTCAAAGCACCTTCCTGAAGTCATTTCTCCCTAAGGATGCAGAGGAAATCACAGCTATCAGGTTGCGTTTGTCAAGACAAAACTAACATTAGCTTTTTATGGAGCTAAGCCACAAGAAAAGCTCATATTGTTTTCACAGTAGTAGTGAGAGTGGGCTTTCATGAGGGAATGGTAAGACCAAGTCCTTGCACACAGCCTACTGGTGCAGTACTGCAGCTGAGCTAGGCTTTAAAATGGACATCACTTTCCCTAGTGCAGACAGCCCTGTAGAAATCTGATCTGGTATTGTAGTGATACGTTTGAAAGAGATTTATTTTATAGTCGCCTAAGTGCTTGCATAATTCTCCTGTATAAATTCCATGAAAACTCCCAAACTTGAAATCAGGCAATCTCTCACAATGTATCTTTCTAAGGTAAATGCCCTCTTCCTTATGTATAAGCTTGTGACCCTCATTAGTGCAAGCTGGGCCTATGATTAGAAAAGAAAAGCCTACCACTTGAGCTGGAGGAAAAAGAATTTAGATTGGATTCAAAATATTTAGTGCCATATTAAAGAATTTCCTGAGGAAATAGAGGGTTGTATCTTCCCTTACTATGGAATAGAAGCAGGATTCTCTGCAGGCACAGAAAGCTTTCCAGAGATATAGCCTTGTGATACATTTTAAAAGAATGAACCTCATTCTTAAACCTCTCTAAAAATGTTAGTGGAATCATGAACACTGACCTTAAAATGAAAAATGATTTGCAACCTTTGCAGAGGTGTCTTTATCATAGTGCTATAAAGTATTTTATCCACTCAGCTACACAATCTTACTATTCATTTGCAGTTGTCATTTTACCTACAAAAGAGTTCACCTAATATCCCCCAAAGCAAGAGAAACCTACCGAGTATTACAAGAGGAAAATTATTACTAGTATATTACATAGAGGGCTGTAAAGTTCAAATAATGGGAGTTGTGTGCACACACCATGTTTCACGCAAATAGTTTTTAATAGTTTAACACTGCATTATATTTTTCCCCCTCAATGAAAATGCTTCTTTAGTTATTTTCTGCTACTGTATGTAAGTTTAGGGAACTAATTAAGGCAAACTATTTGCAATGTTCTCATTTAGCTGCCCAAATCCAGTGGCCTGGTTTTTAAAAGTGCTGAGTACTGAAGCTATAGTAGATACTCAGAATTGCTTATTACCTGGTAATTTTTATGTGGTGAGTATGAAATTAGGAGCCCTATGTGTGCTACCAACGTGATACTATTTTTTAATTATTTTAAATATAAGTCCACATCTCATGGTAAGCAAATTAAATCTAAGAAACACTTGTAGCAAGTTTATTTCTCCTCTCCTTTCCTCCCAACTTTCCGAATTTGCTGTAGGAAAAGATGTCAAACTACAAGACTTCCAGTGTAAAGGCATTTGTGTAGCTGCAGGAAAATGCTGATATTACTTCTTGATTGCAAAAGGAGCATGTGATGCATAATTAATCCACATATGGATAAGGACGTCTTCCAAGACTGGCAATGGAAAATTAATCAAGAGTACATATAACACACTTGATACAGCGCATACTCTTCACTAGAACTTCTTGGCTGCCTCACATCTGGCTAGCTTGGAGCACAGGGAGAGCTGTGCATGACTGTCTGCCCTCTTTCATGGAGACGAACTCTGAATTGAAGCCTGGCTGTGCCTACAAGGCTGCAGTTTCATCAACTTAGAGAGTGCAAAAGCGCGGTTTGTCTTCCCTGAACGAGAGTTTTGAATATATTCATTTGCTCCCAGCAAACTAACACCTCCCAACAGGAACAATTTTAATCCTTTGGCTTGATCTCTACACAGTTTTTCTACTGATGTAACTAAGAAAGAAGCAAATCCCTGGTGGCAACTGACTTGAAAACTGCATACTAATACCGTATTTTGAGGGGCTGATACAGATGCCAAATTCTCATTGACTGAAGCAAGGGATCGGCCTTGGAAATGATGGAGGTGTCATGTTTTGTATCACTGCATTAGTTACTGGAAGCAGCTGTGCTTTGCAGTCATATGGAGAATTACTGAGGTTTCAAACAGGGTGCTAAGGTTCCTATGACTGAGCACTTCTGGAAAGGTTTAGACTTGGTTCCCCAGGAACTTCTTTCTTTCCTCAAAATGTAGGTGAACATGATGACAAACTAATTTTTCAATCCTGGATGCCAGACCTTATAGAAAAATTGACAGAGCTGTTTGTAGCAGATGCATTGGCTGTGCTATTCACTGCTTCAATGAGAGACCAAGAAAGATTTTTATATTCTTTTCCCATAATATTTAATGAAAAATATTTATGCACACGTTGGAGATATGCTTTGAGCCATGATTACTGGCTGCAATTTTACAGTCTAATGCGATGTCCAACTTCAGTACTCACTGTTATGAGGCACCGTTAAGAGGCAGTGGTCCTTGTCGTCTGATCTCACAAAACATAGAGCAGTTACACTTTAGGAGGCAGAAAGAGTCTGTGAATGCTAATGGTGAATTACGAAACTGTTGATTTTTTTGTGTCCTAAATCTGAAGAGCAGCCAACCAAAGCAATGTGCCTACAATATATATAAAGACGTATAAAAATACACACATGCACACGGACATAAACAATATAGATATGGAGATAAAATTCAGCGCCGTTAAGAATGCCCTGAATCAAATACACTAAAATAAATCTTAACTACATTGTCTCAAAAGCGCCCCATAAATAGAAAAGTGCTCATGTTTGACCATGCTAGCAAGGTTCCGTGCATTGGCTGCTCTGTAGTACCTCACTTAAAGTGTCTGACTTGTCAGTCATGCTACCTGCCTTTTATAATGGCCCAAGGGCTGAATACAATCTCCCATCTTATGGGTGACTGTTTTGGGGGCTCCATAATGCAGGCAGCTGTCTGAGTTCCATTTCTGAGGGAAGGAGCTGGCACAAGGCTAATTCAAAGGAAACATAAAGGATGAAACCCTGGTGAGGCCAAATCATTGTAAGTATATCAGGGCTAGTGGAAATACACAGCTCAAGGTGAGGGCCAAAGTACATCCTGAACCCAAATCCTTAGCAAAATACAAGGTCTTTTCTTTTTAAATATTTGTAACTTATTACAGGGTAGATTCATTGACAATGTCAAAATGCAACTGAGGGACAAAACTGAGAAAGTACTTCAAGCAAAGTCTTTGCTTGAATATTTATCTTAGTAGGACTTTGTTTGAGGTAGAAAACTTCCAGAAAGGTCTTTGCATAGAGGAGTTCAGTCCTTCACATGGAAAGTACATGAAAGGAAAATAGAGAGCGAGCAATACTCATACCTGGCTTGTGAGGGGGTCTCAGACCAAGGATATTGTCAAATCTGGAAAAAACTGTGAAAAATTTCTTTCACAGTAGCTTACTTTGGGAGAACTGTTCTCCAGGCAAGGTCTCTTGGGCCTGTATCACACAATTCATTAGAGAGAATTGGTGGGTAAAGTAGTGGCAATGGTCTTTGAAAAAAAGTCTGTTTTCCACTTCTTATTTTGTCCTAAGTTGCTTGAAAGTGTTACTCCCCTATTAAACAGCTGTTGCCTTTCTCCTTAAATACAGATGAAGTAATGCTGGTAGAGAGCCTTACTTTCAGTAGATTTGTGAAGTGTGATGGAAATCCCCCTAATGCCCACATCAAAATACTATGAAATCTTAGTTGCCCTGAATGTTTTTTTCTTCCTGAATTCAAGAAATTCCAGTTTTGTTCCCTGGAATGTTCCTGAGCTGGATTTTAATGTTTTTTTCTTGCAGATAGGCGTGCTGTCACTTTGCTTGGCTCCAGGTCTGTGAGGAGGCAGTGGATAAACAGGAAGCAGGATGGTGGGAGAGGACATAGCCCTTGGTCTAATGGAAACAGTGTTTTTAATAGCTGGTCCTAGCAACTGTTTCCAGCAAGGTTCCATTTGGCTGCTGACAGACAACTGTTCTACAGTGGCATCTACACTCTGCTAGGAGACGTGGAAAAGAATTAAGGCTGTACTTTAAACGAGATCTCACTGGATCTTGTTGACATCCCCCTGATTGAGGCCAGCATAGATGAGAAGAGGATCTGACCTTAGGGATTATAAAAAGCCCCCACATTTCCAAATGATTTTTTCATGTAATTAAATCTGGCAGAGTGCTGGTGCTACCTCAGAGAGAAATGAATCAGCAATGTAGTCACTTGGCTCCACATTCCTGCTTCTCCTGAGGCAGCCAAAGGACAACAAGAGGAGAAAGGAGGAGCTGTGATGAATGTGTTGCAAAAGCACTGGTGTGCAAGAAATACAGGACAAAGCAAGCAATCCCCTGCTGCAAAGCACTACTCAGGGAAGCCTTCTAGCTCGCACAAGGATGCTGCTGCAGCTGCCAGCCCATATCTGAAGGAGATGGTTTGGATGGCTACCCTGAGTTGCTCAATACTCATCCGACTACATGTACCCAGTTAATGCTGTGAGCCTTGTGTAATTGAGGCAGCATCAGTGCTGTCATCCCACTAATGAATGGTTGCAGCAAGAAAAAAGACCCTCCTGCTCATGTTGTCTTCCTAGCAGTAGCTGAAGGACATCTTTTGTTGTAAGGCATCAGTAGGTACACATGAAACAAGTGTCTCTCACTGAACATGAGTTTTGTGGTGGGAAACTGCAGTGGACAGCTGCATTCTTTAACAAATTCAGCATCTCCTGAGTTTGTGTACTATGGGGATATTTTAATGCCTATCTCACAGCCATTAATTTATATGGACTGCCAGTTCTGCATTTCAGATGCTCCCTTCATCACATGGCTGTGTAAAAGCAATCATTGGGACACCTCTACTGCTGATCCACAGCGAAGATGGTCCAGCAGAGCAGTGGACTATGCAAGCTGAGACTCTTAAGAGGAAAGAGACAGGCATACTAACACTGCCATCGAAGACAAATTCTGTTTGCACAGTGCAAAGGACCAAATGCCAGTGGGAAGAATCAGGTATTTTCAGCCTTCTCAGAGGAATACTATAAACAAAGCAGAGTGAAAGGAGAGGTGTATAAAATGTCTTGACAGTGCCTTTTAAGTAAGTTGCCATGTGTTGTTTTAGCCAAGTCTTTGTTCATTTCTACTTAATGCTGTGCTAAAGGTCTCAAAGCTGCTGGCAATACTCAGTGGAATAATTTTAAAGCAACCTTAATAGAATGAGTAGAATAAAAGATTGTTCAAATACATTGTAGCAAGATAGCTTTTTAATAGAACAAGTTATCCAAAATACAAATGGCTGGGGTTTGTGAACGGAAAAAGTCTTCCCTGTGTTTAGTTACCCCAGCCTGTCTTTATTTCCTTCTTATAATTCTAAACGCTGTTCAATTGTGCTGGACATAGTCCAGTTGGAAAGTTGGTATTTGATCAACGATGTGTCCTGTTCACAGGCTTGAGGTCCAAACAGGATAACTACAGCCAACCATCCTGCCTGATCTCCTGCATAAAGTAGGTTATGGCATTCCACCCTGCAAGGCCTGCAGTGAAAGGAATTACTCTTTGCTTCTATTCTGGATTCAGGAAAGCATTTCTATTTAGAGCAGTACTTAAGGACACACTTGACTTTAATAATATGCTTCATTCCCATTTAAATATGCAGTTAAGTGAGACTTTGGGTTTGAACCTTTGTGAGCAAACACTTATGGGGTCCAGTAACTTGGTCATACTGAAAAGTGTACTTTATGACTCTCGGTGCAAAGTGAAATCTTAATAGTTTATTCAAAAAAATCAGATGGCTTGCTAAGGTATCTCCAGTCAGCTGGTGACCTCCAGTGAGGTCTGAGTTGCTTGGGGATTTTCAGGCCTGTGAAGGGTTCAATGGTGTCACCGGTTGCAGTATGAAACTGCTTCAGGAAATGTAAGTGATATCCCCTTCCATTTCACTTAGTAGAAAGGATATATGAATCAATAGTATTTCATTAATTCAGTAACAACCTCTGCTAAACCTCTGAAAAGGTAAGAAGGAAAAGAAGCTGATTTTGTCTTCCTTTGTAAGGTTTTTTTTTCACTTGCTTGGGGAATGGAGGAAATCTCTGCTGCACCATAATACCTTACCTAATTGAGCTCTTAGATTAATGTTTAAACTTCATTTGCAAGTCCATTACCAAATCTAATCAGTTACAAAGGTACCATTAAGGAAGGGATTTTTTCTTTTCAAATCCACTTTTAATTCACATTTTCCCCCACAACTGCAAGACACGGTCAGCCTTATCCACAGCATCTTTCAGTGCACTCAAATCCTGGTACAGTCCAGAAGTTTCTAGTCTGCTTAATTGTCTTTGCTCATGTACTCCTCAGACTTATTGCTAATAAATGCTCTTCACATTGCAAGTAAAATGTTCTTTTTGAGCTACACATCAGAGTAAGACCTTCTCAGTACATAGGATAGTAGACGATACAAATGCTAACAGATGGCTGACCTGACCACAGTTGGATGGGTGACTTCAAGCCAGAGACTGTCTCTCCCATTACCTAATCCCTGAGACATCCAGACTCCCATCCTCATCAGCACTTACAAAAATAAATCTGAATTTTATTTTTATAACTGTTCTTGGAAGATAAACAAAGCTGAAATCAAGATATAAAAATCAGCACTGTGATATTAAGCAGACAGTACTTTCATGGAAATCAAAATTTTGCTGCTATGGTTGTGTAATCAGTGAAAGAGTGATCAGACCCTGGCTCTGCAAGGGAGGGTTGTTTAGAGGTATTTGCTAGTAATCAGAGGTTTAGTCACTTCTTCTAAACCTTCTGATGCATGTATTCATTTGATCCCTATGCACCATTTGCCGCCTGCTTACTCAGCCAGTCGAGCAATCTCTACAGAAAGCAGTGGTTAGGAAGGAGCTTTGAAGAGTGCTGAGATGAAAGTAACTGTTGCTACAGTGTAGATAATATTGCACTGCGCTGACTTGTCCACTAAAACACGCAGTGCTGCAGCTCTCAGAATTCCTGTTTAAAAGGATGTCTTCTGCTGGTTAAAATGTCTCTGGTTAGAGACAAGAAAGGCTTTTCCACCAAGCTACTTATTTTGAGAAGAACACATTATAAAATCCAATATGATGCATGGAACATGTGAGGTCTCTTCCACCAGGAATCACTGGCCTGCTGCATGCCCTTTGGTGTCTCTCTTAACTCACTTCTCTGATTTGACAAACAAGCATGATAATTGTTATATTAGCACTTACCTTTGTAGAGCACTTTGAGATCTATGGATTAAAAAATTGCTGTGTAAGTACTTCTGCTATGATATGCTACTACATTTCTGTCTCCTGATACTGAAAAGAACAGGAGCAAAAAACCAAAGAGAAGCAAGTAGGAATGATTAATAAATATGCAGCCTCTGATGGCCTCTTTCCCAAGATAAATGTAACAGCGACAATGAATGCAGAGGAGGAGAGGGGCCTGCATATGGCAGAAATGAAAATGTAGACAATGCTGGCATTATATCCACAGATCTTTGTCTCCCTGGACTTCAGTCACCGCTGTGTGCTTGAAGCCGGTCAGAAGAATCCCCAGCAGAGGAATATGACTATGCGGCCTTAACGCAGGATCATTCTACCTGCTTTAAACATGAAGAAAAAGAAGGAGGGAGGAAGAGCCACAGGGTTCAACATCAACAAGAGCTAAACTGCTTGACATTCTTGTTCTGAAATGCCAACTCTTAAATTATCAAGGCTGCTTTCTTTCTTTTTTTTTTTTCCCCCAAGTGCTCTGTATTTCCCCATGTAACAGTGTGCAAACATTTTATCAGCAAATACCAGGGGGGAAAAATCAGCTATCTAAAACTGATAAAGCAATTTGGCACAGAGGCAGCAGCTATCGCTTCTGAATGGGTATGAGCTTACTGAGATTTAACAAGTTACAGGGATAAAATTCTGGGGATTGACTGCTACAAGGGTGAGTGCTCGCTGTGCTTGCTCACCCTATGACATTTCTACCTGCTTCACTGCCTGTTTTACTGGGAATGTGCCCTAATGAAAGGAGTTATACTACACTTCTGTATAGCAACAGTCCGTGACATTGTGCTAACAGTATGTTTGGGGCCATTACTTAAGTGATAATCTCACCGCTCCTTTGTTTTATGAGGCAATAATCTGATTCCCATGTGCATAAAATGAGGCCAAAGGGTAAATAGTTTGTTATAATGAGGGAACAACATTAAGACTGATGAAAACTAGAGGTCAGTGTTATTATTTCTGTTATGACACCCATTCATTTAATAATTCTTGTGTTCAAATATCCTGACGGCAGGGATCCATGTCCTGGCTTTTCAAGGCAGTATCTGTCCCCTAATAAAGGCAAATATTATCCTGCTGTCTCTCACATCTAACTCAGCTCGCTCTCGATATGGTTCCTCATTACAATCAGATCCAAGAGACTCACAACATGGCTATTTGGTGAAGAACTACTGGAGAGGAACCAGAAACAGTAAAGAGACGTTCTCTGCACGGCCTCAAGGCACATAGGCATCAGTGGCAGGACTGGGAACCCATCCCAGGTTTTCTAATTCATGATGAGCTTCTCACTTCGAGGACTCTCCTTCCTTTCTGTTGCATCATTGCTTTTTTTTCCTCGAAAGTATCTATTCTCTGCTGACTGTTTGTCATTCCCAGCTGAGAAACCATTCCCAGTAGGAGTTAATGCATCAGTGATGCACTTCTACAGGTCTTGTCTTTTGTTTTTACGAGAGAGAACAAAAGCATAGCTGCTCTACTTAGAATGGATCTGAACATGGCAATATGGCAAGGTTTTCTTAATTGCAGAATCAAATAAGTAGCGTTGTGCATTCTGAATGGGCAAAGTTCCCAAGTGTATTAAATACATATATAGGTATGTATAATTTCATAAACCAGTTAAAAAAAACCCTCCAATTTTTATTATAATATACAGTCTCTAAAAGCCCTGGAGCCACCTGTTCCAATCCTAATCTCTTGTCTTGTCACCAAATTAATCTACAGTTAGGTAAACCTCTTCTTCACCTTAATACTTATATCACTGGTATACATTCTTCTGCCTGAGGAGTATATAAAATACTATTATTAAGGTGATTATATTTTAAAAATTATTGTTATTATTATTTATGATGCTGTGCTGGCTAGGTAAGTAGGGACCAGCACTGTGCTGGAGTAACGTACGTAGAACAGTAGCAATGTGGTTTTCCACATTATCTATAGGCAAGAACATTGTAATAAAACCAGTCAGGTAATAGAAAACAACTGCTGAACAATAGCGTCCCTATTTTACACTTCCTAACTCATTTAATATAAAATATTCAATATTGCCACTACTTACATTAAAAAGAAAGATCTTTTATTAATAGTGAGAAAATTTGACTTAGAGTTCTCACTGAAATCAGCAGAAATAGAGCTGACTATAACACATATTATCCAGATTGGGTAAGAGTTTGAGCAGCCTGGTGTAGTGGGAGGTGTCCCTGCCCATAGCAGAAGGGTTGGAACCGGATGATCTTTAAGGTCCCTTCCAACCCAGACCATTGTATGATTCTAATATTCCACATCCAACATCTGTACTTTGCTCAAACATGCTTTTTTCAAGTACACCTACAGGTCAAGTTTTCAAGAAGGTTTGACAAAGCAGGGAGGCATGTATTGACAGACAAAAATGAGCATTTCAGAAAAGGATGTTTTTATTGTAGGAGGTAAATCCAAACTATTGGGATGAATTCCTGTCAGGTTTTCTGGAATCTTATGCTTCTCTTTTGAGGGGAAAAGATAAGTTCAAAACCCATGTTATTTGGTACTGATGTTGTGAAAATCAACATTATGATGTAAGTCGGTGCTCTCCTGGTTGTAGAAAAGATATCATATCTACAGAATAATCTGAATCTTGGCAAAGTACAATGAGCTCCAGAAGTGGGTAACAGAATCATAATTGTCATTTTTAAGAAACTTCTGACTTGTTTATTAAAAAAAAAAGGTCTACAAAGTTTGAACCAATGCAGATGGACTCCCCAGGTGTGCCTGCAGATCTCTGCCAACATAGCTGGAGTCTATTCTCCTGAGCGGATGAGGATGCCAGAAAACTGCATAATGACTGTCTGATTGTCAGTGAACATGCTAAAACTTAAACTGGGAAAACTCTGCGGAGACTCCTTTCAATTTCAATGGTCTTTGGCATGGGCTTAGTATTAACTGTTTATCAAAATAATAAGAACCTCCAGATATGCTTTATTTGATTAGCAAATAAAGACATCAATCTGCTTAAATGAATGTATTGAAATCATAAATTTATAGGGAAGGAAAGAAAGAAATTTTGTTTTTCAAGCCTGTTGGTAGGAGAGAATTTAGCAATGGGAATCTCTACAAAAATATTTTTTTTCTTGCCTTCTAACATTATTACTATAGAGTAAAGTTAGAACCAATCTAACAAGCTTCTGGTTGTTAGAAGGACCTTCCATTCCTCTGCAGATGCCAAAAGCACCAGTTCACCCTTTCCCAGTTGGCAATATCTCTCTGTAGTGCCAGCATTCATCCCTTTTACTCTTTGATGCGCAGAGGTTAAGATGGAAAGGGATGGTTAGAACCTATAGCCTCCCTTGCATTTCAGGCCATTGAATTCCTTGCAGTGACATCTGTAATGAAGCCAATAATTTGCATTTGGCTAAGGTACAGCCTGAATTGAAGATACCATGAGACGAAGGATGATTTGTTCCTTTGGTCATGCGTTCCAGCTGTTGATCACCTTCACTATGAGAAAAAACAACAACAAAACTCTCAGTTTACTAATTTGAATTTGCCTGGCCTTTGCTTCCAGCCTTTAGTTCTTCACTAGGCTGGGGAACCTTCTATTTTCTGCCTGCAACAAAGGTACTTCTATGCTATAATTTGTTTCAATATGCTTTTCGATAAATTAAAGCACTTATCTCTTGCATGTCTTGCTGCAAAGATTTCTTTCTCTTTGGAGGCTCTCTACTGTTTCAAATATCCTTTAGACATGCAGACACCAAACCCAGATGTTGTATTCATACAACTTGCCCCAGTGTTCTATCCAGTAAAATCACTTCCTTAGTCTTCCTCACTAATCATCACTTTATTAGTTCCGGGGTAAGACTGCTCATGTTTAATCACCTTTCGATTCCATGTTGAATTGCTTTTCTGCTATAATATTTTTCAGATCCATTCCTCAACAGGATGAAGTCTATAACTTTGGCTTGATTCCATGCTGTTAAATGAGTTACTTTACATTTACTCCATAAAACTATTTTGTTAGAATGATCCAGGATTGCTAAGCTCCTGGTCAGTTTGTATGAGTGCTCTGTCCTTGTCATTGTCTTTATGTCATCTGAAAATTTTATTAGCCATGATTTTATATGCATTTTCAGGGCATTCATTTGAGATGTTAAATGCCTTTGATTCTAATGTTGATGCTTACAAAACCCAGACAGAAGCCCCACCCCTGACGTTGTACAACTGTTACTACTCCTTGAAATCAGTGTGTTTCCCAGATCACCGCAGGCAGACTCTGTGGCAATTGTGTAGTGCTGACTTTTAAACAAAATTGCATGAAATACTATGTTAAACATATCAGCTGGTAAAAATAACTACACAGATGTAATACATTCAGTTTTTTGACCTGTTTTTCACAACATCTGTTGACTGGCAATAATTATATTTTGGTCCTCTAATTCATTATTAATTGAGCCTTGTGCTGCCACTTTCTTTTTCTCTTTTCTGTTTTTCCCCTGTGACTGAAATCAGTCCAACCAGTCTGTACATCATGTGGTGACCTCAGAACCTTGGGGAGACATCTGCTATTGACCAGCACAGCAGCTATTGAATTTATTGTCTGTTACATATGCAAACATAATACAAGACAAATCTCATTTCTAAAGTTTATTCATAAAACTTCTGTAAATTTTAGCTCTGTAGTAATTGAACATACAGGTGCTCCTGATGATCAGGCACAGCTTACCATTAAATGTCTGAGGGTGCAAGGTATTAGTACAAACCTTTCAGCTGTCAGCCAGCTGACAGCTGTTTATATGGTCTTGGGATGCTTGCAGTAGCCAGCACCAGCCATGCTGCAACTGAGATAAGACTCCTCTACAATACACTGAGACCCTCTCCAGCATCCAAAGCAGGTAAGACCAGGGCAACACTCAGGTAACTCTCTTTTCCCATAGAGAAGAATTGTTGTGCAGCTCCTCTTAGTACAACTTGGGTGGGTATTTCTGCCTCTGTTCTGCTTGACACAGAAATGTACTAAGTATTTGATTTCAAGGCTGTCAGTTTAGCACTTCTCAAAAGAGCTAATATGATGCTTGCTCACTCTCCTTTGTCCCAAAACCAAATGACACAAAAATTTAGCATTAAAAGTGACAAGGTGCCCAAAACCATTAATGCCTTTATATAACTTTATACACATCAAAAGGCATATGAGCAGTACTCATAGGCAACTGAGAGAGTCTCTTGTCCTGTTCTATCTATAAATGATTGCAAACTGATTTTTGAATCTCATTTTCCCCACTTTCTGCATCCCCCATAAACAACCATTAACATCAGGGGCATTTTTATTCTGCACTTTGAAACAAAAATCTAGGGATGAAAATAGAAAACCAATACTAGGAAATAAACAGTGATGTTATTTAGTACCTTGAATAAAACCAGCTCTTGAATAAAACTCTCTGGAGCCCTATACAATATGGACAGCTGATGTAGCCTCCCTGATCTCAGCCAAGGTTTTCCTGGGCTAGTTTGAAAGAGCAAAACTTCTTTTTTTTTTTTTCTTAATTATGTATCTTTATTTCCATTAAAATTATTTGGATCAGGATTCTGGTTTGTTTGCTACGCCACTGACGGAGAATATGTTAGAATGCACTAACTTGCAATTAGGCCTTAAGCACCATGGCAGGGAACCACCAAAAAGGTGGGGATCATACACCTCCTGAGAGCCTGTGTGGTAGCAGGAGTGTCACAAAATGCTGTATGTAGCTCTACAGATGAAGTAAACAAAAGCCCAGTGGTCCAGGCTGGAGTATTAGAAAGCTGTGGGGTTAATTATGTAAGGCTGTATGTTACAGTCAAATGTCATAGAGAGTGTGTAATCCAGATGATGATGGACGCAACAGGGAGACAAGAGGAGAACTGTGGCTGAAAGGTTGTTCTCTAGTCATCAGCCCTGCTACTGGAGGTGCGATGAGCTTTTTTCTCCACCACAAATCTCATTTGCATTAGACAACGGAGCTTTTTGTACTTTTAAAGAACATATAAGTAGCAATAAGGTATGGTGAGGTCATCTGCAATCATATTATCAGCGGTTATCTGGAAACCACATGAAACTGCAATCTCTTTCCTTACACGGATTCTGTACTGCCTTCTTGTGTAACAACCGCTTGCAGAAGAGGAGCCAAGAGTGGGGTTTTTTCTTCACTCTGTGCAACACTTTCATGACTAACACGGCCTTATGTTTTGTAAAGCAGCTGCCAATTTTGTCCATTCCCATGAAGATTTCTGAAGGCAATGAGAGTGGAGGTGTCACTGCTGGGAGCCCAGCCATGCTGTACCTTCTGCAGGTGTTAAAGGAGATTTTGGACCAATGGTTACTTAGGGAGGAGAGAAAGGAACTATGGTGGCCTTCCCTTTTTTTTCACGATTTCTCCAAGATGCACAGCAAGGGTGACAGCAGGAGCACTTGTCAGGAAAGATGCCAGCCAGGTCTACCTAACATTGGTTCAAGGAGATCTTGAAACAGCAGAAATACCCTTCTTCCTCAGTTTCCCTGCTTCAGTGTGGAAATAAGTCAATTCCTTTAACAAATAAACAGAAGATGTAACACATGCCAGCTACCCTCCTTCAGCAGGCAGTATGTGGAACGTCACAGGTGTAGCAGCTCCAGCTTCTGCTGACCCATGGCTGTCCCTGGAGATGAGGTGGGTGCTGGGTGCTGGTGCTGCCAGTGTGGGCAGCCTGTGGTTTCTGTAGGTGTGCAGCCTGTGCCGTGACTGCCACAGCAAATTCTTTTCATGGGAGGGGCAGGAAACGATGTTTCTGTAGCGCAGTGGAAATCAACCCATTCACTGCAGTCAGGGTTTCATCTTCTCGCAAATAAGACCTTTGTTTATAAATGTGGTTTTGTAGTTCTGTGAGAACCGGTAGAGTTCCACTTTCAGGAAAATATTAATGATTAACCATGAGTAAGTAAAGAAGATGAGACCTTTGTGGTGTCTGCTGAGAGATATCAGCATTTTGCTATAGCTGGCAAAAAACCCCAAACCCATGGCCTGTGGATGCTTACTCCAAACTTCCACTTACCCACAAACAAGGCAACACAGCAGGTAGTTTTTCCCCAAAATTACCCAGAAAACTGCCTCCCCTCCCCAGCACACAACCCTGGGGATTCCTATCCCAAACCTCCCCTGTACCTCCAGCAGACCAAGGGGTAAGGACTCAGAGATTTGCCCAGTTTCCGTGAAACTGCACAGTAAACTTTATCAATATTTCCAAGGTAGGAGTTGGTATCTGTTCTTCCTCCTTTTTCCTTCTCCATCAGCACCAGCTGCTACAGTTCGTATTGCCCTATAAAACACTTTCCGTTCAATTCTGGTGCCCTCAGGTGCCCTTCTCTTCTTCCCTCCTCCCAGATGAACACCTGTGAGAGGCAGATGGTACAGATAATCCAGAATATATTTCTTGAGTCCATGTAGAGAAGCTGCCAAGCTGCTGATTTTTTGGCACTGTGCCTTGTGGCATCCATGGCTGGTGAGAGACGCAGATGCTGCCTGAAAATAGCTGAAGAGGAAATTCTCCCAGTGTCTCCGGAGGTCTGGGGAAGGCGGCTGCTGCTGCAGGGTTCACGGGCAGACATCCCGCCAGCACTTCTGTGGGGAATGCCTCACAAGCAGAGCTTCCTCGCTCATGTCTTAATCAGTCCTTCCACTGTCTCTTCTTTGATGAGCTCTGTGGGCATTGCCCTACCTTCTCCTAGTGGGGGGCGAGAGGCTGATTTTGGTTGGACATGGCCTGGCAAAGGGAGGAAACGCATCTGCAGGGAGTTGGGAGCTATTGTTTCTATGTGCAGACTTCAACTCCATGCATGCTCAGAGGTTGCAGCAACAAATACCTGTGTTCATTTGTTTTCATAAAAGATAAGCACCAGCACGTATTTATGTCTGTCAGAGGTGTAATATGCACCTTCTTAACCACTGAACTTTGTCAGAATAGATGCACGGGGAGGCTGTGTAGGTGTCCAGCCACACAGATGAGAGCAGGCTCCCAGCACCGTGCTGCATCCTTCAACAGCCAGCACCAACAACCCTCTGAACTACAGTGAAAGGATCTCTCGGACAAGCAATCACCACCAGCAGCTCAGCTCTTTCCTGTCAAGACAAGTGGTTTTCTAACACGTAAATGTGCCTGGGAAATAGCCAGGTTCATGCATGAAGAAATTAACTTTGGGGTAGGAGTAACACCCAGGCAAAACCACAGCAGTCCCCCTGAAATTCTGATATTCATCAGGGACAGTCGCAACTGAACATGAATTATTCCACAGTAGTCGCCAGGAAAAGGAGCTGAGACCAGCTTACCAGCACTTTTGACCAACAATGAAAAATACCAAGGAGTCAACAAACTGTTTTCTTCCCATTGTGTGGGGCTTCAGGGCAGTTAAATCCTTGCATTGCCCAGTTGCTTTTGAAAGTTACGTTCTTATTGCCCAGGGTCTGCCAAACACTTTCCAAACATGAAGGAGATCACAGTTTTTGCCTGAAGGGGCAGATGGTTGGTGGCAGACTAGCAGTGAGGAAAACGAACAAACAAGACAGAAGGAAAAAGGAATGTGAGCACTGGAAAATGTGTAGTTTGCCCCAGTGTATTTTAAGAAGCTGCAAGAAATGTGGAAAATACAAATTTTCTTTCCACTTTTTATTAGTTTATAACCTTCAGATCTGTAATTCAGAGTCTAACATCCTTCATTTCCAGTATTCGCTGGTTTTAAGCATATTTTGTGGAAAAAATGCCTCTTGCTCCTTGTCCCCTCTTCCTCCTCCCCCAAAACCAGGACACTACAGCCAGCTCCTGAAAAACACAAGGGTGCCTAACCCCAGTGGGATCAAATAGGCTTAACCAGATTTAGGTGCCTAAATACCTTTGAGGATCTAGGCTTTAATCAGCTCATTTAATGAGCTCCTATAATCAAAATGCACAAACAAGGTCTTAAAGCCAGTGGCTCTGAGATCTAGTGCAGAACAGGCCCTCCAAATGCAGGCACCAAGGCAAAGGGTCAGGGAAAATCCCAGCAAGCAGTGCTGAAAAGGAGACAGATATCACACTCCACAGGCAATGCTGTGTCTGCATCAGGTGATGTAGCAATGATCAGAAAAGAGCCATGCAGTATTTCCTTTCTCCATTTCCAGTAAGACTCCCCCTTCTTCTCCTATTTTCTGAGGAAACCTGATTTCTCACCGAAGGCCACATAATCCAGAAGGAGGAAAGCACCATGCAGAAATTCAGCTATGCTGAATAACTGAATAAAACAGTTTTGGGGAGAATACTTCTTCCCTCTAAAGGGCACAAACAACTAATCGATAAACTTCAGTCACAAGCAACACAGCATAGAGACACAAAGGAACTCATAGCTGTGGCTGCTCTTGCTGCCTTACCACGGAATGGAAAGGAAGGTCCCTCAAAAAAATATTAATGCTATTCTCACTACCACAGAACCTGCACACCAGTCCCACTCTACTACAGAATATAACTGCTGGGTAATGTGTGAGCAGAAAACAAAAGAAAAAAAGAAGAAAAGGGTGCTTTTTGGCTGGAGAAATTTAAAAGAAAGATGGATGTTTTCTTAAGAAGCAAGGAGCAGTATTGGTGCTGAAGCAGCTCAACTATGAATGAGTCTGGGCTGTAGTTTATGGGAAAGCATCATAAGAAAAGGTCTTTCAGGGAGAAATCTTAGCAGGAAAATAACCAGATTGTTTTTTCAGTAGTTTATGGGCAGCCTGTGGACAAGAAAATGTAGATGGTGAGGGCTGAACAGTGCTATGCTATGATTTGTGACAGTGACAGCCCCCGGGCTTAGTGAGGGCTCTGCTGTCCTGAGCAGATGGCAGTGGACCACAAGGACACAGCCATGCACAGCAGCACCCAGCCTCTCCAGGAAGTCACTTATCTGTTACCTTGCTCAGGAGGTCTGACTCAACCATACACATGTGGTTTGTGCTTGGGTTGCTGTGTTGAAATGCAAACAGGTGTTATAAAACTGCGAGGTAATCCTCTATGCCTTTCACAGAGGATGTGGGCTTTCACCATATAAGAAATGGAAATACTGTATTGTTCAGAACGTTTCCCTCCCTCTGGATTAGATAATGGATCTCGGGAACCTTTTTAAATAGTGGTGTATGGGTGTGAAACTGTGGGGCCATGTCTTATAATAGTCCTGGATTATGATGAGAATTTTCACTATGAGGTTTGATAGGAAAAGTAATTTCTTGGTATCATTACATAGAAGAGACCACTGATACTAAGTTACGAGTGTGAGCTTAGAAAATGAAGAGATGAATTAACAATGCCTAATGCAGGGACTGATTTCCACAATAATCAAGAAATACATAGAGGACCTAGATGATAGTAATAGTTTGCTCTGGTGAGTCATACTCACGGATGAACTTTCAGAAAGCAATGCCCAACAACCTGGAGATATGAATGGGAGCAGAAAGTCAAGCACACAGCTGGCAGAGAAGTCTTGTTCTTCTTTGTGCTCCTCAGACATGTCTGGACTGTGGAAACTTTTTGGATAAGGACTAGAGCACTATATGATGCAGGAGAGAGTTCTTCTAACCACAATATGACCCTTCAGTATTGCCTGCTGTACCTGAGCACACTTCTTTTTAACTTACTAAGGGGCACAGTTTGCCTGTTTTAGTGTTCATCTTGTAGCAATGGGCCTTGATATTATACCAGTGTTTGCAGTGCAGATTAGAAGTGGGCAGAGGGAGTTGAGGTAATGTCTGCTCTGCTAATGGTAATTCTTGGAAGAGCTGTCATTTCTGCTTTATTCAGGTAGTAGTAGTTTGACTACCAAAGTCCCCAGGTCTAGGGTGTACTGCTTTTAAGCAGCAGGCCTCCTTCAAGGTAGCTCTTTCCAAAATCCTTGCAAATTTCTTAGATTGTTCTCCATTCAAGTCAGTGTACCTGTACCCCCTCCAGCTCTTCTCTTGCTCTAGATGATGCACAGATGCTCAGACTTACAGAGACGGAAAAGAGTAAATGGTAGCGAACACCTTTTCCTGCACTGTTATGGAATCACCACTACACCTCACAGTACTCCAGGCTACCACTCTCCATCAAGGATCTGTTCATTTCCATCCTATTAGCTCAATCCTCAACCCTCCTGACGCAGCAGCTTTGACAAGAACCACCCATTCCTTAAGACACATCCAGATCCTGCTGGATGATTCGATTCCTTGCTTGCTGGGAAGGCAGGATTTCTCAAGTTGCGAAGTTACAAAAGACCATTAGGCACTTCTAAACATTCTAAAAATTCTGCAAAGTATCAATGCGGAAGCAATGCTGAACATTTGATGAAGTCAAGGAGAGCTGAGGACTTAGCCTGAAGAAGTATTTTTAGAGCGGAGATATCTTAAAAATATGTCCTGTCTGCATTTTCAGGAAATGAACCGCCTTTCAAGATCTGCCTTGGTGGTTTCTTTATAATTCTAGCAGTATTTGGGGTGTTAGGTAAATGTCACAGCATTTCCAGTGAAAAGAAGAATTACTGCAAATCATAATCAGGCCTGAGGATTCAAAACCTCCCTCCAGGTACATGAGTGTGACCCTGGCTTCAGAGGGCCACTGCTCCAAGCACAAAATGGGGAGATCTCTGACCTGTCAGGGTCAAGCTGGATTAGAAATTCAACTCAATGTCTGCACAGCTGCACTGTAACCAGCAGAGGAATCATTGCATGTGTTCAGCTTTTAGGTTAACTTTCACTGTTATTACTTTCCTTTTATAATCTCCATTTCATGTTTACCAACATAGCACCAGATTCTCAGCTGATGTAAATCAGCAGTGATCCATTGCTGTTAGGTGAGCAGCATTATTTTATAGCAGTTGAGGGAATGGCCCCTAGCTATTAATTTTGCTTTGTTCCTCTGTCTTGACATGCACAATCTCTTTTAGAATTTGAGACTAAATTAAAAAATCACCCCTTGGATAGCCGAATCATGTAATTCCCTCCTGGCCTCCTTGCTGCCAATGGAAATGAGGAGCACTGAGCACCTGGCAGAATCAGGCCCTTGGGCAGCTCAGTGGCTGTACCAGCCCTCTAATTCTGGGTTAATGATAATAATCAGGCTTGCACCAAGTGTTGACACATATTCATTAATTGCAAGGTGCGCCTTGCTCTGCACTTCACTAAGACAAACACTTGCAGAACAATGCGAGTGGAGGAGGCTGGAAACTACCCAGCCATGTGTCAGCAGCAGCTGAAAGAGGAGGAAATTGTTGGCTGTACTGCGCAAGGAGGCAAAGTGCTGAAAATCCAGATGGAGACAGAAGGATCTCCTTTTCTCAGGTTCAGTTTTCCTTTCGGAAAAAACCCTTCCTGTTTCGCCAGAAAGGCCCCGACCTCACTGCGGCCCCAGTGGCTCATGACACAAGACCGAGATGACACAATCAGAGTCAGGCTTTGTGCCAGTGCTGGCAGTGATTTAGAGATGTTCCTAGAGAGCAGGGGGAGGCAGGCCCTGGCCTAAGAGCTGAAGGTTATTTGTGCAGAGTCATATATAATATTTAAGGCAGCAATCATGTGAGTCCCATACTGGTAAGAAGGGAAGGGGAGCCTGCCTGCGAGGCAGCTGTCCTGCAGAGGTGAACTGCTGGATGACTAAGGGAGAGGTGAGCAATGAGACTGGGACACAGAAGAGCTTTCATTCTTACTTTTGATGCCAAGAAAATAAGTAACAAGTGGCCACACTGTATTTATTTACTGCTCTGTAAATTGCTCCCAGTGACTCACTCTTTTAGTGCTTTCCTTTATTGGTGATGAAATGACTCTCTCCTGTGAGCTGCTTTTTTCCTTCCTTTTCCTTCAGCCTGAGGATTTACATATGGTGATACCAGATAAGCAAAGAGAGTGCAAGACAGCTCACTGAGTTCATGCCTCAGCTTCGGTTGAGTTATGCCTGGCAAAGCTGCAGCTAGCTTGAATGTGTCTATAGGCTCTTCTTCACTGTGCCTCTGCTTGCTTTCCCACACAGCTGAGAGCACTTCGAAGCTGTGCTAACTCATGTCACTTAGAGTGATTTTCAAAGCACACTTAACTTATCTGCCCTGTCATAGCTGTGACCAGCCTGGCACTAATCAGGATGTTCAAGAAATATCAGCCAGTTACACAGAGTCCCTGAATCTGTGAAGAGGAGAAACTTCCTTTCTCATTTTAAGTAGTTTCTATATGTCTAGAGCTGTCTTACGAAAACAGAAACTATACCTGATAAAGTGCCACCATTAATCCATTTGATGTATTTAAGTGCAGCTGTTTAACAGCAACATATCACGTTAATGCAATGCTGATGGAATAAGAAATGGCATCAGAAGGTTTCAAAAGATTTCTCATCACAAGGAAAAAAAAGGGTTTTGACTTCACATTTCGTTTCTATGTGAATGAGAACACCTCTGCTATTTACATTATTTACTGTTTACTGTAGTAGAGTCACTACTAAAAATCAAAGTGATTTGCAGAGCCGTGCCAGTTCTTTTTATATCTCCTTTGCTGACTCAATAAACATCTGACACTCCAGTATTGTAACTAACTACTGTACTGATTCTGCTCTCATTGAAAACATCTTTCTAAGAGAAAGGAATTGTTCTGCTTCTGCTAAAAATGTGATTTGTCTGGTGAAGCATTTGTAAAAGCTTTTTTCCCCAATGTTACTGTGGCAATTGGAAGCAGTTAGGCACGTACAGTAACTTGAGAAGCTATGCGAAATCTTCTGATATGCAAATTTACCGCTGTATACATGGCAAAGAAGAGCTTTGGGCACGCATACATGAAACTGAGTTGCGTTAACAAAAAATTCCCTTATATGCTATTTTGAAATATAAATTCGTTCTGAAATATGATATGAAGTAAATATTCCACAAGCCTTGTGCTGATAAGGGACTGGTTCTGAATTCAGACTAGTTCTGCCCCAGGCTAGTTCTGTTTTTTCCCAATACAGTCATCTTTAAATAAAATAGAGCAGTATTGAAGCCAATAAGCCTGAGCAAGGTGCAGCAAGGGAAGGCACTCTGGCAGCAGCTGGCAAGTACAGGGTATTTCACTTCTTGATGATCACCTAGCAGAACTGAACTGGATGGATATCCCTATGGGAAAAGATGTCCCTCCAGTCTGAAGAGGACACGTTACATCTGGTCCATATCTGCTTCAGGCACGGAAGAGACAATGGGGAACCAGAAAGAACAGCCTAATGCAACTCTGCTATGGTGTTCTTGGATGCCAGCCACAGGCGAGTCTTCCAGGTAAACACAGAACACAATGGAATTTATTAGCACATAAATCATAGGAGCTGAATATGGGAAAGTCCACTGGAGGACTAGTCAATGCAGGCCTGTTTTCTACAGGGAATTTCCCAATTGACAGTTTTAAGAATTTCAAACAATAGGGCTTTAACTTTCCTCTGGAAGAAATTCAAGGTGGTTAGGCACCTATCTGAACTTTTCAGCACCTTGGTGCATCATGGGACTGACCCTATGTAGATTCGTAGCAGCTCTTGCTGCAGGTCATTACATTCAAATCTCTTTTTGCTATTTGTTTCAGGCTTATTCAATAATGAAGCAAATCCAGAGGTGGAGGTAGGCTTTCCTACAAAGTTTTGCCAGACTTCCTTCCAGGGAAACAGAGTAAACAGGAAGAGTAGTTGTGAAAAGCTCACTGGATGGAAAATCTGGATTTGTGTTGTGGTGAACTGGGAAAATGCACTAAAATCATAAAACAAGGAAACCTGCATGCAGCATTGCTGTGGAATAGCTGTAGTGCATTGCAGTTGCACTCTAGCATGCAGAAGAATGTCCTCTGCACAGCTCCTTAAGACTTGAGCCAATTCCACACATTGCTCCTAGAAACTATTTCAACAATGCAGATCACATCTTCAAATTGCTTTGCTGGTTTGCACTAGGGCAGGCTGTGCACCAGCAGTTATGCCACAACAGATTCCCAAAGAAGATGTAAGAAAGAAAGGGCACTCAGAAAGATAGAGGAAACCGCCTCTGACCCTAACATCTGAGAGCAAGAACAGAGACCTGCTTGTACTTAAATTCCACTTTATATTCTCTGTGGAGATGAAGAGTGTCTGTTGGCATTTTGCAATGATTGCGAGGAACTTCAGTGGTTAATTATATCCTCTGTTTCTTGCCACGCTATCTCTGTGCACATTGACATGAGTCCTTAACGGATTTTACTGTTCAAATGCCTAGGCTCTGGGCCAGGAGTAGTGCCTAGATAGAATACTGTGAAACATCTCCTCACGTGCTGCGATAAAATGCTCGGGGACATATTATATAGAGCTGACTGAGTAAGTCCACAAAGTCATCAAATGTTATGTCATCAGTGTTACGAGTGCTGCAAGGTCGTAATCTCAGAGCATTCTATTGGCCAAAATAGGAGAGTAACAAAACTAAACAGCACCCAGCACTCAAAGACTGTGTCACCTTTAAATGATGGTACTTTTCGACCTGGTGTGCCATGAGCAGTAAGGAGGTGATTGGCCAAAATGTGCATGTTAGTGCAGTGGGAGATATGGGGAGAAATATAATGGGCACAAAGGAAGGGAAGGGTGAAAAGCAGTGAGAGCAGTGGTGGCAGGAAGGTGGGAGGCCAGCTGAAGGCTCCCAAGGCAGCGACGTGTTTAACTCTTTTCTCTTGCTCTGAGTTGGTTGCTTGTTTTCAGGGTGTGAAAGGAGAAGATGATGGTGTGCCACAGTAGTGTGCCAGGTAGGAGTCAGGAAGGTGGGAGGCGAGGGGGCTGGGAGGGAGTGATAGTTTAACCACAGCTGGAGGAAGATGGTTTGTGTTAGCCTATAGCTTGTTTGAATTGATGACCAATCTTCACCGTCCCTATCACATTGGTCTTGGCACCTTTAAATTAAAATGCTAATAAAATGTAAAGCAGGACAGATAGATTTCTACTGACGTCCCTTGCCCTGGACTGGAGGTCTGCAGGTCTGTTCTTGTGCCCAGCCTGCCTTCTCCGTGCATCTTTCCCTACTGTGTTACAGAGGGATCCTTTCTTACAAGCAGAGATGCTCTTGGGGCCTAACTTCTGCTGGGCGGTTCCCTGAGGCCCTGGCCAGGTGAATGGAGAAGTGCAATATGCTTAGAAAGCAGTAAGCACATTTGATGCTGAAATGGATGAAGAAAGGGGCTCACCCCTAGCTTTCCTCTAGCATATTAAAATTCCATGGTTAGGTCTTCCTTTCCAGATATGCTATCAGTCCCAAAATATTCAGCGTTCTTGACTAACCTGAGGCAATCATAATAAAACATAGTTTTGTAGGAATCACCCATGACAAAATCCTCTCTTAACCATCAAAATTTGGCAGGTAACACAAACCCTGCCAGAGTCTGACTGCTTTCCTCACAAAGCATTTCAGCTCCAAGCTCTTGATTGAGAGCTACAAGGTGCCCTGACATGTTCCTGCTCGTTAGCTGTGGCTTTTTGCAATGATTGCCGTATTGCAGTATTTCTTCAGGGCTTCCTGGCTCTTCCCAGGAGACAAGGAGATGCAGGATTAGCGGTAGGGCAGTGCATCAGGCAGTACAGTCATGTTCACAGCAGAGCTTTGCTGCTGATTCCAGCAGTCTGCAGTTGTGAGCGAGCTGCTCTAGAGTGCAAATCTGCACTGAACTTGACCATCTGGCCAACATGATTGCAAATGGGTGGAGGACATGCAAGTGCTGATCAGTTTTGGCACGACACGAAACAGAGTAGGAGGGTGACTGGAGGCCAGACAAACCAGCAGAGAAGTGCTAATCCTTGCATACTGTGCACTATCAGTGAGCACAGCATAGATTGTCTCCAGTGTTAATACCCACTGGAAACTGCACCGTGCGGATGCAGGGCGTCTCATCGAGAATTATAGCTGCATTTGCTGGGAGTCTTGTGCCAACAGGCTCTGAGAGTAATAGCAGGTGTGGGAGTTGGGAGGCATGGGTTTAATTTCTGTGGGGTTCCTGGGTTAAGGTCCTTCCTCTTGGCCTTTTGCCCTCCTTGGCACTGGGAAGTGGTGAATCCTTTGGAGCAGGGGCTATCTCTTCAACTGGGTGTGAACACAATGGGTAAAGATCTGGTTTGAGTGCCTTCATCTGCACACAAGTGAAGTTCAAGTAATCATAGTGAGGTCCTCACTTGCTTAGTTGTTTACCTTTGCTAAACCCATCTCTGAGTATCAGTGTCACAGTGGCACAGATATGTGTGTCAGGAAAGGGTTAATTCGGGGGAGGGGAGGGGAAGGTTTGCAGGCAGAAGGGAGGAGCTGGAGAGTGTTTCTGTATTAACATGCAGCTGGTTAATGCAGCTGAATAGCCCTGGCTCAGCTGTTACCTTTCTCAAAGCCAATGGCAAATGATGAAAAACCGTGGTAATATCTATTAAAAGTTTGTGGAAGGGGCCTGCTCAGTGGGAGCTTTTCCATCTCACATACAAGTGATGATTTAGAACAGAAAAAGATCCCCTCGAGGGGATTTTGTGAACCATGCAATGCTAATTAACTCCATTGTTGTATTTTGTTTTGAACATAAGAGTCCCTCTGGGATTGCAGCACTCTTTCCTCCTGCAATAGATTTCCATTTTGCACCACTGTATAAAATTGCCTCCACATCCCATCAGCAAAAGGATTAACAATAGGGAGAAGCATATGTGCATAGTTTTATGGGGTTCTGGGGAGGAATGTCTCTCCCTTCACCTCCCAGATGCATTCTCAATAGGGGCCATTCTGCGCATCCTTGCTTTCGCTGTTTCTTTAACCTTGAATTAAAAACAAGTGTACATCAAACACTGGGCAGCATCTCCCTTTGATCTTCAGCATATTTAAACCACTTCCTAACATGCTGTGCTGGTGTTTGTTTTAGTGGCTGCATTGTTTTGGGCACAAATGCAAGAAAAAAAAAAAAGAAAACCAAAACCCAACACCCAAAAAAATCAACAAAAGCCATCAACACCAGGAGTGGAAGTGCTGGTGAAAGACTGATGAGCAAATCATCTACAGTTCATCCCAAAGGGAAAGCAAGAGAATGAAAGCTCCCATCTGTTTGAAGCCCTTACTGTCCTGAGCCAACAATGTCAGGAAGAAACTTGACTCCCTCTGTGCAAGATCTGCTCTTCATTTTCTGGAGGGCTCATGTCCCATTTTGGCTTGCTCAGACACCCTCCTTTCTGTTTATTCCTTTTGTTTTGAGCAAAGTGGATCCTGACTCACCCTCCTGCTCTGGCTGTTACAACGTAGGGTAACTTCAGCAAAGTCAGAACAAGGACAAGAGCAAGAAGCATCAGGCCTTTCATGAATCAAAAGACTTCTTAATTCTTCAATTTCAGTCTCTGGTGTCCATCATCTCAGAGAAAGCCCAAGTCTCCATGTGATGTCTTCAATATTCTCTTTTCTCCACTGCCTTAAGTTTCGGCTCTGCACTGGTTAATATTTACAGAATGTTGATGTCCCTCTTCCTGCTTTATGCAATGTGGTTGTTTCATGGTAAGAAATACTTAGTGAGTTGTCCCAAGGGAGCAGCTACCAGAGTAGCATCAGATTGACGACTTCTGGATGGAACTGAAACTGCACTGGGAGCTACCTGCTGCTGTCTCTAATGGGGATTTTGCATGGACTTTACAATTAGGAGCAGGAATTTGCAAATAAGAGACTTTCTCATATACCTTATAACACTGTAAATTCTTAAGTCTTGATTCTCAATTCATGCTGGAATGTATTTAATTGTATATTTAAATATATTACAATTAATTAATTTATTGTTTAATTTTATATTTAACTATATATTTACTTTTGGAGTCCTCAGCACAGGAAGGACATGGATGTGTTAGAGGGAGCCCAGAGGAGAGCCACAAAGATGATTAGAGGGTTGAGGCACCTCCCATATGAGGACAGGCTGAGAGAGTTCAGCTTGTTTAGCCTAGAGAAGTGAAGGCTCCAGGGAAACCTTATAGTGGCTCTCCAGTAATTAAAGAGGGCTTATAGGAAAGCTGGGGTGGGGCTATTTTTCAGGGTTGATAGGATGAGCGGTAACAGTTTTAAGCTGAAGGAGGGGAGATTTAGATTAGGCATTAGGAAGAAATTCTTTGCTGTGAGGGTGGTGAGGTACTGGCACAGGTTGCCCAGAGGAGTCGTGGATGCCCCATTCCTGGAGGTGTTCAAGACCAGGCTGGATAAGGCTATGACCAACCTGATCTAAAGGAAGGTATCCCTGCCCATGGCAGGGGGTTTGGAATTGGATGATCTTTAAGATCTCTTCCAACCTAAACTATTCTATGATGATTCTGTGAGTTGGGCAATTTCTGAGTTCTCTGAATGAACAGCAGGAAAGACATTTAACAACATCTCCAGTGTAAATAATGCAAGTCACTCAGGTGACGAGGACATGACCAAGTCACCTCCAGGCCCAGATAGGGCTGCTGCTCATCAGAGACACAGCAACCCATTAAAGACCTTATCCTCCCTATCCTCAGTCAGCTAAGCAGAATACTGGATATATTAAACAGCTTTGTCAGGGATGCTCTTTGAGGCTGCAGGCTCTGTGGCATTGCTTCTAGACTGATGAAGTAAAATTTGTCATGTGAAGCTTCCCGTTCTCCCCATAATGTACCTCGCTTACTGCAGACTCCTCTTTTCCTTTCCAAAAAGGAGGGGAATAAATTCCAGAACATTTATACTGCTTCTGCCCCAGACCTTCCTGCATTATGATCACTGGGTAGATTTGTCCCTTGGAGTAGTGCATTCAGTGATCCCAACAGGAGGTGCTCCTGAGACCTCTCTTGTTCAAATACTCTGACATTATCTTATGCTATAAGGTCTTAAGGGATATTACTACAACAGTTGAAGTTGTAATTGTCTGTCCCAACAGTGGCTTAGAGAATGTGCTAGTGTATGTAAAGCAACATACTGAAAGGACAATAAGAGTCATTCTTTCTGAAAATGCAGCTAAGTCTTTTCTGCTCAAGTGTTACAGGTCCACGTAAAAACATCTTTTTCTTCTTTTCTTTGCAATCCCTTTATAGCAAATGACAGAATTAAAAAGGTAAAATCCAAGGAGAGGGACTTGTCATTCTAAAATTCTCAGCTTACTTCAGACACACTTGATGTGAAGTGACCTCAACATCTTCTCACTCACATCTGTACAAAATAACAAGAGCAACCCCATACTCTTAACAATTAGAGAGAGAAAGGCTGGTCCATTTTGAGAAATATTTCCAATGGAGTGTTCTCAGCAGGAGTGCATTTGCCAAATCCTGCTGTTTTTTTTTCACCCTTTAAAATATATAAAGCTACAAGGGAAGATTTCTGTAAACTGAACAAGCCCACAAGAATTTTTTCTCCAGTCCTCTCTGTGAGCTTGTCTTCCTTTAGTCCTCACTGACCACTGGCTTGTTAACGTGCAGGCATAGAGGGTTAACAAAGATTTCGTCAGCGTGGTCCTCATCACCTCAGCCAGAATCACCCTCTCCACCTTGTGTAGCTCAACACATTAGTCCTTTATCGAGCTGCTGCAGATAGCCAGTGCCTCGAGCAGCCCAGGCTTATATCTGAAAGCTGACAAATTGTTTCCTTACAAGTGTGCAATGGAGACACCAAATGCCACGCCAGAAAGTGAGTCCTTTTATAACTACTGAGATCACCGTGAGCCAAAGTGTGGCAAAGGTTTTCTGCAGATACTGAGAGCAGATTTTGCTTGAAGCTGCTCCTGCTCCTGACCCCCTCTCTTCTGAGCTAAGCATAGAAGACACTTGAGCTCCCAGAGGTTTCATTCCCATTCCAAGTGTTGAAGTGCAGCTCTCATCAAGAAATGTCATTTGTGTGCTCTGCTCAGAAGGATCTGCACTGACTCCTCTGGGGCTCTGCAACGTGCCACAGGTCCCCGGTGCACAACCCACCTCCAGGCCTGTTCAGCTATGGTTTTCTTCCTTCAACAGCAACGTGGAGATATTTTTGTAGTTTCCATGATATAGATACCTATAGCCAACATCCATTTGTCCTCTGTGTCCTATAATTTTCCACAACCTGCTAGAACAAGTGAGAAACAACTCTTCTGCCATTTTTAGCAGCTTTAACGTAGTGTTAGGAAGAGGCTGGTTATGGGAAAAGGGGGCACAAAGAAGGGTGGGGACTGCTTTCACAGCCACTGGGCTTTCTTCCAGCCAGTTTCTGAGCTTTGCATCACCCTGTGAACAATTTCCCCCTGTCAGACAGAAATGAGTGGAAGAGCAGCCAGCCCTGCTCAGCACTGAGAGCACATGCTACTTGCAAATATTATTTTAGCATGTCTCTGCTCTACCCTGTCTTGGCCTAATATTTGTAGTGGATAATTTCTAAAGCCTAAATAACATAAGCTTATGATTGAACATGCTTTTCTGGAGCTGAACTCCACCCTGCTCCAAAGTAATTGCTTCCTCTCAGTACCCTGTGTTGAACCCTTAGGAGAACAGGACAGAGGTTCAACCTCGACGTCTTGCAGTCAAAGCACAGGGCGCAGTGGTCACCCCCTTGTGTTTGGGGGCCTTCCTTCCTTCCTTCCTTCCTTCCTTCCTTCCTTCCTTCCTTCCTTCCTTCCTTCCTTCCTTCCTTCCTTCCTTCCTTCCTTCCTTCCTTCCTTCCTTCCTTCCTTCCTTCCTTCCTTCCTTCCTTCCTTCCTTCCTTCCTTCCTTCCTTCCTTCCTTCCTTCCTTCCTTCCTTCCTTCCTTCCTTCCTTCCTTCCTTCCTTCCTTCCTTCCTTCCTTCCTTCCTTCCTTCCTTCCTTCCTTCCTTCCTTCCTTCCTTCCTTCCTTCCTTCCTTCCTTCCTTCCTTCCTTCCTTCCTTCCTTCCTTCCTTCCTTCCTTCCCTCCTTCCTTCCTTCCCTCCCTCCTTCCCTCCTTCCCTCCCTCCTTCCCTCCCTCCTTCCCTCCCTCCTTCCCTCCCTCCTTCCCTCCCTCCTTCCTTCCTTCCTTCCTTCCTTCCTTCCCTCCCTCCTTCCCTCCCTCCTTCCCTCCTTCCTTCCCTCCTTCCTTCCCTCCTTCCCTCCTTCCTTCCTTCCTTCCTTCCCTCCTTCCTTCCTTCCTTCCTTCCTTCCTTCCTTCCTTCCTTCCTTCCTTCCTTCCTTCCTTCCTTCCTTCCTTCCTTCCTTCCTTCCTTCCTTCCTTCCTTCCTTCCTTCCTTCCTTCCTTCCTTCCTTCCTTCCTTCCTTCCTTCCTTCCTTCCTTCCTTCCTTCCTTCCTTCCTTCCTTCCTTCCTTCCTTCCTTCCTTCCTTCCTTCCTTCCTTCCTTCCTTCCCTCCTTCCCTCCTTCCCTCCCTCCTTCCCTCCTTCCCTCCCTCCTTCCCTCCCTCCTTCCCTCCCTCCTTCCCTCCCTCCTTCCCTCCCTCCTTCCTTCCTTCCTTCCTTCCTTCCTTCCCTCCTTCCCTCCCTCCTTCCCTCCCTCCTTCCCTCCTTCCTTCCCTCCCTCCCTCCCTCCTTCCCTCCTTCCTTCCTTCCTTCCCTCCTTCCTTCCTTCCTTCCTTCCTTCCTTCCTTCCTTCCTTCCTTCCTTCCTTCCTTCCTTCCTTCCTTCCTTCCTTCCTTCCTTCCTTCCTTCCTTCCTTCCTTCCTTCCTTCCTTCCTTCCTTCCTTCCTTCCTTCCTTCCTTCCTTCCTTCCTTCCTTCCTTCCTTCCTTCCTTCCTTCCTTCCTTCCTTCCTTCCTTCCTTCCTTCCTTCCTTCCTTCCTTCCTTCCTTCCTTCCTCCCTCCTTCCTTTCCTCTTTCCCTCCCTCCCTCTCTCCCTCCTTCCCTCCCTCCTTCCTTCCCTCCTTCCCTCTCTCCCTCCTTCCCTCCCTCCTTCCTTCCCTCCTTCCCTCCCTCCCTCCTTCCTTCCCTCCTTCCTTCCTTCCCTCCTTCCTTCCCATCTTCCTCCCACGACTCTAAGCGCAGCTCATTTCCCGGGGAGGAGGACTCCCCTGCCTGGGGCTGGCAGCTGTGCAGAGCTCCTCCAGCTCAGGTCCCTGAACTGCCTGAAGCCTCCTGCTCAGCTGCCAGCCACACACCGGCGGCAGAGGCAAGTGTCATGCCGGGATGCATTTCAAAGCCAAACAACCCTTATTTTAAGGCTGACAAAACTTTGTGCAATAACCTTTCTCCCAGAAGATTGGTGATAAAGCCTTTGAAATTAATTTGCATAATTGGATCTTTAATTATTTTTTTTTAAATGGAAACCAAAATGGCACTGTTCTCAATATAAAAACTTTCATGAAAGTCAAAGGATTGCTTGCAAGGTGGGGATGTGTCACTGAGCTGAAACTAAGCCCAGAGAAAAGATATTTATGCAGATTGAAACTAATTCTGGTTGCGGATAGAGTGGAGAAAGTCTGAGGTAACAGCATAGACTTCAATAAAAATACTTCACACTCATGTCAGCATAACTGACGCTCAGCCTGCAGTAACTACTTTAACTTTTCAGCTCTGTGGTTAATTAACAACCCTTTTAGTTTATGCTGGTTTTTTTTATTAAAAAAAAAACCGATTAGATTAATAACAACTTAGATTTTCACAACTATGGGGCAAATTTTCCATTTGTGTAGAAGACCAAGACACGATTTGAGTCAATCTGACTGCAATCATTTCGTACAGCAGAAATTTTGTCTCACTGATCTACCATTGGGAGAGCTGTGCATAGAAAAACCAGACAGAGTTCAGCTAGAGAATAACCATTCTCATGTGCTGTAAATGAAAAGCAACATTTCTAATGAAGTGGAAGTATTTTACCTGCCACCACTCCCTGAATTACGTGTGTGGCTTTATATGATGTTTTTCCTCTAAAAATAAAAATGCCTGTTTCTAAAGAGCTGGTTTTATTAATGAAAATATTTGAATGGCAAGGTAGGAACCTGTTTTACAAGAAAGCTCAGTTTTCTCCCCCTGCTTGGAACAATGAATTCTTTAATAAAATATAAAGAAACTCCATCAGTGTCCTCTACTCAACAGTACTGTTAGTTACCCAAAGCAGCCTGACTACCAGCTAGAGGCTTATGGCTATAACCTGGTTAGCCTTTGCTTTAAATTAGCGGTGAAATAGAAACATTGGAGCTGGGGTGAGCTGGCAGAATACAAATATTAGAAGATTCCTGCAGCATGTCAGTAATTCTGGGTGCTCCATCACTACTCATGCCATGGAAGCACGACCCAGGTGGTGGGAGTATGTGAGAAGCCCACAAATAAATTCTGCTCACGGGTACCCTGGTGTAAATCAAGAACAACACCACTGGAGCGACTGGATTTAATTGGGATTTTCACCTGGGCAACCAAAATGCCTGAAGAAGTAAGGCATAGCTGGGCTGCTGCAGACACTGCCAGGAATAAAGCTGAGCGGTCAAGGTTAGTCCCAAGTACTGCTGCTCAGATCAATTTCAGGTAGTTTACAGCTCTCACAGATATCAGTATTGCACATTTTTTTTTGTTAGGGTTTTTTTGTACTTTTTCAAGAATCCTTGTAAGAATAAAAAACATGTTGCTGTAAATTAAAAAGCCCTCACGAAATACAATGAGAACAACACGTACAACATTGTGGCACCAGGGATGGGACCTGTTTTAAGGAACACATGGCTTTACGTTTAATGAATAGAGCCTGTTGAAGGACTGTAGACCAGGAGGGCTTACTAGATTTATTGTTTTATTAGGTTCTGGGTTGTGTACTTTTGCTGGGTATCTGACAACACATGCCATTCCACTCACAACTGAATGAGCTAGGGGAGGAGGGCAGAAATAAAGCATTTATGAAAGACTGGAGTATTTTCTTTTCTACCTTTCGAAGAAAAGCGTTAAGGAAAGAAAGGGTACCATTTTGTCTAAATTAGAATTAGAAACAGAAGTAAGGAAATAGATTTAAGTAGATGGAGGAAAATAATCTTTCCCCACAAACACACAGAAGGAATTGTTAGAAATACATAAACCACACTCACCAACATCCAAATTATTGAAATCCTGCACTTAAGATGCAGCAAAAACTCTCCTGTATATCAGGGCCTGATCTTCAAAACAGTTCACCAGATGCAAGGAGAATTGAAGCCACTTTATATCACATACGGGACAATCTGCATTTTATGTGTTTAGGAACTATGTGGCTGTTATTGGGCTGTGCTTGAAGGTTCAGCTTCCCATGGTCCATCTTTGGAGTCGCCTGAAACTAGTGGGTGAAGGGCATTGCTGACCCTGGTGTTTGCTACCTCTCCTCATCCAGCACAACTGCAGGCCACTGTCAGAAGAGTCAGTGCCAAATTCCTCTCTAACCCTGTCTGTGTGCAGCAAGGTGTCCCCACCACTTTATTTTGGATTTTGTGATCCTGCCAGCAGCACTACTCAGTTTCAAGTCCGCCCAGGTTCATTTCTCAGAAAAATGCTTTCCACGTATGCCTCAGAAACCCTTTGGACATCAGGTTAGCAAGCTCTGCCGGTCTGCCTACTGTTGTTCAAGAGTGAGATTTGAGGGAAAAACAAATGAACTGCAATCCCTGGACAGGTTAGAGGGAAGAGCTGGCTCACCTCATCCAGCAGCAGCCTACCTAGGTGTAACATGAGGCCACATGGCTAAAACGTGATCCAAAACATGCCTCAAGAAATCCAGGCCTGCAGCCAGTACACCATGGACTGCCATAAAGACCCCACAGAAAGTATGATCAACAGAGGTGGTCCCAAAGACAAGGGCTGCAGGAAGGTTCACTTCTGCTTGTTTGAGTTTCACAGCTCCAAACCAACTCCTGAAGAACACAGAAACCCTCTTGCAACCTTTAACATGGTAGTCTTCCATTAAGACATTGATTCAAGACACAGAGACTTGGCCTTAACTCCCTTCTAACTCAGAAAGGAGTTACGACCATGCCTCCTAGAAATTTTAGGAATAGGTTAGAGTGAGGACAGGAAATCAGTCTCTTGATAGCCTAGCGGTATGTGGTGATAAACGCAATATTTACAGGGTTGAAGTTAAGTAGAAGGGAGCATTGATGCCCTCCTCCTCTCCTCTCCTCTCCTCTCCTCTCCTCTCCTCTCCTCTCCTCTCCTCTCCTCTCCTCTCCTCTCCTCTCCTCTCCTCTCCTCTCCTCTCCTCTCCTCTCCTCTCCTCTCCTCTCCTCTCCTCTCCTCTCCTCTCCTCTCCTCTCCTCTCCTCTCCTCTCCTCTCCTCTCCTCTCCTCTCCTCTCCTCTCCTCTCCTCTCCTCTCCTCTCCTCTCCTCTCCTCTCCTCTCCTCTCCTCTCCTCTCCTCTCCTCTCCTCTCCTCTCCTCTCCTCTCCTCTCCTCTCCTCTCCTCTCTCTCTCCTAGGTCACTGGTTAGAGCAGTGAATAGAGCAGACTCTGCCCTTTAGCTCTTTTCCACAATCAAGATCAACACCTGGGTCTTCTCTCCTGTTCAGAGTACTACAGATCCCATGCATTTGGCACTTCGGTGCTAGCAAAGCACTTCACAATGGCATGATTTCACCTCCTAATGGCTTTGTTAGAGTACTTTAAGCCTGTTACACTCTGAAATCATCATTATGATACTCTGGTTCCACCACACCATCCCCTCAGCTGGCAGCTCTGCACACTTTCCACTCTCTCCTCAAGTCCCTTGAATGACTTGATACTACTTTTTGAATGGTTTGGTAGAAGTATTTTGCACAGGATCCAGGATATTAGCAGCTGGACTTTCTCACTCCCACACAAAGCAAATATCCTTTTATTATAATAGATACTAGAGCTACTGGATACACTGGTGACAGTGTTTAACAAGGCTCTTGTGCTAGTTCAGGTAACAGACACTATATTTACAGTCTTCAGTCCTGCGTATACAAATAGACTAAGGCTATGGGAATAGAAGATTTCCTCCTCCCTGTTGCTACCAGAGAGAAATCGGTGAAGAAGTTGGCCAGGCAGAAGTGCTGGGTTTGATGGTCCCCTCTGTGGCACCCCAGGCTCCAGTTGGGTGGGGAGTGCGAGCACCTGCCCTGTGGGCATCCATCCCATGAGGTCACCCCTGGGGGAACACCCTGTGCTTTTAATAGTAAAGGGAGATTTATGTTTTAATTCCCTGGCCACTGTTTCCGTGAAGCTCAGACTAATGAGAATAATGAGCTGTGACTCTTCAGTGAGAAAACCAATGCATTTTAACATTTCTCTGAAAACATTCAGAGAATGTCCCAAACCCATGGGGTTTTGTTTATAATTGCTACCAGGCTAATAAATCCTGCAGTCAAAGGATTCTACATACACAAAAAGATTTCCAGTAGCACAGGAAAACTATGCAATACTGAGCTATCATCACCTTCTGATAGACAAAACATTTATAGTTTATTGTCAGGAAAACCCTGGCTGAAAAGTGTTTGCCTGAGCCAAAATGGACTGACGTTTTGCAGTAGGCACAACAAGGCTGTGAACCCTGCCGAGCTGTCAGAACTTCTGCAATGAGCTCAAATCCCTTTTGATAAGAGGAATCAAAATCACACAGGTACCCACCACCTCCGAATAATGCCCCTGACCTCAATTCTGCCTTACGTAGTTTGAGAACTAAATGCAACACCTGCTTCCTGGCAGCAGCCTTTTGTTTTCCTCTGGATAGGTGCTTAGCACTTTCAAATCAAGTTCCCCAAGAGCCAGCTTCAGAGCCATAAGAGTTTTCATTTCCTATCATGCTATCCTAACATGACCTGCCCAAGCAGCCACATCAATATCACAGCAGCAAATAGCTTGACAGCTTTCTTGTAAATAACACACTCCCAGTCTGCTTTGTGCCCTGCCTTTAATGCCTTACTGGATATTTTAGAAATATTGGGAATCTATTTGAAAGCATGTAGTAATAAGTTAAATATTTTGCCCATTCAGAGTCATGGTGCCTGTTTCTTTCTCCTAGCACCTTCTGAGTCACTGATTAATAAAGAAACAACTCACAGAAATCTCAGACAAACCTAAAATGAGCACAATTGCTCTTCCCTTTGTAGTGTATATGTGTGTGTACATGTATATATATATAAATCCCACTGTATCACATCATGGAGTTTAGCAACTGGTCCTTGCAGGTACCTAGGCTACCATCAAAAGCAGCAATCCATTCAAAACTCTGGCTTGATTTGCATTATGAGTAATCACTTTTTTTTTTTTTTAATTTCAAATGTTCATTAAAAGGGGAAGGGGAACAATAAAGAGAATATTAAAGAAAACCTGAAACCAAGCCAAATAATGAATCATAGTAGGAAGTTACCAGCCTTGGCTGGTGGGCTTGAAATTCAAGTCCACGTTCAAAACCAGAGTCTCAATGTCTAAGCCATAGTGTAGTTCAGCCATCAGCTCTAGGGAAGTTTAAAATCAAAAGGAGCTTTAAGCTTTTTGAGTTTGACTGCTATTTCAATTGGTTTAAACAATTATTGGAGTTCCACAGCCCCCTAAAAGCCCCTCAGTGCTCACTATGTCAGGCTGCTCAGTGTCTTTCTTACATCCAAACCCTTTCCTGTGCTTCAGGGCCCTTTGCAAGGTCAACCTGAGCCCAAATTATTTCACTGAATAACTGGATATGACTCCTATCCTTAAAAAATAAATAAAAACTCTGGATCCAGAAAGAATGGTGGTTCTTCTATGTGTCTGATTCAGGCAGTGAAAGCCTAAGTAGAAGGTAGACCTCTCTGTATCATATTTTTTTTGCTGGCAAAGTTGAAAATTCTCCACTCAGCACGCAGGTTTGCTGCAGTTTCCGTAGACACTAAGCCTCCATCTGCTCTGTCAGAGTTGTAAACCTCTTGCTTTGGGTCTGAGTTCTGCTAGTCTTTTGCCTTCTTTGTCTTTTTTCCTTATCTGAGGATAAGAAATGAAGTGAAGATAATAGCATTTTATAGCTGCACAGCAGGGATGCAAAGTTAATTAAAGATTCTGAGGTTGGAGTAAAGGGAAATATATGTGTTCCCGAGATAGATGCATTTATTTTCATTTAAAAATGCAAACCCCATCGACAACTGTAACAATAGGTGTTTCCCTCCTCCACCCCAAGCAACTGAACCCTTTTACCCGGAGTTTGACCAAATTACAGCGTAGCAAATCCTGTTTAAAGGCAAGGCCCTTCTCTCTCCCTTTTTACTCCCATCTTAACGCTTTACAAAGTGAAACTCCAGACACTGTGAGTCACATATCACTACCAAATAAGTAGCAGTCTTTGAATGGTGCCTCATAAAGGAGGCAGGAAACAGGAAAAGCCCAAAATAAAGCTATTTGTAAATTAAAGAACTAAGGGGAAGAATAGATAGGAAATGAGCCCCTTATTTTTTCTTCAAAATTATTCTGATTAACGAGGAGAACCTATCTGCAGCTGCCATGGGGAAGACGGGGCGAAGCGTGAATCCAGACCCGAGTATCCTCGTGGTGCCAACACATTCTGCACAGCTCGATATAATGAGCTGCAGGGTGAGATCTCGTGCAACTGCACTACTTACCTGTCTGTCTATTACGTTCCTCATTATAGCTTGATGTGATCAGTTATAGGGAACCAAAAGTAGATATGTATGGCATAATTCGTGAGTAGTCAGAAAAAGGATTGCTTTCATTCCAGCAACACTTCTTTCCTCCTCCTGTATCAACAGACCCAAATACTCCAAATTTCTCTGTGCTCTGCTGCTGCATGCAGCTCTGAACTCATGTGCATCATTTCCACAACACGTGGCAACACCTGGGCTCACCGCCTGATGCAAAGCAGACCTGGCACGCTGCTGAGGCCATTACACCTGGTTTTGGAGCGGTGTGTAGGGAGAGCCTGGATGAGACAAGACAAGGCATCGTGCTCCTGTCCTCTTTGGCTTGTCTCAGCAACAGGGAGAAAGTACCCAGCACTGTTTCATTAAGGGTCTTGGCATGTTCCTTACTGGCACTTGCAGTAGTTACAGGCACAAAGGAAGCACTTATCTCCAGCTACTTTTCCCATCTGCAGTCATTCATTTGCAGATCTGCCAGAGGTCAATCCACACTGGCATAAGAGATAAGAGGGGACCCTGGTGCTGAGCTTCAGAGATTACTGCAGCCAGGCATGCTCAGGGCCAGTGTGGAGCCACCGAAGGGTGCTGTGTTTTTGAGCATCCCTTTGGTACCCGCAGCCCAGAAACGCTATCACAGACAACCTGCTCCAGGCACTGCAAAGAGCTGACGGCCACCAGCACTTAGATGCGGTTAGGGAACGATTCCTCCTTTCTATTTTGACTAGGAACATACAAAGCATCACATAGAGCAAGGCTAGTGCCAAAGAATATTACTGATACACATTTGTAAGAGAAAACTCTGCTTCCATTGCCAGCTCTCAAGACATGGTCTCCTCTCTGGCATTACCCTGCTCCAATTGGCTTTTAGCAGAAACCTCTCTTACTAAGAGACACTGCTCCTGCAGACACAGGAGTGACTAGCAGATAATGGGATTCAGTTCTTGAAGAGCTGCCTCCTTGGCTATAAATACATAACATATTTAAAAATTCTTCACATGAGTATTTGTGAAATCAAGGGAAAAAGCTGTACAATGCTCATATTTAGACTCAGGAAAATGCTTTCATTTGGTAGAGCACTTAACTTTGTCTTCTTACACTTGCGCTTAAACCGCCCCTAAAATTGACTCAGGCTGCCACAAAACAACAGCTTAAAGCAATTTAATTTGCTGTCTGCTGCAATCCCACCTCTGGTTGCACATTCCTTGTCTCTTTCCTTACGCCAGCTCTCGTGCTCATCTAACCCTGCTCTGAGCAGTTTGGGAATGTAAACCAGACACACACCCTGAGCACCCGAAAGCTCATCCTTTTTCTACACATTCAGAATGCTGGAGTGATGCATAGCCAGGGCAGATGCACACTAGAGCCAGTGTAAAGAAAGGGGGGGAATTGCTCAGTTGAGGCAGGGTGGAATCATGAGGTTCAGCTATGAGTTCAAAAATCTGGCAGGTCATCACTGGGGTCCTGCTCCCTCCATTTAATCCCATCTCTTGCTGAATTATCCCAAGCCTAACCTCCCTACACTCACACGCAGACACTCTTGGTTTCTAAAAGTCGGTAAAATTAATCAGCTCAGCAAGAATCCTTACCAGCATGGAAATGTATGACTGGAGGTGAGAAGGACTGCTCCCTTTCAACACCTGGGAGCCATTAGATCAGCTAAGTGGTGTTGTCAAGCTGTATCCTAAGGCTTTGCTGCATTTGAGTTGCTGTTACCCTAAGGCCTGGGCTACAGAGTTGGAGACAAAGCTTTACGCTGAAGAGAGCAAGGCACCCGCTGCAGCCAGGAGCTGAGTGACAGCCACGCTTCCCTGCACAGGCTCCAAGAACCTTGCCTACTCCTCCTTGTAGCACCTACCTGTACTATCTGTTTGTTCTAATAGCCTTGTTTAAAATGAGGATACCAAGGATTAAATCCAATCTTTCAGGAAAAGCTATAGGTGAATTTAAAGGAAATTCAAAGACAATAAATTAAACCAGGGGCGGAGATGGGGAGAGGAAAAGCCTTACCGCAGGAAGACAACTGAGATTTCCAAAAAGATACCCTTCCCTTAGTGTCAATTTTCCAGTGTTTTGTGACATAGACAGATTCTTAAATATGAGGATAAGTGCTCATCTGTAATGAAGTTTTATGCATACATTATGTAGCACTGTCTCTTCCCACTTCATATATAGCTGTCTGTACCTATAAATAGATATGATGCCTCATGTGCATTATCATATATTACAACCTCTGACAATGTGGTAAAGGAGAGGAAATGAGAAAAGGAAGTGGTGTGCTCTGCCAGGACGTACAAATTTTGCAGGGCCCTGGTAAGTCAGCTTCAGGCAAACCAGTGCTGTGAAAAAAACATGTGGAAAAGCACAATGGTGTTCGAAAAGACAGTAAACCGATGGGTTTGTTGCATGACACTTAACAAAAGACCAAGCACTCTCGTGGAGATGCTAAAAAACCAGAAAGAACTCTGGAATGCTTAAAACCAGAATATTGTACAAAGTGGCATGGAAAAAGTAGGGAGAAGCAGAATAAACAAGCTAGAGCAGGTCTGCTGGGCACCATTGGGAAGAAGATGACAGAGAGGGGATCTCTGCAATGCTGGCATCAGCCAGAGCTGAGCCCCAACTCTCTGCAGGAGATGGCATGTTGGGGCTAGACATGCTGATCTCTTTCAGAATATGTCACCTTTGTGTTGGTTATTTTTCCTTTTTTTCTTTTTCTTCAGAAAAGGAAAATAATTCATCTTCATTCTCACACATTTTATGAACTGACGAAATATCTTCACAACTTGTTCTCATCATGTTTTTTTTTTTGTTTGTTTAGTATTTCAGCCTGACCACTGTGCCTACGAGGCTAATGAGCTGTGACTGGCAATACAATTAAAGATAGATTTGATGGCATCCTAGTAGACAAAAGTGTTTTAATTAAACTGAAAGAAAACTGTTGTTTATCATAGAGTGAGCCAGGAGTCCACACTGAATAGACAAAAGTAAGCCTTTTGATAGGAAAAATCAGTGCCATGTCTAAGGGACAAGAAAATTGAGGTTTAATTCTTGGCTTTAGCAGATTTCCCACAGAGCCTGTTACTTTGGGCCAAGAGCATGTTTGGCTTGCCTTTTGGAAGACAGACGGTTCAGTTTCAGCCTCCTGGGAATTTGCTTGCTATTTTCACTGGGCAGGGCTGAGAAGTACAAAGGAAGCTCCGCACCACTTAGCATCAGGGCCACTTTCTCGTTCTCTCTGCAGCTTGATTTTCAGTCATGAAAAGGCCAAGACCTGAGGTAGCCAGAGTTATATGGAAAACCACAAGTTTTATAAGAACTAGTTCCCCATCTCACTCTGTTAGGGCTCAAATAAATAGCAAAACTTGCTTTGACTTCACTAAGAGTAAAGTTAAAGCCTCCAAATTTGATATTTTATCAGATTCACTTAATTCTCATCAGCTTTGAAAGTAACATGGTTTTCAGCAATGCCCAATTCAATGTGTTGGTAAAAGCCCACGATATTTTTGAGTATCTTTAAAATATCCTAGGATCATCAGACAGGCGGGAGACTTAAACAAGATAGGTCCCAGTTAATGATTATCTTTCATAATTTTTGTGGTATGAGATTTAAGTTTGTTCAACTGTATGGGTTTCTATAGATTTATAAGAGACTAGGGTTTTGTAAATAATAGTGCAATTTGTTAGCATGACTTCTCAATGGGGAACTGGGAACTTAAGTAAATTAAAAAGTTCCAAGCGAGCAGTTTGGACATACTGAGCCAATAATTGGGAGGAGAATGGGAGGAGATGGGGAGGAGTTGACTGATAGGCAAAATTTGCAGGTAATTTTTGGGATGACAACCACCAGGCACCCCTAAAGACCCCCTCAGATCATGTGCAGAAGGTGCAAGGATTGACGGCATTTATTATAATTACATGTAAATATGCAATTACATACTTGATGAATAATGTATGGCTTTGTGTGACTTTGTGTACAAATGAAGGTGAGAAACTCCTTGAGGTGTGTTTGATTTGAGGGAAACCTCCAAGCACTCAAGATTTGCGCAAACCTGAGTAAAACAACATCTCTCCTGTTGATGTAGTTATTGGCTTATTGCACAGTGGGTAACGGATCTGACTTTTCAGGCAACAAATGTGGAAGCAGTATATGGAAACAGAAAGAATGATAATGAATCAGTTCTTTGAGGATAGAAATATTACGTACAGGTGTTTCAAGACCGAGTCGGCAGCATCACCTATTGAACCTGTGAAACATTTTTCATTTTAATACTATATCATCACTTGTTTCACTTTGTTAGCTTTTACTGCTCAGTCTAAAAGACATCACTGAATGCCACAAGTTCATCAAGAAGATGATTTTTCTGGTTTTACCCAAAGAGTTTCATTTTTTTTTTTAGACTCGTCGGAATCAAAAAAAAAGGGAAATAAAAGAAAAATAACATTAACTCTGCAGGTGTGATGTTATAATTTGTTTTGGGATTCCAATAAAACAATTAACTATGACCTGTCTGGAAGAGATCAGAAAGCTAAAGGTGTTACAGGACTGACGTGGTAGCCCATCTGTTAATGAGTTAAGCATCAGTGAGCACAAGGTGTCGAGGCAGAGGCTCATTTACACAAGAATTGAATTTGATTCAAGGCCATCCTTATCTCCCAATGGTCATCTCTCTTTCAGTGCAGATTTAAAAGCTGTGGTGCTTTACAGGTCTCTCACACATTCTGGAGGTGTCCTTCAAGCTGCACTAAATCACTTCCATTTACTATCAGCTTTCACCTGAAACAGAAAATACATCCTATGATTTTATCAGCTGTCATCTAAGAGCTGAGGCACCTCCTGAGGCTTCCATTACTGGAACAAAACAATCGTTTATTTTGCATAAAGGCTCATAACCCAAAAAGATTCATAACCCTTTCTCTTTTTTCCCCTCTCCACCACAAAATTGGTCAGAAGCGTTGGTGCTCACAGTAATTTGTCTCCCTGACGTGCATGGGATGAAGCCAGGAGTGGGGCAAAGTCGGCTGCCCCTGCTGCGGCACTTCCCATCAGGAAGATATCCCTCAGCAGCTGGGCAGCTGCAGCATCTCGCGAGCAGCAAAAGGCATCATCCCTGCTTCAGCACGATGCCCTCTAAGGTGGCCCCAGGCCTACAAGCCCACAACCACAGGTGACACCGTCGCCTAAACACGCATCGAGAGCATGTGGTTTTAATTGGAGTCAAACTCCAATAAATAGAAATGGAATCATGCCATTATGCAGTTTTCCTTAACCTCAAGTGAAAGTCCTACTTTCCCTGTCTCTAACTGTTGCTCCAGCACTCAAAACTTTAGGTAGTCCCCAGTGCCTGACCTGGCCAGCACATGATGCCTACACTCTCCCCCTCCAGCTCCCACCTTGGGGGCTGCCATAGCAGCCACCAACTCTTGAGGATGGGCCACTGAAAATCCCTGCAGTTCACTCCTTCTTTGCGAGGTTCCTTCCTCCTGGTATAACAGAGCTGCTCAGAGCACCAGAGCCAGGCTGAACACAACATGTCAGAAATCAAAACCTCTCTTTGCTTGTGCTACTAATGACACCTCAGATTACTAACACTTAATTGAATTTACTTTTCAGTATGCTTTTTATATTTTGTTTTTCTATCAGCTGAGACAATAAAAATCAATTCCTTTAGGGGAATTTAATTTAGGTTTATATGGTGTTTTATATTCAGATTTCCAATGCTGCAACATTTGAGTGGCAAATCTGTGGAGGACTATTTATGGGTACTTCTGTGAAATTAAAACAGACCCATACTGAGAGTAGGCACTTTAACAAGTAAAACACTTTAAAAGCAAATAAGTATGAAGGAAAAACAATATCCTGGAGAAAAGTTATTTGGCCAACTGCAGAAGATTCATTAGAGAGATTTCATATAGATGCAAGGAAAAGTTACACGTATAAATATTTGGAGGATTCATGACACAGATTAATAGCTATTCAACTGGTTTTTTTTCTGCTGGGTTTTACATTCGATGTGATACAAAATACCATGGTAATCTTTCCCTCAGGCAAAACCACCTATCATATAAAAGGTCTTGGATCTAAACAAAAGTCTTCACGTGCTCAGCTTTGTGGATCAAGGGCAAACTGTGTACAACTCATAGTTCATGAATTTAACATTTAATGGAACAGGTCAATTGACACACTGCATAGCCCTCCTGGGGAGCAGATGGAGCAGTGTGAGAGCTGCTGTAAGGACTAAGGGAAGACAGCTCAACCATGAGCTGACACCTTACCATTTCCCTGGAGAATTATTATCTTTAATAATTTTATTTCTCCCAGAGGATTTAATAAACATCTGGAGACATTTCTTTTTCCCTTGTTGGTGGGCTTTGCTGCATTCTGGGAGCAGGAACACTTATCTGGAGGACAAGTACTTAGTGTTAAGGAGTCAGCATGGGGAGTGATTTTTACTTCAGCAGTTTTATATATTTCTAATAATTTTAATAATTCTAATTAGGCTATGTAATAACATGCATGAATTAGCTGTCTAGAAACAACTAATCCCTGCCTTCCACCAGCTGCTGGAACAGGGCAAGTCCATCCATTACAAGGCTGTGGGCTACGATCTAGTGGAACTGGCTCGTTCCTGTTTTGCCACAAGGTGCAGTGCAACATTAGACAGGGAAAAGCTGCTTTGTACTTTGGTATATTCATTTAGGACTGTAAGGTGACATTTTGATCTTTAATTCACTTGGTAAGTTTATTTCTGCTAGTTCTACAGAAAGTTTCTGCTCACATTTCTCTCCGCTTTTATTTTATTACGAAGTGCCTCACCATCAGTTCCTCTTAATGTTCGAGAGGTGTGTCCAAAGCAGGCACGTGTGTGTGTATATATATATACATAAAATATATCAGTACACGTATATCACATATTTAAACTCTCTGCCACTCTGCTCTGACCCTCTGTATTGCCTCTCCTCTGGCCCCACATTGCTCTGCTTACAAGTCCTGGAGGCAAAGGTGGGATGAAGAACACCCTGGGCTGAGGGTCACAGGGCTGCAGCAACACTCTTGAAAATACAGTCATCCACTGGGCTTGATATAACCTAAGGAAAGGCAGGTTATGTCCTCCACAAATAAGGTCTAGCTGTTGAGGTCTCACGTTGCCTTAGCTCACACTGCTGCAGTCATTGCACACATTGGGAAGGCTCTTGGAGGGGACAGACTTCCTGCTTCTCAGTATTCTTCTTGTTATTGATTACATCTCCCCCACTTCTCAAAAAAGTCACTTTTAGATCCACAGGCAGGCTCCCAGGCTCAGCATGCCAATCTCCTTGGGACATGGCACAGGGGAGGCAGAGTGTGTGGGAAGAGGAGAGGAAAAGATGCAAGCACAGAGACAATGTGTGCCATATTTTGTTTTAAAGAGACAAGAAAACCCTTCACATGAAAAAAAGAACCCTCTGCAAACAGTTCCCTAACGTTGCATCTCAAGGCTTGCAACTGTTGAAGCCATGCCATGAACATTAAGTGGTGCTGCTGGGGTGGAGGGGTGATAGTCTTGTCCTTGTGCGAAGTTCTGTCATACCAGAGAGCATTACCTACCAGTAGTTTTGGCTATACATGTGGCTTCTGAATTCTGGAACAATCTATTTTGTTCTGTTTTAGGTTGAATTTTAACACACCAGAGACATGGTGGTATCTCGTGTTGGGTCTGAGCCTTGGCAGGAGGATTGGAAGCAAATAGAGGGGAAAAGGGGAATGAGGGCTGGTCCCCTCAGCCCCTGGGGAGCAGGGGCTTCTGCAGGAGGACATGCTGGGTGCTCTGCCTGGAGCAAGCTGTAAGCTGGGTTGAAAACAAGCAGCAGATGCTGAGAAGCAGAGAGAGAACAGTATCACTCATCTAGGCACAACCTGTCCTCCTCCCACTAGTTACGCTCTGTTGCAGTGTTGGCAGAACTGGCATCCGATTTTTCTGGGCAGGTGCAAGCCCAATGATGTCTAATGAGTAGTAGGAGGAGAGGGAAGCCCCCTTGTTAGAGAGCTACCTTGTGGGACCAGGGTCAAGGAAGAAGGCACAACTCCTTTGGCTTTGCCATTTAACAGGCTGGCTTCCCAGGGTTACCTGTTCCCATGCACAAACAGGACACAGTGAGAGCTACGTGAAGCTGTTGGATCTGGATGAGGTGCAGCAGTGTGTTTGCTCAGACAGTTCAGCATCCTGCAGCTAGCAGAATTTGTTTTGACCTGAGGGGGATGCTGCAGCATGTGTATATTGCTGGAGGAATTTGTTGTGCATGAGCAGAGTGTTCATTTCTGTAATTATTTTTCTTTTCATTTCTTCTTGGGGTTTGACTGCAGCTCTTGTCCTTCCATTGTTTCAGTGCCACTCCTGGAAAATTAGACAGCCTAGCAGCTCCATCCGGCACATTAGCAGGGCTCAAGCGACTGCTGTCATTTTTTGTTTGCAGACCTTACTTGATCTTTTATACAAATTCACGGAAAAAAAAGTTAAAAATAGGATTATGTTTTTATAAGACAAGTAAGTACCCACAGTGCTACGCTATGCAAGTAATAGTCTTCTTCTCCCTCTAGAAAACCATTGATTAAAGTTATTAAAATCAGTATTTATTTTAAACAGATAAAATGGCAAATGTACACAGTAATCAAATACAGTATTTAATGATGTATATTATGAAAGAGAAGAGAATAAGATTATTTCTGCAAGCCCATCAATTATTAAATTATCATAAAAATGTATGTATATAAATAATTCCATGAGCCTTTCTGATTAGATTACCTTGATATGACAGAGCACATTTTGATTATTCTTTGGCACTTTGCAATAAGGTTTTAAATTCTAAGTAGATTTCAGGAAGATCTTCTTTTAAAACTGCAACAAGAGGTTAGTGGGCAGACAACACATAATGAAGCAGAACAGGAAACAGGAAAGACTTTTTAATTCACACAATTATTTTCCTGTGTAAAAGATGATGAAGTTCCCACCACACACAGATTTCCTTGGAAAGTTTCATTCTATTTATGAGTTACATAACATTCAGGGCATTTATTACAAACCATTTTGCTGCTACTTAACAATACTCCTAGAAGACCAACAGAGAGTGCTACTGTGAACATTGAGACCAGGAGATCTGAAGAGGGCATTTGTGCCTCCCTGTAAGTGCTGAGCATTGGGAGCATTAACTGCTCTTTGACATAGAGGAGAATAAAACAGGTTTCCATTGTCTTTTTGAAAAGATGGCAGCAAGCTCAGGTGCTCCGCGGGATTTCCCTTCCTCAGTGAGGTCTTAGCGCATCATAGTGAGACAGCGATGGGCTGCAAGGGGCCTGGAGCAGAAGTGACTTTGGTGTTTGGTGTGTTGGTGGGTTTAGCAAGGGGTTTGGGTCCCTGAAGCCTGACTGAAGAAGCAGATTTAGGAAATGGGGAGCAGCAGAGAAGGAGCAGGGATGAAGGAGGAAGCAGGATTTTTGCATCTCCTTAGTATTGAGAAGTGATTGATAGAGAAAGGCTCTTATAATTGAGGTGTGTCCAAGAAATGTAAATGGGAAGAGTTTGAAGATGGGCAAGAGCACAATTAAGTTTTGCTACAACCAAGGTGTTTCCATGAGCAAAAGCACTTTCTCTGCACCGTTTATGACAAGTGGAGAAAGGAGCAGGTCTGTATTGAAATCTGTGGGGCAGGAGCTCCATTCATGTGAAGAGACTCCATTCAGGGCCTTACAAAGGGTATGAGTCAACTGCAAAGAAAGGAGGCATTTCACAGAAACTGAAGTGTGACCCTTTGTTTTTCCTAACCCCAAGGTCCTCAGCTACACAAAAGGGGACCCCAGCAGTGATTCCACGGCAACAAATGCCTGTTGTGAGTGAGTGTATTTGAGGAACAGTGACAATAAGGAATGACCCGAGGTGCTTGTTGCCAGCCCTTGTTTCCCAAGGGACTGCCAAGGGGGCAGTCCAGCATTCAGCCCATCAGATGTGAAGGAAATTGAGGGTGCTGGGAAGCTCTTCCCAGTGGAAGTGTTTCCCTAGAAAGTCTCTCCTGAAATGCATGATGTGATCATCCACATTTACTATTGGGACACCTGAACAGTGTTGTTTGGTTTTGTTTCTTTTTTTTTTTTTGATTCAGTTCTGCAAAACCTATAGAAGTAAATTTCAGCTTTTACTTAGCCGTTATGTAAAGTGGGATTTTTCTAATTTAGGACTGGCAAAGGATTTGGATGGCTTAGTGGCCTTGTCTTTTTTTCAAATTTCCATTAGCCCATGACTACCTCCTTTCACAATCAAAGCAGACATGAAAGGCATGTTTTGCTTTGCCATTTTCATTGTTCCAAAGTCTTGCAGGTCCTTTTTAAAGTTCATGATGGAATTAGGGTGCAGAATGATGGATTTAAAGGTATCATATAACTCTCCATGGTAAACAGTAGTCTTCAAATATATTACAGTTGTGACCTGAGAGAGGCTGCTGGAAGCTTCCCAAGCAACCATGCACTGGCTCTGCAGATCATTTGGGCTGAGGAAATGCATTTGCATGTGGATGTCATGCAAAGGAGGCAGGGCAGCCCGGATTTCATTACTGATAATGATGTGTGTGGGAGAAGTGATTTAGTTTATAGCCAGTGCCAGGCGTGGCACAATGAGGAAGTACTTAATTCATACACAGCTCCTTCTTGCTTCTAAGACCTAAAAAACAGGGGATTTCAAGTAGCTCTGGGAGGTTCAGTGTTACTGACATGGTCTTGTTAGCACCAGGGGAAGAATGGACCCCTGACTGAGGTGAGAGAGGAGGGGAGAGGAAGCTCCAAGATTTAGTATTGATGTCATGGAGGGGAAGATAGGAGGAGAAATGAAAGGTAATAAAAAGGAGAAGAGAAGAAAGAGCAACTGAGGATGGAAAACCAGCAGGCAGAGCTGGCTCTGCAGAAACTATGGCTGCCAAGGCAGGACAGTTGGACTTCAGAGGTGCCAAAATTTTCAGTCTGAGTTCTTGTTTTAGTCTACCCAACTCAAAATGCAGGCAAGTGCGTTGGGCCTGGGGCAAGATGGTCAACTTCAGAGACAAGAGAAATTTCTGAGAACCATAAGGGAGAAAAGGGACCCCAGGATAATGCTTGGAGATGAGTAACTGGGAGTTGCTGCATTGCCTGAATCATCTCATGGCATCTCTATACTCCAGCTGAGCGACCTCTGTTTTTCCTGCAGCAGTAGGCACTGCCTTAGGCAAGGGGAAGAAGAGAGGGGCCTGGGGGCACATTCTGGGCATTTTCTTCAGGGGACAAAGGAATTACTATGCTCAGGCAACTTCAGGAAGAGCTAAATGAACTGGGATCAATATCTTGGGTGGCCTCTCAGCTTCGAGCAACGAATCAGTCAAGCAGAAGAAAGCAGCCAGAGAGAAGGAAAGGCTGAATGAGAAGGACGAGTTAAGTCAGAGGGATTAATGCCTGAGATAAGACAGCCAGATCGAGGGAGCATGCTGTAACAGCATGCTGAAAGAGAAGCTCAGGCATGCACGGCACCCAGAGCATACATTGGGCCAGAATTTAAAAAAAGCTGAGAGGGCCTTGAAGAGGGGCCCAGGTTGGGGGGTTTGTGGGGCTCAGGGTCTTTTATACTTACATGGTTCTATTGCACCTAGGTAGCACAGAAGAAGGGCATGTCAGCTGCTGCCTGCTGTTTGTGCATGGGATATGCCTGTGTATCCATCTGCAGCTCACAATATGAAAACCTGAAGAAAGATCTTTGAAGAGGAATTACTCCTGCCTTATTCATGGGACAGCAGCTGGTTTTAATGGATTTTAACTGTTTGGCTGCTATCACCCACAGTGCATGTAAGCAAAAGGGTTATGAGTAGCTAAAATTCATTCCTGGAGCAGCCTGGAAATGCTGTCTCCGGAAATGCAGAATTTTTTGGGTACCTTAATTTATGCTATGTTCTTCTGTAATTTTCGGGAGAGCTGGTGAGTTAGACAGGGGGTGTTAAGTCCACTTCAATAATTAGTGAATGACTAAACACAGTATGCAAGGTTCCCTGACTTCTGCTTCATCTGAGGTGAAGTCAAAGGGTATGGGGCATTGACACCTAGCTGGGGTTGCTGGAAATTAATTATCTAATTGATACTGAAGTTGAATTCAGAAAAGTTCTGAGATGTCTTTAAAGAATGAAACCCAGTTTTAGTATTTGTGTCTCCCTGAGAAATACTGAGATTTGCTGAAGTGATAGTCTTTATATGCTGTTAACTGTATGCTATTGAATATATTCTACTATGCTTGAGTCATTTGAATGATCTTCATACCCAGTTGTAGGAGGGCAGCATGTGGACTTCACCACCCAGAAGTTAGAAAAATGATTTGGCATAAAAGAGGAAGGGGGATTCAGCTAAATTTGCAGAGGATCTGAAAAGCACAGGTAGGACAGAATAATGTACAGCATTTTCTAGATGTAGGAAAAAGAAAAGCAGAAAAAGAGACTATGCTGACAGACTGAATTCTGTTGGGGATAGATCATTTCTCCACTGTGACAACAGCAGGTTTCTAATAATGATTCATATTGCCCAGGTTTAGCAGATGAAGAAAAAAAGAATTACTTGGGAGGTAAATAGAGCAGATTTGCAAATAGAGGAGAATGTTTTATGGCCAGACTCACAAACATTTGGCTCCTGCAGATGCCAGAAGACTTTGCATCTGTTTCAATCAATGTGGGTTGATCCTTTCTGATTATTTCTTTGAGATCCCTGTGGCTCCTAAGTCAATAATTTTATATTATCTAGGACAAAGCCACTGTTCAGCTTCACACAGAGGGCAACTCACCTGCAAATTCAAACTGCGCAGGTTTTGATTGGTAAGGAAGGCAAGCAAGAGCTGATGAACTGAGAATAGACATTTATTAAGAATTCTATGATTTCCCCCTCTAAGGTATCTCAGCTGTCTTTCAGTTACATCTTCATTAGAGATACAACAGGCTCTTCTGTTTATGTCTTCTTTACATTTTGGCAAAAAAAAAAGAGATGATGATAGGAATTAAAGACTTCTTTTTGAAGCAGGTTTAAAATGTACCTGGGAAATTACTGCATTCTGCTCAGCTGAGCGTAAATAAGGGCTGCAGAGTCACAGACACTTAAAGTAATTCATAAGAAATCTGAAATTGCCCACTAATTGCTGTCTCGAGGGATACACGTCTTTCATGGCAGGAATCTCTTCAGCAGATGGGACAAGAGGAGAAGTAATGCAGTTACTCAACTGGGCAAGATGCAGTTGTTCTTTTCAATCCTTTTACCCCTTTGTTGTATTTTACAGCAGGAAGGTTCCCTTCAGACATGCAGGTACTTCACAGCAAGTTGTATGGTGGGAGCAGCTTCCAAGGGAAGAACATATAACAGTTGTTCTGAGAAGATGTTGTGGATCAGAGAAGTCTGGGTTTTGCATTTTGTTTTATTTTTAAAGTGTTACTATTCTTTCACGTATGTAGTTAGGATCTGTTGGCCTCAAAATGTTGTATGGTCAGGCTTGTAAAGAGTTGGCTTCTGCAGATACCAAATGACTCTCCGATCAGAAGAGATTATTTCTTTGAGATCCCCGTGGTTCTTGGGGCAGTAGTTATACCCTACCTACAACAAAGTCAATGTTAGTTATATCCCACTTACCATAAAGTCCATGTTAGTTACACACTACCTACAAGAAACTTAATGTTCGTTATACCCCACTTACCACAAGGTCAATGTTAGTTATACGCTACCTACAAGAAAGTGAATGGTCAGCTTCTCTTCATACAGAGGACAACTCACCAGTAGATTCAAACTGTATGTCTGTTCAGTTATTAGTAAATGATTGAGAGAAAAACAAAGCCTCCTGGAAATGCTGAGCAGCACAGCAGTTGGCATGGATGCCCTATGATGTCACCTTGCCTGCTTTAGTTTTTAGTTTAGTTGGGTTGGTTAGAGTGTAATGGGATTGGGCCTCCCTATATCTTTATGCTGCCCCTGTTGTATTGTATCTTTTTAAAGATAAGACCTTCTTTAAATGTAAGAGGAAAGGAGAGAGGGGAGAGGGCAGACAAGCACTGTATATAACATCCATAACGTTTAATTATATGAGACAGGGATTTTCCAATATGCCTTGCAACACAAAGAACATTTAGATATCAGCATCACAGTATATATTTTCTAAATCACAACACCCACACATTTCCTTATCCAAGTAGAAGTTTTCCTTCTGTGGCTGCATATCTAAAATTAGCCTGAAGGTCAAATTTGAATAGAAATACCCTTGCCATTGAACGTGCTGGGAATGATTGGTGCAACGGGCTCAATTTTCCCATTGAAAACCTGCATTTATTTTTTTAACTAACAGTTGCTTTTACAATTAAAGAGCCTGGAGAAAGACAAAATGAGGCTTGCTGTATAAATTCATCATCAATACTCTGCTTTCACTGCAAGGCTATTTTTATAGCCAACTATTTTAAATGTAACAAGATGGATATAGTGAAGCCATAGTATAAAAGATGCAGCAAGAGGCTTCAGAACAGCTGAGCTGAGCACCGGTGTGCGAAAGAAAGGTCTTAAAATTTGGAAGATGTTTGTACATGAAGGATATACACAATGAAGAATTCTGAGTTAAGAAATGCATTACTGAGAAGAAATGAATAGTTTAGGTCTAAAAATAGTTGCTTAACCTGCAGTTGTATTATGTGAAGACTGTGCAGCCTAAACGGCACAAATGCAAAAGCACTGTCTTGCAAGAACTGCATTTATCAGCCACAGTGTTTTATTGAGTGCTTTAATAATACAAGTGTACATCAACTGATCCACAGTCAAAAGTGGCAGGTCCCTAAGAAATTTACAAGCACTTTTTTTTTAAGTAAATCAAAATACATATTAATTTGTTCAACACAGTAGCCTTTTGTGTGGGAAACAGAAGGCTAGTGATAAACACAGTCTTAGTAATGCACAGTGATTCTTGATTTTAAGCTTTTATACAAAACTTGTTCCCAGTAGCATGCACCCACCATTAAAGACTTCAGTACAAAAAAATAACCCTAAACACTACATTTAAGTAGAAACAAGATATAATTCTGAATTTGTTTGTTTTCCCAAAAACCACATGAAAGAAAAAAAACCCCACACATTAATACAAAGCTTTGTGACAAAGCTCTATACTATTACAGATCCAACATTCTTTGCACTGATAACCAAAATCCCCTGTCTACATTTGAGGGAAACAACTTTCAAGTTAACAGAACAAAAAAAACCCTAAACGAATAAAAATAAAAATAAAACCAAAAAGAAAGTAAGGACAACCTTTTGTCACAAAATGGTTCAAAATTTAATAAAAAATAAGAATGAAGGGAAGGGCTATTGATGCACTTAGTGAATGTGCTTGCACAGGTCCAGCAAATCCTAGAGTAGGTTCCTATGTGGCATATCGCTTGGTCCACTGTCTGGCCATTCTGTCGTGCTCTGCTCTGTTAGTCATATACTGAGTAGCAATACTTCCAACCAGGGGGTCAGCTGAAAAGGAAACACAAACCGTGAAATACTCATCAGCCTTGCAAGGATGAAAAAGCTGTTCTTAGATCCAGATTCATTTAGTTGCCTTAGGTTCAACTGTACGAACAAGGTGCCTATGTATACTTGTCCCATTTTGAAAGCACGCATGCACACAGGAAGACAGGAAGAGGAAGATGAGGAGGAGTTGACTGGCAATTAGCTACACATTTCTGGTAAACGTATAATTAAAAGCATTTTCTAAAATTTCCTCATAAAAAAATGTTACAATAATTTTGTTTTGAGCTAAATGTGTCTTTCAGGTGATAAGAATAAACAAACTACATCCTTTATTTATAGCAGTAGACTCTCAGAAATATCTGTACCATAACCTAAGAGGAAGACGGACTGTAATTCTACTATGTTAAATGCTTTTTTTTAATACCTTTAGTTTTGAAGCATAAAGAAAGATCAGGAATTAAGGCAATAAGTATTATTTTCAAAACAGCAAAAGTTAACCACAAACTTCAGGAACTACCATTTAATTTATGGGATCTTTCTGAGCATTTATATGGCCAGAGTGCTGCATGATTTGGTCTTCTCAATCTATTTTTATATTTCCAAAATGAAGAAACAACCTGAAAAAGTATTTTTACATTAATCTGGATCTACAGATTACTTCACAAATAATTAAACAAAACCAATCAGCTATCTAAGAAAAACACACTAAGACAAGACTTTCCCAGAAGTGACTGTATATCATCACCATTTTTCTCTCTCAGTTTAAAGCAGACAAAATGTATAGAGATTTTCCATTTTTGGGGGGGATCCATACTCTCAATACTTCTCCTGCAACAGTAAATTTCCTGAGGTTGTACCACCACACTACACAAATTCAGAAGCACTAATATCATGTTTTTTCCTGACTTAGGACAGATGAAAATTACTTCTCATTAAAGCCAGTTAATAAGTAGCTTTGTAGTTCACTGAAGATGGTGCAATTGAACTCTCAGCTTCCCCAGTACAGCCATAATCTGAGTGTGGCATTTGCATTATTAACCCTGAATTTCCTGGGATTTGATGTCAGGGCTTCCACAAAGCAGAGTAAATCTGCGCTTCTTTGTTTGTTTATCGATAAGAATTTACGATAGATAAGAGTTTATGATAGGAGAAGTATGTTGACTTATCCCCAAATCAACTGATTCGCTTACTGCTAACAGTATTGAATATTACTGAAAAATACCTAATGAAAAAAATCTTTTGCTACTTTCAGGAGGAGTCCATAATTTTAATCTTAAGTTTGCACCTACTAAATTAATAAGGCAAGTTATCTCTGTGACTATGGTGTACTAAGTCTCAGACCTGCAAACATTTCCTGCATATGCTTACCTTTAGTATCTTAATACATCCACAGGAGGTCACCAAGGCCTGGGCTTTGCTATTTTTACATGCATGAGTGTCAAAGAAGCACATCTGACCTAAGATCCATTTTAAGATTTTCAGAGTAGGAAGTATATGACCTTTAACTCCTCAGCCAAGGAGAACTATATAGGGGATTACTGGAAGGATTTTGATCTGTGCAAACAGGAGGCTAACACTCTATGGGTATTTAAGGAGTGCAAAGTTGTTCATGGCTGGAATGAGGTTTGAGAAGCACTGCAGGGTAAATGGGGAACTGGGGCAACTGGAAAAGGGCAAAATTTCTCTCAGCAGAAAAGTTAGGGAATAGCCACAGGGAAACCTTGTGATAATCTAATATGGCTCGGGAATGAGCCTGATGGCACTGCTGTGAATTCCCACACCCTCCTTGGATGCAACACCACTGTGTGAAGGAACACTTTCACAGACTCATGGAGAAATGGAGAGTAAAGGTTGAACTTGAAAGGAATCCTTGCAGCAAAATTCGATGAATGTGCCGGTTTTCAGGCAGCTAGGAAAGCTGGGCTTTGGCCTCTGAGGCACCTGGCTGTGATGGTCTGCAAGAATATCATGGCATTATCATCTGGAATGTGGTAAGTGCTTAATGAGGTTTAGTGCATATTTGAAGCGCTGCCGTTAAGACCTTTATAAAACCTTATGTGAGTCAGTGAAAATTAATGTGCTGTAGTAAAGGCTTACCCAGTTCAAATCTGGAAGTCTTTTATGTGTGAGGTGAATGTTTCTTTGAAAACGTGTCTTTCACAACAAGAGCTGTAAATCAGTTTCCTTGATATACTGAAAGGGTACTGAGGATCATATCATCATCCTCAGTCCTGGATGACAGATTACAGTATTTGGTTTCCTAGTGTGGATTTCCATCTGTATCTCCTTTTGGGAGCAAGGAAGTATTTCAACAATATATATCTTTGGAAGGATGTGGAAGGTACAGCCTCTTCCTCTTACCTCCAGCATGGGAGGGTTTCTGTTTTCTGCTGCATGGGGTGGGCAGATCAGTGAGAGGAGTTCTTGAGAAGGAACTGAGGAATAAATTGAAGTCCACTAATGTAGGGAACTGGGCTATATATATCTACTCATATGCTCAAGCTTTTGTCTTTGCAGTGTTTTCCTGGCAGCTGGGAAAAGAGTGAAGGTGATGCAAGATATCTGAGGTCTACAGAGCTTTTGTTGTAGGTCTGTAAATTCCTACACCAGAGTGACCTGTGAATCACTTGTTATCTCAGGTGCTTCCCTCCATTGGTTTCTGACTAAGTAAATCAGGACTGCTGAACCAAAGAGAGGTCCTTCCCTGCTGTAGCAGGAGCAGGATCAGCTGCACCCACAGCCAGCTGCTGGGTGGATGCTACTAAAAGGTGCTCCAGGTAATAATAGCAGCACCATTGTTCTTTGCAATCTGTCAGTTTGGCTCTACATTTTATTGGTTATAATAATATTGAATAAAAGAACAACCCTGGTTTAGCAAAGCCATTTGCTCATTTGAGACCCCAAACTGAAGAGACAGAAGAACAATTATTGCCAGAGAGGCCCAGCTATTTCTCATCCCTGTCAGAGGGTCTAGAGGTGTGTTGTCATTATATGTAGTTATTTATGAGGACTTTAACAAGGACTCTTCAACAGGTATTTGAAGAGCTAGCTTATTTTAGCAGATCCTGTGAAGCTGTAAAACCATCAGAAGGCACAACAGCTTTGTTAGGGAAGTCAGGACAGCTGGTGAGGAGGGAAATTTTAACTTCAGATTGGAGCCACCCAACCAGTGGCAGGCTGGCCGATTGGATGCAGCAGACTGAATTTGCACTGGGGGACATAAACCAGCGTGTGAACTCCAGAACTGCAAATGGTCTCTTTCTGCGCCTGCACGAAGCCAGGCAGCTTCAGTCTCTGGTGGAGGAGGGAGACAGCCAGCAGGCCCAAAAACACAGATCCCTCAACACTTAATGAGTCACATTGGTATGCATAAAATGGAGATTACAAGATAATTTGAAGCATTTTAATTAAAACAATTAAAATATTTAATTCCCAACATGCACAAGCCTCAGCTGTAGTGTCCAAGTCCTACAAAACACAAATATCAGAAAGAAATAATAGTTTCCATTTACCTCCTAAATTAAGTTGCATGTGGCTAAGCACCACCTGGTTCCCAGCCAGGTTGCACTATTTAAGGAGCATTGTGAAATCTCCATTAGTAGGGCCAAATATGTATTTATAAAACAACTGCAGTGTAAACTGTCTAATTAAGAGATAAAAAGGAATCTCAAAATTCTTAATGGTACTTTTCCCATGTTTCCGTTTCTCATTACCATAAAACTGTTTCTTATTTTCCATTTGTATATATCTGCGGTTTTATTCTCCAAGTTAGAAATTTGTTTCCATAACTAGTAAATCACTCTAGCTTTTTCTTTTATTTTTGTTTTAGAAGTAGCATGATTCATCAGTGAATCAGGGTTCATCTCAGAAATTCACTCCAAATGGGACTGCGTCCAAACAACAATGAAAACCAGGGAATCAGAATACAAAGTTATGCCAGAAATGAGTTATTAGAACAACCTAGTGAAAGAAAGTTAAAATAAAACCACAATAAATTAATAACAATAACATCAGAAATCTGCAGCTCCTGGCCTGGCAGGAGGCACGTACTTGGGACCTCCCAGATCACCAGATACTCTGTGCCCAGTCAGAGGGTCCAGGTGGTACCACCCATGCGCTGGTCCTTCCCTGCTCTGTAGGCAGGCATGGACATCCCAGCCTTCAGGGCACCCGTGGCTGGAGAAGCCAGGACAAGGCAGAGAGATTGTGCGCTGCACTCAGCAGCACCAAACCCCATGAGCAGCATCATGGGTGGTTCTGGCTGCAATAGCCACGTGTGGACTGTGCCGGAGTCTTGCTGTGGCACACACCATCAGCTCACAAGAGACACTGTGGCAACTCTTTTGACCTGGAAATCTTTAAGGTCTCATAATTTACTGTTCTTCCTCCTAGGACACCTCTATAACCTTTAGCTTGTTTAAAGAAAAAAAAAATATCCAATACTCTGATTAGTTCCATGCAAAACTGAACACACTAGGAGTTACTGTATCAAATCTCATGTTAGAGGACAGCACAAGAGTACTAAAAATCTATGAAAAAAGGCACCAAATTAAACAAGCATGGATAGAAGCTAAGGCTCAGCAATGTGGCTTACATTGAAAATGCCAATCAAGAGAACTAAAGTATGAGAAAAGGCTTCTGGATGATTTATTGGAAGACTGCAGCTGCTAAATCCCCCCCTCACCTCACCCTATGTAATCCTCATGTTATATTACAATTCATGAAATTACCCTATATTTAAAAGTATTTTTGAAAACTGGGCAGGCTGGAGTTTGTCCCTAGTTTAAAGAGGTTGGATGCGCTGCTCTAGAATGCCTTGCCATCTTCTTCTGCAGCCACTTAATATGACCGTATAAGGAAGAACATTTGTGTCTCATGTCTGTTGCAAGGCTAATCAAATTTACAGCCCAGTTCCAGGGAATTAATGCTATTGGGGATTTGGATGAGCTGACGCTCGGTCATTACAAAATTTCAGCTGTGTTGAATGCTACTTACACTGCTTTATCAATCAGAAGGCAGATCATAATTCTTTAAAACTACTTTTCCCCCAAATAAATGAAACGTATTGCTATTCCGTATTTTTCTCTGCTTGTATTTTTACAGCTATTTCTATGTCAGTAAATAGCAATTTCAGAGTAGAGTTAATCCAGGCTTTTCAATGCTCTCTTAAAAATACAGCAAACACACTCTAGTGAAATAAAAAAATGAGATAGTGTGTTTAACAGCTTGATCTCAATGTGCCTTCTCCATCAGCCACATGATATGCAGTAAAATTGCAATTGTTACTGCCAACATGGTTGGAGAGAGACATATTTAGACTTAAAAGGTACATTAAGGGTGTTTGTGTGCATTATGTATATTTTTTACGAGCATTTATAAAGTAGAATTATATTTCTATTACAGTACTTTACAGTTTTAATAGAGAATAGCTGATGGAGCCAGTGATTACACAATCACAAGTGGGTTCTCAGAAAGATTTTCGGAGCACCTTAAAAACAAAAGGACCCATAGCCTTATAAAAATCTCACAGTTTCTTCAACCAAATTCTTACAATATATTTTTTTTTTTTGGTCTAGGTTTAGATTCAGCTCCATATCAGGGGGAATTCAGAAGGGCTGACTTCCAGCTAATGAAGCAGAATTAAACTGGAAGAATTTTCAAAGGTTAGATGCAACTTAAAGGTCTTATTCCATCTCCTGAGCTATAAACACCACCCTTCTCATAGCTGTGAGCAGCACCCCATTGAGAAGCTCTATACAACTAACTACCTGATCTGAGACACCAGTCACCAAAAATTGTCTCAGTTCCTTTCTTTATACAGGCTGTATGAAAAGCAGAAGAAAACAAGTGCTTTTTTAGTTACTTAGACTTCAGTTACACATTTAGAAGGGCTCGGTTTATGGAATATAATTTTTTTTTTTTTAGGCCTACCTCTCTTTCCAAATATTCTGCTCTCTTGCTTTTTGAATGAAAAAATTGGGAGTGCTTGGGTTTTTTAAAGTTTTTTTTAGGAAAAGTCCAGGTGCTCTGTATGTTGTCTATAGAATAACTGCCTTGGAGTCATCTTTATACAGCAGCACAGGCAGGATTGATTACTATGAAATTAAACCTCCTCAAAACAAAAATTGATATTTTCATTAATTACAATTTGTTTGGTGGAGTAGCGTAGGACAGTACATAATCCCATATTGGCTTGCAGCTGAAGACAAGTTTTCTGAATCCAAATTTTGTGGGTTTTAATATTGTACCAATATTGTACCAACCTTTAAGAAATAGGTCCCAGAAGACACACTAAAAAAAACCCAAGAAGATTGAAGGGAAAAAGCAGAAACTACTAATTCACTGAAACACCAGTTTTCTTAACAGCAAATGCTGACAGCTTGATGCACACCAAAATCATCCTTAAACTTAATTTTAAAAAGTTATTTTGTTGCTAATTACATTTTATTATCCGGGCTAGTGTTACAGAAAGACTGGTCAGTGAAGACTGTAGACAAAAGCAGTGTCAGACATGCTATACTGAATATGTTATAGAATAATTTAGTACTTCAAGAGAAAGGGATTAGAGATGATTAATTGTTTGTGAGTAATTTTATTTATAGAGTCACTTTGCCTCAGGAAGTTTCCATAGTTTACCACATGTCACCAGTTTTAAACTTAATGAACTCCTGGATGACCACGTCAAGGATACTGTGAGTCTTGGTGTGGAAAATGAGGTATGTGAAATGCATCATAGTACCCTTCAGCGGTTGTACAGCAGCAGTGTTGTTCTCTTTTGCCATCATTAATAATAATGCCCAGACTAAGTAATTCTTTGGAGGCAGAGACAGGTGAAGTGGCACACTGAATTACTCCACAAACCTTTCACCTTTGAAAGAGTGCTCAAAATCAGGGCACAAGTGAAAACGAGTGCAAGTGCAGCACTAATCCCTGTTTGTGCAGCAACAAAACTACCCTCGCGGTTGGAAGTCTGATCAACAGACGCATATGAACTGGAACAACAGAGTGATTCAAGTCAGAACAAAGGGCAGCAGCAAGGCTCTGAATTGCTTTACACACCCTACAAGCTGAAGTACAATTTATTTTTGACTTTCCTAAAATCACAGTTCTAACTGACCACAGAGAATGTATTTATGCATTTATGAGCCTCTTTGAAAACTGTATGGAAGAATGATACAGCGTTCAATAAACATTGCATTAAAAAGAGAGCAAATAAAATAAATTGTTTTAGTAAAGAAAAAAGTTAATCCTTGGAGGGGAAAGGAACAAATTCTAGAAAGGTCTACTAGGAAAGAAGTCAGTGAAGTAAATATCCATTTCAGCGATTGGTTTACAGCAGAAATCATGTCGTATGGAGCATAATGAACGCTCTCCTGAACTCATTTCAGGAACTAGTTTTACAGATTTGGTTGGTCACATCTTAATACTCAATAGGGAAATTCTAATACATATAGGCTACACCAGTGTGTTAAAACATCAAAATATGCCTGGCAAAATGCCTTAAAACTCACATACCTCATTAGGCTGGCTGCTATGGTTGGCATGGGCTGGACAAAGTGGAAAACCATATGACCTTGAAGGGTTGTTCCCACCAAAGAAAAATAACAAGAGGTGCAGTAAGATAACCTTTGATATAGCATTCTTAGATACAAGATGATCGAATGTGTTGAGTCAGATGAAACAGACTTGACTTTGTTATGTCAGTTTCCAGTTTCAGATAGAACCCAAGATTATCTTTCTGGGTATAGCATGGGAAATAAGGACAGATGCATAAGAACTTGAGACACAATTTTCTGAAACCAATGTGAGTGTTTACACTAAACACCTCTGCATCTAGAGAACTAAGTGGAAATGGTGATGGATACTGTAGCTAAAGGTAAAAATCTGCATAAAGTTTTTGTCCCCATATGGGAAAGCCCACCCAGTGGTTGCTGTGCTAGTGTAGGGCTAAAGGACATTTACAGTTTTTCACCAGGCTTCCTTTGAAATTGTGTTCACCTTTATATCCCACAGTACTGGTTACTTAATCATCCAGCCCTCAGCCACCTCTCTAGCTATACTCCTGAAGTTTTTTTCCTGGCAGAAATCAGAGAGGTGCAGAGAAGAAAGGAGCGAAATAAAGCACGGAAGATGCTGAGGTTTCATTCCACCGTTGCACAGTCAAGGTGCAGCCAGGATGCATGTCTGGGCAGAGAAGCAGGGGAGCAGTCATGACACACTGCTTGCAAGAGATGGAACTCCAGATTGCTTCTTGGTTTTTACAGTTTGCAGGAGGTCATGGTGACTCCAAGAAAGTTAAGTAATTTTACAGTGGTGTCTCAGTTCCCCACCTGTAAATCTGGACTAATGCTTCTCCATCATCCAGATATTCTGAGAATAAATATGCTTAAAATTGTGAGGTATGTGGATACTGTAGTAAATGTGTCTGTATAGATACGTATTGCAGAGAGACTGATATTCACAACGTGAATCTAGATTTTGAACTCTACAGAACTGTCAGAAACACATTTTACTCCTGTCAAATTTTTCATACAAAGATTGAAGTTACACAAATATTAAGGCATGTGTGACTTAATTTCAATGTCCAAACTGTTGTCTGGAGGAAAATGTTATCTATCGTCAAAACCAAAAGAGCTCCACAAACCCAGTTTACAAAACATTAATTTACTAAAATATCCATTTTAGACACATGGAAGGAGAAATTCATTCTTCTCTCTAGACTCGCATTTGATTGCTGTCAGGCTACCTACCACAGATCTGCGTGAAATATGAGGCTGCCTAAGAAAAAGATGTTTCAGAAATAAGGAGTATTATCTGGCCCGATTTTATTAACATGGCTTTTAAAGGAAAGTGTTGGCAGCGATTCATCTCTGTTCTTGCCAAGGGAAATCATTCTTGTTTAAAGAGTAAGGTTTTTTTTAGTCTTCGATTTTTAGCAGGATTTCTATAAACTTCACTGGCTGACTGAGAGTTAGCTGAGGCAATCTGGATCAACAAGGCATGGTGTACTGATCTTGAAGAGTTGTCTTTAATTAAGGAAGAACACACACCTATTAGAAGTGCCAGCATGCTGGAACAATTAAAGTTCTGAAATAACACCCTTCACTTTGATGCTTAGATGTGTCTCAAAATTAAAAGCACAGATATATTAGCAACATTCATAGTAATGAACTCAGTTGGGAAACAGTCATTGTTATTAGAAAAAAAATAATAAAAAGGTGTCAGTAAATAAGAACTTGGTATGAAAGAGATTACATGGTACATGGCTTGATAATACTTGCAGAAAAAGTTATAGCAATATACATTTAACTTGCGGAAGATGATTGTGAGTGGATAATAAGGAAAACACAGCACTCAGATCTCAAAATGCTGTCCAGCAAATGAAATGCTAAGATCCAAAATATAACTGGCATGTATCCATCATAACCATATTTGCAGAAGCTTGTTTGTCCGAAGATTTACTAAGGGAGGGATAGGTATTGTATAGGAATTCTAGTGTGCTTAGAATGTCTTTCATTTAAAGAAAAAAGAACCAGTCTTTTTTTTTGGATTTGTCTCTTTTCAGTTCCCACTAATTACAGCCTCAAGGCAAAGGAGTGACCTATGGGTCTTACACATCTCGAACAGTTTAATCTCAAGGCAATGGGGTGTAAAGGCATTCCCCATGACCATACTTTGTACAGTGCTAGACATCCTATAATCACATGTACCAGAGGTAGATAACTCTGCAAGGAAACCACAAGGTCCAAGAGGATCCACATTTACTGTGTGGATTTCCAGGGGACAGGAAGAGGAGGAAATGTTACTGCACGATCTGGTCTCTCATGGCATTTAGACACTGTGAGGAAAATTAACCCTAAAGGGTTCTTCACTTTTATGAGAAGGGTTTCAATGTGAGCAATACCAAAATATTCAACTTAAACTCATTAGGATCATTATAGGTTAGATGCAGGAGCCATCTGAATCCTGCTCTTGAATCTATCCCTTTGTTCCTTTGTTGCATTTAATTCTTGGAATAACTAGAAAAGCCTACATATGTTATGAATGTTGCTTATTTTGGTTTAATCTGATTTTCTCCTTCTTGTCCTATAAAATCTCATTATTAGTTTGACGAATTTAAAACTAAAACATTATTAGGAATCCCATGCAAAATGTCAGAAGAATACAAGAGGCTTTTATTTACAAAAGTGGGGGGCTGGTGAAGAATTTTACCCCTACTAAAGGCCAGTGGGACTCTTTTTCATAGGCCAGGACCTGAAATCCCTTGGCAAGCTGAACATTCCCTGGAACAGGAATAGGAACTTAAGAGTGCCTTGCATTAATACACCTCTTACTGTTATCCAATAATAACTTAAAATATAGCCAGGCCTCTCCATTCCCCCTCTATACTTCCCTTTCTCCCAGAGAACATGTGGAGAGAAGTCACAGGCTGTACGTGGTTCAGATGTGTCTAAGTTTATATCTTCACCAAGAGGCCCTCTTTGGTGGGGCTGGCTTCTTTAGGCTCTTCTGGACTGAAGGCATGAATTGTTTGAGCCCAGAGGTGTGATCACATGTTGAGACTGTGCCTCAAATTGCCATCTGCATCTGTGGCCCATACTATTCTGGAGGAGGTACCCCAAAAAGATAATGCACTATAATATAGGAAATAGATGCCATCTCAGCAGAGTATGGGATAGGAACATCCAGTGTCACTCTCACTGCTAATGTGTAAGCTTGACAGGTTTCTGACAGTCCAGAGTGATGAAGTCTGATCCCTCAGGTGCTGCAGAATTCACAGCAATACTGCCCTACCGAAAGAGGCATCCAAAGAAGATGCTTTCACCAACACGCAGTGGCTCAAGAAAGCATGAAAAACAATGCCATCCTGTCCTGAAGATTGCTATGGGTCAGTTACAGCAACATTTCTGAAGGCTGAGCACTGAGGTGACACGGGATGTCATATAAAGTGAATAGGGTGGTGTGAGCTCTGACGATGAGGGAGGAATGAGAAAGTGAGTGAGAAAACAACCTCATATTAGTGAACAAATGGAGTATCCACTTCTAAATTAACTCCAGAACATGAATAGAATTACGCTAAATTATGAACAGGTTCTAATAGGACTAGAAGGAAAAACAGGTTAAACAAAACAATTAGCATTCATCATGTAGGCAGGATTAGCTCCTGCATTAGTTGCAACAAAGTTACACGGCAACGCCGAATAAAGATGGAATTTGTGATATTTGCAGTAATAATTTCATATTTAGTAACAGGAAAAATAGCTTTATTTTGAAATCCTATCCTTCCTATGTGAGGGGACATACTGCATTTTCATGCTTGAATAAATGATAATCACTTTGCCAAATGATTTCAGGCACTGAAAAAAACCTGAACTGTAGAAAAAAACTCTACAAGGTAGACACGGAAAAGACATGGAAAGTCATGAAGGCATTCCTTCTGCTAGCATAATACAGTGTCATTCAGTAACTTCCGCTTTCATGCTGCATTATCTAATCGGTATTATAAAGACTGAAGCAATGAGGGTTGCAGCCCCTGAGAATTTTCTGAAATCTAATTCATCTTCAAGTTGCAAATGCTTCATTCCATAGAAGGGCCTTTTTCTCTAAGCCTTGTACAGATGGAAAACACTACAAACAATTTACTAATCAGAACTCTATTTCTGTATGCCATATGAATGTGAAATCTTACAGTACAACCCATCCTTAAATTCGGGACAATTACACCATACATTTTGCTATTTAAGTAAATGTCTGCTACTCCAGTAAGTGCACCTGAACTTAATTTGCCGTGAAAATAGGGATTCTGAAACACACGCTGCACATAATTTGTTTTATTGTTGCCTTTGATAGATCTGCAAAACTGTAAAAAACAAACAACCGTTTCCTCCTCCTCCTGAATAATGCAGAAAATTAGCCATGCAAAATAAGAGACATGTCTTGCAGTAGTGTAAATCATCTTTGAAGGTAAAATCTGAATGACTTAGGAGTACTACTTTCTGAAATCTTGCTCAAGAAAGTGAGACTAAATGTCTTTTTTTTTTAATAACTAACACACATACATCCAGGATTATAAATTTTGCTTTTCAGTACTGATTCTATATTCTTGTTGCAAATCTGTTATAGAGGCAATTGTAGCAGGCTTCTTTTCAGGAGCTGAAAGAATGTGGAGCAGTGTGATTTCTATGGTAGAACAAGAATAATTGTAGTTTAAGAACCGGAAGAAGCAGTCCTAAAAATAGTTGTGCTCATCAGGGTCCTGAAGGTGGTTCATAGGCAGCTAGAAACCTATGGCAAGAAAGTTCAAAATCTGTCCCTGCCTTCATGTTAAAAAAGGTACAGAGGGGGGAAAAAGCTCCCGTTAGAAAACCCCACTTAGTAAAATAGAATGAAGTCTAAATGAAAACTCTGGGGTACAAAATTTCAGTGGGATTGATGTAATTTTATTCCAGCTCAGATCTGAGCTATTTGTACTACCTGGGAATAATGAATATTAGATTAAATTATTATGAGATCAGAGAATTAAGCGTAGGAATAATGGTAAAATGTGATGTCTAAATTTATTGATATTCTACTTTTTATTATTTTTCCCTTAAATATATGCAGTTCTATTAGTGAGAAAATATATTCAGTAGAATTGGCTGAGCCCAAAAGTGTTGCATCTACTTGGTTCAAAAGATTCCAATGCAATTAAGGACATGTCTGTATTGGCTAGATAAAACCTTCATGAAACAAAGAAAATACATGTAATGACTGTAAATGATGGGCGTGTATTTTGAAAGTAAAAGGCAGTTTACTTTATATCTTGGAATTCATTCAAATTAAGCTAGAATTCTATATTTTATATGTGAGAAATAACTACTAGCCTTATTCAAGTACCTTACATTTTTAAACATTTGACATTGATGACTTATTTTGGTCTCAGTTCACACAATGATTTATTATGTGCATGCATTAAATTACCTGTCTTCTTTCTGTGATAATGGCTATAGGAAATTCCACTGGTATTATTTTAAATTACAGGTGTTTATTGGAAGGAAAATTAATTGTAACCTTTTGTATTTGTAGCGTCTATCACTCATGCATTTTCTCAAGTACTTTTAATTTAATAATAAAATGACAGGTGTATTTTTCCAGCTTTACTTCCATTTTGTGATAAGAAAATTTTGTACATTCTAGAAGCTTATTGTGAGAAAAAATAAAAATTAGGAACAGTTAAGGGTAGTGACAAGACACTTTTCTCTCATTACATTTCTCTCTTTACATTTATTTCTTGACACAGATGTACAAAGCTTCTTTACTGATTTAGATTTTAGTCAATCTCTGATTTAATCAGATGCCATTTAATAAATTGATTGTTGGGTTTTACCATGTCTGAAGTTCAATTTTTCTCTCCTCGTCTTAAAAACAAAATAGTAGTAGAAAACTTATTGAAAAGGAACAAGAAATCATTAGCAGCATGGTCAAACCTTCCCCATTTCAGAATGATTTAAATCTAGACTTATTGTTTTCATAGTAAGAAAAGAACACAAAACCCCAACACATTTAGCAGAAGTTAAAATGAAGCTGATGCTTCATACACTAAACAGTTAAAACACATCCAAGAGTATAATGTAGGAATATGAGAAGGTAATTCAGGAAAATTAAAAAAGAATTAGAAAACCCACTATTCATGGCACCACCTAAGTTACTATTGCAAAGGCTCTTACTGCTTATGCTTCAACATATAATCTGATTGTCAGCTGTGGTTAGGAGGGAATTTCCTCTCCAGTATATTACTGTATGAATAAAGTGCTTTGAGGGAATTTCACACTTCTCACTGAGCAATGAGCAGTTACAGGAAACGCACCTGACTGAACTGAGTAGTACTGGTTCCCTGCTAGAGAGTGACTACAATCCTCCTTCTAGTGACTATTCTTTGTAGAGTTACAGATAAGTCAGATAAGAAAAAGATTAAGGTAAGCGTGTGTGTGACTGGTATCTGGAGCTATAGCTAGTGACTGCTTTATGCCTTGGATACTACAAAATGCAGATTGTACACTTAATTTTTAAAAGGTAATCTATACCATTCACTTTCTAAATTACATAAACCCACCAATATTCTTATGTAAATAGTTCCAGACACTTTTCAGAGAAAAGAATTATTCAAACTGATTGTATACTTTTGAAACCATAATGGGGGGTTAAAACTAAATATTTCTAAACACTCTTACTTCTATAGCTGTGTTAATCTTTTTAGTGATGTCTTGTGAATAGCCTAAATCTAAACACACTAAATGCATCTATGGTCACAAATAACGCTCTTCTACACATAAGGTGTTGCCAGTGTGAAACTGAAAAGAGCAAAGACTTAGGCCAACATAAATAGTAATCCTGATCCAAGCCTCCTCCCCCCGCACACATAATTAGGAGATATTCCAAGACATATTTTCCTGAGAACTACTAAAGGGATGACACTTCACAAATGTTTTTCCTGCTGTTATAATAATCCCCACAGTCATGGGTTCATGTTGAGGGGACTTAGTCAACTGATAAGAACAAAATCTTGTAAGAGCTTTCATCAGCTCTTTATGGCAAAGCAAATTAATTCTCTTTCAATGCTTATCTACGAGTAATTTTCATAATGTGCTGCTGCATTGCTTGCATTTACATATGTTTAATTTCATGTTTGGAAGTCACATCCACAGAGTTTAACACATATAGGTGTATGTGTCTGCAAATATTTAAAGACCAGATGTATAGAAAATCTCTTCCTAGCAGTGCCGAGAGACTCCTAGTGGGACTCTTGGGTGCCCAAATCCCATGGGAAGTAGTGAAAACCCTGACAGCTATCTGCCAACATCTTTAGGTGCCTAAATGCCTTTAACATATTGGTATTGAGTGTCCAGCTAAGAATATGAGAAAATATAAGTGATTCAAAATATAAAATAGCAATTAGTATAGTATCCATACTACTCTATGGTACTAATAGTATAGACCAGTGTCTTTTAAAAGGAATGGAAAGAGAAACCAATTATAGACTATCAAGGATTTGTAAATATCACCTGTAGAATATATGATACTATCAGTCCAAATATGCACATATTAATTCAATAAATGTATAGCATAGCAAGTTCTACAGAACAGGAAGGCGAACATACAGTATTTAAAGATAAATATATACTTTCTGGCAAAGAGAACTTTATTGCAATAGATGGGATAGTTTTGCTCATCTGAATGAAGTTAATGATTTTTTTTCCCAAGGCAATCTTACCTTTGATGTCATTCTGAGGGTAGAAAGATTAAAACCCATCAGGTCTGTGATGCATTTTCCTTTCATACTCTTTTAGGAAAACTTATTATGATGGTCTTTATGTAAAAACACACATCCACTCTGCTCCCAGTCCAGCACCTCCAAGACAGAGCAACCACACACAACACTTTGTATTTGCTAAGAAAAAGCCTACGGAGTGAGCTCATTTCATTCGGAGACAACCCAAGGCAGAGATTTTAAAGGGACAGAAGGGTTATGTTGCAAGTTAGAACACACCAAAAAAATATTACTACATGAATTTATTCCTCACCTCTCTAACTTTCATTTACTGTCTCTTACTTGTTGCCATGCTTGAGTGACAGAGCATAGAATACTTTCCTGCTCAAGATACAAAGAGAGCATTTTCCATTGTGCAGAAACAACCCAGAAACCTGCCCGTTTCCTGACAGAGCACAGTATACAAACTCTGAAGAAAAGGGAAAACCAGCTCCAAGCTAAAGAATATAAATAATCTCAGACAACAGAGCAATTTCATTGTTTACATGACCCTCTGCTGCTTACAAAAAGGATACATGGCAAAACGAGATATTTTGTTGTATGTCTGATAGTACCGTGCTGTGACGTTGCACCTGGTAGCCTGTGGTGCCAGGAAAGATTCAAAATAGCAGGGCTTAGCCAGCTTGGACAAATTAAATATTGTTTTGCCAACTTTTAAATATTTCAGTCATTTTCTAGAATATTAATTACATTTGACAAATCTCCTCAAATATGTTCTGGATTATTACAGATGGAGTACTTATAATTTTCCTGTGCCTTCTATATGTCTTGACAAAAATGTCCTAAAAAGAAACAAAATTTCATTACAAATCAGTGCAGAATATATTTGGGCACAGGAAAGACTAGGAGTCTTTTTCGATAAACTGAACAAAGCTGTTAAGCTGCTAAATGGGAAGGAAAAAAATCAGACTGGATTCTGAGGCAAATTTTTTTGCAAAATGTGCAGATTATGGCTTTAAGGAAACAAAATTACAAGAATGAGGAAAATGAGAAGTGGCTCATCCCTTGAACTTGCTGTCATCCAGAGTTTCTAAATTCACTTCACAACCAGGGGTGAGAGAAGGAGAAGGAATGATAATTGGGAAGTCTAAAAAATTGCAGAAGGAACATCTGACGTGAACTGGCACTGACAGAAAGCAGCCTCTGCTATGGAGAAGCAGCAGATGAGGAGAAATATTACACATGCTTCCTGCTAGATTGAGATATATAGAAGAATAGAGAGAAAAAAGATACATCTCGTCCCTGAGTGGCAAGGGGCATGGATCTGTTCTTCATTACTCGAGGCCGAGTAGCTATTTTAAAGTTTGAACAGGGAAGTCAAACAGCAGAGCAGTGACCACAAGTCAGGCAAATCCTCACTTGGAGCCAAATGCTCCAGCATGGAAAAGATTTTATTTTTACAGCTATGCTTTATTAAGCTGCCTTAAATTTATTTTTAAACTTCTTTTTTTTGGACAGACTAGTGCTTTCAGATCTCACAGTAATGCTGAAAATACATCTTTTTTATTGATACAGTGGCTATCAGTGTATTAAAACACATACTGCTGGAGCTTATTGGCTGAAAAAAACAGAGCTATTCCTATGGAATCTAATGTATCAACACGTGCTTGCTTTGCAAGTGCCTGTGGCAGTTCTGGATGTTAGTGCCCCTGCACCACAGATCATCACTCCCATGCAGAGTCAGGAGAATGAAGCGTGTCAGTGGTGTCTCATTGAAGGCTGGCAGCCTCACTCCAGCTCCCAGTGGGAGATGGGCTCTCCGGAAAGGGTTCAAATGAACCTTTGCCTGGGTTCTGAAGACAACAGAAGACAATTTCATAGGTGGTGCAGGGCGGCAGGAGCATCTTGCAGCACTGCGAGGGACTTCCTTATAACTGGCCCATCTAGATTTACCTGTCAATGCCTCATGCAAATTGGTAGATATTAAGGAATTGCTACAAACAAGGATTGGATGAAGCTTGAATTTCCAAAATACTAACACATACTCAAAATGTGGAGGTGCTCAAAACTTTCTAAACACCAGATCTATCCACATTGCACTTGTGCCTGTAACCTGGGGCCTCCTCCTAGGCATGCAGGTGTGCACCCTGGCTGGAGAGATTCCCACAGTGAGCTTCAGAGAAGGCTGCTGAAGGCAAACTTGCTGAGGGAAGGGGCAGTGGCATTGCAGAAGGACACCAGCATCTCTCCCAAAAGGTACACTGCTGGCTGAAAGGGAAATGGGCGGAGAAATTGAGACAGTACACTAATTCAAATCTTCCCCTCACATGTTTTCTGACTTAAATCTTCCCATCTACTCCTGTTTTGCAAAGGTCCTGGAAACACACAGCAGTTATTCTAGCAGCTTTGTAGCAGGGCAAATACCATTCAGGCTTTGAGGGCTTTTATGTTCACATCGAAAAGTCACTCTCCAAAGTGCTGTTTTAGATCCCATTGAGGATCAAAGATATGCATTAAATTACACTATTGAATCCTTTTCTGCAAAGATGACAGAACTGGGATTTTATACTCTCAGCAGTAAGAGTGCAGAAACTTACAAATCTTTAGGAATATAACAAGGGAAAAAAGAAAAAGGAAAAAGAATATTGTAATAACTGCATCCCACCTCTAAAATTTCCTAAATACCAGCACCTTCGTGGAGGTGCAGATAAGGTTGATATTTTTTTTGCAGAAAATATAGTCAAACCTAAATCATGCCAAACCACACGGATAACTTGTAATTGCAACACAAAACCAACAATAGTACATTATCGAAACTTGCTAATTATACCTGCATTTGATGAAAACAATGGGGAAGATAAAGGCAAAAGGTAAGAATGACCCATATAAAGAAATCTTGAAAGCGTGTCTCATGTCCCTTATTGAGACAAATAAAGATCCTCATAACTCAGGATTTTGTTTGACTTTGTTTATCTATGTTTAGATAAATGTAAGTCATTAAAATGCACAGCTACATCGTTTAATGTGGTTTAACAAAGTATGAAACCCTCTAGTAAATTCATGATTCATGGCAGTACTTGTAAAACACACCAGCATATATACTTCTGACCAAGGTACACTATATCTGAAAACCACAATACGCATAGCAATGTTTTTTTAACATAAGCAGTCTACTTTTCAGATGTGCTGAACAACTCCAGCTTCTATAAAAATTGATGAGGCTCACATTAAACCAATGTGGCGGTATCTGTCCAACTCATTTACTATTACAAGTACATTTACTGTGAGGACATATATGCTTCAATCTCAAACTACGTTCACAGCAAACTTTACATGTAACGCTGCACAAACTGTCTCACACTTTCTGGTAGATTTAAAGGATAGCAAGAGACAAACAGTTTTACACTGCTAATGTCATATGCTACTGTAGTATTAGTATCAGAGCAACTAACGTGGCCACTGCTGACCTAGGTGAAGTGGGTACTGATATCAGTTGTTTGTGCATTTCCTTTACCAGAGGTTAATAACCTTTTCTAGCACAGGCTTTTTCTTTCTTCCACTTTCTTCCTTCCTTTTCCTTTTCCTTTTCCTTTTCCTTTTCCTTTTCCTTTTCCTTTTCCTTTTCCTTTTCCTTTTCCTTTTCCTTTTCCTTTTCCTTTTCCTTTTCCTTTTCCTTCTCCTTCTCCTTCTCCTTCTCCTTCTCCTTCTCCTTCTCCTTCTCCTTCTCCTTCTCCTTTTCCTTTTCCTTTTCCTTTTCCTTTTCCTTTTCCTTTTCCTTTTCCTTTTCCTTTTCCTTTTCCTTTTCCTTTTCCTTTTCCTTCTCCTTTTCCTTCTCCTTTTCCTTCTCCTTCTCCTTCTCCTTCTCCTTCTCCTTCTCCTTCTTTCCCTTTCTCCATCATTTCACTGCACTGATTCAGCAAGAAGTCAAACAGTGACAATGACAGGTCTAAAAACGAAATAACCCTTGGTGGGGCTGCCAGTGAAATAGGGACATCCAACGGGGAACAGTAAATATTTCAACCCAGATGATGGTGATGATGAGTGGGTTGGTTGGTCTAGCCATGCTTCATGTCCCGATGAACTCCACAAGTCAGGCATGTTCAGGAAGGATGACTGCAATGTAATGGAGGGGCAGGAGAGGGCTGCGAGGATGAGCAGCAGAATGGAAAGCCTCTCTTATGGAAGGAGGCTAACAGACATACCTGGTTAGTGTGCGGCAAATAAAGCACAGGAGGAAAGAGGATGGCTCTTCATTAATATATTGTGAATGAAAACCAAAAAAGCTGTCAGTTACGATACAGGGTTAGAGTTGCTTAGAAACAAAAGGGTATAAAATTCCCATGAGTCAGTTCAGGCTAGAAATTGGGCAGAGGTTTCCAAAGACCAAAGCCAGCGGGGCTCTGCAGAGTCCCTCAGCAGTTACTTTGGTTATAGCTACCAGTCAAGAGTTCAGCCTAACTGGGCACATTTGTGGGAAAGCAATGCCGTCGCTGCTCCCCATCGTACACTGCCCTTCTTATCCTCTGTCTGCACCACAGTGCAAATCCACATTGCTGGAGCTCGCAGCTGGGCACAGCCTGCTATGTGGGGAACAGGGGCAGGAGCAGCACCAAAGCATTCAGTTCAGAGATGTCAGTTGAGGGATAAAATCCCCAGTGACTATGGAACTTGTGTGTGGGAAAAACAGTAAGTAACTGCATGCAGAGGATAACACCAAAAGGGAAGAGGCTGGTGTGAGGGAGATGTAGCAGGCTTTGTTCTGATGTCCTAATCAAGGCTTAGCTGTGTGTTATTAAGCAGACATGATTTGATGTTGGTCTGTTCAGACACCAGGGATAATCAGGCCAGCCAAGTTCAGACTTTGAACGTGTGAAAAAGGAGGCCACACAAAATCAAAAGTTGCAGCACAGTCTTGTCAGTGTTTCATTTTTTTTTTCTAAAGCATTTGCAAATGAGAATTTTCCTGGAGCTCCAGAACCTTTGGCAAGGCTGAAGTGGCAATGACCAACTGAGAACACTAAGCATTTCAACCCCAATCAGCATCACCAGCTCTCTGAATATAAAAATAATTAATTTGTTTTCATACTTGAAGCTCAGCAAAAAATACAAAACCTCAGGGGCCATCCATACTTGAAAGCTCCTTTGGATTAAGGCAGTATGGGGATTTACACTCCCTGGGCTCTGCTTGAATATTTAAAGTACAGTTGACTTTTCCTCCAAGTAAGGTAGTTTTTGTAACTTCACTTAATAATTTTTTTTAAAGAGGGGAGAGTCCACACATGGAGTTACTCTGGAATAAATAACTACCAATGTAGGCAAGCCCTAGCAGCTATCACTTGAAGTAAATATTTTTGGTGCTCAAGCACAGAGTTTATGAGCACTTACTTACTCAGATACTTGGTTTCATGCAGATGAATGTATCTATCACATTTTGTAGGGTTGCTCATGCACATGCCAAAATATTTACAGGACTGAAGGCCTGCTTTGTACAAAAAAATGCATGCTGTGCCCCAGCGTACCACCTTCAAGAAACGCACGAATTGTGGACTGAATGCTAGTGTATCCCTTCATCTTTCCCATCTCTCTGATTCTATTCCAGTTGGCTCTCTCGCACTCCCAGATAATTCACACATGTTCACTCATAAACAAACCCTACAGCACCCCTTTCACCCATGAAAAAGTCAGCCAGCTGTTACAAAATTCAGACATTTCATTAACACAGTTTACTGGCTGATACTGCCAAGCAAAATAGAGACAATTAATAATAATCAGGACTGAAGGGTCTGAGACAGCTTATGAGTAAAGGATTGTATTAGTTGTTTAAAAAGGACAAACACGCTCCTGCCTGGAGTGATAGGGAACAAAGGGTGGTGATGTATAACGAGGGAGGAAAGAGACTCTCTCCGTGGCTTTTGTAGATTACTGTGTGAATGACAGGAGCGGCAGGAGCAAATACCTCTTTTCATTTGCTCAGCCTGCTGGAGAACAGCAGTGCTTGCCAATGAAACTGCAGCTGTGCTCCAGCTTCCTTTAATCACTGTGTATGACTGAGGGTTAATTAGCTGCCATTCTTACTGCTATTTGTTGTTCTAATGAAGATTTACATAAATGTAAGACTAGGGGTAACTGATACTTGATTTTCCCCTTCAGAGAGGCCAGGAGTAGAAAACTCACCCATCCCACATGTTTATGTTTGTGGGAGATTCAGTATTGCCTTTCCATTTGACCTGATCTGCTTCTGGCTGATGAATGGGGAACAAAGAGTTCAGAGTCACTTATCAAATTGAGACTCCTGTTGGGTTTCTGCCTTTAGAAGGCGGAAGACTTGTCAGATGAAGGGAAGACCAAGGGATTAGAAAATGACTCCCAGTCGATAAAGGGGAAAATACATACAGGTACGTTTCTGTGTATATATATATATATACACATATATATATGCACACACATATATAAGTGATATATCTCAATGATATCTGTATCTCAGTAATCTATCTATCATCTATCTATCTATCTATCTATCTATCTATCTATCTATCTATCTATCTATCTATCTATCTATCACGTTCAATCTGCATGGCAAGGAACCAATCATTTATTAATGATAAAATGTCTTAAAAAGTGGGACAGGCAGTACAACCAGAACAAGTTGTAGCATATTGGGCAATACACTGGAAAGTAACAACGTGTAAGATTTTACAAGCCTTCTGTTGTACATCACTAACGTTCAAAGTTCACTTATTATAAAAGAGTATGTAACATGAAACAGGCAATCTCAAAGGAAGGCAAAAAAGGACCCAGTGGTTCACATGTACCTGCCATCAGCTACTCGTAAGAGGGGAATTCACTATATGAATTAAAAAATTATATTAATTCCCCAAAAATCAAAGGAACATTTTAACACGAAACAGTAACAAAATCCAAAACTACTTTGTAATTAAGAGAACATTTGAAAATGAGATGTCATAAAATTGTTTTATTTACTGTCATCATGGCAATGCTTATGGCTACAAACTGAAAGAAACTGAAGGGAAGAACAACCTCCTGTTTGCAGTATAACATGTTGTATATGATAATATTTTATGGGTAACTCCTACACACCGGGTGAGCTAAAGCTGCTGCTTGACAGCATCTGTACAACAGTCTAAGGGCAAGAAAAATATTGAGAGGGCAGAGGTAGTAAATTTCTACATTTCAAATCACTACTGGAAACAGGCCAGCTTTCTAGTCGACTGTATCCCTCCAAAGAGAGCTGACCACAAAGAGCACATACTTGTTGCCGATTTTCCAAATCAACACAACATTGCAATGTCTCTAGATCTTTACCTGGTGTCTAAGACACAGAAGCAAATACTCATTTGCTTTTCTTTACATTTCCTTCATCCACCCGCCTGACTTCCAATAGGCACTTTGGCTTATTTTGGGGTAGACAATAGCAGAAGTCAACCTTTCAGTGATGTAAGCAGAAAGCATCCAACAAACCCTAAAATCAATGTGCCTGAAGCAGTAACACAGGGCTCCTTTACCACTCCAGCTCTTAGTTGAATAGAACACCATGGCTTTTAACATTATACACAGTAATAAACTCACATGAAAACAAAAACAGTCAGTTGCATTTTTGTCCATTTTCACCTTATTTTGTGCCTAGTAATAGTTCAGTCTTCTGTCACAGCTTTTACTTGGCCCTTGATTACACAAAATCTCACATTCTGCCCTTTGAACAGCAATTTTTAGCCCTTTGGTTGGGGAGAAGAGTTTAAAACCAGGAAACATAAAAGTTTAAAAGTAGATGGTAGATTAAAAAAAATATTGAAGTGTGCAGTAAAAAATAAATCAGCAACAACCCTTACAACATGTAGACAGATCGCTTAGTTTTTCTTTAATGATTCTTTAATGATTTCTATATACTATGATTTTCCAAGGCTGCAGTCAAAATCATTCATTAGTAAATAGGGTAAGAGAAAGTGGAAATTACAGATCTAGTGGTCAATGGCAGAAAACAAATATAAAGAGCTGAGGGAAGAGGTTAAGTGCTATGCTAGTTAATAAGAATGACAGCTTGCTTTGAATACTCATACTGGCTGTCCAGGATATTGAATAAACCTCATTTAAATTAATTTTCATTATTTGTAGAGTCTGTGTTAGACATCTATCATTGCCAGTACTATTAATATTCTTTTCAGAGACCGTATTATCAGCATATTTAAAGGAAAGCTTTCCTTTTCAATATTTATTAACTCATTAATATTTCTTGGTCCTAATATCCTCGTTGTACTATCCAAATTAGTGTCTGCTACAGGGTATTTTCTATGACTTTTTGGATTAAAAGATTTTTATTCTCAAGTACTAAAAATGCACTTGAGCTCCTGAAAGCGTGCTTTCTTTCTATAACGTCTTGATTTAAATGAATGGCATTTAAAATGAAACATCTTTGACCTTTTTTAGTAGGTAGTAGTAAAACAGTGCACTGACTGTATCCCAGTAACTTGCTGAATATGAGCTGTGAATGAAAGCAAATGTGCAAGTGAATTCATCTTACCTGGGTTGCAGTCTGTGAGAAGGGAGCAGATGGAGAGGAGAACTTTAGAGATGGTTAATGCTGGACTCCAGTTGTCTTTTAAAATGTCCAGGCAGATGACGCCTTGGCTGTTAATATTACAGTGGTAGATTCTTGTCCGAAATGTTACCTAGAAAAGACATCATGTCTAAGTACAAAGGTGTTCAAGTCAAAAATTCCAGAATTACTAAACAATTAAAAAATTGTACGAACTAACATTTTGTTTTCCTGGTTGAAATGACAGTACTCTGCTACTGTCAGTTAAAGACTGGGCAAGATAATAAAGTCTGCCTCTTCCACTTGTGGCCAGCAGTGGAATTGGTTTGTGCAAGGTGAGAATGAACATATTTCCTGAGCTTTCTCTTGCCTTGGTCTCACTGATCTCATTATTTTTGATTTGGGCCAAGAAAAGCTATTCCAACCGCTAATCTGGATAATGGTCATAACTCATGCCCACTTCACACTTTGGAAAGGGGCAGAAAAAGACAGATTCTTGTGCTGTCTTCATCTGTTCACCATTTGAACTAATAGATTAAGTTGGGAAACAAAATGTGGAGGCATCACATTGCTGACTCCTGGAAAAAAAGAAAGCGAAATATCTTTGAAAAAGGCTGCTCAAACAAAATGCTTTTATTTCAAAATTTTAAGTTACAGTTGAATCAGTAGAATTGCATACAAACTTTTTTTTTTTTGTTGATTTTGAGGATTTCTCTATCCATTATACATTGTCTCCCAAGTGACTCTGTATGTAACAAACCAAGGAGGAGGTCACCTCTTTTAGCCTGGAATGATGTGCTTCTGCTTCAAGTTGAAGATGAAGGCCTTTTATTTTAAAAGAATTTCAGGTATGGAAGTCTACCTCGTCGCTCAGAATGAATACTGGCACTACCGAATAAGAATAGATGATATAAAAAACTCCACCTTCGGGGTCTCCATCAAGGACTAATTTCTCCAACAGGTCTACCCAAATAGCAAGCCAAACCAGATAATTTTAATTACATGTTCTAAACATTCTAAAATTAAGATGTACCATTTCAGTGATCTAAACAGAGGGACTGATTAGGCAGGAGACAACAGCAGGCAAAGCACACTTCAGTTTAAGAAAGCTCTGCTTTCACCAGATTGGACAGCTACTAGCTGATAGTGCTTAGGCATTTATCCCTACTCTACCACACAGATAAACCTGCTTCTGGAGAGTAATGGAAACTGATGACAGCCATGCTTCTGTTCTGATTTTATTCAATACCATAAATCTGAGTGATTTCAGCGGGATTGAGATCAGGTCACTTATCAGTAAGCAGAAGAGAGGATACATGTGAAATATATGGTATCTGGTTTACTTCTATTAAAAAAAACACTGAAAAATTCTGCCCCTGTGGATTATATCAAGCAACCTTGACAAAATTAATGGAAAGAAAAAGAAGTAGATTTCTGGTATTAAAACACTACATTCAACAAGAAATACTTTTTCTCAGAAGTACTTTTCCACATAAATCTGGGAAAACACTTTTCGATGTATCAGTGAATTCTTTAACAGTTAAAGAGCCCAAAAAGCAAGTTCACCAATATTTAAACATATCCATGTCTAAAGGTATTACCAGTTATTAGGAGACCTTAGTAGTCTGCCACTCCATTCACTATATATTTGTAGGTTCTTTCCTTTCTCTCCCTACATTTGTGGGTTTGCTTATTGTTTTCCAGCATAAGTGCTTCATTTCCAGGACTTTATGAGAATTTAAAACATTGCTGGCACGATGACGTCAATTCATCCAAACACTATAGCCAGATGACCTATTTTTCCCCCTTATCAGGAGTCCAAGCACATTCAGCATTTTGACTTAAAGAAGTCTTCTTCAAGATCAAGAAACTAGTGTTTAGTGATAAAATTAAATATTTGTCTACAAAGGGCAGTGATTTTGAACAAGGACAGTTACAGAAAAGTAGTAAACTACCTCAAACAAACTGCAAGTCTAAACTGTCCACAAAGGGAGCTGGTGTGGAGGAGTATCTTCTGAGTTGTAGGTCAATGTTCATTAAGCCCCAGGATAGACTAATACCAGGCACTCTTTTACTTGAGATATAAATGGCTCACAGAACGCTTCATAGCAGTATGTCCCATGACTCAGGCGAACATTTTAGCACCTACTTAATTTTAAGTATTGTATGCTTACTTCTCAGCAAATCATTGGAATAAAGTTCTTGCTTGATTATTTTTCCTGAACAAAAGCGCCTTCCTGTATTTCTATGACGTTCAGTGATATCTGAATACATTGAGAGTTAAGATACATGTGGTTTTACTGAATGCAGAGGAAACACACTAAATCCATAGCACAGGTGATTCAATTATATTCTCTAAATTATTTATAGACACATCAGTCTGCACTTGTACCCTGCTTAAGAGAAGGCCATCAATTTGAGCCTGTTTTTTAAGACGTAACTGTTTTGCTGTCAGCTGAGAGAACACGCACATTGCTGCATGTTCCCCTGACCTTTGAAGCACTGAAGCAGGGACACTGGGAATTTGCTAGGATTCAGAGAGCCACTGGGATGCATGGAGGTAGTTCATGTCTTTCATAAACTGTTCAACGCTCCATTGTTATCTTAGGCTATCTGGCAGATAAATGTAGGTAGGCCTACATCCATTTGCAGCTGGAAGTTATTTTTAGCAAATGCTTAGACCTGAAATGTAGCATTTTTTCACTATGAGCACATCTCAAAACCATGACACTGAGGCATATACCCACTCACAAGATAAGGCTTGCTGCTTATCATTGACAAATATGTCATTGACTTGCTGCGCATGCCAGCGCATTTTAAAATGCCTGCCTAAGTACCTAGAGGCATTTTAATGACAAAAAATCAAAGCCTTCAGAATTTCAGAAGAATGTATTAATGATGGCCTTAATATGCTGGAGCTGTGGACTGATGGTGGCAGGTAACAGTGTTCTTATCTTAAAGCAGCATACAGTACAACCAGGCTAACATATTGCTTTCCTCAGCCTGGTACTGCCTCAAATTGCAGCTAAAGTGGGAAATGCTGATATGCAACTTCCTGGATGTTGTGTTTACCATGCCTACATTTTAAAGTTATGCAGGGTCATTGCTATTATATATGCAGAGAGGACCCAAGTTATGACATTCGAGGTGAACTACATTTTCTTTATTATGGTCGTATTTTTTACCTCTGATGCCACTTAAATAGTTCCTATAAAGGGTGCACTCTAATTCTACTTATCCGTTAAGGAAAACACCTAAACAATCCCATACAAGGGCTCAAGGCAGTGTGTGGGTGTGGAGAAGTTATCCTCAGCCAACTGAATGGCAGAGGAGTAATTCATCTTTCTTTAAATGATAAGAATCCTCTATGGATTTACTCTCTTTGATTTGTCTGGTTTAAGTGGGTATCTAATTTTTGTTGGAAAAAGTGGAGGTCAGAAAAATACGAATTACAGAAAATAGGGACAAATAGAACTATTTCCTGAAAACTGTAGAAGTACTATAAACACGTCTTTGAAAGATAATGATAAGGAATTTTTATTCCATCAGTTTTGGAAGCGAACAATAATAAAGTAATCTGTTTATCTACTGCTCAATGTCAGTCCCTCTGAGTGCTGTAAAACAGAATGAAACAAAGAAAAAAATCCTTCATATAACCCCTAAGAAGAAAACGAGGTTATCTACTTAAAAAGGGGGAGTGGGGAGAATGATTTAAGAGAAAAGAAGCACATTTAAAACTATAGCTGGCTGTTCATTTAATAAGTTTTAGGACCAAAGAAAATACTGTTTATAGAACTTGGGAAGGGTAAATTAAGATGAATTTCAGTTGAGTGACTGGAGGCAACAGGCTGTAGGCAAGATACACCACTCCTGGATCTCAGAGTGATTTTGAACCCCAGTTTTCCAGCACGATATAGTCCTAAAATCACTCACTGTCTCTATTTTGCACTGGATGCTCCTAAATTAGGTCTAAACCCAAGTAGCCACTGTGGCACTGTCGTCTATGTGTATGACTTTCTTAATCTTCACTGCAAGATTCAGAGACAGGCACGTAAAGGCACTGCAGCTCTGAAAGAGCTGGTCCCACAAACACATCTCATGCACTTTTAGACTCCACTGAGTTCAGTCATAAACTGAGAGATGAGAGTCAATAGGAGAATAACCAAAACCAACCCTTTTTTGCTCAGCCAATGCAGGAAGCAGGGCTGAGACCCCAGAGCTCTCATTCCCACAGTTTTGCAAAGTTTCTCTCAAGCTCTTTCATTTCTAACAAGAGTACAATCCTGCAGTCCTGCCTGAGATGAAACTTCTGTCTTCCTCAAATATTCCCCTGGAGTTCTGTTTTAATAAAACTGTGGTGGCAGTACCTGAAGTGGAAGAAGTTGTGCTGCATACAGAAAAGGTTATATATATATTAAAAAATATCATGCCCTTTATGATGATGTTCGTGGAGCTCAGGAGGGAGTAAGTAGTCCCCATCTCAGTTTGTCAGACTTTATGAGCAATAGATTTGTCTGCTTGAATAGAGAGAATAATAAAAATGAGATCAGGCCTACACTCTTTAGTCATATTATAGAAAAACACTCTAAAACAACCAAAATGAAAAATACCTATAGCTCTGAGGGACACAATGTTCATGCAATAACCTTTACATTACTTCAAATCCTTAAAATCCTTATAGAGTGCACTACATTTTACCTATACTCAGCTCTGAGAGACAGGTGCCTTTCTAAGACAGGATGATCCATCTCTGGTTTGTAACTACAGATTTGTAGCATGCACAGAAACAGTTATTGAGATACTTAATGGATTATCACATAAAGTGCACAATAAATGATTGACCACATGATGCTCATTATTAAAGAACATGGTTTAAATAATCACCAGGAAATTAACTTCAGTCAATCCTCAAAAAAACTTGCTCACACCTAATTTTAGTTTCCAAACAATAGCTATAGTTTATTTTATTGAAGGAAAATAAAGTAATCTGCATTAGCAGGAAATAGTAAATTGTAATTACTTTTGCTTGACTTACAGAAAAGTCCAAATCATTCTGGGTTTTTGTGGCAAAGTGTACCATGCAAGACATAGCCAGCCAAAAGTGATAACAACTTAAAAGGGATATAATAGCATTCATGAGTTAACCTTTAATATTCCTGAAAACTGAATACTGAAACAGTATGCAATATGAGTAATTATTCATTATATTCATAGTAATTATAAAGCTGAGTAACTGCTCACACTATCTCACTGCACTGTTGCAGGGAAAAAAAATTTGAATAAGCACAGCAATTCTAAGTGCCTACATTATATAAACGTACTCATTTGGAACACAGATTTAATAGCAGAAAAAGTAAAAAAGAGACCTTGATAATTTTTCATGTACCTGAGAGGACAAATAAAAACTATCCTGAAATGTACAAAGTTTTCTGAAAATAAAGGAAGAGCAGGAGAGAACAAGGAAAATGGATTACTGTCTGGGTTAGGGACATTCAGAATAGAAACAATATTGTAAGATGCGAAGCATCAAAAGCTTTCTCTGACAAAGTCCACATAAGTTTTTACAAACTGATTTTCATTTAATCAGCACAATCTTTCTTACAACTAGTAACTCAATATGGAAAGTCCTTTTATAGAAAGTACAATATTTTAAGATTTACTGGCTATTTATCTTTTACAAAATAAATCCTCCCTGTTGAAGTTTAACACATGCAGGTGGTATTGCCCTACATGCACACCTCTTTGAGTTCACCAGAGTGCTCCTTCATCTTCGGTTTAACACAACCTAACTCTTCTCACCTAAATGTGAGTAAGTAAATCTAGCACATAGCAACAGTTCTATTTTACATGAAAAAATCATCTATCACCAAGTGACAGACAGTACCTGGCATTTTACTGTTCTTCCATGTTCTGCTATGCTTCTGTAAGAAGGGAGCTCCTGGGAATCGAAGCAGAGGCAGGTGTGGCAGGCATGGGCCTCTGGATACAGGGCTGCTGGTCAATGGGGCATGTGCCAAGCTGCTGCAGGCACTTTAAGCCCTGAAGTTTATTCTAAGAAACCTGGGCTTTTTTTACTTGCCCAATTTTAATAGCCTTTGGGTATTTAGATGCTCCCTACATGAGACATTCTAGGCAGGTTGACCTCAAAATTGTAGTTTTCAGTCCTAATCAATTAATCTGCTCTTAATTTACAGTAATAACATAACAAAAATCTTTCTCTCTCATCTGTATACATGTGTGCACAAAAAAAAAAAATGCAACAAGAAGGAACATTGATATGTGTTTTTAGATCCTGTGGATTTTATACAGTAGTAAAATGTGTGTGATATGTAGTTTTTGAAACATCAAATACACATCACAAGTCCTCTTTTGAAAATATATTTGACAAGCAATATGCAAACCACTGTGACGCAGAAGGTATCCCCCGTAAGATGCCTCTAACAGGCCCTTTGGAGGAGTTTATGTACTGGTATTTATAGGAAATGGAAAGAAATTATGCAACACCTATGTTTTGGAGAGGGAAAACAGGAAGATTTTAGTCAGATAAGGACATTTTCAACAAGACTCAATAAATCAATATGAACTACTGATATAAATTACTATATTAAAAAAGAGCGAAACAGGAGGCTATCCATTAGAAGAAATGGCAATTCAATTTGGCAGTTACTGGTAGAATTAACAGATAACTGGATTCAAAGGAGATCTCAGAGATTATAGGTATTATTCCTATCAAAGGCGACTTTTGCATTTATTCACAAGAAAATGTAGTTATTGATCTTTTCCTCAGCCTGACATATTTCTACTTGCAGCCTTGTCCTCCCTTTATGTCTCTGCAATTCTGAGAGGTATTCAAGTTTCTTAAAGAGCTACCTGGGTCTGACCTGTGCCAGGCCCTGCACCGCTGCATGCTGCCCTGTAAGTTCAGTGTTACCTGAAGGCAGGGGGCCTATGGAATGAATAGTTCCACTGCAGGTGGTGCAAGTGCGGGAATTGCATGCTGCAGTTCACATGCCTGGGAAGAGGCACTCCAGGAAGAACAGGATTTGGGCTGACACTGCTAGCTCTGACAATGGTCTGCTGGTGGTAGGTTGCCCATTTCTCCCTCTCAAAGACTCCCATGCATCTGATTTCTGCCTGCAGCCGCCCAAAGACTTTGCTTGCTGGGAAAGCTTGCCAACTCCATTTATTGTCATGGTTGAAGGATCCACAAGCTGTTCTCAGCAAGGAGATGTAAATAGCAAGGCGAGGCAAAGAACAAGGGATTGTGGAGAAGGGGTCGGCAGAGCCCGTGGTGTGGGAGTGCGCCAGGCTAGGAACCACCAGATGACCAGGAGGAGGAGGATGGGCAGAGTGGGAGGCAGCTGAGAAAAGCTGTGAGCAACACAGCATGGCACTGAGAGTTAATGTGATGTGACAGAGGCTATGAGAGAAGTATGACGAGGCAAATGAACATAAGGGACAATATTGACAGGACACCATTGCACCTGAAAGTCGTGTGATGGCAATATCAGGGGAGGGGGTGGGGGGACTGGGCAAGAGAAGGCAAATTGAAGCCCTGACTACATGTGAGTTGCAGAAATGCTAAAGAGTGATGATCAAATATGCTACACTTGAGGCTATTCTGAATTTGAGAGCTTTGAACGTTAATTGTGTTAGTAGTGACACATGCAAGTTAAAGTGTAGGTCTGCCTTGAAAGGTTCATTTTAATGATTTAGATAGGAAATAATCAAGGAAAGTTTATTTTTTTCTCTTCTGCTCTTGCAAACACTGTTCTTCTACTACACTGCAGGTAGAAGTGTCCTTACAGCCAATGACATACAAAATAAGCATGAAGAAGTACAGTAAAAGCCAAGAACAAAATGAACTGCCCCTTGTACATAAGGTTGGACTTTTGAAATAGGTAGAAAGCTTGAAGCACAGGACAAGGATTCCACATAATGTTTTTTAGTGCATAGAGATTAATAGAATATAACATTTACATATAAAAAATTGAAGAGATATTTAATGTTGCCATTAACCAGATTCTATAGACACTGTGCATTACATTTACAAAGGATAAAGACCCTCCTTGAAGTCCAACAGCTGATTTAAAACAGCTGAGCTTCTAAATGCTGAGAACAATTTTTCAGTTAGTTGATAGACATATGAAAATTACTAGGAGGAAATGGGAGTTTTCTGTTATTTTAATTTTGATTTAGAAGTGATTTAGCATATTGCAGCTTTCAAGTCCTGTGAACCATTTTTCAGTCAGCTGAGATTAAAGCCCCTACCAAGATTAATTGTAGAGTTGGGATTAAGAGATTTTATAAATCACTCAAATTCAAAAATAAAGCTAGCAGAGTACTAGGATAATGATAGATCTATCCATATTGTATTAGCTACAGCTAAATTGAATTGACACTGCAATAGATTGAACGCAGTCAAATATGAGAGTAGAAGTTATTAATAAAGATTATTCTTGATGAAAATGCAGACACCACTGCAGTGACAATTCCTCAGGGGAGAGTTCCCTTGAAGAGCACTCATTTTTCTACAAACACCTGTATGAAAGATCCTGGTATGGCTTCCTGATTTATCAAGGCTTCTTGCTCCAGAGGGACAGTATGCAGGATAATCACCCTTTCTTCAATAACTGCAGTGTATATAACACTGCAGTGTTAATTTGTTATGATCAAGATCAGATCAAGAGTTTGCAGACTTGCAGAATTCAATGACTTCTTATGCAGACCAAGGACAGAAGTTTAGCTGAAATTGTCTGTCAGATTGGACTAAGAGAAGTGATACCCCCTGTTCATATACAAGTATGTAAATATATATATAAATACATACACCCACAGGTACACCTTCCCCCCTCAAGAGATATCTATCTATGCACTGCTATATATCCCGTTCAATACCCCAAAGAGACAGAGCAAGAGAGAGCTTTCCTTTGTCAAAGCCAAGGGGCGAACTGTCTGAATCCATTAAGGATGAAAGGAAGATAGTTAGCAGGAAAAAGAAATCTCAGAGGTATTTCTAAAAAAGGTTGAGGGGTCATTAAGGAACTGGAGAAATGTGAGGTTATTTCCTTGGCAGGCCATCTAAGTATATTTATTCATTTCTTTAAGTGGCTGCACTGAACAGGGCACAGCTTTCCCTGTTCTTCAGCCCACTGAACTACTAAGTGGGTGCTGTGGTTTTGGGCGTGAAAACTCACCTTGTGACCAAGACTGAAGCTTGATCAGCATCTGGCCTTTAGCAGAAGGTGATATCACGCGCATATCTATGCCTTGCTTTGCCTGTTCCATACCTTCCTCCCGCCTGGCATCTCATAAAACCAATGTGATAATCAGGATGCAGTTAAAAAGAGAACAATGATTCTGCAGGCTGCCCACTTTCTTGCTGACTCAGCCAACCGGGTGCTCAGCTAATTTCTGCAGTGCTACAGAAGCTTCCTCACAGTGGAGGCGAGGAAATATTTTTAATTGACTAGAGCCTCCCAGAAAGACAAAGCTAATTTGTCAGTTCTCAGATGAGCTGTTCTGAAAATCATGTTCTCTTGTTGTAGAGATAAATCGAAGTAAGGCTGGGATGGCCCTCTGTCACTCCTATTCAGGCTGCATCAGTCACACACAGACAAACTTTTCAGAGAACAACAACTCCCTCCTCTGCATGAGTGTGCTGCAGTTGTGAGCAAAGCAAAATGTCATTTATTTAAAAGGAAAGCGGAGCTGAAAAGGTCAGTGACCTCTGGCTTGGAAAGTCTGGAGTCCAGTTTCAAGGCATGAGACAAAGTTGAAAGCCTGAAATAGATGTGACTTCAAAGGGGAAAATGATCAATATCGTGTGAGCAAATTATACTCTGACTTACCACATGCTATATTCTATTCTGGTGAGGAATAATTTAATTTGGTACTATGCTTACGGCTTAATTTTAGAGAGACACTGGCAGGTAGAGTCAGACAAAAAGAAAACTATGGACCCATAGGGGAAAGACTGGTTGGTGCAGACTGGAAGGGAAACCTGATAGCAGTGAATGCTTGGCCATACAAAAGTAAGAATGTGAACTCAACAACACAGTACAATTGTAAAGTATGTAAAGAATAGAGATAAAACTTTAAAATCTTAAGAGGATGAGATATGAAGTCTACAAGGATGTAAAAAGTTAATAAATGCATAAAAATGAAAGTTCTAGATAGATGCTTTTTCTTGGTTTAAACAAAATCCAAATGAATGAGTGACTCATTTTCTTTTACATTATCAAAAAAATGTGGGAGAGCAGTGTAACCATCTAGGAGATCAGATGTAAATTACTTTACACATTTGGCAACAGCCCCCCCCTCCCCAAATATAGGACTAACATCTTTTCTTCATGTGCAAATGTGCTCTCAGATGTTTCAGTTTATTTTAATTAATGTTTTCAAATATGCAGCAGGGTATGAAACGATCAGAATAAACATCCATAATGTTTATAGAAAGAATTTGGATCCTTTAGAAAATATTGAGAACTTTGTATAATATAAAATAACAATGGTCACACCACAAATGTATATTAATTATAATTATAACAGAACCCACATTTTTGCACAATGCATTTTCAATATATTTTTCTTATCAAAACAATTATTTTACCCTTCTCAATATCCGTATGCAAAATACACATGCACAACAACAGAGTGCACAACAGCTGAGAACAGATAACAGAAAGGGGTTGTGGAAATCTTTCTGCAGATTTTAATACACTTTGGATTAGGTCCTTTAACAGTAACTATGTTAAGTGACATGGGCATTTGCCTTTGGAACCTCGGGCTAGGTCAAGTAATTGCATCTGGGAAATAGAGTTTCTACTTCTTCTCAGATCTTTCGTGGTCATATTTTTGGAAGATCAATTTTGACAGTACTCATTTAAATGTTTCCTTACTTCATACTAAAAGAGGGATGAAAATGGCCCACAGAAATCTCTGGAGGAATGTACGAATTCAATAGTAGCAAGAAATGCGAACTAGCCCCGTTTCGCTATGCACTTACAGGGAAGTATCTTGCCAGCACTTAGGAATACATCTTACGTCTTTCTCAGTACATCCCACAGCCTTGTACTTTATCTCTAGATTTTTTAAGATGATAGACCCATAAGGAGTGGGACTATACTTACAAAAAATATCTAAGATGATCTATTCCCATAACCCTAGGACCCCTGATTTTGAGAACAGCACCAAATATCACAAATCTTGTGGTGAAGTAGAAGAGATGTCAACACCCAGTGACACAGATGATAGCACTGTACCATGGAGCCATATGTTACGCTCCAGGTACTCACTACCTTTTTTTTTTGCTAGAAATAAGTGTATAGATATTTAACTATCACTTCCCAACAATATTGCCTGACAGCAGCTACCTTATGACCAGTAGTCATCTTTCCACACTGCTTTACTCGAATGATTTCCCAAACTATTTTACCTATGAATTAGTTTCATAGGGTCTGGAAAATAATGAAATAGCAACAATTTGAGAGACCTTACAGCAGGACTGAAATAAGGGTTATTCACAACAGTGGCTGAAGTGAACAGAATAAAAATCCATGCGTACAAAATATGCTGGCAAAATATTAGTTGTATCTGACATTAGTCCCCTGTGCACATGTACTCATTACTATCTTATTGAGAACAGCTTCCCTCATCATAAATACTGGCCTTTTAGTAATACAATATGGCATCATCAACTCTCTCATCCTTCATCAAGTAGTACATTTTAATATGATTTACATGCACACATTTTTTACAATGACAGTTGGCATCAAGATAAAGGCAGACAAAAAATCTATTACAAAGCAAGACAAGAACCACCTCTTTGCTTGATATTTCATTAATAAGCAATGCACAGCTGCATTACTTATGTCTCAAAATAATATAGTTGCCAAACACAACTGAGTGCGGATTGAAAAAGTCTCTACTTCATGATGAAACAGCAAACTGGACCTTCACTTTTTATTTTAAAAGGATGGTTATTGCTCCTCCCAGGGAGCTGTTCCAGACCCCTACTCTCCACGCTGCCAAGGTGAACAATTCACCTCTTTCCACTTTGTTCCATAAAAGAGTGGCTCATCAATTGATTTGATTTTATAAACAGCCCAGAGGGGCAAATTTTTGCAGCTTCTGTTCAAATTAGTGGATATGTGATAAGAATTGCACTCAGTCTTCCAGATAAGGTCTTACAATAGTAATTCCTTGTCTCTACAGGCAATGCCAGAGGATGAATCTTAGGAGTGCATCTACCTTTTTCATAGATACATTAGATAGGTGGTTTGTAGTAACTCCACAATCTTCCACTAAAATCCCATTTTGACACCCTCCCTCAGCAATTATTACCACTGGTTATTGACAATACTCCGCACTATCGCATTTCATCCCATTTCTGTTTTTCCAGTCTTCATAATAACTAGATTTTTCCTATTTGACATTCTGAGCCTACTCCATCATTGTAATGAACTGCCACTTTCACGTTATTGGTACAGTTCTACTTTTGTGGTTACTGTCAGTATTGACAGCATTAGAAAACAAATCCATAAGGAATTCTGTAAATCTTTCGCTCCAGTTTCTTGCCTTTGCTGCTGTATTTCCACATTCTTCCAGAATACTGATGTAAAGCAATTACTTAAAACTTCATGAACAATAGTGTATCTTGCATCTGCAGAAGTAATTTACATCGGATAGTGCAAAAGGTGCATATTTTTGTCAAGACTGCCACAGACCCCTGATGAATGATATGGGTCAACAGGAAAGATTAAGTATCTTCAGCTGTTTATAAAGGGTTCAACTGTAATATAAAAGCTTTCATACTAGAAACAAATCCAAATCAAACAAATAACTGCTGGAAATTATGCAACCATTTGCTAAATAATTCCATATCCAACCAGCTACACTGGCAGCATGCAGGCAATTTTTAGGCTGTTATTTAAATTCTTTCCATCAAAATATTCAGTTTAAAAATTCATTATAGCCTTGAAAGTTTTATATTTCATCCTACAATGATATACCAACACACACATGAAAGAATATCACACGGAGAGGACTCCTATCAGACTTTTAATATCCTTCTACTAACCTTAGGTGGTTTAAAAGGATAGTCCGGTGAAAAGGTAATGTCAAGGAAGAAAACTCCACCTTCGTATACAGACCCTGGAGGCCCCAGTATAGTTGACCTCCATTCATAAATGTTGTCTCCTTTGGGTCCAGCACTAAAATAGAAAACAAAAATATAACATAATAACCACATAGAAACAAGAATATACTGTATCAGTTATACTCTACTAGTAGTACTGCTGGTTTTGCAATAACACTACAAGTTAAAATTGTGTATCACATTTATAAAATTAGCCCTGGGAAAAAAAATGTAACTGGTGACCTAAGATCTGTCAGTGAAGTGATATATTCAGCCATGAAGAAGTATTAAAATCACATTATAAATAATTCAAATAAGCACACAAAAATTCCTGACAGTCTTATCTCAAATATTTTAGCGGGCAGATGTGAAGTATTTATAGAGACTTTGCTGAGATGTCTTGTCACTGTCTCACCTCACAAGCCATCCTATTTTCACCTACCTCCTCACCCACCCACCTCATCAGTCAGTAGCAGTGTAATTACACACATTATTATACAGCACAGAATGTACTAAAGACTGAGCAGGGTACAAACAACTTTGCAGCTGTACTTTTTAAGTTACTACCCTAAGGTTTCCAATCACTAGTACAGAGGCTGCTTTAGTCTGCAATTATTACCCTATCTAAAAAGAATTATAAACAGAAAAGAGTTAAACTGTTGGATTGTTAATTCTATGGTCTTGTTTAAAAACACAGTACTGAAACAACATTTAAAATGTACAAACCATAATCCTGTATGTGAAACAAGAAAAATCTCTCACCCATATGGCAAATTCCTGCCAAAATCAAATTAAAAGCTAATAGAAATTCTTGGACATGACTCTTCCAGAAGTTGACACAGGCTCTTTTCATAGAACATAATACTTGTCCACAGAAATACATATTTTACTCACAGTGCTTTCTTAAGGAATATATAGACTGCTGATACCAGTCACTGATACAGGACCTGAATTTTAATTAGGATCAATTGGGATGGTAACTTCTAGATATCTGATCAGTATTTTTCAGAGGAAGGCAGTGCTGGTATAAACTTCAAATAAGTGACGTGGTATTGTTTTAAGTCATTTCTTGAGAAACAATTCTTGTCATGTTTGTAATAAATATTTCCATAGCATGCAGGGGTTTGTGAAATAACTGTGTAGAACAGATGAAAGCTCCTGGCGATGCTCCATGCCTCACAAGGTACCCAAGGCATACAATTATTATACGACATCATGTCATATTCACTGCTCAACTATTCATTTTGTTCACTGAAAGTTAATAAAACCCTCTTTCACCTGAAATTCCTTGGGCTCCCTTCATTAAAATTTCTGACTGCATGATTCCCAGCATACAACTACATGACTTAGTACTGTGCAGCGTACTTCACTAGTCATGGTACCTACATTAATTTTCCATAATAGCTGTTAATGCTTTTTGTTTTTCTAAACTACGTGCTTTCTTAACAAAAATGAGTTACAGGGACTATAACACCACGGAATGTTCATTTTCTATCCATCAGCCATAGTAACAAAACTAGCAATTGTTTTAAAGATAAAATCTGGCTTTTTAAGTGTCACAATAGCAGAAGTGTTGCCATCCGTATTTCACAGTGCCTATAATACATCAGGTTGCCAGCTGCCAAACAAATGTAATTTACCCAGTTCTCAGTTTGCATTAACCTTTGAATAATAAAGCACAGCTGAGACTGCTCTAAGAAACAAACCAGAGAATGAATAATTAAAAACACCTCCACTGCCTTTAGAAAGACCAATCCCAAGTCAACAGGGAAGGTTTAATTGTGACTGAACTAGGCATTAAGGGGCTAATTGAACTCTTTATAAGCCCAAACGAATGTGGGACTACATCAGTGCTACGGTACACAAGGTTCATAGAAAGTAAAACCCTTAAAAAAAAAAACCCAAGCAATTAGTTCAAACAGAAAAGGCAAGAAGCAGAGGCAGTCTAAATCTTACATAAAAAAAAGCACATAATGTATGAAGGAAATCCTTTTCCATTTTGTGGAGAAAAAAATGTTCTAATACTTGGAGAAGCAATGACTCCATTGATGCCAGCGGGTTAAAATGGAAGTGATATGAATGTCAATCCCAGACAAACAGTTGGAAACAGCAAGGAGCAAGAACAAGCTCTGTCTTTATGAGACCTTCTTTAGCCAGGAGAGGATGGTTGGGCTCTTTTTGGGTTTGATTGGGGTTCAGTTTTTGATCAGAACTCTCTCTGATAGTGGCATTTTTGTAATGTATACTATTTTGATTTGTTTTGTCTATTTATTTAATTGCATTAACATTTGGAATGAGCAGTCATTAATTAGAATAGTTGGAAAATGCTCCATCTGCCAGTTGAACTGTTTCAGCACGTCCAGCTACAAGCCTAGCCGGATCACATTCTGAGGATGCTGATTAACATTAATTGAAGGTTTTCTTTGCTAATGAGAGATGAAGTTTTATTAAGTATTATTATTAATTTGAAGAATAGCTTGAATTGTATGGAGTATGGGAAGACTGCTTTTATTGACATTGCCTGTTAGAGTGCTTGCTGGCAGCAAGGCTGTTCAGGCGATGTACAATACTGATCCATGTGCGCAGGCAACAGCTGGTATTAAGGGCAACAGCATGCACAAGCCTAACTTTTTTCACTTGTACATTAATAATACAGAAATTTTGACAGGTGTATTATCTTTGTCTTCCTTCTTTCCTATTTGTTAAGTCTTTTATTCATCCACATTACTGGCAACCAGAACAGCGACTCATCAGGCTTCACCAGAGAAAATTCCCATATGTGCAAGACCTCAGCCAGAGCCTGGTTCTATAAGGTTTATAATGCAAGATGATTTAATTGCCCTTCTCTCTACATGGATATCTGCCCAGCTCAATGAAGCCCAAATGTTTTACATTCAGTATGATTTATATTCCAGCTCTCTTAATGTTACTGACAACCAAACAACAGATCTCAAAGAAAGAAAATCAAACCTCTCAGTGCCTTAAGTTCTGTCACCTTTGGAAGCACAGATTCAGATGTACGCTTGCTCAGTAAAACTGTCTTGAACTCAACTGAGCCAGGGACAGGTTATTTGCATGCTGCCTGCTACTAATCTACTGCTAAATCAGTCAGCTTCAAGGGAGAAATAACAGTGGCTGTGGCAGTTCCACCTGGAAGTGGCTGAACTGTAAGGATAAAGTGGTTAGGAGGACACGTCTGCTGTCAGACCAGCTGCAGCCTCCTAGTAAAAACCTAGTAAAACCTGTAGGATGAGGCAAAGGAGCCCAGCGAGAAGCACACAGTATGACTTTGGAGCTGGCACTCCCTTCACCGCCAGCATCATTTCCCAGGTGGAATTTGTAACACAGAATCGAAGAGGTGCAGCTGAGCACAAAGGCCCTGGAGAACTCAAGTTATCAATGGTCTGTCAAGAGCTAGTGCTCTGCTGTCATTATTCCCCTAAAGCAGATGAGCCACACCACAGAATACTGTATTGTACCCGCTGGAGAGGCTTTGCTTGCTGGAAGGTCTGGAGTGGGTGGACATGGAGTCAGCCTTCTTCCTCTTCCAGAATGGTATCAGTATGGGCATATCAAATTCAGGACAAAGCAGCCAAATCATGTCAAATAGTGTCCTTTGTACTTCTCTCTCCTTTGCCTCTCCTCAACACATTTTAGTTCTGCCACTGCTTCCCACATATATATACTTGTAGGCGAAATGTAAGCACATCAGTTACAGTTAGTAGCAAAATACTTCAAATGCTGTTATAACTGAATTCACTTTGCTGTAAATATACTTAACACACCATTTTCTGTTCCCTCAACACGTTTTAGGCAAGCATCCACTTGAAAGTAGTGCTGCTAAAAACTGCTTGTCCACTAAAATGCATTATAAACACTAAGCTTTCCCTGCATTTAGAATATCCTTAAATGTTACATTTAAAATGATATATTAGGAGAGTTGTATGAAGACAATAGCATCTATGAGAAATACCAGATAAAAACCTATCTGGAGAAGTTATGAAAGTACAGCTGATTTTTAGTTTTATCAGAGCTGTCATTCGTCTACAAATATACTCAGTTTCCAGAAAATAACTCAAAAAAGTAAAAACAAAGAAGATCAAAAAAATAATAGCATCTCCCTTGTTTATCAAGTAGTCCTATGGGATAAATTAAAATAAATTAACTAAATAAATAAAATGTTGTTTTCTAATCTAAATTAGATTTATATGAGGGATTACATGCTTCCCCAGCCTCCATAATGGGAGGAAGCATTACCTCATAGAGTGTTTTTGGTAATGTTGAAAACGAGGACTAGAGTTCAATGTCTTCATTTCCATTCTTGGTTTCTGAATCTTGCTGGTATCCACTTATGAACTGTAACTGTACTCTTTAAAACAAGGGAAAGGCAAGCCTTTAGCACATAACGAAGAAGTAACAAAACAACACACAAACGGTGTGTGTGAGGAAGTGCTCTGGCCAAATAAAACAGGAAAATGAGATGGCTGTGAGGTCTTCCCATTTCTTAAGACTCAGAAAAAAAATGGAAAGAATATTCCGGACTGGGTGAGTTTAAGTGCATTTTTATCCTCATTCTTTATAGCAGGGCACAATAAAGCAGGACCAGGATATTACACTAATTTTGTCCATGAACTCACTTGTCATGGCACTGACTATGGCAATACATTCTTATTACTGCATTATCTAAACCCAATTGCCTTTGCACACAGAACATACATCAGAACTGAGGTACTCCTGCACTAGGTGCAGTCCGTAGAGGACACTCTCAGCTACCTCCTGCAACATAAGACAGCAGAAAGCAGATATCCTCAAGTCTCTTCCTCTTCCTTTAATTTTATAACACGGCACCCTGACTTTACTGTTTAAGAGATTTCCCTTTGAGAAGAGAAGCTCATTACAGAAATATCTCCATTTGTAAGACATAAAACACATATCCTTGCGATCCTGTTTCTTGCACATTTAATAGTTATGCTACAGAAGATTCTGCTTCTAGCTTCCCTCCATGAATGCTTCCGAGCATTAGTTTAATACAAAAGTATTATAGATCGGCAAAATAATTTATGAACACAGCTGGTGAGGGAAGAGGACGGATATGACAAAATAGAAGACTTTCAGTGAAGCACGTCCCTTCAGAAGTTTATATGAATCCTCATTGAAATAAAACCAGTATGTACCTCTACTCTCTGTTTTGAATGTTGTGCCAATACTGCAAATGGTGTTGCTTTGGTCTGTACCACAGCTCGGGACATTCCTCATGCTTGGGGACAGCCATGAGACCAGCAGTGGGACTGTACTGGCAAAGCGGGTTGCTGGATAATCTCAGTCTGGGAAGAAGTAAGCTAGCAGGAGCTATACTGATGCTGACATCATCAGGCTATTCACACCCACCTGTGAACCCACCCCAGTCCCTTCCAACAAAATGCAAACCCAGTGCCTTTGAGGAGCATTGGCATCACAGCCCCATGAGCAACCATAGTTCTCAGCACTGTTTTCCCACTGCTGGGTGTCTTTTTCTTTGAAACAAAAAGCATGTTACAATCATAGAACTGTTTAGGATGGAAAAGACCTTTAAGATCATCAAGTCCAACCATTAACACAACACTGCCAAGTTCACCACTAAACCATGTCTTTTAAATACCTCCAGGGATCACCAAATGCTTCCCTGGGCAGCCTGTTTGAACTCTTGACAACCCTTTCAGTGAAGAAATTTTTCGTAATATACAATCTAAACTTTCCCTAGCACAACTTGAGGCCACTTCCTTTTGTCCTATCACTTGTTACTTGGGAAAAGAGACCAACACCTACCTCATTACAATCTCCTTTCAGACAGTTACAAAGAGTGATATTTTCCCCTGAATTTTCTTTTCTGCATATTAAATGACCCCAATTCCCTCAACTGGTCCTCAGAGTACTTTCACTCTAGACTATTCACCAGTTTTGTTGCCCTTCTTTGCACACACTCCAGCAACTCAATATTTTTCTTGTACTGAGGGGCCCAAACCTGAATCCAGACTGTGTCAGCACCACTGGTAATCTGTTAAATTTCTTCTGCTCTTCTTCCAGTAATCTCTTCCTCTCCATTCTGGAAGCCCACCTGATCCACAGTTTCTGAAGCCTTCACCCTTTCTCTTCCCTTGTTACTGACAATTCTCCGTAGAACCTGTATTTTCTCTTTTCTGCTTGAGGGTTGTTTCTCTCCCATCCCTCTCCTCATGGCGGTAATTCATGGCTCCTTGGTACATGCAGATCCCTCTTTCCCTAAAATCTCCTTTCTTTTTCTCTCATCAACAGGTATCGACATATTCTGCTATTTTTCGTCTTTCTGTAGAAAAGAGGAGAGGATGGAAAATGTTGTGGGGGGATTTTATTACAGTCAAGCAGTTACTCATTTTGTTTCTTTCCTTCCCTGATGCCCTTCTTCTGAGATGTAGAAAATGAAGAGCAAGCAGAGCGGGTGCTGCAGCAACAGTGGCGTAGGGAAGGGAGTCACAGCTGCCTACCCAGATGCTACAGTGATATCAGTAGGTACTTTTATAAATGCATGTAATAAAGAGTTGCCAAAGCAGCCAAAGGAATACATTTCTACAAAACAAAACCAAAGAGATAGTAGCAAGTACTGAGACTGCCTCTGGCAATGGGCACAGTTGTATGGTTAATAACACCTCTGCTATGAATAAAATTAGCAGGCTAGTCTCCAAGCAGTAAAATCAAAGAACAATTAAAGAAATAAACTCCTTCAGAATTAGAGATAAGTGCTTAGTTCATCTACAATACTAAGGACTTAAACTCCCGAAATTTATACCTTTGGAATGCGTAACCTTTTCTTAATTTCCTTTTTTCCTGACAATCTGCTGAAAGCTAAAATCTTACTTCTTTTTTTTTTAATTTAGCCTCATCTCAATTTCTTCATCTAGATGGTGCAAGAAGTGCCATTATCGAAATATGGGAATATGATCATAGTTCTTACTAGTTCTTATCTAGACCAAAGCTATAAATTTTTCAGCATTGAATGTGAAGCTCAAGTGATTGGAGTTATTCTAAGAAAATTAACAACATATATACATTTTTAAAGAGTTGTTCATTTTACTTTAGACGCTCCATGTAGTGAAAAAGCTTGATTTTCCATGATCTAACACTCAAATCTGGATCTATGCTAGATCCAGGTTTTTTGGTCATCCTGCAGTATTACTGTGAATTTATGTCTTATGTATGTCGGAATATAAACACAAGCAGATGAGGTAAGCACAATTTTTGGGTAGTTATCTTTCATTATACTTATTCACAATGCAAACCAAAGGTGAAGTGACTGGACTACTTTTCACTCAGAAAGACTTTGGGAGAAAGAGAAACAAGACAAATCTCTTATACCAATTAGTTTCCATTACAGCAAGAGAATTCAGCTGAAAAATTTGGATCACTTTCTTCCATTTTTTCCAGTTTTCTGATTGAGAACCCCTTTCTACAAGAACCTTAAAAGAAAAAAAGGTACTTTGATACAGTGCTCCACAACACCCTTCTCACTAAATTGGAGGGATATGGATTTAATAAGTGGACTGTTCAGTGGAGCAAGAATTGCTTGGATGGTCACATACAGAAGGTATAGGTTCAACAAAGTCAAAAATAAGATCTTCAATTTGGGTTGGGTCTCCCCTCTGGTGTCAATACAGACTGGGGGATGAAGAGGTTGAGAGCAGCCCTGTGGAGAAGGACTGGTGGATAGGGTACCGGTGGATGAAAAGCAGAACATGAGCCAACAATGCATGATTGCAGCCCAGAAAGCCAACCATCTAGGCCTCATCAAAGGAAGCTCGGTCAGCAGGTCAAGGGAGGTGATTCTGCCCCTTTGATCTGGTGAGACCCCACCTGGAAGACTGCTTTCAGCTCTGGAGCCCTCAGCACAGGAAAGACATGGACCTGTTGGAAGAGGTCCAGAGGAGGGCCACAAAGATGATTGAACACCTCTGCTATGCAGATAGGCTGAGAGAATTTTGATTGTTCAGCCTGGAAAAGATAAGGTTCAGGGGAAACCTTCTTGTGGCCCTTCAGTACTTAAATCTGGCTTATAAGAAAGATGGAGAGCGATTTTTTACCAGGGCCTGTAGTGATAGGACTAAGGGCAACTGTTTTAAACTGAAAGAGGGTAGATGTATATTGGATCCAGGAAGAATTTTTTTATGAGGGTAGTTAGACGCTGGAACAGGTTGCCCAGAGAACCTGTGGAGGCCCATCCCTGGAAGTGTTCGAGGTCAGGCTGGATGGGGCTTTGAGCAACCTGATCTAGTTGAAGATGTCCCTGCTAACTGCAGTGGTGTTGGTCTAGATGACATTTAAGGGTCCTTTCCAAACCTATCTATTCTACGATTTATCACTGAAAGTGAAATGCAGTTTAACTTTGGGCCTGTCTGCCGCTTTCTTTTTTGCAACAAACCTGCAGCAAGCAAGGTCAGTATGACAAAAGTCTATATGAGCCAAATCCTTTTTTTTCATTTGTGATCAGCTTTCTCTGCCCTTCTGTCACTGGAGCCATTAAGAATTATTGGCTGAAGCTGATGAGGCTGTGTTGTGTTTAAAATTCATAAGTTTTCGCCACAGTAAAAATTACCAATACATTAAGACCAAACTGAATCATACTTAGTTGATTTTATTATTCACTTCTAAATAATACCACCAAAACCCATTAAAAGTATCCTATCACGTTAGCAGACTGATATTATTTAGAGAGTACTTTGATGCTTTTATTCTCTAAAGTCCTGTCTTCATAGCATTCCTGAGACATAAACCATCATGAAGAGAACCGCTTCTTAATGCACAAAACAGTTATTTATATTATAGTATCCACAGCAATTTATTCACTGCAAACACCATTACACAGTGTATGATCACAGCATGCTGAGTATTCACAATGAGATTTTAAAAATGGCAATTTTGTTAAGTATTCTCCACTTTGTTCAGCTGAACAGAATTACATAAAACCCTTCACAGAAGGCTTTCCTTGTTCAGTGCTGGAAACGATCATTTGCCTCACATTACACATCTAGCAGCTCAATTCCCTTTTGCCACATCTTTTGTTTCTTTTTTCTTTTAAACTAATACCACTAATTGTAGTTCCAGCTCTTTTACAGCAACAGAAATGCACTGTGTAGTTTAAATAAGATAAAATCTTTATCAGTCTGATTTGCCTCTATGGTAAATGATATCCAGCTTGATTTGTAGACATATTTTAGCAAATAAGGAAAGCACAAGTAACTAGGATAAAAAGCACTACACAAAAATCAATAAACTGTCCTAGGACCTTCTAATATGACTTTCAATCTTGCGTCTTGCCAAGTGATGCTATTTCCATGTTACTCCTAATTTGCTTTTCCTTGATTTTTTTTTTCTTTCACAGGATTACCATTTATTTTTTGAAAGGTAAGTACTTTTTAATTTCAGAACATTTCCCCTTACCTGCAACAGCTGTAATTTACCATTGTGTCTTTTCTAAGTCGAACATGACACACAACAGTGGGGTGGCATCATCAGGCACTATATTTTTAAATCCTAAATCTAATTTAAAAGGATGAAGTGATTGAGTGCAGACAGATAGCACAGAATCCCCACAGCAGCTGGAAGATTTATGAGGTGTAGTAAGGAAAAAAGCATTCTTTAAAACAACATTGACTTTTTAGTTTCTGTGGAAACCTTAGAGGCAATGCAGAAGAGGTAGGTCTAAAGGAGACTGTTTTGAACAGACGAAAAGACTTTTCATGAATGGGTGCAATATACTGACAGCTTTAAATTTGAATCCACTTGATATGTTGACTTGATCATTTATAAAAACATGATTCCAAATTCCTACCCTTCCTCAGAAATGATGAAAAATGAAAGAAAAAACACTCCAACAAACAAAAAAACAAACGCAAACCCATGTGCAATGTATTACCCATGAATGGATCAGCTGAACTTCAACTAACGTCTCCTTCACTTTCTGATGATGAACTGATGATTTCATTTAAGAATGTTTTTTAAATCTGATCCAACAAAATCTCTACAGTATCTCACTTTAAAAAACATCAGCATGAAGATATTCTGCAGTAGTCAGCTGTTTCAGTAACAGAGATTTATACAGGATTATTTCTGATATATGTACAAACAAATTTTCTGATTATTCTGAATACCATTAGCAAGGCAGTAATATTTTTCAATGACTGTATATTCTCTGTTCCTCAGAAAGCTGGTTCTGTACAACCAATACTCATGGTTTCTTCCCCACACTCAGAAAAGATTTATCCAACTGTCTATAAAGAGCTTTGATTTGCTCAAGACTGTCATCTTTAATAATCCTATCTACAGGCAGTTGTCTAAATATGAACCTGGAAATTTTGAAACTTTATGCAATAAGAATAATTTTGTGGCTTTTTTTCTGAAGTGACCTGATTCTGAGATTTCTTCTTGTGAGACTTTACTTTTTTATATAAGCTGCTTGCAAAACTTTCCCAAAATATTAATGAGGGAGAGCAATGAGAAGAATTAAAGTAGTTAGTATTCACACACAGAGTGATCTCTCAAACATACAATATAGCCGTGTAACCAACAAGTTTACTCTTCTGTCAGTCCTGTAAACAGGGAACAGGCTTGAATACAGACTCTCCTCATTTCAGTGAGAGATTCACACATGCTTACATGTGAAATGCTTGCTTACACAAGGGAACCACTCTATATTATGGCATAGATTAACTAACATGATGTTAAACACATTATAAAACAAGTCATTTCCTCCTGAGTAAATAAGCCTATAAAGCCAACAGGCACAGAAAAAGGAAATTTGATTCTGAAACGCATATACTTCAAAAGAAGATTCCTTTTATTTGGTCAATTTAGTTAAGAGGCTGTCTTATTTCTCCAGATCTTTAGTAAACAGAAGAAATCACGCTTTGAAATTGCTGGTAAATGGACATGTTCTCACAACATCGGTTCTTTATTTGAAATTATTGTCTTCAAATATGGAGAGCAGCCACAGGTCAAAGGTGAAAGAAATGTCTCAACTTTTAATTGAAACTGACTGCCCCTACTGCAAGCCACATTCTGACTTACCAGATGAAAACACCACTCACAGACAATTTTCTTTGCAGTGTCTGTGAAGACTGACCAACTCAAATAAACAGAGATCTGTCAGACTCTTGGGGACCTGGTAATGTGGTGGCTTCTACTTCAGTTGAATATTATTAAGACTTTTAACGTACTCCTTTGAGATGGGAGACTTATCTGGATCCATGACAGGATAAATAAAAAATAAAATATACAGAATTTTCTCACTTTTCTATGAGGATAATTTCCTCCTAGGATCTTTTGGGAGCTTATTTGGGACAACAGAGGTTACATCCTTCTCAGTACACAAACATCAACTGTGCTCCCAGGATCAGGACTTTGGGTTAGAAAACGCTTCCCTCTAAATGGCTTAGTTTCATCCCCTTCTTTATTAAAAAGCATTAAGATAGAGAGATGGAAAGTGGTCCTGAGAAGAATGATGGAAAAACTGGTTCAAGAAAAGTAGGAACAGTAGCTTGTCATTTGAGAGCCATAATGAAAGGTTATGGTTGGAAGGAGAAATCCCTCTCAGGATGGGAAGGCACACAACTGGCGTGCAGGTACGTACTTACGAAAGCAGTCTTTATTTTAGAGCTGGAGCTGGTGAGCTCAGAGCTCCATAAAATCCCTCTCAAGGTTTCAAGTAACACTTCCACTTGCGTAGGCCTCACACATTTACTCTAGAAATGATGCATTGTCCAATCAAGAATCAACATATCTAATTAGTAAGGGAGAACAGCATTCTAACCTGTAAACTGTCATCAATGACTCTGTCATAGAAGAATTAAAACTTCACTTACATAAGACCTGATTTTTCAATAACAACAGTATATGTTCCCTACATCAAGATATAACACCAACAATAGTGGAAATTGACAGTACAATTTCCTTGACACCAACAACCTGGAATCCTTACCCACACAGATGTTTTCTACATGATAAAAATTACATTTGTGTTATTTTCTTTCCCATTTCCAATTCCAGCTCATCTCCTTGGTTCAGCTGCCAGTGGCACCTTCTCTTGTCATTGTTTATTCACTTGTAAGATGACTAATTATGTGCATGAAGTGACAAATGACCAGTCTTTGAGTCAGAGCTACCATCACAAGGAGAAGCACAGAACACTACACTAGTCATGCTGAAATTTGCAAGGCAAAAAAACCCATGTGGTTTAACCTATGAACACTAAAGTTATATTAATTATCTTTATAATGCGTTACTCCTTACCTTTATTATCCTAATCACTCTTGTTTAAGACTTGTGTATTCAAAGCAAATGGCTATAAGCTGCAGAAATGTTCATCTGTGGTCTCTGGTTCAGTGCTAGCCTAGGTGATTTCTGTCCAAATTGTTGATACTTGTAGGCTCTTTGGTGGTCTGCAACTAATGAATATTTTCCTTTTCTTAGTGGACAAATGTCCTGAGTCACAAGAATATCAATGCGGATTGCAGCCCTACTGACAACTCTGACTGGATGGAAGAAATACTCTTTGGCTCATGTGCTAGCTCTTGGTTGAGGCACTGAGAACGCCAGATAGCTGCCTGTCTTTAGCAGCTATTCATAGGTTAATCAGGAATGTTTCTGTACTAATTGCTGTAACAGTCAGTCAAGTATCCTTCACAAACACCATATTTCATGTATTAATTTTAGCAGAAAAATGTCCTGCTTTTTTCCTAATGCAGAAGGAAGGTATGGTGGAGATATTTCAAGCCATAGTACTGTTTAAATAACTTGGATACGATCAAAATCAGCAATGATTCACCTGTACAGCTTGTGATAGTTTAGCAGAAACCTAGCTGCCTGAGAAAGATTTAAATATACCACTTGATGTATTAAAAGGAAAAAATATCACAACAGTGTGCATATGTATTCTTGTCATAGCTTCTGCACTCTTACTGTTTTTGATGCCTTCAAAATAATCTTTTTAAAAATTAATGTACTTGCCAATTTTATATTCTGGAAGGGAGAGCAGCTGTTTCCTCACAACTGTATGCATACCCGTTTGAAGAAAATTTTGTTTATTAATAGTAATCTGTTTCTCATAGCTTCGCAATTTCTTGGATAACAGGGTAAAACACAATTTTCCTTTCATGTTCTCTGCATACTGAAGAGACAGATGCAATTGCAAGAGACTACTTATGCTGTGGGCAAAACTTAGTACTGCTTAATGTGACTTAATGACTAAAAAATGTATATCACTTATAGATCACATCTAGTACTCATCTAAGATATTATTATAGCCAATGAGTACTCTTCCCTGCAGGTTAGTAAAAGGATTTGGAATTAAATATGTTTTTATTTTAGTTGTTCAGATAGACACAGTGAAAGCAACTGAACTAACATGAGTAACACAAATGGGATTTAGTCCTTGCTTTTAATCTTTTTCTAGACAGAAGCTCACATATAACAATATATATTTTAACTTGAAACACAGAACTGAGAAAAAGGAGGAAAAAAAACAGGATTGAAGAAAGGCTGTTTTACAGCTATGTAGACATGTAAACACCTCCAGGATCTTTGCTTAATAAGGCCAGGCACTTTCAGCGATCACTCCACAGCCCGTGACAATCTTTGCATGAAAGCACTTCTTTCTCCCCCAGGCAACACTATCAAGTTAGTGAGGTTCCCTTGAAATACATAAATGCTGTATTTAAAGCTGAATGTACAGCATATGGAGGACTGGAGCTGTGTTCTGGAGAGCATCCCCCTCACTCACCCGAAGGCACGCCAACAAAAGTCCCTATGAAATGCAGCAAATACGACAGGAAAAAATGTCAGAATACAGAAATTTCCTGGAGATTTTAACTCCCGTCAAGGAGACACTCTCGTATAATAGAGATACCACAGGGTCCACAACTGATCTTAAACTACCTCAAGACACAACGTGACAATGAAGTAGTCAACTCAGCACTCAGCACTGTTTAATACATGAGCACTGTTTCCCTTTTCACTTATTACTTAGCTTTTCCTAAAGACACTAAAGCAATTTACATGTTTCTTTATGAAACCAGGTGTGTTCAACCACAACATCAAGAAGCTGTGAGCGACAGCCAACCTTCCTGAAAAGCAAGGCCTCAATCCAGTGCACTAAAGAGTTGATCCTGTGCTCAGTAATGCCAGTAATAACCCCCCCCGACTTTAATATATTAAAATGCATTAAAAAGAGAACTTACAAGCCACTTGTAAGCACATAAAATGTGCATGCAGTTGTGCTTGCAGTTTTAAAATCTCCTATTTCTAGTGAGTCTTGTTAAAAAAGATTTGTATGTGAAATTGTACATTCAAATTTATGTTGACCTACTTTAAATTGTTTTCAGTTTATCATGGTAGGAAACACATTCTAAAACTGCATCCCAGATGATAAAATAAACTCCACTCCAAACTTTCAAAATAAAAAAGCAGCAGATGGTGGTCTGGTCCCGGCAACCACCAAGCTTTGATACAGCAATATTTTAGAATCACACAAAAATCTGAACCTGATTTGTCGGTTGACTTCCCTTCCTATAACTTCTGGGGGGGTGCTGAGATTCTGCAGAACAATTTAAATACAATTCTCTGCTATTCAGAACTGAGATTTCAGTTCCAGTGTGAAATGAGAGCATTAATTTGGGAAGGCTCTCAACTTGTTTGAAAAAACTAGATTTATTATACTTTCATCATACTTTCCTTCATAAGGTAACATTCTCTATTTAAAAAATAGTTCTATTTTCATTTGCATTTTTACAAGTATTTTCAAATATTTTTAAGTACTTTCAAGACTTAAATCTTACTACAATTTTAAAAATGGGAACTTCGTTGACTTTTACATCAATATTTTAATTTACATCAATATTTTAATTTATTTAATGTATTTACCTCTGCAGAGATAAAAAGCTAAACCAAGTAGGACTAGACATGAGAAAATGTACTAATAAACCGAAAGAAAGATAAACAGTCTGGCTTCAAGATCAACTTTTTGTTATTTATTGTAGTGTTTTTTATTTTATTATTTTTTAAAAAACTTTCAATAGTATGCTACTCTAGTGCTCTGAGGTGCTCTGCTACCATAGCAGAAACTATACAAATAGAAACAATGCCTAAAACTCACATGCCCTTTCAGAAGCCCAGCCCTGCTCCACAGTCACTCCCTCCTAAAAATCTGGAAAAAAGAAATACTCTTTTGAAAATAAGGAAACTGAGGTCCTGCCAAAATTGACAGCTAAAGTAAATTTATATCCTCCTCAAAAACATGATTGTGTGAATAAGAGGTGCTCACAAATGTGAGCAGCCAGCTGCCTCCTTGGATGTGAGTGTAAGTACTGCATTTAAAAACAGAACCACAATATTTACAAATAGAAATTACACATAGAGTGACTTTCTAAAATCTGTCTGCCATTGTCCAGAGGCTTTATGTGGTAAACAAACCAGCATAAGCATTGGGAAGTAAAAGTGGTTTTAAATAATTTTATTTTCTGCACATGAAGCAGTATTGGCAACATCAACATCTACTATTCTGGTATTCACATTGCTGTCTTATTTTATTCCTCTTACCTAAACTTCATAAAACTAATAACTGTATTTTACTTCACAAATTGAAGAAAGTCTGCAAAAAGCAATATTTTCTCACTTTGCAAGCTTCGGAGAATTTATCTAAAGTACTGTAACACTCAGAAGCCCATCCTCTACATCTAATTGTATAAATAATTTTATGTCTGAAAATTCAGGTATTTCAAAAAAACAGCAGGGGAGATTTAGTGCATGTAAGATGGCACTGCCACAAACACAATTTCAATTTAGGGTTATCAATTTAGGCAATAAGGACTTCTCAACAATGTCAGTTTTGTATTGACATACCTCTTGCCCAAAGATCAGATACTTTTTTCATCCCTCTGAATCTGTTTCCCTATAATAGCCACAAGTATTTTTCAATTGTGGGCTATAAAACATTACAGCTATTCATTACATATGGCATTGGCATACTTGTTATAGCTACCTAGTGTACATTTCAATACCAAAATACATTTCTCAGTTTAATACACTACTGATGAATCAAATAAAATTCAAATGGATTGGGGCTTCAGCTGACACTTTAACTTATTACCCCTGTAATCTCATCATGAGCACAAGTGGCCTTGTACATCTTACTCAATGTACAGGCAATTGTAGTGAAACTGACTGTAATATTCTTGCCCTGCATTTTATATTTACATTAAAATTTCAGAAAATGTATTTACATACCTATTGATATTATTTTTTCAAGGGGCGTTGTGTTATTCTAGACACCAGAGATGCCGCAAAATAAACATAAAAAAAATGCATATCCAAATATACATCCAAAATTATTTTTTTTGCATTTTAAACAAAAGCCTTTTGATTTCTTTTAAAATACTTTCAGACCTCCTCATCAGAGACTGACTCAGAACCAGTAATTCCTGACTGGGCAGAGGGGGTGGGTAGCCCTTCCCTTGCTGACTAGATTTTCAAGCCTTTTGACAACCTACGCTTAAGACATTCTTCATTCATTCAACAATTGTATTTATACAGGCACACAGAAGGAAAAAAGAGAAGAGTTCAGAGCTATGTCCAGTTCTTTGCTGCAGGCCTCCCACCACTGCCGAGGAGAAGATCTGGACCCTGTGTTAGGGAACAGTTTTACAGAGTAAAATTGCAGTCACACGTAGCACAGCTCGCAGTCATTGCTTTACAATGCTTAAAACTTAAAAACATGTTGCTGCAAATACTTTCTACTGGGTGACACCAGTGAAAATACTCCTAGTACTATAAACGGGAATCATTAATTATCTTCAGGACTTACAAAATGTTAGGACCTAGTACCAAAAATACATATGGATGTGAACAACAATGTTTTGTGCACATAAAGCTACTTAAGGACACAAGCTGCTTGGGACCCCATACTTCCAAGCTGTAGTTTGCTGGTTTTGACAGTAAAGTGAAAAGTTGCATTCCAGGAATTGAAATAGATTTCTTCTGTAGTGTTATTCTTCAGCCAGTACACTACCAGGAGGCACTAATAAGCAAGGCCTATTTAGTTCTGTTGTGCAATGAATAAACTCAACTATCTAAGGATGGAATATTTCAGAACAAATCCCAAGAGTTTCATGCTGGATTTTCAGGGGTTGTTGTTTCTCTTTGTGGCATAGAAAACAAGGCTTTCTATCAGCTCAGGGGAACACTACTATCATGTTTTCATCTGTTCAGCAGTAGTTCAAAACTGGGATGTCCTGTGTTGAATATCTGCATCTGCCACACCACACAACAGCTTCTAAAGCTTTAGGTGAAGGTACCTAACCTCTTCATCATAGAACCTCAGTGTGCCAGTGGCTCTCTGTCGTAACTGACTCTTAACTATAGAAATAGGATCAGTCTCATTGTAATATATCCTGCAGGGAGAAGAAAATGAGAAAACAGACCGTGGTACCTCTAATGAGTAGAATACTTTAGCCCTATTCAGTCAGATTCAGTGATTATTACAAGGAACCTATTTAAGCTGAATGAGCAAAATCTCTGTCAATGATTAGAAAATAACATTATTTAGAGAGGAATAATTTGTAATATACTTTAATTTGCCATGTTCCCTTAATGAATAATATAGCATCTGTCATAAAAGCACTCTGAATGGTTTTTTTGTCCCTATATTAAGATATGAAAACTGATGCATAGAATAAATTCTTTTAATAAGAGAATAATAACATTCACTATCACAGGGACCACGCTTGTCTTCTATAACCACATGAATGCAACCAGAGCGAGAAAGTAACGTAAAACACCCACACACTTAAATCAACATCTTTTCTTCAGAACAGATGGCTATATAGAATATGAATTAAGAGTAACATCACATAAATTAAGGAAAAAAAATCTTTTGAATAGCAGAAGATACCTGACTGTTTAGGAACTGTGTTTAAACTTGTAAAGTTTCTTCTGCATGAAGGTATGACCAGGAAGTTCAGTCAACAAAGAAGGAATTGCATGTATTTTTTTTGCAGGCCACATAAAGGCTTGTAAACTAGACAGACTGACAACTCCAAAATGTCACTGAGGCTGTCTTTCAAACAGACAGCTGAAGGAGTTCTGCACAAATTTAAACTGCTCCAGGAAGAAGGCAACCTGAATTAATGAAATACAGTTGACTGGGTGCATCCAGGAGCTGGAACATACTCTCACAGAAAAGCACTGTGTATAGATAAGATACTATACAGATTAAAGTAACTGGAAAGTCTCAACTGAAGAAAGCTTTAGTTCTTTACCTTTTAAAAAGGCTTTTAGACTCTGTTTCTCTCACTTAAGTAGGGCAGTACATACCCCTCAGGGGTCTATAGTGGGACCAGTACTATTCAGTATCTTCATCAGTGACATAGAGAGTGGGAACAAGGGCATTCTCAGCAAGTTTGAAGATGACACCTAAGTGAGTGGTGCGGCTGACAGGCCTGAGGGACAGGATGCCATGCACAGGGACCTGGACAAGCTTGAGAAGTTGGCCTGTGTGAACCCTATGAGGTTAAACAAAGCCAAAAATATAAGTCCTGCATCTGGGTCAGCGCAACCTCTAGTGTCAATATGGGCTGGGGGATGAAGGGATTGAGAGCAGCCCTGCGGAGGTGGACATGGGGGTACTAGTGGATGAAAAGCTGGACAGGAGCTGGCAATGTGTGGTCGCAGCTCAGAAGGCCAACTGTATTGTCAACTGCATCAAGAGAAGCATGGCCAGCAGGTTGAGGAAGGTGATGCTGCCCCTCTACTTTGCTCTGGTTAGACCCTACCTGGAGTACTGCTTTCAGCTCTGGAGCCCTCAGCACAGGAGAGACATGGACCTGTTGGGGTAAGAGTCAAGGAGGGCCACAAAAATGATCAGAAGGATGGAACACCTCTCCTATGAGGAAAGGCTGAGAGAGTTTGTGTTGTTCAGCTCTGAGAAACCTGATCTGGTGAAAGATGTCCCTGCCCACGTACCCTAGTTCAAGAGTAGGACTAGATGACTGTCAAAGGTCCCCTCCAACCCAAAGCATTTTGTGATTTTATAACTATTATGTTGCTCTATTTTAAAAAACAAACTTCACAATCAATACATAATACTGTATGAGTACAGACACGTTTCCAAGATTTCATTTTCACTAGAATAAACATCTACTTTTATTTATGTTCCCCAGTGTGCTCTTTTCAGAATATATACTCTTTCGAGAGTTTACCAGTACCAACTAGAGCTGCTTGTAGTGGAATAAAAAAGCCTCCTTCTAATACATGCTTATGTAAAAAACCTCAAATAAATTAAAGTAATGGGCCAAACATTGTCATGATACAATTCACTGAGTTCAGTGGAGTTGTACTAGCTTAGTTAAGGATTAAACTTGGTTCAGTAAGATCATTAGAAAAATAAAAGACTACAGATGCATTTTTTTTCTTTTAAATCATGGAAGTGGATTGTGTCAGATCACGATTGATCCAAAATGTAAATGGCAAGATAATTACATAAAAGTCTACAAGTACCAAGAACAATGTTGTTAGAATGTGATCTGATGTAAAGAAACATACATTCACTACTAGAATAAAGAATAAAATAATTTCTCACACATTCCAAGCAAAGGACAATTTTTAGAGAAAACTTCAGAGAAGACAACAGAATGGAAGGCAATGAAAAGCAGCAGATAAAACCTCTGCATCTCCCAGTATCATTCAAAGTCAGAAAAGAAACTGTTTCATTACAAGATGAGGAAAAAGACACAGCTAATCAAGGTCAGTCAACTCGCTTATTTGCATCTCAGCAAGCACTGTGTCAATCTGCAAAAAGCAGATTTTTTCTGACCTCATATATTGGCAAGAAATGGCTTGTATACTGATCTGTTCAGTTCATCAGATACTTGGCACCATTTATCCCAGCTCTCATAGAATCAAATACATTTACCATGAGGGTGATTGCTATGGAGTTTTTCAAAGTCAAGAGGAAAAAGCCTCACTTGAGAGAATGTCACTGTTGACTCTGGTCCAATCACCTGACATAGCTCAAGATGGTGACCACTGAATGGTACTATTGTTGCAATTCTGCAGCTCTGGACACAGCAGAGGTAAATTATATCAAGGCAGGACTTCTAAATAATTGTCTACAACGTAATTTAAAAAGTTATGAGGAGACGACAACTTTTTTGTGGCCTGGAGGTTTCATTCAGCTTCCCAAATCATTTGCTATCCAGATACCAGTACTAAAAAGTTGCAATAGAGTGCTGTACTGGCACAGAAGCACCTAAAGAGAATCACATATCTAAACACACAGAAGCAGCTGAATTTGTCCGGGTAGCATATTTTCAGATTCAAGTTCAGCAAGAATAACTTCTGACAGGAGGTATGTGAATAGGAAATAAGTTGTTCCTTTGCTAGGCTAAATGAGATTTTGCATTCATTCCTTCTTAGCTAAGTATGCATGCTGGCAAGATCCATGTATGGATTATATGCTTGGACAATGCTGCAGACAGAATTTACTACTTTTAAAATTATGTTAACTTTCTTAAAAATATGTATATCAAAGAAAAATTAAAATTTTTATTCTCAAGTTTAAAACTCTGGAGCCTCTCTCCCATTTGAACAGAGATTTTGAGAAACAGACCTGTACTATGTTCTGTTCAATGTTAGACTATCACACACTTCCAGTGATAGCAAGGCAAACATGTCAGACCTGTGGCTGAGGAGGGAGAGCTTCTTCCATGTGTTGTTTCTAAAATCAGTACAACTATTTTGTACCTTCCATATGCAATACCTCCTCAGAACAGATGTAACCTCAGTCTCCTTTTCAGATAAGTTGGTTTGCTTTATCCTGATGTTTTTCTGTAAATAAATATCAGCATAGGCAACTGGTTTCACTATATTAATGCAACCTCTAGAGCGAGCAGGACTGGCCAACGAGCAGATGCTGTGACAGCTACCCTTTTAAGCAAAAATAAAAGGTTGTGAAAGAAGATGCACCTGTACTTATTTAAGATTTCACATTAACTCTTCAAGTTTCTGATAGGTGACAAGCAAACACGATCTAGGCATCGGCAGCTAGAATTACCTATGTGCTGAAAGTGTATATTTGCTGAGTTAATGTGTTTAGCATTAGTCACATACAGAGAGAGTTGAAAATACAATCTTCTTGTCCTTACTTAGTAATTTTGTGGAACAAGAAATGACTCCGTTCATTCTCCTTCCTTACTTTACTTGTTCCTAACTACGGTACTCTGCCAAAAAACAGCTCACACCCATTTCCCTTCTCTAATATACAAAGTCAAATAAATTTCCAGCTGGCAAGCGAGATGCAGTGTTGATTAGGAATGCAATATTTTTGAAACTTTTGACCTTTAAAGAATCAAAAACTTGCATCTGAACTACAGTAAGTTTGTCACGTAACCACAAAGCCGCATCAAATCAGGAAATGCAGTTGTTAGAGCTGATTAATGCTGACTTTGCAGTTTCATGACTTTTCTATGTATGTGTCATACATAGTCTGTGAAAGGAACACTGCCAAGTACTTGACTTCCCAAGTATGTTCGACTTTAAAACCACTATGCTCTTGTGGAATTATGTTATATATATTCCAATTCTGCAATGCTTAACTAAGATCTCTGATTTACTTTCAAACTGACACAGCGTATCAAGGAAAACATCGGAAAGCTTGACATTGAAATACAGTCTAAAAGTTAGCAGTTTCATGCTATTGATAATTGCTGTGTCAAAAGTCATCAAACCCTGAACTTCCTTTATACTATTTGAAACTTATCCCCTGAAAAACAAGTTCTAGAAACAAGTTCTTGACCTTTTTTTCCTGTGCAGATAAAAACTAATTCGTGTGCTCAGACATTATCTATTAGGTGTCTAAAACAGAAGCATAAAAAAAGAAGAAACACTGAATATGAGAACCCTAAACTTTAATTATATAACATTTGATCACTTAAATTCAACTGATTTTCTTCTTATATGTGACTGTGGACTCAAATTCTCTCCATATAGAGCAAGGCTTATTCAGACTTTATGCCTCAGAGATTTCTGTAACAGTTTGCTCTTCCCGGGACTTTCTGTCTCAACCTGAGGGAATAATAAAGGCATGAAAAAGGGGAAAGAGTTCTGGTAAGCACAATTCTCCAGCTCTTCCTATTGTGTTACAGGCTGCAATATGAAACACAGGGCTATAGCAATAAAAAATAGTGACAAAAATTCTCTTCCAAGGCCTATTATGTCCGTGATAGGTTGAATATTATTCCAGTTGAATACCAGCAAGTTGTCAGTACAGGCTCCTTGTAAACTGTATGATGTTTGGAACATCTTCTGGAACTCAGATTTTCCTCTTGGAGAGTAAAAACATCCACTATTTGTCCAAATTCTGCTTTCAACAAGACCGGAAAGAACTTTGTATGAATTTAAATAAAAATTAAGCTCTTCAAAAACATTTTTGTATTTTGTTTAGTTGAAAGCACACACGTGCTTGCCAGTAGAGGGGGCATAGCTCAACCGTTTATCTTCCTAGAAGGGGCTGTCATGACTGCGGACAACACCAAGAACAAGAGGTAAAGAGGAAAAGTTTGTCAATTTACATGCCTTCAGAAAGAGGAGCTGCAAGGGAGATGGGCTTCTAGAATGCAAAAGAAAAAAAGCAGCAGGAAAATAAATGTAAATTTCAAGCTTCTAGCAATTTAATATAAGCCAAGCAACAGGCAGAAAAAATGAGTGCCTTCATTTCAGATTGAAACCTCTTCTGCTATGTATTTTATCTCAACAGTGTACACATCCTACTTATTTTGAATACAGACATTTTACGTGTTAAAAATTCCAGGAATAAACCCAAGCATCATGTAATTCAATGAGTTTCTGCATTAGAGTAAAATAGATGTTGATGTACTCTCCTTGAGAAATGATGGGTAAAAACTTAATACCATTATATGAGTCCAATCTAGTTGAACTGGAACAGTTACATGACACTTTACTACATCCCCACTGGTAACAGCAAATTCTCTTAGGGAAATTCTCTCCCAGAAGATGCATCACACCTCAGGACAGACAGGAGATGCATTTTTTTGTTACAGAATTCCTGGCTGCCATCAAACCAACAACAACTAGCAAAAGGAAATTTTTCACATTTCAAAAAATATGCTTCAAGAATTTTGACAAATATACAAGCTGTCTTTAACAAGGAAGTTCAGGCTCAAATTACCAAACTGATCTCTCATTTTAGGAGGCCTGGGGTTTTGAGTAACTATATGAGACATTTTTACGTGAAGACCTCACAAATACCTTTGAGGCCAAGGTGTGGTTGCCCAACATTTCCCAAATTAGGCTATTAGGTCATGATTTAAGAAAGCCCTTTAATAACTGCTTAATTACTAACCCAAATGCATGTATGCTATTCTGACCTTCAAAGTCAGACTCCGGAAATGGTAGCACCCAACGCAGGAAACTCTTTTTGAGTTCGCTCCAGTCCAGTAAGTGAAGCATGCCTTGCAGAGCATATCCAGAGGATGTCTGGACAGTTTTGCATTCTGCAAAAGCTTTGTAACACCTCAGAGAAATACCCATATATTCTTAGATTCCAGCTGTGGTGTAGTTTCATATAAAAAAAAAAAAACCTGCTACAATATCTGAGAAAGTTAATATGCTTTTTTATAGACCACAGCAATTCATGTTTAAAAGGCACAATACTCTGATGCTATATGTTGAGATACTCCTTTAATGTAAAAGTGAAACAAATTCTAGTGTTGAGTCTAACAGCCCAAGGCTTCAAGCAGAGTTAAAGAGGTGTAATTCTGGACAGCATCAGCTCAACTGTTGCTACTCAATTTGTATGACAAAACTAATATTAGATATGGGGTAATCATAAATATTCTAGTCACGTAAATGTGTGTGTGAATTATACATCAATCTTCTGAATGTAACACAGGCATCTATCAGTTAAAAAAATAAAGTGTACCCATGTTACCAAGTTCACTTTATCTCCATTAATGATGTTCAGGGTAATCCCAAAAAGCGGTTCTTCTTACAGGCTACACAGGGATGGGATGATTTTCAACCACAATTATCCAAATGTACTTAGAAATAATTTCACCCATAGAAGACAGTCTTTGCCAGGTGTACACTGCACAGCCATTACCCAACTAAAGGTTTAGAAAACTCATGTCTAATTTATCTGCAGAGAAATCAGGGAAAGAAAGAGAGAAGGAAAAGAAAGTGAGAAAGAAAGTGAGAAAGTGAGAAGAGAAAGAAAGAGAGAAAGAGAGAAAGAAAGAGAGAGAGAAAGAAAGAGAGAAAGAGAGAAAGGAAGAAAGGAAGAAAGGGAAGAAAGAAAGAAAGAAAGGAAGAAAGAAGAGAGAGAGAAAGAGAAAGAGAGAAAGAGAGAAAGAAAGATGAGAAAGAAAGAGAGAGAGAAAGAGAGAAAGAGAGAGAAAGAAAAAAAGAAAGAAGAGAGAAAGGAAAGAAGAAGAAAGAGAGAAAGAAAGAGAGAAAGAAAGAGAGAAAGAAAGAAAGAAAGAAAGAAAGAAAGAGAGAGAGAAGAGAGAAAGAAAGAGAGAAAGAAAGAGAGAAAGAAGAAAAGATGAGAGAAAGAGAGAGAAAGAGAGAAAGAAAGAGAAAGAAAGAGAAAAGAAAGAAAAGAAAGAAAGAGAGAAAGAATAAGAGAAAGAAAGAAAGAAAGAAAGAAAGAAAGAAAGAAAGAGAGAAAGAAAGAGAGAGAAGAAGAGAGAGAAGAAAGAAAGAAAAGAGAGAAAGAAAGAGAGAAAGAAAGAAAAGAAAGAGAGAAAGAGAAGAAAGAGAGAAAGAAAGAGAGAAAGAGAGAAAGAAAGAAAGAATAGAGAAAAGAGAGAAAGAAAGAAAGAAAGAAGAAGAAAGAAAGAAAGAAAAGAAAGATAAGAAAGAAAGAAAGAAAGAAAGAAAGAAAGAAAGAAAGAAGAGAAAGAAAGAAGAGAGAAGAAAGAAAGAGAGAAAGAAAGAGAGAGAGAAAGAAAGAGAGAGAGAAAGAGAGAGAAAGAGAGAAAGAAAGAGAGAAAGAAAGAGAGAAAGAGAGAAAGAGAAAGAGAGAAAGAAAGAGAGAAAGAAAGAGAGAAAGAAAGAGAGAAAGAAAGAGAGAGAGAAGAGAGAGAAAGAGAGAAAGAAAGAGAGAAAGAAAGAGAGAAAGGAAAGAAAAGAAAGAGGAGAAAGAAAGAGAGAAAGAAAGAAAGAAAGTAAAGAAAGAAAGAAAGAAAGAGAGAAAGAAAGAGAGAGAGAAAGAGAGAGAGAAAGAGAGAGAAAGAGAGAAAGAAGAGAAGAAAGAGAGAAAGAAAGAAAAGGAAGAAAGAGAGAAAGAAAGGAGAGAAAGAAAGAAAGAAAGAAAGAAAAGGAAAGAAAGAAAGAAAGAAAGAAAGAAAGAAAGAAAGAAAGAAAGAAAGAAAGAAAGAAAGAAAGAAAGAAAGAAAGAGAGAAAGAAAGAGAGAAAGAAAGAGTGAGAAAGAAAGAGAGAGAGGAAAGAGAGAGAGAAAGAAGAAAGAGAGAAAGAAAGAGAAAGAAAGAAAAGAAAGAGAGAAAGAAAGAAAGAGAGAAAGAAAGAGAGAGAGAAAGAAGAGAGAGAAAGAAAGAAAGAGAGAAAGAAAGAGAGAAAGAAAGAAAAAGAGAGAGAGAAAGAAAGAAAGAGAGAAAGAAAGAGAGAAAGAAAGAAAAAGAAAGAGAGAAAAGAAAGAGAGAGAGAAAGAAAGAGAGAGAGAAAGAGAGAGAGAAAGAAAGAAAAAGAGAAAGAAAGAGAGAAAGAAAGAAAAGAAAGAGAGAAAGAAAGAAAGAAGAGAGAAGAAAGAGAGAAAGAGAGAAAGAAAGAAAGAAAGAAGAAAGAAAGAAAGAAAGAAAGAAGAAAGAAAGAAAGAAAGAAAGAAGAAAGAAAAGAAAGAAAAGGAAAGAAAGAGAGAGAGAAAAAGAGAGAGAAAGAGAGAGAGGAGAAAGAGAGAAAGAAAGAGAGAAAGAAAGAGAGAAAGAAAGAAAAGAGAGAAAGAAAGAAGAAAGAATGAGAAAGAAAGAAAGAAAGAAAGAAAGAGAGAAAGAAAGAGGAGAAAGAAAGAAAGAGAGAAAGAGAGAAAGAAAGAGAGAAAGAAAAGAAAGAGAGAAAGAAAAGAAAGAGAGAAAGAAAGAGAAGAAAGAGAGAGAGAAAGAGAGAAAGAAAGAAAGAAAGAAAGAAAGAAAGAAAGAAAGAAAGAAAGAAAGAAAGAAAGAAAGAAAGAAAGAAAGAAAGAAAGAAAGAAAAGAAAGAAAGAAGAAGAAAGAGGAGACAATACTGCAGTAAAGAATAACTTATTTTCTCTCACAAGGCCGAAAAGACACAAGTCCTGCCTGAGTGACTCTCTTAATCCCCCTCATTTGCTCCATTTTCCCTTTAATCTCTCATAAATGCAATGCTCTTAGACAGTCCTACTAGCCTATAGTAAACTTCACCTTGCAGCTCATACGTTACGCAGGAGAGATCTAAACCAAAGGCAAAATTCTTTACTTCATCCAGAAAAGGTCACACAATTTTCTGGACCTAGAATGTATATCCGTATTAAATTCTTTTCAAGTGCCAGGAGGCTAATTATATAATTAATGGAAGGCCTGACATTAAATGAGTTAATTTTGATCTCCTCACTGTGGGTAACAGCTAAATTTGAAATTTCCTCTCAAATCGTTAATTAATTTTTCAATACAGACCGTAATTCTCCTAAGTGAGGGAAACCGAAGAGATGCATGCTTGGAGCCCAGGATCAGTGCATGCCTAACAATTCCCAGGGTCAACGCTGAACAGAGGAGCATTTGCCTCTGCTGTAACTAAAGCAATGTGGAGAACCATGGCTAGTTTGCTGCAAAAGGTTTACATGATAGTTTCTGAAAAAGTTGGGGGTAATCTGCTCCAAAAATGTGTTCTGGCTTTAGGGTCTATGGCTGTGTCCATGCCAGTCTGGACTGGAAGCTGAGATGCGGGTTCAGTTCCTGACTCTCACAGGCTCTTCACCAAACAGGGCAGATGAGTCAATTAACTTCACTATGTCTATTTCCTGTTGCAAAATGAAGATATGAAGCTCCTTCATGAGGGGAAAAGCAGAGGGGGAACAAACACCTATGAAAATAATTAAGAATGAGTAACTGAAATCATCCCCTAACACTGAATTAAGATACTTCCAGAAAAACAGAACGCTCTTAATTCATCAAAGAAAACAAAAAAAATCAGGATATATATATTTTCCAGCCAATTGATCTGGTTTATTGAAAAACTATTTTTAGTTAAAGAAAAAAAATAAATGCATATTTCACTCAGGATTACCCTCAGGTTCAAGCATTTGAAAAAATAAATCTGTAATCTTGATTTAGACTTTGTCTCACACACAGGCTGCAGTTTCATAAGTAACTTCACCTTATTTACTGCTACTGAGAGCAGCAGTCCTGCCCTCTCCATTGTCCATGATTGTGTGCTCCAGCTCCCTTGTTTGTGCTGGCATCAGTGCCTGGGCAGCTGTGCAGCTGGACTGAAAATTAATCTGACCACAGAGAAAAAAGGGTTTTTTTTTCAGCTGAAGCAGCTCCCTGAACTGACAAGCCCTGTGCTGACACAGAGAGGGGCAGCAATGAATGGGTGAAGGATAAAGCAGAGGGAGGGACAACCTCTTTCAGTGACCCCAGGGATTTAAATAGGCTTAAATCCATCATGAAACCATTTCCTCAGCCTTATCCTCACTGGCCAGAGGATCCTTTTAAAACTTCGGTGGGGAAGAGCATGTTCACACAGACAGAAGGCTAACAAGTTACTTCCCACAGATACTATTTGTGCATACATAGGAAACACAAAGCATTTGAAGACAATTTGGGCTGGAATAAAACAGAGGTAAGCGACATTACATTTACCATAGGACAGACTGGCCATGGCCAGTCACCACCACAGCATTATAAGTGATTGGTTTATGTCCTTTTAGGAAATACGTGTTTTTACTTGGCAGAAAATATGTGAAAACTCAATATTTTAAGTTGCCAAATAATTATAAGAAAATATTTATTTGACTGAAATTATTGCAGCAAAAGAGATCATAAAAAGGATTTAGTAAGAAAAAAAATGTTTTCAGTCTATACAAAAAAGTAACCATCTAAATAGACCTACAAGGGATCACCACTATTACACTTACAGCAATCCTAACATTTTTCCCTTCTATGTATCTCTGACAGAGTACTGATTTCAATACAAACACTAACATCATTAGTATAACCTCATACTTTATTTTGAAAAGACATACTTTTCCTAAAATTGAATTTTGATAATAAATGTTTGGCCCCAGATAAAGCTTTTATTTCTCAGACTCTTGTGAGAACTTAAGAAAAGGGTCTCTAGTGACTTTAGCTGCATACTTTTTGTGGGTTTATAAAATATTTTGCAACAGAACTATTGTAGAAAGTAGTGTATAATTTCATTGAAAGTTGAAACATAACGCAGTAACAACCTGAACTTTAATTTTTAATGATGTCACTACCACATCGATACCTCAGCCTTGCATTGGTTATGTTTCTAATACTGTTTTATGAGCAACTTAAAAATAACAGAGTAGGAACAATGTCTTTAAGTGATTTAAAAACACTCAAGAACTGAAATGAATGTTCTGTGTAGTCATGCTTAAATCAATTAAATAGATCCAGTCTTAGGAAAGTTCTCTAATTATAGTTCAACTATTGCCCAAGCTTTAAAAAAAGAAAGAGAAAGAAAAAAGCTTAAAGTTATCAGGTGCCTCATCTTCCTTGTTATTACTTTTAATTTGCAATGTTAAAAGACATCATATGTTAAAAGACACCAAGAATGAGTTCTTCATTTATGCCAAGCGAGCCAATAATTTTCTTATGATTAAAGTATTTCTCTGAGCAGTAATACTTACTTAAATAGAAATATTCACAATCTTCTTCGCCGGTTAATTAAAAGCACTTAGTCTGATTAAATATGAACCTAACAATGTTTTCCATCCCTGTCCCTCCCTATTCCATTATAAATCAGTGCTCTTGTGTGAGCCGAGGCTATTGTTTTAAGTACTGCCCCTACTCTAATTTTATTTTTATTATTTTAAGAGTCCTTTAAATATTAGTTCAAGTCAAACATGAAGGCATGAAGTCTTTGCATGAAGGCCTAACATATGTTTGCCAGCTTATTGTTTCTAACACTTTAATGAATGACCATTTCAACAAAATGAAGATGATGATAACATTTTGTACTGTTGCTGAACAGTCGTGTGGGCCATTCAGTAACTGAAAGAGAATTAGCTGCCTCCCTCCACAACATCTGTGCTCTTCTTAGACTGTCACAGCAACTCATCCTATGGCTCAGGGACTCAGGGCATGTTACAGAACCTGGTGTGGACAGTCAGCAAACACTTCCCTTGCAGCTCCTGTGACCTCTAAATTGATGGCCTTCCAGTGATGACAGCTCTGTGACAGCTATCTCAGATGCCTTGCAAGTATGAATGGATGTTAAATTTTCACCTGGTGCTTGTGACTTCCCCCCCTCCTCTCCCCCAACCAATATGGAGTCCGATGGTGTTGGCCGTGGGAAAGTTGGTCTCCCCACCTCAGCAGCCCTAGGCTGGTGGCTGGTGAGCAGGCAGCCAGCTCAAATTCACCTCCTGATCTTTTTGCATTGCTAACTGCTGTGCTCAGCAGCAGCCAGAACGTTTTAGGAGCCTGTGAATGGCTCTTGTCAGGCAGTTATTTCTATAAATTGGGCTGGTAACCTGTCAGACCACAAGCAACTTTCCTGGAATTAAAGGTAACTGGAAGACTAGATTATGTTCTAAACCATAGAAAATTAAAGAACATTAAAAAAAAGACCCTCCTGCAACCTCTCTGCCTCATGAGTATCAGCATAGGGAGGAGGTGAACACAGCTGAATTAAAATCTCCACTTTCCTCATTTTTATTATCCAAATTCACCTAGTTAATTTTCTTAGCTGTAAATAAAAAAACAAGCCCTGTCACAAAGCCCAGTATTGCTATTTAAACTATCAATAAACTGAGCTTTTAAAACAGTTTAAGTTCATGTAGCAGTGTTTGCAAACACGTCTGAGAGCCATAATTAATTCTCCTAATGTAAAAATACAAGTGCTTCTTAAATATTGTTTTCATTTTTTGAATGTTACCCCTGTAAATACTTGAACAGTTTACTAAAAAAAGCCAGAATAAGACTTTAGTGCACTTTTTATTACTTACTATACCATTTGTCTTAAATTTATAGTAGGATGAAAAACCTTTTTGTTAAATACCAAAGAATTAGACACACAGTACATTCTCAGAAGAAGTCCTAGTCCATGTGAACAAAACATCATACTGCCAGTTTAGCTCTCTGTAAAAAGAGATGTCTAAATATCACAGACTGCTAATGAAATCTTTTTAAATTTTGCCTGTGGAGCTCCCATTCACACTATGCAGCCTGAGAGATGATTGAGACACACATCCAAGAAATATTATAATTATTACTCTTCATAAAAGGCAAAAAGCATAGCTGTAAGATTACCTCCTAAAATGCCTCCAGCTAGCTGAATTTCAAGTAACACCTTTACAAGGGTAGAAGGTAACATCTCACAGTATCAGAGGCTGGGAAGGAAAGACAGGAGTTTAAAAGAAAATAGCAGCTCCTCTATTTTGAATGTGCAGCCTGAAAAGTTTGAGGTAACTGTACAACTAACAGACCATGTTTAATCTTTGAAAGAATATTTGACAGATCAAACATAGAAGCTGTAAATTACCAGTAATGGCAGTGATTTTTTCATTTAACTATCGGTATATCAAACCACAAACTCACTGAACATTATAATAACCCGAAGATAGGAATCTAAGGAGACTCAGCCTGTATATTTATTTGGTTCTCAAGAACAGTGTTAAGCTGGAAAAGACAAATATGTTTGGTTTTCTCAGCAACAGTAGGGATAAAAGAGAGGTTCATGCAAGAACTAAAACACTGAGTGCCAAAAAAATTACATTTCCCATACACTGCAGGTACAGAGTCATGTGCAAAACAGCATTTTGAGCTGGAACACCCACACGAAGGGAGTAGCTGAGGGTTATTTCAGTGCTGCTGCAAAAACATGGGGTTGCAGCCCAAAGGCTGATCTTGCTTATGCTTCAGTGCACTGTCCCTGGTTGATCATAACCTTGAGGGAAGAATGGGACCACGTGAAATACTGAGATAAGTAGCTCTGGGACATCTGGCTACGTCATCTATTCCATAGGGAACACCCCTTGGTCCATTGCTAGTATTCAAAGTTTGGGATGCAAGCCTGGTATTTTCAAGAAAGTTTGTGGGCATAATTTGTGAGCTTGGGAGCCTGGCCTGGGTTATACCTAAGAATGCCTCCCATAAAATTTGTGTGCATTATTTTGGTACCAGCGAGCATGTAACTATAGACCTTTATTGATATCTGCAGCAGCGTAGTTATTTCCTGAGCTAAAGCAAACAAATATATAAACATAAGAAACCCCTCTATCAGTATAAGTGAACTACTGTTTTAAACACATATATGGATTTAATTAAAGTGACAACATTTTATAATGTAAATAACATCAAAAGAAACCAATGATTATCAGCCATAATTTATGCTGTAAAAAAAATAATAAAAAGAGGCAGTAAAAGCATGTGCTATTTCAATTACAATTGCTTCTGTTTTTTCTGATGGTGAAGCTCCTCATACCAATATTCCATTTTCGGTGTTATAGTCTACAAAGGAGAATCAAGACCGTGCAGCAATCTGATTTTATCCTTCTCTCTTTTTTCTCTCCCGTGAAATCCTGTTGTGAAAGCATTATGCTCTAAAAGTCTTTAACATCAGAGCCCACAGTTTGCTACCTATACATCACATCCTTTTAAAGGCACAACTACTGTAAATTTGTTTACATTAACACCATACATCTACAAAATGTACATGATTATCCAAGTGAAAACCATATCCATTTCTAATGGATAGGCTGACATCTTTCTTGCCTGTGTTTCTTCTTATTATACACGTGGTGCCACGTACAGCTTGTGACCAGTTTATTACTGTGTGACTGGGGATGTTTTCTGTAGCTGCAGGAGATTAGCATGTGTTTGGTATTAAATGTGTGAAGGGATTCGGGTCTGACAATATTGAGGGTCATCACTTTTCCTCCTAAATGCTTGGCATCCAGATTGAGCCGCTCAGGACCAGGTCAGGTGCCTAAGATTGTTGCCCGTGGGAGAATCAGAAATTCAGAGCAGACAGTATGGCTGATGAGAAACACTAAAAGAAGGGTGTACCTCAAACTCTTCTCCTTTTGCAGCTTAGGTATCGTTTTATGGCCTGCAAAGCTGTGCCAATGTTAGATAGAGTTTCAAAGCCCCAAATCCACCCTAACTTGTTGAGGCGCCTGGCTTCCTCCTTTCACAACCAAAACACTATAGGTGACTACTCTTTAAATACTCTTGTAGAGTCAGATGACAGAGGACATTGGAACCCCTGGTTTAATTCCTTCCTTAGCCTGACATGGTCCACACCCACACTTCTCATCTCACAGCAGAATTTTCCAGCTCCATTATGCTGGGAAAAAAACAGGGGTGGGAGAGAGGAAGAGGTCACTGGCCCCTTTCTGCCTAAATTGTGCCAGTACTGCAACAAAGGTAATTTATTTAGTTAAAGCAAAAGGTAATTTACAGTAGTCTGTTGCTTTTGGACGAAAGGCCGAAGTCTATTGCTTTGTAGATTATATTACCCATTACTCTCATATGCTTATTCCCTAGGTATGTGGCAGTCTCTTGAGATCCTTTACGCTTCTATTTAAATTCCAGGGACACACTGCTGAGCAGTGACATTCAATTAGTACTCCACTTAATAAATAACTGCATATAATTGAATATCTTTGTAAGTATTAAACATAGAAGATATTCATTGTTAAATTTTAAAATCTTTAGTTATATGCTTGGAGCCAGTGAAAGGCTTTGTTCACATTAACATTAAATCAAGCGATTACAACATGGAATGCTTATGTTTAGAAATGGATCATTTGCAATTTCAGAAAATAGACAATTTACGAAGTTTAAAATAAAATGTATGATTGCATTGTTCTAGAGTTGAAGAAGGGAACAAAAAGGCTTCCGCTTTCTTATCAGCATCAATTATGGCATGAGCATGAATAATATGAATTGTGATTGAATCATTACTAATCATTTTTGCATAAATTTCCACTTTCACTTCACCAATATAACATTTTTATAAAAGATAGAATTATAATTCTAAAAGCCATAAAGAAAAACCACAGAGCTTTATCTGTGACAATTATTAAGAAGATACAGAGGATCTCTATCCCTAACAGTTAATAATATAATTCTAGAAGTCATAAAGAAAAACCACAGAGCTTGATCTGTCACAATTAAGAGGATACAGAGGATCTCTACCCCTAAGAGTTATTGCTAATAACACTCCTGGATTGTATTTCCCAGCCTTCATCCCTCCACAGAAGGTCTTCATTTCAGTTTTCATGAAGTCAAGATTGGGACAAAGTTTTTCTTCTGCAGTCTCTTGAGGTAATCCTTATGCTTTCAAGATGGTCAGAATCTGGGGACCAGGTCTGACACACAAACTAGGTGGGAAAACCAGGATTTTCTATGTGGGAAAACCAGGGTTTTCTATGTGGGAAAACCAGGATTTGTTTGCTCTTTTGATAAGCCCTGGTAGGTGCAGAAAAAGAAGCTGGCTTGCTTTCTGCATATGTTAGAGAGATATACCCAGTTACACAGACAACTGAATAGCATCTGGTGGTGTTTGAGCATTGCAGCCTATTATGTAGGCAAAAGGGAAAGAGTGATCAATCCTGTGTTAATTACGGAGCCAGCAGATCGTTCAGCAGCTAATCTTTCTTTTGTCTGGAAGGTGACTTGAAAGGTGACAGCAGAAGATGATTACCATATAAACACTATACATTTCCATACCTTTCAAATGTAAGCCTTAATTTGGACCAGGAAAAAGATGAGATTAAAAGAAGCTTGCACTTAAAGCATATGACAATCAATCATGCAGAAAAAAATGTTTGATTATACGTATTGCACTTAAGTGCTCTTTGAAGGCAGATAAGATGAAACGTATGTTTAAGTATGTCAAATGTGTTCAAGGAATATTTTAAATAGCTATTGTACACTGAGTTGTCTTAAGGGATGGGCTCACGGGACCGCAGGCTCGGACCCTAATTTCAAAGTGGGATACATTGACAGGCTGGACTCCAGGATGCATAAATCACTCCACACATGCGCATATGGGAACCAGGGACTGTGACACAGTCATTTTGCTACATTTTCAAGCAAAAGGAGTATTTTTTCCAAAATTTATTTAACACGCTGAAAGAACCCACAGAATGCAGCAGAAAACAACGTATTACAGCATTTGATAAGGATTTCTCTCCCTGTTTGTGCAGTTATCTCTCTAAAGATCACTGTTCCTGAGGTTTTTTTAAAGAGCATCTGGATTGGTAAAAAGGCTTTCAGTTTTTTTGTTCTCTGATGTTTATAATTTTTATCATGTATCAAAGGGACTACTGATGCATAGAAATCATTAAACAAAATTTAATGAAGGACAATGCAGATATTTTTAACTGTAAACACTTGCTATAAATCTTCCAAGGAAACCTGGAAAGAAGGGGACACAGAGATTTATCAGGATCTTCTTTGTGGAGCATCATCATTTGAATAAAACTAAGCAAAGCATAAAAGAAAGATTTGTGAGGGAAAAAAATTGTGTTATTATTACAAGAAGGAGGGTTTGTTTTTTTTTCTATCACATAAAAACAAGTGATGAGTCTAAACCAGGTTTCCTGCTTTATTGAAATGAAAATAAAAAGTTGCATGGTTACTTAATCACCTTCCAAAATAAATTTTCTTTGAAAGCTCAAAATTTCTTTATGACACACAAAAGGATAAATATTCACACTTTTGGTACTCCTTCTAAAAATTAAGTTAACTGTGTTACGATGAAACTGTTTTGCAAAGACCTGCCCAGTAGTAATGCCTGAGGAAAAAAGAAAACAAAACAGAGTGTCTAAGAAATTTGCAGAGGACAACGAAGAAGCTCATTATGGAGAGAAGTTCTGCAGCCCAGGAATGCCTGATGATAAGAGTAACTGCATAAACAAACAAATTGATAATCAGCCAAGTTTACAGATAAATTAGTATGGCTTTCCTAGAGAATTCAGTTGTTTCAGAAGCTCAGATTTTGGTACATGGTTATAGGATATTCTCCTTAACAGACCCGTGTTTCCAAATGTATAGTTAAAGTATAACCTACTCACTCTACACCCTTCAGTTTGGTGTACGCAGTTGGATTGAACATCTAGAGGCATCTAGAGACATTGGGTCTTATTTTCCAGAGCCCTGCCCCCATGTATCTGGGTTCAAAAGTTTCACTCAAAATGAAACAAGCACTTCCGAAGCTTTCCCGTGTGTAGCTGTTCTGTATGACATTTGACTACTGAGCATTGCTTCTCAGTTGTCTTGCCATACTCATTTGTTTTTATGCACACTTGCTCATTTAGACTACAGCCTTCTTTTAGAACATCTTTTATAGGCTAGTACAATGGCTGCTATGTGAACTGGGGACACCCTTTGTGATGCTGCTTCCCACTACCTTCTGTGCATGCTTCCAAACTACAGCCAAGCAACGTAACTTTGTATTCAAAGCCTACATGCAGAGCCTTTTCCAATTGTAGGAGTCCCTCCTTTCTGGAACTTGTAACGGTATTTAGCTTCTTAGAAACACATTTTTCAAAGCAGTTATTTAAGAAGGCCATTTTAGATATTGCTGTGGCCATTTTCATTACTTGGCATGAAGGTGCTAGCAATCAGCCTCATCCCACAGCGTACAGGACCAACCCCATTGGCACACGCGGGTACAAATACTTAACCACATAAAGACACAATTTCATGAAGATCTCTCCCTTCCTTTTGTGCTGGGAATACCCATCCTCCTCAGAGGACCTGGGATGGGGAAGGGATATATGTGCTATGACCCTTCATCCTACATATTGCCAAGAAAGTAGACCTGGTCCACGGGACCCCAAGGAAGCACTGTATCATGTGATTGTGCCAGTGTGTTAGTGTTTGCAATCTTCTTTTCTACTTTCCTAAGATTTTTTATGGCTTTCTCCATGATGTTCCGCTTGGTACAAGGATTGCAATGACACTTTTGGTGTTAATTTGTGGACTTTGTTTCTTAGTTAGAGCATTCTTTCTTTTGTAAATGTAGTGCAAACCCCATGCAATATGTATCTAATACTTGTTTGGAATAGTCTTTACTAATCTTAAAAACAACTGCACTGAACCTTCTCATCACTGTTTTCTTTTATGGACACCATGCTATACCAAGATGTAATTTAGGGGTTTTTTATATCAATTTTTTTCCCATAACTTTTTTACTGTAATGCTTAGTAAATACTTAAGTGCCAGCATGAAGTAGATTATTGTTAACACGTTGCAGGAAAATTGCACAGTGCTAAAGCTTGCAATAAAAATAAGCAGAACGCCCACTGTTAATACACTGTAGTTAAGTGTATTAGCTGTTTTCAAAAGCATTAACTCCCACACAAATAGCAATGCTATTTTGTCCAATATATTATTATCAGATAGTGAAAACCAGTTGGGGACTATCTAAAGCCTTTATCCCTATATATTTTAAAACAAAATTGTTTCACAAAATTAGGAAATTGCGTGGGGACAGCACTTAAGATTTTACTAGGTGTAAACAAATAATAAAAATAAAAAATTATGAAATTACATACTAGTCGTACAAATGACTCTTCCCTGTTCTCCACCCGGTATTCAAAATGATTGAAAAAAAAAATTTTTTCTCCACCTCTCAGTTTTTATTGTATTTTCTGTGTCATCAGCTGGTGAGAGTTCATAAATTTTGAACTCTTGTACTTTTCCCTCCACTGGAGTGGGAAAACTAATATTGGACAAAAATGATATGTAAGAAGAAGCGATTGTTAAAGATCCTAATGCGGAAGTGGAAGCTCCTTACAAATTTACTGATTATCCTATCGTTTCTGTTTCCTGTTCATCTGTCTCAGCAGCGACACCATGAAAATAATAATAATTTGCACCCTGATTCTCAAAGTGGTTTGCAAATATTAATTAATTGCGAACCTAATTAAGCTTCTGAGACAGATTTTGTGCTCCTATTGTGCTCTGGAGACCTACATGCATTTCTCCTTAAAGTATGTTTCTTTTCGTTATGGGGCTATTCAAGACCCTCTGAAGTTAAGGAAAAATAAAAGAAAATTAAGCGGCAGGAGAGAGGGAGGGAGGGAAGCGGGGAGTGAGGGAAAAGGAGAAGAGAACAAACCCCTCCTATTTTACTTGGTGTTGAACTGGACTGTAACTACCTAACATAGGAAAAATGCTGTGTTTTCATAGCATTTTCCATTAGCAGTAGTATTACAGATGCCTATGTTTTTGTCCTGAGATACTGTTATGTGACAAAAAGTAGAAATAAAAAAACCTAAAATGGCAAAAACTGGTGTCTTAATTTTACACGTTCTCAGATGACAACTGGCATCCAGCATCCAGCAAGCTCTGTTTCACATGTGGCTGTGGTTTTGGATTTGGAATCAGCTGGAGGGGTGCACTGTCACGCAATTGGGCGTGCTGTCACATAACAGGTGTAAGTCCTACCACATCCTCTTTCTGGTATCAAACTGTAATAAGCTCAAATAACAACTTTTCCACAACAACAACAGAAAAGAACTCTAGAAGATGCATCTTCTAGGGAAGCTACTGAGGATTTTAGTTTCCTTTTGGGGAATATGCTTTGATTTAAAGCCAGGATGTGCGTCCCTTGGAATAACTATTAAACATTCTTTCATTTCCACCTCTTTTTCTTATGGTGCTCTTTCAGAAAATCCCTCATCACTCAGGTATAAAAATATAGAAAATACTGCTGGTTAACTTTTTCCTCACTTAAACATCATACGTAGTCAGGAAATTCTGCCTAGCAAACTCTATTCATCTGACTTCAAAATTAGAAAATAACTCAGTCCTGAAATGCTGCCTTTTAAGTCTCATCCTGTTAAAATAAGAGCAAGTAGAACAGACTAGACAACAAAACAACAAGCTTCAAACCCCTGATCATCAACAGAATACACTAAAAGAAATACACAATTCCATAATGCAGGTGGTTTACCAAAGGAAAAAGACTACACTCCAGACATCTTATCAAAATAAAATATTCCTCCTGCAAATAGCATATAGGCTGATTAAGAGCAACACATGAACTAGAGCTCAAGTGATGTTTAGGACATGGCAGGAGTTCTAAAGCTGGAAGGACAAGTTTAAGACATTTCCTTTAAAACGGAAATAATTACAAGCGTATCTGACTAGTAGAATGTGAAAATTTCAATATGCAGTGAAAAGCTCGGTCTTATTTTTAAATTCTTGTGGGTTTCTTCCTCTTTCTTTTCCTACAGACTTAAAGTCAAATAGCAGTGGTCAAAAAAGATTTACAAATAACCTATTCAATTAATTCTACCAAAAGCACGGTCTATAACGGGTACTTGGCTTTTAAAATTAAAATGACTTCTCTGATAATTTGGTAAAATTTATTAATTTGCTTTACTCATTTTGTTTCTGAGAAGAGCAGTTGAACAGATGACAGTGGTTCTGTTCTTCCTAGTGTTTCCACATTTTGGAATACAAAACTTAGGCTAATGTTTTAGAGGTGAAATTCATAAGATGAAATAGCTAAACGCATTGAAGGATTTAATAAAATGATCAAAAAGATAAAACAACTTGCAGCTTTTTCAACCAATCACTCCATAAATCTTTAAACCTATTTTTTTGATTAAAACCCAACCTACAGGCTTATAAATCACAACATAATTGTTTAAGAAACCGAAAGCCTGAGATTTGAAGCTGTATGGGAGTTCTGCAGAAAGGGAGCATTGTAATATGCTGGCAATGATCTGTAGTGCAGCAGATGGCAGGAATAACTTTGTCTCTTACCTTTATTCACCATATGCCATTTGACTGATTAAACTGTATTTATGTCAAAAAAAATAATATAATACAACACGTACAGTTATAGCTTCTCAATGCCCATCATCCCACTATTTTTTTTCTGTTCTTGTAACTCATCTGCACACCTCATGCATTTTTGTGCAGGTTTCCTCTTCCTATGTGAACTTGCTTTATGTTTCTGCACCCCTGCAAAATAACACATACTCCAAACTATTACAGCTTCCTATCTGGCTGAGTAAACACAGCTGATTCTAGAAGAGGAAGGCAGACCTGTAGAAAAGATCGAGGTACTTCATAGCATCTTGGTAATTCAACAGGTGGCAACACTCTTTTCTTGGCAAGAATCTGTAGTGTCAGACAGCGCAGGAAGAGTACCACCACAGCTTTCATTGGAGAACGAATTTCTTCTGTTTTGACTGATCTGATCACTGCATGGACCAGCCAGGTGAGCATCACATCAGCTCTCTGTGCACCTCACATATCCTTACACAACAGCTTTTCCCTTCCTCCTCTGAATACCAGTGTTCACTCCTCCCATTTCCTCCAGTAGTGTTCCTGCTCACCTCCATGGCTAACGTGGCACCATCTGCCCATGACGGGCTCAGTGCTGCCTGCCCCACTGCAAGGCACAGCGGTGCCCCACACTTCTCTCCCCAGACACTCATGGTACCGCAGTGTAAATCAGTATGGCAACAGCCATTGGGAGCGAAGAGAAGTGGGCGTGTGTCACTGATTTAGGTCAAGACTGTTGGTGATGTACTCTAACTTGCCTTAACCAGCACACAGCCAAGCCCAGCAGGTAGTCCAGTGCACTCCTGTGGCTGCTGTTTTTGAGCTCCATCCTGGCATATGGGGTAGGCATGCTGTTCTCTGTGAAGTCTTCCTCAGGTAGGTCTTTTATTTGTAAAAATCACAATACTCTTATAGGAAAACTGTGAATGCCCTGTAGATCTGAGTGAAGTTTAATTTGTTTCACTCTGACATGATTTTCTCATTTCCCAGACTGACGTTGAGGATCATTCCTATCTTGCTGATGAAGGCTCCACTGATGTCAGTTATAGCCCATAGACAACTGGGCCAGACTGAAAAGTGGCTTGGTAATTAAGAATGAATATGGAAAGATTAAGAACAAACACACAGACCACCAGGTCTAACGCAAGGGAAAGCCACTGGGCCATAAAAAGGACAGGAGAAAGACATCAGGTATCCACCCATCCAATTCTATTTGAACGAGGCAAAGCCTCACTCTCAAATAAGTGAGCTAAGACTTGTCTGCAAAACTGACAGAGACAGCAAACTGGGAAGGAATGGTTCCAGTGATCGCGCTGACTGAGAGCTCAGCTTGACTTCAGCAAGGATTTACAGCGTGCATCAGCTGACAATTGTAGCCTATTGTTACAAAAATGCTTCTAATAGCTTCAGGCTATTATTCTTTGTCTTGATATCTTCCCAGACTGGGAATAATTCCTTCCTTCATCTACACAGTTTCTCTGAAAATATTTATAGATGATAATTGGGGCCCTTCCTTCCATTCTACTGAGTGTTCTCTAGGCTGTAGGACTGCCTTATTATTTGTTATATTACCCTGTCTTTCATTGATGTTATTTTAAAATATGCACTTTCAGATACAAAGGCAATCAGAACCTTAGAACACTTCTGATGTTGTAGGATCCAATAATGTGAAAAACATGTTTATAAATGTGGAAAATAAAGTCTAAAAAGAGAAAGTGAAATAAAATGGCTCTCTGCATTCAAAAGGTTCTTTGGATGGGGTTTGTGAATATTCATTTTACAGGTTGAAATTGCTGTTAGTATAAGCCAATAAAATAGACAAAGAAAAAATAACAAATATTTTAATAGCATTCAGTGATCAACTCAGTGAAGCTTCTGCTAGTTATTAAATTAGTTGTAGTTTTTTATAAAATATTCCAAATCACATAAAGTTGAAATGGTGAATCAGAATGCCTTGCCAAAATGTCTTCAAGGATATAGATAATTTGAACTACACACATATCCTGTTATTTTAATTCCAATGTATTATTAATTCTGCTTTCTCCATAACTATAAGTAATAAACTAGATTCTTATTTTAGCTACTTATGGATTAAAAGTGGCATATCCTCATTGAAAACTACAATTATAAAAGACGGTCTAAAGTTTGCTCATTAAAGGAAAAAAGGTATCATTTTGCGGGTTTTTTAGGGATTTGGACTCAAATGAAACTCTGACACCATATATAAAGCCAATACAAATTTGCAAGTGGTGTACTAATCTGAAACAGGTATTTAAAAAATAGATTAAAAATTCCCTGGTACACAGATACCAACACAAACTAGCAAAGCTAATTAAACTGTCCCTATAAAAAGTTCCTCATTTCTATTTAACACTGCCAATTTGCAGGCTATTTGTGAACTATTTTCAACACTCCCAAAGATGGTTTCGTGTTGCCAAGGTTTTTTCATCCTTCCCTTTCCAACAAATGAAATTAGACTCCCTTTCATGCTGACTGCCTACCAGTTTATTTGGTGATAGAGTATTATTAACTATCTTCAAAAGAACTGTTTGATTTGCACACATCTGGTAATGATATTCCTGGGTCTAGACAAATGAAAGAGGAGTTAGACAGATATGTTAGTGAACTTATTTCTCTGTTGCTAAAAGAATAATAAGATAAAACTTGAGGGAATTATGTGGTTCAGTACAACTAAAAAAAATTAAAATGCTACTCAAATGTTTTAATCAAGCTTTTGGAAACGGAAATAGGGATTCTTGCCATCTATAGCGATTCAGTAAAACGAAACAATTCATATCAAATTAAACATTAAACTGAAACAGAAAAACCACTCTAGTGAAGTGAAGGAATAAATAATTACAAACCTATTTGTTTTAAAAACATATGGAAAAAAACCCTCATTATCTTTTATTCAAAGATCTAGCAAGTAAAACATCCTGCATTCAGATTTGTTTCCCTACCTCCACATTATGAGGCATGAGATTATTTCAGTAAGATTTATCGTGGACAAATCACAAACATATTCCCAATACACTTAAAATATTAGCTCCATAGACTACATGTGTTACGTGAAAATATTTAACAAACAAAGCTGAGCGCTCTTGAACATAAATACAGCACTGGTTTAAAAAGCCCTAGACAGTTCTACCAAGTGGGAGAACAGTTTGCCTAAGAGTAGATCAGTTTTGGACATAAAGGTCTTTACCCCATATAATGGCAAAAGCATAAGAGTAAGGTAGGATTATGTACTGTTCTCCTTATTAAAATTATTGACCGTCTATTTTTATACCTCTTTGCAAAACTATAATGATCATATAACGATCTGACCTAGAACTTGCTCTTAGCCAGCACAGTTTGGAATCTTTAATTATCTATTAGTGCTTGACAACCTGTACAACAGTTAATTAATTTCTTTATTTTATATACATATATTGTATGTCTTTAGCACACCATACACTATAAGTCCACTTATCTATATGATTTATTTGAGAATTTAAGAATTGTAGTAGATCCAATACAATTATTAAAACATTGTTAATCTTATAACAATTAAATTTATATGACATCTGAACTGCACTGACGTCAGGTAAATTTGACTTATTTCCTCCCATCTGAACGATGTCTCCAGTGACAAACTGTGCAGAGGCTCATCAGATGTCTATATCCTCCAACTCCAAGTAGATCATCCGCACAAACCTCATTTCTTAGGATTTGCCAAGGCAACAAGGATTTTATTATAATATTCAGGATTAAACTGATTATCTTTAAAAATCTCCCCAATCCTTCCAGCTAGTTACATGAGACTGTTATTACAATTGTCTTTTCTCCATGGAGGCCTATGATATATTTTTTCACAGTTTAGAAAAACCTGTAGTGCTTTAGTTAATTTACTTCACTTCTCTAGTTTTAAATGAAGCACAGCCTCGGGCTAAGGAACTTCTGTTAATGATAACACAGGGTTACAAAGATTAGTCCAGATAGTAGAAATCACATTAAGACTGTGTTAATCTAAATACTAGACCCCAGATTTCCACCATCACAAATTTTTATATGTATTTATCTCAATGAAAACAAATTACAATCATTTTTTTTATCATCTCCATTTTTTTTGGGAGAACAGATGATCAGTGTAATCAACTCAAACTCCTTACTGACACAAATCCGCTGAGAACCACAACCCTGTGATTTCAAGTATAACAGAAACTGTATTATTTATGTGTCCTGAACTGAGTTATAACTAACAGGCAAGTACAGACAATATTGCTGACGAGTCTGTGTCACACTGGAGATGGGCTGTGAAGGCAGAACATGGATCTCCAGCTTGTATTGGGTTTCTGAGTAGATATCTGCAGTCACCCACCGAATGGGGCCAGGGAGAGGGGAGAGGGAAGAAGGTGAAGGTAAATTCAATGAGGACAGCTATTGCTCCGAAAGAACCTTGCAAGGAACTTCTCAAACTCATCTGTAATATGAGTCTTCTCTAATTAAACACACTACAGTGAGGAAAGCCCGCATGCTGCATCAGTAGGAACCACCCTGTGTCCTCCTCTTCTACTGAGATGCCAACACCTACATGGATATCACTGTGGCTTATGGAAAATACACAATGTCTTAGAGAAGTATATATGATTTTTTAACAATTTTTCAATGCATGTCAGTAGGGATCAAAATCAGCTGCTTGTGAGTGGCGATGTACATCTGGAACACTGCAAACACTTCGTCTGTTCTCAATTTGGTTAAATTTTCTAGAGTTCATTCAGCATGATACTTCTAATAGAGTCCTGTAACATCACATATACGAATGCACAAAACTAGAAAGCCAGCCCCTAAAAGTGATGTGCCATGAGAGAGTATTGGGTGTAAGAGGCAGAATTAGTTGCTTACTATTTTTTAACTACGGAGCACTATATTCATGAATATGAATTATTATATTGTTTGGATCATATGAGGCTCAAACATAACTGGATTCAGTGATCAGCAAACAAAACCTCTGAGCTAAAGAACAAAGATAGCAGTTTATTTTCCTGTGAAATAGATATGTCAACAGTAAGGCTCTAGACTCTTGCAACTGAAGAGTGTGCCAAATTAAAGTAACATTCCAAAGCCCAAACCATTGATTTATAACAAATTGCATACGTTTTATATAACTTCTATCTAAGATTTTTATATATGCTTTTATGTATTGATCTCCTGTTTCTTATGATTATATTAATACAGATTGATAACTCATTACAGGAAAGAAGGTAATTAAAAACTAAACCTGGAAAGTATCTTATTTATATTCATTTTTGGTTTTTTCCTCTGGCCGTATCAGTCTATTTGTTAAGCATTTTTTCTAGCGTTTATCTTTTTCTTACCAGAATATTTTCAAATGGTCCAGGAATAAACAAAGAAACAAAAGAAAACTACATAGCCAAAAAGGAACACATTTTAAAAAAATTTAACTCATCTAAGTTATGGGGAATTTCAAGCACACAACAAACAGTAGGCAGTAAGAGGCTCATTGCTCAAGTTTGGCTGAAGACTGCTCTGCCATCAACTACTTGATCTATATCTCTTCCTTCTATCATTTCTTGTCTGAATAAGCAAGCTTTTCAGGAACGAAATTATTTTTTTCACAAAACAAAACTGTACTTGAGATTTAAGTTATACAACGGCCCATTCTTGATTAAATCACCTTTCATTTCTTTTTATAGTTAGTTTACCATAAAAAAATCCCACTTCTTGTTGCATGAAGATGATGTTTCACATGTGGTACTATAGATATCGGATTAACTGAAATATTCAGCTGCCTGATAATTATGTATACTTAAAGGATTAAATTATTTATCTATACCTTCTATGATATCCCACTCTATTTCTTCTAAATACTTCAAGGTCACTTTAAAAAGCAGTAATTTCAAATCCTTGTCCTCCTTTTGATTTGTGGCACAAGCTTACAACTCTTTTAAAGGTAGCTAGCTATTTAAATTTCCTTTGTGGGTATTTCAGTGGTATTATAAAAATAAAATGCAGCTGACTTCGGTATTATTGCTTTTCTTCATTTCTTGTAATGCCAAGTTACCAAATCAGTTGTGGTTAGTCTGAACTATCGACACTGCTCACTTCTGAGGAGTCTGTACAGAATTCCTTATGATATGCTTTTATTTTTTTCTCTCTTTTTTTTTTTACCATTTTTAATTTATATAATTGAAAAGGTAACAAACAAAAATAAATTGATCATGGTATCTTCAGTATGTATGTACAGAACTGAATTTTCAAGTAAACTGATATTATGTATTTCCATTTTCCTATTTTTTACCAAGGCATTATGAAATGCTGATATTCAAGTACAGCACCTGTAAGAAATGGGGTAATCTCAACAGTATTTCAGAAAAGATTGTAATTTTAATTAATGAAAAATATTTCTTTATTAGGCATGCTGAATTGACATCCACCTATAAAGTAAGCACAAAGAGAAGTACCTTAATTTCCTTTATGATCATAAATAATAAAATTGGTTTGTAATCTGAAAAATGTAATGTCACTGAAAGCAAATTTTCTTAATGAAGCATTAGATTACACAAACCCCTATTTTTTGCAAATATATGGTTTATTAACTCATGGCATCAAGGCCTGAACAATAAAGATACTGTAACTTCAAGATCTGTGTTTAGACATGTGTAAACTCTTTAATCTCACTTGTATATTGCTAAGAATATTTTAACAATTAAAGTATCACTTGTAAAATAATACCAAGTATTAATCTGAATATGACCAAATTTGGCACTTGTATATCTCAACACAGACATTAATAATACTGTGCAACCTCATATTTGCTTTAAAAATTCATGAAAACTGAACATTTGTGTAAGCTTAGGTTTCATTATAATGGGGACCAAATGATCCAGCATTTCAAAAGCCTTTCTTAGTGCATCGTTCAGTATCTAAGTGTGCATGATCCTTGGGCAGGTCCTTGACTATATCAGATATGATCAAAGAACTCAAAACATAAGTAACAAAGTTGAGTATTTATCCCACAGGACATTACGCTGAATATATTCTGAGTGTTTCCCCAAATGACAGTTTTGCTCTCGAAAATACTAAATCAGCATAAAGATCAAAATATATCCAGGCTATTGACAGCTAAAATTGAAGCCATATTAACTTTATTTTGTTTGCACTTAATTGGGCAATAATTTTGAAGATTGGATTTTATTAAATATCTTGGGACTTTATCTTTCTCTGTAATTATGAGAAACATCAAACATAGTAAATAAATACATTTAAGAAATTTACATTTTTTTGGTAATATCTGTCTAAGAAAGCTAAAATCCTTCTGGAGTGAGAAACCAAAGCAGTGACTGCCGAAAGAAGAAAATACAGAATTCTAAGTCCATGTTTCTCATTGCATTTAGGACTTGCAGGCAAATACACTTGATTAAACAGCTCAGAAATGCAGAGCTCAATACCAATTTATTCTCTTGTAAAATTATTTATTTCAGACATTCGCCACATATTTTCTGCTTGCTCCTGTAAACACATCATCTTTCCCAATGCTCAGAAATGTCTTTAAACAGTGATCCTCATGAGTAAGCTTAAACAGCTATAATATTTTCCTGCGAAAAGGAGCTTTATTAAATGAAATTGCTTCAAAATACCATTTTGCCAGAAACTTAAACCCTATTTTGCGCGATTTAGACAGTTTACACCCTACTGATGAAGCCAATAGTCTCCTAAAGCTTTTAATAGTAGTTGCAATAGAAGCAGAGCCTACAGAGGTCAGTTTTCAGGCTAGGAAAGCAATAGGGCTCTTCGGTCTGGATTTTTAAAAATACTCAGGCATTGACTGCCAAGGTAATTTCAGTAACAAAGTTTTGTTCTCAAAAATGACACATGCAGAAATGAAAATGATGTAAAAAAATGACAAAAACGTAACCTCACTGAACGTTATAAGCCTTTGTGGCTGAAGTACTGTATAAAAAGTTAGCAAGGCTAAAAAAAAAAAGGCAGGTCTAAATACTTTTAAAACATGATGGGTTACTTTGGAGAAGTCATTACAATATCCAGACAGAACAGTTCAGACTATGGGGCTTAAGAAATTGTCTTAAGAAACAGCTGCACAGAAGAAAACTACTGCATGGACATACATTTAAGAAAATAATTAAGATGCCTCAATTTGACACCTAAACTTCCCTATCCCCTTGAAATTTTTGTTTTCTTCTTTTTTTTAATAATTCCTAATAAATAGAGCTGTTACGGAAGTAGCAATCATGATTTGGTTATGTATTTTACTTGCATTCTGTGTAGAAAAGCACACAAAGCTGCAGAGATAGGCGATATCTTTATAGCCATTGGATACCCAGAGCTTAGTTCTCCTCAGCTTCCAAAATCTATGCTATTGAGAATGATTTTTATTTTTATCAAGCATCCCACTAAGTAGTCTTGACTGTCATCTTCGCAATTCTAACACTAAATGTTTGGATGACATATATCCTTTAGCTCACACCGACTTATCATATGGTAGTCAAATAGGCTTAGTACCTCATCTGTCCAGTAACTAGGGCTAAACACACTGATCTCACCAAATCCATGAGAGCTGCTTATAATTTTTCACACAGAAATGACAAGAGGTCCAAATCAGAGTTCAACATCCCTTGAGGCAATAGAGCCATTGCATTAAATGAAAACATAGCCCCAGTCCAAACAGATATACAGAATTTTTCTAAACAAATGAGTAGTGAATCATTCTAATACGAATAAATCTTAATGTAACTAATTCAAAGAAGCCAGTGTAACATAGACAAATATGATATCAAGGAAGAAAGAATTCTTTCATTAGATCAACTGATGTAAATGGAAAGAAAAGGCATACTTCTAGATACATGCTCTCCTTTCACACACACACATACCACAGGGCAAAGCAATTTTAATTTTTCAGGATACTCCTCTACAGACATACTGGCAGACAGAGCAGGGCACTGCAGGGGGTCAGTCAGTGAAGAAAGTGAGTGACCATGGTAGTTCAAAGCTCTGAACTGAGTTGCCACTCAGTTGTTCACAGTAGACTACGTTTCAGGTAAATGGAGTTTTTCGCTGATTACAAAAACTATATCAAATGTATTTTAAGCACTAACTTACGTATAACCATTAAATCGAAAGGGGTGACGTTTTGAGAGGTTACAGGACTGCTCTGGCAATCTTTAAAAGGTCTTACCCACTACACACAACATCTGTAGAGAAAACAAAGATACACATATCAAAGGGAGAAGGATTTTCTGACCATATTTTATTCCTCCTAAACAACAGTTACTCTGGTGCCTCTAAGGTTCTCATTATGATAATTTCTTTCCCTCGGTAAAGAGGCGAGGCATCTTGGCAAATCAATGAAACATCAGCCTGTTTATTTGCTACTTTAATTGAGACTATCTTATCTGATATAATCATGATTTTCTTTTCCCAATATCTAACTGAAATTTGGGCTCATGGGCATTGCTGTTTTGATTTTGCAAATTTTAAAGAAACTGGACTTTTTGTGGTTTCCCTTGACCACATTGGTGGAATTTGATTAGACACAAACACTTAGCTCATGTTGCATTTTCATGAGTCTAGGAAGCTATGAAAGTATTTCTCAACCTGCTTAATGAAACACCTGTTAGCCAGCAAAAGAAGATAACTGATACAATTGTGGTTGGAAAAATGACTAAGTCAAAACAAAAATACTTTTTCTTAGCAGTATTATTGTCTGAATGAGTTTGCAATCTGTGGAGTTTCGCAGCAAAACTACAATTTTATTAATGCACTTTATTCATTGGTACAGGTGTGAGTGACAGGCAGCCATAACTATTACCACCTCACATTTTAACAAGGAGGTGGCAACCACCCCCTAGTATGTCTTTGAACTAGGAAACACAAAGGTGAGGAGAGTGCTTTTAAGTTTAACTATCTTTTCTACTGTATCCCACAGAAACACTTAAAATGTGACGAGAACCTACACAGGAAAGGCATAGTAAATACATAAACAGCCTTTTTGTTTATCAACTGTCTACATTATTTCCTAAGTAAATGAAAGTTGGCCATTCTGAATTTTTAGAATACTGGCTTTTTTTTGTTTACATTTTCAACCACCACTGCAAAACTGACATAGTCATAGAATGTCACAGCTTTTTTTTGGCGGTGTTTTCACACTGTTTATAACTGTTTTGTGTAAAGAGATTGCTCAGCTTTTTACATAGCACTTTTCAAAATATGCCACTTTTATTAAATTGACCATGAGTAATCCATAGTAGACTAAACAATGCTAAACTACTTGCAATCATGTTCATTAATTTTCTGAAGGTATCTTGAATTCAATTCGTAGTATATTTCATCAGTTTTTCTCCTCCTTGGAATCCTAGTCTAATTTGCTGACAGGTCAGTGTTCTGCTTTTAAATCTTAACTAGAATGACAACACACATCCCCCCTCCCCATGCCTTTTCAAACTTTTTTTATTAGGTTATTCAGATGTTTTTCTCTCTCTTGGCCGTCACTGAGACAGACTGGTCGTGTAAATCTGGCAAATGTTCAGGCTGCATGGGTAAGCTTTAAAGCTGAAGTTCTATAAATAACATAGGAACATTCAATTTAATGAGAAATGACAACACAAAAAAAGCTAGATAACTGGCACTTTTTTTACACAAGAATTAACTTACAGATCTCAGTTTTTCAGAGATAAAGGATATGTCGTGCTTCAATAGGCTTAAAAACAATAGATGCATAGAGATGAAGGGAAACCTGATTTGTCTGGTTTTAGTCCTCTTGTACCTTTTTTCATGCATCTTTCAATGCAAAGCACTGGTCTCCCAGTCTGGCTGCTTATATAGTTTCTAAATACGCAGCACAGTTAGGTAGACAGCATAAGTGTCCTTGAAGATTTGAAATACCACTGTGATAGAGAAGGGCTCATCAAGTTCATGAATCTGAATGATTTTCACTCAGTTTTTTACTACGTGATAATATTTGCAGACTGACTCAGAAATCCACGGTGGCAGGTGCTGTGCACACAGACAGGATGAACTGCTTCCTCTTCCAAGGACTTTATAGTTGCAATTTGAAATTAATGGATGGTCTTTCTAGTCCTGATGAAAAATGCATCTGCTCAAATGAAATACGCATAAAAATCTCAACAGCTACGAAAATGAAAGTATTCCTCCATATTTACTGTCATTTCTATAATATTTAACTGTTTTATTACTTGATCAGACTTTTAAAGTTTTACCTTTTCTCCTTGGGGTTAAGAACTACACACATTTTCTCACAACAGTTTGGGCAGAAAGCATGATGTTCTGCTAGTCCATATGAATATCACATATCCACGTGTGATTTTCTTCCCCTTGCTTGTATTTCCCTCTATCTCTTGCAGCAGATAATCTTAAATAAATTTGGATAGAAAGCTAGGAATGCATAATAAAACACCAGTCAAAATCAAGAATATGAGGCATACATTTGTATATGAAAAAGGGCAATTTGTGTATGTAGTCATTGAAAAAAGTTAGCCAAATACTGTAAAAGCATCATCTGAATTCAGTGTACTTGAAGATGCTATAAATATCTGCAGTTTACGGCATCCTACAATCCACTTTCTAATCTACAAAATAGTCTACTAATAAGATCTCAATAAGAGATCTCTACACTAAGATGTCATAGTTATCTATTAATTAATCTATTTTAATATCTTGACTTGTGAGATAAGGGAAAAAACCCCACTGCTATCTTGTGTCATGTGATACCAGAAGCTTAATTAAAGCTCTTTTTAAAAATAAAATCCACTGGATGCCATAAAAGTGCCAGGTGTACGAGTCATTATCATAGGAGACAAAAAGACACATTTTACTGGCTGTAAAAGCTAAATTCTTCTAATACCAGCACCAATAAAACTTTCATTTAATCTGAAAATGCACAGTGCTTGTTAAAGGTAAGTACAATGAAAGTATTATCTAGGAATTTTTTTCTTCTAATGAACAAAAAATTAAAATTAAAATTAAAATTAACTGCAAGAGACCTCACAGTATTGAAATAAACAATGGGAGACTGCGGCTACTGGATAAGTACATACACAGGGGAGCACTCATTTTAAATAACTGATCAGTTTATCACTTCTTCTAGGGCAATCTTATGTATTTAACAAATATTAAGGAAAACAATAGTGGTATCCCAGCCCTCTTAGTACAGGGCAACTTGGGATACCAAATGAAGAATGACAGTAAGAACTCAAATTCTGTTAGTATAGGCAATAAGTCTAAAGCAATTACTACCTGCTATGGAAACACTATTGATTTTGCCACTTAAGTTTGATAAATGGGTGTCATATAGCAGAAACCATAAGAAGGAAGAAGCTCATAATCCTGGCATTGAATCTTAATTTATTGCAAGAATGTCAAAGTCAATATTTTGAAAGAATACTGGTATTTCTGATAATGCAGGCTGCTTTCGTGTGACACCCTCTTCCCCTCAGCATGGCAAAATGTCACAGGCATTAATATTTCATTATAAACTGTTTCTTCCATCACAGAAATTGCAATATACATCATACAGTCGTCTGTAAACCAGAACACAGAGACTTGTTCTACTTACTGATAAAGATTATTTCAAATTTTTTTTTGTGCTGTCTTCTAGCAACAAAATCCACATGCCATTAGTAGTTTCACATTTTCAGTCTACTTCTCCCTGCGATTTACTATATGCAGTTTGCATACTCAAGGCACTGCACCACAGAACTGATAATGAAAATGTGCTACATGTAGCAGAAACTTGTTCCAAACTTTAACAGCCTATGCCTTATTAATGGTTTAAGTAGTTAATACCTGTAAGAACCATTTTAAAATGCATATACTCAAATTACTATTGGATACAGCTGCATGCTTTACAAATTGTTACCAATTCTGTGGAGAACTCCCAGGACAGCAGTTTGCAAAACCAGAATAAATAATAAATTCATAAACCTTTATGAGAAAAGAAGATTTACTCCCCCAAAGAGGCACTAAACAGTTTATAGATAATCAGTAGACAAGCTTGGCATCGAAATGATGGGAAAGTGCAGTGAAACAGAACATTTTAATAAATTAGCTAAAGGTAGAATCCCTGTGTAAACTTTGGTTCAGCTATTAATTTAACTACATCCCAAAATGTCCATGAAATGTTTTGCATTCACTTAAGTGCCATGAATGAGGAACAGCTCGTGATTAAATAAGTGCTCGTAGTGCCCTGTTCCAGGAATCAAGACTAGAATCAACACTATTCAGTCATTTTCATTGTCGATCTGAATGATATTTTCTTGTAAAACCATAAAATGCCACAAAGAATACTGAAAAGGGAAACATAAAGAGGACATTGAATTAACACAGGGGTTGTCCACAAGGTGCAGTGGAAGTGAAAGAGGATCCCAAAGCTCAGAAAAACATAAAAGGAATCGTACTCCCAGTACTCCCAGCACATGGCAGTGTTGCGAGGACTGAAGAGCTCAGATCTCAGAGCAGTGCAGTAAGCTGACACTGACTCAGCAATGTTACTTTTTAGATTTAAGTCAGCTCACACAGCTTCTGCTTGGGGCTGTCTTAATGCAGATACAGATAACAGTGAATGTCTGGATCTGTGGTGTAGAAATGACTGTAGAGCAATATACGTTATAACATAAACTGAGCCAAATCAAAGTTTATTTTAATACACTGAAAACATTTAGGACACATCACATAGGCCATGTCTTCAAAATTGTTCTAAAAAAATATACTGGATCAGAAATGCAACACCAATATTCAGTGTTGTGCAGTGGCAAAAAGGACATACAGTCAATAAAGAAGTAACATTACTTATACAGATGGTGTTGGAATACTATATAGTATTATAGTGCTCATATTTTCGAGAGACAGTGGAAAATCTCCAAAGTGTAAGGAAAAGAAACAGATGCAAGTCAAGGTCTGTAAAAAATGCCTTATTGTGAAAATTTAAATGGCTGAATACTGGACTCTAAAGAAAGCTTATTTCGCAAAGCAAAGTACAAGATGTATGTGAAACTGATGCTAGATGAATTGAAATTGGAAAGAAAGCACGAATTTCAGTAACGAAAATGATAATTCGCTGGAGTAAACTGCCAAGGGAAGTGAAAGATTCTTTCGGTATCTTCCAAGTATGACAAGATCTCTTTCTGGAGCATCAAGCAAAAGTAAATGGTGGAAATGATGGTCTGTGCTAAACAAGAGGTTAACCTGGCTCATAGTAGTCTGTCACAAACCCTGTGTTTCTAAAAAAAACAAAAAGTAGGTAACAACAGCGTAAGATTCTTCTGTATTCTTTCATTTAACAGTTATAGTTTAAGGTATTGATCTTATTTTCCTCTGGAGAGAAATGGATCAATATAAAAAGCTCACAAACAGAAAATGAAGTTTGACTCTAAAATTGGTAACTACATCTTCTAAAAGCAACAAGCTGGCTTCTGTGTTTTGACAGAATATGTTCTACAAACAATGGTAAAGTTTGATAAAATGAAACTTAGGGCTGCTATTTTTCGGTAACATGAGGCAAGCTCGGGGGGGTTTGAGACCAATCATTGATGCAGTGAAACTATTAAATACAGAATTTATTTAGTAGATCAGGAAAACGAACATGACTTCAGTCTGGTCACTGAGCCAGAGAATTATTTCAGAGTGGTGCATAACATTGTGAAGGTTGCCTAAGAACTGGTAAACAAGTACTCAAAATGAGAGACAGGAAGAATGGGCAGATACAGTAGTGAGATATTTTTTTCCACCGATAGCCAGAGGTCAGTAATTACACAGAAAATCTGTAAGCAATGTCACACAAGAGGTGACAGAGGAAATTAAATAGGACTAGGAGTCGTATTTAGACACACTATGCGAAAGGCCTATCTGTTTGGCACCTCAGATAAAGTTGTTGAGGGTATCACATTATAGAAAGGTCTTTTAACAAAAATATTCTTCTGATTTGTATCTAATGACTAGCATCCCATATGTCTGCACTGAGTATATGATCATTAGAAATTCAGTCATATTAATATGTCTGGTAAATTCATCACGTCATGTGTGTCTTTTTTGACTTTCCATTTTACCATTGCTCTTCCGTACAGATTAGCAGGAGAGACATCACTGTACAGCAGTCTTCAGATGCAGAGGGCCATTTTGACCAAGCCAATCGAGGGTACTGGGGCTGCCACTGCTGCTTGACACCATGGGCTATCCAGAGGAGGGGATGCAGCTCAAAGCTGTGCCCAAACAACAGTTCCATTTCTTCCCACAAAGACATAAAGCTCTGTACTGAGCTGCTGGAACAGCCCTTACAGTTCTACATATATTCACATTGAGATGAACAGTGCATGTACCTGACCCTAAAGGTATACACTCTGATTTGTGTATCAGAAATGTTGATTCTCTCCTAAAAGCACTCTGTAAGTCAAGGCAGCACATTACAATGTCAAAATTTTGACGTGACTTTTTTGTTGAAAGGGGGATGAATTCCCCTTGGATTTTCAGGACTTAAAAAAGGTTTAATTTTTAAAAATAAAAAAGCCTACAACACATCTATGAAATTTCTGTGAATTGTTTTCTTAGTAGCATAACACTAAGTCAGTTCTTCCATTAAAGTGCTTCAGTAAAGGAAAAAATGGACTGACTTCAACACATTTTAGACCAAGTGTTTTTGCCTAAACAGTACATCCATGTTTTCAAGTGGTTTTCCTAACAGGATGATCTAAAGCTCACTGAAGTTCATTAGATTATTTCTGACCGAGTACATAGGCTCAGAAGCATGTCTGACACAAGAAACCAGAGTTTTACTTTCAAACTACAGAAAGAATCAACTTCTGTCTATAACAGTGCTTAGAAAAGAGAAGCAGAATCATTAGACTAAGATGAGTAGTTGAACCTTCCAAAGCCCAGCACTCCTCATTGCCCAGACAACTCCTGAAACTTTACATAAAAAATCATGCAGAAAGAAAACTGGAATTTCTTATTCTTTGTTTCATGTTGAGTCCAGCATTCACCCATGACTTCCATGGACAAAATACGCACATGTCTTTAACAGTGTAAGATACAGTCAATCAAGGACCTTCAGCCACCACAATCTTCTGAGTGACAGAGTAGGAACTTGTATTATATTTAGGTAAAATTGCATTAAGCCCGACTTCCAGGTCCCACCTGGGTGAAACACTTCCAAAGAGGAACTGAGAAGGAATTTCCATAGGTCGTCAGGACCTTATTGGGATAACCAGGTTTAAGAACATACAAAATTCATCAACGCCATCACCACTCTGGGGTAAAATACATGACATTAGCATGTACAAGTTGATTCATTAGATTCCTTTAAATATTTTTCTTTTTCAGCTGTGCAAGATGGAAGGTCAATGAAGACAGATAACAAATTAGATCAACTGATGTATCTGGAGGAAAAAAAGACAAGTTTCTAGTCACTTGGCCTTTCTTTCAGTTTTGAATTAGAAGCAGGGATGTTTGAAATTAAATACAAATTAGGGATAACTGCTCTAACTAGATATATTGATCAGTCAGAGCACTCAAAATGAAAGGGATACAATATCTGGGGATGGAGCATTAGCAGGTAGGGCTGATAAGATGCTTATCACTATAAGAAGGAAAGGGGCAGGCAAAATACAATGCACATGTTCCATTCTTCACTGTTTGAAGGCTCTCTATTTGGATGAATGGCCAAGACCTTGAGTAAGAGATATTAAGACTACTTTTTAGTAAAATATGCCTTCTTGATGCCTATATACGCACAAAGAATGACTCGCAGGATTACTAGTTTTTACTAGTTTTTAACAGCTTGAGATCCACTTCGCCCCCCCCCCCCCCCCGCCCTCCCAACTTAGAAAAGGAATGTAGCAAGAATCTTTGGACACTGAGAAACTGTGCCACACTTTCCTGGATAACATCTTGAGGCACAATGGTACTGGAGAAATACTTCTCTCTCTGTTTCAGGCTGAGAAGTCAATATTTGTACCTTAAAGGACACTCACCATTTAGCTCCTGCATCCAGCCATTAAAAGAACATGAATTTCATCAAGAAATACATCACTGTAGCATAAAGGAATAGGAAAGCCATGTCTTTTTTTAGTAAGAATCAATATCAGGATAAGATAGGCTCTCCTTTAATGTTCTTACTCCCTGCAGGAGTAGACAACATAAGAAGAACTATTTAAGTCCTGAAAGCTATGGACCTACATCCTAAATTACCCTAATTCTAAATCCTAAATTACCCTGAAGAGCTTAGGATTTGATTGTTCTTTTTTTACTACCTTTCTCAATTCTGTTGATTATTTTTGTTCTAAAACATTCGTAATCAGAACACAAAGCATTGTTTAATTGTCTTTTGGATGATTTTGGTGATAACACTCTTCCTTTTCTGTTTAACATATTCTTGATACCTGGTGTAACTGATGCACTCCATGATACTTAAAGGACAGATTTAAAAAGTTCATTGGATGATTTCCTATTTCAGATGTTTTGCCTAGCATTTTTCTCTTTCTGCAGAATAAAGTAGATCATATCCTCACAGGAATTCCTTTATTTCCATTCTACAATACGTCAGCAGTAGCTTTTAAAAATTATTTTTACATGAGTGGAGCTTCTCTTTTTTAAACATATGATTTTCACTGTCAGATGGGAAAAGTGACTAAAATAGCGCAGACTTACTCTCATAGCTATTACGCTATTTTTTTCATGCTTGGAAGTATTATAATGATCAAGGGAGCAATTAAAACTGTTCTGCTGTGTAGTAATAAAGATTATGATTCTCATGTCAAGTACCAGCCAAGAAGGTTTCACAAACTAAGAGGACACTGAATTTTGGGATGTTATAATAAGCTATGTAGATATTTACTCTGAAATTATAGTTTAAATTGTTTAACAAGAAAGTAAGAAAATTCAAACAGTGTCCATAGTATTACACCAAAGCAAAGGATCACTTTGAATGCAAAACATTTGGGCAGTAAACAACAATCTATAAATATAAACAATTATGTTTTGTAACAGACAAACATTTGCTTTCAGGAATATTTTAATTTTATATATATTTAAAATATCACATACTATAAAACATATTTGGTTTCAGTGGCTTCATCAACCTCTTCAGTGTTGCATTTTTCTACTTACAGTGACAAATTTAATCCTATTTCTCCTTCCATCATATATTAATGTTTACAACAATACTGTACCCATGAGAGTTATATTCCAAGGATTCTATTTCAGTACTTGAAACAGCATTGATTCAGAAACTTTTATAGAAATAACATGTGAATGGATTTCGATAGAAACATAACTGCTTTAGGATTTCCCTTCAGTCCCTTCATGACACACTTAACAGTATTTCTCACACTTTCAAAGAGACCTGGTCTCTTAAGGAAAATATAGACAAAACCAAAGAAATGTGATAGGTATCAAAGCAAAGTATTAACACATGGCAAATCAAACATCTTTACTATGTACAAATCCTTTTGTAAGAAAAATAGTAGGAGGTTAATAGAACTTGTAACAGCATCCCTTCTTCCCTGCCTTTGAATTATTCCCAAACTCTCAATTTTATGCAACTCCTGAGCCACATGATCTCCAGCTTGGCTTATACACACACATGAGACTCCAGATAACTACTCTGGGGTGAAACCTGCACAGATCAAAACTAAAAGTTTTTCTAACTGTGGAATTTCAATGGGATGAAAGATGTCAGTGGACATGGATAACAGGGAAGCTCAAGATGATACATCAAAAGCTGCAGTGCTATTAACTGATGTAGTGTGTTTAGCACTAGTGGTGGTGTGGTCTAGTTGCATCATATTTCTTCAGCAAGGTCCTTTCTGTCTCCTATTTTACATATATGTTGCAACCATCTACAAGTTATAGTGTCTTACCCATAAAACTAGGAATGGCTTCTACTACACAGGTTCTTTTGGTTGTCATTATATATATTTATTTATTATGGACGTACTAAGTATGTTGCTAGTGTAAGTCGAACTCAACATGAGATCTACACAGGCTACCCTGGAACCAGAGAGCCAAATAACTCATGTTACATTTTACAGTGAAGAGATGAAGCAGAGTTCAGAGTTACCTCATTCAATTAAATGCTCCGCCATTCTAATTTTGTAAATTTTAAAAAAGTAATTTTGTTCTTGTATGTAATTGTGTCTCAGAACAAGCAGAGCAGGCACAGAGAACACTCACACTGGGCACAGAGCACAGCCACACTGGGCCTGTGGACGATTTTACTCACAGCAAGGTACTTTGAACACATGCTTGTAATGTAAGTCCCTCAACAATATGCTGAACAACTGTAAACTTAATTTATGCATCAGGCCCAAGACTCTCCCTGCCTGGGGGTGGTAGAGAGATCCAAACTTCAGGCAGCTCCACAGAACCACAAATACTTGCACCGCTCTCTGCCATTTCGGTAACGAAGGAAAAAGGGACCAGCCTGAGGAATGCAACCAGTTGCTCTGCTCTGTTTGTCTTTAAATTTGTGGAGCAAGAATCCCCCTTGCAGTGAACCTGAGGATGGGCACTGAAGTATGCACAGGAACAGAGAAGTATCATACAGTGAAGAAAAAAATTGAGGTTATTTTCTTTCTAGTATTTTAGTATTTTAGCATTATTATGTTTTGAAATAATGGTACATAAATGAGAGTTTTGGAGAAGCATCTGTCTATATAAATAAAAAGCAATATCCTGAACAGAGTGATTTGTATTAAAAAAAATAAAAATTAAAGATGAAGTTATCAACAGAAAGGTCTGAAGACAGCTACAGTATAACCATATTAAAAGTACATATAAATTACTACTACAGAGTCAGCACACTGCGTTGTAGTTTGGCAGAAAGCTCAGAATTCCTGAACCCTGGGCCAGGGGATCAAAAGGTGAAGATCTGAACATCTGGCAGATGGTGGGAGAGAAGATAGTTTCCATTCTCTTCAAGTTGGTTAATATGTCAGACTGCATTTTCAGCACAGTAATTGAACTCTTGATTAAAACAAAATGTTCTACATTTCAAGGAAAAAGAAGCAAATCCTCATATATAAAAAGGAGAACATTTGTTAAAAGTTTGGAATTCTCAAAGCATACATTTTTTTTGCATCTAACCAAGTTCAACATCAAGTTTAAAATTAACCTTCCTATGAAGCTGACTATTTTTTTTTATTTAAACATTTGAGGTAATATTAATAGGTAACCTTTTCTTCAAAACCATTCAAGACTAGCAAGTAGTATTTCTGCATACTAACGTAGCTTTGTTTAGTTTTCGTAAGTGGCATAGACAAAACTCAGACTGAATACACATTGGGCAATTTCACACCAGCTTTTTATCAATTTTACAGTGGGTCAACTTAACTGTGGGTGAGCAAGTTACACCTACAATGGAATAACCATAGTCTTTCATGTTTTCCTTTATACTATCCTTGTGTGCATACACAGAAAGTGTTACTCTGTGATTTAAGTAACGACTTTAAGACAGAGGTGTCAAAATAGTCACTGCCTAAACCAAAATAATATCTTATTTCCTTCAAACAGAACAAACAAGAGTTACAGGAAATAAAGTATCCTATGCTGTGGATGAGAGCTACAATAGGATAGGGAAAAAAGCATATAAAAATCTTGAAATATATCTTAAGAATGAAAAAACAGAAATGAGTTGCATACAAATAAAACATGAGGACTAGACTAAGGTTACTTTATTACTAAGAGCACAGCGAACAGCAAGGACAACAAAAATCTGGGTCTCTGCTATTCTTCAAAAAGTGATGCTTTAATGTTTTTTTAACGAAGGATCACATGCTTTTTGAAAGGTGGCTTAACAATATGCAGAGGGCAACCAGAGCAGTACAAGGTGCTCTACCTTCTCTAGAGTCATGCAACTGACTAGTTTAAGAAAAGAAAAATCCTTCCCATATCTCTTTTTGTCTACTCCCATGTTCTCAGGTTGTGTGCTACTCTGCTCCACCTTTCAACACACATTTCAAATTGCTTAAACCCAGCTGCCAGGGCAGCTACAATGAATCCTTTTGACTAGGCTGCTTCATAGCCATGAACACATTTGAGCAATAAAAGACAGTGTAAGTAACACTGAAAATAGAGAACAAGAAAATAAATCCTAAATAAGGGTTAGAGTAGGTTCTGCTGCAGGAAATTTTGAACCTTGTTGATCTTGTTCCTCACTGGCTGTTTTAGAGTAGATGGAACTCCACTAAAGTCTGCATTAATTTACTACGCCTACCAAAGTCAGGAAACCACAGCAATGAGAAGAAAATTATATCCTTGTTAAGACTGCAGTATTCAAATAGCATAGCAAATGCACAGCGACTGGTTCTGTGCTTCTCAGGCTTACTCAGGTTGGCAGGAATGAGAGGTTCAAACTGGTGACTGAAGAGATGACTTCAGCTGAGATGTGACAAAATGCAGAAAATGGTGCACCTGCTGAAAAAAGTGTTTTGTTTGGTGTGTGTTTGTTTTGTTTTTTAAGAAAGCGAAGTTCTCATTTGAAGTGAGGTTTTCTTAAAAGAAATATTTTTATTAGGGATAACTGTGACAACTGGCCTTTCCACTTTCTATAGGTAACTAAGATCTCTGCGTTTGATTTATTCAGCTCCTTTATTCTAACCTTCAAATGACTCCTGCAGTCTTTTTTGCACAGTCTGAATACAAGAAATGGAAATACAAGAAATAAGAATAAACTGTTGTGAGATGAAACTGGAAATTTGGAACTGAAATTCCTTAGTCTATAAAAGGCATGAAAACTCAACCTCCTTTATCCTTGGAGACACATTTGTGCAGCTACAAATCACAGGAAAAATCTTTCGAGATGAACTATGAAAAACGGTTACAGAAAATAATTGCTTAACACATGCATAAAAAGTATGACCTGAGCGGTACGCTATGATTACATTTACCAGGCGAATAAATGCTTGGCTTTGAGGAGAAGAGATTCTCTCAAAAGGCACATCGGTAATTACAGCTTCTTTGAAATTAATGTTGTACAAGTCCTTAGAAAACATTACACAGAACTAAACAATTTCTGCAGCTAATATACAGCAGAGCCTGAGAGCCCCCTGGTACATGCTGCATCAAAACATAAAGCTTGTCTCTTCATGAGTTCCTGTAGAATTTCTACACCTCTCTGGGAATGATCCTCTGTTTACTTAGTTCTTTTTATGTGCATAAATACTACTAGACAGAGAAAAGATGGGTGGATTTCTTTGGAGTATGTGAACACTAACTATCCATAACTTTGGTAAACCTTCTGTAATAAACAACTGTAGCTATGTGAAAAAAAACTAATCACTATGCAAATGCATCTTGTTAACTCATCTTTTACTATACGCTGCTTTGATTTTCTTACTTTTAGTTAACACCAAGCAGGATGCCCTTGGGAACCACAAAACTCCAGCTGTAATTGCAGCCATGGTTTTGAATGTATTTCCTCATGTGTACAATGCCTTACACATCAAACAAACGTTACACAGACATTTCTCACATGCTTCAATGGAGCAAGGTGACCTCAGTGTGGTAATTAATATAATTCCATCTTCACTGTAGGCTCTACTGGGGTGTTTCTTTGCTTAGTACTGGTTGACTGAAAAATGCACACCCTCATGTACTCCTTGCCCACTTTCGACCAATCCACCACCTCCTCTGACCTTTCCCATAGAGTACCTACCTACTCTCAAAAGACAGCTGTGTAGTCATTAATTCTTGGCAAATGTACCAAGAATTTGCTTCTAAGTCATATAATGATCTAAGTTATATAATGATCTAAAAATGTATCTTACTGGTTGCTTCAATTCAGCTGGTATTTCACAAAATGAATTGTGTGGGACATTCTGTGGGGAGTCTGGAAGAAAAGAGTAGTAAGACCTGGAAATGAAGAAGTGTGGCAGATAACCCTCTGACACAGCTGGTGAGTGAGCCAACTAGGAAAGGTGTCCTGTTGGACCTGTTCTTCGCAAACAGAGAAGGACTTGTGGGTGATGTGATGGCTGGAGGTCGTCTTGGGCATAACAATCATGTTCAGTTCCCGGAGAAGTTAAGGAGAAGGTTCATCAGAACTGCTACCCTGGACTTCCAGAGAGCAGACTTTGCCCTGTTGAGGAGCCTAATTGAGGGAGTCCTTTGGGAGGCAGTCCTGAAGGGCAAAGGACTCCATGAAAGCTGAATATTCTTCAAGAAGGAAATCTTAAAGGCACAGGGGCAGGTCATTCCCATGTGGCTTTGAAAAGATTATTTTAAAAAAAAGGAATTGTGTTTCCTATCTTTGGACTGTACTTTTTAGACCCAGACAAGACGACAAAGCCATTGAATTAGACACTATAAACATACTTAAAATGATCGTGTTTTCCATGACTAATACACAGGTTAGTAGCAATATAACAATGATTTTCTGAAGTCAGAAATACACAGAGATTAAGCTCATCTGACATAGAAGCTGTGGAAGGCTTGTCTGGGCAAGAGTCAGACTGAGGTCTTGAAGGCTGGATAGGTCATCAGCAATGTTTTATGCTACTCAAGCTACTGCAAATGCTACCTGAGAGGAGAGCTGGTGCTTTCCAAAAAGATACTATGGTCTAATGCAGAAATCCTTCTGATACTTATATGCCACTTTTCCTGCACTTGGACAAAACCTTCCACATGCTTCTTTCAGCCTGGCATGTACTCGTAAATAAACCACTCTCATGAAGCAAATGAAGATAAAACACAGAAGCAAAGAATAATACTAAGTATTAAATACAAAGCCATTTTAAGTAAATCTACATCGAATCCTACAATCATTCCAAGCTCCTTACAACAACTCCATACACTCTGCACTCTGTTTTCCACCCTTTCTGTGGACCATCCAGAGTATTTCAATCGGAAAATTCCTATCTAAAACTCATCCCTCCTCCTCTACAGGTTTGGTTTAAATCGAGCCTTGAATATACCTTCATCTCCTGCAGTCCCCATTTCAGTAGTTTCCTTATCTATGCTGTCATAAGTAATATATATATAACATACAGCTATATGATGAACTGATTACAGCTACAAAACAATAAGCAACAATAATGGCAGCAACAACATTAAAGGTGAACTTAGTAGATAGAGACTGGAGCTGCTGTTGAAGGAAGACGTGGGGAAGTATGGTCATAGTGGAAGAACGTCTGCAATGGGTATTTATGCACCAGCCAATGAAGATAAATCATGTGCCCCCGGTGTACACAAGTATTTGCAAGACAGCAGCAAACAAGATTCCTAATATATTGGCTTGTAAATTTGACAATTTTAAGTGTAACCCCATTACTAGCTCCCAGATTAGAGTCAAAATTGGATGGTCCTCTGACCTCTGAAACATCACATGGGCAATTTCTGCTGAATTAGGACTCCATGAGTTGGATATACATATCCAGTGCCGGATATATTCTACAACTGATGTGTTACTTAAAATACATGCAGTATAAAATATGGCTAAGTACTTCAGTAAAGCTTAAATAACAACCACAAAGCACCAGAAAAATGCTGCAAAATACCCATAAGGGTTTGGTTCAAATAACAGAAAACAAGGCTTGGAACTATCAGAAAAATCCTTAAAACCACATGAATTCCAGGGAATCAAAAGGTGGTTCAAGGCTATACTTCAAATTTAGAGGCATCTATCACTATGGAGTAGGTCATTAATAATATTTAAAATTAATCTTCATGTGAACATGCTGATGCTTTTAGTTGCACAACATTATATGAATAAAAAAACAACCAAGGGCAAATCTAATGTTTTAATTTATGAAATGGCAACTGGAAATCTCACTTTGCTTATGCACCTGACCTTGCTATGCTCACAGTGTCTCTGCAAAACTGCTGAATACTAATTTTTAAGCACATCGTCCTTCAAGTGCTGTTTTAAGCACCCCCTACTACACGAACAGATGAAGCAAACTGCCAACAAGCTGCAGCGCATGTGATACACACAATGTGGTCGACAAACAGTGTTCTGTAAAACCACAAAGGCCAACTAAATCTCTGATTAAGTCAAGTGAAATCAGCATTGTTACGCCAGGATTACATTTATATCTCACGTCCTAAGTTTTAGGCTTCTCTGTCCATCTACACAGAGATGTCTTGAAGAATTTCTTGCCCCCTCTCCAAGAAAATATCAAGCAAAACTAAGCCTGACCCTGGGAGAAAATTGGTAGAAGGGGAACAAAGTTGCAATTAACCCCTAAGAATTGCAATTCTGTTTTCTACCCTCCCACTGCTGACTTTGTCATTCCTTTAAATCATACAAAGATTTTCAAAATTTCTAGTCCATTAACCAGCAGCTTGTGGACACCAAGAAGCTGACGGTAGAAAGCACATTAAAATTAGGTTTTGTTCAGGAAGCAAAAAATAGAAAATGCTGCACATAACTGCACATAAAAGAAGACGATATCAAGCCAATTCATAATCTGAAGCTTTTAAAAGTATTTAAGGATTCTTCTATAGCTTTACAGGACTCAGGTTTTGGAGTCCTGTTGTTAACTGGGACTAGTTTCTGCAGAATTTACACCTTTTTAACCATGAAGAGACAAAACATATTCTTTAAAATATTTGAAAAACAATATAGAATCATTCTTAATATCTGATACCTTAAAGCTAATAAATACAGATGTACTGAATGTTATAGTTTAAATGTTACTTTAATACTTCACTGATTCAGTGTGCAATGTGACATATTTATAGATATTAAATTTTACTATCAAATGCACTAGAATAATTAATTTGTAAGAATACTGTCAAACTTCATGGCTATATTTTATATATTTTATATATTTAATTGAGCTTTCCACATTGTAAACTACAGTCTTACATTTCATCAGATTAATGCTCTAATTTAACGAGTTTGCTAAGGGTAGTAGTTTTCATAACAATCAACTAGCTCTCTGAATCCTCTTTTGGATGTTAAAAAGGCATTATTTCTGTTCCTAAGATCTTTGCTTTTACTGTCTCCAGACATAGCCTTGCTCATAATATTAGCTATTGGGAGATTAGTGCTATGTGCTAAATGGCTAATAAAACCTTTTATATGTGTTGTATTTATTGTATGATAATTGCTACTTTCTCTCTTTATCAACACAGTGCTCTGACAAAGATTTAGATGGCGATTCTATGAATGCTCAGATGTTTGTGATGAAACATTAACTGAGAGCTGTATCCAGGTTATAATCTGATTACACAGAATCTTCTTCTTGAGCTCCCTGTTATGGAAATGAGAATGAAGAAATAAAAATTCTGAGGTTATAAGGTTTCTGGTGTCTGACAGAGGAAAGGGGGAGAAAAAAACAATGGTGATTATCCCTCCCACAAGTCAATTCACACATATAAAAAAAAAATCAAAGAAATGCCCAAACTCTGTTTCCTGCCCAAGTCAAGGAGTGATTATTTATATAAATCCAAGAAGAACCCCTGGAATAAAGCAATAGTACACCTTCCTGGAATGTGCCACAGCACAGGATTTCCCCAGACACCCTCACAGGAAAAGGAAAGTGAAGATTCAAGTCTCCTCAGGCCATAAGGAGACTGTACCAGGCTTTCCTGCATCTGGACGCATTTCTCTCTCTTAAGTGATGGAAATACCAGTTCTCCTTCTTCTGCTTTATACATATATGCCTTAATTTTTTTTTGTTTTTCTTACAATTTCATGAGGGCAATTTTAAAAATATTTTGTTTTTTAAATAAAAACTTAAAGGAAATTAAAAGAAAACTGAAAGGATTTGAAAACTGTAATTTCAAGTTTCTCCCTCTCCGCCTTCCCAAACTGTCGTCTCCCACTCATACATTTTGGTTAAAGCATGAAATTATAGACTTCCAACAAGATTTCCCACTGTATTAACTTTAGCATCAAAATATTTTTGAGTGGTTGCATTCTCTGCATGTCGGACTAAAGAACAAACACTATGAGCCTAATCCAAAGGCTCAGGGCCCTAGACTTCAAGATTAGAAATTTACTTTTCATTTAAATGACCAAATATTTTCATTTACAATGAAGTTGCATTTCCTGCATTTACATTTGCACAAATCTCTAATAAGACCAAGATGACAGCTTTTTGGATGTTAATTCTGAAGCCTCATGCTCTAGAGAATCCCACTAGAGCACAAGCAGGAGGCCATACATGTGCCAAGAGATTAAGTACAAAAAAACCATACTACCTGTAACTGGAGACAGATTTCAACTACAAAGTTAGCATTTAGAGGGTTTCCTTTGCATATGTATCTGCTTAAGAAAATCTGCTTTTTCCAAGGAGAGCAGACTACTGCCCTATCAGACACATTCCTTTGACACTGAGTCTCACAGGCAGCTCTTGCATGATTAACAGCTGTGAAGCAATGGCTGGCCTTAAGACTGCCTTAATTAACCCTGATTCCCCTCACTGCTTCTTCTACCTTTGTGATCCAACCATCTGAGAAAGCACTTCCAACTCTCTTCCACACCTTCAGAAGTCTCTTTAAAAGGTGACAGCTGGTAGTGTCACTCTCCTCAAATTAATCTAAGTAGTTTCACAGAGATATCCGTTGCTCGATCTTGTGATGCCAGTGGTCTCATTATTGCAAGAATGAAACTTCCACAGCAAAGTGCAATTTTAGGAGGAACCACTCTCAACCTCTGAAGCACTTCTCTCTATTGCAAGGACACAAAGCTACACAAGGCGGAGAAAATCTCCTTCCCCCTCCCCAATTCTGCTAATAGTTGCTCAAATAGGAAAAAAGTCACAATCTTCTTCCTCCTCCCTTTATCAAAGCAGAAAAGAGCAGGATACATAATTTGCTCATTGCACATAGTTGAATGGAGAAAGCATCAGCTGGATCCATGCAGCTAAAACCCACTAATGACAGCAAGAACGTTGCTGTTTTCCTAAATGTGAGGCAACCACAACAGGTTAAGATTCAGACAATACTTAACCAGCGCAGCTAACAGACCAAGGGGTACTTATCTAACCACTTATCCTCAGGATCAATAAATATCAGAGGTTATGCATCCCTTCCACAGACAGATTTTTTCCATGAAAAGATTCATGTTACTCGTTTAGTCACATATTTATTCAACTTGTTAAATTCTATGAGGCACTTATACAGATGCATACAAATATGCCTTTTATGTACTAACAAAGGACTAAAGCAATTATGGAGTGTTTTTAAATGTTACAGTACATACTGTATTATGCAAGTGAAGAACAATATATCAGTCTCACTGTTCTCTTGGTTGAATATAATATAGTATCTGTATAATCCAACAATTCACATCTCAGACAAATACTGTAATTACTTATTTTGTCTATTCTGCTTTCCAATATCTTACAGCAGAATGGCACCACATACAATGAATAGCATGGTATAGACATTTATAAACACCAGCCTTGGAATATGTACACATAGAGTGGTTTGGGGAACCATTCTTAACATAAACTGCAGGACATATATGGGAAGATCACCTGTCAGATCACCCCAGGGGGAAAGGAGCTGGAGGACTGCAGATCATTAGGTATGACATACCCATCACCATTATGGCTGTGAAGAAAATGAGGGAAGAGAATCTGTCACAGGAGATGCTACAGAAAGAACTCAGTAATAGAGCATCATATATAGGCAAAGTAAACAAAAAAACCCACACCTAGTGTTTAAAGAATTCTAATTACTGTGAAAAATCAAGTGCTTGGAAGTTCAGAAATGTCAGATTTATGGTCGTCTTTATGGTGCACTTGTATTTTCTGTTCATTCTGCAGTTGTCTTCTGTAGCATATAAAGATAAGCTACTCGTCTAGTTACTTTATTTACACAAACACTCAGAAGAATTATCTTAAGTACTTTTTTGTTCACATTTTCAGTGCAAGGTTATCAGTTCCACTAAATTATTCTGCATTTACTACTAATTGACATGAATGTCTCATATTCACCAACTTAATGATAATCTAGGGACTTTTAGAGATAAGAATAGGAAAGAAACAAACATAAAAAATACATACACAATCTCAGAAGTATTTCTCACTTTCTATTTTCTTTTCTCTCTCAAGTGTATTGGAACTGAAGTAGAGTAAGGATTTACTAGAGACACTCACTGTTCTGCTAAGATGAATAATTTCACCTCACTCTCAAACCTAATTAGCAATATGTTAGTGAGTGGAGAGAACAGATAACAGGCATCTAATCTGCCAAATGCTGCATCCACAGAGGCCCATTTATCTAACCTGCGTGGTGTTTGGTGAAAATCTGGACAGATTGCTACACCCTTATAGAAGACCGCCTTTGTATCAGATATGACCTTGCAATTTCTGAAACACCAGCTTTAAGTTTCAAGTACTGAATATTTGGGTATAAAATACTAAGCTCAGAGGTAACATGAAAAATTGATTCACAGTGATGTATATTATATTACAATAAAATAATCTCATTGGTCATTTAGGAGTCATTACTATCATTACCTCATGAAGGTGGTTAATCTCTTCTGAAAATACTGGGTTTACAGTTTGGGACCCATTTTATTTCCCATTTTAATTAATGACCTTGGGATAAAGATGCACTAATGCAGTTTGTTGAAGATACAAAGTCAGGAGAGTCTTCCTACAGAGGAGGATATGAATGCCCCGTGGGGGGAAATGCATGATCCTGAAGACCCCAGAAACAGAACTGGGTTGAATGTAATAGGCCAAAGGGCACATGGGACTAATAACAAGAATTCCTGATATATACTGGGAGCTCATTAGTTGGAAATAGCAGCCTATTTTAGTCAGTCACAGGATGACTATACGCCACTTAATTGAATCTGACCACGAAAAGGGCAAGGCAAGGTATTTTTGTAAAGAAGGATGAGTATTCACACCATTGTGTACACTGTACTGAGACCTCATCTGAAACATTTTGTATAATTCCAGTAATATATGTTAAAAAAAATTAATTCAAATTTGAACAGGTTCTGAACAGGACTACTAGAGATCAAACATAAACCTAAACCTATCTTACGGGAGGAGATTGAAGCGACTTGGGTATTTTTTATGCTGAAATATGAAGCCCAGGAAGAGAGATGATTGCTTGCAGCAAATGCACTGGGGCAAAATGTTTGATAAATCTATGAGAGAATGCTGATGTTATAACAAATGACTAGAAACTGGTCATGAATAAATTAAGGATGAAAACTGGAGGAAAGTTTGCAATCATCATTACAGGAGTGTGGTCCTACAACAATCTTTCAAAAGGAGAAACTGGGGAAGGAAAAATCTATTAGGTAGAAATCATCCAGCCTAGGTAAAAGACTCTATAATGTTGCATGTCGCAGGAGAGGACTGGTTTTGGTGACATCTAAAGTTCCTTAAAATCACGTTTCTATTGTCTTATCTGAAAGCCCTTATACCTCTAAAGAGCTGTCTGCAGATACAAGGCACTACAGTCAACACAGCCCATGAAGTGATTAAATTTATTTTAAATAGCCTTTTCCATTCTGCACTATATTTATACCGCAAAATAGCTATTTGTAAAACCTTAATGAGGCACAATTGTGCAGTCATACTTTCAGTACCCACAGCAAAATTACAGTCAAGATCAGATCTGGTGTCACAAGCTACATACATCTAGTGTACAAGGCGGAAGTGGACTGCATCTAGTGGGCATGCTTGGCTTTTAAATCAGGGATCTTGTCTGAAGCAGCCAGCCCATCTCAGGAAAAATTAAGACAACAGAAGTCTTCTCTTGTAAAATGGATAATGTTAATAGGTAGGACAATGACTCCTGGGTATTTATTCCCTGTTTAGTTGTTCACTAAATAAAGCCTCTAAATAATCCAAAAGTGAGAGAAAAAAGAAACCCTCCCAGCATGATATATGATAAACAATAATTCCAAAGCAAATCACTATCATCAATCCCCTCTTGCTTAACCAATTACAGCAGGTGCACTTACAGGCTCTCATAATCCAAGCTAAGCCATCTATATGTAAGTAAAATGTGATGAATGCAGCTTTCTGTGATTTTCTCTATTTCTGCTATATAAAAGTTCTTCCAGATAAAATACGATATCTCAAGACAGAAATAGTTTCATACAATTGTTAAATGGAATAATTTGCTTGGTTATGAGTTATAATATAGGAGGGAGAAAGAAACTTCACGACCTCCTGTGATAATAAGATTTCTAAATGAGTATTTCCATAATGGTTGATTGAACCTTCTAAGTATTTAAAGATGTGAACAGTTAATATTGCAATGTTTAAAAGGCATCAATGTCAAATTTAGAGACAAATAGTGAACTTCTGATGTAAAAGAAAATTTCTGGCAGCCTAAGCAATTTCTCAAGACACATGGCTTTACTAAAGAGTTATTTGAATTGTTGTGCTATCTGTACAACATTTATATAAACACAATGGGGAAAGATAAGCACTCAATAATTTAGTTCAACAACAATATAATCCCTTCTAAAATAGCTTGTTGGAAACACTCTGATTTTAACTCTATGGAAAGAGCTTGTCATCCCATTGTTAAGGCCTGCCAGGATAAAGTAAATAATGACACAAAAGCTAGAGCTCTTAATATTAATCCAAATGAAACTTTTCAGCAAAATTTTTTACTCAAAGAGTAATTCCTCTTTGTTATAAGAAGACACAGCATTTTTCATATAGCATAGAACACTTGGATACCTGCTCTAAATGTAAAGCTGTTCAGTCAAAGCCAGTCAGTACCTCCAGAATGCAAAGGCACGTCACACAGCTTCAGAATATGCTTTGAAAGCACATTTGAGGCTTCACCCGAAACAGAACTGTGCATATACAGGTCCAGACACATATATCTGTATACACATACTGTGCATATACAGATACATAGCTCTGTATGTAAGAGCACGTGTCTGTTAAAAAAGGAGACAAATCACATCAGCTGATTTTTTTCTATAAACCAGTGTACAATATGTATTTTTTTTATATTAAAACACCTGTATATATGGTGAAACTTCGTAATACATATAAGGATGTGTAGATGGCTGAGATTCTGAAGAACCGGGTTTACTTTTACATAATGGGATCAAATTGTTACATTGGAAAAATATGATTAACATTGTTTTATTTGCTCAACTAAGGATAGTGTGGGATCATGTCAAATACACTCCTGGTTATATGGAATTGAAGTGTGAGCTGACAGTAGCAGAGGTTCACCCTAACCTCCAAATTACTTTGCAACTGCAAGGGTTGAGAGTACCTGCTTGTGGCCAGATACTGAACATGGACCATATTAACTTGAATTTCTCAAGTCTATGCTGTGCACCTTCTCCAAGCAGAAGAGCTGGGGAAGAAGTGCTTTTCATGAATCTTGTTAAACACACTAATGAATACACAGAGAGGCAGCAAAATAGTGTACATCTCACTTAATAAGAAAAATAGACTACACAGTTTAAAATCACCCATACCACTCAAAGAAGAATTTCTAAGAACAGTATGCTGTCTTTATTTTGCCATTTGTGGTCAAAATTATTTAACCCTGATAACTTAATTTACATTTCTTATCTGTGCTCATTTTTTTTCTTCTCATGTCTGAGGTTTTTTTTCCTTGTTTTAATTTTAAGGCACAGCAGGGTTCCTGCTCCATTCCTAATAGCTCTCACTGACAAAAGAACACATGCCCATAATACAATAGTGAAAAAATTATAAGCAAAAAGCAATCAAACCAAAGCAAACCAGCACCCAAACACTCACACATATCATCTGGGGAATTCTTGCTGACTTCAGCTGCTGCTAGCTTTTTCTTTGGCAGCTTTCTGTTCCCCTGAAAAGCTCCAACCTCATTTAAAACCTGGCTGAGTATGTTCAGCAGTAATTCCACTTTCTGTTACTTTTAAGAGGCTAATAACAGGATGCTTCCACACATATGACTGGCATCTCTGCAGTGGCCTGAATCATAACTTTTAGTTCACTTGGGCAATTGGTCCCAGAAGAGTCAAGTTTAAGTCTCTAAGACAGTGGTGGCCCAGACGAATTAAGATAGGCAAAAGGGTAGTCTCTCATTACAAACCAGGCAAGCAAGGTCCCTAGAAGAGCTTCTAGGTCATCTGCACTCCAAAAGAGAGGATTCTTCTATAGAGGAAGATTCTTTGACTCCTACAGAAATTTTAAGTCCTGCCATTGTGTTTATGCAGTACAACACAGCTACAAATAGTCTAGTTTCTATATTCTGCCACTAGATTCCAGCAACAAATTTTATGGTGCATTGTCTATATCAGCCATTTCTCAGCCACTATAAAGGCACATATTTAGATCAACTTGAAACACCTGCACTAGAAATTCCATGTCAGCAGCAAGTAGAAAACATAAGAGGAAAGAAATCCTTCATATTAATAAACAATGTAGTAGAACTGATACAATACGTGGCTATTGTCCTTTCAAGTTGCTTTGAGAATATCTACATAAATTAAATGCCCCTTTTTTTCATAATCAAATCTCTGAGGTTATGATGTGCTGTATTTTATTAGTTCAGCAGTCTCATTCAAATAGTAGCTTTCTAATACGATCCTTGCAATTAGTGCCTTATGTACATTCTTGAACCAAATTCCTCCTCTGGGATTTAAAAAAAAACCAGTCTCATTTGAGTCTCTCTTGTAATTCAGCTACATGCTAGACTTTTACAGCTATGCAAATTAGCTTCAAGGAACACTGTGATGTACAGCAAAGGAAGAGATCTGAAAATTAAAATCCTGCAGGAGAGAAAATATTTAAGATTTCCTTTACATTTTTTCTTTTGTTTAGCTAATCCCTAAAGGCATTAGGGCAGCATGTTCCATCTTGAAAGTCCCTGTAGAATCATGTACTATTGAGCATAACTACAAATGTGATGCTTTGAGCAGCCAGATAATGGTTTTTAATTGGCTCATCATTGCAGCTTCAGCCCAAAAGCACAAAAATGAATTTAGAACCAATATTAACAGGTGATAATTAAATTATGGGGTCTGCATGCTTAATATATTGGAGTAAGGCAGATGCGGCAACTAAGACCATTAACTTTAATAATGGAAACCAGTATCTACCTTAAGTAGTATTTTATAGCACATTAGCAATGGTTGATTAGTGTTAAATAATAAAGTAAATTTTGTTTTGTTACTAAAGCTTTTTTTCCACTTACTACTTTTTTTCCACTCTCTACCCATGTATTCTGCATGCACACTAAACAAAGGATGCCCATTTAAACCATTGGGCAAATGAACAAAATCCACAAATAAACTAGCTAATTAATTCATTGTGATGCTTTGAGTACTTTATTTGTTACTCAAATAAGTTATTTACTATCTTTTAATATTAATACATATGTAGATTGAACAAGGAGTACAGTGGGACATTCTTTTGAATCAAACAGTTATAGTAAAAGTATTCACCATTAAGTCAGCAAGGTTTGTAACCCAGATTTCCCATTCTCCCTCAGTGAAGCAGAACTACCTGGGTGTACTGTTCTTACCACTGAAGAAATGATGCCACATACAGATTAATACTGCACTTCCTTAGAGCAACAAAACCAAACTTTGATATGTTTCAGAACCACTTGAACTTGACAAAAGAAAGTGTTGTTTTTTTCTTTTTTCATGTTTTCTCTTCCATGCCTTTACACCTGAGGAAAGAGTAAGACTTTGAATTTTCCTGTCTTCTTTGGATGGGCACTCCACTATATGTCTTTTTTTCCACTTTCACCCTCCATTCAATTTATCTTATCTAATGCAGCACTGTCTCCTTGATCTTGCAAAGTATCATCACCTGTTCTGAGTCTCTTGTGGCTGTTGTCTCAAATTAAAACTTTCATTCTACTTGCCCTTCTGCTGCTGGCTCCACTTTTTTGTCTTTTCTGTTGTCTATCCTTGTCAGCTTGTTCCTTCCCTTTATACCAGAGAGCTAGGGCTCCTTCTTCTACTTCTATATCTGCCTCTTCAGCCTGTGCACAGCTATCAGATTCCCTTATTTCCACTCCCGCTTACAGAGTGTGAGCTATTGAGTGCTTCAGGAGACTTAAGGTTTTCAATGAGACTTCTCTCCATTTGCGAACTCTCTCGTTTCTTCTTTCTTCCTCCTCAGGCTTAGTTTTGATCAGCACTTGTATGTTGCATGCTATTTAGGATTTTCCACTTTCAGCCTCCATCTGAAAAAACCTTCTTCAAAACCTAGCCATTCATTCACTGTCACTTCGTTTTCCTGTCTTTTAACTTTTTCTAATATCTTTCATCTGGATGGATGTATACGAATTCTATTCCTCCCTATAAAAAAACAACATAAAAATGGTCCATGAATCTACAGATTGAAGCAGCCTTAAAGTTACTACAAAGCTACCCATTCCTACTAGCATAACCAGGAACACACATAAATTAATCCACGAAGGAGAAATACGGAGGTGTAACCACTTGTTTAGGCAGCTACTTATTAACTCAGAAGCCTGCGTAGCCAGGTCTTTGAATGAAATCTTGAAGGACTGAAATAATCTGCTGACCATGAACCACAAGGTTATCGCTGGCCCTCAGGGAATATATTCCATAACTCTTTTCAAAGGTGCATGGTTTATTAATATATACTCTTAATATCCTAGGTACTGAAGTCAGACTTTATGTAAAATGCAAAAGCTGGAGGTAAGGAGGTGGAAGTGGCACTTCAGAATATGAAAATCACAATCTTGAAGCAATTACCTAGAAGTCAAATGTGATCCACATAAGTTCCATTGCCACCCTAGTGTTGTTAATGTCAAATTCCACTGGTGTGCCATGAAGCAACTGAATAAAGATTGAGCAAAGATTAGAATTGAATCAAAGAAACAATTATTCTTAAAAAAATGATAACTCATTTCAAATTGGAAATCAAATTTTATGTCCAAACAATATTAAATTGTTGGAATACCTCTGATTTTCACTTAAAAGAGAGTAAAACAAATGCTTAATATGCTCGATGCAGCAGCAATGAAAGCTAAAGTCAGAACAGATCATGAAAGAAAATTAAGTTTGTCAGTTATAAAACAAAAGCTAGATACACATATTTTACTGTCATACACCCTCCTGGCTACAAATTGTTACACTTACAAATTGTTACTATGAATCGTATAGGTGAGACCTTACCATATATGAACTCAGTGATATTCCGTTATTTTAATCTAGATCTTCCCAAGGGAGTGCTTATAATATCTCTGGTATGTACCACCTTTTATCATATTTACAACGCATATTTTGCAGACAATCTATTTTAGATCTGAGTTAAAGAGATTTACTTTTTTATTGATATTTCTTATATATCTACATGTAAAGCCACTTGATTTTATGATCATGAGTTCAACTTTATAGGTCTTCAAGGGAGAATAAAATGATAATGAATATATTTCAATAACCTATGAAAATTATTAAAATATAGTCCCTATAAGTCATGGTACTACAGTTTTAACATTCAATAACTCAGAACTTACCATGAATTGAAAAGAATGTCTTGCAATGCCAGAAAACAGAATTTTCAGCTCTACTGATTAAACTTCTAATGGTTCACAAAATATTGACTCTTAGTCCACCGACTAAGACAAAACAAGACAAAAGTATTTTAGATTTTTTTTCCAAAACGCACGTGGTGCAGGAGAAAATAAATATTTCTATTTTACATGGTGATAGTGCCGCATAATACTGACTCCAAATCAAAATAAATGGTGAGGAGAATGAGGGTGAGGCAGTCAAACATGTGTTGTAAATGAAATTTGCCTCATTGTTCCACAGTCTGTCACAAAAAATCCAGTGTCAAAACTATAATGTATGCACAAAGCATATCCCACGTGCTGAGTATCCTACAAAAACATTGCAATACTTAACATTGAGATGGCATTTGCATCCAACACGTAGAGAAACACAGCAGAGAAAATTAATTCTAACAAAGTATTTATGCATCTTTCAAAATGAATCAGTAAACGCTTGGAAACAATGCTCATTAAAGAACCTCCAGCTATTGCTGAAGAAATGCCTTTCAACTTCCAGCAGCAAGATTGAAAGGTCTTTCAATGAAACTGCTCTGTAGTCATTGTACCATTCATACGCAGAGTATCTTACATGCTACCATGATCTTTTGTGACCTGGTAAGAAATAACAGCATTATGGGGCCAGTAATACTTATGTGAAGTGACAGCAACACAGAACTCGCTGAATTCTTCCACAGTTTTCATTGATTTTGACAGCAGTGTCATCTATGCTACTGTAAGAGAGGCATATCTAGTTGTTCCATGGATTTTATAATAGACGTTTATTCTCACTTTTTAGAAGTCTTAAACACAACACACAATGATCAATCCCAGAATTGCCAAGTCCAAGTTCTCAAATAAAAATGATAAAAGAACATTTATTCAGAATTCCATCTATTTAACTTCATTGCTCTACTTTAGGCAAACATTCTTTTGGTTTTCTCCACAACCATAAGACTTAGCCATCTTATTCTTCTTAAACAAAAGCTGAGTTTTTACTGTGCCCACATATCTCCTAAAGCACTGCAGATGCAGGCACACGCACATCCACACGCACACACAAGTATCAGGCTCTCCATAAAACTGAAAGATTTGTCAACGTTGTGTATAGATGCACACATCTTCTCCAAAGGGAAAACACATAATGAAGCTAAATAGTAGCAGAGTTCAAAAAGAAAGTTAAAAAAAAGGTCGAGTTGTAGCAAACAAGATCAAATCTGTAACAATATGTGTCAAATAATGTGGAGTGAAATATTGCCACCTCTGAATTCTAGCAAATTCTGCTTCCTTCAAACGCTGCAGCAGCAGAGTCCCAGGTTGTTCAAAAATTAATCTAATTTAATACCTTCTTTGGACTGGCTGCTCAGAAAATATGTTTTTAATTCAGAGTCAGCTCTGGCGAAATATCCCATTAAGAATTCCCGTTTCAGTTATGCCTGGAGCTCACAAAACCGGCAAGAGCCCAGACAGATCTCTGTTAGAATATAAGAACCTGTGAGTGGCTACTTGTGAAAACAGACACGGGATACTCAATTTTCAGGGAAACAAGCAGTGCTACTAATCAGCTCCAGACCCCCTTCACTCTTGACCTCCTTTTAGCAGACCCCTCTTTACAGGATCTTCCATGCAATGCTACAAGGAATCTGCAGAGATTCTAAACCTCCTGCATAGCCCCAGGACAGCAAATGCTGGAGGAAATGAAACCTATCAGGGAAGAGTGAGCAGCTACAAGGAGATCAGAGTAGCCAAGAGAAGAAGAACTAAAGGATATATTTATATAAAGGGTTCACAGATGAAGTATCATATAAGAAATTTAAGGCTTTGTATCTCACTGTTTTTTTGTTGAATCAATGGATCACGCTGTACCCAGCAAATGATTTCCTCTGTGCAGCTTTTTACTTCAGCTCTTAATAATCTGAGATCCGTACTCCTTTTCTATTACTAACTAATATAAATATTATTGATTTATATAGCACTTTCAGACAGAGAATCTGACAGAGCTGATTTCAATAAAATACTTTATTAAAATTACAACATATAATTGTAAAATAAAACTGAAGTTTTAAGTTTGAAACATTAAACAAATGGAAAATGAAGAATTCATATTTATGAAAAAGGGATATTGCAGTTAATACACAGAACTTTTACAAATTATTATACTCATAAGTTTAGAAATGGAGAATCCCTGGCAGCAAAATGTGTGAAGACAGAATGTTTATTTATTAGTGTTATTTTTAAAAGGATGATCCAAGTCAAACTCAACAGCTTGTTTACAGTGGGGTCCTGCCCAAGGGTGGCTTAAAAGATATTAAACAGGCATACAACCAGAATATCATGTTACTGTACAAGATACAAGTTTGCCTGTGGCTTGATTTTACCGTGACTGCTTTAGCAATTTCTTATTTATTTCTCAGGAAACACTAATCTGTTCTAGCTTCCCCTCCCTCGGAAAAGAAAAAGAAATGCAAGACAAAACTGTTCATGTATATGTATATGTATATGTATATGTATATGTATATGTATATGTATATGTATATGTATATGTATATGTATATGTATATGTATATGTATATGTATATGTATATGTATATGTATGTGTGTGTGTATATGTGTGTGTACATGTGTGTGTATATATTTATAAAAAGATTTAATTCTAGAAGCAATAGACTACATACACACTGGTATTTCTATATGCGTGAACTATTGGGATTATGTGTGGAATCCATGCCAAGTGTTGCTACTGTTGGCTTTCTTCACCAAACATTAGCTTATTCGTATCTGTAATAATTTTAAACAAAACCCAAAATTTTGAACATCTATCCAGATTTTCAAAACAGGTCTTAAAAGGATAGTGATTTCACTATAAATAGTGAGTGTCTGGTGGCCCCTCCCAGCACACAAGTTTGACAGGAACATCTTTGAGAAGGGATAAATTTCCAGAAGATGGTATTCTTGGGTACATCACATAGGTGGCAGTTATTTTGGAAATACTGTTTCTGAGGCTAGCAAAATCAAGCAGGAAATAGAAAACGTGCTAATAGTAAACTACCATGTCAAACATGAGAAAATTACTTCATTCTAGAAAAGCTTGTCTTTAAGGAATATTTAAATAATCATAGAAATATTTTCCATATTTTACAAAAAAAGGGTTTTCTTAAGAGCTCTAGCACTGTTAAGATTATCAATAGGAAAAAGAAAAATTAATTTGTAAAAGATACCTCTTTGACTCCATACCTCTAACTTTAAATTAGTTTTAGGCTGCAGCTTCTAAGCAATACTTCCCTGAGCAGAGCTTACTAAAGGCTGATACTAAAATCCCACAGTATTTCCCAGCACTGTGAATGCTTCATCACAACATCATGCCACTCGCTGCTTGACGAAACTTCAGGCAAGACACAGGTAAAATATTATGGCACAGTGGATGTTTAAAATTAGTACTTCCTATTTTTTTGAGGTGTGGCTACGCAAAATCAAGATTCACTAAATGTAGATGATGTTATATGAATTGTGCCAGATAATTTTGGTGCACATGTATGGTGGACAAAACTTTCACTACAACATTCAAAATGGGACTGTTCTATAGAAGAGAAAAAGTGGAAAGGAAATCATATATCATAAATTCCAAACCACCACACCATGATTTTCTCCTTTAATATTGCACATGTCTATAGAAATACTGCATGTGATGTGCAACACAAATCCCAGTTGGGCTTGGAAATAAAATACCTATATAAAGTCACAGATGGTGTAGATCATATTAAAAGATAGGCAATAATGAATGCTTTGTATATAAGGAATAAACAAACTTTTCAGACAAAATTTTGCCCTAAATTATTTTTTAACCAGCATCATTGAAGTAAATGGGAATACAGAGATATAACTAATGTGTAATCTAGCCGCTTGTAGCTATGTTTGAGCATTTTCATTTGAAGTAGAATCTAATTAGCAGTACTAAAATAGCATTATCAGTCATTTACAAAACTTAACAATAAATTCACCACTCCTCCAACCCAATAATAATGCTTACCAAAGGATTAGACAGTCCAAGTTTAAAAAATGTGTTTTGCATTCTAGATCAATTTGTCAAGATGGCAATTTCTACTTTGAGAATAACAAAGAGCTTTCCTGAATTACTATGTAATGTTGGTATTTAGATGGAGCAATCTTTTACACTGAACTGTAAGTTTACATTGAAAACATGGCCTGACATGCCTCCATTTCAATGGTACACTGGCACTTGTTCTCATTTTTTCCCTGCTTTTTTGTTGTTGCTTCCAATTTGCAATTACAGGGAATCAATCTGGCTCAAAAATAACCTTATTATTTTATTTTTTTTCCTGTAACCTGTCTCGGGTGTCTGATCCAGTTCAATGCACAGTTGCACAAATACTTCTACCAGCATAACCAAGGAGCTACAATGGCTGTATAGGCCTGAACTGCAGCCAAAAACAATTACATGTCAAACTACGGTCAATGTTTGAGCAGACAATTTTAATGTACTAGATGTAAAGGATGCTGAGAGGTCTGTAAATGTTATGATTACATTGCTAGCTGATAATATTGATTTATGTCGTCTGCTGTCGGAAGAGTGTAAGGAGTTAATTGAAGTGCATTATTTAAAGGGGGTTGGCACAACAGCTTCATATGGGCCCATTTGAGAAACCAGATGTCACTGAGTTTGGATTACAACTGTAAATGTTTCATTTATATGAACTTTTCAAGTCTAATACAGGCCATGCCAGAAGAACTCCAGCAGCAAGGACTTTTACAAAGACTTTGAGACTGAATAAAATGCTCAGCCTTCAGAGACATACTATGAGGCTGATATTGAACAGCACAGTGTTGGAGAAGAATGACACCTCTCCCAGTACTTTTCACCTTTTTTCCCGATCACAGTTAAAAATCGCTCTCCTAAATCTTTTGTGAGCAAGAAGCCACAGTAAAAAAGTGACCCTTTAACTAAACTAACTGAAAAAAAGGACATAAGCAAGCTCATGACTTACTACCGGGTACTAAAGAATCCACACAAAGAAGAGTTGGTTAATATTGCTACCTACTATCCTTTTGCCACTCACTTCTCTGACATCAAATCTTCATCTGGAAATAAAGTACACAGAGGGAATTACTTGCTCTTCTCCATGCACATTCTTCTGGTGTGCATCTACTGTTGGGTCTAAATTGCATTATGGAGGAGTGTCATAAAGTTTAATTCTAGCATACGGAGACTAGGTTTCCATTTCAATTAGTGGCTAAACACCTCAAGAAAAGCATTTATTTTAGACACCAGTTCTCTGAAACCACCTTTTGGATGTACCACTCTTCGCTAGTTCCAGAGTAAGACCAGAGGATAACTGACCCAAGGAAGGCTGTCTACCAGTTCTACCCATCACCACGTCAACATGTGCTCCGTTATGGAGCAAGTGTAGTCAGAAGTCTCAACAGGTTAGCAGTCACAATTAAAAATAATCTTAGGGCCCAAACAAATGGTGGAGGAATCACAGGCTCCTTATCCTTCAAATAGAGAACAGCCTCTCCTCTGTAGAGAGAACAATGTATGTCTGCTCTGTGAAGCACAGGATGCTGAGAAAGTCTATGCAGGAGGCTGTGACAACGAGCAATAGGTGTGAAATTGCAGCGCAGTACAATGTGACGTGTTAGGAACTTTGCAAATTCACAAGCTCAGCTACCGTGTCTGAGCCTCAAAGCCCCGTGAACCCACACACCTCAGAGCCAGTGCAAGGCGTATGTCTCTCCAGCACTGCTACTCTGTCAGAATCATACAGCACTTCAGCACTATCTACTCGAGTCACAGCTGATGGGTTTATAGTCTAGATATTGTTAACTGCAATTGCTGTGTTGACTGTGTATGACAGAAATGGATCCAAAATTTTTTTTCTTTTTATAAATTCTATCTGTAGTATGTTTTTGAAAGACGATATTTCCTTAATCTAAAATGATCACAGGTAGTACATCTCTCTTAGTTTCTAACGCCAGAGCCAAGATTCATGACACCATAGTTTAATGCTGCTCTTATCAGAAACCTGCAGAGATTAGAAATTGTAAGAAAAGGATTGATAGACGTTTTCAGGCTTTCTGGATTAGTTTAGAATTAACCACCGGTGGGCTTGCTTTCTTTGACAACTCTTTTATAATTGGGTGCAGATGGGTGAAAATACACTACAAACACAGTGAGATTTTCTTTAATCATTAATTTTCACTTAATTTGCCAGATGGCTTTCATTTTTGGTGTACATTTTATTTGCTGTTGTGTCATGTGCAGGGTAAGTTTTACTTTTTTTGTTGAAGTCTCTAAAACCTTTATCTTATTATTGTCTTCTGGTATTTTTCTATAAAAACTAAAGAAGATGAATTTGTGTATTTTCTTATTTTGCTGTTAATCTAAGTATTGCACTTTTTCCTCTTAGAAACAGAGGACTTTTACACTACCAATAAAGTTCTAATACTGAAAGCTAAAATGTAATACATTACTTTCATAAACTTGTACACAAAATGTGACTAAAGTAGCTTGATTTTTAAAATGTGCATGCCTTTCCTAATCATATATGTGAATCGTTCGTGAAAATGGGGCATTTTCATTTACACACTTGCATTGGTTTTCTTAGGTATTCTTCTCTGCCCTGCCCCACACTTTAATTCATACCCCTTTGTGAAAGTATTTGAATGGAAAAAGTAAATATTCTGTTCAGAAAAAAAGTGTTTCTTAAGCCTGCACTTATTCCACAGTTAGGATTGACTTCAGAAATCATTTGTGCTTCACATCAATTAATTTTCTGAGGCTTTGCTCATTCTCGACATACATCAAGACGCTCCTTTATAAGCTTTTCATTAAGTCCTTTTCTTTAATCAAGATGATAGGATGCTGCTATTCTTCTGGTTAGAAAAGGAGACCCCTGCTTAAGTAACTGGAAGACTGTTTCTGATGTTGAACTACGTGTATTGGAGTTCCTTAGTCTTTTTACAGCTCAAGATTTACTCTAAGCTATATGTTGCCATACTTTCCCATAGGATAATGTCTGGTTCTATGAGAAATGTGTTGAACACCAGAGAGGGCAGCATGTGGAATTAAGAACTTACCATCACAGGTGAAAGGAGCAGAACCTTTTAAAAAGTGTCAAGTCTCTGATAAACAAAAGGACTAAATGAAAGGCTAAATTTAAACCTGCGGTGTTCTCCTGCAGTGAGGTTCTCCACTGCTTTCATACAACCTTGGTTTGTTCTTCCTGAATTTTCCTTCAATGAGGCACTGATGAAATTATGTCTGAAGGTCTTTGTTATGCTTTCTGCTGACACATTGGATGTAACATTATTCTGAATTGATGAATGAAGGCAGAAAGAAGAATAGAGAAAGTGTTAAATGGGTATGAAATGGCATATTCAGAAAACAGCCCAAGGCAATAAGAACGGGGCAGGGATGAGTGAACAAAAGAACAAGGTTATCTACTCTCATATGTTAAAAATTCTCAGGGGGCTCTGTGTCAACCTTTAAAAAAACAAATCAGAATAACGCAGCAAGAGAAACAAGAAAGGAAGAAAGAAAAAATTCCCACTCTTTCCTGTCTGCAAATATTACTTTATCTTCCATTGAAGCAAAGGATGCCTTTACAAGAACAAAACGAAATGAACAGGATTTATAATTAGACTTTCCAACACTTAAACCGTTACAAAACTCTTTTTTTTTCCCCTTAGAGAAAGATGATTGAAATTCCTTAATACATGGTATTTAGCTTATATAATATAGGGAGCAATGTAGCTACAGCATATGCTGAGAGCCTATATTCTTTTCACACAAAACTGGCAGGCAGTTACCCTGAGAGCAGTCTGCCTGCTTAGGAATATAGGTAGCTCTCAAATTGAAGATGAAATCTGAACAATATCAAAATAGAGTGTGCATTTCCATTGAGTTTTCTAAGGTTTTTACTGGAATATTTCCTTTGAAATGCACTCCTATTTATAATAAGAAAACAAAATTTTTACTTTGATGATTTAGTATTACAACTGCAAATGCGAGTTTCTATTGATTTTCACACAATTCCAATTTTTTTCTGACATGAATTTAAAAAATCACAGCAAGAAAACACCCCCAATATAATCACTATCACTAAAATTCCACTGAAATTATTCAAATTGATGTTTCTGTAAAATTTAAATAATACATCAGAAGTTTCTGAATGCTATAAAGGAAAAAAACCCACAGCACTTGTATGCAAAATCCGTCAGTTGTAACAGCCAAACCATGCCCTGCAGAAAATACACTGGATCCCATTGACATCAATGGAAGCTCCACATGCAAATCTGAGAAGACATTTTTGGCACTGGACTGCAGTTTACAGCAAATGTTTGCATGATTTTAGTTACACCTGACTCAAAACAGATACAGATTTCAAGGTACGTATAAATCAAGAATAATGAGCACTGGGTGTGACACTTCAAAGAAGGGGATTAATAAGTATAAGAACTATACAACTGAATTTAAATAGCTTGGCCTTTTGATTCAATGAAGAGAGAAAATTTAAGGGTCAGCAAACTAAGAGAATTTTTATTTGACTAATATTAGCTTTAAATAGAATGTGTTGTTAGCAATGGCATTTAAGAAAAGGGAAAAGCCAGAGTCAGTGAGGCTTAAAACCAGCAAGGGAGTAGAATATGTTCCAGTAAGAAAGCATATGAATCACAGAGAACTGCTTTCTGTTATAGCAACAAGATCAATTAGATCTGCAACAGCTGAAAACCATTAACTGCTGTTGGCTGCTGTTAGCGTAATGGGGTTTTTTCTGCTCAGTGTTCTGGTGTCGGTTTATCACTTTACTACCCAAACAATTCTGCCTGAAGCCCTGGTAATCTTAAGTATAGAATTGTTAGGAACAAAAGAAAATCTCACAGCATACAAATTGAAGTATTAAATATTACTAACCTGTTTATAGATTAAACATAGCTTCAGCTGCCAAATTGTTCAGTGTTGGAGATGTCTTTGTTTTACGTTTTCTCTTTTTTCTTTTCATTTTGTGAGAAGCAGAGATGGTTGCCTAATGCTAGTCATGTTAACTAATTTCTAGCCAGACACACAAAGGGGGGAAAATTGGGACAAGAAAAGGTTCCCTAGAGAAGCCAGCAGCAGCACTTCTTCTTCTCCAACTTTATGGAAAATAATCATAATTAAGTTTGTGAGAATGCCATTCTTCTCATTGTCCCAGTTCCTGCACTGTCCCCAAAGTTCTGTGCCAACTGCACTTAGTCCTTCTCTCTTTCAATTAGCAACATCTCACAAAAAAGATGATGACATCTTTTTTGCATAGTTTATCTACAGTACAATTTATTAGTTTCCAATTTTCAAAATGGTATGTCTTTTTTTATGTTTTCATTTAAATATCCATAGCACAACATTCAAAGTGACAGGTGGTCTTCTAGATGAGGTTCATTTTCTTTTGCTCATTAATGGCTCAACCTCAGGCAGCATTCATTCTGTAACTTGTCAACTCAGTTTTCTCAGTTCAGTGCTACTCACTTTCTTCATCAACTTGGTGGCTGCTTTTACAGGCTTTCAGATTGCTAGGTGGGAAATATCAGGAACACCACTGCTTATCCTGGGCTGAATTAGCACCTCCCATATGAGGAGCCAAGTAAGCAATTGTGTAGGGGGGATTTTGGTAGCTAGGGGGTAGGGGAAATGAAATGTCAACACTGATTTATATTCATTGGGTTCAATTAAGAGATAAGCCTGTCTGCTTCAAACAATGAGGTGTGGTGAAGAGATCCACAAGATAGTACTAAACCAACAAGAAATGTTTGCACAGGACATTCAGACACTACATTAACCTACCCAGGGTCCACATAGTACAACAGACCCCAACTTCGATTAAGAGGCATAATTAGTGTGGTGCCATACAGAAGCTAATAGGCTGCACAGCTAACATTAGTGTGGTGCCACACTGAAGCTGTGTCGTTTAGGACTCCTCAGTTTAGATACCTGCACTGCCTGCAGTTTTGGAATAAGTCACCAGCAGTTTGTACAGACCTCTGGTGACCAATTTAAGTGTGCATGGTTGATAGCCCCTGCAGAAAGGATATGCTTAACACTCCTGTCTCTGTTCTGAACAATTACATTATGACTCCTTTGGACTAGAAAGGCAATAAAAAGCTGTTTATCAACTATCTTTACCAAAACTCTCTTTATCAAAACTCTCTTCATCAAATTCTTGTGTTTCTAACAGAGCTCTCTCTGTGGTTAGGATGGTACTGACAATGCAAACCTCTGAGGTGTACTTTCAAGTTCTTAATTCATATGCGTTTAAAAGAATATCCTGCAGCCTCTCCTCCACTACATCACTTGGCTGTTTGGCTTCATCAGAATATAAGAGTACCTATAACTCTGCAGAAATTGTATGAAACTATAGAAAATCATGTTGCCAAGAGCCACCTGTAAACACAAAGAGGAAATTGGCAACAAAAGATTCCACCCTATCCTTTTGTGCACAAATAATGACAATAAAAATAGAAAAATCACAATATTTGATGATAATTTATGTAGCAGCTAACCCACATTTCTTTAGTTGTCCTAATTTACATTCAAACTTACAATCCTACAGCTTCACACCTCAATGCCACTTAATATTTGCCTGTGTCTTAAAAGGAAAACAATTAGGAAAAGTCCTTGTGCAGCTGAGGCAACAGTGTGGAGAGGAGACAAGGTAGAGACAGAGAATAATGCAATTACCTATCTACCAAATTAAATATCTACCAAGTTAATATCTACCTATCTACCAAGTTAAATACCAAATTTTGTTTTCACCTCACATGTACAGTGCTGCTAATTAGTGAAGTGTGCATTTACAATAGCCAGCGAGAAGCGTGAACTATGTTTCATTTTGGTTCTCTGCACAGACATGGGGGTTTTTTTAATAAAAAAAAGAAGAGTGCTTTTAAAACTTTCAAGATTTCTCTCTCAAGACTTGTACTTAATGCACAAAGCAGTTCTATGAGGAAGGGACCTGTGCTTGCTGGACTGAGGTTTGAACTTTCCATGATGACACTGAACAGATTTCTGCTGTTATAGCAGTACGCATTATAGCAGTACGCATGCCTGTAACTAGACAACTAAATTAATGTTGAGTATCCCCCTGAAGTATCCTGACTTCAAAATGCAACCTGGAAGCTTAATAAACCTGCATCCCAGGGGCACTGGGAACTGCCCCAGGTGGGTGATTTTCATCTTTTCTGTGGTGCACCGAACAAGGGCTTTTGTAGATTTTATACCTCAGCGTTTTGAGGTAACAGCATTTGTACCTACAAAAATATCATAGATAATTTCATAGATTGTTGGATATTCCAAAGTGATTATTTCAGAGAGCTCCTGCTATTAAATTCCACAAAGAGTCAGTACTGCAAAGACAAAATACTAAGCCAATCTTTTTTTTTTTTTTAAACCACTATTAACTGTATAAATTACAGAGAAGACAAGCAAGAGTCTGAAGACAAGCACATGGGAGGGGGCGTAAGTTACAATGCTCACCTATAGTCCTAATTTAGGAAAAACTCTTAAATTCAGCTGGTGTGAGCAGGGAGTTGAACAACTGCCTAAGACCCTTTTTAAAAAAGGACTCCTTGATTGGGGACAGGAGAAAAGTTAATGTACAAGATCTGTTCTCCAATACTGCTGTAATATACAACGCTACATTTTTTGCTGTAAAAAAATAATGTATATCTGCCTTGTTTAATATTGAAGGCTAAAAGTAGGAAACAATTTCAAGAAGCAATTACAACCTTTTATGTGCAGGTTTAAATAACTGCAATCCATGATTGAAAACAAACCCCCAAAACTTCTTAATGCAGATGTCACACAAACGTTTTCATGCCTCTTTTCCATAATCGAATCTAGCCTAACTTAACCTGATTTTTTTTCCATGTAAATCTGTAATCTAGGAGCCATTCCTTAAAATTCTGATCGTGGGCAAGACTCTGAACAACATGAACTACTGTAAAACAGCTGATAAATATATGCTTGTAAATTACCATGAAACAGCAGAGAAATCAATCTAACACATACTGAGATGTTCCTTTACATTGTATCTGTTAATCAGATACTTGAAGGGCAAGGCATAAAACCAGAGAAGATATTGCCCGTACAAATTTATGCATGATGGCCTGTTTTTAAATAAAAAGAAAATTATTTTGACAGAATAGTTACAGATAAAGATATATATCCTTGACATTCTAATACAAAATGGTGTGTCTCAGAGAAAAAATGGGTTCATATTTATTCTAATTAAAAGAAAATACCAGTTTACTCTAGGAAATGTATGATCATTGTGCATAAGTATCCTGTACATAATTGCTACAATCTAACTCTTAAGAACAAGACCTAAACAACTACTCTAATACTAATGACTACAGTTTTAGTCAAGACTAATGTATTATATCACATTTAAAATTTTAAAGTGTTGGCTTATTTTACACCTAGGCAGAACATTTCAAATGAAAATGAGATAAAACCAGTTTTTAATAGGACTAACATGATTTTAATGCGCAGAATTCTAACCAGCTCTTAGTACCTTCTGATGTAGCACCCTATTAACCATGCAGTTAAATATTACGGTATTGCCTAAAAAAATTCACAAATCCATACTCCTTTCTGGCATTATTAATAGCTTGAATAGTGATTTTGGCTTGCTGTAACAGGACAATTCATCTATTAAAACAACCAACCAACTACTATAACAAATAACTTCATCTATTAAAAGGGTCACCCAATTACTATAACAAAAAACTTCATCTATTAAAAGGATCATAAGCAAAGGCAAACTATATGCCTGTGTTTATTTCTGAAAACATACAGCAAATATTGAATACTATTAAGACCTTGACCTCAGGAAGAGTAGTACGCTAGACTTTGGCATTGGAAGACTTGTAGCTCTTAGTAAATTTAGATACAAGATGAAAAAAAGTGGTTTGTTGTTTTAAATCCCAGGAATTATACCATATTTTCCAAATTTCATCTTAAGTATAAAGTGAGAAACCAGAGCCAAACTGGAAAATGCCAAAAAAAAGAGTCTAGAGAGAGAGACTGACAGATACACATATATATACATAATTACTGTTCTGTTAAACAATTAGGCCTGACTAAACCTGTTTTAAAAGACACATGATAACTGATTTTTTCTTGTAATCTTTGTTGTTCCTAAATACATAAATATTGGGAAATCCAGTCTCATCACAAGTAACACCAAAGAACAAATATGTTCTTCTCCCTTACTGTTACCAGGAGTAGAATAAAAGGAAGAATTTAATTTCATTTGATAAAAACTATTTTAAGATTTGCACTATTTTTAGCAAAATACGTAAGTCAAATACATACTTATACTTTGAAAGCATCTTGTTTGTGAAGCAAAGTGCAAAGTAAGAAAAAAAAAAAGCAGGTGCAAACAAGTACATCTTCTGAGAAGCGAGAGTTCAAATGTGAGATCTGGACTTAATCCCCCTGGCAGCTCACGGACTAATGTTGCCCAAGTTAAACAGTGGTGATTACTCTTGATTGCTCTCAGTACAAAGAAAGAGATGTTAAACTGCTTCCATGGACTTTTTACCATCTTTCCAGCCTTGAAGAACACAAACTGACTGACTAATGTGGTAAACTATATAACTTGATCAGCTATTTTATATGATAACTAGGTTAAATTAAAATAGAGAACTGCTTTGGAACTTGCAGAGTTGGCATTCTGCATAAGCGTTTCAAGGGCTGAAATAAATCGTGCTGCCAAGATAACAACAGAGAAGACTGAATAACAAGAAAGTACTTCGGATATGAAATTAATTTTCAGTTCATAATTAAGATTCAATGAAAGCCACTGTTTGGGTAGGAACCTGAGCTTGAGGCCACTGCTGAGGCTGCCTTACCTGTAGGCAAAATTTCATATTACTCTATACTTAGTTTACATTATTGATCCAGGATTTGATGATAACCTGTACTATACATAAAAGAAAGGCATCATATTAAGGTCCTCGTTAACTGCCAATGTAACCAATAATATGTTAGAAATCTGCACATCATGTCATTGAGGGAAAATTATCTTATTTTTGCCACTTTGAAGTCTTACATCCTCCCGAAAGCAGACAGTTTGGATGCTGAATGAGATGTTAGATTCTACATTCCCATAACAAAGTACATATTAAAACAGCAGTAGAATAACTGCAAAACATAGTAAAAATTTTTAAAAGGAAAAGAAGGAAGAAACAGTTAATTTGATGAAAGGGAGCACACAGGCTTAAGGAGGTGGCATTCAAATGCACCACTCTGTGGCAATTGTACTTGTGCCATCCTATCTACATCAGTAAAGCAAAAGGATCAACACAATTCAGAAATCCACAACAATTTTAGATCTCTCTCCTTGTACCAAAAGATTGTAACATGAAAGGAAAAAGACACAAGCTTGCTGAGGAAGGGAGAAATTAGAACTTAACAAAGAGACAGCCTATGGTTGTCACTCAAGAAACTGACTGGAAAATGTTCTGGTATACTACCCTTTTCTGCAAGGTTTATTTTTGTAAAACTGAGAGTAATCTCAATGTCTACAATTCCAGAAACTGCTATCAAGAATAAAGCACTGAACAACAAAGTACCACACCTAGATAAGTATCATTTTCAGAAGTACATTCACCTTGTTGCATACTCTTACTTCTATTCTTGAAATCTATGCTTCAAATTTAAATGTAAATGGATTAAGCACAATGCTGGAGCCCTCCTAACTGTATACAAAAGAAAGAAATACCAATCTTGGTTATCATTCTGTTTAGATTTTCTAGGCCCTATTCCATGAGAGTTGTCTTCATTCATAACAATAGATTTTTTTATATAAAAACTTGATGGTATTCCTTAGTTTTAGTATCTGACTTCATGAATTACCTCGCATCACTAAAAATCCTTAGTGGACTTCACCAAACATCACTTAGCATTCTTCTCCTTTTGTAATAGAAATACTATACTAAGAGTGTTTTTATGAATTCCCTCCTTTGCCTGTTAGGCAGGAGGATTTCTTTCAGATAACAGTTGGGGCTGTTTAGACTCTGGCTTCATGTAATTACTCAGGGATGTCTATTTTGCATGGAGACTGTGTTGGTAGAAGGTCTTCAGCCCCACTTCTCATACACTTTGTCTTGAGTATTGTTTAAATAAAAACTAATAATTTCACAATTGATTGCTTTATTAAAGCTGCCATCTGAAATGAAGTCTATCCATGATGAGAGACTACAGCTTTAAGGAGGGAAAGCTCTAAGGAGGGAAAGGGCAGTGTTTCCTTGAAGCTTACACCAGCGTCTTGTATGGGACACAACACTTCATCAGAGATGGAGCTGCTGCCACGCAGTCTTAAATGCATCTTTTGCCACTGGAGGTTTTGCCATTGGATCAACGCCTGGCGATGGCACATTATTTTCCACCTTATGACTGAATCGATCACAATGGCAGAGCTTGAAAGCATAAACCAGACTGAGTCCTGTGAATGAGATCAAAGCCACGTCTTTTTTTTTCCCTTCTCTCTTTTTTTTCTTTGTTCAAAGGCTTTATACTAATAGTAATAGTCAGCAGAAAAGCAGAATAGCCTGATGATTACTCCGTTTTTAACAGATGACTCATCCTTTGATGAATCTTGAGGGAAAAGAGCACTGGGTTTGCTTATGTCTTTCCTGGAGTAGCTTCAGGCCTTAGTGAGTCAAGCCTCATGCTTAGAAGCATAAGTCTACAGCATTTACCACTGTGTTAGTAATGAGCATGTTTTGCATCAACTAACACACATTCCTTCTTGAGGCATATATTTAAACCACATTACTGCAGCAAACATTAGATAATTGGCGGTTCTTAGTTCTAGTTTAATTTCTTACCTTTTACATTTCAAAATGCTATCAGAAATAAAAACTGTTTCAGTGCTTCAATTGTTCCATCTTGAATTATTCCAACAAATACATGTTAGGAACTCAGTTAAAATGTTTCTCAGTGGGCTACAAAAGGGTTAAATAAGCAAGCCCAAAAGCGTGAAATGAAAGTGTTATAATGACTTTGGTTTAGTTTCACAACATATCTAGATATTTCTAGATGTTCTGTGCACTAAGAACACGAGATATGGCTGGACCAGGTTAACAACTATGGTTCAGTGTGTTTAGCTCTGCAACATATGTGGGCACACAGCACACAACTGTATCGCTGCTCTCTTGACAGTCTACACCAGCTCCGATATGGTTAATAAGTACATGTGATTTAAACAGGGAACACAGCTTTTTACAGTGAAGAGTTGCTTGTACTAATTAGCCTCTCATGTTCAAGCCACTTTTTTGATTCAGTTACATAATATGAATGTTCTTTTTCAGATGCATCCTCCACGTAAGATCAGAGCCAAATAGATGCACAAGAAGAAAACTGAGGAAACGAGGGGAAAAAAGCATTCTCAGTCATTTTAAGTTCCTACTATTGCATTTGATTTTTCAGTGAGTCCAAAGACCTTTCCTATGTTTTGCATTACAACAGTCTATTAAATTATTTCAACTGAAATTTAATTATATTGAGTGCATATTCCAATTTTAGTGGATTTTTTATGCACATTTGTATGTACTACTTACCACTAAACTCTGCTAGGCATTCTTGTAGGATATTTCAGTTTCTTTATTGTCTGTTTGCCAAGTCTCTTCTTAAAGATGGCAAATAAAAACCGCAGATCTGTGAGGGTCTAATTGTTATCTAGGCTTTAAAGAACAGACAGGGAAGTATTTGAAAATGCTTTTTATACAAAATATTATTGGAAGATAATGTATTTATACGGCTATTACTCTTCCACTAGCATCATTGCATATGGAAAATTTCAGGAAATTTATCTTTACAACCACACTGCAAGATAGGAGAACTCATTGTTTCCGTTTTACACATAGGCAAATAAAACACACCAAGTCTAAGCAACATGACATGTTATGAAAGAATGTGGAACTGAACTTTTGTCTTCCAAATCACACACTAGCACTCACATCATACAAGCCTAACTGCTGCTTTTTCCAGAAATAATAAATAAATAATAATAAATAGCAACCAGTCTAACTGAAGAGCATAATAGAAGGTTCAACTGCAGAAATAATCTTGCAGGTATTCCTGATGAATTTCTGAGATTTAACTATTTCTGAGATTCAACTATCTTTCCCCATCAATTTAACTCATTCCCAACAACTGCCGAAACCTACAAATAAGGCCAACCAAAAAATACCAAAATTACAAACTGATCATATAATAACTCAGAATGAGGACGTTAGTCTTTCTGAATGATTGAATTGGGAGTTCAAGTTCAGATGTCCTTTGCTTGCTCCCTCAAAAATGATGCACTATATGCATATATTTCACTTGCTCACATCCAGTTTACCAGTTGTGTGTTGTTCTGTAAGCATAACCCATGTTGTTCATTATCACTCCCCCAATCACTTGTGTGAAACAGTGCAAGTAATTTTATTTCTATCAGCTTATTGATTAAAATGTTATGCAAAACAGAGTGAAGAAATTATTCCAACAAGATCCCAATAGAAAATGTTCCACACTTACAGGAATATTGACATCCTTTTATTTGCCAATTTCTAATCCAGTTAGAATGCCAGATTGATCTTGTATCATTATTTTTAAATAAAAATGTTAAACAGTACTATGTCAAACCTTATAGAATTCTGTATATCTTAGAGTAACAACATTAGCTTTCACCAGCCAAAGTTTTAATCTAATAAAGATAGATGTACAGTTAAACGAATATTGATTGGCATATGTTACACCTCTCTCCTTTGCTTCTGTATTGATGAAGACCTGCATCAGTATTCCCATTACTTCACCTAGGAACGATGTCAAGGACAGCCTATTGCCCAGAGAGGTGGCAGATGTCCCCCATCCCTGGAAATATCCAAGGTCAATTTGGATACGGCTCTGAACAACCTGATCTAGTCGAAGATGTCCCTGCTCACTGCAGAGGTGTTGGACTAGATGACCTGTAAAAGTCCCTTCCAACCCAAACCATTCTATGATTCTATAATCACATCAATAATTTTTATTAACATTAAATACTTGCTTACAGAGAAGAGTAATATACCAAACTTCAGCTAAATTAAAAAGAGGGGAAAACAGTCTAAATAAGAGCTTGTTGGACTAAAGACTTCTGAATGTTGGCTTCTAATTCTGAACTAGTTGTCCAGTTTCTTCAGGAACTTATGACATGCCTCACACAAGGTAAACAGGACAAGATTTTGATCATTGTTACCAAAGTAACAATTGCTGCATTTGCCAAAACAGTGCAGGGAGTTGTCTGAAGAGAGAGGAAAGAAAGAAGAAAGAAGAATAAGGGGAAAGAGGGAGAGCAATAACTTGTAATTTCCCTCTTCCCATGGAAGCATAATCATCCCTATTGTCAGGCTTCAAGAGTATCCATTGCAGGCTGACTGGTCTCCCTGCCCTTGAACTTGCAGATCACTCTCATAGTATTAACATTAGAAGTTTGCTGAAGTGAAACACTTGTAAATGACCAAAACTCATAACGAGCAGTTACTCATTTTAAATTTACTTCGTCAACCTTAATGCTCAGTCTTGAATCTTATTTCCCTGCCTTACGAATATGGTTTCTAAATCAAGATTAATGTAGGAAGCAACCCAAGGCAAGTACTGTATCTATGCCGTGTTTTAATCCTCCACATTCTGACATGTACAATTCCCAGTTATGCCTTGATTGCAATCAGGACATGACAGAGAGGACCCTGATGCAGGGTCTTGAACAACTCTGTAAAATAATAAAGTAACACCTTGAAGAAACACGACTGCCTTAAAATTAACTAATTATGCAAAACACATTATCTAGAAACTCTTCTATACAGGAAAAATAATTAGGTCTCCTCGTGTTAAACAAAAGATAAAGAAAATACTTACAAGGATACAATTATACGGAATGTGAACAGATTGCCCTCCTTCATGCAGAGTCTTATCATGGAAAAGTGGATATACTAGATGCAAAGCTGTATTTGGCTAGACTTACACTGGCTGAATGAGTCCAAGCTATCTCTTTGTTTTATTTAATTTAAAAAGCAGGTCAAAGTGCTGCTTTCAGCCACCTATTAATATTGAAAGGATCTTCTGGTTATCACAGTTATGCTCCAAAATGTCTTCAAAGCATTACAAATATACTAAATTGTATGTCTTGCATAACAAAAAGAATGATAATTAAACATTTTTTTAAGACAGAAGAGAGCAAAAAGATTGTTAGCAACACTAGACTAAAAAGAACCAACATCACTGCCTGATGTTTTGCACCAAATGTATCTGAAGGCACCACTTCAGAGTAATAGCAAAGAAATTTTTCAGTTAAAAAAATAAGATTCTGTCTTGTTCTTCTCCTATGCCTCCCTTGGCTCTTGGCTGCCGTTTATTTAGTTTGCATGCATGTGTTTCCCCCATACAGCAAGTCCTATAAAATTATTAACCAAACAGTAAAAATAATCTGGAAACACTATTTAAAATTACGTTTTAACAAAAGTTAAAAATTGTATAAGCATGTAATTTATGCTTATACAATGAAAAAAACTGATTGTTTTTTAATTTGAGGGATCAGAGATTAAACCAGAGAACAACAGAGGCTGAATTTTAGCAAAATTATGCCTCCCATATTATACCATCTATCCTGTAATATCTGGAGTTCCTGCTGCTCAATTTCACTATGCCATTTGTTCCTATTTTATTCACAGCAATATCAAAATGGGTATAAAAATCTAGGAAACTTCCATAGTAGAGTTTGATAAACAGTTACAAATGGTGTAAAGACTGGGAGAAGATACTCTGCACTACAAGTTGGTATTAGTATCTGGTTTTGAAAACTGGTATACAATGTGAAAAGCGAAGAGAACTGAGTGGGTAAAGTTAAGCAGGTACCTAAGTTCTTATGGGATCACAAAGTTATTACTATATTAATGTGGTTTGTTTATTTCTAAGGACTAGAGGGTTACTACAAGCTCAGTTTTGGTTTTCTCCAGTTCAGACGTGCTATAATGTGATGTCTGAGATGTTCCTCCTAACCACATCATAAACATGAGATTTTTTTCCTTTGAGAGAGAGAGAGAGTTAAGTATTATTTCAGCTAATCATTATCAGCTAGTCAAAACGGAAATTCCTAGGCTATTTACCATTAACAGTATAGGCTTTGTGGAGAGAAAAACTGACAATCTTTCAATATGCTTGTAATAATACTGTAAGATTCTGTTTGATAACAAGAATAGTCTTTTTTTTTTCAATTTATAACTAACCAACAGCAATTATTTAATATTTTTAAGTAAAGGCTTCTATCAAGAAAATGCCATTGTTTTCAGGATGATAAAGGCTATCTGTTCACAAATTAATGCTTTGCTTCAGAATTAAACATCAAGAATTGTCCTCCAAACAAGGACAGACTTCATGGGAGGCAGAGGGGAGTACAGTACAGCCTGTGTGCTCTACAATTTCCCCACGTCTAGCACAGATGCATCCAGTCCTGTACAGCTCCAATATCTAGGTCTGAAAAAAAATAAAAGATTGACCTAAGTGACTTTGAATTTGTTTGCTTTACACAGTTGCAACAAAATCTTGCCTGTTTGTACTGTAAAGAAAATGATGCATTTTTACACACTGTTTCACCTGCTCATAAAAAAGCCAAGTAATAAAAAACTAGCCATATCAAAATAAGTACAAATCTAAATTCAGTATTTTACTGGCAAATAAAGAAACAAAGGCTAATCCAGATATGCTTTCATGCATCTCTGGTTTGCCTGGACACAATCTAAGATGCCCAAGCAATCCTAGATTTCCTATATGAAACTCAAGTGTGACTACCCAGTTTAAAGGAAAACATTCCTTCTCTTTGGAAAAAAAAAACTCACTTGGACGAAAATAAAACTTTATGGCTTTAATTTGACACTGTAAATCTTTCAACCTTTTAACCATTTACATAAAAAAAAGTTTGTAAATGCAATCTCTGAACTAGACTCAATTATCTCAAAGGTCTTTTCCAACGAAGCAATTCTATGATTCTATGATATAACTAAATTCTTTTCAGACAACAGAATGAATATCAAGCTTGTTGGAAAGCACAGAGGTAAAAATAACCTAATGTAATAACTATAGATTTCTGAGAACTTAGAAGGGACCAATAAATATATATTCACAATTTCATCAGATTTAAATGTCTTGCTTTAATGTTTATATGTTGCTGCTTATAGCGACAATTTTCAATATATTATCACAGCATCTATGAAACACAGAAAAATTATTTCCTTCATATATTTGAACTGACAAAACACTAAAACATTAAATACATTATCTGAAGCAAGTTATTACTTAAGCATTAAGCTAATGAGACAGTCAAAATACTGGAAAATTATAATCTCATCACAAATCAAATCACAATGTATCTCAGCTAATTAGCAGCAGAAAAGCAGTAATAAATTACTTATATTTCTTGTTGTCCACTGAATCGGCTTTCAACATATTCTAAAAAGTTCCAATTCTCAAACCACTGCTTCACACTACTAAAGAATTGAAGAATTGTCACACCACCAGGCTTCTATTATTCTGAAGTGTTCCTGAACACTTGGAAAGCTATATTAAAAAAAAAAAAGCTTTTTCTATGGGGGGAGTAATGGATGTTTTCAGAACATATGGTAATACGAGCATTTATCTAACATACCTAAAATATCTGCTGGTACCTAATAACTAAAGGCATAAAGACACTACAGATATCACTTCCCAAGCACTTTGAGCCCAAATGCAAGCACAGGTCCCCAAGGCAGCATGAACATTGACTCACAGTTCAGATGTAGGATAAGGCTGGTAGCTCTGCTGTTCCTAGAGGAGGTACCACGTTTCTCACACCTCCCCAAACTGGGAGCTCTCAAATCAAATTATGACTAAACTTCTGCTCAGTCCAATGCCTGGGGATAATCCAGGGGGTTCATTTTCACCAACTGCCCTTTGTAGTTGTTTCATTGCACATCTGCAGCTTGGTGTGATGACCTGAGTAGCCCCTTGTTATTCTGTAATTTATTTTTCAGGCTTCCAGGTTCATTTACTGCTTTTTACATGATGCTACAGAAAATGAGGCAGTAGTCTCTCAAGAGTTAAAAAAACAGAGCAGAAGGACTATTGCCTTCTGTGATATTCACCCACTGAATTGCTGCGCTGCTAGGGATGAAAGCACTAAGCAACTCCTTTGGTGAAATTGAGGAAGGTGAATGAGTGACAGCCAATGCTGATCCTGATGCTGGGGAAAAAAAAGTATCAATTTTTTTCAGACTGTACAGGGTAAATAAGTAGATCAGTGACACATACTTCTTGTACAGACAAACTACCATTTAGTTGAGGATGAGAGTGCTCAAAGGAGGAACACTAGTGTTAAAAAGCCTATTGAAAGTGGTTGTGATAAAGAAAAAGCTAGAGGGGAATTTTTTCACTCTGTAACACATTTCACCTCTTTTGCTGTTCAGCTTCACATCACTTTTTCACAGGAGTGCCTGCCACATGAGATGAACCCACAAGGGGAAAGTCCCTAGACCAAGAAGATCCCTTGCATCAGGACAGAGGGAGACTGGTGAAAGAGGAACAAAGATGATGGCTTACTTTTCAGCAAAGTGAATGGAGACACTTAACAAGGTTGAGTCAGAGCACTCACACACTTTCCAATGCACACATGCTTCCTCCTCCCTGCTTCCTAGGAGGATTCACCCCCGACCTTTCCCAGTAACAACACAGAACTCAAAATCAAACCCAGAAAACTGCTCAGTTATCAATTCAGAGCAGCAACTGGCTCCTGAAATTAATTAAAATATCCAGACTTGCCACCCTTCAGCTGTTAGTTCTGAGTCTCTCTACCCTATATCACAATCTTTCCTCAGTTAGCTTTCTTCTTTCTTTTTCCAATTTGCTTTTCAGTCACTTCTACTCCAAGCATCTCTAAGTGTCCAAAGTGAGTTTATTTTCCTTTTCTTCTTGCCATAGAGCTGATACACCTCAGCAGACTTTATTTGCATCTGTAAACGACAGAGCAGTGGATGGGGAATGAATGGCGGTGTGGGAACTCTGAAGAGGTGAGCGGTGATGAAAGCATAGAAGCAAGTGGAACAGCCAGTTTGATAGCATAGAAGAAAATGCTTATTTTAGGCTTTTAAGTTATGCTGGAAATGGTACAGTTGCCCCCTGCAAAGAGGTCCCCTGGGGAACGGTTCATTGTACTAGCAGTGGGAAACATGAAGGCAGGGGAAGTATGAGCTCAGATGCAGAGACAATTGAGCACAAGGTTCCTTCCAGAGTGACTCATGCAGCCTCTGGGACAGAGGAAAATGATCACTCCATAAATCAGCATCTTTTGCTAACTATCCAAGTAGTGGCACTTGGCAGTGGGGAAAGCAGCTGTTTAGTCCTTCTAACAGCTCATGGGATGGTGCAGGGAAGCGGCACTTAAACAGAGGTTCAGGGGAGATGATATTTGGGGACAAGCCAAGAATGAAATAGTAAAAGAGGATCCTTAAAGGAATTAATTCGCCTTTGCATAAGTAATAGGCAAATAGATCAAAGTAGTATTCCAGTAACACTAAGGTTCTGCTAAAGTAAAGAAAAATTTTAAAACTTAAGAACATTTTTCTTTTATGAGTTCATTTTTACATAATTTATATGCCAGTAATGCAGTTTCCTCATAACAAAGCCCAGTCTAATATTTAATAGAGAAGAGAGAGATTTTGGAAAACCACTGTTTTCCTCGTAGTATTAGATTTAAGATAATGAAATCACATGCAGAAAAAAGCAGTAAGTATTACTCAACTTTATTATTTTCATGTTTAGCATGGTAATGCTTCAGAGTTTGCAGCGAGGAGTCTCTCTTCTGATGACCACTGTGGTCATTTCCTGCCTTGAAAAGTCAGACAGCCTCTACTCTTATGGGAGACAAATAACACACCAGAACACTGAATTAAGCAATGCACTAAATATTACATTAGTTTCACTATTAACTAATCAGAGCCAATGGTTTGAGAATAATTTTTTTCACTAGAAGTGGCTGCTTTCACAGCTTGTCTTACAGACTAGCAATTACAGATGTCTTTTCTGAGCAGTTTCTCTCATCCTCTTCTGGTCTCAGCAGGGTTGGGGGGCAAAAAGAGTTTTATTCTATGCTGTTTAGTTTTACTTGTTATCTTCCCAAAAATATCAAGGATAGAAACTAAAGTAGCATGAAGGTTTTCAATCATATGACCCAAACAAACCTGATGTTGATAGCTGAGCCTGCAAAGCTCACACGAGATGATAAGAATCATACTGTGTACTCTCTAGTTGACCTATCACCCCGGCTGCATGTAGATGCCTGCAACGCAGCTACACATGCAACAGCTCCCAAGGAGGACCAGGACTACTAATACCTTAAGTTCATTGCTTCTACATCTGTCAGGGGGATGCAGATGTCAGCTGGAACTGTTCGATACCCTATGATCTCGTTTAATACATGGGAGCTGAAGCAAAGGACAAGTGAGTTTCATACTACATCAAAAGTTTTGAAAATGAGAAATCCTCTTCCCCTTGGATTCTTAAAAGGGAGTAATCTGGGTGCAATCATGCGGCACCAGCAGAACGGCTAAGAGATCAGGCCCAGCCAGCATGGGTTTAGGAGGGGTAGGTCCTGTCTGACCAACCTGATCTCCTTTTATGACCATGTGACTCGCCTGGTGGATGAGAGGAAGACTGTGGATGTGGTATACCTGGACTTCAGCAAGACCTTTGACACTGTCTCCCACAGTAGACTCCTAGAGAAGCTGGCAATCCGTGGCTTAGATGGGAGCACTCTGTGCTGGGTTAGGAATTGGCTGGATGGCCGAGCCCAGAGAGTGGTGGTCAATGGTGTTTCATCCAGTTGGCGGCCGGTCACCAGTGGTGTCCCCCAGGGATCGGTATTGGGTCCCGTCCTGTTTAATATCTTTATTGATGATCTGGATGAGGGGATTGAGTCCATCATCAGCAAGTTTGCAGATGATACCAAGCTGGGAGGAAGAGTTGATCTGTTAGAGGGTAGGATGGCCCTACAGAGGGACCTGGACAGATTGGAGAGATGGGCTGATTCTAATGGGATGATGTTTAGTAAGTCCAAATGTTGGGTACTTCATTTTGGACACAACAATCCCATGCAGAGCTATAGACTGGGGACAGAGTGGATGGAGAGTAGTCAGGCAGAAAGGGACCTGGGAGTGCTGGTTGACAGGAAGCTCGACATGAGCCAGCAGTGTGCCCAGGTGGCCAAGAAAGCCAATGGCATTCTGGCCTACATCAGGAATAGCGTGGCGAGCAGGACCAGAGAAGTTATCATCCCCCTGTACTCGGCACTGGTCAGGCCTCATCTTGAATATTGTGTCCAGTTCTGGGCCCCCCAGTTTGGGAAAGATGTCAGGATGCTGAAGTGTGTCCAGAGGAGGGCAACGAAGATGGTGAAGGGGCTGGAGCACAAGCCCTACGAGGAGCGACTGAGGGAGTTGGGGCTGTTTAGTCTGAAGAAGAGGAGGCTGAGGGGAGACCTCATTGCTCTCTACAACTACCTAAAAGGAGGTTGTAGTCGGGCAGGGGTTGGTCTCTTCTCTCAGGTGACCAGTGACAGAACTAGAGGGCATGGACTCAAGCTTCGTCAGGGAAAGTTTAGACTTGATGTTAGGAAAAAGTTCTTCACTGAGAGGGTGACTGGACATTGGAATGCGCTGCCCAGGGAGGTGGTGGAGTCGCCGACCCTGGAGGTGTTTAAGGGGAGACTGGATGAGGCACTGAGTGCCATGGTTTAGATGATGGTGTTGGTGTTGGGTTATAGGTTGGACTTGATGATCTCAGAGGTCCTTTCCAACCTTATAATACTGTGAAACTCTGATACTGTAATAAAAATAATTTATGAAAACAAACCCAGAAAAGACTCAGAGGTTTGTTTGCAAGAAATGGTCATTCCACAAGAAGTACATTCAGCCATTCCAGAGGTGACTAAACATTCTGAAAGCCATTTAACTGGTTTTGTGTTGGAAAAAGTTGAAGGATAGCAGGTAAAAGAAGAGACACAAGTGCTCCCTCTTCCAGGAAATGCAATTTCCTTTAAAGAACTGGGATATCTACCAAAACAAGGGACTACTGTCTTAGAAACAGAAGCCTGTCGCTAATTAACCCCAGATAGTTGGGTTGAAATAACCATATTTACAGATAAATAAACAACTGCCTACCAATATCTCATCTCTGAGGAGAAATACTCCTAACATGAATATTGAACTGTCTAACGTTTTTTCAGAGAACCTTCATAAGACAACCTTGTTTGAGAAAGAGAACTCATAACATCATTGAGAAATCTTTCTTGGGCTGGGAAAAACATTTCTTCAGCTTTGACAAAGTGGGAAAACTCTAGGTGTTAGAGTAAGCACAAGAACAAAATGAAAAAACCCACCATAAACCCCAAACCAACCAATTTCAACTTTTAGTCTTTCACACATTCTCAGTGCTTGAATTTCTCCTACCAAGAGTAGTCAGCCTTTAGAGGATGAGCAGCAGTGTCTGAAACCATGGAAACTGTAGTTTGCCTGTTTTTCTTAAGAGCTGGGCAACAAGCCCTGTCTGAAATCTAGTTTCCACAAGGTTTTGCAATTAGAGAAGTGAAGTATGAAAGCAGTAAGTTAGGGAACAAAAATAAACAACATTTTATACTTCATCCTAAAACTTTCTGAGTTGTTATGAAAGCCTTTTCAGAACCGCCCTTTGAGACTAAAATTACTGAGCCATTATCTGATTTTCCAACCAAGGTACTTTGCAAGACAGAATTTATAAACCTTTTTTTTTGTATTTGAAGTTTTATTTGAAATAAAACTTTTATTTAGACATTATAAAGCAATAATCCAGTTCTGCAGGTTGTCCAGAGAATGATACACGCAGATTAACGGAAAACAGGAGCTACGGACAAAGCCTTTCAAGACAAAATCCTTCATGGATGTTGACTAGAACTTCTCCCTGCCATCCATTCAGAAACTAGTTAGATGTTCAGAATGGGGTGCCACAGAAATGACATCAACTACCAAACGACTACTACAGCAACCTATGTTTTCAGTTCTCAAAATTGCAAATAAATCCTGCATTAGCTTTTGCCCCATCCTTCAACTTCCAACTTCGATTTTTACAGAGGAGAGGACAAAGAGGATAGAAGGAATCAGTCATGAGCTTCAGGGTACTACAGTTGCACACTTTTTCTGCCTCTCCTTGTACCCTCTAACATGCAGCAGCTGATAGAGGGTAAGTAAGATTCAGCTACAGAAACCAGAGATGGGATTCCAGTTTCTGCTGCATCCATAGACCTGAAATTCCTTCTTCAGAGGCATTTGCTGCAATACGTATACAAGACTCACCAGTGTAAGACAACACTGTCAGACAACAACTTAATTTCTTTATTTCTTCATACTTTGCAGCTTTTTAATGTAAGGACTGTTCTTTTGTTTCTGATTGTATGTAAGACTCACTAGTCCATCGTAGGATAGCAGAAAAACAGATCAGGGGGCCATTTCCTAATACCCCCATGAATACGTTAATACTTTGAAACTCATGCTTTTGTGTATACTACTGCAGTTTCTTTCTCTCTCAAGCACAGGAGACATACAGATGTGTAATTTGCTGACCGACATGGGTCCATAAAAAGGAAAGTGGTAAACTGGATACCCCGAACTACAAGGCATCATAGTAGTATTGTGGCCTTTCTCTTACTAACATTACCATTCTGTTCTTCCCCCACGGACATGTCACACAAGAAAGCATCTCTTCCCACTGGCTCCAAGACCAAGTATTGTGCCTTGCAAGTCCAATACTGTGGAAAGTCTCCCATGGACGACTGTTAGTAATTCCTAAATAAATTTATAGCAAAAGAAGGAAAATATATTTGAGATTTACGAGCATGAAGTTACTGCTTCACTAAAGACAAAAGCCAAAAGAACAAAGCTGGCATTTGCTGAAGTACAAATGAATAAAGAAGGCTTTTTAAGAAGCTCTGCAGGAGTCAGATTATAAGCATTACAAATTTGAAGATTTACTTTGAATCATGGTAAAGTGCAACAAAAAGCACATCTACTGAAGAGAAAAAAGTACACAAGCCAAACAAACATAATCACCACATTTATTCCTAAGACCATTTATTTTTATAACACATGCATGGCAGTTGTGCTTATCTGTGAAAATGCTTACACATAAATATTTATGCAAAAGGGATTACTACATCAGCACTGGATAAAGGAATTCTTGGATTCCCTTACTTGTTTATTAGAGAGGTGCATCTCATCTCTGCTAGAACAGGGAAACACCCATTAAATCTCAGCACAGACACTCTTGTCAGGTAGAAACAGACTGGAAAAATTCTCAGCCAAAGACTAGGAAAACAAGTTTGAAGCCACGTATGAGAAACTGAGTTTCAGACCATAGCAAGTAAAAGCAACAAAGAAAATATCACTCCCCCTCCTCCAGCATTTTTACTGCTGCCCCTTCACTGAGAATTTTTAGAAAATGCAGCAATGATACAGGGTATTTCTTCAAATATATACACCTTAAGTTTCAACTTAATAGACCTTTTGATCCGCTGGAATAAATAGGCTGCAATTCAGTAAAAAGCTGAGTAAGATTCTCGGTTCACTTACACTCCTTAGCTGACCAGACCTTAACTGTAAAACATAGGGAGTTTCCACTTTTACTCCCCACAAACTTAATAGACAAGGTGAAGAACACGTTTTTCTCTTTTCTTTTAATTTTCTTTTAAGTAGAGCAACATCGTCAGAAGGAAAAACTGTTCACAGGCTCAAAATATCAGCAAAAATTCAGGAACAACGACGGAGACTTGCATTCAAATGCTGACCTACTTCCTATTATAGCTTTCCTCATAGCTAAAGAACACACAGTGCTGCTTTAGTAAAACTGAAATGCTGTGGCATATGCTTCTGTAGACAAATAAAATGCTGACAGGCAATGCAGTAAACTGAGCCATGCCACTTTTTCCTCCTGTGAAAGCCCTTTAAACATTGGTATCACATTATTCACTTGGATAATGACTAAATACTTTATAAATGGGACAGAAAGCCAATTATTCTACACGTTTACCATCACAAGCAAGAGTGTAAGATCAATGAGCCCATAACCTATTTTATAAATACTTTAACAAAAAACAAACAAGAGAATTAACTTCATAGCATCTTAACACTTTCCAGAGCTGCTAATGTATGTACTGTAACTCACAAATACTATTTATAGAGGCGAGTTTCTGCACAGTGTTCTTAGAAAATCGTTTTTATTAACCCTCAGATACCACGTTTGTTGAAGCCCTCAGGATGTGTTACAATTAATAATTGGTGTGAAATTTGAATTTCAACAGAGTTTTTTATCACCCAGACATAAAATGCTGGCTGACACTTTGTGATTAAGATGAAACACTAAGTATTATTTGATTAACATCATCAAAAGAGCAATAAAAGCTACCAGTCCTAAATATTCCAGTGTTAAATGCAACACATCTCCCATTCACTGGGACGTGCAGCAGGCATACTTGTTGAGAAACCCGCACAGCATAGCTGTGACTTGCAAATATGCAAATTTAAAAGATCAGGATTCATTTTGAGGCAAGGTAGTATAGGTTTAATATTAAATACCTTTTTCTTCAGCATGTTGGAAAAGAACATTATTTCTAGTATCCAGTGACTCAAATAACATTTGCAAAAATAAAATGTTTGGGTTTTTTTGTAAAGCACAGAGTACCTTAGTCATGTTATGAAAAATAACAAATTCTCTGGAGATCCATTTGTCTGTTTATCCTAAATTTACAGTAAAATATGTTTATCACATTGTTGCCTATATAAAACACATTAAATCTACTTATAGTTGCTAAATTTAGAGTTATCCCTAGATGGGTATATTAATACTGAAAATGAAACTATGCTAGAATACGCTACCCAATACCTTTAAATAGCTTAAATGTATATTCATTAAGTGTTATGCTGTTCCAAATGATAACTCTTCTATTTTAAATAAAGTAATTAATTTAATATGCAAAATGTCTAGGGGTACAATTAGTAAATATATTTAAATAGACCTTACCAATACTTTCTTCCTGCAAATTCATACCAGCCTTTTGAAGTTAGACAGAGCATAGTTAAATGTTTTTAGTAAAGAAACGTGTCAGAGGGAGGTTTCTTCGCTTTCTAAAAGTGTTCTGTGCTAAATATTTTTGCCATATACTTAAAGTTCAATGGGTATGTTAGTAAGCAATTTCCTCTCAATGTATTCTCTAAAAATACAGTACAGTATAGCAAAAATACTAAATAGTAATATTTAGAATATTAGATTAAATATAGTAACAGTTCATAAAAATCTGCAATAGCATTTCTACTGTACTCTGCTAAACCTGCAGTTAGTCTTGCATATTAAAAAATATAAGGTAACTCTGAATTCTAATAAATGTCCTCAACCATTAAGGAAGGACAGATGAACACAGGCTTTTGAAAACAGCTCAAGTAATAGAAAAGAGTAATATGTTTATATGAAAAATGAACTAAAATATTATTAAAATTATTGACTATGAAAGATATTTGAACAGTTATTGAAAGATAATCCAACAATTCTGGACATGTTCCCCCTTTACAAGTATAGTGTCTCTGATATGAACACTCCTGCCTAATGGTCAGGCTGTACACAAATCTCATTTGCAAAGGTTACCTGAAGTTACTGAAGTGGATTATTGAATATTATTCCACATTCATATGGAAGCACAACTAGGAGCTAAGCATGAAAATCTGTCACAAGAGCATACGAAATCCCAGACTACATTAGTGATTCTATGCTCCAATACCAATAATTAAAAGTGAGAATTTGCAGAACCTACTGCTGATCAGCACAGGTAATGAATTATAATTAGAGAAGTGCAGTTAAAAAGCATTGGTGACAATGACTAGGTAATTTGTAGTTACACTTTCAGAGTTTAATTAATAATTTGAACTTCAACCATGCCTGCTTCAAAATTAGCTAGCTGCAAGCATTATACGATAAGGTTTGTGAAAGAGGAGAAAGTAGTTTGCACCTGTAACATGCAGCCCCCACTAAGACCATGCCAACGCATGCTGGAGCAAGTCATGTTTTACACTCCAGAGTTTAGCCCAGAACAAACAGCCCTGGCTCAGCTGGCTACAACATGTACACTGAATCTCAAAATAGGCAGACTCAATTATACCATTAAGGTATTTGTTGCAATACGTGGTATTTTGAAAACCCGCACCCAAGTACATCTGTATAAAACGGGAGATAGTATCTGCTTTAGAAATTCAGTGTTGTTGTATAAATCAAAAGTGAATAGAAGAAGATTATTCAGCCTTTTTTTTTACATTGAGAAGCATTTAAGAAGGTGAAAAAAAAATCTGTTCAGGAAATTAGTTTAGTTTAGTTTTCAAAACGCCCACAGCAAATCTGATGATATAATGGAAGAACAAGTTACAATGGAGTAGATGCAGATTTCATCAGCGAAAGAGATTCACTATGTGCAAATATTGTTGGTGGTTACATACCAGTGTTTAGGAAATCTGCCTTTTTATCTTTATGCATTCCAAATGTTTTATGTGTTTTTTACAACTAGTCGATATATTTGCTGTAACAACTTAACATCATATTGTTGCTTTATAACTAGCAAATAACATCACTGTGTTCTGGGAACAAATACGCACAGACACACGACAGTGTGATTGATCTGCGGACTGGAGAATAACTCAGACTCATTGGTATCTGAAACTACTCTGGTGGCCCTTGTGGATTTGGAAGCTACTCAGGAAAATTTAAAGTTGGAGAAGTCCATCAGCATCATGCTGTAAAAGAGCTATAATTTCTATAACAAAACCAGTCAGAAGCCAATTCAAAGTAGCGTAATTCCAACCCAAAGTGAATAAGGACTCAAGTTTCTCACAATGCAACTTAGGATAGCCAGAAAAACTGAATTTATATGTCTGAATAGAAAATATTTTGTCATGCTATGTGTTTTCCTTTTATTTGAAGCACGACAATATCATTTATTCAATTTTTACAAGTCTGTGATTTGGACTTGACTCCAATCTGAAATTAGAAAAGTAAAAAAGAAGTCTATAGCTATCAGTTCACTTGTAAAGGGTATGTATTCTTGATTCCACAAATACCACAGTCAATGTTATAATGATTACATATCCCAATGGAATAGGTTGACCATTATTGTTGTTTCAAAGGAGATTTAGTAGCAGTAGGAGCCATGCAGGAAACTATAACTGAAGGAATAAAGTAAGATAATTCTTAATTTTTATACTTGAGTTTTACTTTTTATACCCAGTTTGAAATATTTTAGCTATGTTATAATCTTTGACAACCTGTCTCATGACAGCACCTCTCTTTCTGAATTCTGACTAAAGGAGACGAGACAGTGTTTAACAGAATCCAACGCCACATTAACCAAGAACTTTACTTATAAAAGTTCCTCTCTTTTATTGAGAAGCAGTGAGAGCTTTGTAAACTGACTTTAACTGTTAAGTATCAGCACTCAAAACCAAACGCCCACCTATTCAGAAACAACAACCAAAAAAAGCATTAAAAAGAAAAAGAATTTAAGGGCTTATTTTTAAATGGTTATTTTTAAATTGATCAGCCTTGACATCAAAACAGTATTCTGTCATCATAAGAATAGGGAGTTTAATTCTGGGCGATCAAGCTGCTTGTTTTACTTTGAGTTCTGTAATTCTTCCTTTCCAAACTTAACAAGAGCTACCAGAGTGTAACTGCTCAGCAGCAATTGACTTAAACATCTAGAGAAAATAACAATTAAAAAGGTACAAAGGGTTCCCCGCTGTACAAATACATTAAAGTAGGTAAATATGAGTTCTGAATATATGAATTTTAATACATTCACTCTTTGAAAAGAACTCTTTTATTCTGTATACACAAGCACCACAAACTGTTTATGAAAACAATTGTTTTGAAAAGCAAATAAGACACTGGCAAAAAGTGTGTTGCATCCTACCTCTGTGGCTGATCTAATAGCTGATAATGCACTTCTGTACTTTGCGGTCTCGCCCCTTTAGTTCAAGTATTACAGCGGGTGGACTAAGAGGTCAGCTTCAGGGAGACACCGTATTCCAATCACTTATTCCAATGCTTGTAAACTCCAAAGTGGAAATACTGATGGACAACAGCATGTGACGGCATATGTCAACCGTGGGAGGGAAGTTTAATAAAGCAGGACATGCCATAAGGAAATCTGGCTTCAATTTCTGGCTCTGATACAGTTTTCTTTATGTGACAGATCATTTCATCGGACTAAATTGCTTTTCCCACAGTTTAAATAATATTAGTTTATTTTTGAGATATTGTGAGAATTAATTTATTCAAACTTGGGAAAGTATTTCAAATTCATAAAATGGGAGCCTCTACCGGACCTTACCATAAAGTTGACCTGTAGATTGGGGGAATACTTATCACCACCAAGCAGTCAGGCTCAAATATGTTTATTGCAATTTGAAACACCTTCAATGCAACTTCCACCACAACTATTAACTGAAAACATTTATTCCTGCCATACTGGCATTAGCAGTCTTAATTATGTCAGTCTTACATGTAAACACACAAGAACAGTAGCTAAATAAAACTTACTGCACTGGAACTGGATTAAATTTATGGCACCTAGTGGTAATTAGCACAAATACAATGGGTATTTTTAATATCTGGAAATTTTTTCACTCTACCACCTTCTTCGTCCCCACAGATCCATAGCTCCTTTTTTACCTGCTTGGTATAGACTTAGGGCTTAGGTATAAGTGCCCAAACATATGGTACTCCCCCCCAATCTGAGTATAAGATATGAATGGTAAACTGTAAAAGCACATGCAGTATTTTAAAACTCTCCAGAACAAGGCTAAAGAGATTAAGGAAAAATATTTAAAGATATAGACACAAAAACGGGAGACTAACCCTATAGCTTGGGAACCAAGAGTGGGAAGGGAGAGACAAAGAAATGATTATAGAACATGCTCTATCCTGTCACAGTGAGACAAGGCTCAACTCGATCGCCTCACTCAGGATGAGCAGACATGTGTCCAAACACAGATGTTCTCTTACCCTCGATCGGAAAATGTCAGTAACTGAGCTCTCAAGAAAACACAAATTAAAATTATTACCTTTGCAACTCAGAATATACCTAGTTTAACAGCTACTAAAGAATAGGAAACATACAAAGAGACTTACTGTCAAGCAGGCAAAATCACAGAAACTAATAGTGTGAATGGCCAAACCAATTCTCTTTATCCCACAGTTAGGTGCTGCTAAAAGAGATAGTTTAATCCTAGATATATTTCATTCCAAATAATTGGAAGAAAGCTCTTGATAATCGTCTTGCATTCCAGGCAGGAATCAGATGGTTCCAGGTAAAGTGTTTATCATTCACACAGCACGTCCACTGTCTATTTAGAAGAAAGCATGGCTATTTTAACCAACTGAGATCATATTTCTATACCAGCAGTATTACATTAACTTAGATTGGAAGCTAAACCTAATATAAGTTTTCATGATTTAAGAAGGAACCATATGTTGTCCTTGTAAAAAATAGTCTAAATATACTTATAATTACAGTCTTGAAAGAAAACAAGTAATTTTGAAAACAAACAAATCTGTATCCCAACTGAAATTGCATTTTTTTCGCTCTTATCAGCATTTAGAAAAAGTGAGATAATTTAAATCAGTTTACTAGTATTTAATTATCTTGAAAGACCTTACTTTTGTCACTATTAATAGCACATAAGTCAGCAGATCAACTTGTGTTTTGTATTTGTTTTTCTGAATAAATCCACAAATGAAGACTAAGGAAAAGAAATACCCACAGGTCCAGTACACATGAGTTTTTGCCAGTTTGCCATGAAATACAGTGGTTGCTATTCCTTATTCTTCCCAAAACAGTAAATGGAAAGAAGTGTCAAAAGAACAAAGTGCTTACTGAAAGAAAGGCCAGCTCTGGTGCAAAGTCAATGCTGTTAAATTATAGGGTGGCAGTAATGATTGTCACCTGCTGCTATTTTATTCTCTAAAACTGAAAACAACAATTAATTAATTCTAAATTAGAAATGGATGTTCCAGTCACTGAAGGGTTACAAATATACACATCACAGAAAAGGCAAAGAAAAAATGTCAGCATCAGATGAGATTCTACAAGTTGCTGTTGCTTTAGGAAAACAATGGTGTTTCTTCAGAAGGAAACAACGGCCATGAGCAGCAGAGGTGTCACAACAAGTGCACTAGCACATCCTCATGTAACTGCTGATCAGGACTGATGGGAAAAAAAATAATCAAACCCTTCTGGAACTTCAGAAAGGAGGGAGACACAGAATGCTTCGCAGGACAGTTTACCTGAAAAGGTTTGGGCCATTGAGCCCCAACAGAGAATAAGATGATAGATGTATTTATTTATCATTGTACACACTTATAAACCCAACACAGAGCATTCTTATGCTGCTTTTTGAGTTGTTTGGTGAAAACATATTTTGAACTCTATGTTATACTGATGGAGATTTTTGATTAGTATTTTATACAGGCGTACTGTACATGTAAGGTAGGCTGGTCAAAACTCGTGTCTCCTGTGTAGCTTCTGATGGGTCCAAGTCCTTTAGAATTCAGACAAGCAAGGAAGCAGACTTCTGTTAAATGACCTGCGCATCAATACTTCTGAATAACTCTTAACACTCCCCAAACAAAAAGATAATTTCACATCTAACCATCCTCAAAACATTATTTTTCATGTTTCTATGTTTCTTATCCAGCTTAAAGCATTAGAATTCTAAAGAAAAGAAGAAACCTTTGGCTATGTATTTATTACACTTACAAAATGTGATGGGGAAACCATATCCACAGGGTGATGATATACACCCTTCGCCATGCTGTGAAGCAGAGGTGTCAGAGTAGTTCATCATATAACCTTGAATGTATCCTGCATACACTCATTCCATAGGGAAATACGCCTAAGGGATCCATATAACAACGGCAATGGAAGTGGGCCAGGGTCTGATCATGAAAGCTGAGAAAGGAATCAGTTTAAGGAGCACTCTCTCATTCTCTCTCTCTGTCCTCCCGTTCAACTATATTTGCTACGGCTTTTCTCTACCATCAGCTTGAGTTATTGCCAGGAGCGATAAGAAAAAAGAAGGACCTAAAAATCCTACCACAGATGCTCTCTTGCCTTGGATTCTGAACAGAGCTAAAGATTCTCATTTTGATTCAGTGAAGTAGAATTTATATAAAACTTAAAAAACTTAGTTTATTGCTTTTTTGACCATATCAAACGCTTAATCTGCACTTAACGGAGAAATTTCAAAGCACAGTCTTGGTGTTACAAAGAAAATGGAGTAACATAGAGAAAGTACTAGAAGCCTGTTGCATTCTAGAGAATATTTTTAGGACGTGGCATTGCCAGGCAGGAGAGATTAAGCTGCAGATTTTCCTCATTAAACCACCTGCTTTTGGAAATTCTGTCATTTACAGAGCTCTGTCACGTAGCAAATCCCCCAACTGTAAGCTCAAAAGAAATCCTAGATGATTCAGATAATTTTAATTCTTTCTAAAAATTTCCAGATCCTTAGCAACTCAATGGGTTTAAGTTTTCCTTTGTTTAAATGGCAGTGCATGCTGGTGATTTAAGTTTTGTGACACTGAGGAATAATAACATAAATACACTGCCATTTCGTAACTTTCCTTGATTAGTGTATATCCATCTGAAAACTACCACAGAATCATAGAATCACAAAACAGTTTGTGTTAGAAGGGACCTTAAAGATCATCTAGTTCCAACTCCCCTGCGATGAGGAGGGACACTTGCCATGAGATCAGGTTGCTCAAAAGCCTCATCCAATCTGGCCTTGAATGCCACCAGGGAAGAGGCTTCTATGATTTGTCTATTCTTCCTTGTTTCTTAATATAAACTACTTAAACTGTTTTCTCTGAAAGAAATACCAGTACATTAGTAGCCAAACCATTATGCTCAATTCGGATGCAACAAATCCTTATATAGGCAATACAGGGGAAGAAAAAAATCAGGGAAATACTTCAGTTCTAAGCAGTATTTGATTACAACAGATGACAAAGTTTTGAATCAGTACAAAAATAGTAACTATGTCTTGGTTTGTTAGAACAACAAACTCCTAAACAATGATATGTTTCCGAGTGCCTGAGATAGTGATACCATCAGCTGAGAATGTGATGACTCAGAACACTGTCAATTTTGTTTGCCAACATTGTTAAACTCAGTATCCTATGTCACAACTTCTGAGTAGTTTTTCTATGGTAAACTGAAAGAATGTGAACCTTATTATTCAAAATTAGTCGCTATGCCTAAATATTTAGGAAGAAACGTCAAGTATCAAGCACTCTAGAGTATTTCTCATAATTCAAAATCACTCTACAACTGGAGGCAATATAAATTCACTACCTAAAGCAGAATTACTTGCATGAAAGATGTCTTACATCACACACAATGCAGTGGGTCTGGGCTGACCCATCTGAACAAATTCTGCCTTGTCCTGAACGCAGCAACTCAACAGGCTGTGCTGGCCAGAGTGGAGTGAAGCAAGGGAGCCCAGCTGATCTGATGCTTTGCACAGCGCTGCAGCTCCAGCTGGAAACCACTGCTCGCTTACGGCACATGATTACTTACAATGAGTTGCATCTTACTTCATGCACACATGTAGCGTAGCAGAAGGCCAGTACAGAATGTGGGAACCAAAATTCATTGCCCCCTCCTCTTTCCAAGGCAGGCCATAGAAGACATTATTGTGTCTTATGTCATCAGAGAGCTGTGGATAAAAAATTACATAGTTTCCTCCCACAGTACCCAGGGTTCTATTTCAACAGTGTTGGCTCTGCACTGCTGGACTAGCTATTCTTGCTGGGTCTCCAGTGTAACTGCCATTCCTTTTATATTTTGTACAAAAAAGTTAAGACAAAACTTGGTAGAGGGAGTATGTCAAAAGACACTTTGTGATTTCTAAACCTTTCAGTAAGAGGAGCATGTTCAACCCTCAGGCTGCAAAACCGCAAGCACCACTGTAATATATGGTTCACTGACACATGGGATAAGTTTCTCCCTATGCATCACTTTCTATTGTAGCTTAGGAAGGGAAGAGGCTAAAGAAATCCGTTTAAAACAATTGCCTATTTCTTTTAGCTGCTGATTTTCATGACAAATACTAATGAAATACTTCACGATTCTGCTCTTTTTTTTCTGTAAAATATACTCCCAAATACAGGCTCCTTCTTCTCCAGCCTTCTCATTTATTGTATACACATGGACAATTCTACACTTACATCTTTCTGGTACCTCACCATTTTCTTTATTAGACTAATATATGGTGAAAAGGAAGGTTGTTCAGATAAGTATGAATTGTATATCTACCTTTTCACACTTTCCTCCTTTCTTCTATCCCTTGCCCACCAATCTCTCTCCATCTTCTAATCTTTGTTTCTTTTACAAAACAAACGTCACGCATTTTTCATTAGTATAGAATGAAACTTACCTTTTTACCCTCAGAATACTCTCCTCCACAATGATAGACTGACAAATGATGAGCCTTACGAGTAAGGAATCTTATTGCCCCTCTTACAGTATAGATTTGTATTCTGTCTTTCATCACCTCTAGCCTCCACTAGTGTCAAAAATGATTGATTGGCTGTTGAAATATTAATTCTTTCATCTCCTTTTCCATTTTGCTCTTTTGAACTGATGTAAAATGAGATCACAGCCCAATACTGTAGGTGACATGACATAAACTGCCAAATTTTCTGATTTCCTACTTCAGTAATCAACCGTTCAAGCATGTCCTTAGGAAGAATTGAAGCCCCCCCCTTCAGGCAGGGAGGACACATTCTCCAAGTCTTTTTCTAATTAATTCCCTTCTATCTCAGCACATTATCTCCAGATAAAGCCACCACCAAACAAACTCAACTACCTCTCCTCAAAGGCCATTCAGACTTCCACATTGCTTTAGATATGCTGCACTCTCCTGATCAAATCAAAATACACCCTCACCTCTCTAAACATCTGCCAGCACGTATCTAGCCACCAGCCCTGTCTCCTTCCTTCATCTCTCCAAGCACTATCCTCATCCTGCTATTATGCAAGATGATAGTAAAGGTGATGTTATTTTATTTGGGTCTCCTAGCTCTTTGTATTTGAATCATATTTAAATGTTTTCGTTGTCACTGCCCCATGAGTTACATTCTTTTTACCCTTCACCAAGCATATTCTCGTTTGGGATTAGACCATGTCACATTTCTTTATCACACCTTTTATTACTATGGCATTTTATTTCTCATTTCTTTAGCAAATTCAGTTTACCACATTCACAACTGCTCAGAGTGCACCTACAAGCATCAGCTTTCTAAGCATTTCGAATCACCACATAATCACCTTTCTAAGTTCCTCCTGTTAACACTTGCTTCTCTATCATATTAAATACAAACTATTTGTCCTCACTTCATGCCCTACTTCCAGTTGACCATTTCTTATTTTTATCAGCTTTAATCTCCAACTGGCCAAAATTACTTCCCTCCATCATTCACTTACACTTACCTAGTACTGTGGTAAACTTAATAATGTTAATTCTATGACATCCATTGCCATGCTGATGTAGTAGAACAGATCTCAATCTAATAAAAAAAAAGAAGCTAAATTGACTGTTCTTTGCTCATTTCCCAGCATATATATGTCCTACATTTCTTTTTTAAATTTGGCATTACAACCACTGCTGGCAATTACCACTGATATTTAAATCTTCCCATTTTCATCATAGGCAGGTATGCTCTATTTTGGTTAGGCAATAGCCTGTGCTTACCTAAGGATGGGTTCATTAAATCTTATTTCTTTCTGCCTGCAGAAATATCTCAAAATCTTTTTTTTTAATCTTGATTTTCTTTCTCCTTTATAATCTCCACTCAAACTTACATCTTTGCATAAGGAAATGGTTTTGATGATCCTTTCACTTGTTAACTCCAGCTTGGACTACTGCAATTCACACAAGCAAAGGCAGCAGGAGGCCTGAATGGATGAACAAGTAGCTCCTGCCAAAACTCAAGCACAAAAAGGAAGTGTACAAGAGGTGGAAGCAAGGTCAATGCGACCCAGGAGAAATACAGGGACATTTTAATCTTGCAGAGGTCCAGTTAGAAAAGCCAGAGCAATGCAGAGTTCAATCTGGTGAAAGTATACGAAAGATGGAAAGGGCTTCTACATGAGTAGCAAAAGGAAGACAAGGGAAACCATGGTCCTCCTGTTGAATGGACATGAGCTGTGGTCACAAAGGATATGAAAAAGTCTGAGTTACTCAATATCTTTTTTGCCTCAGTAAAGAAGATAAGATCTGCCTTCAGGAATCTGAAGCTCCTGCAATGAGGGGGAAAGTGTGGAGCAATGAAGACTTTCTTCAGTGGAGAACCATTGGATTAAGTAACACTTAAACTGGACACTCACAAATCCATGGGTTGACAGTTGATGTCACAAGGTCACTCTTAAAAGTGTATTTAAAAAGTCATAGCAACCAGGAAAGGTTCCTGACTACTGGAAGAAAGCGAATTGTACTCCTATCTTCAAGAAGGGTAGGAAGGAGGATCTAGGGAAGTACAAGCAGGTCAGCCTCACCTTGATTCCACCTGATTATGTGAAAACTCTTTTTTTAGTGTGAGGGTTTTCAAACGCTGCAACCAGTTACACAGAGAGACATTGCAGAATCTCTGTCTACGAAGATATTAATCTAACTGGACACAGTTTTGGGCAACCTGCTCTAGCGGATTCTGCTTTGAGAAGCTGGACTAGATGATATCCAGATGTGCCTTCTAAACCCAGGCAGTCTGTGATTCTGTGAAATAGTCACTTTATTTAAGAGTGAATACCGAGTCCCAATTATGAGCACTTTTCCAGATCATCTTCCATTAGATGCTACTGGCATTCATTTGCCAAGCCACAGGCCAGTTGACCTGACTTTCAAAGCCTTCAGCGGATCTCACGCTAGCTACAAAGGTATCTACTTCTACCAGAATAAAACGTGTATTTTTCGGCAAACACAGCTAAGAAAAAATGTCACAAAACATGGGACAGCAAGTGAAGACAGTCACAGTGAAGGGAGTCTGGAACAAATTTGCAAATCGAACTAGATTAAAAATGCCTCGTTAGCTTTAAAACATAACAGAAAATTACTCCTCAGGCTACAGCTTTCCTAACATTATAAAGAAATTATACAAAAGAGAACGCTATTTAACTTTTACTTACAAAAATATATCAAAAACACATTCATAATTGGGAAAAGCACCATTCCATGAGAAAACGTGCTGGTATTCCAAAACTACTTAAGTTGCAGTATGAAAGCAGCCTACAAGGTACTTTAAGGGATTTGATGCTGCCTGCTGGCAAACAGCTATCGTGGTGGAACAGAAGCTGGTATGGGTTCCAGAGCCAGAAGCTCTCAAATTACCACTGTAAGATTTTATCTTCTTCATCAGGGCACATTTTGTCTGACTCATTAATCTGTGTTTGTTTTCAATTAAAGCATTAAAAAATGAGGGCAAAAAATTTAATCAAGAAACTTATTTATCCCTCGGTCAAAGAATACTATATAGATTAATCATTTCTATTCACATGATTTTGTTGTTTTTGTCAGGGGCAGGAGAGTTAATAGCATATTTGGGCATAAACAGTAAGCACATGACAGTTGAGATGTTCTAAAAGACAACTCATGTATGACCTTATTTCAGAGTAAGACTTGGACCCATTTAGCTGATTTAACAGCGCTACCACAAACAACACGGATAATTTCCTGCTTTGTCTTAGGTAGGAGAAGCTGGCAGCTATCTACAGAATGAATCAGAGATTTTTCAGCACTAAAATTTAGGGCATAACAAGTGCAGCAAATATGACTGAGCTTTTTTCCCCTTCAACAAAGCCTTAGAATTTACTGTAAATATTTCTTGGCAAGTAGAATAATAATGCTATTGTTAGTTAATAAAATTAATTTTCAAACACAGTTATTTTATTTTGTATACTTACATTTTTCTTTAGAGTTAAATCAGAAGTACAGAAGTAGTCATTGTTGAAATCATATAACATTAATAAGCCAATGAGAACAGATACTGGGGATTTATACTTCAACTGATGACAAAATGCTACAGTCCATAAGAACGATATAGCTGTCTAAAGGAATGTGATATTTCTTAAAAACAAAACAAACCTCCCAATACCCTGATAGAAAAAAACTATGAATATTTAATGCACTATCCTCCAGGTTTCTTTCTCCTCAAACTGCTAAATTTTAATAAAATGAAAATAATGTTTTCAGTGAAATAAAATTATCTCCTATTACTCTAGTAGACACTTTAAAATAGTCTAAATGAAATTGGCAGCTGTGTACAGAAACTGATTTAATTTTCACAAAAGCTTCTAAGTACTGTTGCAGTGAGAAATCAATATTACCTAGCTGACATAAGAGTGAAATAGTTGTGTGCAAAGCAAAAAAAAAATAAGTGCAATCAAAGTAAATGAACTGCGATCATACCAGCAGGTCTAGCAAAATTAGCTTTAACCTTGGGAATATTTATGAAGCATATGTGTAATTTTTCCTGACAGAATTTCAAGGCATATCAATAAAACACTTTTTGATAGGTACACAAAATAGTTTGATTGGAATTACTCATCTACCAATTGAACTTGTACTAGAAAACAGACTTCACAATCAACAGAATGTTTTTGTCTCAAATTTTAGTTTTACATCTGCTTATTAGGACTGTCTCTGGAGTGAATTAATTATCATTAAGGAACCACACACATTGTAACCAGTCCCATTAATAATATCTTTTAAAATAACTGTTCAGGTATCTTGGCAGGCATGGCAAAATTAGTATTCAATATTTCTCTATTGAACTAATTAGAATGAACATAAAATATGAAATACAGGATTTGTAAAAATATTTTCTTAGGAAATTGCATATAATTATAGTCTTTTTCAGCTATATGTGCCTTTTAATATGGTACTTAATCTCTCTTCTCTTCTATGAAAAATGTGAAGCAATAGCAGGACCTGTAAAGGTCTTCTTGTACCAATGAGCTGAAGAAAACTCATCTGTATTTAATGCAATATTCCCTTTTTATTTGTCATTATGAACACATTTATAGTACAGAAGTTGCACTAGATTACAGATCTTATAAATATTTTCTATGCATTATTCACTACAGTTTCCACATGTCAGTAATTTCAAGCCTCGCCAAATATTGTTGTGCCTGCTAGAATTGATCTGACCTTTTTGTTTTCCTCTTATTCTGATTTACACCATAAATGAAATAATCATATTGGCTAACTACACTTCCTTTACATTAAGTTTTAATTAAAAATATTTCTTTGCTGAAGACTAATGATAGGCATTCAACTCTGCAACAAAGTAGAATGGCCATCACGACAATAAAAAAGTACCACAACCCTGTACATTTTCTTTCATTTTCTAGACTTTTTTCCATCTGACAAGCCATCTGCCAGCAGAGCTTTGTAGAGAAGTACTTACAGCCCTCGTGACTCTTAGATAAGCAAACCATTTTCTCCTATGTAAATGATCCTACTTCAATAAGGACTATACAAGTCTTCAAGAAAGCACTTGCTGAGAGCAAGATCCACTACAGAGAGAGATTCTGGCAGTAGAAAACTTGCCACCACATATAAAAAAGAGCAAATGTGAGATAAAAGAAACAGACAGAAGTTTGGAATTCCCTTGGAAAAGGGGTTCCTACTTTACTAATAAGGCAACATATACCTTGGAATAAGCATCTGTTAATTATAAATGACAGTAAAGACAAAACTGAGTAATTATGGTATCCACAAACAGAATATAGGATTAATGTGAGAGAAGAAAAGACATCTTTCTCTGGTTCAATACTACACTATTTAAATTCATGGTTTCGGAGGTACCTGTTCCAGTACCTGGCTTTGGGTCCATTAAATGCCCATGTAATGGAGGCCCTCTGCATCCCAGGAGATGCAGAGGCAGGTTTGCTGGAAGAAGAACTGAAGTCCTCAAAAGAAAAGTTCAGGCCAAAGCAACTCATTTCACAAGATGGAATGAGAGAGACTGTAGTAATGATTGCTTGCTGGGACTCGGTTCTGATGGCATTTTTTTATATGATACAAAACAGTAACACTACTGTCACCGCAGCAAATCTGTAGCTGTTCCCATCGTATTGCTGAATTATCTTGTTTCCTCCTTCTGAAAACCAAAACTGATATCGAGTATCTCACTTCAGATAGCAACCCCTTCTCTTCATGCAAATTTCTCTTATGTTTGGTGGCCTTTCCTCTGCCAAATTCATACCTTCTCCATAAATGTAAATATTTTTCCTCTTATGGTGAAATATATTACCAGAAGATCAATTTAATTAGGAAATTACACTGTTAAAAACTATTTGGTTGTAAATTCTTCATGTTCTTTACATAGAAAATTCCACCTAAAGTAAATGTAAAGTGGCAAGTGGAAAAATACCTTATGTGAAAAAGAAATGTTGCCTTAAAAAAGAGAGGAGGAGATAAAAACCTACTATATACATAGAAGGTGATCTTGTGCTAGTGAAATCTAATGTAATTGAGAAGCAGAAAGCAAAGGGACAATGACAATTCCAAACTCTCAGATTATGCTCTTCTGATTACTGTTGCCTGCTCTAATTTCAGTAAACCTTTTACTTTGAGAAGGCAGAGGCAGGGAGGAAAAGAAGGCAAAAAAAGCAACACAGCAAAAGAATAATACAACTTTCAAAAATGGCAAAATCACCTACTTTTCATTTTTGCAACAGATTCTGTAAAACTAGCAAAATTCTGTGTTTAGTTAAAACCAGAACAACTAAAAATAGATGCTAGAAACTAGGCATGTTACCACAAAAGTGAAGCCAAACAATGAATTAATTTAAAATTACAAGATATGCTTTATGAATGATAACACTGTGGAACAACTTGGAATGATTTATCACCAAAATAAAGTTGGTCTTCCTAGAACGCATCAATAGTGGTTGCTGGTACTGAAGCAGTGGAATTGGACTTCCTCAATGGTTATTTTCTGTGGTTAAGGGAAAATGCTTGCGGACCTTTATCAGTAGTTGTTGCAGGCTAACAAATACCTCATTGTAGTCTGATATTTCATGACAGCAGATTTTAAACTAATGTTCGTGAGTGTGCTTGATGTTAAATTTTATTACTGCTATCAACCTGACATTAACATTGCCACAAAGCTTTTTGAGATTTTGCGAACCATGCTTTGTGATGCTAATCCAAGACACTATATTAAAAATTCCAAATATTGATGGTGACAAATTATAACAGAAAAGAAGTTCAAATGGTCAAAGTAAGCTTTTGGTACAAGCTGCTTTCTGTGTTTTACTTACCCTCTCTTTTGTCAATTTTTCTACACAAACTTCCTGAGAGATTATTCTTTTGGGAGTTAAAATGAGCTGAGTTCTCAAAAATAATGAAGAGCATTATTTTTGAGATATATCCCTTTTTTCATACAGATGTTCGGAAGCTGCCACTATTGGTAGCCACAGAAGCCCCATTTACACACACAGTTGTGAAGAGCTCTGCACAACACTGGGTCATTCCAGTTAGATGATGCAAACCTGCCTCACCTGCTGTGGCTGTTTGTGGTCAGTTAAGTCAGGAGCTTGCAATCCTCCAGAAAAGCAGCAAAGAGAAGGAAGCCTCCAATGCTAAGTGCTGTACGAGACAGTTTAAACGTGCTCTTGTATTTATATGCACAACAAATGCCTCCTGGTCAATTTTAGCATATGTTGTGTCACTGGAATTTAAGTAGACTACTTTACGAGGACTGTCAGGATTTTGCTCTACTTCATTCATGCTATCAAAGGCAAGGCCTATGTCTAAATCAAGCAAATACTTTGTACAATTTCTTTTTTAACTACATCTCCTATGTTAACAATTTGTTCCACATTAAATGACAGATTACATGCTGCTGTGCAAGACAACACAATAAAGGTTTGCCATATCAGAAACCTCGTAGGATAAGCCCATAAGAGTTTCTGCCTATGAATCAAAAGAACCTCAGAAGTATGGGTTTAATTTAATCCACCAAAGTTAGTATTTTCTAGCAAAATGCAATATAGCAAATGCATTAAAAAAATGGAACTAAGCTCTGAAGCTGTAGTGACTACTGTGGTCACTGTTTTCCCAATCAATCCATAGAATTTCTACTGTTGTTAATGTGAGCAGAGTAATATTGAATATACTCTCATCTCTACTTAGAAGCATAAATAAATCCAGCCTAGGCCAGGATCTTGCCTTTGACAGTAGTCAAAAGGGACATGCACAGAAAAGATCACAGCAGGGTCACTATATAAATTACATTTTCCAGTGCTTCCCGTTCTGCAACTGAGGACCTTCTGCAGCTGCGGCAAACGAGGTTTCTACAGACATTGTGGATGTAAAAAGAATTTCTCTTCTGGGCACTTTTCCAGTCCCTCTTGGATTCCACCTGAAGTTTTAGCATTCACAACAGCTGTCAGAAAGGACTTCCCCATCTTAAATGTGTATTCTCTGAAACCCTCCATAAATCAGGGTCAGCTGCTAATTTCATTTGATGTTCCACATTTCCTCTATCTGAAAATGTGAAGAATTACCACATCCTTATAAAACATGTGATTCTAAATAGTCCTATCATATCAGCTCTTTGTTGGTAGTCCTTATTTCACACTGAGGGATCCTATTCAGTTTTTGTTTACTTGGGGAAAACTGTTTCATGCTTTTCCAGAATACATTAGGAGAATGTAGAAATATGATCTTAATTCACGAACACCACGGCACATAGTCATTTGAGCATCTGCAGAGCTAGAAACACAAAGTTGAAATTAACAAAGCTATATTTTAACACCTAGTATGTTCAAAGTTTTGAAACTCTTAAATCCTCCTAAGAATCAAGGCAAATTTATAGTAGTCCAAAAAACCTTTAAACTGAACTCCAAAATAGGTGAGGGCTATTCACAATAATGTAAGTTATTGGATATGGCAGCACAGAAATCTCTCATCATGATTAAAATTCTGTACTACACAAAAAGCAGTAAGTAAAGGAGTGTTAATTTTCTTGGTGCATGCAAAAGAATTGAAGCTAAATGATCATTTAATTATTTTTTTCAGTTTGTTTATTCCTCCGCCAATAATAAAATTAAATAAAGTAGTGACTGTTGTTATTCCACAAGTTTGCATGACAGCCTGTCTCTTTAAATTAACTTAATTCTGGAGAACAGAGAATAACAAGCTTTTTCAGTTCTGACCACAGTTCTGGTTATGAAACCCACTTCAAATGGCCTCATAAACCCAAGTATTAATATAAACAAATAATTTCACTTCTCTTGGGTCACAATCTCTGATATGGATCAGTTGAAAACGAGCAGCACTTTCAAGAAATTTTTTTTCATGTCAGCTATAACCCAAGACAAATTGAAATCTTGAATACTTCTCAAAATACATAGTAAACCAGATGTATTCCTGCATTTGAAGAATATAAAAAACATGAAGCAAAGTTTTAAATCTGGAGACTGACATAGAAAGAGAATATATAGGGTTAATATTAGTGTAGACAGCAGATAGAAGGTGAATAGTTTTGCAAAAAACTCAGAATATACCCAAACTCTGACTAATTGCATAATGGCTTCACTATTTACCTTATTCAATTATTTATTCACTTTGCACTGAAAGCATGAATGTTGCCTAATTATTAAGAAAGCACAGAAACAAGCAGCACACAGCATCAGTTGATTATATTTTATATACCTAGTTGCATTCTTTACATAAATACAAATTGCTTAATTGGCTAATTCAGTAGTCCTTAATGTGCAATTGTTGCAAAGGTGATCAACAGCAACTTTCTTGGCAATTATATGGCAGAAAAACAGAACAGGCTGCAGATAAAGTATCACTTCAGTTTAGCCCTTCATCTTGTCAGTGTTGGGGAAAACCACAAGGAAGTTAAATATAACCTTCTAAACATATTTTAATAATACAATTTATAATTAAACATGATAAAGCAATAGTCCCTATTCCAAGTCCAAACTGCCTTTCTTGAAACTAGGCCATGAAACGTTCATGTATTTTCTTGCTGTACACTCAGCACAACAGCCTCTCTCTTCTACAAGAGCACTTACATATGCAGAAAAATATGTATATTAGAGGGTACATTAACAAGGGTATCTTATGTATTAAAACAATCAATCGTGAATTAAGGTTTTTTAAGAAAACTAGTAATATATTATGACAGTAGATAATCTGGTGATACATTGGCTTGACTGCAGGCACTCTATCAAGTGGAGCAAGGGAACAAGAACTGAATGTAGCACAGAAAAGATGCATTTCCCTATCAGGGAAAACCTGAGAATGCCAGTTGTCGATAAAGCAGTAGCTGACTGTCTGAACCATACTAGCTTTGTGTTAGAAGTTTTCCAAATTTGGTTGTTTGCTTGTCATTATAGATGAAGGAACAGTGCTATGATGCGGCCAACCACAAGAAGCAAAGTTGAGAAAATGTATGCCTGAACATACATCAATGCCACAATATGACAGCAAAATTTTCAGAGTAAATGAAATAACTGGAACTATGCAGTCTATCCACCTCTTTTTTTTTTCTCCTGTTTTTATTAGTAACTTGCATTTATCTTTTTGATCTTAGAAAAAATCTGTATTCCAGCAAAGCCACATACATTTCTTAATGTGTATTTATTTTTCTCCAAATATAAAGGTTAGCCATTCCACAGTAGGTAAAAGTGCAATGTTAATGAAACAGCTAAATCCTAATGTCATTTTGTGTGCGTGAGTGTCGTCAAGTAAATGCATACATCTAACAACAGATCACAGGTAAATTCCTAGTAAATGCCTGGCTGCATACGTGTTACGTAGGAGCTTAGTTATATTTAGCGGAAAGTTTGAGACAAACTCATCCACAGCTCTCTGCCCACCACCTCTCCTAGATTATCAATGCTACAGGAAAAAGGGCATACGTCTACATACTGACTTCTGCATTTTACAGCACAGCATCATGGTGAAAAAATAATTTCTATCAAAAGGCATCCCTCTACCAAGTAGTAAGTACCATCAGAGAGATCAGAAGCATCTGGGGATGGTAACACCTTAAACTGTTGTGCTGCAGTCTGCCAGAACTCATTTGTCAAGAGTCGGGAGGCAGTGGGAAGCTGCCATCGTCTCTCTAGATACGGGTCAGATGAGATGTATACAATTCCACGGGCCTAAGGGATGCAGCGTCCTTTTCAAGGCTGTTTTCCTCCCTCAACCTTTTGACTTTCAATGTCACTTGTAACTAAAAGCAAAAGTTAAAGATTAAGTCCCAGTAAAAGGGTTTCTCTCAACCAGATTCCTACCCCCACCCCTAAAGTAGAAAACGAAGGCTAATACAATCCATAATAGGTCACTCATCTCTTCCCTCAGAACTATTTTAGTTAATTTTCATGAAGCGGATCTTTTTTTATGGGACCAGCTGAGAGCAGACTGTGACCCGGCAGCAGGACACCTCCTCCCCATCGCCGACTGGGGAAGGTGGGGCAAGCCCTGCAGCCCTGCTGGAGGCCAGGGGCAGGCAGCGGGGCAGGCAGCCCCACTAGCACTGCCTGAGGAGCAGAGCGAACAAACAGGACAGAAAACACCACCACCTTGTAACAGTCCACTTCACCAAACTGTCTGAAACAGCACCTTAAAGTCCCCCAAAGATAGACTTATGAAAATGTAGCGTAAAGGTGTCTTTATTTCAGAGGAACTCAAGTCAAAATCTCCATAAATGGTCTCTTCTCTTGATGGATTGAATGCATTTTTTTTAATTAAACACCTGTTAAGAATTCTCTGACAAAAGCAGGGAATTATAGTAGATTTATTGTCAAAAATCAGAGGACGTCCACCTCAGATTCAGAATGATTGTCTATCATGCTACTGGGCAAGTAGGATAGATTTGCTTTCTTATCATACGCAGAACAGTAAATTAATATTACATCATTTTAAATGCAAATTTTGTAAAACACACTTTAAATTACAAGGAGCATTCACAAGCTCTGCTCTGAAATTATACCCACATAAGCAAAGATAAAAGGAAGAGAAAATAAATTACTTCCACGCTAGCTATCTTTTTTTAAAAACTGTTTAGCCTGTAAAAACATGCCCTTAAATCTTGAATTTACACACTAGAGATTTAGGAAATATTAAATGTTTAAAAGTCTGTTTCAGTAGTGCTACTAGACACTTATACAAAGAGGTTCCCTGTTTTTGCTACCCTAACACCTACATCACAAACAGGAGGAATAGACTGAATGACTGGTAACAGGTCTGGCAAAAATACATCATCTTCTTGTATGTTTATTTGTCAAAGGAAACCTACTGCATAAATAGCATCTTCAGTCATGACTGTGCAGAGGAGGTAACTAAAGAAATACTTGACAACTGTTAAGAAATAGGAAATAAAGCTACTAACTACAATTTTTTAATACAAAGCCAAATAAGTCTGAAACTTGCAACAGATCAATTAATACAAAGGCGAATTAGCAAAGCAGGTTTTGTAGCAAACTATAGCTAAAAGCTAGAGTTTAATATACTAACTATAGCTAATGCATTTATGATCTATGTGCAATAAATATATCAGCAAATGAGCTGCTGAGATTCACATGTATAAGTGTGTACATATATACATATGCATGCAATTATGAACAGAATGGACCATTGTAAGGGAGGTTACCATTCCAGGTTCCCTAGTCCAATTAATGCTTTTAATACCACTCAGGATCGATGGCATTCACCAGTGTACAGTCTCTCTAATGCACCTGTTCAGAGTAGCAGCACACCAATTAGGCAGTACCTTCTTTATTATACATCTCTACAGCCCAAAAACATGTCCGGCAATTGTTCTGATCAACAACAGATGACAAGCACTTGCCCTTTTCTCCCCACTCTTCTTTTTTTACCAGGCAGTTAAAATCAGAGGTCAAAAGCACTACAGATATACTTCCGCCATAGGGACCATGGGGTGGGGGAGCACCTTTGAAGAAAATATGAAGTTTTCTTCCTCTAACAGGGTATGCAGAATTTGCAACCAGCCAAAATAAGCTGAGTCTTGTGTCAGGGGCAATAATCTTGCCTTAAAATACCGAAAAAAAGTAAGTTAACAAGAAGAAAATTCAGTGTCTCTACTCAAAAATGAGTTCAGTGTAGAATTTGTAATGTGTATTTGAAGCCTTAAAGTAAAAGACTTTTAAAAATAAATTAATTGCTTTTGGGATTGAGGAATAGATATTAACACCCATTTACACAGACACAATTCTGCAGAACCACAGCGATATAACACCATAGTGATATATACTTATACTGGAGTTGCCTCTATTGAGAAATTATGCAAACATCCATCACTTTGGTCATTTTTTGTTCATTACTTGAGGAGTGATTTAAATCAGAGTTATAATTCAGTGTATTAGCTGACATTTGCGATTGATATAAAAAAAAACCTTCATGGATTAGTTAAGCAAAAGTCAGTAACCTGGAGCAGCAAACAATGTCATACAGAAACTGAGGGAATACACATTTTATCAGGTGAGCCATCTCTTTTATATTTACAATCCATCCAATTCCAATTTTGCTTGTGAATTACAGGTAAAGTCAGAAAGGCCTGTTTAATCATCTTGAGAAGTGCAATATGTAAAAAAATTGCAACAAATTCAGAAGAGTGTTAACTAACTAACTAGTCACTCCAAAAGAGCTAGATAATTTTACAATGGAATGCAGGAGAGAGCACAGGCAACTACAACAGCAGGGTAGGTCCGCTACTGGTGGCTCTCCTGGTCTGCATTACTCCTCTGCCTGGTCTTGTGAAAGCTGTAAGCTTCAAGAGAAGGGGTAACACATGCTACCACAGCGCTCAGAACGCTCTTGTGCATTCAATCTTCAGTCAGGTAAGAAAGGAGAACTACACCAGCAATACACCAGTGTTATGAAAATTCCCTTCCCTAAATATTATGCCAACTAGTCTTTACAGTATTAAAGTGTATTAATTTTCTTAATATATCTATTAGTTCATATTGTACACTGTCAAGTAATGAAGTAGTGGAATTTTACTGAAGGCTTTGGTATTGTTCAAGCTGAAGTGAAACAAAGTAAAGAACAGCCCAATCCTGGAAATAAGGACTTGTCTTTTTGGAAGCTTAGAGCTATCCATGAAGGATAAAGGATATCCCTGGACAATCAAGATAATGTCACCATCCTAGCCGCTCTAACACATCTTTGAAACCCTTCCAGTGTCATCTGGCACCATAGAGAAATAACTCCAGAAAGACTGACTCCAGGGACATCTGAATCAATAGACAAACAGCAAGAATGCTGCATGAATAGAGCTGCTTTGCAAAGTTTTGCTATTGATTACTAAACACTGCTGTGAGTGCTACTTATTAGTCAAATCCTGTTGTACCTGAAAATTTGCATGTTTAAAATCACATATGGAGTTCCCCATTTGACATGCACATGAATAAATACTTACTCTTTTAATTTTCTAATTTGTGCCCTAGCCTCTCTCCTCTGTTGGCACCGGTCAGTTGCAAATTTTTATAACACCAGTCACTGCTGTACCTGCTCCACAAGGAGGAAAAAGCCACCACGAGGAGTAGATGCTTCCCTTCTTTTGTGCTTGAAGGCTGCTAATGGTTTTCCTTCCAGGTCTTAGGTTATTCCACAATATCATAGTTATTGGCATAAAGGGAAAGTACTCTCCAGGAGAAGGAGTGATATTACAGATTCCCATTGCCTCTCACTGGACAAAGCACTTTGAGGAGAATATTTATGCAGAGTGAAAATAATCAGCATTTAGAAGTTTATTATGAATTCACACTACCTGCATTCATTTTTCAGTTTTTGTTTACGAAAGAAGAATAAAAGGCACAGTAAATACTCGCTTAAAGCTCATGAAAGTTGCTTTATTGGCCACTTAACCACAGCTAACCTGGTTCATTTACTCTAGCCATCTGCTTTATTTACACAAAACCAAAGCCTTTTTTAAACTCTTGGAATACCTCAAGTAATTTTGTAACAAAAAGTCCTTAGAGAGAATTTGCAGAGGCCATTTTTGAAAACCGGGTATTTCTTTTCAGTGTTACTTTCTTGGACATACTAAGCCAGACAGATCCACAATATTAACACATAAAATATTTTGTATGCTTTGCAATCACAGTATCAAATATAAAATCCTAATTAAAGAAATATTTGTGCTTTACTAAGTCAACTGGAAGCACGGTGAACAGCTGAACTACAAGTCAGTGTGAAAATACAAAGAAAGTGTACAATGCTACATATTGATTAATATTTTAAAAATAAATACGATAAGATTTTAACAATATGGTATATTTAAGGAATATGTTTTTTTGTTGGAGATTAAAAAAAACATCAACTATATAGAATAATCGAACATTTTGGGTTGGAAAGTACCTTTAAAGATCATGTAGTCCAACTCCCCTGCAGTAAGCAGGGACATCTTCAACCAGATCAGGTTGCTCAGAGCCTCTTCCAACCTGATCATGAATGTTTCCAGGGATGGGGCATCTACCACTTATCTGAGTAATCTGTTCCAGCGTTTCACCATCCTCACCATAAAAAATTTCTTCCCTATATCTAGTCTGAATCTACCCTCTTTTAGCTCAAAACCCTTACCGCTTGTCATCTCTCAGTAGGATGCAGTAAAAGGTCTGTCCCAGTCTTTCTTGTAAGACCCCTTTAAGAACTGAGAGGCCGCAAGAAGGTCTCCCCAGAGCCTTCTCTTCTCCAGGCTGAACAACCCCGGATCTCTCAACCTGTCTTCATAGGAGAAGTGTTCCAGTTCTCTAATCATCTTCGTGGCCCTCCTCTGTTGGACCAGGTCCACGTCTTTCCTGTGCTGAGGGCTCCAGAGATGGACAAAGTCCTCCAGGTGGCGTCACAGCAGAGCAGAGTAGATGGGCACAATCACCTCCCTTGACCTGCTGGCCACGCTGCTTTTGATGCAGCCCATAGCAACATACATTTTTCCATTTTCATTACATAGTAGTAGCATGTAGTACTACTGAGTATTTCCAAATCACATTCCCGCTCGTCTGAATCAGTTTTACTGAATGAAATCTAAGTGCTATTATAAATAAATAACGATGCCGTTAATATTACCTCAAAAAGTATGACTGAATCCAGTCACCAAAGTATAGGAGCGGGGGCTTTGGCTCTTTGGTTATATCACTTCTCTTGAAAACACTAATTCCGTAACTCCTTTTTGTTCAGGCAGTCGTTTCTCAATCTGTTTGTTTAGAGAATGTACATACATCCAGTTTGACTTCAGGCATAAATGTTGCAACATAAAACATGCAATTGCTGCATCACATTTTGAATCTAAGTGCATAAATGTTACCTTTGACAACATGTAACAGTATTCAGAGTTTGAACAATCATTTGCAAAACTGGCACTGTAATTTTAATATCTACATTTGTCCCCTATACTTTGCACCACTTCTGCGATACGTTTGAGTCAAGATGGTGCTTAAACCCCTTGCTGAGTCTAAGCTTAACAAGAAGTGAGAAAAGTAACATTAAACTCAACAGAATAACTCCAATCATTGATTGCAAGAGCACAGCTTTTTAAAATGGCACGTTCAGCACATTAACTAGGATGTCATTACTGTTTTGTTGTCTCGAAATCCCATTGAACCATTAGCAGTATGACTTGCACAAAGATCAAACTTAACACTTTTTTTGATACAACTGATTTTTGTGTGCTTAACATACATAAGAAAAGAAGTTGATGCAGTAAGGAAGAACTTCTTCAATCTGAAGGAACTGCTGCATCAATAGACAGATTAATTACTTTGTTGCCTTCAATTATAATGCCTGTGTTAATTATTATACACTCAAGACATCCTGGTATGATGAATATTGGGGAAAATCTCATATGAGCTAGTGGGTAAGGCAAGAAAAACACCAGGTTGCTAAGGATACTCTGAGAAAAGCATAAATAGCATGTTTCCCATAGTCGTGATAAAACTTCTTTGCTTGCAGCTGGGACTGTCCGCTCTGGCCTACAGTATTGATTCGTCCTCTCTGGCATGCTTCCTGCAGACACAGGGTCTATCTGAAAATCCTTCAAGAAAAGATGACCTTAGGTGCTGGCTTACAGATGCTTCAGTAGTCTAATCACACTTTGCCAGAGCTTCATCCTTGCAGACATTGCATTTATAACTCAACTCTCTTGAGACACGCACACATGGAAGTTAAGTAAATGGACAATTTAAGCACTATACAGAGCCCTCTAGAAATAATTCTGCCTTTCTAGACAAAGCAACAAAACACCCACCCTGCCATTTCCCTGCAGGTTTTACTATTTCCTAATTTAATAATTTTAAAGGTTCAGCAAACAGGATCCCAGTCTATACACATTGCTTCTTCTCTCCCCCTCTCTTCCCAGCTGGCACTTTTTGAAGTGATTTGTTATGCAATTACAAGCACCCATCTGCAAAGAAAACATTCCTATCTCTTCCTTTCTTTTGTGCATGCTTTTTCAGCCTCCCGTTTCTTCCAAGATCTACTTTTGTAGCTGAGTCCCTTGACTAGCCTAACTGAGCAATCAATACTTGCTTTTGTTACTTCTCCCTAAGGATGAAACTTGAAAAGTTGATTTGTACAAGATAATTGACATCCTTTTGTTCACCGACACTCTGTCTGAAACAGGATCAAGGTTTTAAAAGGGACGATGTAACTCGCCCTTTTAATGAATGTGATAGTGAAACTTGCATGCTGTCCCACAGAGACCTGGGCAATCCTCAGTATTGAGCAGAATAACAATTCTTAGGATTGCCACAGTAGCCTAGAAAGTCAAAGTAGAATATTTCTGTGGAAAGAATTACACAGAGAGAAACTTGCAGTTATTGAAAATGTCTTCCTTATCGTTGAGATGCTTCCTTACGAGATTTGTAAATAAAGCAGTGTCAAAGAAACATGATTTTTTCCCCAAAGGAATCTTGCCAACCTTGAATACTGCCAATGGTTTGAGTAAAAAAGGGTGTGTGTGTCTAACTATGTGATTGATAAGAGACTCTCAACATTTGACGTCTTAAACAACACAGTACTAGTACTTAGAATGTTTAATTGAAAAAAGTATTTGAATTTGGCTAAAATATGTGTTTAGAAGTTGTAACTATGTGAAACAGTATAAGCAACTTAGATCTGCATCTGTAGATGTTACTTTTTGCTTTTGTTAGTGTGCCTTTCTGTGTATGGAAAAATTCAATTAATGTTTTCAGATGATTATTTAAATCTTCGTTTATTTTCTTTAGTATTTAAAATAACCGCATATAAATGCAGAGTACTGCAGTTTTAAAAGTTAAATATTTGCAATATAAAATTACATAATAACTGTTACATATAGTAAGTTACTTAGAATTGTCCATGACTGAATATGCTCATTTAAGAGAAATGGTTGTTGAAAAAAGTTCTTCACAGAGCGAGTAATCAGGCATTGGAATGGCCTGCCCAGAGAGGTGGTGGATTCACCATCCCTGGAGGTTTTAAAATAAGACTGTATGTGGCACTTAGTGCCATGATCTAGTAACCATGAGAATGTTGGATTAAGGGTTGGACTTGATGATCTTGGAGGTCTCTTCCAACCCAGATAATTCTATGATTCTATCATTAAAATACAATCCCAATCTAGCATTCCAGAACTCAGACCTAGAACTTCACAGAGGTGTAGGAAGCCAGCTGAGATTTGAATTAAAAACATATGCGCAAAACCCACAGATGTGATGCATATATTAGACATGCTACTACAGTTTTTAAATTTCTTACTATGGTTTTCATTCTCTTAAAGCACTTTCATTGGTGTAAATTTGGAGCAATCTATAGCAATGTGGTAATCGGCCATCTATGCTTATCTCTCCCTGAATTCTTGTCTAACTCCAGCATTTTACATTAAAATGGTGATTGCTTCTTAGATGGTCACAGTTTTTAATTCTATGAGAACTGTCAAAAGCCCAAGGTTGTTATTAAGAACACACAAAGAGAAGTCCTTAATGTCTACCTATCTCTAATAGCATTTGCAATCATTTTCCCACCCATACAGTTCCCGTTTGCTCTTTATTTTACCATAGTTGCAGTCTTTCAAATATATAACTCTGTATAATGCCGAGATCAGATCAGCTTTATCCTTTCTTAGAGCCTGCTATACAAGTAAGCTTCCTATCCACTGAATGGAGGAATAGATTATTTAGTTAAGGTAAAACGCCACCAAATTTTTGATATATTTTCCTAAGAGAGGAACAATTTAGCATTTTTTTATGATAATACAATGTAATTCCAATGTCCTTCTTGCAAGGTTAATAGATATAGTGTCCCTTGATTGACATTGCTAGACATTTTCTCTCTGCTTTCTTAAATAAAGCTTGAAGAATACAGATTCTTTAGATTTCATGACAGAACTCTTCTAATCTGTGGTGACATCCTTCCCAAGGATCAGTAAACATGTGAACAGATGCATAATTGATTTTGCTGTCCCGTACATGGATGGATTTTCAATAGTATTCTACAAAACAATTAACAGCTTCTTTATTGCAAATAAAAATTAGCATTTTCGCTTCAAGACCACCACACTACTAAAATAATCCCCTCCCCTTCCAAAGAGCAGAAAATTTTCTACTTTTGTTCAGTGTCCAAACTTGAGGAACGATGTTTAATACAGTAAAAACTGCTCCATTGTTTCACAACTTTAGTGCGGATTAAAGTATTTCCAGAAGAATATTAAAATTAATAATCCCACTGCAATGATCTGACTCCAATTATTAGAAATTATTTATTGTTATTTTAGAGATATAATTAATAGCAAAATGTTTTGTTTTGATGCAAGACGTACTCCTATAAGTAGTAGATTGTCATAATATATCTTATTTTATTTGCTTTAATACTGGAGTGAAAATACTACTTTCTTTAGAGGAACGATGATCTATTCTACACATCTACCAGCCTGCTGAGTTCACTATAACACAGCTATTGACGAGAGCTGTTTGCTCCTTCATATTCAGTTATTTTTTTTCCCTGGTACTTCTACAAGAGAGTTCTGTTGCTTCCTCTGACAATTATAAGCTTTGTTATCAGATACAAAGTTCTGCTATTTTTAAGACACTAAATAAATTGAGCCCTCCATCCTACTAGAAAGTGTATGATCTTTTCATTGGGATTACATTTCCAGGATTTATTTGCCCTATCTTTGAGCCCCAATTCAACTGCCTAGAACAAAATTTGATGGTCCATAGCAATAGGACTGTAAAAATCCACTCTTCTGAATAGAAGTGACAAGTGGAAAATGGTTTATAACCACTTTGTCATCTAACTCAATAATTGTTTTTATGAAAAATAATTACATCTTGCAGCAAAAGTAGCTTCCTCTCTTTCTAGGGTAAAAACGTAATTTTCCAATTATGAACTCAATAACCAACTGTAAACCAGTAAGGCTGTATTCCCAAGCCTGAAGAAAATTCTATCTTTCTACACACAGAAGCAGAATGAAAACAAACTCTTTTTTAAATGATTCTTTTCTTCAGTCATATGCCAAAACTGAACTAGCAATAAGCATGTGAATTGCACTCTACCAGTGGGAAAAAAAAGCAAAACAACACCACAAACCACCTTATCATGAGTAGTAGCATTGACTCACTGGAAAGACAGATAACTCAGGATAACCCAGATAACCCTGGGGAACTATGTGAAAGACTTTAAAAATCCCCTTTTAAAGCAACAGCAGGCAGGGTGCAAAAGAAGCAAGAGATCTAATCCTAGCATTCAGTCTCATAGGCTCCAAAATACTTTGGACAGCCTGTTCCTTCCAGCTGCTAGAGGCAAGTGGAGCTTCAAATTCATAAGATACTCTGTATTCAGAGACTGGTAGGCAAGGTAAAACACATTTACAGAAAAATAAGCCGCAAGGAAGCAAAGTCTTTAACCAGGCATTTCCCTGAAATCTCTTATCAGTACAGATAATACATTGTCTTTCAGTAATTTTATGTAGCTGGTTAGTTATTTGGCTGGTGTAATGCACACATGAAGTTCTTTTTTTGACAACTGAATTTATTTTTTTTATTACTGACTTGGATTTTTCATTTATCCTGGTAATGCAATTTATTTTATTCTCTCCAGTGCAGGTGATGTTCATGGGGACATGGTGCAAAACATCTACCAGTAAGTAGAGAACGTGACTAATCAATCTTTGCATCCCCTATGTTACGTTATGAAGTAGCGAGTGAATCTTCTCTGTTCTTTCAGAAAATCTGTTCTTTCTTTCTTATTGACAACTGAATCCACATTACACCACATTGGATTATCTAAACCCCTTTGATGTAGCTTCCTGTGCTAAATTAAATAAGCTTCACCTGATAAATGTACAATAGATACCAGTGAGGAAACCTAAACAATCGGGGCTATTCAAGTCTATCCCGAACCGGTCAAAATAGTAACCACAAAAACTGGAAATATTGATTTAGGTAAATCAATTACATAACACTGTGAAATACAGGTCTGTTAAAGGTTTGTCTGAATCACCACTGTTATTTGTTGGTTTGTTTTTTTTTTTTAATCTGAGGATTCAGTCTGATCCACAAACCAAATTAATTAGGCCTTAACTGTAACAGAGAATTAAGACATGGAACAGCAAATGAGAATTTTTAACAATGCACTTTCTCTACTTCACAGTAAACACATATAAGCACTCCTTACAGGGCCTCCCAGAACATCAGATGGGCAACAATCTTATCTACCATAAGAGTGCCGTGGAACCATATTTTCCTGTCACATGCAAGGAAAGTAAAATGATATCATTCAAAAGCAGTTTCAAAACACCTTCATGATGTGCAAGGCAGCCCCAGAGGTACTAAACTGGCAAGCAAGGATGGATGTGAAATTAAAAAAAAAACACAACAACAAAAGCCCAGGAATGAAAGAAACATTTTTATGCACATTTTTATAATCTGCTGCCTTTCTGGGCAAGTGCTGCTTAAATATCCGTGGTCATAAATTACATGACTGCCAGATGCCAACGTCTACTTCAATGTTAGTAACATTCTGCTTAAACATTTGCTTGTTCTCAGAAGCATTTCCTCTTTGTACCTGACATATTCATCAACTTACTATCTTTCCCACCTCCCTCCCCCTCCAGTATGCAGAAATACTGGAGAACTATCAGCACATTTGATGGTTCTTACTGCATCTTACTGAAATCACAATACTTTTGAATTGCTCAAATGCGAGTTAGATTTCTCTGAACGTTAATACTGATCCTCTTTCACCTCTGCTATAGTGATCAATGCTTATCTATTTTATAGGTCTCTGACAGTGCTCTCCTATGTATTTACAAATATATTCAAAACATTTTCTTTTTGCTTGCTTTTAATATATGAATAGAATTTCTCTGTGATTCATAACGAAGCACAGACAGTTGTCATTGCCTGAGACACTTCTATTATAAACTCAGCAAAGCAGCAGTAGCATAGCAGTAGTTGTAATATCACTTCAGCAGTCATTACTACGATTTGGAGACACAAGTTTTGTATTTTGGAAAGAAAACTAGATTTCTATAAAGTAATTTGCATGTTTCATTACAGTTTTGTTATTTATGAGCACTTTTAATAATTTCCTCACCTAACTTAAAATCAGTGAGTTTCTTCTCTTTCAGTAATGACACTACAGGTAGACATGAACATCTCTGAATTTGAAGACTTGCCAGATCATGGAAACATAAATAAGCATTTGTCCAAGAAAGTTAATTGCCTCATTCACACTTCTGGAAGCTCACTCCTGTAGCACCTATTACCTAGAACGTGAGACAGAAATAAAAAAAAAAAAACAGGACACTGAAGACACCACAAATTAGAGACTAACTTATTCTTCAAATTATATATTTAGCAATGCGAAGGTTATTTATAAATAATTTTCCACAAGATTTGAAAAAAGTTGCTAATGAGGAAACGATTCTTTAAGTGTAGCTGAGTAGCGTATCAGCCACGGGATGTCAATCATCTAAGACTCACATCTGGAAGCCGTTAGGAGAGGAAGGAAGAAGGAGAAAGCCATACTCTTCCAGCTCTGTTGCAGTTTAAGAAATTTATAAAATAAGATGGCAGGGCTTTTTGTTCAGTCAGAAAAGGAGGAATTGAAATGGTCTAGGAGCAACCTGTAAGTTCAGGTCTTAGTGCTCTGTAGTTTCACATTTACATTCATGACCTGAAGTAAACCAAATCATCAGTGATAACTACTGCAGTTTCAACAGAGATGGAGGAAATGGAAAACACTGAATTGCCTAAGTAAAGCAATCTGAACTTCTTGATAAGAGAAGTACAAGGAAATAGCAGGATTTGGAACATGAAGAAACACAGTGCCTTGAAAGGAAAATACAAAAACGTAGGCTGTACTTTCAGAATAATGAGAAAATCTGATTTGGGAAGGGAGACTCATAAACATGCCACAACAACCAGCTGAAAACAAGCACCTTAGACGATAATTGTTAAAACCTAAAAAGCTTACTTTAGAACCCTTAAATTAAATAATTAATAAAATAACAGTAGCACATTTCTACTGTATTTTAATTGTGGTAGGAAGATGGATTTAAATGCAGTGTTGGGAAGTTAAAAAACTCAGACTGCAATTTACCTGAAGGATAATTGATTGATGAGGCAAATAGTCAAGTACTGTGGCTGTCCCCTTCATTAATTTGTTTCAACCAAAAGTCAGCCTTTGCAAGAAAACAAGCTTTAGTTCAAACAGGAATGAACTCAGGAAAGTCTTAATGTCACATGGTAGGCTGAAGATCAGGTCACACTTTATGATCACAGTTGTCCCTCCTGACCTATTGATCTCTGCATGAATGATACATTAACATCTTTGAGGTTTGCATTTTGTTTATTAATACTGTGAGTTTTTTTCATCAAATGAAACTAAAGCAATGTGTCGTAATATGGCATTTGATTTGAAGAGGACAAAGCAGAAGCCCCAACTATCACTACTTTGTCACATACACACATGCTTAAATCTGTAGCTGCAAAGTATTTTTATTATTTTTCTGCATAAGCCATTGAGTCCCAAATGATTTATTGGTCTTTGACTCTTAAAAAACCCAGCTATATTTAAAACACACTCCCATTATCTACTAAAGGCGAATCTGAAGAATATCAGGATTTGGAACTGATGACAACAGGAAATTAGGAAAGCACGAAAAGCAATCTGAGATTGTGTCAGCAATGTGCAGGTTTCATTTCTCGTTGCATTAGTACTAGAAATAATGATCATTTTTATGGTACATTTCTGAGTTTCATGTTTAATACAGCCTATAAAAGAAGTTCCACATTACTCCCTGATGTATTACTATTCTGCCAGAGTACAGCTGCCAACAGTAGTTAAATCTGATTAAAGCCCCCTGCCGAGTTAATCAATCTGATAATGTCAGACATTATCAAGGAAGCATACATGATATGGTCACACTGTCTATTATCAGTGGCATGTACACCAGTGCCTTTGTCTTCACAGAGCACTGAAGCTACTTAAAACAGATAAGCATAAAAAGGATAAAAGGCATTATAAACTTTCAGTCTCAAACATTTGTATGCTAATTCCTGCTAAAATACCACCATTTAATTCAAGAAACCTTCATTTATTTTAGGATTTTGGGGAATACAAAAAAATTAAATTTTAGAGCAACAAAGTGCAACTTATGAATACTTCATATCATTCTGATCAATGCAAACTTGTTTCTAAATAAGAAAGTCTCTTTGTTTTCAAATAAATTCCTTTTACAGAAGCTATGTCTCAGTTTGAGCCATACTCATACACAGAACCCATAGGTCTTCAAAAGACATATACTACTTGACCTACTCAGCAGTCAGTAGAAACTGCTTCTGCGCTACCATTTCAATAATACACCCGAATGCTGAAATCATTTGCATTTTCAAAGGAAGCTGCTTCTTTTCTGTTTACATTACATTAAAAAGCAAAGTCGTATCTATGTAAACTGAGCCCCATTTAGTCTTCAGATTTCAGCACTATCAGCAAAAATATCTATCATTAGCTCTAATGTTAATCATCTTCTTAACAGATGAAGGATTTGTAACACCTGACCCAGTTCCTTTGCAAAACATGTGAAAAATTGTGGAGGACAGCATGTTATGCCAGAACAACAGCCAGCATACATACAAGTGGGGGGGGGGGGGGGGGGGGACGGGACGACGACATAAGAGCAAAAGAAAGGTGGCCAATGAAACATAACTTTCAACTCCAAGGATTCAGTAATTATATCTAGCATATGAGAGACTGAGACAAATTCCTCTCCTAGAACTGGCGGAAAGGAAACTCTTGTAGTGGCTTATGATCCAAGAGAAGCTGAAGCCTGATTCTTGTTCTACCTAGGTAGTTCTACCTTCTTTCCTGGGTACCCAGCTGAAGTGCTAGAGTCCCTGGCAAATAACTCTAACGAAATTCTGTTCAAGTGATCCTAACTTCATTCAGGAGTGCAAGTAACATCAATTATCCCTTCCCTATAGGTATCTTATTATTGATCTCCCATATCAATCTAATGTTCAATCCAGAATGAAATAATCAGTACCTTGTAGGACACCTACACTATGAGAATCATAAATGTAGGCTACACTTAGATCTTCTAGACAAGAAATTGACTGCTTATTATTTTTTTTCAGGGGAATAGACTAGGACATCACAAACATGAAGACTGAGTTTATATAGTGTGGTAAAAATTCCGCATGGCATCCTCCTGTGCTCCTTTAAAGCAGATATGGTTTAAATAGTGTCATGTAATGCACACACAATGGTATGTGTCTGGTGGATTAAGGATCCCTGCACATTAAATAAATACCTTGATGAGGAAGAAACAGTTTTGGTCCAGGGCAAGATGGTCATTACAGAACAGTCTGTAAGTTTATGTAATGTTTATATACAATATGCTTATATAACTGACACTTTCTGTAACTGCAAATCACAAACATAGAATTTAGCAGCATAAAGTTTATTTTTCTATAAGGTTTTTCTGTCCCATATTTGTTTTGTAATATTCAGCTTCAAGTTAACCGCAGTATTGTTTTCCCATTTAAGAATAAAAGAGATATAAATCTTAAAGCTGATTAACTGCTGGATTAAGTCTAGCTCAAGAACTGAGATATAAGTTATTTCTAGTTATGGCTGTCAAAGCATAACATTTTTTCAAAGAAAAGATTGTAACCCATATTTAATCAGGGACATCCATCCTTATCACATACTGCCTTTTAGAAGAAAAGGCAGCTTTAACTTCCCTTAGTTCTTTAAATAACAGCAACAACATTTGCAAAACTTGCTACAATTTTAAAAGAAATAGAACAGTTTTTTAAATTTACAGAGCTTCCTCTTTTCCTCATATTTTCTCCTTTGCCCTCACAAAAAAACCCAAATTGGAGTTCAACTGGTAAAAATATGAAACGCGTGAGACAGTGCCAGTAAGCAACAGTTTATTATGTGTCTGTGCCTTGGGGCTGAGTTCCCATGTGGATTTTCTAATGTCTAATATGGGTTGTATTTGCATATTAAAATTCCCACAGGGCAAAAGTCTCTTCTTTTATCAGTCATCTTATTTTCAGGAACCTCATGTGAAGTTAATATATCTGAAATCTCTTTCCCTCTGTCAACTTTTGATGAAATTTGGCCAGAGACTGGGGGAAGGGACAGTACTGAGAAGAAAGAAGCAGCTGACAGATTGACAGGGATATGTAGGCAAACTAAGTGCATAACTCACATTTCAGAAGAACATTTACCCAAAATCACATCAACTGAGCAAGACATAGATCAAAGGTATGAAAAGAAAACCAGAATTGAGGACTGACTTAGTTTAACACCAATAAAACTGTTCCTCTCACAATAGACAGACTAACTAGGAACCATATTCTGAAATTCCAACTTCCTTAATAATAATAAGCACCTTGCTGGCTCTTCCTTCTCCAGAGTGCACCAGCCACTACAATGTAATACCTTTTTTTTTTTTTATTCTCTGTTCTACTATTAAATGTGGTCTATTCTAAAGTGATACAGTTGTACAACTTGGAAGATGAATATTCATTCCACACACCTCACAGCTAAATTAGTAACAAATGTGGGTTTGCACATACACTCAAATACAGGGAGAGTATTCTATTAATTCCAGTCAAGCTTCTGAGGAAGTATGAAAATTGTGATGGAGGGCATTTTTTACTTCACTGGCTATAGCATACCAAAAGGTATGTCACCTATCTGTCAATCTGGAAAGATACTGCAAAGTCCTTTCGTCAAAAAAATAGCTAGGAAGTTAGAGAGTGATCATAAGTTTGCAGGAATGAGTATCTTCTCATCCATGTTGACCAAAGGAATCATGTCTCTCACCTGAATCAGGCATTTCACTGACAATCAACTGCCTTTCAAGAAACCTGCCCAGAGACTACAGCCCCTGGTAAAACCACACCTTTTCTTAAAATTATTGCTTGAATAATAACAGCACTATCATATCTCAAAAGATGGAATTTCAAAGAAGAATAATTTCATAACACCAAAAGAAAGCCAGTCAGCTCATTGTCCTCCCACAACACCTGGTACTTGGCAGCTTGAGGCACAGAGAAAAAGAGAGAAGGTACCAGGAAACTGTCTGCTCTAGCTCTCTCCGGAACAGCAGATGTCTCTTAATATTATATGTGTGGTGAACACAGTTGGAGATACTTCCAAATTCCAGTTCTCTTTTAATATTAAACACATCCCTAAATAGCAACTTCTTTCTGCCTATCCAAAGAAAGAAGCGTGTTCTGACCCTTTATATTACTTCTGAGCTTATTTCACTAGAGAAGCTGTTGGAAGAAGTCAGCTTTCTTATTTTCTGGACATTCTGTTGAATATGCGATGAGAGGGAACATGTTGCCCCCTGGCCACTGGCACACGAAAGCAATAGCTGCTGCAAGGATTACATGTGGGCTCTGGGCCATATGGTGTGTAGGCTTATTGTAGGAATTTAGCATTTTTTAGACTCCTACTTTCCTGTCAAATTGGTTGAAATTAGCCACTGAGCTTCCTCTCTAAAAACTTCGGAAACAACACTGTGATTGTGTAAACTTTTGCCACTGGAAACCAGATTAAATGGTAAACCAAAATCATATAAAAATTATATTTCTGTTCTTCAGAAAGGCAAGAAGGAAAAGTTACAGGAGATGTTTTCATAGACAAGGGATATTTACTGGAAACTGGAGTAAATTAGCATTACAGAAATGAGCATATATTACAGCATACAAACTTATTGCTATGAGGGTTTAAAACAGAGTTCAGAAGCTAAGTCAGTTTAAGCCATCGAGTAGTACTCCATTATCCTTCTCAGGAATAGTACAGAGTATATATGACTGACAGAAAAAACATAATCTTATTTGCTATTTAGTTATTTCTAGAAACCCAGAATTATGCTATGAAGGCTGCAAGTAATACAAATGCTGTATTATGAATGAAACAATACATCAAGTGAAATAATACAGTATTGAGGTCTCTATCTGATTAAATGCTTCCAGTCTCCAGATAGTCATGTTAAAAATGAAATTATTGTAAATGTATTATGACTATGTGTATTCAAGACATTTATGCTTTTTTGATACTTATTCTGGAGAGATATAAACTGTAAATCAGAATTGCGGACAAAGTTGAATTAGCTTAGACCAGGGTGGGGAAGAGATTTTTTTTGTTTTAAACAGGACACAGTTCTTTATTCATTGATGCAAACAAAATTTCATTTCAGTTGAAAAAGTTTCATGTAGCAATCAACAGCATTGTTTACTCAACTGAACCTGTGTTCTGAATTATTTCAATGGACCTTCAGCTGCCTACCAAAATGCCTTCCCACCCTGCCTCCATCAAAAGTGAAGTTCAACTCCACATATTTCTCATTAATAAAATCAAAAATCTAATCCTAAAGTTAAGTTTGTTTTGGCTTTAACATAACTTCTGCAATAAGCCCGTGTACTTTGCATCCCTCATAGTGAAGGGAGGTAATCAAGCCATCAATCCATTCAGATTACAACAATTTATGTACTACCTGTGCACTAATCTTCTGGCCTCTACTGGAACACAACAAGTTTAAAGCTATGAAGTGGAATAATTTCTGGAGTGTGCTATGGCATTATACAATCATTCAAGACCAGTTCGGCAATTGACAATTTCTCAGTTAAGGTATGATGTGTAACACGCACAGAGTGTACACACCTGTTGCAGGCAGCTTATAGATGCCAAGGATAAAATTAGTCTTCCTTTAAAGACAGTTTGGTCAGGTAGAAAAAAAAAAAACACAAACCAACCAAAGGAAAAAAATCAAATCTAAAAAAACCAAACACACCCCCAAAACAAACACACAAAGACAAAGACATACATTAACAACATCGTTACAGAGATAGCACAGAGCAATTCACATCCAGGATATTATTCACTGTTGCTGATTCTCAGGAGAATATTGGTCCTGCAGTTGCAAGGAACGGGAGCAGGGGGCTAATAACCAAACACACAGCTAGGTTAATGATGCTAAATAAGTCCTTAATGATGACCAGCCTTCTGAGCACAAAAGCAGCAGATCTGACTTGACATCTGTGCAGAATCCCAGAAAGTGTCTGAAGGAACTAGTCTCCATGGCTCCTGAGAGTATCAGCAATGGAGAAAAGGCTGGGAGAGATCTGGAAGGAAGATTTCAAAGTTAGGCTGAAGCGTGGGGCTTAAAATGAAGAGCTATATGCTCTGGAGCATTCTTGCACTATCCCCTGGGCTACAGACGGACAGCACAGTGGAATAACTGGTGTAGGAAAGAATTCAGATTTATTTTGAGAGCTAGAACTTTTGGATTGTATAGCATTGATATGGGAAGAGGACTCATGGGGGAGGGGGGAAACCCCTCCATGCGCTATCTTTTGGAATGTGGAAGAACCCAAGCTTTCCATTCCATGTATTCAGTCAAAGCTCCTCTTTTCATTCATCGTAAAATATTTAAAAGGATGATAAGCTTCTACTACACTCCCTGATTAAGTAAGTTCCCAAAAGCAGTAATAATACATTCTCTCTCCACGGAGAAAATGTTTGTTTGACTTGTAATTACATGACATTATCATTGATTGATCTATGGTAGGGTAGGGGAAAGCCTAGTAGGGCAGAGATAATATTTGCTACACTCTAACCATATTCGAGGCTCAGTGAACCCTGAAAGGAAAGGGTCACCAAAAAAAAAAAAAAAACCACCAAGGAAAACTAAACAAGAAATACGGTTGACAGAAATGGTCTCTTGCTCTCCTTGCACACACGCAAATAAAGAATATCTTTATTGCTGGACATCACTATACACAAAGATATGTCTAGGAATCAATTCTGTCAATCAGAATTCCTATTAAGACTGAAGATGAACAAAGAGTGAAAAAGACTTCAAGATGATGAATCATGAACTACAACCGAGGCAAAAAAGAGAGAAAGAACAAAAAATGTTAGCTAGACAGAATCAGCCAAATTTAGGCAGTGATCCTTATGTCAGAGAGGCACAGAAGAACAAATGCAATTATAACATCTTAATTTATTGACCATGTCATTTTACTACAAAGCATTCATCATAATTATCAGAGTCAAATACGTTCCTTTTCACCACATTAAATGATTAAATACAGTTTGACTTTGGAAAGGGAAACACAAGAACAAATTCCTGTTAAAGCTAAACTACAAGAAAATTAACCTCCATGAAATTCCAAATTAAATAAGCAAGTTTCACACTCTCCATGTAATAAATAAACAAACAAACAGAATCAGTAAAGCCAACACTAGAGCTATGTAACTAGCATTGGTTATTTCAGGCACACAAAGTTTAATAATTGCCTTCGGAGCATGTTTTTGGTCCACAGAGAGCGAAAGGACATATATGCTCTGGGATGGCAAATAACTCAAATTCAATTTTTACACATGGTAAAAAGTGACAAGATTGATAACAATATGCCATCCATTCTCATCAGTCACGCTTAGTCCTCAGACCTCTATTATCCACAAATCTTGCTATACAATCAAATGGAAAGAACTACTGAATTATTTATTAAAACTGACACCATCAATTATGCTCCCATGTAAAAAGTCACTGAGCAGCCATTTAAAGAATTAGAATGCACACTTTGGTAACTTTTTTAACAACTGCTCCACTTTAGGAGAAGATGGGAGCTCTTCTCAGACATTTTATATCTGAGAAGTCAAACTTGCAAAAGCATTGTTTTCTGCCACTGGAAAAAGAAGTCTCATATTTCTGGCCAACAAAAGCTGAAAGTTGTGAGACCAATAATCGGAAAAGTCTACACAGGCATACCTAAAGTGACAGCCTTGGAATAGTCTTTCTACATTGCAAGGCCAGTTAACAGTGACCATTATCAATGCCAACAGCCACAAATAATGAAATGGGGTATGGGTGATATTTTTTGGCTGCCAGCTGGACTCAACATGCCAGACTTCTGATCTCTTGATACAAGCCAGGCTCACAGCTGCCTTATTCCCTTTTGGCACATGGGGTCTTTTTTAATTCACACATAATTTTCATGAAATTTCTACCACCTTTCAATATCAATGTTATTAAGCTCATGTTTTGAGACATGAATAACTATGTTATTGCTGCGTAGCAATACGAATATCGTAACACAACATTGCATTCAGAGGAGTGGGTTACATTCCCAAAACATCCTGTCTAGACAATTATGCAAAACCACGGCCCACTGAGGTATTTCCCAGCATCACCTGGTGCCCCTTTGCTCTGAGTAAATACAGCCCAATCACAGCTATGAAAGTTACTCTTTCAACAGCACCCAGCAACAAGGGAGAAACCTGGAAGTAATCTAATAGACAAATGATATATAACCCCTCATATATATGCCCTCAGCATGGAAAGGTGCCCAGTTTTGCATGGTTTCAGTTTATGGTGGTGCATAAGACAAACCCTGTGCCTATAAAAGTAAATTAAACATGCCAGGACTGTCTGCTGGCACTAAGACCAGCTGGCACCGAACAGCCTGTGTCTATACTCCTTTACCCTTCAAAGTATGCAATTGCCTGATAGGAATGTCTTTCAGCCTTCCTTCTCCCTGGCCATGCTCAGGATTTGTTCATGTTCAGGAGAATACTGGTTTATGATGTCCAAAGCCTTGCCAGATTGTTCTAATAACTAAGTACTATTAATAACTGAGTTTTATAATCCAGTAATGAATTCTGGCATTGCTCATTTTACCTGTATAGACCTAAGTCACAAATCCAGAGGGCTCACCTCCCCTTTGTACCAAGAGAGAAACTATGAAACACCAGAGGGATGGACACCTTATTACCAAAAATACCTGATTTTCCAAGTACAGGTACTCAAAGTATTTTTTTATTTTTCTTAATACTATTGGGATTTTAAGGAATTACTATTACAAGGAGTATTTTTCCCAAATCCTGCTGCAGACAATCAACCATCTAATGTAACTACAATTCAGTGGTTATCTAAATTCTCACCATTTGCATAGAACCCAGTGAAGTCCCAAAGAACACAGTTTTCCCCCTAATTCAACACTGATCTGATTACTTGGTTAATGTAGTTTCTTTCAGTTTCTGTGGTATGAAAAGGCCACTGCTATGTCACATGCCCTATTATAGACACTTTTAATAATGAACAGATTCATTCACCACAAGGTCTAAATAGAATTCTTGCTTAAACATATGACTATTTACAACATGAATGTTTACACAAGAACAAATTGGCAGCAAAGGCATTCTTGTTCAATTTATCCTCTGGATTGGTTATTTCAAATTGGATAGCAACTTAAAACTATTTTCAAAAGGTTTTCCAGCACTCTTTACTTCTTACATGAGGAATCATGTAGGTCTTTAGAAAGGGTTAACTCAGGAAAATATTTATTTTAAGCAGTACTTTGACTGTCAGCAACAGGACATCCCTCTTCTAGTGTTACTCTTATCTAAAATAATGTTGAAGTTACTCTGTCTGCTCTCCATGTAATTTTACTACTTAATTACAGTTTAAACTTTATTATTAAAGTTACTAGGAGCATGACAATGATATGAAAGTCACAAGTGTTAACTGTTAAGCCTTGAAAATTAGATAACCAAAGCTTCGCACTAACAAGAATGGACCAAATTGTCCACAAATGAAATCCAAGTGGTTTATAAAGTTAATAGACTGTAAGGAACACCTGATTTTTGGTTCTTTTTTTATTTGGTTAGATTAAATTCATGGAAGGAAAAAAAAAAGCCTACCAAAATTATGGAAAAACTGCATTCCAGATTGATCAATATACCTAGCCTTAACGTGCAGCCCTTAAGGAACTCTAAAAGAATTAGGGTTTGGTTTTGCTTGGTTTCTTTTAAAAATGAAATGCTGAAAAAGAAGAAACACTGTTTTTAAAAACATACACAGCAATAATTTTAAAAACTTTATTCTTTAACTCTGTAAATTTTTAAATAAATTTCAACCCGAAACTACATGTATATTGCATTGAACTGAAAGTCTTTCAAACGAATGTATGTCAACTATTTGACAAATTAAAATATCATTGAATAACTGTATTTTTTAACAGAATCTGTATGCTACATTAGTGTCTCTCAGCCTTTTAGAAGGTGAATCGCTCCCTATAAAAGCAGTAGCGTTCTACACATCCCTCAAACCTCTTCCCCATCTTTAGTGAAAGATGCTTTTATTTTCCATCTTGGGAGTGCCATTTCTTCAGAAACTCAGCACAGTGACACATGAGATGACTCTGTACAGAACTAGTATAGATCCAGGCTTTATTTTTTTTCTTATTCAATGACATCTCTTTGTCCACTCTACAAGATCCTCAGTGTCTCACTAGCAAGGCATTTTTTGCTGATTGAATACCATTGTAAGGCAATTAAAGTTTAAGCACATAATGTACTCTTTTTTTTTCTTTTTTTTTCTGAGCTATTCAATTACTGCTTTTAAAAACAAACAGAAGGACTAGAATGTTTACTGTTCTGATATGAAAGAACATTAAGAACATTTTGAGTAATATGGGTGGGGTCTTTTTAAACCCTATACTACCATTCTAGTATATCAGAGACAGAGTGCTAGCGCAGGCAGAGATCCTCCACCATGCAAACTGGAAGTCACACTACTGCTAGCAACAAGGGGTTGGCAATGCTGCAGGATCAGTCTGAGGTTAGTTGTTGATTGATCTCTTCCTGTATATAGGGTTAGATGTGTCTGAGTACATGAAACGGGTTACATGTTTAAGAGGGATTTCAGCTGCATGGATTTAGAAAGCCTTCAGGAACTGGCTGACTCTTGACTTTTGGTTCAAAAGGAAATGCAATAAATGCAAAGGAGTCAAGTAACATTCAGGTGTGGGAAGAAAATTTTTTAGGATAAAGAACAGAGTTCTTCATGACTGTATATATACTTCACTGAAACACGCAAGTGAAAGCGCTTAAGAGCATTACACTTCACTGTTAAAATACAGCAGTCACCCAATTTCATTTATTAGAAGTCTAAATATGAAATAGTACAAGCCAGGTAAGTAAAGCAGTTATATGTTGCTCAAAGAATACAGTTCTGCAAAATTTTCAATCAAAGATTTAATTGGTGAATTTTAATGTAAAGCCAAAAATTAACAGTTAATTCAGAGAGGGCACAAATTTTGTACGTCTATTCCATGGTTTCTCTACTTTCATTCTTTAGTTTCAAATCAGTTATCTGCAAACACAAGCTATACTTAGCTCTAACAAGAAACACTGTGCCTGATCTATTAAGGTACAATAAAAGGAAAATTTGCAATGAACACCTTTATATATCAAATAAAGCTAAACTCACAGAATGTGAGTCAACACCACAAAATATCTTTAAAGTGCATCTCACCTTCACTGTTTCTGTCAAAAAAAGGAGAATATAAACTCACCCTCAGGCTTTTTAATGACCTGTCAATTAAAAAATGCCGGAATAGTCATTCTTTTCAAGCATGGATAAAGAAAAAAAAAAGAACAAATTGCATTGTAATTATCACAGAGTGGCTGAGGTTTGAAGTGACTTTTAGAGGTAATCTGGTCCATCCTTCATGCTCAAGCAGGGCCACCTACAGCCAGTTGCCCAGGACCATGTCCAGATGGCTTTTTAATATCTCCAAGGATGTAGACTCCATAACCTCCCTAGGCAACCTGTGTCTGCGCTTGGTCGTCCTTACTGCGAAAAAGCATTTTCTGATGTTCAGATGTGGAGCCTCCATTTCTTCTTGTCCTGTCACTGGGCACCACTGAAAAGAACCTGACTCCATCTTCTTTACAACCTCTAGGTATTTATACACATTGATGAGATCCCGCTGAGCCTTCTCTTCTCTGCAGAATTTCATCTGAACTGAAACTGTACACCAGATGCCATGAAAAATTATGTTGTGTGTCATATGTTGACCTTCCCTCGAAAAAGTAATTTTTGCATCAAAATAAGGTTCCTGGCAAATAAAGCTATCAAAACCAATAAAAATTTGTAAAGGCAAAGAATTTAACTAAAGTTAGTTGGTCTTTCTCCAACACATTACTTAGTTCCTGGACTTCCTTATTTTTCTTCAGGAAGTATTAAGGAAGAAAGAAGCAAAATGGACACCTAGCTGGAGCCTTGACTATGCATAAACTTCTGCTGTTCAAGAAAAAACACATTATTTAAGACTATTTTTACCTAAATCAGTCAAAAAGCTGCAGGACCATTCAGAAACAAGGTTTACATTGATTCAGTTTAAAATCAATAGACTTAATATAACCCTAAATAAGACAGAAATTAAAGAATTCAAGAATCTATCTGGACACTTTTTAATTAAAATCACTTTAAAACTAATTCAACCAATTCATCAGCTTTTGTAGCCTGCATATTTAGATAAAGCTGATGATCCAAGTCACTGCATCAAGGGGATGAAAGAACATGTAGAAGTTAGGAAAAAAAAAAGCCAACAGCATAAGGCTTGCAAACCAATTGTTTTGCTAAAGGGTAAGTGAAACGGTGACCAAAATTAATTGGTAAACTCAACAGACAATTTAGGACTGAATGACATTTACTCCTAAAAATCAGACACTAATATCATACATTGTCTCTCCACAGATAAATAGCAAATTTACCTCTTTCTATTCGCTATGCAAGCATTCTACACCCAGTACTGAATTCTCAAGGGAATGACCACTTTCTGGGACTGAGATGAAGTCAGGAAGAATGCACAGTAGAATGCTATCTTGCAATAGAAGGACACAGAATGATATCTGAAATAGCTAGGGATAATGAAAATTCTGAAAAGTGAAAATAAGAAATTTCATATTTATTCAATTGACCAAGCACAGTTTTGTGAATTAAATATGTTTGGAGCCTTGTGTAAAGTCAGTAATTGTTTCAGAGTTTGTTTTTTGGTTGGTCAGTTGGTTTTCTTTTCTTCCTGGTCTGTTTTGGGTTTTTTTTCCTGTTTTAAAGCCTGCTTCCAGCAAATTCAGCAAAATAGAATGAGAAACAGTTACAACAACTACCATGTAATTGAGTCTTCTCTCCATTACTTATCACACTGCATTACTATTTCCATTTCTATTTCTTAATTTCAATCAGTATACAGTCAGAAACAATGTTAATTTTGTACCCTTTGTAATTGCTACCATATAAAGCCCAAAGTAAGTTATCTGTATCTTTAATAAACATCTGATAAACATTTTGTTATTTAAAAGTAACTGTCTTCCTGCCAGGTGATTTTTACTTTTCATATTTGCATAAAGTAAACTCTAATCAATTTGGTTGTTTCTATAAAATATAGCATTCGCTACACTTCTACAACACATCCTTTTATCCAAGCAAAAAAGTCTCTTTCATTTATTTCTTCTCAGTAATTTGATGTAAATGGCTACTAAAATTAGACATTATCAGCGCCCCTTATGACAAGAAAAATGAAAGCCTACACTGAAGTACTCATATGAATAATCTAGCTAGACTGCTTCTGTAGTTGGACAGTCTCACGTCACTGTGGTACTTACTAATAATCTCCGCGTGTTTTCTCTTTGAAACATTGTTCTATTGCTGAGCTATAACAAACAAACCGTGTATGGCCGATTATGCTACTGCACTAGCAATTATAAGTTGGCCCTTTTCCATTTGGTTTGTTAAAATCTTCATTAGTCATGTGGAAAGCTACTCAACCATACAGAATCTAAAAATGCTACAAAAACGTATGGAAGTGTTTAGGAGTGAAAACAATCCATTCCAGAATTTATGTTTCTTAGCCGCAGGAGTATAATGCATATTAAATAACAGAATTAAATTAACAAGTAATTGGTCTCTTACCAGTAAGTAATGAACTGCCCTCCTACAAAAGTAATGTATGCAAACACCTTAGCCAGGAATTTATGGATGGTCACAGCAAAAATCATTCCCTTTACATAAACCACTACGGTAAGTTTATTTTATCTTTACTTCTTGAAGTCTTAAAAAAGACTATTCAATCATTTTACTGTGCTTTGTGAAAATTTTTGAGGTATTTACAATGTAGTCTGTCTACCAGAGTTACATCAGTTATTAATTTAGTTCAAAAATTGCATAAAATTAACATTTTAAATAATAGAACCCCTCAAACAAACAGAACCCACTTCACTGAAATATTAGCCACAAACAAATTACTAAACATAAAACAAAAGTTTTCATGTGAGTAAGGAAAAAGTCAGTTTGGCAGTGCAGAAAAGAACAGCAGTACAATCAAGATACAGCTACTGCTGTACCAAAATAAATTAAAAATTATCATGGCTAAGAGATCCCTGGAGCTAATAATTTTTAAATGGTACAGGAAAAAGAAAATCCTTCAGTGGGCGTAGAAGGTGGCACAAAGCACATGCATTCTACACGATAATAAAAAACTTAAAAAAGAGGGAAAGCTACATGACAAAAATCTTAACACGGAAGACTCTAAGGAGAAAGCGGTTACATGAATTGAACAAATCCAGTCCCAGATTTTGGGACAGCATCATGTCTCTCTGGGTATAGGACTACACTGTTGCATACAGATGACCAGCTCCCTTAAAAAGTTATGCAGCTACCAAGAATACATAAAAAAACCCCAACCTGCTAATTTACAGTAATATTAGCATGATTCTGCATTATTTCTCTGGCCACTGGGCTGCTTACAATTCCCCAAATCTAGATGGGAAAAAAATGAATGTTATCTTTAGAATCAGTGTGACATAACGTGGAGCACGGAGAACTTGCAAGGCATAGTACAAACTGTATCCTCTCAGATGCTTCAATAAGGTCAGGTCACAGTGTATGAGGAGTCATATATAAGGTAACGGTACAACTGTTAAAAGCAACCACAGACATAAAAGAATTAGGATATGTTGACAAGAGGAACTCAAGCTTAAAATATTTCCCCACAACCCACATGGGGGGAAATCCACTCCTAAGTTCTATAAATATTCAGCACATTTTTACTATAGCGTCCATTATCGATATTTATACACAGTGATGACCTCATTCTCTAGCACAGTGAAAGACATGAGTGAAAAAAATAAAATATTTTGGTTGTGTATTTATCAGCATTTGGGCTCATTTAAATACTACTTGAATAACAATTATCTTTCTCAGTTGAGCAGAGCATCAGGTTGGCAGACTGTGCTTCCCTTCTTCTCAAAGTGACAATTAACCTTGATACCAGTCTGCAAAGTGCTCTGTACTGGCAGCAGAATAAAATTATCATTATCACATAAATCATAAAGATTCTACTGAAACTGAGATAGCTGTCATCCCTCAGTGATTTGTATTCAGTAAGAAGCAAAGCAGGTTATTGCAGAACAGCTTAAAAAATGCAACATCCGATAGCCACCACGATGGAGGCTTTTGAGGCTGTATTTGTGGCTACCTGAAAATGCATGCCACACATGTATGCCAAAACACTCACAGTTAATATACATTATTAATTAAACATCTCTCAGGGAGGTTTGCAGTGCAAGAGGTCATTATACTTGAATCGTGAATTTAAATCCGATTTAGACTACACTAATTTCAGACTCAAATGAGATTTTCAAATTGATTATGTGATGCCTATCAGCCAGGCAATTTCCCATCTCGATACTTGCAACCACCTGATCTTATTCTTCAAAGACTACAGTTTACAAATGAAAAAACCCAAACAATAAAACAAAATTATAATTCAGTTAATGCTGCATCAAAATTTGAAATAGTCCTCTTGCATTTATACCAAATTTGCTGTGTTGATAGACTGTTGAGGAATGTACTCAGACAATGAGGTTTATAGTAATTGTGCCCACAACTGAAATGCCATATGAAGTAGATGCTTCTTCCTTTCTAGGCTGCCCAGGCATGCAGGAAAGGAAAATTGAGTCATCTTCTCTAAAAATTTCCCACCTTCAAACGTGCAATGACAAGTGACTGTGAAAATGTTTACAGCCATTTTTGATATGACACTTCATTTTTGTAATGTGCACACTGTGTGTCAAAGTGTTTTACTCTTCTTGCTACTACCGACAGGACATTGCTGTGACTAAGACACAGCAGTGAAGCAAGCCCTCTTTTAGCAATATTTTTATAGGCTGACAGGTCTTATTTTGTGTAGAACAGAACTCAAATAAGCAAACAGCTCATTGTGGGAGGGCACACTAAGTGCTGAGCTTTCTCCCCGACTAGAGCTCATTAATTTATATGAGCCAAACTATGGCAGATCTTACACAAGCACCTCAGGAAAGGGAGAGGCAAGACAAAGAACCTGCTCTTTGTACCTTAGGCACAAAGTGACTCCAGAGGATTATTTTTGGCAGGCAATGTGGCAGATTGTATGCAGGAGATACAAGAAGCCATGATTGTGTTTTTGACCCAGCCAACAATATCAATCCTCTGGGATGGGAGAGGTGTGATGCCAAGAAGTGCACTACCACAAAGTATTTTAAATGAGCAAGCCCAATTGTCTCCTATGATGCCTGCTACAGAATAATGAACTTACTCCAACATAACATGGATCAAGGCTAACTTTTATCCAATAATCAAAATCCAGACAGTCCTCCCTAAAAAGTCTAGTCAAGAATGCCTTTCTTTCCAAGCTATCCAACAAAATTTGAAATAAAGGGAATAGTCCATTTTCATGCTAGAGACTCAGTCAAAATTCCTGTGCAACGTTCAAGCCCAGTTAACTCTAGCTAACAGTTTAATCCAGAACATTTAAAGAATCCCATCTACTGTTACTTTATGTTACTGCAAAAGCCAGAAGTACAGCATTTACCATGGCAATTCTGAAACTAGTTTTCATGTGAACCCACCTTGGCTGCAAGCTCCAAATTTGAAACTTTCCTTTCATCCCCGGTTTGCAACCCTAAATGCCAAGGCTACGGGTTTAGCAATCAATTATTTATATCACCAAACCTGAAAATGCATGCTAGGCAGACATCTAATTTTTTTCAACCATAAACTTCTCTAAAAATTCAATGTTACTCACATTTCTGCCATCCTCTTTTGAAATACTACAACATGCTTAATTTTATAGGTAATACATATATTTATCCTATTGAGGCTATCTAAGATACCAAATACTGATACTGTACAGCATTTTTAAATTCTCTGGATCACATCTATGGTAAAATGATTTTGCAGTTGACACCATGTAATTATTCATAAAAGCTACCCTAAGCACCAAATTTCATAAATGTTACACTGTTTTAAACAAAAAAACTCCACCCATATCAGTCAAAACTTGATAAATTTAAGCTTCAAGTTGTCAGCCGTGTCAAGTGTCACTCAAAGAATGTATAACTGTGTACCCCTTAATCTTCCAACTCCCAAAATAAGCTTAAACCCTTATATTTCAGTCTTTGCGACCCAGTCATCATCTTGGCCTCCACAATATTCACAACATTAAAAGGCTAAAAGTGTCAAGAAAGCATATTATCAGTCACCTATAGCCTTCTCCAGGAGCAGTATGCATCTCAAATTAATAAAGACCACATAAATATGGCTTTTGTGCAGAGCAGACAGTAAATTATGTATTTAATTACATATTTCTCCCTAAAAAACAGAAACAGTTGGCTCTCTGCTATTTTTGTTAACATTAATCAGAGGAAACTTCAGATTCTGGCATAAATTTGACTATCGTATAAAAGGTAATATTTAAAATACATAATGCCTTACCACATAAACACGAGCTGCCATATGTGAGGCACTGCTAAGCATGGTTTCTATTAAGCCAATACACAGTAACTGGCTTCTTTCCAAGCAACATGGAAGTGTTTAAAAAAACATGTTTAATTCAATTCCACAGCTTTGAAACAAAAATAAAGTGCTGCAAGAACTATTAAAATTAAAAATTAAAGGCATGTAAATAAGTGAAAAAAATTGTCAGAGAAAATGAAAACAAAGATTATTTCAAGTAGATATCTTAATTGTAATTAGCAACATTTGGCATGTGTTATGATATGATTCAAAGCTGCAGCCAATTAGATACCCCAAAAAGCTTGTAAAAAAGCTGCAAATGTGTATCTACAGCATAAATAAGTTTTATTGCACACCAAGAAAACAGCACCCAGATCAATTTCACAGTTTCTTTCTGAAACACTGTAAAGCATGCTCTGTTACTAGTTCATGACTTAGTTCTAGTCTTAAACCACAGCTTTTCTGCCAGGAGATTTTGGAAAACAATTTCATTAAATTCCGACTATTAATTGTAAATCTATACACATTCCATGTATACCATGAATAAAGGATAAATTACAGCACTGCCTTACACTGTCATGCCTACGTAAAAACAACATAAACTCTGCAACAACAACACAAAGCCAAACCAAACAAAACCCACAAAAAGAATACAGTGTATAATTTAACAGCTGTTAAAAAGCTGTAGAATTGTGGTACTGGAACTGAGAAAGATTGATTTTTTTTTAATAGATTTCCAAAGAGAGAGGCAACTACTCTCTTTCCTTTGGAAGGAATAAGAGGTACACAATGACATTCAGGAAATAATATTAATTTGTCAGATGCTTTTTTAAAGTTTTCGTAAAAAGGAAATAATTTTGAAGCATTACATAAAAGATCAGAGTTCAAAATCTGATCAAATGTGGGTGTACCGAAGACAACAGTGTTAGGCACTTCTGAGATTGTGCCATTCGTTTAAGAAAACAAATACTTCATTATCAGTAATGCTGTCAGCCCCAACCAACAGCCAAAGTACCTTCCATTTCCCCAATTTATTCAATAATGAGTAATTTACTAAAGGGTAATGAGCTGCTAACAAAAGCACATTTCTTACGTGATTATCATGAAATGGCAGTGACTGTGCAATAGTTCAGTGCAATAGTACCTACTACAGTCACACTTTCAAATAACTCTATAACATTTCTGTAAAGAAATTTATCCTTATGTAGTTTTTATACAAGATATTAGTCTATGTTGAGAAAAAAATAGGATCAAAAGCACACAGAAATAGTTAATTAAATTTGTAAGCTACACCTTTACATATTTCTTTGCAAACTCTCCTAATGATGATGCAAAGTCTCAGCCCAAGTGTTTAATTTTTTTTCTTTGTTGGCAAGCAATGACTTTTCATTTAACACGCTTATTTTAGGGTTTGGTGGGGGGTGAGGTTTTTTTGGTGTTTTATGAGTGCTGTATTAAGGATATTACAAAAACAAGCTATCTAATAGCATTTTTATGTTATAAACCAAATTCAGTCTGGCAGGGAGAAAAAAAAAAAAAGAAAACAAGAACCCCAAACAACCAGCTTTGTTTAGCTATGTAGGAGAGGGAAAAAGAAACACCTATGGAAGGTAGTCTGAAAAATTCTGGAGCTGAAAGCACTGAGGATTGCCCTATTAGTTCCTAGGAGACTGACTTACAAAGCCAGCTGCAACTCGATAAGAAAACACTGGAAGAAAATGTCTCTGTTCTGATTTCCCCACGCTAAAAGCATCAAAGTGTTTCCTTTTTATACTTGTGACAGCCCTCCACTCCACCTTTTCCACACCTGTAATTGAAGTTAGAGCTTTACTAATCTCATACAGTAAATACTTTGAAAATTTCAAGGATCTCTTCCATGTCCATCCCATACTCATTTTGGGCACTTTTCAGCCCTTTCCTCCTTCAATGAAAGTATGACCATCATGTCTCCTCCTTCTACTCATTTCCCTGCTTCTGCTATTCCATGGGATGCGCTCTGGCATCCCCCTGACCTTCCAAATCTGCACTCTCACAGTGCTTGCTGAAGTACTCCTATTCTTCTCTAATACTATTTTCTCTTTTCCTCCTGGGAGAGAAGTTGTCATCATTCGAAAACTGGGAGAACTGGCAGAAATCATGCGGAGGTATTGTTATGCTGGGAGGTATTAACAGGTGTTGTCAGCCAGTTTCTTATTTCGTCATCAGTAAGTGAAGTTGCCAGTCCTGGCAGGCAGCCATCAGCAGGCTCCCTTTACCACCTTTTTTTTCTCCCCTCCTGTCTTCATGAGAGTTGCTAATGTTTCTAGCCACCAATGCTCACAATACATTCTGAAGCTTTTGAGTGCTGCATCTAATTAATCCTAAAATCACCCCATGACCGCAAGCAGAAACGGAATCAAGTAGATATTCAGAATTCAGTTTATTCAATGGGGAAAAACAAAAAAAAAAGCTCTGTGCTGTCTAGTAATTTTTCATACCAAACACAGTTTCAAAGCTATCAGATCACTAAAGAAACATTAGCTATATTTTAGATGGCCTTCCAAGTATGCTGCATCTTGACACAATGAAGATCCATGAAAAGAAACACCTGTGCATTATTTTTTAAAAACAGTAGCTTTGTGAACAATGACATTGAAAAGTCACTTTTACAGTTAAAATAAAGATTTTTTTTAAAAAAATGTTTTAGTACAGTTACATTCTTCAGACTTCAAAGAAAAAGTGAAACTGTCCTGCACTATCTTATAAGAAAATAGCTAAAGGAATTAAAAGATTACATATTAAAAAGCAATCTGACACTTTTTCATCCAAGGTACTTCATGGTACCAAGGTAATAAATCTAAGAAGCCCACCAGATAAAAAACAGGCAAGCTACCTCAAGTGATGAAATACAATATAGTTGTTATTATAAAATATAATCACTGTGCAATCATTAACTTGCATTGGTTTGGGTCGTGTTTCTTGCTGCTTTGGAGCAGAAAGGGAATCAAAATTTTAAAATAAAGCAGTTGCAATGAGCACTCAAATACATTTTACATTCATTTTAATAACCAAATAAATGCTGATACATCATAGATTTAAAAACAACATGATTCTGCACATTTTATGTCAACTGCTTCTATGCATATCTTCTTGATTAAGTTTTCCTATTTGCTGTAAAATCTTAAGAAACTTAGCCAGACAAATTATATACAATTATCTGTGTCACATTTCTCTAGAAGGTCATGGAAAACTAGCAGCAGATAAAAGTAACGCTATACAGCAGAAAACAAATTCCATGGTTAACATACCGTAATGGGAAGACAGTTCAAATTCATACCAAGGAGCCTGGAAGTGTTTGTGAGGAAAAAATGTTCAAAGAAAGCATTCCTTATTCTGGTTTTCATCCCGCTCACATATTAGCATCACATGACAACAGACTGGATGCTTCCCTAACTCAGTCAAAATCACTGATCACAGCTCCTTTTAAAATAAAAATATAAGCTGCTAGATTTTTGGGGATTTTTTTTCCACTTGAATATCGTGCCTAGATCCTCATTTGGTGAAATCCCCACCAGAAGAAATAGGATTAAGCCCTTCTTTAGCCAGAGGAGCCTCTATACTCCTACGCTCCTTTCAAGCGAGACAACAGTCATTAGTATGATGCTGATCACCCTTTGTGCTTCCAGAGTTTTATGAGGGAATAAGTAAATAAAGACACCCTGTTGTGTGCCTAGGACTCCTTCAAGTTTTTTTTTTTTGGTTACAGGAAAAAAAAAAAATCAACAGGCATATAAAGGTAGTTCAACAGGTAGTGGTCACTACCTAAGTGGATGCAGTGCTAAAGCAGCAAGCACTTAATGCTACCAAAATCTCTACACAGACTCTTTGCACAAGCTAAAGGAGACCAATCAAAAAAGAGAAGCAAATTTAGGTTGAGCAAATTGCTTTAAAAAACAGCACAGCACCTGAGAGAAACTGGGTTTGCATTCTGTATTTGGAGGAGTGCTCTTCTTTCTCCAAATATATTCACATTCATCCACATATTTTAAAGGAAATATATATCTATATAAGCAAGACTGAATTTCAGAGTCTCCCTGTCCCTAGGCCAAACTGATGCTGTGGGCATATGATCTAAAAACTGTTGAGGCATTTCTTTGCTCACATCGGGCAGCTACATGAGTGTTTGCACAATTGTGTGTGTGTGTGTGCACACGGGGAGGAGGGGAAGACCTTCTCAGCAAGTTCCTCAAGTGAGAGGGAAGGAAGGAGACTCGAGCAGGCCAGATACTTGCTGTACCTGTTGCTCTACGTTCATACACTTCTATCCCTCTGCAACACAGAGCAAGGCTGACAAACTTCTCCCACTCCAAACCTTCCCGTTCAAATGTGCTAACCATCTGTTTTCTGCTCCTGACATTTGTGCCATCTCCTCAGCTTTAAAGTAGCACTAGGCAAGAGTTTAAACAAAAGAAAACAATTTGAATTGACGGAATTCACATAATCACTTAGAGTTGTGAAGATCACATCCTCACCACTTTGGCAAAAACTGAGCCAGAGCAATACTGAACAGGACTACACATAATTCATCAATAGCACAATAGGCATCCATGAGGCATGCTGACCTCTCTCCCTAAGCCAAGTAGAATAATTCACAGTTTCAACTGGCTCTTCTCTGCATCGTCCCAAAAAGAACTGTGTTTTAAAACTTTTCAGTGCGATTAGTTTTCACAAGCAAAATATTAGGATCAGATATGTTGCTTGTCTATCAATTTTGCAGGTAGTATAAGAAACAAGGAATTAACATAATGATTCCAAACCGAATAGATAAAAATTCATGTAGGGCTTCAAATTGATTGTTTTGGAATTGAAACCAGTCAACTTGCCCACTAAGCTGCACAGTTCTTTAAAGTATATTTCTGAGCTTTACGCATCAGCCAGATTGCTACAGGGACAACAAAATAAAAGGTAAAACACATAAAAGGAATGGCAGTAAATACATTCAAAGGAAAATAATGGTGACAAATATGCTAGAGAACATTTAAAAAAGCCATAAAGAGGAAGATAGGAAACAACAGTGACTTAATAGGAAAATTTTGAGCAGTTGCTCCAAGTGGTGTCCACAGAGAGCTGCTATTGGCTTTGTGCTGGCTCTACTTGTTTCCAGCTGCTAAGTTCACATTGAAAGAAGAAAAAAATACATTAAATTGTTTCCAAATACTATTTTCTCATGTATGTAATTGGTATAAGTTGCCACAGAGATGTCATTCTCTTGCCAGTGAGAAGGGAAATAGTATACAACACTGGCAATAGAAGTTTTATTCTATGAAATCTATTGTCTTGGACAAGCTGCAGTCAAAAATATGGGAAAGTTTGAAAAGGCATTATTTTAGCCTCAGGAATACCCAACTATTTCTCTCTTCCAGCAATTCAATATATGAAAATGATACTTAAAAGGTAGACTCTGCACTACTCAGAGGTATAATACGTGCAACATTTCTAGCAATCAAGCTTTGCTATTCCAATGAGGAGGAAAAAAAAAAAAGAGAAGAATGGGAAACATATACAATTTAAGTATACTGTCTCCTGACAAACTAAAATTTTAGTGCTGCCGATTTAAAATACAAATAAACCTTCTCAGTATTCAGGACTCTCCTTGGCAGTAAATTCACTTATTTATAAAAGTAAATGGGGTTTGAGGGGAGTGAAGGGACAAAATATACACCAGAAAACATCCAGTTCTTTCTGTTAAATGTGAAATATAACAGGCTTTTTTATGACATGACTTACTCCAAAAATAGCAACGATTACACTGCTCAACTCCCACATGCCCCCCAGCTTGACTTTTTGATACTGAGTACATTATACATTCTCAGTCCTGAGGAATGGTCCGAAGTTTGGGAAGTCAAGAGATCTCATTTCCATTGCTCAGAATCCAAATGATAGAATATGAAATACAAAATACCTAGGGAAGCAGGCTACTCTGATTCCTTATAACATTAAATCTTAAAACATAACAGCCAAATGTGACAGATTTTTTTAGGAACTCCAAACTTTACAGCTTTCCACAGTTTTGGAAAGATACTGCAAGTCACAGCAGTGATAATCTGCCAATTACAAGGCACATGTGTGAGCAAGACTTTTCCCATCTTCCAGACAAACAAGAAGATTATTCAGCCTATTCTCTTTGTGGGGATGAGGCGGGGGAAGTGTTAAGATTGCAGCTGCTGCAGAAGTGGAAGTTGCAACTCCCTTGGAGCTTGTACTGACTGTGTAGCCAGCCTAGCATGCCATTAAGGGATGCTACTGTACTACAGATACTTTTCCATTTTTTTTTCCTCTGCATGAGACAAAGCTGAAGCTTTAGTCTGCTGTAGTTAACACAAAGTCTTGCAACCCATCTCGCAATATTGCATCCAAGTTTCAATTCAGCTCAATAATCTGCCTATCAGAAGTTCATAAATAACAAGAGAATATTCTTGAATAATGCAAGAATTTTTTCCTTCACATCCTGTGCAATATATAGTTTTGAGATTTATCCCATTCCTATTGCTCAATCATGATTTGATTTACATATAAAACTCCCTGATGAAATAAGAGGACACACAGTGAAGGCAAACTGGAATTATAACCATTGCAAATAGCCTACATTTATAAGCAAATTATCTTTATGAAATACAGAGCTTTTTTCCTGGAAAACGTAACAACTCTTACAACAATAATCTAAATTTCACTCAAAACAAGACAGTATGTATTGATACTTTTGGGTAAAAAGACACTGTATTACAGCTTGGCTTACTTCATTATGTTGAAGAATCATGTCTGATGTATTTATTTTGTAATGTTTAACTATAATAGAAAATAGATGATGTTCAAATGAAAACACTGTTTAGACTATGTCAACAGAGCATAAAACTAAATTAAGTGATTCCGTATTGACTATAAAAACATTTGCTAATACTAAAGTTAGTTACTAATGGTTATCTGTCGAGATCACAATATGAAATAATTCTGCATCTTAAGAACAGTGTTAAAGCAGCAGACACATGAAGATAGATGTAATTTTTCAATTTTGCAAAACAGCATCATGCAGTGCGCTTTATTGCTATTTTATGATTAGTGTAAATAATTAAAAAAAAAAATCCCAGGAAATCTCCAGGTGTCTTTTTTTCCCTTCTATTTGCAAGTCACCAAAGGGCTTTCCACTGAGACAGCCAATGCTCACTTTACACTCGCTAGCAAAAGAAAATCAAATAACAATAGCTTGTATACTGAAACAACTGCTTTCTTATAAAGGGAAAGATTCAGAAAACTAGAACAAATGACACTGCTGTAAAAACTATAAGCCTCTTAGACTCTGTTCAAAGACCTATGCATTCTTCTACAACAGACTGAAGTTTTATACTCATCTCAGCTAATCAATCCACTAATAGGCATCAGTCATCAACACCTAAATAAAGATCTGTCATTTTAAACAGCTTTGATGTGATTGAAGACTCACACACAGTCGTAAGTATGACAGAACAGCTTAGCTATTAAAATGTTTTATCTAACAAAGAACTGTTTATCCTAATTGACTGAAATACTCTTTGAACACGATTATTGCAATGCTACTTCACTACCTGGCCACTTGACTTATATCTTGAGATCCAGCACAACCACACCAAATCTTGTTAGAGTATTTTCTCACACATACTTTTGTCAAGAATCCACAACAATAAAGCTGACTGTCATTTTTACTACCAGTTGCTTAGTTAATTCAATACTGAAACAAGCATTCATTACAAAAGCTGCATGCAGTCAGCCATTTCTATCAATCTTTCTTTTCACTGAACTGAGAGAACGAATCCTCCTAACCACATCAGTTGAAATGGATTGGCAGGACTGGATGGAAGCTATTCCTGTGCACTGAGCCCAACCTCTCACCACGAGAGGTGCAGTGGTAAGGGCTCCTTTAAGCAGCCCTGGCCCAGCTCCAGCACTGACCATATGTCAAGCTGACAGATAAGAAGCCCAGACAGCCATCTGAAAACAACTGTATACCGCGCCAGCCACTAGGCAGCAAGGGTTTCTAGGCCTACTTCATTACTCATTTCAAAGCCAATTATAAACACACCAAAAGTAAACATACCTGACCAAAAAAAAAAAAAAAACAAACCCAAAACCACAAACAAAGCACAAAGTCATTATTAGAAAGCCTATGCAATGATAGAATCTGTTTCAGAAAACTTCCACTGAATATCAGAATTGCTCACCAGAAACACAGTCAGGAGATTAATAACAGTTTGTGCCTACAACATTTTTGCTTCTCCACTATATTCAGAGTGTGTTAACAATTTGCAAGAAAAAGGAATTAAACACACCAGCAACTGCCACTGAGACTATATTTTACATACTTAAACAAAATGGTATCGATTTTATACCTCAAATGATAGGTGATTTGTTTTTTGCCCTGTATCTATTAACGCATCATAGGGTTAATCAGTTTTTGCCATTACTTTTGTTACCGGGAAGTTGTTATATTAATTCCTTGTACATAGGAAAACATGTTATCTATTAGCATTTACTCCAGAATTACTACTTAGTAATTTCTATAATTACATAAAATCCATTTCCATATTCCAAATTAATAAAAATCCAGGTGAACTTACCTACAGTTTGGAGGAGGGTCTAATGTAATTTCCGCAAGTTCTTTCTGAATTCTTAAGAGAAAAAAAAGATTATCAGGACACTTTTTTACAATATATTGCAACTTTATGAAAATTTCTACAGTAACCAATAACAAAATACAATTCTTATAATTTATCATGTAAAGATGGTGCTATAAGGTTTCATGAAACTGCTCAAAAAATGCGGAACTAAAACCCAAACCCTTTCTGAAAATTAAGCCTACATTCTTGGACAAGTTATGCCTTGAGCAGGCAGCTAAAAAATCCCAGTATTTCTATAGGTAGGGGTTCTCAGCTCCTTTGATCACTTCCACAACAATTAAATGCCTCTTACACTCCTTCTCAGTTTCCCCTCTGCTTATATGTCTAGTAGCTCTTGCCCTCCCAAACATTTAGCTTTTTAATGTATCTCATACTGGCAGGGCAAAAAAATCCATTTATCTCATCCTCCCACAAAAAGCCCATCCTGGTCTTCTTCGTAACCTCCTCTTAAGAGATTGGGGGCTGCTATCAGGTTCCCCTGAAGCCTATCCTCAAAGGGAACTGCCCCAGCTCCCTGGCCAGGCTGGGAACCTGACACTGAGTTTGCTCCAATGTGCGCTTTCTTTGCACCGAAGGGCCCAAAACAGAGTACATGTTATTCCAGGTGCAGTCTAATGGGAGCTGAGTAAAGGGAGATACATCACTTTCATCTACCTACTGACTATCCTCCTTTTAATACATCCCAGAGAGCCTTTGCTGCTGCCTCATGTTCAGCTTGCTATCTGCCAGGGCCCCCATGCAGAGCCTGTATCATTACACAAGGGGTTAGCCCTTCCCACATGCATGATGTTAAATTTGCCCTTGTTGAATCTCACGAGTTCCCTGTCAACCCTCTCCTGCAGCCTGCTGAGGTCCCTTGGGGCAGCAGTCCTGCCCCTGCGTGTACCAACTGCTTCCCCCCCAACTTGTCATTGGCAAAGCTCAGAGTGTTTCTATGCCATATCCGCCAGGATATGAGACTGCATGAGAGTCAGTATCTCCCCTTCTGAAGAAACTGAAACGTGCAGAGTAGGAGTTTACAGGGTTCCCAAAGGAACTGGTAGGAGTTTACAGTTCCCAAAGACTTGCCAGAATATGATGCCATAAAGCACAACTGCAACGGCCACCTTCCCTGTAAACTACACCCAAGGCTTTTTTTATAGGCTACTTCAGTGCAAAAACATGAGCACTTTGAAGGACGAGGGAAAAGAAAAACAATTCTGTGTACCCTCAGTATTTTCTTCTTCCCTTCTCCTTCACAATATTCCTGTACAGGAGCAGACTGCTATTGCTGTTATTCCTTACACTAAGACAGAAAACTTGCACGATAATACCACTGAAATTCCTGAGTCACATGCTCAAACCACAACCCAAAAGTTCAGACCTGACCTGAAGTACACACATATCTTGTTAAAAATGACTGCCACCCATTTAGCACATAAATACAGGCAAAGAAAACGGTTTATTAAAATAAACATGCAGGTATATTGGCATATATAACATAAAAATGAGCAGTTTAATTCTATATATAAAGATCTAAATATAGTCTCACATGCTAAGGAGTCTCTCAGCCACTATCAAATTTCCCCTTATGCCACTATAAGTTGATTTTACGGCTATAATGATTAAATGAACCAAAAGCAGTGGGGGAACTGGCTTGAACCAGAAACTCCAGTCATTTATCATTCACATTCTGAAATAACTAGGACATATGCGGGCAAGACTTGTAGACAGAGGTAATAATTGTTTATTAGACCAGCTGAAATACTTGAAAAGATAAAAAGACTCTTTCAGATAGTTAACTTTTCTTCTACCCTTGGTGCATCCCAACCCTACGCATGCACACACTAGTTACTCCTGTACAGGGGAAGAAATTCAATGTTAATTGCCTTTCCCACTCATTGAAATAGTTATATCTCCAGTACACAGGATTTCCCCGTTAAGTATCATTCCTCTCTTGTAAAAATACAGGCACAGGCTGGTTAATCAATATTTACAGCAAGTAATTCTAGTGACACTGAAAATTCACAACATTTTTAAAAGGGAAAATCTAATTAGTGAAGCCTAACCACAACAAACGCCTTCAATTTAAACAATCCCAGCAGTTCACACCTTTTAGGAAGTAGATCTTACAAGCATAGGGGATGCATAAAATATTTTTTCTATATATGTCAAATTTCTACTGTGTTTTTGAAATTTACACTAACAGAAATTCAAATCATGGAAAACCTAGGTAGCATGGAATCTCCTTCAATTTCATGATTTAGGGGTTTCTTTGCTTCTTCTGACTTTTGGGAAGTTACAGAATGATGGTACTGAACATCTATACAGTTAGGAATAATTTCCTTGCTTTACATAGAGTAGTAAGAGCAGTTACTATTTCATTGCATTACAATGAGTCTGAGACACATCAAGAATAGATTCACAAGTGCAGCTTAAGTCCTACATGAAAAAAATTCCATTCTTCCTCTTAAATCCTAACCCATGTCCTTTCCATTCTGAAAACAAAAGGGTATAGAGCTCTCATTTTCTCCCTCTATTCCAGTTCACCTGAAAATTTCTAACTTCTAATGCCAAGAGCACTAAAATGGTCCTTTATCAACCTTTCCCTGTGACTGAGCAAACAAAAAAAACACCTTTCTGCTTCAAGAAATAATTGATCAGATGATACTTCCTATTTATGTTGACAAGTCCTAATTGGTTTTACAAGCATCTAAGATAGAGACGTTTGATTCATATAAAGTTATATTTTGTTTGTACAAAAAGAAATACAATACTGTCCATAAATTGTTCTACAGCAAGTCCTTATTTATTCTCTTAATCTGTGGCCTCCCAAACTAAAATAAGTATACACAGTTTACACCTTTTTTGTTTCAATCTTAAATTTACCTTGTATTCATGCAGAGAGCACATTCATAAATAGCTGCCATAGAGCAGCTGACATGCAATAGCTTGTTCACATGTTACAGCATTCAAAGTTACAATTAAATCGTCAGACAACATCCCAGAGAGCTTTGCACTGATAGAGACCTCCAGTGCGCAAGCTGGTCTTTGTCTGCACGAGTTATTCCACTGCTCTGGCATTTATTTCATATTTCCATTGAGTTACCCTCAAAATCTGGCACAGGAGAGGATGTGCCTCATTTCCTTCGTTTACCACAGAGGGTTGACCATGAGAATATGCGGCCTCTGGAAACCAAACATTTTTTTGCAGGATCCTTTCTGGCATTTCTTTCTTTGGATTTTCTGCCTCAATACAATTATGCATAGGTATGTTAGAAAGCAAAAGGGACTCAATTAGAATCATTGTATATATACACACATTTCATATTTAAACTAACACCATAATGGCTTGCTATATACTGGCGAGTAGAGCAACAGCAAAAGTAAAAGTCCTTGCTAGTAATCAAACCTCTGAGCTGTACACATAAGACATTTAATTAAGTAATTTGACCCCTCTCTCTCCCTCTCTCTCATATATATGCATGTGTATATACATACATACACACACACATATATACACACACAAAAATATATTTCCTTTCTATTTTACTAACATGAAAGGAACGAACATTGTTGCCTTCCAGTCATAGTGCAAAGGTTAATCTAGCCCTAAATTCAGAACCATGAAAGTACATTGTGGATTTCAAATATTATTAATTCTTACAGACACATATTTAGAAATGTTCCAGGCCTAGGGGGATTGTGTGTTGTTTACTTCATGAAACAGTTAAAGTTCTCTAAAGCTAAGACAACTGAACTTATCAGAGGATTTCCCAATATGATTAATAGGAAAAGCAGCAAAATAAAGGAATATATGACAAAAAGCTATTTTTACCACATCGGCTTTTCTAAAAAACATGCCCTTCTACCCATAAAAGTCAGGTGAACCAATACTCCATACTGAATAATATGCTATTTAGAAAATACAAAGAAACGCAGTCACTAGTATGTATTTCAATCTTACATAAACTGTGACTGAGCAAGAAATTTATCTAAAGATGGTCAGATTTGTGCTGGAGGGAAAGAAATTTCCTCACCTCCATACCAGATGCACAATAAATGACAAGGATATCTCTTATAAGAAAAAGTGCTCTATATTTTACCATTATATTCAACATGCTAAATATCATTCCAGATTCCTTGAAAACAGTGCTGTGATAAAATTCTATGTGAAAAAAAGGGGGGGGGGCAGGAGCTCATTTTTATTTTATTGAGTTTGGAACAAATTTAATCCATTACCTACTTTCTACTCCTTAGGGTTGAAACTTCTTTCAATAAAGAAAAGATTACAACTGAAGTTTCAAAGTTGACAATTCATTGTAGGCACAGATATTTATAAAAAAAATCCAAGACTGGACATAAAGGTTGACAGATTTTCAGCTATCAACTTCGGGAGCCAAGCAAAACAATACATTTATTTGTTGAGCTACTATATCAGCCAAGAATGGTTACACTTCTCTCAATCCAAAGGTCATGCTAAGATTTGCTACTTAAGAGGTAACAAGATGCCTGCTGTTTTCAAGGACAGCAATTCAATTCCATGTCTGAACTGTAATTGTGATATGCAATGAGTTTCTCAATCTTGACACGTTAGGTAAGAAAGGTTGCTATTTAAGGTGATGCCCTCTAGGTGAGGAAAATTGAAGGACCAGTACACTGTATGACATACGCTGTAAGCTATTACACCTGTATCGGAACTTGTCCTAAAAGTACTAACAGAGACAGACGGCGTGTGATGACATTCTGCCTTCTTGGTGCCATCTATAGCAATGCTAACAGAAGAAACTCCGTATCTTAAAACCACATCGTACTAAAATATGAAGTCAAGTGATTTCTTATATCCTCCATAATCAGATCTTTTTGGAAAGCAGTAAGCTGCAGTAGTATATTCATATGTAAGACATGGTAGCAGTTTACACAGACAAAAGTCAGCACACTGCTAAATCTGGATTTATATAAAACCTAATACCACTGATTTTTTTTTAAATCTAATTGACTACATAAATATACAAATACAAAGCAGAAGCATTGCAAATACAGATGCACAAATCTTCATTCTAATCCAAGATATACAGTAGGTATCCTAATGTAAGCCAAATATACTGTGACTATAATTCTATATGCATGAAAAAGCTTTCCAAGTGAGAAAACCTGCCTCCCAAGCTCAGGTTATAATCAAGTCTGTAGTCTATTTTTACTGATTTTCGTAGAGTCAACTCCTATAACTACAATAGAGTTATCAGAAGGAATTCCATAGTGAAACATTTAAGCGAATATTATTATGACTTTAGAGTAAGACCACAAAAATCCACAGTATTCAAAAGCTAGAAAAGGAGAAAGTTGCTAAGCAGATATTCACTCTTTTTTTCACTATTAAAAATACATTGCTGTGTTCCTTCCAAAAAGTGCTATGACAACCAGCACTCCAAAAATACATTTTTTAAAAAATGTTATTTATTGTGTGTGTATCTATAGAGCTCCTATAAATCATCTTGGCTTTTAAAATACATTATCAAAGGTTTTCCTTCAATATTAGTGTACACGTGAAACTGGCTTTAGTCTAACTGGCAAACATACTGATGTCAGCAACCGGCATAATTAGTTCCACCAGAACCATAAGTAGATATGATTAAACTTTAAAAGGTTTAAGTAATTTTATCACTGTGAAATGCACATTGATAAAAGCTCTAAGCTTTGAAGATACAAAGCTAAGATTAATAGATCAATTTCTGACATATCATTGTTAATTTTTTAATAAGAACAGTCTCCACAGGCCCTTGCGAGAACAGTGGCATCATTACATTAGACATTGTACAAAGTTAAGACTACACAGACTCTTTCCTTAAGATGTTAAGAACTGAATTTTTTGACCTTAAAAGTCATGACAAGTCCAATATTGCTAATATTAAAAAAAACCCAATAGAAGGTAGCAGATGAAAGATAAGGCAGCCATGAATCATAACACCTGTGAGGATTAACCACATGAATAACACCATGGTTTAAAGTGAAAGCTGGTTTGGTTGTTGTGTTTTTTTCCTTTTAGTCATAAAAAGAAACACAGGTGAGCTTTGTTGGTCATCCTATAAGTGATAGGATGAGGTAATCTAATAGTGTCTTAGTAGGAATGGGACTTCAGAAAGCATTTCAGCAGGGAAGAAAAAAAGAAAAATGCCCCACATAAGGGTAGCCGTAAGGAAGGTGTCCCATGACAGTGGAAAAGCATGATGATATCTCACTGGAAAGATAGAAGAAACTTCAGTTCAGGAAAGTCTGTAAATCTTAAGGGGCAGATGAAGCCAAGACAAAGACTTGAACTCTGAAGAAATGTACACATGTTCATACACTGGTATTTACAGACTCCTACTACATATATATGTCATAAATCATGGCAATAAGGTCTTAATGATTCTCCTTTACCACAGCCCCACAGTGGCACAACTCCAATGTTTTTTTTCTTACAGTTTATGCAGCCTTGGATTAGCAAAGAAACTGATCTGGGAACTCTACATCAGGACAATCTACAGAATTGGTCTCATGAGATTATTTTTAAAGTGTTTTTTAACTTCAATCACTATAATCCCATTTGAATTCTGTTGCTTAGACTAACATCCCTACGTCTACTAATGGAGCAACAATAAGCTGTAAATTCCTTCTGTCTGGTCCAAGCAGGACAATTGTTATCTGGAGATTGACATGATAGCACAGAATAACTTGAATAGCAGTTCTACAAACCCAGCTTTTTCTCAAGCAGAAAAAAGCAGGAAAAGAAATGGGTATTAAAACAGACCACAGTTTCAAGTAATGAAACCAATGTGCATTTGTTATTCACTCAAATATTTTGGACCTGACCATCTGGGAAAAGGAAATGCAGTACTTTAGAGCAATAGGTATTACGGTAGTCCTAACATGCTGAGTTACTGAACTGTCTGAAATGTTTATGGTTAATTAACTGTAAGTTACACTGACAAGTTTCAACATCAGTCATACATACACATACAGAGATATATTTTATAAGGCTACAAAACTGTCTGAGTTTTACTAGCAATAAAAAAATGTCAGCTTTTATCATGCAACCTACTATTAAAACCAGGTGAAAGAGCCAAACTGTCAAAGAAAGGAAAAAAAGCATATAGGTCTCATTATTGTGACCGGCCTCAAAAAGCTATTACACTGACACAGTAGTGTTGCAATACAACAATAAGAAAATTAATATACTGAATCAATACATACATCTGATGGTCCACTGAAAGAAGAGAAAGGAAAATAAACAGGCAGAAAGAACACTGTACCTTTTAGCACTAGTTGACAGTTTTGCAGCTGTTTTGCTTGATATTTTGCCCTCTTTTTTCTTGGGTTGAACTTGCTCCCTTTCCTGTTCTTGCTGAACACCTTCCCGTTGATCTCCATCAGAGCTGCCTCCACTAGTGCTTGGACTATCATCAACCCTCTGCCCCTCTGTAGACATGGCAGATGCTGCACTGAACAAAAAAAATCAAATAACAAAAGTTAGCTTTTTCAGAAGAAACTGTCTGACAGTATTTCTTACATGGCTTAAGGAAATAACACATGAGATTTATGTCTTTTTCTAAATACATAATACTGGTGCTGCAATACTTTGGTAATCTTCATACTGAAGAGTTTTGCCATAAGCATCTTAATAATTCAAAAGTTGATCATTTTAAACTCCATACCAAATAAATATTCAACTCATACATATATGAAAAGCGTAACTATTGTGGTTAGGCGGGAAACATAATTCTATAATACCATTCATTGTCACTGAAATTTTTTAATTGCTCAGCAACATCATGAGTTAACTCACTTATCTCTATGCCACTGGTTGAAATCTAACCTGATCTGTTAAAAACTGAGAGCTATTACTGTCTTAAGACTCTCTGTTATCCCTTATGAAATAAATCCGTGGGCTCATTCCAAGTCTATATAATGTGGGTTTCCACATTACAAAATCCACATCTTGGCATGCTCAATGGAAACATTCACAGAACCAAAAGGCACTAACATAGGGCTGTTTGTATTTACTAAAAAGGTAGAATCCTAGAGCGGTAAGCACACTGGTAGAAGATATACGGAAGTTTTTCCTGACAAATTCTTTTCAGGCAAAATGAGACAACAAGGATGTCAGAAAACATGAGTGACAAGAAATCTCAGCATATTTCAGAAGTCAAGTTAATGTTTTATTTGCACACTTCTGATACTAGTTAGCTGTTTTAATTTCTTCCTTCATTTAAAAGCATATAACAATATGCCTGCAGATGAGGATTTACAAGCCCACTGTTACAGCTGTCATGACTTCTCAAACCATTCTAATGAAGGGCAGATGTCCATGAAAAACTCTTACTGAATTAGCATGTGGTGGCAATGGCTATTAGAAAATTTTACAAAAAAAAAAAAACAAACAATTAACCTAAACCCAGAAGGTCTTTCCTTTAACTCTGAACCTGTAGTTTATATACATATTTTATATGTCCTCCTCTGGAGACTTTTGTAAACAAACCCCCCTTCAAAGCACATAGGCCTAAATGTTACTTGCTTACACCCATGCAATACACATTTATCTGGGTGGTTTTCTGATCAAATCTGTCTGCATCAAGAACTTGCTCTTTGTATGAAAGAGTTTTAAATTGCTGTGAACTTTGACTTACTTTTCCTCTTACCTATGTAGAGACATCTTCACAATTAAGAACAACTCTATTCACCTTGACTATTACATGTTCTAATACTCTCTCAAGGGAGAATAATGAGATTGCAGCCTCAGATTCAACCATGCTCATTCAGTGGATTAACCAAAGTTCATCTTCCTACACATATTTATGGAAAGAGACAGCAAAGGCAAAGCAAAGTAACATCAATGCCAACACAGTTACGTTGAGAAGGATGTTTTTTAGAGAGACCATAAGTGTTCTAGTTACAGCTGCATGTAAGAAAATAAAATTACTCCTATTCTGCAAAAGCCTTTCCAAGATCTAATTCTATCAAGTAGTACACACCACAGAGTGGAAGAACTAATCTTTTCATGCATTATTGACACAATCTAACTAACTTCAGGAGGAATGAGATCTTTTTTGTCTTATTTTGCCATACTGAAAAGGCAATCTGGTGGCACAGCATCCCTTTCAACTGTTCAGATGCTAAAAGAAATAGCAGGTAATAGCAAATGATGGATATAGAACTAGGTTTTCCTTAATTAGCTTAAGTTACATTTTAGATTTTCTTATGGAAAAGAGTATTTTATAAATATGTTTTCACATATAAACTTATATAAAAACACAACACCTATCCGGCTCTTTGAAGTAACTGAAATAATGAATAGTCTGCATCCTAAAATTAAAATACAAAAGTTGTTCATCCTTAGAAAACAATTTTTCCTACAGTAGAGCTACAACATTATATTTAAAAAAATTCATATATTTATACAGGTTAATGTTTAGATATTTACATCCTGGTTGTCAGATTTTAAGACAAAAGCAACAGAAGATTTAGAGGTAATAAAACACAAAACTATCATATTCTGACAAGTCAAAATACGCATTTAATAACTATAATGTAATTATGATAGTAGGCATCCATTTTCTTTGCTTCTACATATAGCTAAAATACAATCTCATCTTTTTTATAACACTTTTGATAGCCTTTATTTTCTCTAGATTTTAGTTCTGAACTTTGATTAATGCATCTAATTTTAAAGAGAAAAATTCTCTTCACAATGTACATAGGCTTTAACAATACATGCCAGAAAGTTAAAAGCATTTTTAAAAAAGCCTATACACATAGGACATCTGCTGTGAATAATCTTGGCCATAAATATTACTATTATCCAAAAACAACTGTATTCACTTCATAAGTTCAGGTTACTATCCAGCAGATAAACACTGTAACAGTAGCCCAGAGTATATAATTACTGTAACATGTAATGCCAGCATTTACAACAGGAAAATGCTCAAATCTGTCATTTGATGTCTGGCTATTTCCTTGGGTTGTTTCCCTCTCTCCGTTTCCCTTTCTGACATCCAGCTAGTTCCTTCCATGCCTTCTCCTTATGATATCCGCAATTTTAGGAATTTTGCGTAGTTTAAGGGATGCTCAATATTGTGGTAAAGGTGTGTTTTAAAGGGCCTGAAGTCAGATACTTCAAACGTGGTCAAACTTAGAAGACAAACAAACAAAAGAACAAATAAAAGCATGGAAAACAAAATCAACTGAGGGGTTGACACTGTTAGGAAAACATTTCACTGCCACAAACACAGACGGAGAAACACAAGATACTACTTGAATCTGAACAGCAATAAGCGTGTTAGCAACTGTCACTCGTAGCTAAAGACACGCGACATCCAGGTCCCTGGCTGCCAGGCTATTCTACATTCAGACGAGGTCTGCTAACCTCCCTGCTGTTGAGCTGAGAAAAATGAGCAGAGGGGACAGAGGAAAGAGAGAAAGGGGACTTAAAAGTCCCTCCTATAATGTGAGATGATTCAGCAGAGACACAGATTGTAAGTGTAACTACAACTATCAATTCTAATTGAAGAGTGTCCAAAAGATCCTACTTCTGTCATACACATCCACTGGCATCTCCCTCTCCCTCCTCAAAAGGAAAAAAAAAATCCCACAACAAAAAAAACCAACAACATCCCGGCCCCCCCTCCCCCCAAAAAAATAAAAATCCAGCAGTTGGAGATGATAGAGAGATCCTGGCAATGTGCAGACGGGTCTCGAGGGCGGTAGAGCTAGTGATGATGTCTTTCTAAAGCCGTCTTGATGTCCTAAAAGCCAAGATAAATTAAATATTTCTGCAGGGTCCAGGAAGAGCAGCCACAGCAGCAGCCGCCTTACTTCATAAGAAACCGTAAAGGGCAAAAAGGATTCAAACATCGCAGGAGGGGACGCAGAAGGCGCCCAGGGGGGAAGAAGGGGGCATGTGCACTCCAAAACGCTACATGCGTGCCCCCCCCGACCGGGCTGGGGTAAGAAGTAGGAGACAACCAGGGAGAGGAGGAGGAGACTGAGAGAGGAAGACGTCGGGGGCAGATAGGGAAGGGAGGGGGTTGGGCTGCGGAGCTCCTCGGGGCGATTCAGCGTGAAGCGGGGGAGGGTAATGCCCCTCCCGGGGGGCTCTGGACCGGGGCACCCACTGCTGAGGTGACGGGAGCGGGGGTAGGATGGTGCATCTCGAGCGGCTCTGTCATCAAGAGTGGATGGGGGGGCAGGGGGTACCCTGGCACCGGAGGAACCCAAGGACCACGCGATCGGCACGGAGGGGAGGGGTGGGAGGTGCGGTGATGGGCGCCGCTCCCGCCCGCAGCGGGGCACGCAGGACAAATGGACACGGAAGAGTTGTTGGAAGGGGTGCAGGGTGCTGAGAGTAGCAATGGAGGCTGGAGCGGTGACCAGAGGATGGATGGAGTCGCGGGGGGAGCGGTGGCAAAGATGCCGAGGTGGCGGGGGGCGGCCGGGACTGTTGCTGGGAAAGGGCACGACCGGGAATGACAAGGGGGGGGGGGGGGGAAGCAGACGCCAGGCAGGGATGCGGAGCGGGGGATGGGAGATGAAGGATAAAGGTAGAGACCGAGAGTGGCAGCTAAAGGAGGGAAGCTGAGGGGGGGAAGCGGGGGAAGAAGGGGGCGGGGGGGTAGAAGAGCATGGGATGGCGATGGGGGGGTGGGAGCCTGGCTGGGGGGAGGGGAGGCAGCCGGGGACCTGAGCCGGGCAGAGGCGTCCCTCGAAGGGACGGGGCGGGCGGAGGGGACTGGTGCTACCTGCAGGCGAGCGCGGGTCTCTCTCTCGCTGGTGCTGGGCACACGGCTGCGGGACAATCCAATGCGGTCGCCCGGATTCCGGCCGGGTGCGGGGCTAGGAAGAGGCTGCAGGCACTCTCACTGAGTCATGAGCCCCGCTTCCCCGCGCTCCTCGCCCTCTTCTTTCTTTTCCGTGCTTCCCTCTCTCTCTCCGAGCAGCAGCGGCTGCTGCTTCTCCCACCGCCGCCGCTCCTGCCCCCGCTGCCCGAAGAGAAGTGGAGCCGCGCGCGCGCGCGCGCGCCCGTTGCCACCGCCTCCGCGGGCGCGCCAGCGCGCCCCCACTCGCCCGCCCCGGCCAGCCAGCGCCGCGCGCGCGCCCCCGCCAGCCAATTATAGCCCCGGCTCTCGCGGTCCGCCAAGGGAGGGGCGCGCGCGCGCGCCTTCGGCGAGGGGGCGGGGATGGGGGGGAGGAATGGGGCGCGTGCGCGTGCCCGTAGGAGGCCGCGCGCCGCCGGGCTGGGGGGGGGGGGGGGCGGGGGGTGTGGAAGAGCCGCCACCGGGAGCGCGCGTTAAAGGGAAGCACTGTCGGGGGAGCGGGGCCGGGCGGGGTCAGCGGGGCCGAGTAGGAAGGAGGCGTGAGGGGATGGGGGAACGGGGATCCCCCAAGCCGCGGGGTGGGAGCGGCTGCGCAGGGCGCTGGAGAGGAGTGTACCCTTCCTCCCGTATCCAGGATCCGCGAGCCCCCCACCAAAGTCCTCGGGGAGGGGGACGACCAGGACCGGGCAGAAGGATGGGGGGGGGGGGGGGGGACGGTATCAACTTTCTTTGCTCTTCTCGTCTCTCGTCTTTTTTTTGCTTCTTTGTTACCTCCGCCCGCCGCCCCGCTCCAGCCTCCCCCCCCCGCCTCCCCATCCCCTCCCGGGTCCTGCTCGCCCGCTGCCCGCACTTCGCCGCCGCCTTTGTCTCCACGAAGGCAGCGCGGCTCTGAGCCCCAGGGAGCAGCCGGAGTCGGGCCGGTACCCCCGGGGCAGCGAAGGGTGCGGGGCAGCTGCGGGGAGGGCGGGGAAGGATGCGTTCCCGGGCAAGGGGTATTGCGAGGGCACGCGGTGCCTTATCTGGCGCGGAGAGGGACAGCGTGGTCACTACTTCTGTCTTGGTCGTGGTAGTTTCGACACAAACAGCCCCCGGCCACGAACAACATTGGATAACCCCACCTGGAGTATTTGTGTCCCGTTCTGGAATCCCCAACATAAGAAGGATATGGAACGGGTCCAGAGGAGGGCCACAAAGGTGATCAGAAGGCTGGAGCACCTCTGCTGTGAGGACAGGCTGAGAAAGTTGAAGGTGCTCAGTCTGGAGAAGAGAGCACCTTCCAGTAGGAGCGGCCTTCCAGTACCTGCAAGGGTTACAGGAAAGCTGGAGAGGGACTTTTTACAAGGGCAAGTAGTGATAAGGACGATAGGGAATGGCTTTAAATTGGAAAGGGGAAGATTTGAATTAGAAATTAGGAAGAAATTCTTCACAATGAGGGTGGTGAGACACTGTAATAGAGAACTTGTAGATGCCCCCTCCCTGGAAGTGTTCCAGGCCAGGTTGGATGGTGCCTTGAGCAGCCTGGTCTGGTGGGAGGTTTCTCTGCCCATGGCAGGTTGTTGGAACTGGATGATCTTTTAAAGTCCCTTTCCACCCCAAACCATTCTATGATTCTATGACGTACAGCATTCCAATTGGTGCTGTACCCTGATTGTAGTCAGGTAAATGAATCTCGCCTCCCACGCAAGGAAGTATTACCTCCCTGGCAAGCATCGCAATGAGGAATGGGAGGAGGCCAAGGGAGAGTGACACTTAAGTGTTACATATTTAGTATTAATAATACTAACCTGGAACAAAACCTCTAACAGAAATGTGTGTTCGGTAACTGGCTGTGATGGCTTAACTGAGACACTTCTGTCCTTGTGCTGATCCTGCTGCTTTCTTCTTTACCTAACCTGCACTTCATACTTAGCTACGTTATGTAAACTTTTATCAACTCAAACCTTTCTTCATCTCACAGTGAAATATACCAGTCATGGGTAAAGGGGTAATGACAAATCAAAATATTTCCCCCCTTTTCACAGCAAAAGTGAATTAAAAAATAAACTGTGTTCTCGCCATTCCACATGTACAAGGAACAGTTTCTCCCTGTCTGAACTGTGAAGTATTATACTTTTTCTGACTCATGGTTACAGTGTAGGTGGAGTCTGTGCTACCAAACATAAAGAAATTGAGAACTTGAAGCACTGCTGAGATATGTAAGGATTAGAAACATTATTGGCACCTGCTGTCATGCCAGACAACAGGAGTGATTTTTGAAGTTTCCCTGTATGTAAAATGAAGCCTTTTCTTTGTTGATAAATTGTTCTGAAATAACTTGTTTTATTGTCTATTCCTATTTTTTTGTTAAATAGCCCAAATAACATTTTTGCCTAACTTAAAAATACTTTAGTAAGCTAGTTTTTCCTTTTTGTGGGGGTTTACAAGTTATTTTCCTGCTTCTGATGAACTCATGGAGAAAAGCTCCTAATGCCTGCATTGACGTCTCAAAAGGACAAATAACTAAACAATAACAGAATATGATGTGTATAAATCCTTTAAAGAATGCAAATCATCTGCAAGTAATTTTTCTCATCATGCTGAAAAGCTGCTGGCTGCATTGTATGCTCTTGACATCACGGTCCTCTTTTTTAAAATAGCTTAAATCATGCCTTCTCCTTTCAGTCATTCCAAAACAGATCTCCTGAAAACCATCCAGGAAGTGATGAAATTCACTTCTAAATGAGTCTTCTACCATATTTCCTTAATGTTGTTCTGATTGCTTAAAAGTGTCTTAGAGAAGCCATAGATTTTCGTGATTAAATACCCCATCTATCGAAACTCCTGAGCCTGTGTCAGAACTTCAGTGACAGTTCGGTGTGCTTCATTATGGTCCTTCTTTTCTGCTGGGATCCTTAGGAAGCACAGAGAGAGAAGCTCAGTGAATAGCCTAATTCAGACAGGGGCAGGATGGGGCAATATAGTGTCCTAGAATCTGGGTTGTAAATTCCCAGTGCCAAAAAAATCAAGGGAGTGTTGAAGTGTTCCAGCACCAAGTGGAGGGTCTGAGTCATCAAAAGTCAGGCCCCGATTTTTGTTTTGGTGTTTAACCTCTGGCCTAAAGCCCTAAACGGTAGAGCTTAAATTAAGGTCAACTAAACTAGGGAGAAGATTTGTATTGCCTTATGAATAGAACATGGACATTGAGGTGTGCCCTGTGATTTTAAAAATGAAGGTTTTGAATGAGCCCTACCTCTGCAGAGAGAGTAGGGCAGGGTAGTCATCTGCTCCCAGTTTTATCCTTTTGACCTTTCAAAATAACGTGTTTGGTCCTCAGATGTTAAAGGTTGCATAATATTGTATTATTCAAAATCCTTTGGAAGACTTTTGTAAGTTTGGATCATACAGGGTGAAATCCTGGTCCTTTTAAAGTGAGTGGCAATACTCCAATGTTAGATTTCACCCATGCTGGAGTGCCAAGGCAGACACATTACACTTTTTTTTTTTTCCCCTGCTTAGTTTTATGTGGTTTCTAAAAGCTGACGCTATTTACAACACCAGACACATGCAAAACAACCCTAGTTCTTTACTCTCACAGAAGCTTGCAGCTTCCTCAGAGAAACCAGAGTTCGACTCACCCGGTACACAGTCACGCTTTAAGACTGTTATAGTTAAGGACACTTCTGTTAAGTCCTCTTCATTTAGACTGTCTGTTATGAGGACAGATATGTCAATCAAAATTCATTAAGTTGAGGAAACCTGAGCCAAGTTTCCTTTTAAGAGTGTTTAATTTAAATAAGTATTGAATCAATTTATATTTTTAGACTTATATAGCTATACTGAGATCTCATTTATAGCAAGTTGTGTCCCTTTCTGTTCAGTTAGAAAACAGGTAAATTAAATTATTAATTATGTCATAATAAGTTATAGGAAAATGCAAATTTGAGATTTTTTCTGCATTTCTGTTTATGAATTATTTTTCATTCCCTTTTAAAAGGACAAGCCATTTTAATATTGCTATTTATGTTGTTAAATGAACATTATTTTGTGGTTGTAACTGATAAAAAAGGATTGGGTTTCTAAGGGGGAGAAAAGAGGAGGAATTATCCCAACTGTGATACAGTTGAAAATATCTTACGATAGCCTCTCTCTCTTTCAAAACTTTAATATGTCATATTAAAGAGTGAGGTAGAAATATTCAGTTGTCCATGGTGTGCCCTGTTGTATTATCAATCTCTTTCAACCAAATCGTAATGAACCAGATCATTTTATGCATCTGAACTACTGTCAGCTGAGGATTGGAGGCATGGGGACAAAGGTGCCTTTATTCATTCTTTACCTGATTCCACTTTTCAGCTCTGCAGGAGTTATCCCAGCCTGTGACACTTCCCCCATTTCTTCCCTGCTGCTCAGTGTATTTGATGAGTCTTCGGTCCCATGGGGCTGTTTCGAGAACAGACAGCAGGCAATTCTCAACAGCAGGCCTTCCCTTTCCCTGTCTTGTTCTCCACCCTGAGCTGAGGCTGGCACACAGAATGGCATGAGTCTCTGGATTAGCTTTATGATATTTCAGGATTCTTCTCCAATAGCTGTCTTTCCTTATACTACTGTGATGGCACAAAACCATAAGGATAGTTCAGAGGATCTGGCCTGTTGTCTATTCTTTTTCCCTCTCCGATAATATTCTTTCTCCCATTTGTAGATAACTTATTCTCACAATGCATCTGATTTTTTTTTCTACAGTCTTGCTTTGGTTATGTTGCCACTTGGATGAATCCAACTCTGTAAGCTGGGAAATGTAAACTGAAATTCACAGGTACCCTGATCTCTGATGCACCAGCTGTGCCTGAAAATACAACATTTGAGTGATTCAGAGATCAGGATTTTTCATGTTAATTTTGTTTTCCCTGCTCTCAGCATGTAAGATGAAGTGGAGTAGCAAGAAAGGTATCTGCAGCAGACATTTAATTTGAGTTTTCAGTTAATTGTATATGTTCTCATCCCTTAAAAAAAAGACGTCCTATATCAAGGAAAATATGATTGAATCCTGGTAAGCCTATTATTCAAATAGCACCTTGACAAAAATCTGTTTAAAGTATTTTCATGGCATTCTGAGGTAAAATTATCATGTGGGCACAGAGACAAGTTATTAATAGCCTGACTTCTTTATTTGCTCTACAGCAGTGTAAACTTCCAAATCATTAGAATTTATTCACCCTAATCTTTTCAAGCCATTAAATATGAAAAGAGTTGTAAGCTGTGATGTAAAAAAAACCCTTTTAAGATCTCTTTCTCTCTACTCTAACCTAAAAACCTAAGAATTTTCAGCTTTTCCTTCTCCCCTTTGCTCAGAAGCAGAACAGCTCCCAGTATCATTTGGCTGGAACCAGAAGAAACAACTGGGACAATAACCATGTGGCATCAGAGATCCTGATGGCTCTCAGCTGCTTCTCTATGCAGGATTGTAAAGAAAAAGATCAAACATATTAGGGATGGGTGGGAGAGAGGTAATAACTTGCTTCTGTGTCCTTAATGAATGCCTAGTTTTTTCTTTAAGATAGAGAATAAATCACTGCTCAGTGTCCAAAATAGAAGTTTGTTTCTGTGTGCTGGTTTAGAGCCCAACTTAAGATAATTGCACAGGATAATTTGCTGATAGTTTCTAGACAGAAATTTTTAACAAGTGAATTCTAGACTAAGCCACTGCTTTAAAAATCTCTTGTATGTACTGAAGGGAAAAATCTTTATTTCCAAAGCTATTGTAATGCAGTGACCTGTAACTGGAAGAATTCCCTGCATTGTCTATCTTAATTCATCACCATATTTGGGAGAGAATGTTGAAAAGTAAAGATAGGTTAGAAAAGAAAACTGGGGGGTTTAGGTGTTATTTCTACATGCTCTTCAGCAGCTCCACATTCTTATTAATTTTCTCTTGGTTTCGTAATATCTTGATTCATAGGATCAGAGCTTGCTTTTCTGATTAAAGATGGGTACAATTTGGAGGATCTCTTGTGGCTCTGGGGGGAAAGTTACATCTTTACACAGAAAGAGAAGCTGTAGGCACTCGTTCCCTTTTAGTGAAGTTAAGGTTCCAGAAGAATGTGGGCTAATGTCCTCTATGGATAATGCATAATTAATGTACACTTAACGGAGGAGACTAGAGCATCCTCCACAGAAAACCAACCCCCATACAACAGGCTTTTTCAGTCCTTTCAGAATGAATGACCAATATATTTCAGGAACCCAAGGGACCACACTTAGTCTGAAGCAGATTGTCTGCCTTGTACAGAGTGGAAATTACCCGCATGGTCTCTGCAGGGGATTGCCCCAGTGGAACGGAAGTCCCCTGCAACAGTAAGTCAGGCTAGTCATGTTTTGAACTTCTTTCCTGAGGATCCTGGCCAGAGAGCCTGATTTGGGCTGTACTTGGGAGGGATAAAGGGAATGTCTGTAGTTTGATAAACCTAAATTAGCCCTTCTGCTTTATGTAACCTTATACCCAACTAGTGCCAATACAGCAGCTGCCCAAGGACAAACAGGGGAAGAAAAAACCCAAACATCTTTTGTCTTGTCCTTGATGGTAAATGTTGCAGGGAATAAATGACATTTTTGCTTATAGGTCTAGGCAGAACCTGACAAACTCCTGTGTGTTCTTTCCTGAACTCCCTCTGCAGAATCTCAGGGAGAAGGAAACAGAGCAGCTAGTGCTCATCTTCCTCATCTACCTGTAATGAAGCAGGCAAACAGTGGAAGCAACAACTTCAGAAGGGACAGGCACTCTTAATCACACTAGAACTCTTCCTCAGGCTGCAAAGTCATGGGGAGGCAGTGGGGAAGACACAGGCAAAGCATACACTTCATTTTAAAAAGCTGTAAGGCACAGCAGAGGAACGTATCTGCTTCCTAAGTAAACAGACCTTGTCCATGAGTATCCTTACAGCAGGTCAGAGCCCTGAGCAGCATGAGTGGACTCTTGGACAACTTAATCTTATCATAATGAGTGTTTTAAGGAATGTTGCTTAACATTATAAATAAGTCCAGAGCCTACCTAGCTACATTTATTACTGTGTTTTAATCAAAATTGATCCTTATTTTAACCCGCTTTGAATCTTACATAGCCATTTCTACCTCTACAAAGTGGATGTTTCTTGCATTTTACAGTTCATTTGGAAAAAATGGAAAGTAATCAGACAATCCAGTCCACAGTTTTTCTTTAAAACGTTTCTTTGTCTCTGTTTCCTCTGTTCAGCAAAGTTCTTTGAACTGGAACTCACGGCATAGCTGAGGACTAGGACCACAAAAGTAATTCGGGATCTCTACAGCAATTTCTAGCTACTGATGCTGTGTGGGTAGTGAAGTTCACAATTCTCGGGAAGGGCCATACATTTCAATTCAAATACATTAGCAGAGCTAGATATTTAGACAGTGGAAGTCTACAAATATTAGGCTCAGTAGTGAGACACTTAACGTAGTTATTAAGAAGAGACAAGGAGACAGATGACACCGACAGGGTGTCTTCCACAAGTATAATTACCCATCTCTGGTTGGGGATTCTAGCTGTGGAGTTTCTAGATCCATCTCTTGGATCTAGCAGAATACCTTTGCCCATTCAACCTTCTAGTGATGCGGGCATCACTGAGAATGTGGGAAATGAAAATTTAAGTCTGTCTTCTGACTGAAAGGACAAAACCACTGAGTTTCTAATTACCAGAAGTTTGTCTTAACCAATACAGCATTTTGGTGCTTGGTTTATTTTATCTCTTCTTCTCTCCAAAAAACCCTATGTCTTCACTGGATTTGAACTGCAGACGTGAGAGGCCTAACAAACAGGCTAAAAGTGATTGTATCTTTCACTCTTTTAATATTTCATGATTCCATTCAAAATGGAACAGAATTAGCAAGAGGGATTAAGAAGTCCCCTGTCCCCTTCCCATCCCATTGCCTCTTTTCAAGGCAGCAACCTAAGATAACGTGTCCCTTCAGGAAAACAGGTGATTTGTGCCTATGTCTCTGACATCCTAACAGGTCTAACTCCTTCACGTTTTGATGAAGTTCTTCTGCCCGTGCTTTGGTGAAGATGGGAGCTCTTGGCCTGCTAGGCCAACATCCTCAGGCAAGAGAGCAGGATCCTTATCTTGTGAATCATCATTGTCAGGGTCACAAACATCTGCTAAATCACTCAGTGCCATCAAGACTTTGGGTTTCTACTGGTGAAATCAAAGACGTGACTTACTTAAAAACAGAAAACACCACAATCCACGATTACCAGGAAAAATACATCAAAGTAACAAAATGTGTGTTACCAATACAAACACGCTGTGCAACTGTGTGCTGATGAAGTAGTGAGATTTCCAAGCATCCAGTTCAGACCAAGTGGGACAGACAGACCTGACAAGGCTGGTAAATAGTCAGCCTCAGTGAAGACATCTTTATTCAAAGATCTTGTCATGCCGTGTGCTGCCCTGCCCTGGGCATTGGACTCCACCCTGGGGACATGGACTAGCCAGAGCTTTGGGCTTGCAAAGGTGAGCCCAGCCAGGCATGGCTGCAGGGACCTGGAGAGCAGCCCTGCTGTGGAATGGCTGGAGCAGGGGCTGACATGGGGCCTGGGGCCCTAGGAAGCCTGAGGGGACCCCCAGGGGGTGCCAGGCAAGGAGAGTTGAGCTGGCAAGCACCCTCAGGGCGCTGACACTGTGGCTGTGGAAACTGCTTTCAACAGCTGCATATTTTCTCTAAAGAGCGTTTTGTTTTGACTGTGAATACACATGGATATAATTCTGAATATCACTGTTTCTAAGTTCCTTAACTTTAGTTTTCATACAGTTCTGTATAGAGAAATTCTTTTTTTTCAGGTAGTAAAAACTGTTGGGAAAAAATGCTGTTTGGGGAAAGCAGAAATCAGTCACTCCCAGGAATGCCCACTAATTCAGCTAGATGATTATTATATTCACAATCAGCCAGCTAGAGTTTATTATTCCTTTGAGACAATAGAAGATATAATTTGGTTTTGGAAGAGTTTCAATGCTAGCTTCCCATTCCTGTGTGCCAGCAGCTTGCATTGCCCTGTGTTACTGGACCAGAGTTCCCGCTTGTGGGGGATGCCGGCTAAATGGTTTGCTATGCTACATCTCCCATGAGGTGAAGTGCCATGAAAGCTGTGGGCTGCACAGCTGCCTCGGCATCTGCTTGCAGAGCCCACAGATCTGAAACAATGGACCAGAAATTGGCTGGCAATTTAAATGTAATGGTCTGACCATTACTGGTAATTAAAAATCTATTGGTGACAGCCCAGGTAGTAATGGAGTCATGTGAAATATAGACAGGTTTCCTCTCACCTGAGTGGACTAGGATAGGCCTAGAAAGAGGTGTGCATCTTTTTTTTTATGTGGACCTACTTCAAACTCCTTTGAAAGCATTCCTGTTGACATTAATGGACTTTGGATCAAATCCTAATTGCCACTATAAAACCTTTTTATTGATGCCATATATTATTTGCCATGTATGTATTTTAATAAAGCAGTCCTGAATGTTCCATAGGGAATGTGCTTCTTAAAATGGATATCTTTTTTAAAACTCCAGCAAGGGTAAAGTCTCTGACAGGAGAATTTAGTTTTATGTTATTTCTGAAGGAAGCACTCTTTAATTTTTTCTTTTAAGCACTCTTTAATTTTGTAGGGAAAATAGAGAACTGTGCAAAAGTCTGTGGATTCCTCTAGGAGAACCTCACATAAGCATTTTCTTTATTCTGATTCATAACAATTCATTCCCTCAACCATGGCTTTGGTCTGAAACTCAAAATGCAAACCAAAACTAAGAAACATCAAAGCTTGGGTGATCTGGTTTCATGTACTTTACATAGTTTGGTCACCAAACCAGATCTGTAAGTAAGGTTGCTCAAAACAGTATCTGGATTAATTAAAAAGTTCATGAATGTCATAGTGAGGGTTTTTTTCTAAAAATGAGCAAAGTTTTAAACTTCCGCTAAAACTCTAAGCCAGCCTAATTTCATGTGATTTCAGATTCTGGTATGAGTGTCATGGAGGAAGAATGGTCTTTTCAGGTAAAACTTGGGATATAAAATGAGGAGAGCTAAGATGACTTGTGTAACTACCAAGCTGAGTAACGTTTCCTCAGTTTCCCTTTCACAAAATATACATAGTAGTCACGTGGATGCCAAAAATCTCAGATTCCCTGATATTTGTGTAGGTTGAGGTGCAAAATATTTCTATAACTCTTGAAAGCATCAATGAATGCTACAAGAGCTTTCATTTCCACAGCATAGCTGTAAAGGTGAATTGTGATACCATTTGTCACTCCAGGAATAGAAGGAAACATATATCCAAGATCTCAGATTGCAGCTGTATTGGCAACAATAATGTACAGTTTTTACAATGACATGGGAAGACAGGGATCCTAAGTAAGCTACAAATTATTATTATCACGGTTTCATACTAAGCTGTGGCTTTCTTTTTGGTTGTTTGGTTTTTTTTTGTGTGTGTTTGTGTTCTTCTCTATGGGAAACTCCCCATAAATCTATTGGCACACACCTACTGGCAGTTTAAAATTCAGCATCTGAATTAATGCCCTCAACCCTGCTGTCTTCAAGAGGCATCCACCCTGTGGCAGGAGTGCCTGAATAGCTTGTGCATCAGCTCATGAACCTTATAGTTTAGCATAAACCAAAATCAATGTTGGTTTACCTCAACAGGCCAAGCTGTAAGCTGTAGTGGTTTAAAGCTGATTCATGACCTGTTCAGCTACCCCCCTGTTAGGAAGTGGCAACCTCTGGGGGAAGTCTGGTAACCTCTTTAAGGATTCCTAGGAGAGGAGCAACCAACACTTCATCCCCTTCAGTTTAGTTTGATACCATTTACCACAAGCTGTAGATCTTTACCTATCATATTCTTTTAGGTGGGATCAAAATTAGGATCTGTGTTCCCTGCTGTCCATGGCAAAGATTTATGTCCGCAAATCCTAATGTGCTGTCCCAGGGGCTCTCAGTTCTGCATCTAGTCTTGAATCTCAGGACAAAGACAGAATTAATCTATAAACAACTAACTTTACTCTTTACTGAAGGAAAAAAAAAATTTATGGGAAAGATACATTTCGAAACAACAATCAGTCAACAAACATATTTCATTTGCTAGACATTGCCCTTCTGCATTAGTGCCTAGCAGGTCCCATGAATGAGTCAGTCACCTTTGTTCATAGTGGATATCTCAGTGTTTCAGGTGAAGCCTATTTCTGTTTTCTTTTTATTGTCAGTCTTTCATATCAATCCAATAGTTTTTAAAATCTCTCTGTGCCCAAACCTCGCTTCTGCCACAGTTTATGTTCTAAAGTGAGAGCCTCAGTAAAACCTTCCCCTTCTTTTGGTCACAGTCTCTTTTAGATTTCCCAGGTACACAAAGTACCAGGTAGCCCGCTGTTCCCTTCAGAGGACTCTTCACATAGTTAACCCAGTAGTAAAGCTGCAGCCCTGTCTCACTCCCTCATGCTTCCTTGCGATGCTTCACATTTCACCGTTTGAAGACAGATTGCTTTCGTATCTGGCCTTCTGCAGGCAATGTGACTACTAATGCCTGCTATTCACATGATATTGCTTTAAAAGGTTGTGAGCCAAGGCAAAATGTGTCTTTGCCCAAATAAACTATTTTATCCCTTCTATCCCTTCAGTGAACAGATGACAATGTATTATAAATTTGACATGTCTGTCAGCTTATGGCCTTAATCATTTGTTTATTTAGTAGCAAACAGATTTTGGCATCTGGAATGAAGTTCTCTTCCATTAACTACCTTCAGAAAACTAATAGACCTGAGTATTTTAAGTTAGAAAACCCCACAAAAGTAAAGCAAATAAAAAAGGATCCTACTGCAAGTGAAGAAGAGTTGTATTAGGGAGAAAATAGCTATGGTAGGTAATAAGAGCATCTCACTGTCTAGTTCTGCTTAAGTAAGCCTCCCGTTGTCTTTTCATGCATTTCTGTACCTTTGTCTTTGCTTTCATTTAACTTTTTTTTGTCACTTTTACCTTCTTCTCTTTCCCTGTTTTTCATTGAGTAAGGCTTTTGTACCTGAACTGCTTGTTATTTCTCTCCCTCCCTTCTTCCCTTTCCTTTTCCAGCTACTCTGTTTTTCCCTGTTGTCTCTTTGCACACATTCTTTTTCTTGATTTTTTTTTTGCTTGGATAATCTTCCCTCCTCCAATCCAATCTGTTTGGCATGTTTTCCTTCCAGATGCGTAAGTGCATGTCTTAGTCCCTCACTTAACAAACTGCAACTCACAAGCTGTTGGCTGAACTGGGAGGCTGCTAGTCAGAGAGAACTGTTCACTTCCAGATATTGAGTATCTAAATTTCTTTCAAAGACAAAGCACATCAGATACCTATCTATTATTATTTCCTGCATAACTGTAGATGTTGTTATAACATCATGAGGGTACAGGCCCATGCGATTGTGAGTAAGAGCAGATACTTATGCTCTCTGCATGCACTCTGCTAAAATGCCATCCACACTGAAAGTCAGAGTTGCTAAAATCCAAAGCATAAGTTGAAATTGCAGCCCTCTCAATATTGGGGCATAGAATAATTAAGTGATACAAGGCCCCCAGCCTCTCCAAGTATACATTTATGACTTAATCTTTCTTTTTAGCCTGAAGACCTTGGTTCATACTTCTAACATATCTAGAAACCTATAGATAGTAGTAGCAGTCTCATTAATGGCTGATTTCAGAAGTGAAAAACATTTCTAGATTAACAGCAACTCCCAAAGATATTAGAAGTACAGTAAGGGTGAGAGTTTTGATTAAAATCGGAATAGAACTGTAAGAAGAGTGTCTTTGTAACTAATTATTATATTATGGGGTTATATTGGTAATGGGCCTGACATAAACTGTACATGAGATCTGAGCTGTATGGATCTGAAGGGCCAAAGGAAAGATAACTGCCTTAACTTTTCCTTACTGTCTTGGGCACTGCCCAAGACGAGTATCAGCTCTGAGGAGACTCCCTACTCCCTTCAGTGTACTTGGTTGGCAAACTGAACAGGTCAGCAGTATTACAGTAATGAAAATAATGAGGACACGTCATGCTGGGTTGTTTCCTCTACTGTTCTTTGAGCAGTTGTTGTGTGTTCTGCCGTCATCCAAGCTGTAATTTTACAGTTTAGCACAAATGCTTTCATCCAAGGCACCATTTAAGTGCTGAACTGAAATGCTTTGATGACTCAGTCTTGCTAAGAAGACATTAAGAAATATTGAGAGTTTCCTTTAACTCTGAGCAATAATAAAGTGATATCCTTAAGTCAGTTTACATGCAGAAAAATACCCCAATCCGTTTGATTAAATACAAAACACCAACCATATTTCCAGAATCAGTGTTTTGGAATATTCTTTAATTAAATTTCAGTGAGACTCACCGAGTAAGCATAGGTCAAGAGGAGAATTGCTTGAATAAACTAAACTGAAGTATCTTATTGCTAATTGATTTATCACATCTCCTTCAACAAGTTTTTGTGGGGGGATTCTTTCTGTTCTTTAAAAGAAATATTTTTAGGTTTAGAAACAAGGTACACAAACAAAGGGCATATAACTTATTTCAAGAATAGATGAGTTTTGCAAATGTGATATTACGGCAAGCCTTAAGCATTCTTGATTCATCTGGGTAACATGCCATCCCTTGGGGAATACTTCAAAGAAGGATGCAGAGCAGCAGCAACTGGGAGGATACAGACAATTCACACAGACTGCATGCTTTCACACCCTTGTCTCGGTTCAGCAATCCCAGATGGTGATAACCCAGAAGAGTCTCAATCTTCTTTATAGTCAATACTCTGAAGTCACAAAGTGATTTAACACATAAACTCAGTAAGCTCAGATGGTATTGACATTACCTTCAGTAGGCTGAGCACTCTTCTACATCCACTTACTGAAGGAAATTAGCATGATCACTCAGGAACAGTTCATATCTCTGTAATTAACTACAGTACAGAGTGGGTACAAGGACACATTCTTAAACGCTGAAGGGATCTGGGCCTAGGAAAGTAGTACACATCTCAGCATCAGTAGGGCTAGCAGAATATAACAATTGATTACACCAGTGTAAATCCAGATTTTTTCATCTGACTCCATGAGATGTATGTCATCATGTTTAACACCAGAATGGTGCTCTCAATAAAGAAGTGATTTTAGCAGAGTGATTTTAGCATCTCCTCCGCCAGAGTGAAGCACTCAGCACGACTTCCAGTGGGCATCAATTGCCAATTATTCCTTCATGTAGGTTAAGCCTTAGATTTTTTTGCCCCTTTCTTATCTCAAGACTCTTGAGGATGTATTAAAACAGCAGAAATAGCTGCAAACTAGTGTCTAATCTAATTATTTTTTGAGGTCAGTTACGGAAGCAGTAAGAGTAGAAAGGGTATGAAAAAGAAGAAGAGAATATTTCTTATGTTCTGTCCCTTTTATACAAACAACATTTTACTCTTAGCTGCTACCTGGTTCAACCTGGCTATTCTGGATTTGGGCATGTATATTACTGCTCAACATGATTCCAATTTTTTTTTTTACTCTAGGAGAAAATGGGTTTGTTGATTTCGTACAGTGGGTAATATTTGCCTGGCATTGGTGATCCCATTGGTGCAGAGACTCATTGTCCAACCTAAACCACTCCTTGACAGAAGCTGTCATTCACAGCACCAATGTATTATGAACCTGTTCCTCCCAGGTACAGAACGAGTGTGACTCCCTCTGCCTCAAACATCTTTACATTGCCCTCCACTGTGTCTTTACTTCCACTGAGAGGTCTCTGAAGCACAGTAATTCCTGATAATGGAATGCACATGTTAAACAGACTATTAATTAAAACAAATCTCATTATCAAAGAAGACTTTTACTAAAGCACCAGGTTTTTCACATGAAAACAATGGAATTCCTCCACTGCTCTCTGGTTCTTCTAAAATGCCTCTCCATCCCATATCCTGTCATTTAAAAATAATTCTACAGTAAAACTACATTTTCTTTAATAACTTGTAACCTTCTTATAAACTGATTCCATTTAAAATTCTATTTTAATCACTTTTTCACAGCAAAGAGAAGATATTAAACCATGTAACTCATATTCATGGCAGCAACCATAATTGCATCCAGACAATCCTGGGAAAATTTTGTGAGACAGAGATAGGTAAATCAATTAAAATGAAATTTTGTTTACTGAATTCTTCTCGTTTTATTTTAAATGTCTAGACATATATCACACATGTATAAGCTATTTTGGAATGTTTTAAAATTATTTGTCAGACTCATAAAAAAATCAGTCTGAAATTTGCACTTTGGGGATTAAACTATCTGCTCTGTCCCTGTTGTGAAGTGCAAAGGTAGATTTTGACTAGAAATGTGCAGTGTTTACAGAAAGCCAACATGAATGAGTTGTGGACAGATCAGCTTCAAAATTTTAATAAATGTCATAAGGATTCTTTTAACTTTACTCTGAGATGTTTTGGAGCCAAATAATTACAAGCATTAGAAAAAGCAGCAAGACAAATAGAAGTAACTTCCAACTTTCCACAAGGCACTTACTTATTATTGTGGCTGCTAGTTCCTAACATTATTTAGACCTCCATTCTCCTCTTGGGTGCTCACATTGGATTAGTTTTATTCCACCCGTGCAAACAATGTTGGGTTCTTCAGAGCTGTTATTTGTATGCTATGGAAATTATTTGCACTATTTAAAACAAAGATCACGAATCAGAAGGCCAAGTGTAGCTATAGCAGGGAATCCTGAACTGTTTACTTAAGCAGATCCAATTTTTTCTAGTATAACGACTGTATTCACTTGTGTGTTCTGGGAGGAAAGAGAGTTAAAGGAGTAGATGTAAAAGATACTGGGCCAAATCAGATATCTTTACTAACTCAATAGTTGGACAAACACGTTTTGCCAGTAGTAAAGATTTGAAGATCTGGCCCATAACAAGCCTTACAATAGTAGACAGTATTTTGTTTTTGGCAGAGCACCAAATCTAATTTACTCTGAATTTACAGAAGAAAAAAAACCTAAAGTGCTCTGCCTCCCATTTGTTGCAGCGATGTATCGAGCAGTGAACCACCGATCTGAACAGTGGTGAAAGAACCAAAAAGAGAAACGCATTCCTCTGCGCATGCTGGCGTGGGTGACGTCAGGAAATCAATCTCCTGGGACAAACAGCCAGCACAGCAACTAGCCTTTGTTTCACTTTTTTTTTTCCTCTTCCTCTGGCACATTAGCTTTAGCAGACAGATTTGAACGTTAACAAAACACTAGTGTTTACATGTGTTTCCCTCTTCATCTTCAGAACTAGACAACAATAATGTGAAGCCTCTTGCTGCCTTGGCTTGTGTGCTGAGGACTGCTGACTTAGATCACAAATGACTTCGTATAAAGACTGTTTGCAGATACCATTCAGTGGGTGGAGGGCTAGGACATAAAACTGTGTCAAAATCAGTTCCTTGTACCTGGGGCTTACAGGCATGGAAGAAGGTCTCTGTAGTCAGTACAGAAATGTAAGAAGCCAAAGTCAGTTTAATGCCCCTGAAAAACTGCCCGGCTCTGCGCGGGGAGACACAGGAAGCTCCTGCTCTTCCAAGCAGTAATAATTTGCATGTAGCAGCCTATGCACGGAGATATCTTTCAGTACCAGGGGAGCAGTGGCTGAATTCTGGCATAAAACTCACGGGACTATTGTGAGAGTACAGGGATCAAATATATATGCAGGTGCCTAGTGCTTGAAGAGAACTTTATGCCTTGCCTTCCGTCCTTTCTTTTGAATAACACCAAAGTGCCATTTTTGAAAGTAGACATCTGGCTTCTGAAAGAGTGCCTGGCAGAGCTTACCTTGGAGGCAGGATGCAGCTATCAGCTGCTCCCAACCAGGCAATGGCTACAGCTACTGCAGAGCAGAGCAGCTTGGTTTCACAGTCATTGAGTAGGTCCAGAAACCTACCCCTATTGAAGCACCATCCCTTCACTTTACTTTCTCTAAAAATAAAATAAAAACTCTATAGAATTCAGCCACATTTCTCTAGTTTTATATCAGCATCATTGATTTCAAAATCTGGCACACCACTCTTTCACTGTTATGCTCTTCATGACGATTGGACACAATGTATTTTTAAGGTGAGACTTACTATAGTATCCCTATTTATTTCCAATATTGCCTAATGTAAGTCTTCCTGTATATACAACTACTCACCTCAAAGGATGTTGGAGGAATGCGCATCCCAAATTGACTTGAGGAGACAGAGATTTAAAAAGAATGTAACAGAGAAGTAGCTCCCTCACAGACAATCCAATGAGGTGATGAAAGGTCTCATCATCTGGGGCTGCTCCTGCAGGAGCTTTCTTCAAGTCTCTCACAGACACATCAGTATCTTTAAAAAACAGAAAACACTTCTATCCACTGTGTTCAAGTCAGGTTGCCTCAGTTGTAGTTTGGAGGCTTGTGAGTTTCTTTGCTATGGGTACGGGATACGAAAATTTTTGGCCCAGGATGAAGACATCTAATACAAAAGAGATGAAGATTTATTTGAGCACCCACTAAACCGTAACAGATTTGCAATTCCCTGCTGTTGAGATCTGTTTACTATATAATTTTGGCTAGGCAGATCTTTAAGTCTGTATTTGCTATAAAAAAAAAGCAGCTCCCACTGAAGCAGCTCTGACTCTGTGTCCAGTATCTTTGTGTCTGGTGGCAGGTTGGAAGATACTGGTCTTTAAAGCACCACTATCAGCTATAGAAGTTCAAACCTGTTGAGGGTTCTTTGATCTAAGGTTTGCCCCCACCGTCATTTTTTTTTTTGTCTAAAGGTTGTGGGAATTGCACTGTTTTTTTTTCTTTGTTCTTAGAGGGGAAAATCTTCAGTCTTATAAACTACCTTAATAAAGAATTCTGAACACAACTGACATTTTTTTCCTTAATCTGTCACGTTATCGGATGTGGACTGAGTAGTTCCCACAGTAAAATTTTTATGACACAAGGTTCTCATTTGGCACCATTCATATATTTATGCATATTATAAGTCAATCTTGCTGTGTGACTTTGTGTATCTTTGTATTTTGAAGCCTCCAGCTGAAATGGTAAAAAATGTTATTCACTCATTTTATTAGCACTGTAATCAGATTTTCATAGAGTTCCATTACAACAGGAGAAGCTTGAAAAGTAATTAAGAGATTCTCCAACACGGCAGGAGTTTTTGTTAAAAGAGAAAACTAATTCAAACTGTAGTTTGCAGACACAAGAGCAGTTAGGGCTTGAGTCCAAGAGACTCTAATCTTCCAGAAAAGTAGCTGTTCTGAAAGCCATGGGGAGGGAGAGGTCATTCATATACTTACATTCCCCTTCCAAAAATACAAAACTATTAGGAGATTATCTGACAATTAAAACATCTGCTTCACAAAGGAAAGTGCATGTCAGCTTTCATTACCTTGATTGAAAGGATGCATTTTATTATGTAACTTAATTAGGAACTGTAAAAAGTAGTATATTAATTTATTTTTATAAAAAACACAATTTCTTTGCAAAGATTGATAACAGACTATACATATGCCTTTGGGAAAACACCCAACCACATAAATTGCTGTTTCCAAATGCACCTTTATTTAGATTTAAACAGGTCCCGTATATACCCTGCTACATGTAATGCGCTTGTAAGTCATGCTGAAGGTTTTGGTGTTCAGTTTTGATAATATCATAATGCACTGGCATTTTCAAAACTGTTAATCTTCTATACTACATTTTTCTCTGATGCAGATATAGATGGTAACGGATGGCAACAAGTAACCCATTTGTAAATCTTTGCTATCTCCTACTATCTCATGCCTCCCTTGTTGCTGCTTTCCATATCTCATCTGCCCTTTTCTGTGCCTAGCTGCTTTGATTCTGCTACATAGACACAGGTTTCATTAATACCTTTCAGCAGCTGTGCTTGGCTCTAAGCTTTTATTTTCTAACACAAAACGGAATTGTGAGAAACTGCTTTAAATAGAAAAAAAATAAATGGTGCAGTCTCTTGGGCTAAATAAGGTACTGAGATCATTCAGAATGTGGTTTCATTTCTTTAAATGCAATAATTACCTTTTAAAATGTGCACGTGGCTCAATCTTTTTATGGTGTATGATAATGGAGGAGTTTTATATCATTCACTTAAAAGTGCTGATAAGGATGTACGTTGTAGATTATTGCTCTATCACCATACATTTGAAGAGAGCTCTCTTATGGCAGTAAAATAATGATGATACTCCAGAAGGTGCCGCACTGGGTTATTTTAGGACATAACACAAGAGTTTTGTTCTGTTGTGTTCTTCCTTATTGCTCTTACAAGGTAAGATTTACCTGCCCTATGGAAGGTACCGTCCTCAGCAGTTTGTCTAGGTCCCCTAGTCCACACTAGAAGCCTCCTGCCAAAATAGCTGTGCATTCGCTCTTAGTTTCTTACCACTCCCTTGCATTGGAGGAGAGATGGATGGAAAAAAAACAGGAAATTAAAATATAATGTAGGAGTTCAGCAGGAGACTGGTGGGCACCTACTTGCTGCTTTTCTTTTCTCCCATCTCAGATGTCAGAGAGAACAGCTCTTCAGGTATGTGTCATTTCCTACAGGAATGACCGTGGCTCAGCTGACACCAATGGGCTCATACGGTCTGAAATATGTAGGTTTAAACCAGCTTTTCACACTCACCAAATGCAATGCCATTTTTAACCTGCGATACCCAAGACATCTGTATTGAGGGAAGCCATTGTAAAGCACTAATAGAAACTGAAGAACGGGCCATGATTTTATCAAAAAGATTTGTTTTAAAAACAGAACCAATCAGACAGTTGGTGGTTGCCAAACATCATCTGGAGACATGACAGACACTGGACCTCAGTAAGAATCAGTCATGAGGACTGGGACAGAGAATATGGCTAAATGAGATACAACTATTTTAAAATCCACTCCAGTTACCACAGTAAAACTTCACCTAGCTGATCCTTATCTCACTTGCCTCAGCCTTCTTGCCACCTTTGTCCCATGCTACCCATTTGGATTGTAAATCAGACAGGAAACATTGCTGCCAGCTTAATTTCACAGGGCACTCAATTTAGCCGAATTTGAAACATTGATGCTTTTCAAGCCAGGACCAAATATTGATGCAAAATACATGAAGAAAGGACTTGGAGTAGTGTAACCATCCTTTGTCGTACAGACAACGTTGTTTACAGTTTGCCAGTAGGTACTAAGAGGATTTCCATTTTCCTTCACTTCTCCTCTTCGCCTCCAGCCTGCAGGAATTCCTGCCATGATGCTCTGCCACTGAACTGAGTTCTCTGAGGCCCCATGAAGATTTCCACTGGTAGCACTGCAGAGCCAGGCTGGTAGTCTGGTTATTAACAATTTTAGTGATATTTAGTGCTTTCCTGAAGTCATCAGCTCCAGATGTTCTGAGACTGTGGGAAAAATCTCAGATTTATATAAACCCTGAAGAATAGTTTGAAAAAGTGAATTCTGTACTTTCAAAACCCTCAGGAAAAGCACCACCCCACCTCTGTTTCAGGCTTTTCAAGGCAAAGTAATGCAAGCTATGTTACTACAGCTGCTGCCTGAGGCCAGTATTTGGGTCAAAGTTTAAATCAAACTTTGTAGGCACAAACCTGTTTCTTCTTTACAGTGTCTTTTAGTTATCTCTGTTTTGCATCTGTTCAGTTAACTCTATTTACAGAGGTGACTTAGGGTGACTCCTCACTAGAGACTGTTTTACATAACACAGAGAAGTGCTGGAATGAGGCCAGGATTTCATTGACATAAGCTTATCCCACGGTTTGCAAAAATATACCTTTGCTGTAGTTGGGTCAGTATCAATGACTTTGATTTAAGAAGGGTGCCATTCTAACACAATTCACAAAAAAATCCTGTGAATTTACCAGCAGTTCAGAGTATCTTCTGAGTTTCCAGAGTTCACTGTAGCTTTTCAATGTATCTCAACTGGCTAGTTCAGAGGTTTATGACCTTCCCTACCTTCAGGCGTGTACTATTACTTCTAGGAAGACCTAGAAGCTTTGTAATAATGCTCTTTCCATTCTCTTGAAAACTACATGCCAAGCTGAGGGGTTTTGTGATACCCTTTATTCCAATTATTTTAAAAATATAGATGTTTCTTAGATGAAAATGGTGGAGTCATGCAAAGAATTGCTTTCAATTGACTAGTTTTTATTTCCTGTCTGTAAATTTATTACATAGCTCAGAGCTGACATAAGTCAATAGCTGGTAACATAGTTATAGACTATGGAAAGGGACCAGGCAGGGAATAGTCCTATGCTGTTATTACGGCTGGAACCAAACTACCTAGGGAGAAATGACTACCACATGTGAGGGAGATGAAGCTTGGAGGAAACTGTCTGTATCTCTGCATTTCACAGTGATGGATTGTGGAAACAGCACAGTGGTCTTTAAAACACCCTGCTAATTTGTTGTGCCATTAGCAGAACACTTGGTGCATAGTGAAGTTATACTGGAACTGAGACTGGCAAGCCTTCTTATTTTTCACTGTCTGTTTGGTTTATCCTGTTACTGGTTTATGCAGTACCAGAATCATCTGCTGTCCTACCCTTCAGTTGCCAGGGTCACATTTATGATCTGTGTATGAGGAGCAGAGGCTGAGGAATTCCACTGTATGTTTTCTAGTCTTCCTGATAGTTATAAGGGCAAGAAGCATCTCATGCAGCCTTCTGTTGATAACAGCTGGATGGTAGCTCACTTAAGGAAAATGCACATAGCTGATGTTTGTTCCTTTATTTTTTATGTAAAAGTATTACAGTTTCATTCATGCTAGTCCTTCAGTTGCTGTGTTGACACAGCCATTTAAAGTCAACTTCATATAGAGCTACAGTCAGTGAACTGCATTTTAAGCTCCTCTATCTATTCAGCTTTGCATTAGAACTTCATTATATTTGGTCAATGTAGTATTGTTCAGAGTCATTAAGAAATCAGGTCAGTGAATGGCACGGTTCAGATTCATTAAGAAATCAGATTTTCTCCTATTGCTTCAACACTTTAATATTCAATCTTATCATATGCATAACAGCATGGTACATATTAAACAAATAAGTTCATACTGAGTCAGATAATTTACATAATTATTTGCAAGTCTCTTTGCTAGTTGTACTAACTTTTTTCAAAAAAATCTGAAGAGTGTAATCTGTTTTTTAAATGCTGCAGAGGCCTTTTTGTATTTCTGAAAGACTTGATAAATCTCACTCTCTCTTTATGAGATACATCTAGGGATAATCTAAACCCGGAGTTAATTAGTGGAATGTTTATCATTCTGTTGATAATATTATTTTTTCACTAAGAGCCTTTGATCGGGTAGATCTATTGAAGTGTGATGTGTTATTACATTCTGTGTCAACTTAGGTCTAATCCACTGTGTTCTTATGTATCCTTTAACTTTCTGCATGTGAATACTTTCCTTAGTTTAAATAAGAGTAAGTTTAATCAAGTGTGCAAGTGTTTACAGGGTAAAATGAATGTATAAAACATGAATACTTTGTGCTAAAATGTACCCCTAACATTGTCCATTTTCCACAGCTGTCAACCACATACTTGATTTTCTTATCACTTTACCTCAAGTTATTTAAGCATAGCTGTACTGAATATTTTACTGTTTGTATGTAAATAAAAATATGCTTTAAATAACCATCTTAAATTTTTGAGCAAATACATAACTAAATGGAGAGAAAAAAAAGGAAAACCAGTCAAGCACATTTACACAAAATTCAGCCAATGAATTGCATCTCCAGCATGTATAAAAAATGTGGGAGGGAGCTGGGGAGGTGGATAGAGAAGGACTGAATGGCCTCTGTCCCTATCTTTGTGCTTCTGGGGATGGTTTCACCATAGGGCAAACCTGAGTATGTTTCAGTGGGCACTGGAAGAATGTTGACACTGGTTTCTTGCTAATTCCAGAATCTAGGCAGTGAACTATTGGTAACTGAAAGCTATTTTGCCCCATTCCCTCCGATCTTGGTGAAAAATAACTTTTATTTGCAAGGCTGTGTTAGCTCTTGGTCAGCCCCTGATATGGTTCACCATACAGCCAGACAAACCTTTGCATCAACACAACTGAGGCATCGCTACAGGAACAAGAAGCAGGAATCGCCTAAGCAGACACAGCTGCCGAAAGAAATGGGCTTCAGTATAAAATAACATACTGGATGTCCATAGTGTGCCCTTGCTTCCAACTGGAGTGCCAATGGTAAAGGTGTCCCTCTTCACTTTTACAGGACAGAAGTAGCAAAAGGCTCCTTTCGTGTTTCCTGAAGGACTGATAGGGGACCTCTCTGCAGCAGCAGCCTTTTCCCTGGAGAAAAGCACCAGGGAGGAGGGAAGGTTGTAGAATAGATAAGCCTTCTTCTCTAGGGCAACTGGTTCAGACCTGTCACAGTGTCTGTCACATACATGCTCATCCCGAGGGACTGTTGACAGGATATCGAGAGCACTTTGTTAACACACTATTGAGATTCATGGTGCACTCCACGTTCTCCAAAGTTAATGATCCAGACTGTCTGCAGATGCAGGCAGACATCACTGCTCAGGCCTATGGTGGTGATGAGCTATTTGCAAAAAATTTTGTTCTGTCTGAAGCAAATAAATACATATAAGTTCTATGAAAATTTACCTTTCTGTTGGATAAGTTTCAGTAAACAGTTTTTCACTTAGGAACTGCTTTGAATCCAGGCAAAATTGTAAATCTGTACTGAGTCTGGACTGAGCATAGAATTTTGAACAAATCATTTATTCAGCGGAGATAGCTGATTTTCCTCACTAGTATGTAGTTCATGGACAGAGTGTGAAGCTCTTTAACTTACTCGTAATTCAAAGTTATTCATACTTTTCCTCACATAGTAATTCTTGGTCTAAAACTATTTATGAAGAGATTATCAGTGCCTGCCATGAAGAGACGTGAAGGAATGGAAATTACGTCTGGTTCAGAATCAGCTTGGAAATTTAGATGGATATGCTCTATCGTAAGGAAGGTCTTCACTGTTCAGTGAATGTTGCTGAATTCCCTCAAATCATTTATTTGACACACTATTTTTTCTGGTATTCGACCAGCTCAATAATTCATAGAAAATTTCCCTCCCCCCTGCCCATCATTTTCTCGGCTCTGTTGAAAGCCTCTCAGCCAGACAGGTATTCTGAATGAAGTTTATTTATGATCTCATATGGCTTCCCAGTAAATAAGTACACTGGTAAGGAAACTGCAAGTATTACCTTAGAGCCATCTTTGCAAAGAGGAGAAAAGGACATAGACACTTGTCTACTCACTTTGTCCTAGAATTGCCCCTCTGATGGGAGCTGCTGCTCATAGACATTAGCAGAGCAGCATGAACTTTCTGGTGTGAAGGACAACACCTGTACCTGCTGTGCTGTCAGGACAAACCACACTAACTGTCAGCACACAGTACCTAGAATACAGTACCTTTCAGCATCCCTTAACTGCTCACAAAGAGAAAGGTGGGGAGGAAGATCCCCCATTTCCTTCCGTAATTCTCTCCCATGCCTATACAGTGCTCCTTTCGTCATTGCTCACAGAATTCTTCAACTCTTTTGCAGAGAAGCTGGAACTTCCTGGTGAGAAGGGACTACTCTCCATGGCCAGCACTCCACAGGGACAACTCTCCACGAAGAGCCATTAGAATTAGTGTCAGGCTTAGGGTCAGGCTTAGAGTTAGGGTTAGGATTAAGTTATCCCATGGAGAGTTGTCTGTGGAGAGTTGTCCTAGACCTTTACCTGGGATTTCTGTCTGCCATGTCATTTCAGGACATGTTAGTTAACACTTTAGTTAACCCCAAACCAGAAAGACTTCCAACTCTATTGTCTTTCCTGTCTTCCCTGTCCACCATTCCCCCACTGCAGCACTTACCTTGTTCTTTTTTCCTGCTTCACTTTCTTCTTTTTGCTCTTCGTGATTGATATCCTTTCTCTTCAGCCTTTCCTATTTCAGGGAGGAGGTTGCCTCTCCTGGCCCCAGGCAGTCCTCTTTGAAGGTCTGTCTTATTCTACCCTTCCATTCTTATTCTTTATTTTATATTACAACAGAGCCTCCAGCTGGTATTGATAATCACTGAAAAGAGAGTTCCTACCCACAGAATTTAGAATGTAGGTGAATTAATTCCACGGGTTAAAAACCCCAATCCTTTTATGTCCATACAGTTTTTAAAAATAATCTTTAAAAATGTTAAAAATCTGATTTGGTCGTATCAGGATTATAAGTACTAAAATAAATACTCATTTAGGCAATGAGCCATTTTAAAGATTCCTGCTTGTCTATAGATCATTTTTTATTCCAGTTTTGCAAGATTTTTGAACCTATCTTCAGTGTTAAAAAGTGATAATAAAGTCAGTTATCCTGGATCTTATCTTTCTTTTAAAATACTTTATTATTTCTCACTCACTTGTGCTTTCTTAGTTCTGGTAGCCCTCTGCAAAACAGAATAAATATTTTCATTCAGTTCTGCAGGTGGTGAAAGACATAAAACATTAGAATGGCTCCTTTAAAACAGCTGTAAACTAAAATGATGCTTGTAAACTGAAATACTGCAGTTTTGTTCACCCTGAATTTTAAAATAGTTTCATGAGGTAATTGAGCCTTAAAGGATCTGGATTTTTTAAACTATATTATGTTATTATGCAGTTGCCACAGGGGGAGCACATGCTAACTGCCAAAAATCTAGAACTGGATTCTTGGATGTTAAACAGATAAGATTAAGTCATATATTTCAGCTCAACTAAAAGCAAGCACAGCATTCATCTGAAGCATGTGACAGCTATGTCCTGGAAAACTGTTTCTAGACAGACATTCTTGGCTGCTTACATAGACTAAAATAGGCAGTTACATTCATTCAATCTACTGAATTTTAAGCACCTCTGTAGAACTATTCAGTTGAATATTTTTTTCTGATTTTCCTGAAGTGTGGCATTGCTTCTTTAGGGAGACTTGTAAATTAAGTCTTTCACTTAAGACAGTTACACTCATGGATTTCTGCTGTTCTTATTTGTCACTGAACACGTACTGTGACATTTGGTTTTTAAGACTTGCTTTTCTTAATTGCATTAACAGGTTTGAACCTGTGTTGGATTACAGGTATCAGTTCGTGCACATTCTGTATTACATTTTATTGTGCCCTAAACCATGACAGGCACTACACTGAATGAAAAGAAAGGCATAATCACTTCCCTGAAGAATTTACCATCTAACTTTAGATTAGAAAGAGAGTAATAAACAGCAGGAGGAGATGGAGTGAGGAACTACCTCACACATAACAGCACTAAGATCAAGCTGTTAAGCTGTTGGGGCTTATAAACACCTCGATTGCTTAACTAAAAGGTTTATTTAAAATAATTATGATCAGTGAGCCACTAATTGTAGGCACCACCAAAACAAACTTAAAAGGAGGAATTTGAATGAAAAGTTCAAATTCAGTGAATCAGAAGCAGTACTGCATCTAACAAACAGGACAGAATGACAGAAAATCTTGCAGGAGAGGTGGATAAGTCAATGGTGAGTTAAAAAACAAGGCCCAGTGGCAGAACTGCACCTGAAAATCTGTGCCATTGGTGTCTACAGTCTCTTGTAATACTAATATGAAAAATCAAGCAGTTCTAGAATGAGAACTTGCAGCTGACCCGTCTAAAACACAGTTCAAACTCACTTGTTTAACTGCTGTTAAAGAAGAAACTTGGACAGCCTAGATGACCCATTTTTTTGTGTTTTGCAAATCACCAAACCTCTATACCTTTCCCTTTGATGGTCTCAAATGGTTAACACCTAGGTTTTATTACGTTGCTGAATCTTGTATGCTGTCAGGCAACACCATGTCGATTAAATTGCACTCAAGAGAGAGTTAACCACAAAGCCGTAAGTATTCTTGACAGGTCATTCTTGCTTGAGCCTAGTTTCTTGTGTACAAAGATTAAAAATCTTGTCACAGATGGTAAAGAATGAAGTATATGCAAAACAATAGAGCATCAATAACTCATAAAAAGCACTTCACGTAAGTGGCAGAATTTGAATAAGATAGTGTATACACTAAACAAAATAAGACTAGTAGTAATGTTGAAGATAGGATACTGTAAAATAATATCTTTAGGTATTGAATTTAAGCAGTAATTGACAGTGATTTCTCATTTTAGTGATGAATGAGTGTGAGAATTTTATTTTTGTTCAGCACTGTACTGAACCCAGGAGAATAACTCCTTTGTGTTTTGCATCATTTGCTTTCCTGAACATTCCATATTAATGGTATTTGAAATTAATTCATTCTCATTCTCTGCTCTGCTGGGTCTGGTTTTACTCTGCTCCTTTAGAAGAAAGCAACTCCAAAACAGGCAGACGCAACCATTGGCACCTAGTAGATTCTTGAGTTACATGGTGGAGGCTACTTAATTCCTTTTTCCTGGTTACCAGTGTAGGAGTTTTGGCTTCAGAAAAAAGGGTATGGCCGAAATACCTTTGCATGAGTGTTTGTTTCTACCTGCTGGCCTGGTATTGGCAGCCGGGGTAAATTATAGCAGCATTCTCAAGCAATGAAGAAGCCAACTGCAAAGTTATGACTTGTTCAGAGGCCCAGCCTGGTAGCCAAGTAACCCCAGGTAAAGAGAGTAGAAACAGCCCAATGCTTTTTACCTACCTGCTACCTCTCCAGATTTCCATCAGGTGAATGGAACCCTTGAATATGGTTGCCATTTGAGGTCTACATTTTTCCTCTTTCCTTTTATTGATTCTGAACTCTTAAATAAAAGTGTAGGCAGCACTTCTGATTGAAACGCAGCCTGTCTACATTGAGAAACAAATGACAGTGGTTTAATCAGACTTAACAATGCTATCTTATTCCATAACACACATGCAGAGAGCAAAGAACACAGCATTTTATTGACAGTTCTCAGAAGTATGCTTCCCAAATGTAGTTAGCAACAGCTGGATTTGACTCAGGTGCCAAGATTGAGAACACTGACAGCCACAATGGCTTGAAATGGTGATTTTGGGGGGCAACTTTCAGTCCATAAACACCTTTGTTTTTAATGAATGATAAGAGACCTATAAAAGCTGACTTAGCAAGCCTTGTGTCTGTAGACTTCCATTCACTACACAGAGTGATACACCTACACATAAAAAAAATTTGAAGCCACAAAATTGAAAATCATTGGCCTGTATCTTCTCGGATAATCTTTATCTGAGAGACAAGGCTATCTCCCAAGGTACATGGAAGAATTCTTATAAATACAAAGAGAGAAGTGTTCTTCCTGTAACTGAACAATCTAAAAGACTGCTATGGCTTCCCTGTGGATTTTCTATCCAAATACCAACTCATCATGTTCATGATTACCCTATGAGAGCCAATGAATTCACAGCCAGCAGTGGGAAGACTGCAGACCATGGTAAAAGGAGCCTATAAAAACTGAGATTGCTTTACTACATTATTATTATTTTATACATTATTAAATTGCTACAGTATGAGTTAAGGTGCTCATAAGGCTATGTTTTACCTGTTCTTTTTAAATTGTCAAAGGGTTTGAGTCACTTAAAAAAAAATGGGTGGAACAAAGTGTGCTACAGAAGACTAGTGCTACAGTTAGACAGACTTGCTGTACTTAAGACAGGCCATCCCTCAAGCAGATTTGTGTAATCTCCACAACACATAATTTCCATAGGTGTGAACATCTTGTAGGGCAGGATTAACACGAAGGAGATTTACACCGCAGGAGAGCAGTCAGGCTGCTTCTTCTAGGAACAAATTCTGGAGTTTTGTCTACTTAGTATTTTTAGAGGACAGAGTAACAGTTTAAGCTGTGTTTAGCCTGGATTTTAGAGTAACAGAGGATGCTGACTAGTCCCAGGTGGTCTCAGCTTTTTGTTGCTCTAGGCAGGATGGTGGTTTCAGGGAATGCTTGTGGGCTGATTCAGGAGTACAAGATGTGAAAGAACATGAAGTGCTCCAATCCTTCCGCGTTTGCAAGCAGGGGAAGGAAGGATAAATGCTGCAGGCCCTTCAGGGGAATTTGCAATCCCTTGCTTGGAGAATGTTTGATTTTTGTCTCATCCTTGGCAGTACAGTACACAGGCCCATGCTACCGTTTGATCTGCTGTGGGGTTGCTATTTCACTGCTGCTAATGCTCCCTGCTCTGCACCTCTGGCACCTGCTGCTGCAGCAACAATCGCCCAAAGAGCACAGTCAGTAGGGCTCCAGACAAAAAAAGCAGCAGCTGCTGCTGCAGATGAGGCTGAGCAGGGAAGAGGATGACCAGGCAAGGACCTGCGGCTGCCTGCTCTTTCTCAGGCTGCAGTGCGTCCCTTATCGCTGCTGCTAGCCCAGCAGGCAGGGCAATCAATACTGCCTGCCCTAGCTGTGCACTGGCAACAGCTTGTGTGCTAGATGTGGCCCAGCTGGACCAGACCTAGCTTGCTCAGCCCAAATAGTGCTGCTTTGAGACTCGAATTAAAACAAAGTGAAGATAATAAACTTCCTAAGCCATAGGTGGGATCAAAGCTTCACATGTCAGTAACTGGTAAAATTTGACTTACTTTTGTCCAAGCTTTTAGAAGGTGTTTGTTAGATCAAGATATCTAATGTGACCTTGTATTATGCCCTACTCCATCCAAAATAAATCTGTGGTGAATTTTAAGGTCAGAAGGGACTTTTGTACCTGTGAAGGAATAGATCTGCTCCAGCTCCTATTTCAAAGAATTGCCTTGAACAATTGCCTTGAGCAGTGAATTTTGTGCCCATTGAAGAAAAAATGGTTATGTTTGACATTTTATCTGGGGACGGCTATTTGGGACAGACTCATCTGACCTAAACGTGGATGGGAAGAGAGGACTTGCAAACAGAACCGAGTCACATGTGTTGAGTGTTTGCATTGTGGTAACTAACAAAGAAACCAAAGCTGTGATACCCATAGCTATTTCTGCTCATCTCTAACTAGTGTGCTTGCACATTTGGTGTTTTAGCAAGTGATAGGATGCAGAGGGGCTGACTGTATAGGTTTGAGCAGGTGCTGGAAAAAAGTGGGCCAACAATGTATTCTAGTTCATGTCTGCATTGATATGCAAATAAAGCACAGCTAGTAACAAAATGTATGTGTTGTTTCACACTGAGCCAGGCAAATCCAGCTTGAAAAAAAAGTTTGGTGGCATGTTAGATTACTTATAGGAATAGAGTACCTGCCTTGTACTCTCGTTTTCACACTGATAATTAGTATAAAATTCCTGTTTTGGAGAACAGTTGGATTCTGCCTAGTTTTTTGGAAACAAAATGAAAAGTTTCTGTGCTCCTGAGTGCTGACTTGTTTATTTTATTCTTTGCATAGTATAACTGTTGAAGGCTTTCTACTTCAAGCTAGATTTGATTCAGGTTTAAATGTACTTCACATATTTCCTTATCCTGTAATTGCTTTCAGTGAGCCTTGCTTACTGTCATCCACTGTCAAGCCCTTCTGCTTCTGACCGGTTATAATTGCATAGTAAAATGGCAGTTTGTGTGGTTTTCATCTGTGTCTACAATTTTTATTTTGCAGTTGTATAATAGTCTGATTGTACCTCTGATATTTTAATGATTACTCCCTTAAGTGGGTCTTGAAAAGATCCACTGAAGCCCTGTTCCTTAGTAAATTACCTGGAATGGATAAGCAAGCAGAGCACATTTACAGACTCTCTTTTGTTTTCCTGCTTATGCTAAATCCACTCCTTTTTTTCTTGGCCAGCTGTCTGAGACATAATTATCCAGAACTGTAACTATCAGACTTAGGTGAAGCTTTCATGTAGAGATCAAATGCCTTATATTTCATGGAAAAGCTTACACTAAAGCACAGAAGAGCTCACTAAGAAGCTTTGAGTTACCATCTCTGCTCCCTGCACGTCGGGTGATGCTCTCCCAGCTGCAGAGGGCTCTTCTGGGGCTGTACCTTTACACTATTTTTCGAATAAGTTTGTTGTTGTTATGGTTACCAGTCATCGACTGCTCACTGTTACCACTGTTGCCATCTCAATCACAACTTTAAAATGCCTTATCTGTCTCTGCTCCTGCCCCTGTTTCTGGATCAGTTTCACTTCCTCTTTGATGTTTCAGTACTCTCTTATTCTCTCCACTTCCCTGTCTATTCTATATCCACTAGGACAACTTCCGATCCTGCTCACACCAGGATGTCTTCCTCCTCCTCCTGATCTCTAGAGAGGCCAGTGCCATCATCCTTAACCCAGTATCCACCATTTGGCTCTCCCTCTTTCTCTTTTGGCCTCTCTGACACCTAAGGTTTCTAAAAATTTTGCAACCCTTCACCTTCTCTTTACATCTTCCACACTCCAGCTCTCTGGTCTCTTTTTATACGACATATGTGTATATATATGTATATGTTTACAGAAATGGCTTCAACATGGTTGTTGGTGTCTTGAGGGATCTTCTGCTACCTGTGGCCCATTTAGCTTACTTCCCAAGGGGAAAAAAGGAACCAAGACACATAAAAGGCCAGGTCATGTATCTTAATCAATCTGGGAGCTGTAGGCCCAAATATGGGAGGGTCTGGGTAGATGGCCTCCAAATTAATAATTTTTGTGTGGAGGTTCAAAGAGGTAAGGTGACTCTATAAGCTGTTATATCCAAATGAAATCCTCTCTGCTGCCAGGCAAAGGATGTGATGATTTAAGGCTGAAACACGAAGGCCAATCCTATTAGCAGAAGCTCACCCAGAGAAGCTTACACAACCTGCACTCAGTGCTGTTTGGTTTCAGCTGAAATATTTGTGTCTCTCTGAGCTATGTCTCTTCCTTCATAATTCTTCTCCTTTTTCACTTTCATTTGTTTGTCCCTCAAATTTGAAAGAACATTTTGTTGTAAGGTGGGAAATACCTGCCCTTACAAATGTGTCTATTTCTAAATTAATTACATTATTTAATTAGGAATTATTCTGTAAATAATTGAACTGAGTCATACATAAATTTGAAAGTCTAGGGTTCTATTCAACTTGATGTTAATTGATGTGACTAATAAAATAGATAAGAAAATATGAATAATGGAGTCAATCTCTCTACCACATCATCCATGACACTTTCACGGACTTGGTTGTTTGGAGATGTTTAATGACAAGCTCTTTTCCTCTGTTGAAGATATCTCTGACTATGTTTTCCCTGGATCTGTATTTTAAGCTATCCAGGACACATTGATCCATAGTTGCATTGTACTACTGAAAACAACTAGTTTCACTTAGCTGTGCTTTTATTAGAGAGAAACTAGAATATAACTATGTAGTTTGTTAATGAACTTTTAAGCACTGTTTCAGTCATGCTTGTATAAGAAATGGGTTTATTTATTTGGAGGGGGAGAAGTTAAAAAGTGAGAAAGTTCTGTAGCTTATGAAAGTTTTTTTTATGTTTCAGCTTCTAAAATTCTGTTTGTTTGAAATGAACTGCCAAATGCTTGAAAGCTTGCTCATCGTTGCTTTCTAGTTATTCTGGCATAATACCAGGTATAAGTCTCAAATGCTGATTAAATCTCAAAGAGAACGGAGATCCCAAATTAGTTGCTTGCAGGATGTCATACCTTATAAACACCAGGGGAGAAATAAATTAACACATCTCAAGAGGGATTATGCTAAAAGTCTAGAATACATAAATAATTGTTTAATGATGTGACATCTACATTTCCTGTATTAAACTATACTAGCTGAATCATTAATAGAATAATTAGCTGATCCAATACAGATAGTAGCAAGCTGTTGCCCTGATGAGGTGGGAACAATGTATAGAGCATTAGGTCAAGCACGAGAAAAAACATTAAAGTCTGCTTTGCTTCTCAGTAGTAGACCTTGAAAGCTCTGGAAAAGAGACACTGACCCTGCTTCAAAAGATGGCCTCTGTAGCAGCATCCGCAACTTGGGAGAGAGCTTTGTCAAGAGCTGATCTTGACAGTTTTTACTACTCTGTCACAGTTTGTCTCTACCTGCATCTGAAAACTCATATCACAGGCCTTGCTCTCTATTTGAATGGGCAGCTCAGCACGTCTCTTCTCTTGGATCCTGGGGTGAGAATATACCATTGTGCCAATGGTCTCTCTGCTTCATAAGGTAAGAACTAAGCATTCCTTAGCTAGAGCTTGAGTTCATCAGAGTTGGCAAGAATCCGAAAGGCTGTGGCACAGGTTGACAGATTTGAAATCTTCTGAGCCGTAGGTCATGCTAAGAATAGCATGACAGGAGAGAAAAAAGTTCACTAATTGACACATATTTTATTCCTGAGAAGTCTAATGCTTTGATGACTGAAAAATAACAAAAACTACCTCCCAAAACAGAAGAGCTACTCCCCCCTACAAAACCCATCTCATTGATATGGGTCATGGGGTGTGGGGAAAGGCTTTCTCATGGTCTAACGCTCTTCTTTTCAAGGCCTCTCAAGGTTCCTGACTGAAGTTTGATTTTCTCAATATAGTTGGAGTAACCTAGCACTTAGAGAAGAGTTGTACTTTCACTGCCTGGTCCTTTAGAGTCCATAAATGCCAGCAAAGGCATTAGAAACCACTCTGTTAGGTCTCCTCAGTATTACCTGTACCTCTGCTTCAGCAGCATTTCACTTTAAACAGCTCTGAATTCTGTCAAAGGGGGCAATAGGTCATTGTGTCTTTCTAGGCTAGCTTTCAGACTAGATAAAGGGTTGTGTGCTGAGCCACTTCACCTGGAAAGAACATCAGCTCACTCACCTCTTCAGATGAAACCGCAAATGAAAAGCTAGACACCAAACACTCATCTAAGCACCTAAGTTGTTTATAGCTTCCATCCCTGCTCAGCAGGTTTCCAGAGTTTCAGGTCTGGTATGAGTCTATAGCTGTCTTTGGAAACAATCCCAGACAGGTCTGGGAAGACCTTTTCCAGACATATTTCTGTAATGCATACAACAAATAGTTGTATCACTCATCCTCAATGTCTCTGAACTCTGCTGATTCCTGGCTGAAGAAGTGCTGCCACCGCGTTCTTCTATGTATACTTTCTAGAACTGCTGCTTATCCTTGGGGATGGCCATTCTTCCACACCAACAAAGCCCTGCTCTTTTCTTTGCAGTCTGCCAAGGCTGAAAAGATTATGGCATTTTAAGTGGGCGTTATGGACAATGATTGAGGTCTGGCTACTCTTCAAAACAGGGGAGAGGAGGGAATTACAAGTTAAAATCAGCAGGCAGAGCACATTGGCCACTAGCAGAACCTGTAGTCAGGTAGAGAGCCCTCAGCTCACTTTACTCTGTAGTGCCAACCAGCAACAGCAGGGAAAAGGGGAAAGAGAAGTTATCATGAAGCACCGGCTCTTAGAGCAGGCTGGCATCACTCCTGGCTCTGAGTCAGCGGATAGCTGGGTAGAATTAGGTCACCTGCCAGCATGTTCTTGAGTCAACATGCTCTTGGCTTTTAACATAAAATTTGAGGTTAGGTAAATAGATTAGTGAGAGAAAACTGTCTCTGAGAACAGAGTGCTTGATGGAAGAAGGCGTGGGTGCTCTAATTTGGTTTTATATTGGTTCTAATGGTCCTGAGGAAGTCCTGGCTATGATCACAGTTGAACATTTAGTTCTTCTGCTCTGGGAGAGGCTTTCATAAAATTGCTACAGACTAGAAGCTGACACCCTAGAAAGTGAGGGGGCAGAGCTGGGTTTTCCCACACGACATTGGTGCTGCACCACAGGGTGCTCCACAAGGACCTAAGTTTTCCTGCTCCCACTACTCCTTGAGCCCTCCCCGACAGCCAGAGAGGGAGGGTGCTCAGGGTGGCAGGTGGATGCCCTCATCTGTCCCAAGCTGTGGGTATAGCTTTTTTTGGCAAATGTTGTCCAAGTAGGCTATGTAAGGAAAGTGGAGGTGAGGTTTCAAATAAGAAGTGGGATTTTAATTCAGAACAAATACAGAAGACCACAATACGTGTGGTATGTTCTGCACAGCTTTGAGGCTTAGCTGTCTTGTTTTTAATTATATTCTAATATGATAGCATGCCACATTATTCATGTTCTTAATAAAGGCTTGTATTGTTTAAGGAGATGCAAGCAGAGAGACCCTGGGGATATACAAAGCTCAGACATTTTAAAACTAGTAAGACTCAACTGTTTCAAGGGTTTGTTTCTTTTAAAGTGGTCTGTCTTTCTCTGCAACACACCCAATACCTTACCGCAGAGGCTAAGAGGGATTTCAATGGGACTGCAGGAGAGATGAACAGGATTCTTAGCTCAAAATCGGAGATCTAGCACTAACATTCAATGGAGGCTGCTACAAGATGTTTTACAAAATGTTTCTGGATCATCATTCAACAGAAAACTTGCTTTAGTGTTAGTCCCTATGAACAAAAATTATTTTCCCCTGGCAAGTTTGATACAATTACTTTACAAATCAACCAAAGGACTGACAGTCATGTTTATGTGAGAAATATATCTGGAGAATACTCTTAATGGCGTTTGCTGAGGAAAATTTTAAAAAAAATACAACCTGTTAACATGAATGGATTCATAGAATCATACAATGGTTTCAGTTGGAATGGAATTTAAAGACCATTCAGTTCCAGTCCCCCTGCCATGGGCAGGGACACCTCCCACCAGACCAAACTGCTCAAGTCTCCATCCAACCTGGCCTTGAACACCTTCAGTGAGGGGCCATCCACAACCTCCATGGGAAACCTGTGCCAGTGCCTCACCACCCTCATTGTGAAGAATTTCTTACTCATAATGCCTGGTCTAAATCTCACCCCTTCCAGTTTATAGCCATTCCCCCTCATCCTACCACTACTTGCCCTTGTAAAAAGTCCCTCCCCAGCTTTCCTGTAGCCCCTTCAGGTACTGGAAGGCTGCTATAAAGCCTCCCCAGTGCCTTCTCTTCTCCACACTGAACAAGTCCAACTCTCTCAGCCTGCCCCCACAGCAGAGGTTCTCCAGCCCTCTAGAGAACCCTTGTATCCCTCCTCTGGACCCATTCCAGCAGTTCCATATCCTTCTTATGTTGGGGATCCCAAAACTGGACACAGTACTCCAGGTGGGGTCTCACAAGAACGGAACAGAGGGGAAGAATCACCTCTCTTGACCTGCTGGCAACACTTCTTTTGATGCAGCCCAGGACATGGTTGGCCTTATGGTTGTGAGCGCACGCTGCCAGCTCATGTCAAGTCTCTCAACAATCATGGCCCTCAAGCCCTTCTCCACAGGGCTGCTCTCAATCCCATCATACCCCATCCTAGTGTCCTACCTTGAAGCTGCATGCCCCGGTGAAAAGGGCCTGCTCTGTGATGATGTAGGATGGGGATAGTATCAAGCAGTTTATCTGGCAACAGCATAGAAATGAATTTTTTTAAAAAATATTATATTGTGCCAGGATTTAGAAAGGAAGAACAGCTGAGAAAGGACTGGAAGAAAAGTCAGGAATCAATTAATAGAACTAAGTGATCACAGAAGCAATTGTTCAAAAAGAGGTGGAGATGAGTGGATGAAAAAGAAATGTGCTAGTGGGAAAGGGCATCCAGGGAGAATGCTGATAGCGTGTAACTCCAGTGATAGCAAAATGACACATTTTCATACCTCACTGCTCTGTTTGAGCTCTATTTAGTGACTGCCTACAAAGGCCTTACCCTGTTAAGATATGCACAATCCAGGAAAAAAATTGCACTCACAGCTAGGGCCAAATCCTGTTTGCCTTACTTTCCTGAATAGTGTCATTGTTTAAGTAGATCTTGGCTGCAATATGTTATTCAGTTTTATGGATTACTGATTCCTCTTGAACAAGGAGACTGAGCACCAAGGAAAGAGGAGTGGGAGGATCTCGGTGGGAACTAGAAAATAATATCTTCAGCTCCTGTATGGTAAGGCTCAGTTTTCAGACCCGCCTTAAATCGTAACTCCATATAGTGATTACCAGTGATAGTTGTTTCTTCATCCAGTTTGGAGGAAAGCATCATGTATCTGCTTAACAACAGCAGATGCAGACTTAGATAACAGTGTGTATAGTGTAGATATAACTTCAAAAAAAAAAGTATTTTTGTTATGATTGGATTTTTAGCTTAGCTCCATAATCTACTTTCCGGCAAATCACAAGAATGTACCCTGCTCAAACCATAGCATCATGTGTAACGATTATTTCCTTTACAAGAAATGGTTTCAAATAATAAACTAGCTTACCTCAAAATTTATATCTGGTAGCAACTCAATATTTGTTTCCAAGTCTGGATGTTAGTTTGGTTATCAAGAAAGAGGTATCAAAAAATACCTCTGCCAGATGATACCAATTACCTGTAATTTTTTGTCTCAATTTAGACATTAAAATATCTGATTGTACCCATAAAGGACTTATAACTGCAATGACCTAATTTTGTAACACAGACTTGCATCTACCTTTTTTGCCAAAAGAATGCAAATGACAATGGGCCTGTGTTTTGAAATTTTGCCAGAAATAGTGTTCAAGTTATTTCATCTGCTAGCAATGGAAAATACTACAATGCCACTGTAGGTACATATGAAGAATCAACCCAGCATATTGATATGGTGTTTACACAGGACTGTAAAATTCTTTCTAGCAACTTCCAACACATCTTGGAAAAGTAGAAGGGCATATCTCTTTCAATTGATCCTGGCATGAAACCCAGGAATAAGAGAGAAATTGGGAATGAATCATAGTCTATGTTATAAATATGAGACTAATAATGACTCAACTGGCAAATTTCAGAGCTCAGTTTTATGCTGAAAGAAGAATGAATGCTGCTGAGTAGACTACTTGTGCATCTGCCTAGTCAGCTTCCAGAAGAGTTGTGGTGTGACCGTCATCTTGGCTTGAGACAGGCAGGGTTTCCAGGGTTGGGAAAGTAGATCCATTTTGCAAGACAGAAGGTTGTAATCCTCTGGCATCAACTATTGGAGGTTGATTCTGCAGATAATAGGTATTTATTTCCTCCTTAGCTTTTAACGACTGGTTCTTTGGCACGTTTTGGAGACAATCCTTGTGATTAAAGTGAGGTGCTCAAGAATAAACATTTTTATGTTTTAATTTGGTCTAAGAAAGCCTCTGTGATTCTGTTAGAGGAGTAGGAGTTGCAGAAATGAAAATATATGTGGATTAAACGGGAACCTAAGGGAAAGACCGCCTACAAATCAAGTGCAGTTATTATTGCTAAAATGTCAGACGTTTATATTATACAATATATAGGTAGTATTTTACTAAATAGCACTTTGTGTGAAGACATGGAATGCCCTCTGCCTGATAAGTTTGCAGCCCTAACTGAATGATTAATGAAATCAGAGTCTGGGTATTTAACTATGTATAAAAATGATAATGTGCCAGCTTGTGTCTTGGGATAATGGAGGCAGACTAGTTCTGACAGTCATCCAAAGGGATTTTATTTCCCAGATATTTAATCCAAGCTGTTTTGTGCCCTCATCTACTCACCATTATATTTCAATACAATATTATATAGCAAAGATATTAGCTTCTTAGAAGGTACATCATATGTGATATGTTTTTCATTCACAGGAGCCACAGGGCAGCACCAAAATGCCCTGTTGCAGAGTTTGGCTGTCATGATGAATTTGAACAATGAAATAAGTATCTACTTTATTTCTTGTAAATCAAAATCAGCAGTGAAACCTATTTATTGCCATAGGGACCATATTTAAAATTCCAGAAGCTACTCAGTTGATTAATTTGATCTGGGAAGTCTGCAGACCTCTTGAACAGTAAATATCATCTTGGCTACAAAAAAAATATAACTTTGATAAGGAAATGCAATATAAAAAACTCCAACAGATCAGGTTTCTAAGAGATGATCAAAGTCATATCACAGAGAAGCCGAATGAGATGAAGATCTTACACTGAAAATAACAGTACTATCTATAGCTCCTTACTGTGACTGTCTACCTAGCTAAGGACTCTAAATAGCACATAATTATAACATATAAGTGCTTTTTCTAGATTATTATTCTGTACAACATTTGAAAGATAACTTATTCATCCATTTTTACAACACATTCCTGGATTCGCTTTGGACCTCGGGAGCATGAAAAGACACTCATAGTCTCCATACAAATTGCTTAGCGTATTAAAAATAACTAATTTAATAAGTTTCTAACTTAATATAAAAATCTGTTCTTTATTTTAAAATATATTTGCTGATAAAGGAGCTCAATATTGTGTAATTTCATTCTAGTAAAGTTTTACGAGAACAGACATTTTCTGTTTTAAATTACATTAGTGAAGATAGCTGGCTGAAGCCTCCAGTGGGAGATGGGGGAGAGGGCAGAACAGGCTGCCGACAGTTGCCAGCTCAGCAAGGCTATGGAGAAGGCCAACAGTGGTATTTAGGAACCCTAGCCCCTCTAAAAGAGAAGTGATTTTATCAAAACACCAGACCTCAGGCTTCTATAGCTCATATTATACTTGCTTCTCTTTATTTTCTGTTGGGAAAGACACACATCCTAAATTCTTTCAGTTGTATGGCTCTTACCTTTTTGTTTATGCTTTAGTGAGATGTGGAAGACAGGAAGGAGACCCTAACTTCCTCTCCTTAAAAAATATCTCTTCCTAATATCTACTACAGCTGTGGTGGGTTGATCTTGGCTGAATGCCAGGTGCCAAGCTGTTCTATCACTCCCTCTTCTTAACTAGACAGGGGGAGAAAAGCATGCCAAAGGACTTTAAGGGGCAAGATAAGGACAGGGAGATCATTCAGCAAAACAGACTAAGTTGGGGAAATTAATTTAATTTCTTATTAATCAAAATCAGAATAGAGTCATGAAAAATAAAAATAAACCCAAAACTAAAAACACCTTCCCCTCACCCCTCCCTCCTTCCCAGGCTCGTTCCTGAATTATCTACTTCCTCCCCCTCAGGGGGACGGGGAATGAGGGTTGCAATCACTTCATCACACATTTCCTTTCACAACACTGCTCTTTCATCCTCAGGGAGACGACTCCTCATGCTCTTTCCCTGCTCCAGTATTGGATCTCTCCCACAGGAGACAGCTCTCCAGGAGCTTCTCAAACGCGGGTCCTTCCCATAGGCTGCAGTTCTTCAGAAACAGATTGTTCCAGCATTGGTTGCCACAGCGTCACAGGTCCTGCCAAGAAACCTGCTCCAGCATGGGCTTCTCTTCACGGGGTCACAGGTCCTGCCAGGAGCCTGCTTCAGGGCAGGCTTTCTGCAGGGTCACAGCCTCCTTCAGGTGCATTCACCTGCTCCAGCGTGAGGCCCTCCACTGGCTGCAGGTGGATATCTGCTCCACTGTGGACCTTCATAGGCTCTAGAGAGACAGCCTGCCTCACCGTGATCTTCATTGCCGGCTGCAGAGGAATCTCTCCTCTGGCAGCTGGAGTGTCTCCTCCCCCTCCTTCATTGACCTTGGTGCCTGCAGAGTTGTTTCTCCCATGTATTCTCACTCATCTTTCTCAGCTGCTGTTGCACGGCAGGTTTCTTCCCTTCTTAAATATGTTATCACAGAGGTGCTCTGACTGTTGCTGATGGGCTGAGCCTTGGCTAGTGGCTGGTCCATCTTAGAGTCAGCTAATATTGGCGCTGCTGGACATGAGGGAAGCTTCATTCCTGACCCCTGTCATTTCCCGCTTGGGATGAGAAGCTTGAGAGTAAAACATGTCTCCTTTCTGCACAAGCGTCATATAATGAAGGCAAGTGAAAGCAGAGCTATCTCAGCTTTCCATTGAAAGGAAAAACAAAATAAACGTCCCCAAGGGCTTTCATAGCCAATCTTGCTCCCCCTTTGGTGGGTCGCTGAGTTTGGTTTCACTCTCCCATTTTCTCACTGAAGTTGGGATGAAGGCTGGCAGGCTAAGTTCTTGCCTGTGTTACAAAAGCAGGACCTCTCAGCAGTGAGTGTGGCACAGGCTGATCAGGATAAAATCAAAGTAATTTCTGTCTTGCAGCAAGGTAAATTAGGAAAATAATCGTTAGTTTGTAGATGAGCCAGTGCTTTCTGTAGGTGAATTGGAATGCTGTCTTACACGTGGTGTGCTTTTCTGAGAACTTGGCCTTCCGTGTAAACTGAAATGATTTTATTATTTTTTCACTGAAGTTAATTGAAGGTCAGAATAATTATCATATTGGTGTTTCCTGGCTTTATTTATGTGTGTGTGTATGTGCCTGTGTGTACACAATGATATTTTAAGCCAAGAGAAAACCTCAACCTATCAGTAAGTGAGTTTTATTTACAATTTACACTTATCTTTGCTCCATTCTTTGCTCCAGCTGTGAGTTGCTTGCAACTAAGGAAGTGTTTTCAGCTCTCTTTCACAAAACAGTGAGGGCCTGCAGCCACTCATGTATACTGTGGTTAGACCTCTGTGTGCTGGAATGGCTCAGATGCCCCTTACAGCCTGGCACAGCATGAAATACAGTAACAACAAGGGTGACTGGTCTTGACATATTTAAAATGAGTAACAACACTCTCCAATATTGTTTGCTGTCACAGAATAAAGGTGTGAATAGTGTGTAAATGTTGGGATTTTATCTTCTGGGTATCAGACCTTTAAATTTCAGGTTGGTTACTCTCTGTAGGAATAGTTGCCTTTTTGGGAATGAGGGTTTTATGCTGTGTGTTATGAGGGCAATACAGAATTTACTTTTCCCTCACTCTTATCTTTTCCCCTGCATCCAAAATAAATCATTCAGGATGCAATTGTAAATTTACTGTTCGCATGCAGGAGCATGTGCATGCATGCACATGATAATTGACGGGTGTGACATATTAACTCCACTGGTGAGAAATGGCTCAGAACCAGTTCAGCTGCTGGCTGGAGTGAAATCCCAGCCCTTGTATCACTAAGTACACCGTTACTGTCCGAGAAGGAGAAAACCTGTTACTATTTCCAAGAGAAAGGAAAGTTCTATGAGCTGGTTCATTCACTTCTTCATTTGAAAAGAAGGAGAATGGGTAATTGTTCACAAAATTTAAGCTTTATTTCTGATATTTCTTACTAGAGCTGCTGGGTTGAGGTAAGGCCTGCAATTAACCATCACACATTTTACCTTTTACGTGGAGTCTGTGTGTCATCGTCTCTGTGGCTTCCCAAACACTTGTCATATTTTGTAAATTGAAGATATGTTTATTTTCATGTCACCAATGTATAAACAATTAAAAACTCCTTTAATGTACTAACAAGATGTTCTGATTAATAAGTACAAACAAAATATTCTCAAGGCATCTTGGTGATTTTCCACCATTTTGTGTATCGTTATGTATATTTAGGATTTTATGCACATACAATGCTTTTAAGAGGGTTCTAGGTTAAGAGATAAATTTGACCATTCCCCGTGTAGATAAGTGTTCCATAATGTGCTGTTTCCAAGTTTGTCATACAAATGACTACAAATTTGTGTGCATTGCGAGAAATTTAACTAAACCACTTCTGCTCTAAGGAGTGGAAGCACCCACAAAGCTTAAAGTTAGAGGTGGGAAATTAGAATTAATCAGATTATGACAGAGAAGTTAATGATTTGGTTGTTCTAGCACTTGAAAAACTTCTAAGTCAGCGTGGAAGTAGTGTCAGGAAAATTTTGAAATGTCTCAAGTCTGACAGAGCTGAGATTGAGGGGAAAAATAGTTGGTTTTGTAAGCTTTTGCTTCTTTCGTTCCTCATCTTTTCTAATTACTGCTTCATAGTGGGTTTTTTTGTTGTTGTGGTGGGGTTTTGGGGGTTTATTTTTTTAAATAAACCATGATAGTGCATCATATGGCTTTGGGGAAATATTGTGCTACTAGGGTCTCTCCCATCATTTAGAGGGGTCGCCTCCCAATTTTCTTTACCCAGGTTGCAATAGAGCAATTAATAATAGCCATCATATTGATTTTCATGCAAGTTTTGAACACTTAGGAACAGGTTTAAACCAAAAGTATGCTTTGCATGCTTAGGTTGGTCAGGCAGCCACAGCCTACAATAAATTTCAATAGCTGTAACGTGGGTTGAAGTTGAACAAACGACTTAATGATGTTATCTCTTATAGTTACCAAACCCTGAGCTACTCAGACTTTCTTTCTGTTAGCAAAATAATTGAAGGTCTGAATTAAAATGTGTATTTTCTTCTAAGTAGCCTTTGTCCTCACTAAGTCTAATTTTATTCTTGCAAAATAAAACATGGATCTTGTTTGCTTTTGTTGAGAGTTTCATTATATTCCAAACCATGTTAAGAGCTTCAGCAAGCATGGCAAAAATATTGCCTGAAAGTTAATTGCAGGGTACTTTTTGTTGTTGTAGTGTTATAGTTCTTTTTCCAGATGTTTATACGAAACGGCTATCAAATCCTAAATCCTCACAATAAACAATGGGCTGAATATTATTAGCCAGAAATATACAGCAAATCTGCAATTGAGAGATGTTAATGAGAGTCAAGATTGACTAGTGAGCTTTTTACTAAAAGATAAGAAAATAATCTATGTACATAGTGTAATATGTAACTGAACTGTACATAGTGTAACATGTAACTGAACCATACTACAGTAATGAGTCCAATCAGCTCCTCATTTTCCTCAGTTCAGTTTCGGAGTTCAGGCTATTTACATTTCTGAAGAGAAGAAAACAAGTTAGTTAATTTTTATTTTCTTTGTTATGAGGTAAGAAAGGATCTATTTTTAGATAAATGAAATTACAGAAAATAAAATTGCAGACTTGAAACTTCATCTCTGTTGCCAAGTCTGTAAACCTCAATCATGTCATTTTAAAAAATACTGCTACACTCTCTAGTGCAGATCACCTGTTACCAATTGGAGAATTTTTTTTTTTTTGTATATGTGAAATTAGCAATAGCCAAAACTGAGTTAGGCTTCCCCTCTCCTTTTTCTAATTCTGCAAACCGAAGTACTATGCATGATGAACTGTTTTTAAAGGCTGAGATCTTGTTTTAGGATCAGCCATCCCCTTAAACGCCTACAGTTCATTTACTGAGTGAAATAACAGAGTAAAAATAAACTCATGACCCTGAAAGCATTGATGGCTGCAGAAAGACTTTAGCCCTTTAAATTACAGGTTGCAGAAACATTGCATTGAATCATTTGATCCTTAAATTGCTTTCTAAATCCTGGATGCTTTGCATCAAACTCTAACTCCCAGCTACCAAAAAGATCTTGAAGTAAAGCATGATTGCTAAACTAGTTATAACTGAGTTTGGGATGAAATAATAGAAAATCTTACTTTGAGAAAGCAGGAAGAAAACCTGACAATGAGAAAACATTTGTGAAGTATCCTTCTGTAATCAGTAGCTGATCTTTCTCTACTTTGTATCTAGTTTTACTGAATCTCTTCGTACAGGCAGTGCCACATCTGATGCACGTATCTGTCTATTAAAGCCCTTCATAAATATCATCCTAGCTTCCTCAAAAGAGAATGTCCTGGAGCCTCACTCACTGTGTAATATATTCTGTGCTTTGTAGTGCGTGAAATCCAGGGGTCACAGTAGTCAGCTGTGCCCTGAGTGGACCAGATCAGTGTTTTGGGTGGGGAAACCTGCTTTTTCGAATTCAGTCAGAAGCATTATAATGGCTTAGGAACCAGGGATATGTCATGTAAATGAACTCAAGCAGCTCTATTACCTATTATACTCACAGTTCCCTTCTATTCTGAGGGGCCTCGTTGGGTCTAGGAATTAGTACAGCCCTAGGGCTTCTCTATTTGATTAACCAGAGCCTGGATTTGTTAAACTCTCAGACATGCTGCAAAGTTCTTTTTCCTTCCTGGAAGCTTTTGAGTAAGGATTCAAAGGTGAAAGGATTGGAGGTTAAAGTTCTGACTCTCCTCTTCTCCAAACCCAATCCCTTCAGGAAAAGAACAAAACAAATCACTTAAGTATGTGCCTATCTAACTCAGTATTGCCATCTCTCATGTGTTTTGTATTGATCTTAAGACTTTAGCTGTGGGAACAGAGATTCAAATGCTCAGCTTTAAATCAAAACCCAGTTTTGTCGTCCTCGTGGTTGTGGACCACAGCTTGAAAATATGAGTCCAAGGAAAAATAATATCTTAAAATACTGTACTTTTACTTTGGAATGTAGTGCTTGACTCAAAGCTTTTTGAATACCTGCATTTGTCAATATTGCTGATTGAAAGCATGGGTTTACTTCCAGTAAAATAAATAGGACAATGCATACTTTATAAGCTCTGTGGAGTTGGACTCTGGGAATGACTTATAGACAGTTTTGCAAAAATATGACACACTACTTAGAGGAAAGTTGGCTAACTGGAAAAACTAACTGCATTTTTGTATGTAAGCATAATCCTTTAAACTATATTCTGCTGTTGGGGGGATGTGATGATTTGGAAACTTTACTACACAGAAGATCAAATTTCCGATTGCTTTAATGAAATTGCTGTGTGATGGCATGTCCTGTGCTCAGTGGTGGTCACGGGGAATGTGTCGCATGTTTGTCAGCCAGAAACAACATAATTTACAAAAACATTACATAGCTACCTATTAAGGCAAATCAACCCTTAGATAATGACTCAGACTTAAGCTGTGGATTTTAATATTCCTACTAGGATTTTTCTCCCCTGCTTGTGAGGAGGTGGTAGGGATTCGGACAAGGTAGGGTAACCCATGAGCAGAGTACTTTGTACTTGGCAGGGTTTACAGTTTGGGGTTGCATTTTTCCTTTCTGCGGCATACCTTCTAGGGAAGATGCCTGTACGCAGAGTGTTCAATTACCTATGCTGTCAGGAAAAAGCGAGTTGTCAAAAAGTAGGCTTGCAGCAGGTTCCCGGTTATCTTTACTGATGGCCCAGGTGTCCTTCTCACACCTTCAGCTTAAGCACAGGATTAATTGTTTCAATAATTCACTCTAAATGGGGTGAATTGTGAGTATGTCTAAGGCAGACAGATAAATTGTGTTGGAAAGAACCAAAGTATAGTGAAGGTAGTTATTTTTTTTTGGCTTTTGTTTGTTTTTATTTTGTCTACTAGCTAATTAGGTACACTACAGCAACAAAACATAGAAGATTACTTCTCTTATTCCAGAAGACTCCAAGGACATTAATGATGTAAATGTCATTATTTTGTGTTCAGAAAGAGAGGAATCAAGATACTTTGAACAAAGGAGCAAGAAGTGGCTTGGATGGCTGATGGAATTTAGTAGGAAATCTCCTGACCGGGAAAGATGACCATTTGCTCAGCTTGAGTTACAACTGTCAGTTTGAGATAAAGATGAACCAGCCTATTCTGTAGCTTCAGTAGGAGGTCTCAGGCAGGCTTGGCTAAAATATGTGATTTGAATTAGGTAACTGTGAGTTTGCTCGGCAGGGGTGCCTGGCTCACAGAAACTAGGTTACTTAGTGGTCCACTTTATTTTAGACCACAAAAAGAATAAGCGGTGTAAGTAATGGGACTATCTTTGGGGAGAAGAGTGGAGATTTGCTTTACTCCCTACTTATTTCTTTCCAGAAGTTCCTATTATCGGCCTCCACTATGCCTTGGAGGAAAACGCTGAAAGAGATGGGCAGTATAGAGAGCAAATTTTTGTAAGCTTTCAGGAAAATTTGCAACACTCAAACCACATCAGCATTCAAAACTGCAAAGCTGGGGATGGCCTCTATCTGAGAACAGAGATCATAGCTGAGAGACAGTGAGTCTAAATCTGCCCACTTTCAGGAGGCTAATACAGTGAACAGGGAAGGATTGTGTATCTCTCTGCCAGCCTCCACTGTCCCCCACCAGATAGTAAATGAGACAGCAAATTCTTGCTTTAGGTCCTGAGTTGGCAAAGCGGGTTACATTGCATTGTTTTCAATTACTCCCATGCTGAAAGTTAACCTCTTGCTTAAGTGCTTTGTTGACTGGAGCCTGTGGTTCTTTTCGAGATTTGATTGTAAAAAAAAAAAAAACTTAGCTGTACAATCCTCACACAAGGTAGAGAACTTTGCATTTTTTTCACTGGTGAGCTTGATTCCCCTGACAGGGTAAATTTTCCTTCCTGACCCTGTATTACAGCTCTGCTTGTGACATGACTTTCTCCTTCTTTCCAGAAGTAGTGTAATGTGAAGCCCAGGACACGGAGCCCTGCCAGGAACTTGCAATCTTTGACTTGCAAATGCCTCCTTTTCCTCAGTAATGTGAAGGTATAGTAGCTACAGACATACTCATCTTTCCCCATGTTCCTCAGTAATGATTTTGGAGACTGTTAAATATTTGGTTACGATTGGAAAATATTTTGGCATTCTTTGCTGAAAGATGCCATTGAGAAGAAAAGTATCCATATTATTGCTTTATAAAGGACTTCTTTAAACTAATGAGGCATTAATGAATGGACTGGTATGTTGAATCTTTCTCAAGTAGGAAGGGCATAAAGTCAGTTCACATAAGTTGTAGCTTATTATTATAAATAGTTTGGCATGGCTTTCCCTAGAGGTGGAACCTCAAGCCAAATATACAGCAGCAGCTGTAGTGACACATTATGCAGAAACTATTCCAGGCACTATGCTGGAGGAGGCTGTAGCAGGATAACAGCACAATGGCACGTGTTTAGAGCCATCTTACAGCAGCAAATCTGGTCAATATTGAAAGTCTAAAAAATATCTATGTGTGCCTGAGCTGAGCAATGTGAGTCTTCCTCCCTCTCATCATTTCCTAATGATTTTGTACTCAGCCAGCTGCTTTTGCTGTATATAAGATTTTAATAATCAAGAAGTCTCTTTGAATTATACTTTCTTATTTTCATAAGAAATGGTTGTGTAAGTTGCTGCTGTGGTACTCCCAGATGTGTGAATTTTCTCTCCTACACCTGACTTTCAAGATCTGTGCTAAACTGGAAGCAATATCAGTTATTGGGCAATACCTGCTGTTTAAACTAATCCCCAAGACACATAATTATATTTAGGTCTCTAGGAACTTTCAAGGTGAATTTTTTTCTCCTTTCAGATGAAATTTTAGGAAGCTTACACAAATTCTTGAAAAACTGGGGAAAAGAGATGGCCATTTTTTTTGTGTTCAAAGCAACAGTCCGTGCTTCTACGGGTTAAACTGCCTACTTCACTTTGCTGGTGGGCCAACAAACTTTCAGCATTCTGACAAATCCCTAGAAATCAGTCTGCTATAAATTTTCTTGGCCTCTAGAGAGTAGTTTCCTATGCTTTTTCAGTTCCTACTGACCTGAAACAGGCTCTTCTGTGCCTTGATACTCTGTTTGTCCTCAGCAGGAAGCCCCAATGAATATTTGGGTGACTTCAGACACTGGTGACTGGGAAGGGTGCCACCTAGACCCGACACAGGGCCTCACCTGCTACTGGCAAGCCTGCAGGTACACGTTCCTCAAAGCAGCATTTTGTTTCTTTTCTTGTTTCCATAGCTGAATCCTGCAATGCACAGGTATGGATAGCGTCCATGTCAGTGTGCTCTGGCAGATGCAAGAGAGGAGCAGTCAAGGTGGAGACTGTGTCTTGCGAAGGTGAACAGGGATATTTTCTTTCATTAGATTTTTTTCCTTAAAATAAAGGGTTTGGGTTATTCATGGAATAGGGCATCCTTTCTCTTCTTTGCTTTGCAGAAGCATAGCTGTCTTCTCCTTTCCTTCATCAACCTCCCAAGACCTGCATATATGTGTGCATGCGTGTGTTACTGCCCAAATGGGATTTGAACAGACAGTAAGGATAGCAATTACTTTTTTCTCCTGACTTTCTAGTTTCTAATAATGTATCTGTTGCTGTCTGACTGAGAGCAGTAATTTTCCTTGAAGCCTGAAATTTAGTGTTACCCTTTATCACTCCTAAACTGGTTCTGTAGTTCTTGTGTAAGAATTGCTTAGTGCATTTTTTTAGTTTCTTTTTATAAAGTATGAAGCAAAGTATGAAGTCTGACACAGGTTTTTACTAATAACAATTGCATTAGTCATATTCAATAGCACTTTATGGTAACAAGTCCAACATCAGATTTCTGATTAATCTTACTTTGGGTTTATTTACAGCCTTTAATTTAGTACTTTAAACAAACACACAAAAGCACCCTATTTGTGGTTTGTTGGTTTGTTTTTTTTTGTCTTGCACTCTTGGAAGTAACTCTAGCTCTCAGGTACTTCCCTGCAGCTTTACCAAAACCCAGTGAAACTTTGGTATTTGGAGATTAGTAGAGAATTTGGTTCTTAGTCGCAAGGGCTGCGGTACCCTTCCCTAACAGACTCCCATGGGGACTGTTTGGTGTAATTGCTACTTCTCCACCTGTTCCTCTGGGACTTCCTTTGGGAGTTCCGATTTACCTCTGATTGGTGATGTTGGCTTGTTGGGTTTCTCTTTAAGTTCCTTGTCTCAAACACCAGTGCATTTTTAATGTAGTGGTGACTTAATTGATGATTAAGTATATTGCACCAATATTATCCCGCATAACTACACCTTGATATTAGCGAGTCTGGCATTACAGTTACACATAATGCTGCTTGGTTTTCTACTGAAGGATTTTTTTTGAGATGTGGCTCAACAGCTTATGTCTTAATCAGCCCTAGTGACGAAGCCTAAAAGGGATTTTTTCTCCTTTTCTTTTCCTTGTCACAAAATTCTGTTTTCTCTTCACTAGCTTTCTCTCTTTCCAGTGATGAAGAGTGGGTTTTAAAAGTGATCTATTAATATGGAAACATGATTGTAAACAGTTTGCTTGCTGTATCTTCAGTCTTTTTTTAAGATTGCTTGTGATTTTGAGGAAACAAGACAGATTTTGATGACTTGAAAATGACCAAATCTGTAGTTGATACAGATCTTGTCCTCATAACCATTGAGTAAATTGTTATTTTATTTTTTCTTACTTGTATATAAAGATATTCTACAGATGGTATTTGGTTTAGGAGTTAGAAATTGTTTTTTCTGGTGTTGCTCTCTGTCAGCTCTTTTCATTCTCATTAGTTGTAGTCTTTGAATGTAAGTGACAAAGTGTGTATCAGAAATTGAGGAGAGATTCCCAAGCTGCCTGAACGCCTGGACTGAAACACTTAGCAGGTATTGCTTGGGTTTTTTGTCTCCTTTCGTTTAAATACAAAATCCTAACGTTCATCTCTGTAGTTATGAATGCGTGCCCTAGAAAGATCCTGATGATATTTGAATTAACTTCTGTGACTGCTATGGATATGAGATATGAAACAAGGGTTGCACACTGTGCATAGTTACACCACATCTCCAGTCCGTAACCTGTTTCCACGTTGATGCAGAACAGTGGAGAGAGGCTGGATTTTTTTCCCCTAATTTTTTTAATGCTATTTCTGGTCTGTTTAATGCAGTTTTGGGTATGCTTACAGAGAAGTTGGCTCTGATGACCATTATTTCCATCGAGGTGTTTGAGAGGGTTTTCAGCTGTACGGCTGTGCTAGCAGGAGGTTCATTTGAGGCTTGAAAAGTGTTGGTGTAACTGTGTGGGAGGAGGTGTGTGTGGGGGTGAGTGCCTGTGACTGGTGGATGTGCTGGGCCATGTGCCCGGGTACTATGCAGGCTGACCTCCCACTGCAGCAGTTATGCCCCAGCCCTGTGGCCTCCCATGCTAGGCTTGGAAGTGTGGAAAGGAGATTAGGGTCAAAAATGAGTTTGCAGCCCTGAGGGAACTGCTTTGAGTCCAAGGTTGCTGAGGCTGTGCTAGGAAGATTGGCATCTTGGAGCTGCCATAAGCTGTGGCAGGATCAGTGCAAGCCTTAGCCCTGTATCCAGCTTCCTCCTTGTTGAACAGTTCCTATTACCCTACAGCTCTCTTTGGTGAGCTACACTTTCCTCATGTAAAATACTTCTCTATCTTTGGCTTTGCTGTTGTCATATGCCTCAAGTTTTTATCCAAAATAAAAGTTGCCATTGCAGGTCATTTGATGAGGAAGACTCATTCCTTGCCTGCGCCCCTGGCAGTGCTTCTGTGTTGCTTTGTAAGTGGGCTGCAATGAGGAAAAAATGTCCTGAAATAATAACAAAATATTCGCTTTGATATTTTTCGAGGAGGGGGGGTTGGGATGGGGAGGGGGAGGGGAGAAAGTAAATATGAGGGGTTTGGAAAGTCCCACTTCTGACAGCATTATCCTGTGGGAAGAGGGGGTTTGGGCCATGGTCACAACAGAGGTGAGAAAGGTGAGCAGTGATCTGCCTTCCTGGGCTGTGCTCAGTGGGAGGGAGCCAGGAGGCATCCTCTGAGACACCAGCTCAGCTGGATGGCCAGGGAATGGGGCTCAGAACAAAGGAGCATCAGCCTGCTCAGACAGGGAGACAGCCGCCCATCAGTGAAGGGATTGATTTTTCCCACCAAAAGGTCTTTTTTGTTTTTCTCTTTGTTAAAGGCAAGAGGAAAAAAAAAAAGAAAACACCCGTATTTAAACACGTTTGGTTTATTTCCTCCCCCCCACCCCGCCCTGAAAATGATTGATTTTTGTTTTGAAGAAAAATACAATTTCAGACAAAATATTTTCTTTGCATGCTTTAATTTTCTAAGACCATTTTCAGTAAGAGCATATTTCTGTGTGGTGCATGCATGTTTATGCACGTGAGAGTGTTTCATCTGCCTGTAAGTACAAGGGGTGAGTGTTCAGTTAGGTTCTCTCTCCCTCTGCAAAGCAGATAGAAATCATTAATAAAAGGCAAGATGGTCAGTGCTGCTCTGAGATGATACCATATGCAATATTTATTGGAGCTGCATGGTTCTGACCCTAAGACAAATTTGCTTCCTGCTTATTAATTTCTAGGGGTGTCATTTGAAATTATGGGTTTTTTTGTGGGGTTTTCCTTTCTTTTTTTTTTTCTTTCTTTGTGTGCATGCTTGTGAATTATTTTTGAGCAGGAATTAGCTCGAGTAGCCCATATTTCTAACATGTTGTAATACACAGGCTTGTGAGAGAACACTAACCACCTTTGCTTCCTTGAAGTCAAGCACAAAGGTGTTCAGGATTTGCTGGAAATCACTGCCTCCCAGAAAGGGAAATTTTTTTGTCTCAAATGTAGCTATGGCATTTTGCTTCACTGATAACAATGAAGGGTAATAAAGATACAACTGCAGCCTTCACAAAAGAGACCAGTAGGAATTGTTACTTTGAAAAAACTGTTACTTGATGGATTGTACTGAAAGACTGTAAAGCCTTCTCATTTTAGTTCCCTACACAAAAAAAACCAAACAAACGTTTTTGGTTTCAATATTTCTTAATTACTAAAAAAAAATACTTATATGGTTTTTAATTTCTGTTATAAAAATATTAAAACAACCAACCAACGAAGATATCAACTAGAATTAAAGGTATGTCAGCTCTTCCGCTTGACATGTTTCAGAAGCCCCCAAAGACTGGCTGATGTGTAAATACATTTTAGTGGAGATATGGATAAAAATAGAGGAGAGTCAAGAAATCAGCTACTGTTGCTCAGAAAGGACTGGACTAACTAATTGTAAATATGATGGCAAGGCACTACTCTGCAATAAGGTACAGCCATGGGGCCCCTCTACATGGGACTTTCAAGCAAGGCAACTGGGGCATGGCTCAGCCAGTCCCTGTGACACCTGGGCTCTGAGGAGGGAGCCTTGTGCCCCTAAAATAAGGCACAGGATGAGTAGCTTCTTAAAGCCGTAGCAGCCACTATGAAAGAGCCTCAGGTGGGATTAAAGCCATCTGGGTTTGGCATTTAGCCTTTCTGTAGATCACTTCCCCGTCTGCAAAAAGTTGTTAATCAGACAATTTTCTGTCTGTCTTGCTGTGATTTGAGCTCTTCATAACTAGAGTTCCTCTCTCTGTTCTGCATGTCAGGATGGTGCCTTGTACGAAGAGGCCCTGGTCTTGTTTGGTACCTCTAATTATTACCATGATATAAAAAAAATAGTGAAAGTAAGATTACAACCTCAAGGTCAGCTTCTGCTGTATTAGACTTGCCCTTTCCCACTGAAACCTGCCAGGGTGTTCCTGAACACAGAATTTGGCCTTTAAGGTTTCAATGTACAATATGCACATCTTGTGCTGAGATTAAATATGAATATGTTTAAAGGTCTGCTTTCAATCTAAATTTTGAGGGCTTTCCAAAGTAGCAGAGATTGAGATAGGATCTTTTGTACTATTAATTGAAGGCTGGGCTTCTATTATTTCCTTTGGTTTTTTTTAGTTTTTTTTAAAACCTCCCTTCTGTGGTGGAAGATATCTTGCTGCTGCTTGGAATGGTTCCAAATACTGTTTTCACATCTAGCAAGAGCTGTAAAATGTAGTGGGCTTGATTCCTTGCTAAGCATCTTTTGTTAAATACTCACAATTCCAAGTTGCAGATACCTTAAGGTGAAAGGGAAACCAGATCAAGTTGCTATTAGCTGCCACTAGAAAGAAAACATGCCATAATGTCATATGAGTTAATAACTTTAAGTAGCCTGTAAGATGCTGCTGTGGAATTAAATGCTTAACAATAATTCAAAAACGGCTTACAGAAATTTAAGAATGTGGATCATTTAGTATAGCTGAAATTATGCTCCTGGCATATATGTATGACACATGAGAGCACTTACCTGGAAATTTATTACCCAGCTCTGAGCAAACAAAGCATGACCTACATTTGACTAAAGTCAGCTGTCTCTGGCTAATCCTATGGGCTTCTTTTTATTAATGTCACAATTGCTAATGTGGTATAACATTGTCATTACTGAATAGCACAGCGGGATAAGCTGCAGCTGTTATTTCTCTTTCTATACCTACTAACTCATTAAATTTGAGTTTTGGGGAATACAAATTGTAAAGATTATTCAAATTCTGATTGAGAAATGGGACTACTGGGAAATTGGCGGTGTATAAAGTAAAACTTCGAAGTGAGGATTTCAATGTGTTTTATCGGGAAGGATGGAATGTTCACAATTGATTTATTTTTTTTCCCCCAAGTTCCTCAGCATTAGGCTCCAAATTAAACCCAAGGTATAACATCAAGGAAAGTATTAGAACATAGAAATTATTGTATGGAGGGTACTCTTCTTTCTGATGCAAACCTTGTGTAGTGAGAACACTGAATGAACATTTGTACCAAGAGATCAGTAGTATCCTGAGTATCCCATTGTTATTTTTAATAACATAATTTCCTCATTTAAAATACCTACAAAGCATTGGAGTTTAACGGCTTTTTTGAACAAACTTTCAAAGGATTCTGTAGCATACATATGGGCAGGTCTTCGGACTTTGGTATTTCCCTAAAAACACACATGGCAGCAAGAACTGACTTCTTCAAGAAGGAAAAGGAAAGTTTCCTACTTGTCTGCTTCAGAACCGAGACACTGGTGTTCCTTTTTCCTTTAATTATGCTAGGCTTTTTCTGAGAGTCTTACCTCATGCTTACTTTCCTTCCTATCCTAATGTCTGGTTAAAAACTTTTAAAAAAAATTATATATACATACATACACAAATTTTAGTGTGGAATCAGAACGAAGTTCCTCTTTCCCTAAGTTTTCTTGCATTTAATTTTTGGCTTCTATCCAAAACTGGGGTGGCTGCTTGTACAACCGTGGGCAGGAATGACAGTTTTCAAAGTGAGGTCTTCCAAGCAGCTTGGTAATGTGGCTGCCTGGGAGGAGTGCCCCTGGCCCAGGGGCTTCCCAGGCAGGCAGGCAGCCAGCCGCGCAGCCCTAGCACCAGATCTGCGGGAGCCTGGTTGGGGTAGGAGGAGGTATGGCTGGGGTTTTCCCACACCCCAGCTATTTCCTGCTTGCTGTGAAGCCAATGGAAACTATGTCAGCCAACGAAAGTCAGGTCAGTGCTCAGAGGTCAGGCCGCAGGGTGGATTTTAATGGAGCTAAGCTGATGGTTGCAGCTGGGGATGTGGCCATTAATTTCCATCCTATTGTTACAGTGAGCAGGTTTATAAGCTAAATTCAGTGCATGATCTATTACCATATTATGGTTTTCAAGGCGTGTAAATCCCTTGACTTTTATAGATGAACGTGGAGAAAGGCAAAGGTGTTTAAGGAAAAAAGAAGAGCTGGTGAAGGGTGGGGCGAAAGGGTACTGGGGGCCTGGAAACTACTGTATGAACTTGTAATTGTGATGAGAAATACATGGCAGCTGGGCTAATCCAGACACTTGGTTTAATCTGAATTCCTCAAATCAAGATTAAAACCTTCTGCCTTCTTTAGATAAATTGGAATAAAAATGATCTCTTAGGCATTCATGCACTTAATTACATTCTTCTCTTCTTCCCTTCCCTGCCAATAGAAAAAAAAATAACTGTTAACTTCTACATTCATTTTTAAAGGGTGATGTCAACTTCTAGGCTGTTGCTGTATACTCCCAGGAATAGGTGGTCCTGCCTACAAGGGTTGCTCTCCAACTCAGTACATGAAGGAGATAGGTGTTCTCTAATGTCAATGAATCTAAAAAAATTGCGAAGCTGTATGGAGACCAGTGGGACCTGAACTCAAATATTACAGCTACAGAGGTGGGGTAATGCACTTGGCAGTCTTTGCAGGTCATGGATAGAACTTGTTCATGGGGAATACTCTGGAATATAATGTCTGTGATCTCTGGTTATCCTATCCTCCTAAATTTTCCTTTCCACAACAGTGTTCTTTTTTGTCTTATTCCTAAGACTTCCTAAAATTGAAGACTTTCCCCTCACCTTCTCTTCTTGCACAAACTTGGTCTTGTGAGCCCACCTTCTTATCTTTAGAAAGCTTGGTCTGTCTGTTAATTACTTCCACACGTTGCTATTGGTACTCTAAAATACCAGCTTATAAGACCTGGGCTTGATGGGGGAGCCTAGCGACCACATAGGATAACGTGGAGTGTAAGGGAGAGGGTACTGAGGCTGCTCATAGAGTGAGGTTGGCCCAGACTGTGAGGGACTCTGTGCGTGTGATGGGAGGAGAAGCTGCGCAGAGTGATTCATATGGGAAATATGCCATGACCACACTGAAAACAAAACAACAGCAGTTCAAATTCTAACGGAGTTTGTAGTGAGAATAAATACTTTTTCCTTTTTATTAAGTGGCTTGTCATCTATTTGAGTAAGATTGAGGCCTCAGCTTAATGCTTGGTGAGCCAGTGCTGACCACAGGCTTTGGCATTCCTGTAGGAGAAGGACTTGCTGAGCTGAGAATCCCTCCAGGGTATGACTTGGAAATGAGATGGCTTGAGAAAGTTCTCATTGCTGTTGCTTGCTCTGTGGAAAATGAGGATTTCAGGAACATAAACAGAGGATTTCTAATGTGTGATACAAATAAATATACTCCAAAAATGATTTAAGTATACTGAAAAATTGCTTCTTACAACAGAAGGAGGAGGAGCAGGCACTGATCTCTTTTCTCTGGTGACCAATGATAGGACTCAAGGGAATGGCAGAAAGATGTGCCAGGGGAGGTTTAGGTTGGGTATTAGGAAAAGGTTCTTTGCTCAGAGGGTGGTAGAGCATTGGAACAGCTCCCCAGGGAAGCAGGCATGGCACTAAGCTTAAAAATATTGAAAAAGTATTTGGACAACGAGCTCAGACACATGATGTGAATGTTGGGGTTGTCCTGCGCAGGGACAGGAGTTGGACTCAGTCATCCTTGTGGGTCTCTTCCAACTCAGATCATTCTGAAAAAAATAAGTTGAATGTTGGAGTTTTTTAAACAGTAAATGCCACAGGGTTTTAGTTAGACACATGGCTGTATATGGGAATTAGCTTAAAGTATGCTTTGTAAGACACAATCTTCTCAGGATGTCTTAATACGTTTCCCTCATGGTTTTTACTTTCTCTTTCTCTTTTTTTTTTTTTTTTAAATGTCCCTGATCTCTCATTTTCTGCCTCGCATTGTTACTGAAAAAGAAACAAAAGCATTGCCATGCAGCAGAAAAAAACAGTTCACTGATGGCACTGGAACATGTAAACCCGATCTACCTCTCCACATTCATGTGTGTCTTAAGCTGAGGAAAATAGACTGTACAGATCAGTCATGAAATGGAAAGTCTCAGGCTATCTTTCTCCCACCTGTGTTGTAGGACTTTCTCTTAGAGTAGTTTCCTCACCAAATGAGCCGTTTTCCTTTTTCTGGTTAGTAGTTTGCTCCCTCTGTCTGTAACGTTGGATAAAGCATAGGCAACAGCAGTCAGGTTTGAAAACATTATTTGGGTTCTTTAGATTTGGCTATAGGGGAATGTATGATTGCTTGTGAGTTTCTGATAGAATAAAGTTACCTAAACCAGAAATTTCTGTGACCATGGATTCATCTTCCTGAGAGGCAAAACACTGAATGGTCAACTTCTAGGTTGTGCAATTTCAGACTTGGGAATTCTTGTGGATAACTGGATGATTGCTTGACTTCGTGTCTTTACATGAAGTTAAAAAGCTAAATCTTTCAGAGAGAGTACACTCCTTTTAAATAAAAGATAGTGGGCATTTCTTCTTCTTTTTTTTTTTTTTTTTTTTTTTTTTTTTTTTTGATGAGCTTTTCTTATTACTTTCTAGGGGGAGGAGGTGAGGCTGGTTCACTTTCTCTTCCCTGCTGTCCACTGTGTTTGATCCCTACAAAGTCTGTGTGGGCTAAAAGAGGAACTTTGAAAATGGGTTATCCATGCAACTCTGGGAAAGGCGCTGGAGGCAGATATGTCTGCCTGCTTGTCTCCTGAAATACAGTAATTTTGCTTGTAGGTTCCACACAAGTGTCCCAGGGAATGTCACATTTTTTTCTTCTGTCACTTCTCCTTCCTTTCCTGCCACTGAACCAGCTCAGATGCATGCCTCCTGCTTACCGATTTTTCTCATGCTAGTCTGTAAATTCCCCCCTCCTTCTCCCTCCAGCAAACAAGTAAAGGATTCTATTAAGAAAAATGCAATTTCCTTAAAACAAATCTGATCTCTACTCATCGTCCTAAATATTTTTTGAATATACACATTAAAAGACTTAATTTATGATGTGAAAAGTGACTGGGTATCAAAAAACAAGTGAACTTAAAGCTGAGCAGGTTCGTCATTGCTTCTTACAATGTCAGTGGAAAGGCAACTGTGTGAGCTTCTTAAGTCATGTGTGAGTAACTGGCATTGCAATGTAGGCATTTGGGAACAGGAGAGGATACTGGCCTTGAGCACAGAATTAAAGCCAACTGAACGATATGCAAAACAACCTGAAAAGTTAAATGACTGGGAAAAATAAATGTCCTTAACAGCTTTCTTGTACTGATGTACTTGGAATCATAAGTCTTTTTCTTTTAAACAAATGTCATCTTTAATTTCCGGATAGTTCTTAAAAAAAACATAGAGGTTCTCCCTTGGCTGCAGTTTAATACAAAAACCTCTTTATCAATTTTTCAAGGAATAAAACTGCAGTATGTCTTGTTATTTCTAGCTTGACAGAGCAGAAGTTGTAAATCTTCAACATAACAGATACCATTTTGCTAGATATTTCACCATGGGCAGGGCACTACTTTAATCAAGAGGCTATTTGAATTTGTGTGTGATTTTGTCAAAAGCTGTTTGTTTAATACAGTTGTATATCTGAATTTAGAATTTTTTTTTTTGGTGAACATGCAAATTAACTACATCATGCTATGAAAATACCCATTCGCAATTATCCTAACACTAACAGCAATTATCAGAGTAATGTTGCCTTTGTTCTGCTTTCATTATCCTCGGAACTAATCATTCTCGCCCCATAGTGTAATATTGTATCTTCCGTAATATTTAATTTTCTGTAAAAAGAATAACGAAATACAAAACGCTGTGAAGAATAAGGAATTTCTTTGTTATACACAGGAAAGATTAAAACTACTGCTAGCCACGTGGAGGAGCTCAAGTATCAGGTTAAGAATTACCGTCGCCTCCTGGAATGCTCATTCCCCGGCCAAGTTGGGCTGGAAAAGTAACTCCTGGGAATCCCGTGGCTTCAGATGCCCCTGGGTGTGTGGATGAGGTTACTGTAACTCTGTAGCAGTTAAGCCTCAGAGCGCAATTTGGCCTGTGTCCTACTTCTTCCCAACTGTTACACTACAAGGATCACAAAGAGCTCAAAGCCACCTAAACTGGTGCAAACCCTGTCTTCTCTGAGCTGTTACTTTTCTGCAGTTTTTGGTATCTGCTTCCACAACTACTCCTGTGGCAACATATAGGACTAATTAAGGGGAAAGAAAATGACTGAAGTTGCCGATAAAAGTTATTCCTACCGTACTGAGTCATACTACATCTTATATTTAAGTAATTTAGATTCAGGTCCTAGATCCAGCTGTGCCAACATAGAAGGTCATTGACCTGCAGTTATTTTTAGTCCCTTTCTTGTCCTACCAAGAGATTTTTTTACTCCAGGGTTCTGTTAGTGGAGCAATTTATGTGAAAACTCCCTAGTTAGCTTCAGGAAAATCTGTCTGTGCTAGATAAAATAACTCACATCAGTCTGGGCTGATGGTAACCTGCAGGGCAGTTCTTTGCCTTGGTGGATGGACCTGGGAGCAGGGACTGCTGTCTGTGCATGTCCTTTTCTGACCAATTGGACCATGTTGATATGTACTGGCTGGGTAGGAGGTCCCTTTTTTTTTCCCCCCTCACATTCATCCCTCGTATGTAGGCTAGACAGTGCTTGTAAACTAGAAAACGTCAGCTCTTGTGAACTAGAAAAAAGAGAAATGGGATATGAGATGTATCCTGCAGAAGGGAATGGGAGAGAGACTACACCCCTCCCTATGCAGCTCAGTCCTTTAACCCAAGTTTTCACAACCTGTTGACTCACTAAACATTTTTACCCTTCATTTAGAGTGCCAGTTTTAGCTGACCATTGTGGCTGTACCCGATGTGTGTGAGGGAGTGCCTCACACAGCTGTGGGTGCAGCTCAACTGGCCACTCTCGGGGGACACAGCAGATCACAGTGAGGTGCTGGGTCAGAGGCAGGGATGGGCAATGGACTGAGGAAAGAACAGCAGTCCAAGGCCTTTGTGTTCTGTAACAGTTGTCTTGCACTTCTTATTTCTAGTTGAAAACAGGCTCTTCCTTCCTTTCACAGTAACACAATCACAACTCATAGACTCTCTTCAGATTATTTCCCCGTTGTATTATTTCCTTGGATTATTGTTGGACAATTACTACTCCTCTTCTTCCCACAAAGAATAACCACTTAATTCTCACTCTTGTATCTGTGCTGTTGGTGGGGTTGGATGTGCAACTGGCAAAACTATGGGATCTGCACTGTGCTGTAGTCACAGGTAAGCTTTTGGAGGCTCCTAGAATGGAGAAACCACCTCAGAGGCTGTGGTGGATCTGCACTTCTGCATTTTTCCTTTTATTATTTCCGTTGATGGTGTCAGCTTGGGCACTGCATGGTCGCTTAGCAGAGGAGCTTTAGGGTTGTCCAGCCACTCCTGCTCGCTTATCAGTTCATTTTAAGTTACTGTGCGAGTTTTTGTGGTATAGCACACTAAAACCACAAATCTCAAGTCTCCTGAAGTTGATGATTAATATATATTCTAAAATGGCTTTATTTTTTCCTAAAGAACATCAGTGAAAAAATCTCTAACTTTTGAATTTATAACTCTGACAGACCTTGTATTCTTCTAAATCTTTGACTGAAAAGGCCGATATAAACAACACTAGTTGCAACCAGCCTTATTTATACAAATAATCTCTTTTTAACATGCTTTTGCTTCTGAAGCATATTAAATTTCTCAACTTGTTTTACAGGGACATCTTGCCTTTTTTTCCCCAAGATTTAAGGAACAAAAAAAGAGCTCCTGACCTTATTGTCTGAAATGGTTCAGAAATGTGATGCACGTGATGTGTGAAATGGTAGCTGCTGCTGCTGCAAGTTCAGCTGGAAGGGTGACAGTAGGAATCACCTCTAGAAATCCAAGTGTTTTTTGTGTGAGTAAGTACATCTTCCTGGCTATGGGTGTAAGTAAGCAAACTTCACTTCCAATAAACTAAATAAGATTCAAGAGTTCAAATTAAAACTCAGGCTTAGAACGTGAATCCTGCAAAATCTACACTTACCTTTTATCTGTCTACTGGAATATTAGTAAATACATTAAGTTAATTTGGTTAAAGATGTGGTAACTGCAGCAATATAGCACAGAACCTGTTCTAAATTAGCAGTTATGACTGATAAATTATATATTTTTTAATTATTAGAGGCAGAATGTAGCACCAGCAACTACAAATTGCTGTACACTTTAAAAAATAAATTGTATGCAAACTTTATTGCTGGATTTTCTATTCCATTGAAGAAAAATAATAATAATAATAATAATAATGGAAAGGTACACATTCTTTTGATTAAAATACACAGTCTTTTTATTGACATGCAGCAACAGATGGAGTAACACAGGTGGGCTGAGAAATGTAAGGAAGTCCTAATTCTATAGATCTGGGATTTTAGAAGCCTGAATTTAAGCTGGAGGATCTCCTTACAGAAAAGTGAAGTGATTTGAATGTGCAGCTGAACAAATAGTGGGCTCCACTTCACTTGGCAGGAATTTGCGTTAGTGGAATTGCATAGGGAATAGGAGATTTTGACCTGGGAAGTGCCTTTTGCCTCTGCTTCTTGGCAGTTTAATTAAAAGAAAGAAACCATTCCCAATATATTTATCCTGTATAAATGTAAGAACTACATAAACCCCTCTCTATTTCAACCATTTAAGAAGCTCATAATGATTCTCAGGTTAAAAAAGTAATCCTCAGTTCCATGCTGAAAGTCTTCAAGTATGATAATTCTTGAGGGATCTTTGAAAGAGCAGAGTTGTGGCAACCCTTTGGAGCAAACCATTAATGAAATAGCTTTGTGATAAATAGTAGTGTGCTAATGACCTGTGAATGGGCTTTATAGAGAAAGAGCTGATCTCTTGGGGTCAGTAAAGTATTGCAGATTTAGGAAGAATAAGGCTGTTAATACTTCTGTTCCAGAAACAATTCATCTCAAGCAGTTCAAATCTCTGCTGAAATCCCTACTGCAGGGTCATTTAACACCTTTCACTTCTTTACACTTGACTTAGGCCTTGTTTCTGTGTATTGTATAGAATTGTTGTGTGTAATAGCCACTGAAATCATGGCTGTCAAAAGCCATCCTGCTTCTGAATGATTTGCAAAGGCTTTTTTTTTTTTTTCCTTTTTTTTTTTTAATTAACGTTTGTAAGGCTTTTTGTGGTCCTCACAGAAGAGCATGAATGCAAGGCTTTCTGTTCTTATTGTGCCAAATCTGTAGTTTTCCCCCAGGTCTCCATTCTTTGGGAGTCAAGTGGGGCAGATGAAGGGCTGTGGTCCAGCTGGAGAGCCTGGCACACCTGCCACTATGCTGTGCCTGCTACAAATTTTGAACTCCAGCAGTTTCAGTGACTTTGAGAAGACTTAGATAAGAATTCCTACCTGCAGGTGCTGTGTTGCCACAGTGCTGCTTTCTAGGTGTGTTCTTGTGGTAGTTACCTTGTAGAGAAAAGGGCTGTGTTTGACCTTGGAAATCAGAAATACGAGGATCATCCCTCTTTTTTCCCTTGAACAGATAAGTAGATCTTGGCATGTTTTTCATTTTCTCTTTTACTCTTATTCACATTCTAAAAATTAGGTATTACCTTCTTTGCAGTCTTGAAAATCTGGATGATTATAAATTTATACAGTCATTCTTCAAGGGCAAAATCAATTTTTGTGCACTAGATTTCCTACTTAGCATTTCTGTTACTCTTCAGACTGTTGGTTTTAGAACCAAAAGCTCTATCAGTAAGAACTTAGGGGACATGCCCTCTTTTTCATTTCACCTAGCAAAGTTTCAGTGTCCCCTGTCCCTCCAACTCCAGTCCAGGACATTACCCAGCAAAGGAAAAGCTGGGTAAGATTGTTGTTTCAAAGGTAAAGGTAATTAGAAACACCTTCACCCTGCTCAAAGGAAAGAAATACTGGGTACTGGAGACTCTGTGAATGAAGTTCTTTCTGCTTCTATGGCCAGGCAGTGCTCTGGGCAGAAGTTGTTGTAAAGCTGGAATGACTGCAAACTTGTTGGCCTCCTCTGGCAAAATGTTATTTTAGTTTTGTAGTTAAGTTCTCTTCCTTCCCTTATAATCCCTTGCTACATTTGAAGTGTGGGGAATGCAATATTGGAGGATTAGGAAGAGAACTGTATTTATGCATGTAATACTTTTATAAGCTGGGAGAGGGAATGACCAAAACTTTTTCAAATTTAAACATCTAAATATAGATCCTTAATAACTGATCTGACTCTTTTCAGAGGTGATCAATGGCCTCTCGATGTGAGAGGGAATGTTAAAGACATTTTCAAATAAAAGTGAGTTTTCTGATGCCCTAATCCTCAAATTCATGTGCTTGAGAAGAGAGTAGAAAAATCCAGACATTTTTTCAGATGTTTTAACTGTGTATTCCCTTACAGACTTGCATAACGTGTACAGTTGCAGAGTGAGAAGAATAAAGCTCTCCAAATCTGTAAAACACCAGAATTGTGCTTGAGGAGCTACCCTGATATCTCCTAGGTTAGATGAGATAATGCATGATTAGAATATTTATAATCGCTGATGAGAAGTAGGAATAATAATATTCACTAGCTGCAGTATTCTTTAACTTCCCTGCAGGTTGAAATGCTTATTAAAGTGCTTCTAGCATGAGGAGTGCTAATACAATACACAAGGATCATTGTAAGGAGAGAAGGTTTTAAAATAACTTCCCAGTTTGCATTTTTTTCTCTTTGTGTGGGAATGAGATCTCATTTTGCTCCCAGAGTTCAATCCTGCTTTGATGAAATGCCTTTGGAACGCCACTTTTCAAGGTACTGTCCTCTGTCTCCTTCTAGTGTTAATATGTACTTAGAAAACATTAAGAAAACAAATGCAGAGGATTTTTCAGATGTTAATAACGCATTTTACTAATTGCTGAATGGTTTTGCATTAAACGTTTTCACTTCAAATACCTGCCTCCTTTCTTTAATATTTTTGCGCTTTTTCTGGCATGCCGTTGAGTGTCTGCTGCCCCTTTGAAGTGTTATTTAAGTCTGTAATCCTCCAAGCAGTCTAGCACAAAGCTCATCTGGAACTGCACCAAGATGATTTGCAGGGTGGAAGCCACAGTAATGCTTTGGTTCAGTCCAGTGGGGAAATGAGAACCAGCAGAGCGCTCAAGAAATAGGAAGATTTTCAAAGTTTCCTTGCCTCCTTCCACCCATTCTCAAGCACCTGTTTTGTGAATTGTCATCTTTGACTAAAGTTTTTTTTTTTTAAACCCTTTTCTGTGTGTCTTTTAAAGAATAAGAGTTCTCAAGAAAGGCTAAGACGTGCCAAAATTAGACTTTAACAATGCTGTATAATGGATATTATGACTGTGCTCTTCAAATGCTTCCAGTAAGCCCTTGTTCAGGCAGCTTTAGTCTTTGTGTGATTCCAGTTTCTAGAAATCCAGCTTCACATCTCTTCGATACTTCGTCAAAATATTCTCTTCTCCTACCTTTTCTATATGCTGCCTCTGAGGTTTAAGTCCTGCAAGATGTTGAATGTACTGGATATAACTAGAGGCATGAAAATTTTTGTGTGCATTGATTGTTGCTCACACTGACTACTTATCATACGCCGAGCACTTCACAGGCACATAAGGTAAACCTGGTGTTCCAGGTGTCGCTCCACACACAATTTAACAGTGCATAAGTCAGTGGTACTCTTTTCATTCCTGGAATTACACACGTAGTTTACTGCACTGGAACCGAAACATTCAACATTTTGCAGAATCACAATCTTGAAGACTATACATGGTGTGAAGTTTTGCTGTATCTATCCAACAAACACTTTGTATGCCAATAATATAAAATTGAAAGTGAGCCAAGCATGTTCCCCGTGGCTGCAGCTGTGCAGTGGCTCCCAGTTCCTGCCCTCAGCAAAATACCCACAACACTGAAAAAAGGATTTCTGGAGAGAGGGAAAGAGCCTGACTCTTACTGGGGCAGGAGGCTTTTGCTTATGTCATAGGTGTGAGGAGGGTTTTTTTGTGAGGAAGAAACAGATATGACACAACCAACACTTGCCAGATATGACAGATGAATGGACTTTAGCAGAGCAAAAATATCTTGTGCATTTTGATTCCTCACTGTTTGGCAGACCCAATCCAAGGAGCTAGATGATAGCCATGCGAGTTGCATCTTAGTGACTCAAAATTACTGTAACTCTTTCTTTTAATATAAGGAATATCTTAGTTATACATTGCTCCTTCAGATTTCCAATAGAAAATAATTTTTAATATTTCCGTGTCTACAACTTTTATAACAAGTTGACCATAAATCCTCGCTCTAATATCGTGTGCTCTATGATGCTGTGATTTACCACAGGGATAATTTTATAACTCGAGTCTTGTGAGGACTCAGGTTGTAAATTGCATGTTTGTTTTAAATCTTCAGCACTTTGTTCTGACCCAGCTCACTGCAGCACTTCCAATTCCTTCCTGAATATACTTTAGAGTAAGTTGTGTGATGGATTTTTTTACACTTGCCTTTATGAATGTCACACTGGACAAATGAAAGAGAGAGGAACATTATGCCATGCTTTTATAATTTTGCTTTTGATGAGAATTTTACTCTTAACCAATGTTTCTATTCATCAACACATCAAATTTTGAATAAAACATTGAAGCTTGCTTGTAAAGAATTTGTATGTATTTACCTTGCAAGAGGAAATACTCTATTTTTTTTTTCCTAAGTACAGATTGAGCTGATTTAAGAAAAACTGGTTTCTGCAGAAAGAAAACTTATTGTTACACTGTTTCAAGGATAAGAAATTCTTCATTTTTCTAAGAACTTGACATAATGCAAGTTAGCTAAGGTACAGTGTATGTCTCAAGGAATACCCATTTATGGATGTGGAGTCCTTTGGCTGTCTCTCTTCACACCATCCAAGTATAAAACAGCTCTTTCTTTGTATCACCTTACATTAGTATAACATACGAATTTTTAAGTCCAAATTTGCATCCTTTCTGATAACTAAAAGACAAGACAACTTTCCTTTTTTTGTTTCTATACCAGTCAATTTTAAAACTGCTCAAGGGCTGTCTCTTTTGTAATCTTAGTGCACTACTTGTGCATCCCAGGTCTTGACACATAATCTTTTGAACAGCAGAAAGAGCTCTGTGATACTAAGACTTCTACAAAGATGAGTCATGTTTGTGACGTTGGCTGCATTTAAGCTACTTATCCTATACATCTGTTTAAACTGATGCAGGTAAAATAGGAAGTTACTGAAGATAGTCTTTAAATCTGACATTCTTTCAAGGCCTATAACAGTTGGATAGTGCCAGTGCAGATTCATGGAATGAGTTTTCAATTTATGCCAAGTCTTTCTTAGCGTACTTGCAGGTCTTGAAATCTTGAAAGGTACAGCCTTCTTGTCACTGATAAGGCTTTATACCAGACAGTTGATTTTAAAAATCGTGGCATTTATTTTAATTTTTCTCTTTTCACCTTTAGTGTCACCATTTTGCCACTGAGTGCGAGTAAAGTTAGAATAATGTCGAACACTTTTGACAGGTTTTTTTCACGCTGGTAACTTCCTGGATTTGCAAAGAACTTTTACCTGCTTAACACATAGAAATCATTCATTACAGACTAATTCTTGGATATTTTATGAAGCCATAGAGAATTTCAGAAAATTTGGAGCAAAGTCTCTACATTTGTTCATCTTCTCCAGTTAGTAGTGAATAATAATAATTTGTGTTTGTGTGCTCTTTTTAGATAAATATATACAGAGGTAGAGCTTAGCTGAGGTTATGGTGTGTTGAAAATTTTGGAGTATTTTGTTGGTTTTTCTTGGCTGAAGTTGCGTTTATAAATCTAGTTCCAGTTAGCAGCCATTGATCTAGAAAAGTTGCTTCCTTTAGATGTAAAAACCCAGACCCATTCATTTAAAATGAGGATCACTATGCAGGTGTTTTTTTCAATGTTTTTCCCAGTAAAGCTGCCTACATACCTGGTTACAACTGAAATAGAGGCAAGACTGCCTTTTGATGACACTAGAGTACTTAGTGCCTTGTCACAGGTCACAGTATATTGGCTTTAGTTGTTACTTTCTCTGGTGCTGCCCTTTGTCTCATTCCTTTTTGCACTCTGAGACAAAGGTCATTCAGAGCGAGTGGGTCTAGATTAGCATTTCTGTCAATTTCATAGTTCTCTGTCAGTCTTGCAGTTCTGTGATCTAATACTGTTTTCCTTCACTGGGCCCGATAAGTCACTTCTGGTGTCTCCTGGTAGCCATGCACAGGCAGGACCCAGGGCTTCTTGCAAAGCCTGCCTCTAAAGCTGTTTGGCAAATTACAAGAGGAATCAATGCAACTGGAATGGGTTTCTGTTGTTTGACTTGATCAGGGTGTGTTGCTCAGTTATGTCCCCTTTCTCACTGGTTTCAAGGCACAAAGCTTCGTTGGAGTTGGCCAGTGAGGCATGAGTAAGCACCCCAAGTGATGCTTTCATATGGCTCCATTATATTTCTGCATCTTTGCAAAAAGGGGAGAAGAAAAGAAAATTCTCTGAGCATAAATCCCTCTGCAACATCACCTAGTTAAGATAAAAATAGACCTGGGGGGAATAGTAGTTTTTTCCTTCCAGCTTCTGCGCAGAAAGATTTTTGAAATAGGATTTCAAGGATACGAATGTTGGAAGCTTGAGGGCCTGATTGCTACTTTCAAGAAGAGACCTGTAAAAGCAAGTGAGGAAACTGGGGCAGATTATTTTCCAGTAGGAACCTACTGACTGACATTAATAGTAAGATCTGGCTCTGTGCCCCAGAAACAGGATTTTCACATTGCATTCTCCTGAACACTAGGTACTTAAAAAGAATTTGTTTCATTGCTAATGGATTTTGCTTTCTTGCACTTCTATCAAAGTTTTGTGTGATTATTGGTTTATTAAAACCCTAAATACTGTTGGGGAGGGTGGGAAATCATCAGTGCCTAAATCATTTTTAAGATTTTTGCTCCTCAGGCAACACTTCCAAAAACATCTAAAGCTTGTAAAAATGTTTGTTTCCTACTTCCTTGCTGTTTACTTGCAGGTCATGAAGAAAAAGAAAACCCCCAAAAATTCAGAGATCGCATTTCCTGAAGGAAAAAAAAGTTGACATCAAAGAGGGGAGGGAATCCAAATGGTATTAAAAAACTGTTTAAAGAATTCTGAAACTAGAAACAATTTTCAGTAAGAATAGCAGATGCTATAATATATAACCTCTCCCCTAGTTTTCAATAGAATGTGAAACCATTGCACACACTCTTTTGAAGGAGCTAAACAGAAGAGTATAGATCTTTGTCTCAGGGTATTTGAGGATGTGTCAGACATCTCTGTGTAAAAGGAAAATTTGAAGTACATTACTAAACTTTGTACATGAAGGGATTAAAGGCTGTTACATAGCTTTGTGTGAAAGGCAGCTTCAAAGTGTACTGAGGAGTAGTGAAAGATCTGCAGTTACTAACTTTATAGTAAAAAAAAGAACCTAGAAGTCTTCCTTTTTATATATAGTAGCAACATGAAAATTACGGAGTAGGGATGTAAGATGGTGAATCAATGGATCAGTAAATACGATATATAGAATTCTTTATCACTTAGCATTTTAAATCCAGATTATAATATAAAATTACCATTGTAATTCAAGGCACCACCAAGTCAAGTGGGTTGCTGTGGTCTTCAATTTTTTCTCTTCAAAATGACTGTGCATTCAGTTCAGCCTTGATTTTCTGCATTATGGTTGATGGCAGCTGTGTTTTCAGGTTAAGCTATGAGAAGTCTGTTAGATTGCTGGGCATAGATCATACTTCTGAGTTGCAGCCTATAATAGGAATATTTAGACTTGTAGTAATTCAAGAAAATTTCTGGGGAAGTGGTATTTGTGTCTGAGAGAGAGAAAGAGAAACATCAAGAATTTACATGTTCTAGAGGAAGCTGAAAAGTGTAAGAGGACACAGGAACTTAGGGTGTGAATATACTTCTGTTAAACCTCTTAAATCTTCTAATATTGACAGAGGTCATCACTCACATACTTGTTGCAATAGCATATAACTGTTCTGGGTTCTTAAGCTTTTTCTCAGTTTTTCCTGCATGGGGATGTATGGAAGGGTGTTGTTTGAAGGAAACCAATGATTGTCTTCAGATGGGAGGACAATGAATCTCTGGAGAAAAGGGCTAGTGGGATTGGTGACATTGTTTGACTTGCTTTGACTGAATTTGGATCTCATAGGTAGACTGCCACAAAAATAAACTGAGAAGTGAATACACAGTGTGCTAACTACTCTGTGTTAGTTTTTCTTTTACTTTGATATGTTTCAGGGAAGGGATGCTTTTCAGAGGGTCCTTAATAGGTGTGATAAGTGGGCTCACGGGAACATCATGAGGTTCAACAACACCAAATGCAAGGCCCAGCACCTGGGTCAGGTCAGCCTCCAGAATCAATACTGACTCAGGGGTTAAGGGATTGAGAGCAGCCCTGCTGAGAAGAACTTGAAGGCATCGGTGAATGAAAAGCTGAATATGAGTTGGCAATGTGCACTCACAGCCCAGAAGGCCAACTGTGTCCTGGTCTACATCAAAAGCAGTGTGACCTGCAGATCGAGGGAGATGATTCTTCCCTTCTAGTCCACTCCACTGAGAACCCACCAGGAGCACTATGTCCAGTCCTGGAGACCACGGCACAGGAAAGTCATGGACCTGTTGGAGCAAGTCCAGAGGAGAGCCACACAGATGATCAGAGGGTTGAAACACCTCCTGTGATGAAAGGCCAAGGGGGCTGCTCAACCCAGAGAAAGCTTCTGTGTGACTTTCCTGTGGCCTTTCAGTACTTAAAGGGCTTAACAGTTTTAAGCTGACAGGAGTAGGTGTAGATTAGATATAAGAAAGAAATTCTTTATTATGAGAGTGATGAGACACTGGAATGGATTGCCCAGTAAATCTGTAATGTCCCCATCCCTGGAAGCGGTCAAGGTTAAGTTGAATGGGGCTTTGAACAACCTTATTTAGTGGAAGACATGCTTGCTCAAGGCACAGAGGGTTGGACTAGATGATCTTTATATGTCCCTTCCAACCCAAATAATTCTATAATTTTACATTCATAATGTCCATTAGGTGTGACCAGTTCTTTCATTTTCTTCAGCAGCAGGATAATCCACCTTGTACAAAGGCATCCTTAGTTTTCATGCAAGTAGTGACTAATGCAGGTTTATCCATGGCTTTTAAGCTTGTCAAAAGAACGAGGTTTCTTGGAAGTATTTTTAAGGAGTGTAGCCAGGCTGATCAAGGACTGAACTAGGGAATAGGGCATGCAGGACTAAGAAAACTGCAGCTGAGAGAAGATGATGACAGCTGTCAACATCAGTGGTCAGGAGCAGAGGAAGGCTATGGCTAGTGGGAGCTGCCAGGAGACTGGGAGCTGACCCAGGGACAGAAGTTTGTTATACCAATTTACTGTACATTAACTTTGCTGTGTAAAGAAGCCTTAAATTACTTAAGCAAAACTATGCACATAGAAAAACTGTTTACAGCATCCTTCATCCAGATTATAAATTACAAGAGCTAGGTTTCTATCTAGATCTTTGAAAAACAAAAAGAAATGAAACCATCCTCTTTTTTGCTGCTTTTCCAAGTGACAGAAGCATGTCGTGAACCAAATAAATGTAAATGACTTCAGACTTTGATATTTTCTCACTTAGCTATGAAAGTATTGCATGTTTCTGTAGTGTTTTTTATTCAAGCTTGCAAGCCGCAAAGAAGAGAGAGAAATTGTGACTCCAGGGACTTGCTGTTAGCTGTGCCATGCATCTCCAGAGACTGCTAGATCTTGGTTTGGAATCTTTTTCCTATACATTGCTACTGAAGGCTGCCTACAGTCTCATCATTCTGCTGGTTTTTCTCCTTTTCTGGGTTTGTAAGATAAATGAATGGTTAAGGTCAGTATCAAACTCGGTGAATCCTCAGGTGACACTGCTACAACTTGATAGAAGGTCATGCTTTTTCCTTTTTCTTTGAAAATGAGGTAATTTGATACTGTTAATATTTGTTTACATACAGAGAAAAAATATGAGTCTGTAAGATCTTGCATTGCAATAACTTGCAGTAAATGCTGTACAAAAGTATTGAATGAGTCTCAACTGTAATTCTAATACACTTATAGAGCAAGTACTTTCAAAAGTATCCATTGGAGGACACTAGAACACAGCAAATCACAGTAAGTATGGTGATTTTTTTTTTTTAAAAAAGACTATATTTCCCTTTTAAAGAAGAAAAATGTAAGTAGAACATTTTTTGTTTAAATGACACGGTCTGAAATATCCATTGCTATTTTTTCTCTGTCTGTTACACCTTCTGTAGTTCCGTTACAGCTTTGTTTTTGATTTTAGGACTGGTGTGAGGTACTTAGTCTCTGAGTGCATGTATAATCACTTTAGGTAATAACTAAATTGGCTTAAGCTTTCCTGTTCATTCTTTATTTTTTTCCTTTTCAGCTTTTAATCAGTTGCAAGAGTTAAATTAGCTTTTGTATTTCATTTGTATTTGAAATGATTACTATCCTTGAATCTCCTTGCTCGTATCTCACAGAAAAAGTTCAATGAGAGGCCAATTACCAGTAACATAACTGAGTTAGAATCCAGATGTATTAGTGCTAGATTGAAGAAGCCTTTGACTCAACATTCTTCTCTGTGAATGATAAAAGATTACAAGGTTTGATTCAATCTAACATAAATAAACTCTCAATGACAACATCCTACTTCTTTCTGCTCACTTCCATTGCATTCAGAATTGCAGCTGATGAAATTATTTTCTTCCTCTGTCATTCAGAGGGGGGAGGTAGAAGATAACTATATTGCACTTGTGGTTTTTTGTCCCTACTTCTAAGGTCCCATTGTGCTCTGTGCTTTTCTATCTGTTGTAGTAGTGACAATTTGTATTAACCTCAATTTGCTCCCAAACTTCCATGCTGATCCATCTTTTCCATTGAAGCAATCTTTTCTCTCCATTTGAAATACACTGGTAGTAGGATATGATACCTTGCACTGAAGTTTTCTTTTGGAAACAACTGTTAAACTCAATTCATATCTTGATTCATAACTGTTTTCCATGTAAGGATATTTTAAAGACTAATGTATGAATGAAACTCTAGTTGGGATGGTGGGAGGAAGAGAGACAGGACTTGTGGGTTGGACAGCATGTGCTTTCTGGTCCTACTCCTCTGGTAACTTTGTGATGCCTCAGCTGTCACGGTTTTATATCTCCTTTCTCCATTATGTGCAAAGTATGTTGTGTTTTCACTTTTATATTAATTTCATGAAACTATGCATAGAGTACCTATTCAGTGCCTGACAGTAGAAATTTCCAGAGAGAAAAATATTAATTTAAACACCTTTTACAAATAATCAGTTGAATTTGGCTTTCCACTCGTATTTTTGCCTAGGGTCAAAATCTAGAATGTTAAGTATCTTTACACTTCAGTGACCTTTATACGACTGCAGGTTTAGTTCCTGGTTTAGTTTAAAGGGCAAACTAATACTTTGCAAAGTTCAAAGATCAATGTATGTACACACATAGAAAAACCATGGTCACACATGACATTTCCATTATATTGTACACAAATTTAACAGTGGAGCACAAGCTTGAGGCAATATATTTGTATTTTCTGCTGTTACCTTGCACGTAGTGTCTCTTTGTTTACACTTTCGTGCAAATTCCAGTCATTGTGCCTTATTGTTTTATATTGTCATATAAAGGTGAGAAATATGTACTGATGAAGGGATTTTCTGTTTAGAAGGTGGCTTATAGTAATGTATCTAATTAATTTATTTCTATCCCCTACTGTTACCCCTCCTCAAATGATTTCCTGGTGCCTACTCTAGGCATTGAAGCATTTAATAATAGATAGGTTCAGATAATAAGCTTAAATACAGGATCTGGTATTGTTTAGTGAGAACCACTATTGCTACATAACCCTAGACAATACGGTACCACTCCATCTTTTACAATCTTACTGGGGCATCCTGCTACGAAAGCTCTTTGTCACAAACAGCTCTTTCAGCTAAATTTTTGTTTTTCAAAGGAGAAGGGTGGACGTATAGCCTTCAAATTATTGAAACTGTGTTTATGTAAGCAGAGCAATCAAATCCCTAAAGTTTAACCTACCTATAGTGGGCCAGGCTGTTCTGCTGCTACTCACCTCTAGTGTTGTCTTTCTCTTCTGATTGCCTTGCTGATTTGCCTGACTCTAAGTACTGTTTAACATCGTTCAGGTAGCCCAGCCTGGCCCAATGCTTGCAGTTAAGATTGAGTTTCACATTTAGGAAGAAATCTGAATTGAATAATATCAAATGAAAGCTCAAAAAAAGCTAAAGAGATTACATCTGAAGTAGTTGGAAATCCCGAAAAATATCTTCTAATTCAACATTTGAGGTTAATAGATGTAGCATGTTTCAAAGCTTATGCGATTGTTTCCATCAAGGGGTTATTTAATGTCTGCTTTTGATCTTTACTACTACTCAGATTGCACAATACCATAAAACTATTGCAGCTGCCAGAAGTCTTGAACCTCTATGATGGTGACTCCTGTTCCTGCTCATCTGCAATTCATCAGATATGCCAAATCTTATGTGCTTCGAAGCTCACAGATGGAATTGAATTCTGCCTTTATGTCAATGATAAATTGCTAATAAATCAAAGATAAGCAGCCTGAAGAAAGACAGTGACTGTCTTGGGCTTGCCACTTCTAGCTATGAACATTAATATTCAACATGACCAAGGACTTTAGTTAAAATTGAAGGCTATTTGAGTCTAATGGAAGCCAGGAGCTTTTCTCTCTATTTGAGTTCAAAGTTGCCGCTGGTTTGAGTCTTTTCTAATCTAGATTCTCTACCGTGCTCAAATTTGTCTTGCTTATGTATCATGGGTTCCTGCCATGAAGGTTTTTTTAAAACCAGAGTTCACTAAATGAATATGAAGAGGTATACAGTCATTTGTGAAAGATCAGGCTAAACTGAATTTAACTCTAGGACAATAAATTGGAAGATAATTGGCATAAGGTAGGAGGTTTATTTCACTGGAACATTTTATAAAATACAGCAGCCACAACTTGAAAAGTATCCTTGGAAAGCAGGAGTCCACTTTGCTCCACAGGTGCCTGTGAAGCATCTGAACCAGAAGCCAGCAAACCATACATTGCTCATTGTTGGAGAAGGTGTGAAACATGCTCTGCCTCTGCTTCAGCTCTGCTGTGCATTTTGGTGTACATGTTAGAAAGTAGATGCACAAGGACCTACTGTTTTTTAAAATGTTCTGCTACCATTCCACTGCAGGTTGGGTTTATTTCTACCTAGGGTAAGGCAGAGATCTGCCCCAGCAGATCCCATCTGTGTCAGCAGAAAGTCGCTCTTCCAAAGGGAAGACCTTAATGAACTGTGACCGTGAGTTGCTGCTATCCTAGTGCAGGCTTGGCAATAGTCCTGTGGTGGGCAACCATGAGAAAAACTATTTGGAATCAATCATGTCTTAAATACGAGGTTTCTTAGCATAGGTGATGGGGTAAGAAAGTTAAATAAGTATGATTTGGAAGAACAAGCAGAGCTGCTGAATGTGCAAAGTAGCTAGTGATGGCAATTCCCTATCTCACCTTTATTGGAGAGCATGCACTCTTTCTCTCTCTCTCTCTCTCTCTCTCTCCTTTTTTCCAGGTCTTTTCTAAAAGAGTCTTTCTTCTAAGATTATAAATTTCCACCTTCACAATAACCTAGACTTATGTTAAAGTTATTTTATTAAGCTGCAGCTGTGTTGGCTGCCGCAATGCGTGGTAATTCCTGTCTATGATCACTAACTTAAGACCCTTCAGTATCTTCGTTATCAGTTCCTGTCCTTGTTCATTACTTCAACCATAAAACCTCTCTTCTACAAAGCACTGATACTGGGTCAAGATCTGGGGCTTTTAAATTGCACAGCTGTTCTCAAGTAAAGTTTAATGACTTAATTTCACCCACACAAGCCACATATTGAAGAATTCTGCCAAGAGGAGAAATGTAGCAAAGTATATTTATTGTCCTTTCAGCACAACCGGAGAGCTAAAGACAAATTTTAACCTCAGCTGTAACTTCTCGATTCTTGTGAGTGTAAGTCAGATAATCTCAACATAGTTTTTTGATTCAATATATTAGAAATTCCCTTTGACAGATGTGTCGTATAACATGACATCACTTCAGTGATGTCAGAAACTAAAAGATTTATATTTCTATGAGAGTTGTTTTCAAATAGGGAATCGGAAGAAATGAACCTCTCTCTGCCTTTTGTTCCTTTAAGATTTTTAAATGCAATGGTAGTACCTACTGATTATTTTCCCTGGATCCACCTTAGAAAAACTGAACAGTACTTTGTCAGCTAATTTTTCCTCAGAAGCCTTATGTATGTAGAAAACATAACTTGTGCAGCATAGTAAATACCCCATATCTTCATGCCAAAATGTGTAAGACAAGGAGAAAAACGTCGAAATTAAAATGCTGGCATCACTCCACATTCATCAAATGTGTCGTCATGTTTCTATTTTATACTGTTATAAACAAACCCTTATTTTATCAGATACTAACAGCTGCTGTGAAAAAAAAATGCAAATTTTTTTCAGGTATCTTTATTTTTTCAGTATTCTCCAAGAATGAGCAGCTGAATACATTCCACTATGTGTTCATGTGCAATGACAAATAACATATTTCTGATTGAAAGCACCAAGTGGAATTCTGAGATACTGAGTTTGAAGAAGGAGCCTTGGGGTAGGTGAGCAGGAAGAAAGTGAAGGAGACAAAGTTTATGTACATCTTATGAAAAAAAATAATTTATAAGTGGGCCTTCAGCCTATTTCAGTATTAGCTTTGATCTCTTCTGACAAGTCTAGAAGTGACCAAACACTGTTTAGGTAAAGTGGTGCTCTTAACCCAGTCATTACTGTGTCCAATGGGTGTGCTCAGTTCCTTGGTTAAACCTGACCAACTTCTGTCCAAGTCCCAGCTCCTCTGCAGTCTTCCTTGGTCACATTGCGTATTCTCCTTGCCTCTTGTTGTCCACCTGTGAAAAGAGTGAGTGGTGCTTTTCTAACAACCTCTTGCTTCCAAGTACATTATTACAGCCTGAGATGACCAACAAATACGGAAAGGGGATTTAGAATTTTCCAGAGAATGAAAAACCGAGTGGAAGATTAGAAAAGATATTTTGAACTCTTGAATGAAATCCCTGCTCTCTTAACGCTGTCACACAACCAGAAAGAGATTGTCCTGTTTAACCTCTGTTCTCTCTAGGAGGTTAGCTGTTATACTGGCTAAAAATCCACCTTCGAACTTTCAACTCAAATTTTTGTTTTGGCTAGTTTTATGCCTGCTTGTTATTATTCCACGTTGAACTTGAATTTATACACATAATTTCTCTTTTCGGGGTTTCTCTCCCATTGTACTTATGGCAAGCAACCACAATTATCCGGTCTTTATTTTGTTACATTCAGAACAAGAAAGATTGCTACTGCTACTTCCATCTGTGAGCCCCATCTGAGGAATGAGTGCACACAGCAGAGTCCCTGTTGTGGATCCTGTTATGGATCAAAATGACACCTTCTCAGCTGTCACCTTTGGAACTGAAATTTGTAGTGTTAGTACTCAGAAGAAGCATTTTTGCTAGGGAGAAAATGACATGGTCCCAGAGTAAACTCCAGCTCTCTTGAGGACTGAAAATTCGTAAACTCAAGAGTCATGATGATTTTCTGCAGGAGACTTTGTACTAAGTTTTAGATGGGATGAACAGTCCTATAAATGCTTTGAAGGTGACTGGATAAAGTGTGTGGAATTTGAACCAGGCTCCAGAGACGCTAAATTTAATGGGGTGTAAAAAGATGCTTGTTAGATATAAGCAAATAAGAGCCCAGCCTTCCGGAAAGGGGATAGAAAAAGTGCTGGGTGATCAGATTAGTTGATTAAATGCTTATTACGAGAGTTATGCATAGTTAGATAATGTGAACCTAAATTAAAAAAAAAAGTTGGTGGTAATTCCTTAAGAAGCAATTTTCCACTCATTTCTACATTCTTCGAGTTGTAGTTTAACTATATAATTTTGTGTGCATTGTAGAGCTAATTCAGAGGAAAGGAAGGATATAAGTCAGAGTTTAGACTGGACTGCTATGTAATCCATGTGTGGACATCTAATTTTTATTCCAGAATGGATATCTGTGGTCTGAGTGGTCTGGGAGTAATTATTCTGGGTTCACTTATAACTCCTTTCTGTGTAAGCAAGTCCTTATGGCTGTGAAATATTTCTTGTGTCTGGAATGTTTGTATCTGGATAGTTAATAATTCAGACTATTTTATAATTTATTCTAATACTTATTAATTACTTAGAACCAAATATTTTTATTTTTGCAATGGGAGTGAAGCTGGCTTAATGGCAGTGAAATTGTACTATTTTTGATCATGAGTAACTGGGCAATGGAAAAATTTGAGACAAAAAGGAAGACAGTTTTGTTATTCTTGTTAGGCAGCATTCTATGATACAAGAAGATAGTGAAGAAAACACATTTGTTGTTGCTTACTACTTACTGTGAAATCTTAATGTTACCAGCTGTGCTTTGGATATGTGACAGCTAAATTTCATAATTTTTCTCTGCTTCCTGCACGACTGCAGTCATCCTTGCTCTCCCTTCTCCTGTCCAGAGGCTGCTTTCACCCTTGCTCCTCTATTCTTTCCACAGGAGTCAGGGGCCTGCAGGAACTAATGCATTTCTGCCCTGTTGATGTTGCAGCGAGAGAGACTGAGCTTCTTTTTTTTGTAACAGGTTAACAAAATCAAAGTAATATTAATTTTCATAGATAAATGTAATCACACCCTAATGTCTATAAAATTTTTTGGCTTGGCTAAGGCAGGCGGGGTGAGTGGATGTACGGAATTCTGCTTCAGGGGAAAGTTATTGCTAGAAAAGGACTGCACCTTATGTCACTCCATCACCACCACCAGTATCCTTTGACAAGTAGGGACTTGTCTCCAAAGAGATGAGAAACATGACAAAGAAGTTTCAAAATGTAATTCAGCTCCTCTTTAATTTATATTTTTATTTTGATATTGTGTTTCTTTTCTAACATTGAGTTTGTGAATCATTGAGAGGAGCAGATGCTCGTGATAAAAACTCGTGGATTTCCATCTTGTCTCAAGAAATTTCAATTTAACCTTTAAGGCTGAATTCTCCTTCTATAGGTTAGAGTTTGCTCTTAGCTTCCAGGCTCTTTTCTCCGCTCTATTTCCTCCATTTTAATTAAGCTTGTTTCTATTATATGAATAGGAATAGATTTTGATATATGGGAAGTCTGTTCATTGAGGAGTTAATGTTTCCATTCTGCTTTCTTTCCACTAGGAATCTCAGTGAGTGTCAGTGATCTGCAAGTGGAGATGATAACCTGGGTGCATTATGCCGGTAGCTTGTAGAAGTAGTCACGTACAGCTTAAAGTTATTTTAAAATTGTGTAAGACAGAGCATAAAACTTGTGAAATTATTCAAATTCATTTAATTAGTATTAAAAACAAGATCCACATTTGCATTCTTTCTTTTCGTATGTAAGTGTGCACACCATCTGATAAGCTAGAATTGTGGAAGGTCATCTAGAAGAAGAATGGAATAAAATTTTCCCTGTCTGTGAAAACATCTGCAGATCTAAAATAAAAAAAGTGGGAGGAGGGGGAAAAGAGTGGAATGAACCAGAAATTCTAATGGGGACATGGGTTGCTTACAAATAAGTATAAATTCTCTCTGTAAGACAAGTTCGATAACGCAGAACAAAGAAATTGGATTACTGAAGCTGATGATCATTGATTCAGACTGATCTGGGGATATCAATATCTGCTGTTTATTGGGAGTCAAAATACAAGACACTAGCTTGCACTCCTCAGGCCTCAGGACTGTGCTGAGCCCATATTTCAGATGGATATGGTTGTAGTGGAGTGGGGAATATGTTTCAAACCTATCCATTTTGTAACCAAGCATTGTATCAGAAACTTGGCTCTTAGGCGATTTCAGCCATGAATACTCTGACCCCAGTGTTCATGCTGCATGTGCAGCCATAATCCCACCCAAAATTGAGGAGCAGAGGCCCGCACATTATTCCCAAACATAGCTGAGAGTCAGAGACAACGAATTCTCATGAGTATTCTTATATAAACAAAGAAGATGAATCCAAAACCTGTTAATTTCTCTGAAATACGGAAAAATACCAGGAAAGCAAATTCCACTCACTGAAGGCCCAGCAGTAAGCTATGCTGAGCATCTGCTGTTCCCCCTGAGTGCGAGAGTCTGCATCTCTTAACAACACAGGCTGAGCTGCTGCCCTTGTTGGGATTTTACTCAGGTTTAGCATTCGTTCTTGTAATTAGGATCTCGTGATTCCTTTGAGAGCACATAATTAAAAGCATGTTAGCAGAGTCTTTGTGATGGACGTGTATTTTGGCCAACTTCCTAGATTTCTTTTTTCTTCTCATACCAGAAAGAGATAATATACAGCTGTATGCTGTCTCTGCATAGTACCCTTATTTTCCTGAATTTTCTGGTTTTTTTTTGTGGTGGAGGCCAGAGATCAATATAAATCCAATGCGAGCCTGTAAATACATTTAATGCAAGTAAACCGATAATATCAATTGTGGTGTTTATAAAACCATCATTACTATACTCTTCGATTGACTAATTTGAAGAAAGTAAATATAATTACATCTATTAAAATCTCTCATAGATTTACATTCAGTGCTTTGCATTCAGTTTTTGTTTTTAGTTCAATATAACTGGATTGCATGGATTAACTTCCTCTAAATTTGACCAAGCTAAATGCTAGATTATATTACGGGCTTGCACTTGGCTTTATGCAAACAGCTTACAAATCATTTTTGAATAGTAGCACTATGATGACAGTACAAACAAAAATGTGGACCAGCAAATTTCATATAGGCAGTTCTATTTATCTGATAAATAAATCGTAGCCATAAATCACCTATACCCTTGCTTTCATGGTGAAATTAACAACATTTTTTGAGTATTTATCTCCAAAAGAGCATCTGCAGCATGTTTGTCAATACAAGAAAATGAGAAGCAAAGCCGAAATGCACTTGTTAAGACAATGTTATTGTATTGGCGTCCCAATTCTGTTGTTGACGTTGGTTACTAACAGCAGAAGCTCTGTCGAAGTGACAATTTTGAATGTATGTAAAAAGGTTAACATTCTTTTTCATCCTGGAAAATACAGTAGAATATTAGTGATTTATGGAAACCCTGCTTAGGGAGGCAAAAAACATGGCAGAATTCTCCTTAGAAAAACAATCTATTTTATCATCTATCCAGCATCACTTGAAAGCGAAGGCAAGTTTCCTCATGTGAAGCACCTCTGGGATCATGGATTAGACAGATAACCTTTTGCACAGGCTTCCCGCTCCAGACTTGTTGCAGGCAAGCCCCATGGTGTGGCATGGTGGTATGGTCTGCCTCAAAGCCCCTCCTTCTGCACCCTGGCTCTTGCCTCTGCTGCTTCCTTGTCCTTCAAGAACGGCTGCTGCCCTGCTGCTGCCATTGCAACTCCCCTGCATGATTTCCTTCATCTACTCTATTCAGCGTCAAAGAGCTGAAGGCCAACTGGGGCTACAGACGTGGTCAAGTATTCCTTATAAATTTAGATCTTCCTTGCAGTTTCTGGAGCAGGTTGGGAAGACAACAGAGCTATCCCTATGCAGATGCAGCACGGGCCTGTCAGAGCTGTGCTATGCTGGTGGGGCAGGGTACCCTGTCACACACTCGAACCTTGTCCTTTAAGGCTGCTTTGGGTCAGTGTCCTTCGGGAACTCAGGTCCACAGTTTAAGCACTGCAGCTCCAATAGGGACTGTCTTTTTCAGTAGCATCGCCTAAATCATGACTTTTTTTTCAGGGCTGCAAGATAGCGTACAGTGAGCTGGACCTATGGGAAAGGTGGGCAGTTGGTGGAGGTACCATACCTAGCCTTCTCTGGCAGCCTGCTGACAATAATGCTTTAATATGTATAGGATATTTATAATAATAGTGAAATTGATGTTTTGCTCGATGGTGAATAATTAAAGGGCAATTTATGTGCACCTGTGGGATTATAGAACTGGGTTTGTTTTGAAGAGCTTGGAAAATTCACTGCAATTGACTTGCGATATTTTGTGAGGCCCTGATGGCCAGTTGCATCCTGACAGCCATGCCGAGAGCACGGCTGCTCACTCAGGAGAGGCTTTGTATGGAATAGATGCTTTTTGTGTGTTGGATCCTTCCCTTGAGTATAAGAGACTATAGCATTAGGGGATGCCTCTTTATGAAATTTCTGTGTCCAATAGATTGATTTTAAATTAAAAACATACAATCTCTTTTGCTTCCGGATGTATCCTAAAAGGATACTGCTATGTCTACAGGGTCTATTTTAATATAAAGTGATGTTCTTTCTTAGCCTTGGTGTTTCAGTACCTCCCACACAACATCTCCCTTTATTGTATACATAGAAATGTCAACCTATGAAGTGCTCATCTTGAGAATGTACAAAGATAGCTGTAATTTGTCAACAGGTTTAAAATCTCCAAGCAACTGTCTCCTTTTCCATCACAGGCACTGTAGAAGTTGCTCTGCAGTATGACTTGAGGTTTTGCATGCAGAGGTGTGTGTGTGAAGTTCTTGCAGTTAATTATCCTGGCTGGCTTTCTGCACAGAGAAGGAATTAATTGCTAATTGTACAATGAGGTATGACTGTTAGATTTAAAAAAATAAATATGGTTCATTCATTTATTGTTTCCAGGCTATCCCCAGTCATTTATCTTTCATGTGCATTTAAGTGTGTATTGATGTGGTTGGTGGCTCACTGAATACGACACCATTAGTCTTCTGCTATTTGATTCCTAAGCAATCTGTCCAATAACCACAACCAGGATGGATTTTTTTGTTTGTGTTACAAACCTGTCAAGTAAAGGGATATTTTTCTAAGCAATTTATCCCTAGGAGAAGCAGAAAGGTAGCAAAAAGGCATTCAAACCGACCTTGTGCTATTGAGCCAGGACAATATACTGCAGAAGAAAACTGTCAGCAACCCATTGTGCCAAATCTTTGCTGGTCCTTAGGGCCTCACACCAATGAAAACCTGCGTCAATTCTATAACTTGCTTCCTAAGCTCCCTGTTTGGCTTATTTGTACCTGTGGCCTAATAGGAAATGCACTATGCCTGAAAAGGCCCAGAGCAGATGCTCCACATGTAAAATGATCTGTCCTTGAGCCGTTGCTCTGCAACATGAGCCAGAACTCCAGCTTAAGTGAAAGTATCTGTGTATCTGTTCTTGGTGAAAGGGCCATATCTTTCATCCTGATACACTGCACCTGGTTGAAAATTATCTCAAGTTATTCTGGAAGCATCCTGATGCGGTGCTTTCAGAAGAATTTGGCCCTTGAGTGGCTGTTTCCTCTGCTAGTCACTTCTGCTGCTGTTTTGAAATAATGTACTTGTAAGGACAGCCTGATTAAGTACAGGCTCCTGAGCGTTGAACTCAGACAGCAATTGTTGTTACAAACTTTTATTACTTCAGCAGGAGCTTCTACTACTTAGCCCAGAGGGGCTTCTTTCTCACCATTTCCTCTTCCTCCCCTCCTCAGCTTTCATGACCAAATCCAAGCAGAGCTTAACTCCAGCACCTCATTCTTCAATAGCAGTGAGATTTCTGTTTGATTACATAATGGGGAATTTAAACTGTTTTCCTTCAGCATTAAGACTTTGTGATATTAAACTGCTTGATACCGCATGTTGGAGTTTCTTGTGTGTTTGAATGATGTTTCAAAAGATGGTTATGTTTACGGAGGTTCAGATCTGATGAAAAACCCACTGTGTGTGTAATTTATTATGTAGGCAGTCATTTGGGAAGCAAAAAAAAATAATTCTGTGAAGATAATATACTATTTCTGTTAGATTTCAAAAAAGTATCCTGATCTTGTTCTATGCAAAAACATATGATAACATTTGAAGTTTTAAATGCAATGCAAATTTCAAAGCAACTAGGAATTGTGTAAATGGCTGGGGTTTTTTTACCACTCCTCCCTCATCTTCTGTTTTTTAAGTACCCTAAATATAAGATTAATTTTCACTTCCGAATATCCCATAGCCCACAAAAAGAAGTTCAACGACCATACAGATTTTCGTGACTGTCTTTTCTTCAGTCACAGATGACTGGCAGAAATGTTTTTGCTGTAAGGCACGAGTAAAGGTAAGTCAGACTGTTGGCACAGTCTGAAATCATTGCTGTTTACCATTGCTGAAATGATAAACCATACATTGATTTTTCACAGAAAGAAATATCTGTGTATCAGCTAGGGGTATTTTCTGTCCAGGGAGAATGATGCTTCTGAGTAGGAGTTATCAAGATCCCATGGTCTTTTTTTTTTTCCCCCGTGAACCATACTGTTTCAAGAGATAGAAGGCCTTGAGATATACTTTCATCCTGTGTGTGGACATTCCGTGTTTGGTTCAGTAGCCTGTGGGTGGTTTTTACCTCTTCTGTCTGAGGGGTTTGTATGCTGAAGGAAGCTGTCAGCCAGATTGCTGTGAGCCTGCCCATCAGATCAATCTGTGGAACTGACCACAGCTCTGACTAAAGTTGGAGGTGCCACTGTGGACTGCCCTGGCTTTCCCTAGATAGCTGGTGTAGTGGGCTGGCCTCCAAGGGGACAGGCAAATTATGACTGTGGATGAAGTTGTTGGCAAATTCACGTCTTCATGCACTGCAGGCAGATCAATGATGGTATTTAATAATCCATAAGCATGTGCATGCTGAAGGCAATGGCCAGGTCAATGTGTTGTTGGGCAACACAGCTGAAGCACGGGACAAGGAGTTATTTGCGCATGAAGAAGATGGCTTATGTAAGTGTATGTATGCAGAGTTTTCCTCAAATAGATCTCACTTCCAAACTGAAATCAGCCTGCTGTATTTTCTGCCCGTGGTTATGATAGAAGTTGTGAATCTCTTGGTAACAGAAATGCACATGGACATGTGATCAGCCAGGAATTAATAAAATGATCAGCCTCCACATGAAAATTGCAAAGAAATGAAGTTTGTGACTCCTGTGATGCTATTTAGTCTCAGTTATCTTGGAAAACTGGGCACATGTATGAACACTAATTATTGCCCAATGTTATGGTTTTTTTTGCTTCTTCCCTTCAATCCTGCCCTACCTCTCAAAAAAGGTACTTTTACAAAGTAAGCATTTCTGTGATTTATCTCCCAAGGGAATTATCTCCCATCTGTTTAATACGCTTTATCAGAAACATCGTTCAGTTCTCCTTACTAGTCAACCAAAGATGATTAGTTGACAAGTACATGAGATAAAAATTATACTGTTGAGGGCATGAAGAAACATTTAAGAAACAGAGATGTAGAAAAAGGTTTATTTTTTTCTCAATTTCAACATTAATGAGCATTTAATGTGATTGTATTATCTCTAAAGAGAGTAGGAATATAATGAGTTAGTAAATTGTCATGTCAAGAATTTTCTGAAGCATAGCAATCTTTGCAACCAACTTGACTTTAGGCAAAATAGAAAAATTACTGCCATTTGACAGTGTATTATATATTAGCCAGTGATACAAACAACTTATGCCCTGGGAAACATCTGTACAGGACAGATGCAGTCTTGAGCTACAGGACAGAGTGAGGGCTCTATGGTGATGTGCAGATCATGTGACTGGAACAAATTTAACAAATTTAACATTTTGAAGTCAACACACAGCATATTTCTGCCCCGTCATTTACACTGCGGAGCTGAAAAGAAAACCCCTCACTGAATCTGCCTATGGGAGATTGTACCAGCCCTTTGGAATGGAGTAGATAATAGAGGAAAACCAGTGTGTAATTTTGTTGAAAGTTTTCCTTGTAGCAATGTTTTTAATCTTTCCTCACCTCCTCCAGGGAGGAACATATGTTTCTATTTCTGAATTCCATGACAGCCCTTCTTATAAAGGTCTAAGCAGAATCATTAAAGTAAAAGGTCTCAAAAAGTCACTCTCTAACTCACCAAAGAGAAAGAATTGATTTGATCATTCTCTAAGCACTCACACGGAACAGTGACATTGATAGTGACACTTCACTTTATCTGATTAAAGAGGTTGAGTTTTAAAGGTTAGAATACAAGACTTAACTTTTTTTTTTTTTTTCCTTCCAAGTTAGCTGGAGGGACACACACATGCAAAACTGAGTAGTCGCTGTAACAGGGGCCATCAACAGACACACCTATAACATTGCTCAGACCACACCTGAATGCTGGGTTTGAGTTTAACTGGAGCCCTGGGTGACAGGCAGGGATCTGTGTATAGGGGTCTGTCTCAGCTGAGGCCACTCGGGACAATCACAGCCTACAGGTCTCGTATCAGGGTCCTGATACGAGGAGGTGTTTTAGTTTAAACTGGATTTAATGCCAGGGAGCTGCCTGGTCTGTGTTGCAGGAAGGTTCTGCTTAGATGGTCCTTCTTTTCTGTGAATGATGCACGTTAGGAGATGTTCAAGAATTGTTTGTATTAATGAATCCCTGTGAATCTGCTCCAGTTCTCTTCAAAGCCAGAGCATTGTGGAGCTGGAAACAAAAATTTCTCAGGTAAGAGTAGTGCTGTTTCTGTGTTAATTGTAGTGCTTTCCAGTAAACATCAGTTCCTCGGTGTGTCCTTTGGAGCAGCAGGGACTGGAGTATGGGAGAGACCTCATGAAACACCTTTGCCCTGATAATTCCTTACCTGGTACAGAAAAGCAGTTGAAATGCACATGAGAGAATGTGCTTGACTGTACAAGTAGACGCTTCGAAAACTCATCCAGAACTTTCTTCTTGCTGAATAGCTTGAATAAGGGCACTGAAGCAAAGCATATAAATTTCAGTGAACACAATGTAGTCAAGCTGAAAAAGTCATTCTTCTATGAGTCGATAGTGTAACATCCAGGATTTAGCACGTACAGATGCAGTATTAAAGTTCAACAGAAATAGTTACAGTGACCTTGAAAATGGGCCCTTCTACGGTAAAGTTATAAGCTGTGCTGTTTGAAATGACCTGCAAAGTCAGCAAATGCGTGGCAGCTGGCGAATACAGCTTTTAGCTTTATAATGTACTTAGAAGTCTGATCAATAAGCCTGACTTTGGGAAATACAACCCTTTTCTCCTCCCTTTGCAACAAATATGCTTTATATTCCCTTTCAAACAAGTTGAAAAGTACCCTTGTTATTTCCCAAAATGTTGAATTGGTAGGTACAAGACAATGAGTTTCTTCTTGTTCTAGTCTTGAAAATGTTCAGATAAATATTTTCAGAACAGCTACTTCCGTGCTAATAAAACACTTTCAAGATTTCCCCTGCAGCTTGGTTTAGGCTGCTGCTAAGTGTTTATGTACATGCAGAAATCTCAACACAAGATGGTATTGTTCAGAATTTTATGTCTGCAAGTAAAGACCAAGGATAGAATTTATGCCAGTGGCTCACTTCTTTAGTGCTGATAGAGATGAGAATGTATGGGGAAACTTAGGTTTGCATAGGAGGTCTCTTAGAGGCAATGAGAGTCTCTCAATGATTGTTTACAGATAGCGCACTGGAGGTTAGGGTGTTTCGGGTTTTTTCCTCGTGATAACAGTTCAGCTTGGGTGCTGTGCAGTTGAGGAGGGATTCCTAGCCAGGAACTGCACACAATCGCAGCCGTATGACAGATTTGAAAAGCTTTTAAGCCTTTCCAAACTTTCTATTAATGATTACTTTTGCCCTATATCCCTGTAGGCAAATAGGCTTTTGTGTGACCGCATTGTAGGCTGATTATGCAATTCCCACTGTGTTAATTGCTTAAAAGTCCCCTATAGACTTTAATGGAAATCCTTGCAGAGTAAAGTGCTAGCTAGGTGAAGAAAGGAGACAGCCTTCTAGTCAGATCAATCATCTTTCAGGCACAGGATAGAGAAATGTGGTGTTAACTGGTATTCACCCCGTAGGTTTTGCAAAAGGGGTGATTCCTAAGGGAAGAAAGAGGAGAAGATGCACACAGGCCTTGGGATGGTGTGAGTCCCTGAGTGGTGCTGCAGTTGTTAATGATTGTTCTCCATATCTCTTCTAATATACTGTCTGGCACTGGGCAGCATTAGATGTCAGTTATTTACATTTTACCTCAAGAAAACTTCTGATTGAGGTAATATATTTCCTTCTATTTTGAAGCTACTTAATATTAACTTTAAAAAAATAGATCTACTTAAGACAAAATCTTCAGAATATGAAGTTGAAATGTTTCATATGGATGTCTTAAAACCAGTCTCATTTTTTTCGAAAGTCTCTCCTCCTTCTTTGATAATATTGTAAAATACTGAAAGTATTCAGTGGACTGGACCTATATGCATACATTCTGATGGCTTGTGTATTTTGGTGGGTTGTTTTTGCCCTAAAATGGCTTTTTGGTGATCATTTATCATTTTTTAAAATATGTAAATTCAAGTGCATACAGATCACCAGACTCTGGCTTCTTAAAGTAGTAAAGTTTGTGTTTGTATCTATTTTAAACTTAAACATGGATACTTCTTGAATGTTTTCTTTCCCTTTGGAACAAATTAGACTAATAATACCATACTATTTTCTCCTTAATACACTATAAGGATTTTTCTGTTTATTACTGAAAACATCTGGGAAACACTTCAGAAATTCTTTAATTCTCCTAACAAAGTTCCTATTTTAAGCACCGGTCACAGATTGTGAAAAAATTTCCCAGTGATTTTGACCATATCACTAAGTTTGTTATTTTTTTTTTTTTTTTAATGCTCACTGCCAGTCTCTCGGTGGTAACTGGGAAGCAGTCTTGGAAGTGTTCCAGTCTTGATACTGTTTCCTAAATTTTCTGGAACAAAAGTATTTTAAGCATGTCTGGAGTAACTGGATTTGTGCTGGTATAGCAGCCAGATACAACTGTCTCTGAGGGTCAGCTGGACTTGTTTGCAGCCTGCTACATTAGAGGTCAAATCAGCAGTAGACTTCATCATGGATCAAACAGTTAGATATTTCTTTACTATTTTACATATGACTTCGTTGGTGTGTAGCTTGAAATCTCCCAGATAGGAGGAATCAGGGGCTGGAGGTTTAACTGTTAAGTTCCAGATATGTTATCCAAGGCACTTGCTTTTGGTCAGAATCCTCACCTCAGATGAGTGGTACAAAACACTGTGTTTGTACATCCAAATCTTGGGAGGAATTGTCTGTAACTTATAGAAGCCTTGTTCATAGGCTCTTTGAAGGCTTTAAACTTGTTTGCTTTTATTTTTCTGTGACTGCTGTCAGCTATATTTAAATATTAATTTTTCAAGGAGAGGCCAATTGTATTTTCTCATATCTGTGCCAATGCCCCAAGGGCAGTGATTCTTGCAACATAACCCTAGTTTACTCCATGCTTCTCAAGATTAACACTATTTTGGTGAGTCAGAGTAATGATTATTCCGTTCAAGATCTAGGGCGGGTAAAGTGATGCACCGGGCTCTATTCCTATATATGTTTTGGAACTATTTCTGTATAAATGAAAGGGCTTTTGTTAAGAGCTATCACTCAATAGAAGGCCAGTTGTGCACATGGATGTGAGTATACAGGATGACTTGCTGGTATGTTTCTACCTCTTAGATGTTGAGGGCCAGATCTTGTGAAAGCGTGCCATACGTGCTTTTGGAGTGTGCAGATGTTTCATCACATATAGAAAAACATAAAACACAACTACATATTTAAGTGTAATATTGTCAGAAAAACTTAATATCTACAGCAGCTTTTAAAAAGCTATATTCTACAGGATTTTTTCTTTTTTTTTTCTTTTTTTTGGTATAATCCATCAATACGGATGGATGGACCCCAGATCTGGTAGTGGAAAGAAGAGCCTTTCAGAATGAGGTCGTTGGTTTGGAGATTTAGTTGTGCAGCTAATTACCAAGTGCAAGTTTTACTGCTGTGAGGGGACGTTCTTCAACAATCTTACTCAGAAATAACCTCCTTCTTTGGTACTGTGGGGCTTTGTCCTCAAGCTCCAGTTACTCACATGGAAAATGATGTGTTCAATGGCACATCCGTTTCAGGAGGTAGTGATCCCTACCACTTAATATTAGAGGGTTCATAGTTACTGGAAATGAACTTTTAATGTTGGTGGTATTATAATTTACAAGGGAAACTTGGCAAGTTATTTTTTAAAAAGAAAACCAAATCTGCATTTAGATTATGTCTCTTGTAAATGCTGAAGTGTCACAGCTGAGGGGAGACCAAGTCTCATTTCATCATGGTTTGACAAGAATGAAATCCAAGCAAAGGAGAAAGTAGCTATTTTAAAATCAATATTTAAAGAAAATATGATGCACGTAGGTAAGATTTTACAAAGAATGTGTACGTATTTCTTCTCAAAAATATTGTGGAATTCCTGCATACTGCTTTTTTCAGTAGATCTCAATAATTTATAGAAGAGGCAAATATAATTTTGTTTTACAAATGGAGTTTCCAAGCTGTGAGGAGTAAATGTGGTTTTCCTAATGCCACTTAGGAGAGCAGTATCCAGTGTGGTAACAGGATCTAAATCCCTCAAGTCCATGTGAAGTGCTCTGCTACTTTTTATGATGTACGTGTAAACAAGAGATATTAAAAATGAATGTGTTCTACCTATTTTAAGGAAAAATTAAAAGGAATTTTCTTAGGGCTGAAAAGTACCTCCTACCTTCCCCTGAAACCTGCATTTTTTTTTTCAGTAGGCATTTCCCTAACTGCTGTTTCACAGTATTAAGTGCTATAACTGTGATTACCTGTCTTACAGAACATAAGCATTCACTTAGCATGACTGAAGTCAAATATCTTGATTTGTGCAAATTGAGTTTACCGTGAACCCTGGAGTATTTATCTGTGGGTGAACTCTTCTTGTTTGAAAGTGCTTGAGGAAATAATTTGAAAGTGCTTGAGGAAATAATGACATCATAGGTAGACAAAAAGTCTTTGATAGAATTTTTGTTTGCTGTAAAATGTATGTTTTCCCATCTGATCAACAGGATAATTTAGGAAATCTAGCCTAACTTTCAAAACTTCATTAGGTCAGCAAGGATTCTTTAGTGTTTGGCATGATTTTCCTTATGTTCATGAATTTCAAGGTCTTGCATTTTCAATAGGGACCTGAAGGCTACAAGACAATGTTTCAAGCTGGGAATTTAGCAAACACACAATTTCTAAGTTCTGAGTGCAGGAGATATTAACCAGTGAGTGCATAAACAAAGATAAATTGAAACTTTAGATCAAAGGCTATTTTATTTATAAATACTTATTGCTAGATACACTTCATATAGGTAAATAATCTTGTTGAGTGCTATAGGGATGTTTGCAAGCTTATGGAATTCCTTTGCAGAACTAAAGTTTAAATAGCAACAGGAAAATCTGAGGATTGGTCTAGTTTTAGACCTGAGACTCTGATTTCCTTAACCTAAAAGTTCAAGGATGCTGTTTTTAGCTGAGCCAGGAAAACACCTTGGTTCCAAAGCTAGAATTCAGATGACAGCCTAAACCTCACCTGAGGTCCAGGTATAACTCTTGGCATGGTAGTCCCATCACATGTGATAGGCCATGTTTACAGTAAAAGAGTTGATGTGAAGCCTGCTGTAAGTTAGGAGGAGTAGGAATGTTCAAGCTTTTTCAACCATGCCAGAAGTGAACAGTATTATAAAGAACGGGATCTTAAATGCTGTTTAGGTTTGATATTTGACTACTGTTTTGGCTTTAGGAGTCAAATCAGTGTTGGCTTCATTGGGTGTGAATAAACCCTATGCAGTATAGAGTGTGAGTACTAGATGTGAAGGGATTGAGATATGTTCTTAAAGATGTTTGCTTGCTTTTTAAACAGCAGAATGGGAAACATACACAGAGAAAGGGTGCATAAATGAAGACATTTCTTTGATTGTGTGGGCTGTGATATAATGATACTTCTCCATTTGATCCCCCAGCTTTGAGACACTGATGCTCTTGACTATCCATTTGCAGTGAATGAGTACTGAAGTCCCCTGTGCTCTATTACAAATACAGATATTAGGTCATGAAAAATATTGTCCTGCTTGGAACTAATTTACTGCCATTCATCAGACTTGAAACTCTTATGGCACAGAACACTAGTTGGCCACAACGCTACTGAAACTTATGTGAGCAGACGGCCTGGCCCAGTGTCCCAGGCTGACCGTGAATAAAATATTAATATAATATTGTCAAGATTTTTCCTTCTGTGTGTTACTCAATAGAAATATTTCAGCCTCTGGTATCAATCTGCTAATCTGCCAAATGCTTTATTTTTAGCCTAGTGTCATTAGAATATACATGAGTTTTTTTGTTATCCTAATTTTTCCAAAATGGTACATGCTATTCCACACAGGGAAAGAAGGTGCAGTCTTCGGTATTAAAGTGTTCTGTCATTGAAAGACCAGAAAATCCCAATGTGAGCAAACGAGACCTCAAATTGAAGTGAAAGTAATCTGCATTTTGTTGAGTGTGTTATTTGTTCCACCAGGCCATGTAATACTTATTCTTCATGTCCATGCATTGCTTTTTCTCTTAGGTACCTACTCTTGCAGTTTTGCTTTCAGCAACTGAAAGATGCCCAAAATCTTATTTGCGTAGCTCTGGCTTTGCTGCCTTTGAGATGGTTCTCTCCAAGTCAGTGTCACTTCTTTGTGGCAGTGAGTGAATGTTGATTAGCAGAGCTGAAGTCTGTTGTATGTTCTCTGCATCAAACCAGCTTCACTGTTGAACTTCCAATATGTTGGCCAGGCAGTAAAAACACCTCTCCCACCACGCCAGTTACTCAGCAGCTTCTGTCAGCTCAGTTATTCTGGTAAAGCTTTCAGGTGTACCTGTTGTATCTCTGCAGTAGGCGGAAAGCAGCAAGGGAAAGAACAGTTTCCTCTTGCCTCTGCCACCATTGGCAATGGCACTGGTCCCTCAAAGATTTGCTTGCCTACTGCTACGCTGTCAAATTTCACTGCATAATGTGGTATTTTTAAACAAACTTAAATAGCGAAGCTGTTGTAGCAGGCAGCAAGAATTATGTCTGAATGTGTGGAGGGCTAATGCATGCAGGAAAAATAAGAAAACTGATTAGCTTGGAAAAAGGTGTGTGTGGGTTTGTGAATGACATATTCAGAATGAGAAAGGAGATAACAAAGCATAGTGAAGTATTAGCCATAGGGATGCCTACAATTAGGTACAGTCTCTTCTTGGGTAGCTGGGTGAGCTTGGTAAATACACAAGAATCTCTCCTTAAATTACACCATTCTTATTAAATTGGTGATTAGACAGAATGATATAATCCTAAATGCGGAAGAGGTCCTTGCTTTCAAAGCCAAATTCCACCTTACTTCTTCTATACTACAAGAGGAGCAAGGTCCCCTTTATCTTACAGAGTGTAATGCAAATTAGTTGTGTTATATAGTGCCTAAATCCAGAGGTCAGGGTTGGGTCTACAAGAGGAAAACTTGGGGTGTTTTCTCGTGTTTGCCTTTTTTTATTATTAAATGATAATTTAATTAATCTGAAAAAATAGATCCAGTTTGAAGAGATCTACAATGATCATCTAGTTCAACTACCTGACCACTTTAAGCCTGACTGAAAGTTAAACCATGTCATGAAGGGTATTGTCCAAAAACCTCTTAAACACTGACAGTCTTAGTGTATTGGCCACCTTAGGAGGCCTATTCCAGGGTTTGACCACTCTCAGTAAAGTAATGTTTCCTAATGTCAGGTCTAAACCTTCCCTGGTGCTGCTTTTTCTGCTTGTCCTGGCACTGGATGCCAGGGAGAAGAGATCAGCACCTCCCTCTCCACTTCCCCTGTTCAAGAAGCCATAGAGAGAAATGAGGTCACCCTTCAGCCTCGTTTTCTCCAAACTAGACAAAGGCAAAGTCCCTAAACGGTCCTCTAAGGACACACCTTTCAGCCCTTTAGCTAGCTTTTTTTGCTTTCCTCTGAACACATTCAAGGACCTTCACATCCTTCTGAAATTATGGGGTCCAGGACTGCACACAATACTCTTGGTGAGGCTGCACCAATGCTGAATACAGCAGGATAATCACCTTTTGACTGGCTGGTTGTGCTGTGTTTGCACATCAGGATGAAATTTGCCCTCTTGCCTACTGGCGCACACTGCTGACTTATGTTGAGCCTGCCACCAGCCAGCACCTCCAGATCGCTTTCTACAGGGTTGATCTCCAGCTACTCCTCTCTCAGTTTACACTTGTGCCCAGTGTTACTCCATCCTAGGTGGAGAATCCAGCATTTGTTCATGTTAAGCTTCATGCCATTGATTGCTCAATAGTCCAATCTATCCAGATTCCTCTGCGAGGTGTCATGACCCTTGAGGGAATCAAATCCAACTCCCAGTTTAGTATTGTCAGAAAACTTACTAAGGGTGTGTTATAAGACTAGTCATACTTTTGAATGTATACAGCTGAAGAAAGGATTTGTACTTGTGGCATGGAGCTATAAATGTAGTGCTTACACTTTTCAATCACTATTTTGATTAAGAAAAAATCCATCTTCATGTGCCAATAAAAGATGCAATACTGGAGGCTGTCTGCCATCTATTGGGTATTTTGTGGTTTACAGTAATTATTCAGTCACCTAGGCTTAAGATATGTTACTTAGAATTGGAATTCATTAAAGCTTTTTGAATCATCCATGTCACCTGGAAGTTGGTATCCTTACTGCTTGCTAAAATGGCATCTAATGTGCAGCCTACAGTCTGATATGTAATAGTTTGTTAATTTAGTTTGAAGGCTATAGGTAAATATGAAGGCTGATATTTCTACTCGTTGGACTCAAGGCTTAGACTTGACATTAGGAAACACTTCTTTACCGAGAAGGTGGTTAGGCAGGACTGGGATAAATTGAGTGACAATTGACTGGGATAAATTTGTTTTCAAAGGCGTTACTCTAGCCATCACCTGTGTGGAGGGGATAAATTTGATATCATCAGGACCTGGTTCAAAAATTTGACATTTTTTTTTTATTTTCAGTAAAGACATCGAGAGTGCATTCTTGAAAAATATCCAAGAAAAAAAACCCAACCCCCCAAAATACTTGCAGTATTTGTTTCATTTGGAGAACACTGTAAGGTTTTCTTTTAAATTGTGTTTTCCTAATAATACAAAAACATGTTTTGTTTAAGTTGTTGCGTAACCTTCAACTGAAGTAACGGGGAATCTGGCATGTTTTTAACTAAAATTTTGAAATATTTTTTATTAATTCCTTTGAATAAAAAATTTCACATTTTAATTATTTTTTTACTACAGAGAGCTAATGGAATTCATCATTAATTTTGTACCTGCTATACTCTGTTTTAATCAAAGCTTTCAGTTGAATTTTAGAGGATTGACTTGTAGCAAGAGTGGGAAAGGGAGATGGTTTTCTCAATTTGACGTTATTGGTTATGCATTTGTAAAGTGAAAAAAGTTAATTGAAAAGCCAAATCAGAGATCCTTCTGAAGCAGCCTCAAATCTATTTACAAGCTTGCTACTTTCTTTTAGATGAGCTCAAAAATTCCTTTTGTTATTAACTATTCATTTGTTAATGAACAAAATTAACAGAAATAACAAGGATCATTGCATGTCTTAGAGATTTTTGAGATGATTATGGGTTTTTTTGGGGCCACTGATGTTTATTGCATAAGTTCTAATTATTTCAGGTCATGAGGCGATTCACCAACAACCATTTGCTTGTTCATTACAGCAAGGCAGAAAAGTAGGCTGTAATGTAACTTGTAGACTGCTGTTCAGGAAGGTGCTGTTCTGAAGTTATTGTGTGTTGAGCTTTACTGTAGCTCTACTCTGCATCCTGAAGAAATGATAGAGGCATGGTCTATCCTAAACTGCCAGTGATCTTTCTGGGTGCATCTGCTGAAGTTTTCCATCTTTGTAATCTCTTGAACTCTTCTCAATTGGAGGGATAAGCTGAAGGTATCAACAACTAAGCCATAAGGCGTAGGACGTTAGAGGATAACAGATCTTTCCACTGTACTTTGTGCGTTTGGGCTCCTGTTCCTCTTCTAGAGAAGGAATTTGACTGAAACTTGGAGGTGGAAGCTGTCTCTTAAATTATTCCTCCTCCTCTTGATGCAGGTTTGAGACAGATGATGTGACTCTAATTATAGCAAGAGATGCTAGGACAGACATCCCATAACAGCAAGTGTGCTGTGAGCCAAGGCAGCAGCACTGGACCTCAAAGCCTGCTGAATGGACTCTCCTGGAAGGGTCCATCTTTCCATTTCTTCAAGTCCACTGACGTGTTCCTTTTCCAAGTGAGGCAGCTTATTCTGCATAAACTTTTCCAAGAATCAGTTTTCTCTTACATGTGTGTCACTGACAGGTCTGCAGAGGTTCTGGCAAGAGACAGATTTCTGTTGTTTGGCCCAGGCAATCTGAGCTAATGTGTCTTTGTAATTTAATTATGCTTGCTTTTAGTTGTTTTAATTTTTAACTTTGGATTGCTTGTTAAAATCCAAACAAGAGGATCTGAAGGAAGAAAACCACTGTCAGTTTGAACCCTGTCTATGCTGTGCAAAACTTTATTCCAGGAAGAAGCCATGCATGTTATCTTTAGATGCATATTTGCCCTAGCAGTCATTGTCTATCTCAGGTGTTACAGGGTATAAAAATGCATGGACAGTCCTCACCAAGAGTGGCTGGATTGACTAGTATTGGGTAACAAACTCTGTCTTAGTCTGGATATTCAGATCTGATGCTGGAGGTCGTGTTCAGGATATGTAGTCAATTTTATATCACGTGAGCAGTTAGACATGCTAACACAGATGGAATTACAAAGAACTATTTTTAACTTGCATGTTGACAAATACTTATATAAATCCTTGAGTAGCAGAATTTTTTTTCCCTAAACTTATCTTGTAAAGTGAGCAAAAATCTTTCCTAGCTTGCTCTTCAAACAGAGTCTGTTCTTCATATAAATCCCAAACTCAGCCACTTCCTGGGAGCTAGTTCATTAGCAAACAAAGCAAAACATCTCAGATCTTCTCTTGACCAGAGCTGGGATTCCTCCATTGGGACTCTTAGACTCCTGATAGGAATATACGACTAACAGTTGAAACATATGCAGTAATTTAAGCTCCCCAAGAGAAATCTTTAACATTTTCTAGTCATATTTTTTTTTTTCACCAAGAACTTCTGAGGATTTCTGGTCCAAATATATGCATATATTCAGAGAAGGGAGCATTCTTTTGTTTTTAAGAGAACTAGGTCCTCTGAAGACTCTTCGTTTTCTTGGCAACATGACTCTGAAACAGTCATCTTCCGAAATGACTTGCCCTACCTCTCCTAAGGGTGGATGTATACTGGTTTTGTGCAAATGACCTGTGCTCTGAAGGACAATACTCTATACTGATAATCCTTAAAGAGAAACAGAACCTTAATGATCTTCTGTTTGTTTAACTGGCAAAAAAATTTGTTTATTGGAATAGTCAGTTTTCATGTATGTATTGTTTTCTACCTGAGGAGCTCAAATACAATGAAGTAAACCCTTCCCAGGGAAGAAGATATTAACCTTACAGGAGCGAAAAGCAGGAAACCATCTGAAGCAAAAGATTTTTCCTTTGAAAATGTGTTGCAGAGAGGTTTCACTAGTGTTATACTTTAACACTAATCTTCTTTCTGCTTTCTAATCTTTCAAACATGTCATAATTATATTTGAAGTGTTCGATTGTATAAAACATTTGAACAAAGAAATATAGGAACAGAAGAAGAGGTCAAAGGTGTATGTATTCCTCTTTAGTGGGCCTGACTTCTAGTGGATTGGAAAACTGGCAGTTCTTGATGTTTAGGGAAAGAATATGCAAGCAGGCAGGCATAAAGTGAGGCTTTTCCCACCCCATCAATTGCTTTCAGCGATCTGTGGCTTAGGGACTGTCCGAGTCAAAGGTTGAATCCACATCTTCTCATTTGATAGTCCTTGTAGGACTTTCTAAACAAAACTGTCTAAAGGGAAAACTACCCTGAAGCTAACCCAAAGGTGAACAGCAGATAGCAACAGGCTTAACTCTGTTTTAAAAATGTGATATTCTATTTTATTACTGGATACTTTCTGCAGCAAGAGCAGGATTCACATTTCCTTCAAAAAGGAGTTGCAAGACTGCAACATCTAGACCATGTCTGAGATTGAGGGATGACATTGTTTTGCTCAGATAGGCTTGGCTAGTATTACTTGCAGGATGGTTCTTGCACTCAGTCCAGAGTAGTGGTAGGTAAGTACTTCTTACTGCCTTTCTAGGCAGTATTAACTGCCTAGTTAATACAGAGGTATTAACTCTACCTTTCCTTACGTCCATGGCAAAATTTGTTTAATCCTGTTTATGTTTCTTTTCTTTCCTGTAGATTTTCTTAGATATGTTTTGCTTAAGTAGTTGTTCTTGAGGTAAATACTATGTGGTTAATGAGATTAGTACTTCCAAACAATTTTTTTTTTTGACAAAAATATCACTCAAGCAAACTTATAAGCACTCTGTAAGGCAAGTGTGAATATTTACACCTTCAACCTCAGTTCTAGGATGGTAGCTCTGAAGGCATTTAGGGGAAGCACATTCAAATTCCTGTTGTCTAATTCAAAGTCCTTCCCACCAGTGGCCATTGACTAAAAATGTATCAAACAATCAATTTCAAAAAGAAGTAAATTATCACCAAGAGGAATTAGTTACTTACACTCATTAAAACTTAATGGGATTTGATTTTTTGAGAGTTCTCAACCCTGTTTCTTAAGCTTGGGCTTTTACCTAGGAATTGCCAAGAATGCCCAACAATGGTCTTCCTACATGGGATTTCTTTGTGACCTCCAAGAGGTAGAAAATCTAGTTTGTGAAATCCTGCAACTGTCCAATACTGCCTCTTTGTTTAAAAAAAAACCATCAGCAAAACAATCCCAGATGATGACAGTTTGTGTGACTAACCTACTTGATAATCAAGGGATGATTCATGTGATAGAAAATGGGAAAGCCAGCCCCCTGGGAAAGCAGCATGAAGTATCACTACCCTGCTGCAGGGTGTGTGTGCAGTACATTGAAGTAACATAAGTGGGCTATCAGACTCTGGCTTCTCTTCTTTAAGGCTGTCCTGGCCAGTATGTCCCTGCAAAATGCTATTTCTGTATTTACTTCTTTTCCAGCCTGTGAAGCCCTTAAGAACAGATGTTCCAGGTGGTGAATTAGACATAAAAAAATCTGTCTTAGTAACTGTTGTGTTCTTCCTCCATTCCACCTCAAAAGGACAGCTCTGTATTGCCTCCTGCTCTGTTCCATCCCTGCTGTACGCAAATACCTGAGTGTTGCTGAGATCTGCCACCTTTAGTCATACCCCTACATGGCATCTGGTGATAGTGACAGGAATTGCTGTTCCCCTGCCTTCTTGTAACCAAGAATCATGGCTAATAAACAGGAGGTAGGAAAACGTTCACTGTTTTTGAAAGGGCTGCTGACTTGAACAAGAAGGATTTGATGTTGGCTGCAAAAAGTAATTATTAGCAACAAGCGCAGCCCCGGTGCCTAATGTGCTATGGATAAAGCTCATTTTTCCCCTTCTGAGCTAAATGCTTTTTATTGATCTTTTGGGACAACTGCATACTGTTGTCCTATTCTACAAATATTTTGATGAAATTTTTAAATGTATTCAATGTTTTTATAAGTTTGTAATATTTTGTCTAACCTTGTAGAACCAGATTAATTCGCCATTCACAAAATTGTTTCTTCTGAGATAAGGTCAACAAAAATTTCTAGTCATTACAGACCAATTTTCCCCTTCTCTCTCACATCACCAGAAATTCCACCTCCCACACATGTGTGTAAATATGTTTAAGTGATACCAAAAAAAGGAAGCTTAACTTGGTAGTTGATGTCTTCCTTTCTGCTTCCATCCAGTAACATTCTTTAGACAGAGTGTCTTTCTCTTAGTTTCTACTGGGCTATTAGTTTAGTCATAAACAATTTTCTAAGCTTTCTGCACGTCAGTGCAGACTGCCAATGCAGTCTTTTGGGTCAAGTGATTTATCTAATCTATTTCACCAACATTCTTATCAGTCAGAGGTTTATCTTCTTTCAGTGCTGGCTTTAAAGCCAGATACCCAATACAGACAACGGAGTTCTCAGGTTCTTGCACAGAAAGTCTCACTTTCCCCAACATCTGATTGAAAACCTCCTTTGGAGAATCTGAATGTTAAGCATCAGACAGAGGTGCTAAGAATACTAATAGTTTAGGAAAAGTTAGTAGAAAGTTGTAAGTGAAAAGATTTAGAAAATCAAACTTATATTGTAGTTCAGTTGTTTTGCCTAAAACTTGCACTTGGTTTTGATTTTTTTTTTGACAAATTTATAACAATGCAGTAAAATCTGCAGCCTTATTTCTAGGAAACAATTTTTAAAACCCAAAATATTCTCCATTGTGAAGTTTAATGTTCATCTGACTCGAGAAGGAGACTCTAAATATATTGTTTTTAAAAATCTACTATGTTGGATCAAGTAGTTCAATAGTTTACTGAAATGCTACATCTAATTGTGGAGAAAATATGCTGAGGATAGACAGTTTGTGTGAATTTGATGTGAGAATGAGAATCTAACTAATTAGATCAAATTTTTCTCTTATAATTAAGTGCTATTCTGGAAGTGTAGCTACCCATACTTACCAAAATTCAGGAGCCATATGCAGGTCTTGTGCCCATATTTGTAGTGGAAATTCATAGACAAACTGGAGAAATAAAAACCGAAATACACGAACATAAAGAAATTTAATATCTGCTCAAAAGCAGGTCCTACAAACTGGATAATGTGAGAAAGAGCAGTTTGTTTGCTTAGATCACCCTAGTCTTCAGCAGGATTTTATTTGCATCTTACTGTATATCTTAAACCAGTCTGTACCTCAAGAGGAGGAGGAGGATTTAATTGTTTCAGTACAGACCCTTAAGGAGGAGTAGTTATCTCTTAAAATATGATGTTCCTTCATGATGCAAAATACAGTACTTATCAGAGAGCAATTTTGAGACAGAAATGGTATGTCTTTGATCAATTGTTTCCCAGAGTTGAACTGCAAGGAAGGTACAAGTCACATGAAAACAACGGAGTATCTCTTTCCTTGCTTACAAGCAGAACGACTGCCTTTGTGTAATCATACTGCAATCCTGCCAGTAGAGAGAGCAAGGGTGGAATGATCACCAAAGACCTCAGACTCATTTCCAGAACCAGCAGGGACATTGCGCAAGTCCCAAACCCCCCTCTCCTGAAGGACCCCAATCTAAAAATAACACTCTTGAGATAGTGTGAGAGTGTGTCTGCCATCTTGGGATTCTGAAGACAGCACTGGAGCCTAGGGTGGTAATTTTCTTAGATTTAACAAGCCAATATCTATCTTATTTTGAAGATCGCCTCTGTAAATAAATTCTTTTTAAATCGATTTGATTTTGCCTTGTCTTAATTTAGCCTGAGGGGATCCCACAAATTTTCTCAGGGGGGCAGAGTCTCCCTCTGACCCCTGGACAGTCCAGTTTGTGTGGTAACACTACTCCATTGGTGCAGTTGTATAGTTTGAATCTCTGAAATATTAGAACATTAGTTGTCATGTACATTGCATAGCATTATGTTTGTCGTTAAAGTTCTTTGCTCTCATTACTTTCCTAACTAGTGTAACAGTTTATAGTTTGATTATTTCTCTTGGTTTTGCTCCTGCCTATGATACTATGTGATTCTTGGAGGCACTTGGAGGATCACTTTCTGAAATTGTTTTTTATTCTATAGCATCCATTTTTTGACAAAACTTAATATTTTGCAATTTGCAGAATGCCAGGAAATGTAGTCATTTTCACAACATCAGTAATTCTATTTTCACATCCCAAACATGCTTTGTTTCTATTTTTGAAGTATGTGTCTCAGATTGTGTGTTTCTAGACGCTATATATAAGGGTGTATGTACACAAAAGCCAATCTGACTATTGGAGGAGCCCTCTGTATGAATTCCACACCTGATCAGCTTTTTTTCAATTTAGTTTTTTAGCTCATGCTAGCTTACTTTGTTTCAGGGGAAGAAATAGAAGTATCCAGTCTTATAGGTGTGGAATATTTCGGGTGTTCTTCGTTTTTTAGCTCATGACTGCTCCCAAGACACGATCTCTTCCACAGTGAAATTGCCTTTTAAAGTTTTTCTTATTCTTCTGACTCTGAGTTGGAGTAACATAACTTATGAGAATTAATTTATTTTCATTAACTCATTTTTTTTATTTTTATCTTTAGTTTTTTAGTAATTTAAATTTCCCTTTGATTCCATTGACACAAAATCTTGACAAAGATTCCCCCCACCTCATTTCCTGCATTATGTTTGTCTCTGAAATTATGGTATTATTCTTTAGGCTGCAGATTTTTGTTAATATTTTATTGTTCACTTTGTTTCAAAATTTTGAAATGAAGTTGGACAATTTAAATTAATTGATCTAGCTACTGTTTCTACTTAGTACTAGTCATAACAACTGGCTTGACATACCACATATCCTGTGCAGCCTACATACTGCCATGTGTCCATGATTAATAACTCCTCAAAGAACAAACTGATGGTGGTCAGTCCAGAGTGTACAGATACTCACTTTAGCCAATGGAACATGCTCTAGCAAATGTATTTTTAGTGTAATAAACAGCAACTTTCACTTGGGAGAACAGCCCTATGTATCACATCAGTAACATTAAACATTTTTTAAAAAAAAGAAATAACACCAAACGGGAGACTCTGAAACACTTTTACAGCATCCCCCTCCTCCCTCTTGTAAAGTGTAGCTATTGTTTGTATTTCTGGAAAATTTGTGTCCTCAACTTCTGAGTGCATACATAGCTTTATTTGCCCATTAACAGAACATTACCCCTGCTTTGCTGCTCCCACAACAATGCCACTTGATGTAAACCATACATGTGCTGTACACACGATGACTTCGTAAACTTGCCAAAGGATGTATGAACTTCTGATCAAAATGAAATCTTTGTCTCATGTACATTGCAGTACATATATAACCTTTGATCATGATTGCATTACATGAATTCCAGTTCTGCCAACAACCTAGAAGAACCTTTTTTATTTAGTGGTTTTGTGTGTTTTGGGAGGGTTTTGTAATGTGTCACTTTCTTCTCTTAACCAGAATCACTGAAGCTCATCTGGCTCTTTTTGGTCTTCAACGGTTAGATTGAAATTTTACCTTTTTAAATAACAGTAAACCTTTTAAAGTACAACCTTTTCAATAAATGATTGAGCATCTTATTCAACTACTCTTTGCCAGATTCCATTAAAACAGAGTACATGGAGCTATTTTATGTGTCATTCTAATTAATGTTTTCCACTTGCAACTTCTACTTTTTTGAAATGGAGTGTCACTCTATTCTGCAACCCTGACCTTGTGAATATCATTTTTACTGACATGTACAGGGTATTTTGCAGTATGTGCTCTACTGATGTTCTGGCCTTTAGGGCTATGTCTACATTAATAAACTAAGCTCTACGGACAAAGCTGCCCTATTGGAAAAGGAGTATAGTTAAACTGCATGGATCCAAGCTGCTCTAAGCTACTTGCTTTCAGGTATGTAAAACAAGCTGTGTCCCACTTTGCTTACTAGCTTGTTCTTGTTCCCTAGAAGGGGGCACACAAATATTTTTTTTGTGTAATTTTAATTTGGTGGTAGGTATAGTGTCCTACATTGTGTTGCAAGTATTTCCTTCTGTTGCTGTGTAACACGTTGATGTTGTAGAGATCAGTAGCTTTCCTGTCTTAAGTGGTCCCAGAATTTAATATTCTTTTCTCAACTTGCTTCCTATAGAACTTCCCCCTACAGAACTTCCCCAGAACAGCAAGTGAAAAAACCAGCATCATAAACAATATTTTGATTTGGAAAGGAAAAGTAAGATTTCAAGGAGTCCCATACAAGTTAGATGTTTCATACCGGTTTTATGGGAAAGATAATTGGAAATTACTACATGACTATAGGAAGTCCTGAGATAATAAACATATGGAAAGAACATACATGAATGTAACCAGTGGGTCAGAAATGTTCCCTTTGTTAATTCTGAAAATAGAAGTAGTTGTTCCAGCAGTAGAAACATGATTTAGGAATCATAACACAAATTTCAGCTGCCTTCTATTTGCACTAGGTCAGACCACGTGATAAGTAGATCATTTTTCTATATGCTAATATTTTTGAGGGGTTTATGTGAAGATCTTATTTCCGTATCATTTTTTCTCATTGGCTCAGTGTAATGATTGTGAATTAATTTTACATATTAAGAAATGACTAATAATCTAAGAGAGTGTTCTAAGGGAGAAAAGATGCTCTATGTGCAAAAAGCTGTTATTACCTTTGTTGCTTTGATACAGGAGCAGCCACACTATTACCTTCTCCATAGTTACTAATGGTCTTAAAATGGATTGTATCCCCCTTACTTCTTCCATTCTGAATTTAATAGAGACTTTAATGAAATTTTCATAGTAAAATAACTTGCCGGAAGATTAAGAAAGCCAAAAATAAAAGTGGGAATAGAAATAATCAAAACGTCCTTTTCTTTTTCATTTATGATGATAGCACTTCAGGCTGATTGCCAAAGATGGGGGGGGATGAAAGGGATGATGATAACAGAACACAGCGTTAAGAAACTACTGACTCTCTTTTCCTAGATTCTGAAAAGTTTCCATTCAATAGCTCGACAGTTATAAATGTTTTGCTGCCTTAAATGCTTTCAGAATGTCTTGCAGAGAACATTTTTATTGACTATTAGTACATTTTCACAATCCCTTGAGTCCGTGGTTGTCTTCCATTGCTGCAAGAGCACCTTCTGAGGCTGAATTGCTAACTAGTCAAAGTTAGTAGGACACCAGAGTAATCTAAAAAAAACTTCAGGCTTTGCAGGTCAGACAAAAGCACTTTGATTGCTTAACAGAGTTTTGTTTGAATTTGAATTAATTTTTTGGCAATTTGCTTGAATTGAAAGGCATAGTTTTTTTTTATTTATATAAAAACTCGTCACATGGTAACTCTAGTGAATTTTTGTATATCAAAAATGTCGATGCATATTTGAGGATTTTTTTTTTCCTATAGCAGACTTTTCTTTGTTTTGAAAACAGGATTTTTTAAGAGACTGGGAAATGCACAGCAATGGACACTCAATGTAGCCACCCAACCTAGTCACAAATTGCTCTGAAGGAGCACCAAAATTTGTCTTGTTTGCTGTGCACTGGGTGGCATGGTTCATCTCTTGACTTTCTCCGGGCCTTTCCAGAATACCTCAATGTGTTAAGACCTTACTGCTGTGCTCAGAGGGAGCTGGGGGTCATGGGCTGCTCCCAAGTACTGATTGCAGAAGTGAACATAGCTTGTGAAGTGTATGCTACCAAGATAAACAGACTGTGTTTTCTTAAATATAATTGGGATTGAGAAAAATGAGTATATGTGTTACACTAGTCAGCAAGAAGTAGTTTCTGTTTTCCTAAGAAACAATATTACAGGAGTAATGTTCTGATTCCTAAGGTCGAGATGCTTATATAGACCTTTAGAAGGTGAAAGAAGAAATAGTGTTATCGTGCATTAGCATGAGTGTGGCAGGCCAGAAGGCATAAGTAAGATGTGCTTCAGGCTGAGATTCAGCAGCATGTAGAACTACCCTACCTACAAATTCAAGCTTCAAGAGGTAGACAAAGTAAATGGGCTTATACAGATGGGTGACAACATCTTGAGATGCCTGGTATGTAACCTGGGGAGTATTGTGAAAGGTCAGGAGGAAAAGCAAAGCTGTGAGCTAGCAGTGAAATTTTTGTTCTGGAACAGTATGGAGGTGCAATCAATTCCTCTGCACTACAGCAATAGTTTCAGAACCATTTGAGTAACTTAAACCTCACTGAGCAACCTTATACTGCTAGCTTTATTATTTTAGAGCATCTGCAAGATCAAAATGCAGACAACAAATTATATGACCAGTTCCTCATCCATTACTGTACTGTAATATCTGTTGTAGGGATTTGGGGTGAAGGTAAGATGATACCATATTAAACACAGCACATATATCTTCCAGACAGTGTTGGAATAGTATATGCGTGTTAACAGCTTGATTAGTACACATATATTCCTAATTTTCAACATGTACATACTTTGCTACACGAAACCTTAGCAATACTGAATATTTTACCTATGGATAACATTATGGGTTTTTTTAAATAAAATAAACTAAAAAAAATCAAGAAATAGTTGAACATACATGCATCCCTCGGTTGAAGGTATTGCACTTTCCATTCCTTTCCCAGATGTAAGCTTCACTGCTATTGGTTTGGCATCTATAACTGAAGAGAGTTAGCAAAGAGTTAGTCCTTATGTAATAACATGAGTTAAAAAATGAGATTCTAAGTACTATATATTTGGTCACTGAGTTACCAGGGGCAAGAGCAATGTTGAAGTTTCTTAGGACTGAGTGACTGGAAGGAGCTATGACTTTCTAACGAATCAAAAAAAAATAGTCTTAACAGTATCTTGTCAACAAAGTTTGGGTGGGAATCGCAAGTAGGTCTTATTCTAAGTTAACTATGAAGTGGAAATCCCAGGAGTCTGATGTAACTTTTTGATTCAGTAGTATATAAAATGCAGAGTATGGATGCAGGCATGATTACTGATTAGTGAACAGAATCACAGCTGATCCAAAAGGTGGAGCTACATATCACTTTAAAAAGTGCATTTCTACTGTGAAAAGGGAAAAAATCTTCATCCTTTTATACAAAATTGGTACAGCTGCAGACTAGATTAACTTGCTGTAATATTCTTCTATTGCCTGTAGGGAAAAATTGAAATAAGAATCTTGTTATTGGAAAAATTCCCTTCAGAGGAAGGATATCTAAGTGCAAATTAAGAAAGGAAAGGAAGGAGGTGTGATATAAGTGGACCTAAAAAAAGAGCTAGGAGAGGTATGTTGCACTACGGACCTTTCAAAGCGAGGCTGATTGGGAGAAGATTATTTAATATAGCAGTGGAGAGAGATTTACAAGGACAAATACTCAGCCAAGATTTATTCCTGTACAGATTCAGCTGGTAAGACAGGGCTGCAATGAAAAACCCCGATTCCTAGCTCTTCTTTCGGTTTTGACTTCTAAGACTGCTTGCATGCATAAGTGGTTGCAGAAACAGGACTGCTTCTTTACTGGACAGGGATTATTAATAAAGAGGACTTTCAGGATGAAGCATTCTGGTTTGAACCTCATTTGGCAGTTTTATTTTTGAGTGTGTGAGAAAACAGTTTGGTAGGTGGAGGAAATGGGATAGAACTTCTCTATTAAGGATCTTTTTCTTCCCAGTGCCTGAGGAGAAGTCACTTTTTAATGCCCTCTGCCAAAAGAGTTGCAGATGAATGTTCCTGGACTAAACCTAGGCATAAGGACCATGGCCACTGTATGTTTACTTGTGCATGTTCTGCTCTCTGGCAATAGCATTAACCACTTTAATCCTCTTTCCTCCCCAAATTACTTTTCTTCTTGGCAGTAGTGATCTATGCAATTGTGTGAGAGAAGTCTGGAGCTCTGATAGTCAGAATAATGCATATAGAGTGACAGACTGTTTGGACAAGCTCTCCGTGAACTGGAGTAGTTGTGCTTGTTATGCTCTGAACTTTTGTGCTTCAGATTGCCAATATGTTGAAAAAGGTGCTGCAGTCTGTAAAAATTATTGTATAATCGATTCCTAACAGCAGAGTGAACTGAGCAGAGGGAGAGTGATACTGTATCTGATGTAATGTGACTCAAGACGTCAGAAATAAGAGACCAAAACATGTAACTATTTTTTTATTAAATGAAATAGCAAACATTTAATTCTGCGTAAATGAAGTAGGTAAAAGTGCAGACAAATGAATATCTTGGTCCTGCTTCCAGAAAATTCATAAAGTCAAAGCCTTACTAGAAAAGCCCTGTACCAAATGAAACTGACTTGGAGAAGCAGAACTCAAGGAGAAATAGATCTTTCATGATATAATTCAATAATAAATGAGTATTGCTACAGATCCAGCAACTGAGATCACTTATGATGTGTTAAGGTGTGTAACATCTTCTCCAGTTCCCGTTACAGCAAACCTAGTGTTGTCCTCCTTTGTCAAAGATGTGTTTACAGGCTTTATTTCTGTATCTGTAAATAATTTTAGCGTCACTGACCCCAAACAGAGAAGCGGGTTGGTCCGAGAGGCATGTATTATGCATAGTGGCAACTACATTGGGTACTCTGCATTATTCCAACTGCACATGACATGAAGTACTACCAGACTTTAAAATTATAACATCTTCTTGGTTTTGATATTAAACTTTCTTTAACCAATAGCTGTCCAGTGAAAGCACTTTACTCATGAACTCTTAAAGCCTATTAACATGTGACAGGATTATCTTGCTGTTAGCTGCAGAGTGCAGTAAATGTTTAAAACCCTTTCCAGTAACACAACTCAAATTATATGGATGCTGTATTCCGTTCTTACGTTTCAATGCAGCACATATTATTGAAAACCACAGAGCTGATGTTTGCTATGCTGTCTTACATATTTGTTCAGTAAGCAAAAGCTTAAATTATGTCTTTGAAATTACTCTTCAGATGCCATTCAGAGAATATTAAAAATAAATTAAACAATATGAAACTGAAGATCTGTGACTTTGGCTTCCAGCAAAGCCAGCCTTTAAAGTCCGAATCTGTTTTCTGAATCTTTCTATAAGGTGCACAGCTGGGTGGTTCAGTAAGTCCAAAAGGGAGTGAGGAGCAGGGCCTTATCAGGCATTTACTTTCATCTTTTTGATACTTCATTCCCTGAGACTGTATATATAGAAAGCAGATTGGTGTTTAAGCTCCCTGTGGGCCACAAAATATTGCTCTTTCTGCTATCTTAAAGGATTTCAATAAGGAAAAGCTGCCAGTCTCTCTTTTGAATGATTCCCTGGAAAACGATGTTTGAAAAGTGTGGAAGGATGACATTTTAATTTGAGGAAAGGCTTCACTTCCACTTATCTATCTAATCAATTGACTCTGCTTTCATTAGCATTGCAGGGAGGAGGAAATCCTCCATTTCTCCTTGAGGTTATAGTCTTTATAGCCTCATATCTAAGACTTTTTTTCCCATTTTGAAGAAACATTCTGACACAAGTACTGTGAAAGCTGTTTTGAAGCAATGCAGCACTGTGTGGGCTATGTCCCGGGGGGAGGGTTGGTACTCATTGGTGCTGTCCCCAGGTATCCTACAAGGAAGAGTTTTTTGTTTCTTTGGGTTTTTTTCCTTGCTTGTTACAAGACAGTCCATCATGCCGTTTGTAACGGCACAACAGGACCAGGTCAGCTCAGCTTTTGAGGCCTGAATGATCTCAGCTGAAAAGCCATCTGGGCATTCTGATCGGTGTTTTGAAAGTCAAACCATAGATTTCTGTGTATTTGAAGAGGTTGCAGCACAGCATGCTGATGGTGTTTGTTTTAACAAGTCTTTCAGAACGTCATTCTGCTTAGTGCATGCTTGAAAGTACCAATAAATAAATTCCATTTCTAGGGACCTAGAACTGATACATAAATTACAACAGTAATTATGTCGGTTTAGCTTATAGCTTTGTCAGTGTTGGTCCAGGCTTCAGACAAGCTCATGGGGATGCAGAAAGCTGGTTTAGAACAGCATTGTGTTTACTTCTGTCCTGCTGGGTACCTGAGCCTTAAATGCTTTGTAAGAAACCAATAAAAGCATTCTGAGGGCTGGTGGCTGTTCTTACTTACTGAGATTACTCCTTATGACCAAGGTTTTTGGAAGTGATCCAGTTGGACCAATAAAAATGACATGAGTCAATTTAACAAGTTATATACACAGTCTGTGCTATGGAATAGTTACTTATGTAGGATCTGCTGCTATGCCTGTATGCCTGTAACCTGGAGTAATGATGGATCAGCTCTTACTGCAAACTATTCTGCTTCACGTGCTAGTATGAAGAGAAAGACGATTGAAGACTGGAGTCTGATGTTTCTTTTGCAAATAATGTTATATGTATGTGTGAATTAGTATATTAGGGGAGCTCCAAGAGGCTTTTTTCAATACTCCATGCGGATAAGGTAAATGTGGAAGAAAAATCTTCGATTGGAAGCAGAATTGTTATAGCATCTCCCCCAGTTATATCACTACAAATCTAAAAACCTTTTAATGCTATAACATTTTTGCTTTAATTTTTCCTCTGACTGGCTAGCTCATGGATGACACTTCTATCAGTACATCTAATAGATTTAGGACATTTGTCCTTAATATATGAGTGTTAAGTGGCTAAAAAGAGCACCTAATACAAAAACTATTTTATTGCTACATTTTCACAAAGGGATAAATCTAAAGGAATACATAGAATAATGGATAAAAAGATACTGTTTGGTATATGTTAGAGAAATATCAATAAAACATAGGCTTTCTTAATGAAAGACAGGCTTTGTCTAGCTCATTAGTTTAAAATGATTCAAGAAACTTGTTCATAGTTGGATTGATGTTACCTTTGAGGATGCCTAGAAGTTAATTCTTTTAAGATAGTGTTGACAAAAAGCAGTTGTAAGTTGCAAAACCAGTTCTATTTCACCAAAGACATTAGATAACCCATTCCTACTTAAATTATTGTAAGCAATACAAAGATCCATTAGTTTCCAAAGTTAGTCCACACTTGCAGATTGCAGTCTAGTATAGTTGCCAAGACCTATTGACAAAATATAATCATAGAATTGTTTAGATTGGATAAGACTTTTAAGATCAAAAGTCCAACTGTAAACCTAACACTGACAAGTTTACCACTAAGCCATGTCCCTAAGCACCACACTTACAAAGCTTTTAATAACTCCAGAGAAGGTGATTCTATCACTTCCCTGCGAAGCCTGATCCAACTCTTGACAACCCTTTCTGTGAAGAAATTTTTCCTAATACCTAATCTAAACCTTTCCTGAGGCCACTTGAGGCCATTTCCTCTTGTCCTGTCACCTGGGAGGAAAGACCAACGCTCATCTTGCTGCAACCTCCTTCCAGGCAGTTTTAGGGAGCAATAAAGTCTCCCCTCAGCCTTCTTTTCCCAGACTAAACAACTCCAGTTCCCTTAGCTGCTTCTAATAAGATTTGTTCTCCAGCCTCTTCACCAGCTTCTTTGCCCCTCTTCACACAAGCTCCAGCCCCACAATGCAGTGAGGGGCCCAAAACTGAGCAGTATTCAAGTTATGGCCTCACCAGTGCCCAGAAAAAGGGGATGGTCACTTCCTTACTTTTGCTAGCCACACCATTTCTGATACAAGTCAGGATGCTGTTGGCTATCTTGGCTACCTGGGCACACTGCTGGCTCATATTCAAATGGCTATTGACCAACACCCTGAGGTCCTTTTCAGTGGGACATCTTTTACACATTCATCCCCAAGCCTATAGTGTTGCATGGGGTTGTTGTGGCCCATGTACAGGACCCAACACTCAGTCTTGTTGAACTGCATGCTGTTGGCCTCAGCTTTTAGATTCAGCCTGTCCAGATCCCTCTGTAAGTGAATAAAATGTATTATTAATCTGTGAAATTAGCTAATATGTGACAGAGGTAAAGACTATATCAAGTTCAAAAAAAACCCAAATGTAAGTAATATCTACAGCTAAAACCAGATACTGAGTTTTGAACTGCATTAAGCTTGTGCTTTGTCAGTTAAGGACATTATGAGCTGATGTACCAACTCTTTGCTTCCTAGTGCTTGGTTGGTTATTGTAATTTTCCCATCATCAAAGCCTGGCACCAGCCAAGGTCCATGTTTTCTTGATTCCATCTTGATTTGATATTGGAACTTCAGCTAAGATGCCACCTACCAGAAGTATCCTAACTGCTGCTGGTGTTCATTGTCTCCATTGGGCTTCACAGGATTTCTCTGAGCTACAGCAGGCTGTGGAAATGCCCAAACTAACGCTACTTTTACAAGTGGTTTGAATCAACTCAATTACTCCGAATTTAACTAAACTTTTGCTTAGTTCTTTTGTAATATAAATTGAATAAACTTTCAAAATACCTAAGGTTTCCACTTTCTTTAACATAAAAAAGAAGGTATTTCTTTAATATTCTTATCTACTCTTTAATAACCAGGTTAAGACATGTAGATTACCCAAATATCTTTTAGCAAATATGGTATGAAAAGGCGCGGCTCTACCTAGTTATAGTGAGGTCCTTTTTGGCCTTTTGGTAGCTATTGCAACTTGTCTTTCTGGCTTTCAAATAAGAAAGGAGGGAAGTACTGCTTCTACACACAAACCTTAACTGCAGTGCCTGCCTCTGTCGCATCCAGATTAGATCAATGTTAACACGCATGCTGTGCTCTGATCTAAACCTTTTAAATCAGCCTCAAATTGATAAAAAAATATTGTGATGCCTGTGGTGCCTGGGATTTTCCTGGATGCACTTCAAGGTGCTGGTTTTCACCTGCAGATCTGTAAGTGGCCCTGGAACTCTTTCAGTTGGCAAAAGATTTTTCTTGTCTTCAATATGGATCAAGCTGGATCAACCTTTGTTTAATAGTGAGAAATTCTGCCAGCCCCTCTTTTGTTGGTGCAATCCTTTTTTGGGGGAGCGGTGGAAATAGTAGGAAGAAAGGGATTTTGTGCTGAATTACTGCTGTTTATTTCCTAGCTTTGCTGCATGCTCTTGGCTTTTTCTGTTGTGGTTTAAATGTGCAGATCTGCTCTAAAGAGCAGATTAGTGCCAGTCTCTAGCCTTTCCATATCTCTTCTACTGCAGCTCCATGCAGTGAAATGAAACAAAATTACACACCTGGAAGCTGACAACCTATAAACACACTAAAGAAGCTCCTTTTTCCTCTTTCTGTCTTACATTTAAGTGCTTGTTTGTTGATCTTGGGCACATCTTAAATTCTTTGATGGGATTATAAAATTACAGTAGAGAAATAATATCTATAGTCTTGTTCATGTTGCAAGTCTAATCTGTCTATGACTTTATAGGATTATGGGTGAGACGGAAAGGAAATCCTTACAGAAATCTTGGCAGCAGTGGAGGATTTAGTATGTTTGAACTACTGAGGGGAGGGCAGGGGGAAGGTCAAGTGCCTTGAACACGAAGTTTTCCTATGGAATGTGCTGTTCTGTGCATGTGACAATTGTCTGTCTTCCAAGCATTTTTTCAAATGAACGGAGGTGTTCCCTTGTAGTGCATTAGTGGTACCGTTGCTCTATAGGTGAAAGCTCCATATGCCTTCTGAGCTATTTCATTAGCAGTCATTTAGCCACCATGCAGTCTTTACTGTGCTTTTCTTTCACATGAAATTTAGCAGTTCTACTGACATCATTTGAAAGAAAGCGGTTAGTTGTTAACACAAAGTTGTTGTCCTGAGCATCATGTGATTGATGACAAATCCGTTCAGTAATATATAAGTTGGCAGAAAAGGACTACCTGCTTTTGCAGAGGCTACAGAAGCTGGCATTGAATGATGAACACAGTGAGTACAGACTGAGGGGAGAGGAGAAAAAACTGCTAGTGTTCCAAAGGATCTTCCTCCCTCACCTTTCCCCAGAAGAAAGATGCGAGAAGAGCTTGCACATAGAAATCCAAGTACAGGTCTCCAGTAAATTTATCTGAAATGGCTAAATGTACAATATTTTGATTTTCTGAACTTATCTGATATTCTGTACTAAGAATGCACAATGACTGCACAGAAACTTACTCTTTGTGTTCGTGATGGTATTTCTGTACTGTAATTTTTTTCCATGTGATTATTCCTCAGATGTGTTTTATTCAGAACATTTTTCTGTTGTGTGTGCACAAGAAATGCTTGTTTGAACAATTTTGTTGCAATTAATGCATTTGATATTAAGAAAAACTTTAGCAAAACTGAGGGCACGAACCTTTTTTCTGCTGCAAGTTTTTCTCTAAGCCTCTGTTGTCAGTTTTTTGAGCACTTCTATCACCAGTTCTGATCGAGAAGACATTTTCACAGAGCAGATAGACCAGACAATTCACCATTTCTGTGTTCAAGTTTACTTATCTTCCCAGTTTTCAGAGTGTGTTCAGGAAGCTTGCTTGTCCAATATTTTTCTTGTTGCCTTTGCAGAGTAAGTGACTCTGCAGCCACTCGGCATTACACTCAGAAGGATCCATCACAGTTGTGGCAACCCTGAGTTGTTATGCCCCATTACGTTTGCAGAAAATTGTTCGTAACAGTTGAATATAAAATAAATACTTTCATATATTTTCTCTTGTCCCTCTCTTAAAACATTCACCCTATTCAACTGTTGTCGGTATCTCATGGGATTTTTTCAGTTACTTTGCTCTTAAAATCATACAGCTTACTTGTACTCATTGAGTATTTTAAAATAATGAAGAGATGTGCATGTATGTCTGATTTTTTTCTCACTTGGAAATAATATTGGGAAAATTTTGACCTTCATTTAAACCTCACTTGCTGCCTGCACATCTCTTCCAGAAGCGCCTGCTGTTGCTCTGGCTTCAGAGTAGATGCCAGATTGTTAAAGGAATGTACTCTTTATAACTGTATGGTTTTGCAGTACTCATCTTTTCCATATTTAACGGGAATTTAATGTGTCTTGCAGACGTTGACAAGAGTAATCTCATACATTGTCATTACCTTAAGACAGTAACCTTGAGGGAGGAAAAGAAGCTTAATAGGACTTCATTTGTTTCTGATTCTTGATATAAAAACGTTAGCTCTTCCTTGTAAGTGTGAGATCCCCTGCTTAATGGAGCAGGTCCTGATAGTGGTCGTGGAGGTCTCCAAAAGTGCTTCAGCCATATCATCTAATCCCAAGAGGCTCAGTATTGGAAATGATTTAAACCTGAAGAGGAATCTCAGGCAAATAAGCAAATACATCCTCCTTTTAAAGCAGAAAAGGGCAGCAAAAAGCGGAGGGGAAAGGATGATGCCCCTGTACGGTCAGCTTCTTTTCTCTTCCCTCCCAAAAATTACTTTTCTAATGAGCAAGCATAAATTGTTTGTAATGAGAGTTTATGTGGGAACATAAATGCGCATTCATATTAACTTTGTGAAATATACTCAGACTGTCAAAGTTCTCCCTTATATTCTCTATTTTTAAGGGAGATTTTGGGCAGGACACCAAAAACAATGAACATTCACTTTCAATGCAGTATAGCAGCAGATGGTCTGAAATAGCCAGAGGACTCACTATATTTTTTGAAGTCTAAAATGATATTGACAGCAGAAGTGCTGATAATGAGGTGAGCAATTTGTTTTATGACAAGCAAACAGTTATTTGTTTTTTATTAACTTGTCAACATATGAGATTAAGGTTAAAGTATTTAGGGATACAACACCATTTGGACTTCAGTGATGTTCAAAGTGTCATTGTTTTGTACAAAAAAAATTGAGTGAGTGATTTTAGACTGAAATTCTTATGCAATGATCATGGGAACAGTTGCAATAAAAACATTGCTGTCAATGAGTTGGTTTAGGTTTATGTGCTGGTACATTAGATTTGGGTTTTTTCCATTATCTTCTATACCTGACAAAGTGAAGATTTCACATGTTTTTCACGTATATTGAATTTTTTCTTCTAGGAAAAGATGGTGTTTATTCTACGAATTACTCAATTTCCCATTACAAAACCATATGTGTGTAACTTAAACTGCATAAAATATATGTATTTGAATTATTAAGTTTTTGTATTGTATTTCATAGTGCACATGAAAACTGGAAGAAATAGGTTGACTGTTATGCTGGCTTCTATATATGGTGTTCACGGAACACAGTTGTCAGAAAAGGACTATTGTTTATTACAATATCATGACAGAGCTGCTGCTGCCACTTATGACATGCTTTTGACTTCATAGTATGCTGGAGAAGACATCAGTCTAAGAACTGGTATGAAAACAGGTATAGCACAACCTTCCACCCTTTAAAAGCATGTAAGCAGCTGTATACCTTTTTTTTTGGAAATCCTTTGAAGCTTTTCTTGACCATCCATTTGTGTTTATTCTTCTTCTACATGTATCCCCTCACTTACCCCAAACAAACCTATTGTTTTCCTCTTGACTTTAAAAAAATAAAAATAAAAATTCTGAGTATTTTTGAGAAACACTAAGTAGAAACTTCCAGTTTTGTGTACATCTGTATACTACAGCTATTAACCTTTTATTATAAGCTTTGTGTTGTTCAGCATGTGATATTCTGTCATGCAAAAATGCCACTGAACTGTTGACCAGTGCAGAAATCCTACAGGCAGAGATCTTGCTATAACAACCAGTTGCTTAAAATCTTAACATGTCGAGTAAAGTTCACAAAAATTAACTGTACCCATATAACTTAATACAAGTATGAAGGTTTCTTTTTGACTCTACTACTCCATCTTTGTTAAAAATCTTAAAAACATTAATTTGTTGGAGTGTGGAAAGGCACCAACTGACTAGTTACTGATTTATCTGGGAGTGGAAATACCCTAAGTTCACTAAGAACCTGCAGAGGCATGGGCAGCTCAAGAGTATGAGAGTTTTTCACCTGCCACTGCCCTTTATTGATACTATGCCAAGTGCTTTTTGTAAGTGCCTGGATGAACTGGAGAGTGACATCAATTATTTTTGTAGTGCTTGCTTCTTGCTCCAGGGACAATAGATTATTTCGTGTCCTGGAGACCACTGCTTCCAGCCTTTAACAGCTTCACTACATTTCCATATGAAATATTTTTTCCTCCAGTCATTTACAAGACTGAGTCCCACAAACTCATTAAAGGTACTCAAAGAGTTGTCTTGCAGTTCAAATGAGTTCATCTGGAAAAAGAAACACTCCTCACACTTGCTCATGCCAAGTTAGCTTTATCATACTGGAAGAACTTAAACAAATCACCTCCCTGCAATCCTTGTGTCCTCAAAGAGGAGTCCAACTCCTTGATAGTACAAGTAGAAGCAAGATACGTAATGAGGACACTAAAACCTTAAAACAGTTGTGGATGGTACTGTACAACCATGTTCTCCATTAGTTGAAGCAGTAGTGGGATGGGCTTTTGAGTCAGGTTTTCTTTTTCAGTCTGGTTTCTCATGAGATTTCTGCTGTGCCTGCATCTTCTCAACTAAATGACTGTAACTAGCTTCTTTAGCTTCTTTTCTGTTAATAACCCATATAATATAATTCAATTTTGGTTGCTCTGTCCCTCTCTGTTCCTTTTATTGTTTTTTGAGATTTCTACTGATGCAAAGATTAATGAGAATGAGAATCTCAAAACCCTGACAATGCAGTTGAGAGAATATTTGGTTATCCTTGAAGTAGGGTTGTAAATAAGCCATTTTCTGTCTTTTTTTTGTCTTGCATCCTACCTTTTTTCCAAGGATATATCCACCATAACATTAGAATCAATGTTTACATTGCTAACAGAAAAATCCTTCTCATATGTAAAGATGTTTTGTTGCTGTGTGTTGGCTTTTCTGCTAACTTAGAGGCTTAAACTATACAAATAACCATGGTAGGGGCTGGAGTCATGAAAATAGTGTCGTTTAAAGTCGTTAAAGACATAGAGGAAAATAAGTAAAAATGTGGTGCTTTGGACTTTTGTATTTTAAAATTGAAGAAATTTTATTCTCTGAAGCAAGAGGCATTACCTTGCACTGGTGCCATGGTGATCTTAGAAAAGGAAAACCATACTAGGTTTTAAACACATATATGAAGATGTTTATTAAATCTAGTATTTGCCTATTGCAATATTCACTTAAGCAAACTATTAAAAATAACATGCTGTGTTTTTTGTTATAGATTATCTAAATTAAATCCTCTAGATGAAGCTAAATGACTTCAACAGCATTCTGTCTGTATAGTGCTAAATCTTGAAAAAATAAGATGTGAAACAATGAATTATGCTTTGACTTGTCATAACTCAGTCATGCAAAATCTTGTCTTACATATATGCTTCCCAATGTTTAAATTTTGTTTCAGCATGTATGTTCTCAGAGTCATTTTAAAGAACTTGGGGGATTTTTCTTACAGTCTATAAAATATATACTTAAAAAATGACACTTAGGATTTTACGGTCCAATGAAGTAACATTTCTTTTTTCAAATGTGAAAACTGTGCTGAGTGAAACTAGCTCAATTATTCTTCCAGACAAGCACTATGTGGTTTGCTTTTGAGGAACAGGGTGAATCTGTGCATCTTTCAGCCCAGACTGATAAGCTACTTTGAACTGCAGGAGTCAAACTAACTTGCTACCTGCTACATTGTGTAGACTAACTAATGTCTAACTCTCATGTGGCTCACTAGGATGCAAAGTAAACATAGGTTTGCATTTTATTTCAGCTAGGAGGAGGTTACCTTGTAATCTCATGTGTGTTTTCAATATCAGTTGAATAATGAGGCTGGAGGGAAAATAATGAGGGGGAGAGTAGCTTATCCTAGATATTTTTACATATCTAAAGCACAGGTTTTATGCGTTGGGAGATGCATATGAGATGGAGGCCCCTCAGTGGCTCTTTCCCCAAATTAAGAATATTTCTAGGCTTAGTAACGTGTCTGCTGGCTACTGTCTAATTTTACAGTATTTTTGTCTAAGTGGGTTTTGTGTACATTTTGTAGAAACTGTATTCTTCATGTCCTAGAAACATGGCATTGTTTAGAGGATTAGTTTTTACGCATTTATAATTCTGATATCTGATTGATGACAGCTGATTGGAAAACAAAAAAAAGATAGTGTTAGTCTGAAGACAGTCCCTAAAGATTCGAAAGTAAGTTGGAAAGTCAAGTAAAACTTTCTAAATATTAATAAAGATACATGTTGTTATGTGAAGAATAGCACACAGTGTTGCTGCATGATTCAGTTACTAAATAGTACTAGTGCATTTCTTCCTTGAAATGCAGAGATCTATGTGTATGATTGACAAAAGCCACTACACAGTCCATCATTTAGATTGGAGGAAACTAACCTTTAGATTGTGCTTTGTCGCTTGTGCATGCGAAGAAGTGTTAGCACTAGTATGCGCTTACTTGTGGTGCAATCAGCTGCATTTACAATGCTGGAGCTTGAGGCTGATGTTCTGTCAGATTGTCCTCATTATTTTATGATAGGGCAAGCCTCTTTCATCTTAAAAATTCTGCTCTTGTATTTTTTTTCCATGTAAGCGTTGTGCTCTGGAGATAATGTGTATGAAACTGCAGATATAAGTAAGTCCCATGTGACTTGAGTTCTGATGTTGTGATGGGATTAGATTAACTTTGCACAATTCTGATTCTCATTATGAACCCTGTCAGAAAGCTGGATTCATGTTGTGCCATTTTCTATCCTCATTACCGTTTTTGTCACACGAATGAAATTTTTCATCTGTCATACAGGCTGGGAAAGACAGCAGCCTGTAACTGTATTACAATAACCTTTCTAGTGCTGTGCAGTTTGACAGGCTGCGCCTTTCTACTTTGTTCTCTTTAATGGTTTCTCAACCTGTATGAGGGAGAGAAGGGATGGGTTTCCAACTCAAGGTAAAATACATGATTAATAGTATTGCCAGTATTCAGGGGTTTGCAACTTTCCAAACTGAGCTGGTTGCAAAGAAGATGGCAAATATTAGAAACATTACTACTACTAATTGAGCTGTTCTTTTGTTTGCCTAAGGTCCAAGAACCCCCAAGGATGGGGCTAAAAATATTTAAGGATCTAATACATCCCTGTGTTTCCATAAATTCATTATTTCTTTGGCTTGCTAGAATTGCTTGTCATGATTGATAGAGGAGTTCTGTAAAACAGATATGGCTGTCACTACTTTACAACGTGTAGCCTAGAATTTCCTACTTTTAATTTCTCCTCATTATCATAGTTTATACCCCACAAATTACCCTGTTTTATCAAATTCCTATCCTTCTCTGTTTATGTCAGTAGACTGAAGAAATACAGCTGTCCTTTAATTATTCCTTATGCACCCTGTAATGAAAATTTCAATAAAGGGTTTTTTGGATGAATATCCTTCATTTTTACATCTCATATTTGTAATATCTCCTGACCTCCTCTATTTAGGAGAGAAAATAATTGATTCTGTGTCTATATCCTCCCTGTGGTAATATCCTGATCAAACTACCTGCATGAAGGTATATGATAGTACTACAGTAAGGGCTCAGTACTAGAAAGATGCTAGGATGCTGCATACTGAACTTAATAAATTTTTGCCTGAGTGAGGGAGCTGCTCAAGTGCAGGTGCCCAAAGGGCTTAGATTTAACCATAAGCAGTAATATACATCAGCGTTTTTGTAAGAAAAGGGGAGCCACAATGTGCACCTCTTTTGGAGACAGCATTTTTGGGAGAACTTTCTTGTGATACACCCTCATAAACAATAATATGTGGCTGTTTCTTGACCCCTTTTCCCCCTCAGAAAGGTATTAACTGACTGAATAATGCTTTCCTAAACTACTTATCCTATCCACAATCCCCTACATTAATGTGTCCCATCGTACAGTGTATTATGCAAACAACACCAAACTTCTGAAGTTTTGTAGTTTGTCAAGCAGATTTATGTTCCTATTTTTTTGTGAACACAGTGGATTCTTGTAAAGAAACTCAGTTTTCTTGTATTTAAATGTAAATGGTATACTTGTTTATTGAATAGGTATGTCTAAGAGCAATTCTTCAGCAAATGTGAAAATGTGGGAAAATATACTTCATGCTAAATCCTTTCCTGTAAGGGCTTTACAGAAACAAAAGGGTTATACAATGTGCCTCTCACAGCTCCTAAATGTTATGGAAGTGCATCTTTACATGAAGACGTCTGGAACATAAAGTTCAGCTAAATCACTAGAGACTCCATCTGAAATGCAATCTTTTTCAGTGTGACCTTACATCAGTGAGCCCTTGAACCTTGCCTGCTGGCAAGCAAGATCCCACTCCAGCTATCTCTTATTCTTTTACAGAGCTGTGCATCTTACCCTAATAGTGTTTTTTTCTGTCTTTTTTTTCTGTCAACTTATTTTTTTTTTTTTAGGTAATGGAATGCCAGTTTCTTTTCTTAGCTACCCTGAAGGTTTGCGGCATCGCTTTCTACATCATTGTCCTTCCTCTTCCCACACAAAAAATCTAGCCAATTCAAATATTTCAATAGTTGTCTTAATTCAGTAAATCGTATTAGAGTGAATGCAGGGATATAAAACCAATAAAGCGAACATCAGTTAAGAGTGAAATTTCTCCCCAGCATTAAAACCAATTAACCTAACATTATCTACGCTTAAAGAAAGCAAACCAGACTCTACTACTCTTGTAATACATATTATTTACTCTATTTAAATCATGGAGTTGAGACAGAGGAATGTGCTTGAACCAAGTGATTGTTCTGATCCATTTCATTATAATGTCTAACATCTTCTAAAAGTCCTTATGCTTTGTTTGCTTCAAAGATGCTATGTACAAAACAGACAGGAAAAGCTGAGTCCCTGACTTCAACGAGGTCAAACCATGAATGACTTAGAGTCCATTCTCCTTGCGGGCACTCTTGAACTATTAACCTTTTATTTTGCTTGATTGTTCAGTAAATGAAAAGGTCTCATGAAGGATTGTAATCCCTGCTGCGTAAATGACAAAGCAATTGTAAATGTATCCTTAAAATTAGAGAATATGTATTTATTTGGCAGGTTGGGGGGAGGAATTAAAGCTAATTGCAGTGTACAGGTTTTATTTGCATCTGACATGCTTATATGTTGTGTCTCAGGCCTGTCAGGGTTTTAAGATTCCTCTTCCTGAGCTTCTTTGTCAGTCTGTAAAGTGCTCATGGAGTATTAAGAGGCACTGGCAGCCTTATTGCCCTGATTATTTCACTTTAGGAAGGGATACATCTACTTGGAAAAGTAACAGAAACACCATATCAAGCAGAAAGGTAAAATATAGCCAAGCTGCAGAAATTAGTTAGATGACAACATAAGAGGGAGTTTTTTCTCCTGAAGAAGGCAAGTAGTTCCATTTTAATTCTGTTTACAATTCTTAGAGAAGATATGTATTACAAAAAACTCACTTATTGATCCATTGGGGAAAATATTGAAGTAACTGTCCTGTGTGTTGCTGGCCTACTATTTTATCCATCTTCCTAAAACTATTTCTGTCCTTTATGATAGATTTCATAATGGAGAGAGCCTATAGGTAAGAAAAGAATCGATCTTTGCAGGCTCAGATTTTCTGGGAGTATAATTTTTGAGTGGGGAGTATGTAGTTTTCCTGTTCTCTTTTTCCTTATCCAAATCCTGTTTTGCTGTAAGATTGTGTTATGAAAAATGTTGCAGACTCCGACTTCCCTAGGTTATAAAACAAAATACAAAGTCAATTCAACAAAATAGAAATCAAACCTGATTTGTAAACAGCTGACTAATGTGTGACATAAGAAATATCAGCACTCGGTGCTGCTGTCAAACATTCTCTTGCAGTCAGTTCCTATACTTCAGAAAATCAGAATACTGTGAAATTTCCTGCTTTTAAATACATCTATGAAAGTCTGTGGCTTGCTTTAGGAATGCTTAGGAGCACAGTTGTATATTCAAACATATTCTTGGTAAGTGGGCATGATAATTAAAAATCAGCTTTAGAGAAGGATAGTATAGGTAAATGTCTATGCAGATAGAAAGGTTGGGTTTTTTAAGCTATTGTATGTGGCCTTCAGACGTAATTTTGCTATAATTGAAAAACAAATTGCTGAACTCTTATGCAAGGTTAAAAAAAGAACTGATTTTGCTCACTTGCCTCCCCGGATGAGTCATTATTTAATTGTCATGATTCATAAATTTGGTGTCTATATAAAACCAGTGCTAAGTGCCCTCATTACTGATTTTTTTGTTGGATTATTTGTTTGTGGTTTTTCTTTCGCTTACTTAACAGAGACTGTAGCTACTGCTTTAAGAATTGGGTTTTGCCTGTTTCACTTAACACTCAGATCCAAATACCTTTGTCTGATATTAAACTTCTTTGAAAATGGTAGAGCTGAATCAGGGCGTCTGAGCACAAACTTTCATCTGAGACTATCCTATGTGCTGCTTCACAGGTGCAATGATCTCACAGTTACATAGAGCAAGAAATAATTGATTCTCTTTGGTTTAATGGATATAGACTAGTAAAGTATCTTCTACTTTGTAAAATATGCTTAAACTGTGCAAGATTCTTGATGATAGTGATAAAAGCCACTACTGGAAAAAATTGACAGAAATTTTGGATGTTACCACCTAAAGCACTTCAGGGATTGACGTGGTCGTTCTTTCTATCTTAATTATTTGACAACAGAGATTTCTAAGTCAGTAAAGCAACACATATTCATCTAAGCTTCTGCATATTTATGAAGAATATGTTTTCTAACAACATTTATTAGATTCAGTAGGTTTTGCTTTTCCTTTTTTCCTTTCCTAATGGGGAGCAGATTTTGAAAAAGTATGTGATTTAGGTTAACAAGGACTTGTGAAAGAAATATTTTTGTAATTCCCATCCATTTAACACACAAATGATTTATGCTTGCTCCAACTTAGTAGAATCATTGCTTTTGGGAGCAGGCTGTAGTTTTGCTTTTTTGGTTTCACTCCATGTTTCCCAGGACATGGGCCATTTGTTTTCCACTTTGAAATTTGTTTAGAAGAATAGGATAGGAAAATGTTTTGTTCTTTGATTTTTGGCCCTTGAAAGTGAAAATGGGATCCTGTGTTGCCAGCATGTAAAGGACAAAAGCTGCACTGTGGAGGCAGTGAACTGCATTTAACAACACTTTTAAATGCTGCTAAATGTTGTCATAATCCCAGAACTTTCAGATGAAACATAATCTTTGGCTGGTGTAACATGATGGTAGTTTAGATACTGCTAGGCAGCAATTGATGATATCCATCATGTGGAAGAATAAATTCCACAGTGTAATAATTCTGATTGTCAGATTAAATGAGCCAAGAGGTAATAACCACAGCTAAGAAACAGCCCTTGCCCTCAGACAATGAAGTTTTTGGATAGTAAAAAAAAAAAAAAAATCACTTTGGACAGAGTAAGCAAGTGGTTGGAGGAATTCTGTACTGCCTCCTGGTCAACAGAGCATGCCAGCTTTGAATTAGATAAGTGGTGCGTGTTTTTTAAATAGAACTCAGTCTTTCAAAGCTGTTTTTAGGAGTCATAGTGTTTCCAGAAACACTGTGTATTAGAGAAGGTATGATTCCATGACAGTTTTATTTAATTAAGCGTTTGCTTGTAATTGCAAGAAATTGATACGTATTTTGTTTATTTTTGTAAGAAAATACTAAAATTTTTATTCAATGGGTATAAAAGGGACTTTTATGAACAATGACCAAAGCAAGACATCTCATCTTTCAATGTGTTATAGTTGTTTCAAAGATGTTGGAAATATTGTATCCATAAACATAAGTCGTCAAAAATTCTAGTTCTTCCTCAGGGAGAAAAAGTAGGGCCAGTTATACCTAATATTGTTTTATTTCTGGTTTAAATAAAAGCCTTCAGTTATGTAAGAGAATAAAATAGCTTTTATGAGTCTAGATCTGTGAAACTAAGTGTAGTAACCTCATTTTTTTCAACTTTCTTGATACAAGTGATTCCTACACTTGTACAACAGCTTGCATACAAATGCTACAAGTTAACTTGAATTAAGAAAATACAGTTTTGTGGTTGTGTGATGTGGGAGGAAGAGTCCTTGTTGGGAATTATTTGGTCACGTGGCCGTGGGTAAGTGCAGGATGCTCCCTGCTGTTGTACGTGTTCACTGTCAATATTCATCCATGTTGCAATTTCCATTTCAATTCCAAACCTCAAAATTGCTGTGCTCTTGTATAATACACTCCTGGCACTAAATCATGGTACCTACTGCTGTTTAGTGACCTGAATGAAATTGTTTCGATGTAATTGACTTGCATTCTTTGTGTACAGAAATAAGCCTGCTCAGCAAAGGATAAATTATGTTTTTAAGTCATAAAAGAGAGACCAGTCTATTTTAGATTTTGAGAAACAGAGGCACATTGATTTAATCCAGAACAAGAGGTAAAATATACCTTAAGAGCTGTTTCTCTAGAGTTGCACTCTACTGCTTTTCCCAGTTTTCACATGATAAACCATATCTTTTTTTCTACTGTGATAGAACTCTCTGACCAACATTGTGCTTCTCTTATTTGGGCATACAGCCTTAATTATCTTTTGGAAGTAAGTTAGGTATGGTTGCCAAAAGGTAATGCAGTATACAGCAATAGGAGCATGTAAAGTGGACAGGTATGTGCTGTACTCCATAAAAGGCTTACTGTTTAGATGTGCAAAAGTATAGTATTTAAAACGTGTTTGGAAAACTTTGTTGGACACATTAAAAGCATAGATTTATAGTCACCTTAAAGTATTTTGTTTTCGTGAAGAAATATAGCTGTTTGTGTTTCCCCAGCTTTGGAAGTGGATGTATGTATGATGCATCCAGACCGAAAAACATCAGTATAAAGGGAGATAGTGAAGTTATATCATGGCATTTATTAGCTTCCTTGGGAACTAGCTAAGGCGTGGTAGAGGCTGATTCCTTTTTTAATGGTTTTCTCTATTATTAGAGAACTACTATTGCTCTTTTTCCCTCGCATGTTTCATCAAAGCTGGCCCTGTGATTGCTGTCAAAGCCATTACTGGCTTTGAAGGATAATGATGGAGGGAAGTGATTGCATGAGAGTAGGAGTCCTGGCCCCAATTCCTACTCTCATTAGATATGTTTCTGTGAGACAGCTTCTAATTCTGGTTATTAAAAAAATTGATTCCCTATGGCATGAGTTCTTCTTGCCGTCTGGCTTATTGGACAGGTCTCTTGTGTTATTCAGAGATAGAGAAGCTTCTGGGTGATAACCAGATGTATCTGAATGAAGGGATAAATTACTGTTCTTCGTTACTTACTATGATGCATTCACCTTCTGGTCTTGACAGCCATGAAAACCTCTGGTAGCTTCCTCATAGAGCTTTTCATATTATTTCCCCTCTGGAAATTATTCCATATCTGTCCAAAAGCTGCACTGTGATAATTACGTCAACTTCTGCAGAAAATCACAAAGTTTTTGCTGAAGAACACAGTCATTTTCTTTAGCTGCTTTTTTTTGGCTACCAGTGACTGCAAGAAGTCAGTTCCTACTTGCTGTGTTACTTTGGGGTTTTTGTCACCTCTGAGAAGTAGCTACAAACTGCTCATGGACCTGGCTTGCCCATGTTTGTGCTTATCGACCATGGAGCTGAATGTTAGCTCTCCTGACCTGGCCTCTTGTTCTTTGTAACATGCAGCTTAATTTCAGCAAGCAAACAAAAACAATTCATACAGCTCGACATAGCTCAGCAACAATGTTATGTCCTTTGAAGTAACTCCCTTCCTTGATGGATGAAAGTGCTGATCAGGTTTGTATAACTTTGGCTGAATAAAACCTCAGCATGTGATTTTCTTTACCTTCACTCTTGCTACATCTGTGCTGTTTATATTTTGCTTCAAGGTTTTAGTTTGGGTACGCAGAGAATTTGGGCTAAGTTGGGTGTCACATCCGTGCCCCATAGTTGCAGTTTCAGATTGCTCTGGGTCAGTCTGAGAAAGGATAGCCTTAGTGATGCTAATACTTTTTTCTTCCATTAGCTTTGGGACGTGTCTTCAGACTTCAGGAAAATCTTAACTGAAATGTGCTGTGAAAAATGAGTATCAAACACACCATGTATATGCATTTTAAAAATTCAGATGTTGCATTATGATACCTATTGAAGGGCTGTAAGCAATTCCTTTAAAGTTGTAGTTAAGACTAATTAGTCTTGGAACTTCCTTGGAATAACAGTGGTAACCTCATGATCTCCAAAGCGTATTATTTTAAAGAAATATAATACTGATAAGTATATCTGCTTTTGGGCACCTCTGCTGGTAAAGGTGTGGTAAGCATCTAATTGAGATGAATACCTGTGGATATCCTCTGTGTGTGTTAAGAAAAAAAGCATAAGCATTTTGCAGAAAGTCAGTTGTTTCTCTAGACAGTGCAAGTCAAAGGCACAGTGTTATCATTGACTGTGGGTTGTGTTTTCCTTTAAGCCTTGGCTGAGGGAAGTGGTATAACTTTCATATTTTATCCACTGAAGGACTCCAAAGGGAGAAATCTGGCATGCTTTCTAAGGCCCTAAGTAGCCATTTGGTCTTCAGGTTTATAACTTCTCATGTTCACTGAAACAAAATTGCTGGAACGTGCCACGTGTTTTGGGCCGTATGTCAGCAGTGTACCATGGAGATCTCGCACAGCTTTCTTCCTTATTGTGTTGGAAGAAGGGGCAGGTCTGCAGCATTGTAGATGACATAGAGCATGTGCCACATGGGCACAGTTAATGGAGCAAAAGGGGAAGAAGATACAACTCCATTCTCAACATAGCAAAATTTCCCTTAAGCCTCCTCTTTGCCGCCCTTGGCAAGGTGTTTCAGTTTGTTGAAGAAGCCTTCTCTGCAGCCAGGATTACCTGGAGACATTTGTTGCTAAAAGAAAGCCACCAGAACAGGTGGATCTGCATGTGCTCACCAGTATTCTACACTGAAGAGAGTACTGCCTGCTGCAAAGATGGTCCGCAATTTGGGTTGTTGATGCATAGAAGTATTGACTAAAATGTTGGCACGCAGTATTTTAAAGCAAGCTGATTATCTGAAAGCCTTCTGAAAGATACCTTATAAAAACCACGGTTTAAGTTAATCTGCTCACCAAGTGTTCTTTCCAATGGTCAGTGCCATCTTTTTTCTAAAGAATACTTAAAGGTTTTACTGGTCCTCCACCGTTATTAGGTTCTTGGCAAGTAATCTCCATTGTTTCTGCATGCAGTTTGTACCCATTTAAATTGTCTCTTTAACTTTCTGTGTGCAACCTGAATTAAATCCATATTTCTTAAGTACGTAAAAGATCTGTTTTGTGCCTCCTGTCATGTTTCTGTTTATGACTTCTAGCTCACAAGTGTGCAAAATTCCATAAACAACACTCCATAATTCAAGCAGAAAAGATTCTCTTGGCAAGATGATAGGACAGGTTATGATTAGCTGAAATGGGGCTGACTTACTCAAAATAATTTTTTTTCTCTTACTGCTTCCACAACCCCAAGAACAGGAGATGTGCCTTGGGCTTTCACTAATTAAAGCTTTGCAGGCGATGAAACAGCTTCTTTTTCAATATCTCATTATAGTTTACTTATTGCTGACATCATGGGCCTTTTTTGGTCTGGTAGTTTGTAATTGTGCAGTGTAGATTATTTATGGCAGTCCTTTCCATCTCCTCTTAAATGTAACTAAAAGTCTGATTTTGTACTGCTTTCTCCAGTTACATATTTGGCCCGTAGACTGTCTCTTCCGTGACCTTTTTCAGGTCATGCTTTCATGACTTTTTTGCATATACACATAAGGTTTGCGTTCTCCAGACAGTGCATGGACTCTTTTTTTTTTCACAATCGTTTCTTATCTCCCTTTAGAGACTATGTAAAACAAAAAGGGATGTGTTTTCCTCATCCCACCTTGCCTTGCCAGATCTCAATTGAATTGTTTTGTGCTGCAATTTTTCTAGTTTTATTAATGCTTGGTTTTAACCCTACGGTTTCTACACCCTTTCCTTCATTTGATTGCTTTACTGCTGCTTCACTATGATCACAAAATGCCACTCTTGTATCCTTGAGTAGAAGCAGCTTACCTTCACAATTCTCTAATCCTGTCAAGTACGGGCAAGCACATTACCAAGAAATTCACGTCCCAAGGAAAGCAGGACGTGATCCTTCTTTACCGAATACAGGTTTCTAGAAAAGTTCAGATTAATAACATGTTATTTATTACCGAGATGAATGAAGCCTTCAGTCCTATCAATGTACACAGTCCCAGTGGCCACTTACATAAAAGTATTAACAGTTACATTTGTGCATAACAGCAGAATAATTACGTGTTCTTTCACCTTTTTTTTTCTGTTGTTCATTTTCCTCTTTCTGTTTGTCTGTCAAAGGAAAAGGACTGTTATACAATGGCAGGTCCCATGCTCTCTCTCTTTGTCTATCTTGTGTAACTTGAACACAGTAATGGATAAACATCCTAAATCACGACCAGTTAGCTCATGGCAAAGTCCAGCTTGCTGCAGTTAGAGGCCTAACAGAATAAATCGTTCTAGCTCCTAGCTATGTTATGGTCTCTTTCGTGTTTGTGACTTGATGCACAAGAGATTTTGTGTGTTATTCATGTGCATCCAATTCTTGGATGGATTTTATTGACCAGTTGCCTGCTGACCCTAGTTCACAGAAGCCAGGGAGATGTGCTAGTTGTATACTTTCCTTTATCAGAAACCTGTTGTATTCTTTCCTTCTGCGTCTTTTACTTATCTTGCACAAAGGCAAACCATACAGACCCTCATTTACACTCAGTTTCTAATCATATACTTGTAAAAATGCAAATTCTTACTTTCACCCATAAGTTGTTCTATTAACTTGATTAATTGATTTCCACAAGTAAGTTTACAGGCATTGGCAAGAACTACATTCTAGACGGGGTTTTTTTGACCTATTTTAGTTCACCTTGATAACTTGGGTACTATTGAGAAATATATAGAAGAACTGTTGTCTTAAGAAAAATGTTTTGGAATAGAGCTTACACGTAGAGGGTGTAACAGAATAGCAGAAAACCTAAAAATACATGCTTGGGCGCACATTAAAGAGAAGTGGATAATTGGAATGATGTTGAGGAAAGAATTTTTATGACAAAGAACTAAATTAAAGAGTCCCTCTATCCCTCCTTGTAAATAGTTTTGTATGTTTTCAAGCTCTTTAGTGTTTAAGATGGTTTTATTCTTTACAAAAGGAAGTGAATGAGAGGACAGAGAAAAGACATTATAGGCAAAACAATTTCCAAAATTCCAGACAACAAGGACCGTTTTAAGGCAATAATGAATTAAAATATTTTTTCATCTACTATTCTATGGCTTAATCTGTACCTGCATTTAGTGAAAAAAAGCCCATGAAAAGAAATAGCGTGGTAAGAGTCATACAAAAATTTGATTTATAGGAAATAACGACCTTCTAAGTCACTCCTTTTCTTCCCCAAAATCTGGGATTAGAAAGTAGGTCAACAAGTCCATTTAAATATCTTATTCCACGGTGTGGTTTAAATTTGTGCTAGTGACAAGTGTATGAAGTGCTGTGCATTTTGTTTTTATAGCATATTTGTTAAATTTAGAATTGTTCAAAGTGGCTGTTATACACAAACCTCCAGGCAAATCCTTAGATCTTTCAGTCAGTGGACTTTGTTACTGTTTTTAAACACATACAAACAGAAAGCCAACACATTATAACTCAGGTGTTTTATCTGAAGGTGCAGGTAGAGTAATGAGCGTTGATGTTAGTTACAGTGGTGGAACCTCTTGAACTAAGAGGATACAATTTTTTGGCTCAATGGATAACACATTTATGTGCTCTAAGCACGTGACTCCCATTCCTAGCTTTGTCCAGGAATCCGTCCAGAACAGTGATTTTAATGTAGAGACAAGCTGAAACCTTTAAGTATTGCTGAACAGAACTGCCTTTGTAATGTTATTTAGTAATGATAGGTCAGGCAGCTTCGATCAGACAAATGGCCCAAGATGAGAGAGTGATTGTCGGGAAGGAAATGGCTTTTGCAGAAGTTCTATTCTCACTTCAAAAGCCATTCTTTGGCTTGCAATCTCCCTTTCTGCCTCTTTAGAACTGCCAGAAACAATTCTGGCCCTGAAATTCAGAAGTACCTAGTGGCAAGGTGAGGAGAGAGGTTTCCAGGCCAGCTAGAAATCTTTCTGTTCCTCCTGCTCTTGTTGCTGTGGAGCAGAGGGTTCTCATCTGCACCCTGACTGCGAAGGTACCAGCAGAGCTGGGTGAATAAGGAGGAAATCTACTCACTAGTGTTTTGGCAATTGCTAAATAGAGTTCTGCTTAGATCATGTTTGTACCTATTTCATTTCTGTGGAGCTTTTTTTGTGAAAAGCTGTGGGAGTGAAGTGTTTGCTGAAAAGAATACTTGCAGGGAACTATTTCTGGACTGTATTCATGATTAATTTAATGAAAACCCAGTTTTTCTTACTGTAAAAGAAGCTGATTAATGATTACATAATACGTGAGGAAACAGAAACAGAGAATAAATCAGCGTGTTAAATTTGAGCTCATTCTTTCTCAGAGCTCTACATAATTCAGCTGCAGCAGCATGTCTTGAGTAGCTATTTTTTGTATCTTGCTCTCCCAGTAACAATATCCTTGCCACAGTCTCCCTCCTGCCTTGCTCATGTACGCCATTCTATTTTATGTAGATTCTCATTCTACTTTCACTGTGAAGTATATGAGTACCTTGCAAACGTATGGTACGTGAAGTGACTGGCATCTATCATATTAGGCTTGGTCCTTCCCTGCATGACGAATTACATACTTAGCAAGAGTGTTTTGTTTTTAATAGGATTGTTTTCTGCTTATAAGAAACAAGATAAATGGAAGAAGAGCGATTTTCATTTGGAGCGAGAATTGATGTCATTTGTGACAGTCCTTGATTCCTATGGGAATTTATTTCAGAGCCTTGGATGGCTGCTGGTGAAGCCCTGTGTTTTAAACCTGTTGGCTTTGTGTTATGCTTTCTTACCTGTATGCTCCACCAAAATTTTTTCAAATTGCATCCTCACTTCATTCCTGTTTCTCCCAGAACTGTCTCCTAATTGGAATGGGCAACTGAAAATGCTGAGAAACTGAGGTATGAAAAGAACTGCCTATGCAATGAAGTGCTTTTCCCTGCTTGCTGCTCATTTCTAACATTGTGGTTGTTTGAGATGCTTCTCATTTGTGCTCTGAAAGCTGGGACAGTGACCAGGATGAATGAATAAGGAGGATGATGACTTCTTATTTTCAAAGCCATCTATTAAGTGTGGTTAACTATTTCATACTAAGCACAGTCAGGGGAAAATACTCAAACAAGCTGTAACAAACTTTGTTCAGTAATGACTGTGTTGCTCTTCAGTCATCCCTAAGCTCTAGCTGACGGTCCACGTGTATTTGGTAAAGCACTTAAGCATGCTTGTGTTCCTTTGACTGCAGTAGATTGAGGCAAATGATTAAGCATACTTCCAGTCAGGTTTGATTTCCTGTATTAGACCTGTGTTGCAAACGTATCTTACTAGGAACTGTCACGTAATAATTATTTTTCTTCCTCCTTATGTGAATAGTGAGATGAGTTAGGTACAATATGGCAGGGTTATATGACGCTACAACTAGTTACTAATACAAAAAGTAATTTTAACATATATTTTTTGGAATTAATTGGTCTGCTAAAGCTTCACAAACTTCTGTGAGAACCTTAAAGAACTACCTCTTTAAAGACTATCTATAAGATATGACACCATCTTGAAAGATTATTTAAATTCGAAGAATCTTTAAAGAAGTAAATAAGTCTTAAGACTATAAGCGCTTGAAACAGCAAGAGCTGAAAGAATAAGCCTTTATATTTAAAGCAGTATGTATACTTACTAAATCTGATGAATCTGAAGAATATTTCAGGGATATTTCCTGTTCACGATTGAAAGAGGAACTCTAAAGATGCTCTGAGAATTTACTGCTACAAGTATATTGACAAATTACTCTGCCTCAGCACTAACAGGGTACTTATTCATGAGCTGAAGATGAATATCCTGTTTTCTTGTGCAAGGAAGCAGCAAGCAGACAGGTAATAAAGTATAGAAAGAACAGATTCCACAATATAGCATAAAGACTGACAACAAACCCCCACCTTCCCAGCACAGTGATAACCTCACCATGACCATATGATCATGACTGAAATTATGAAGTTGCACTAGGAAAGAGGATTAAAATCTTAAAATAGTGTGTCAAGTCAGAATTGAAAAGTGGCAAATCCTATATAAGGTAAATTACTTTACAAGAATGTTCTACAGAGCGATTGTAGATCAAACTGAGACAAATAATAACACTTGAATGGAGTTTTAATAGACACATTAATGGATGACAATCTCTCCCAAAAATTCATACACACTTTTATCTGATATTGTAGGATTCAAGTGCAACTACAGATATTTACTATTTATAGTTTAATAGGTTTTCCATAGTAAATTAAGCTTCCTTTGACATATTAATGAGATTTCTATCCCTATATCTAAAGGTCTACTTACCTAAGATGTACCCTGAAACATATTTTGGTTGGGAGAATTAAACATCTTGAGGCTGAGATTAACCTCATGGTCAGAGGTCCCATCTGTGACTAAATGTTTTCTCAGGAAAAAAAGGTGTAAATGAGCTAGCTGTGGTTTGTGTTCTTTTTTTTCCTTCTCTTTTCCTTAGCAGTTTTATACAATCATAGTTAATCACTGCTTAAATGATAATTTTACTTTATTTTAATTGTGAAATTTCCTGAGTTGTATAACCAGATTCCATGATGGACCCCTTGGTGAGTTTTTCTTGAGAGAGAATCATTAAGACTTGTCTTGTTTCTCTTTGCTGTTTTTGGTAATTTGGATAAAATTCCTTGATGCTTAATTGTGTGAAACACCCTTTTCTGCTCCCAATATCTTGTCTAGGAAACCAAATAACTCTCAGTGTCGTTTCCCTCTGAATGGGCTAAGTGAGCAAGACTTGCATAATTGAAGTTGGATCTTGCGGAGTGATGTTATCGTATATGATCCACATAACTTTGAAGTATTTAAAATTCTAAATTGATCTATTGTAGTTCATGCTGTCTCTATTATGTCACAGCTTGCTTTATGTCTCTCACGATGCCTTCATGGTAAAAGGAAATAAATACGCTCACGCTGTAATAAGTGATTAAGCTTTTTGTTATGCCATCGTTAGTCTTTAGTCTTTCTAGAGAAGTGTGGCAAACTGAGCTAGCCAAACAACTGTTTCTTGCTACTTCCAATATGCTGAGAATGCTTTAAGTAAAACAAATATATTTGTTCTGCTTCAGCTGCTCTTGACATGTGCTGCCTATTTTAATATTCAGCCCTGGAAATAGACCAAATCATATGGAGCTTGACTCTGGAGAAAGGGTTATTAACTGCATAATTATGCTAGCTTCTCTGCCTTTTTTTGCTCCTGTTAGTCCATTTTGATAGTGGGTAGACACACCAAAATGTCACTGTGTGAGACCTGGCCAGGAAAACTACATAGTGAACACTTGCTCATGAAGCAATTTCAGTTAGATAAGCATAGGCAGTTACTTTTTGATACATCCAGATAATACTTATGTTCTCATGTTTTATGACTACTGACACTTAGTGCAAGTAAAATTAAGAATTTTCATCTGAGGAAATGTGTTCTATCTAATACAGAATTGACACAATGTGAAATTTTGAATAAGTATTGTCCTTTTGAACTAAAAAAACAGGACAAAAAAAAGAGCCAACAGTTTTGGTAGCACAGCATGGCAATTAATTTATGGGTGATTCTCCTGATAATCTAGGTGTGATTCCATTAATCTCTCATTAATTCAGGTAACTATTCCCAAAGTGTTATTCCCAAACATGTTTTGAAACCCTGGTCGTTTCACCCAGGATTAGCTAAAAGCACCTCTTGTGAGAAGACAACTCTGTTTTTGTGGTGATTTCCAGCTATGTTTGGAAGTATTTTTTTGCATTCACTTCTGTCTGTCAGAACTGAGCACATTGCAGCTAAGGTATGTAGGACTCTGTTCTTACTGTAAAAATTACTAGTGTTTTTTCTGGTGTAGCTAAGGCTGTATTCACCCAGAGACACAGGCCTCTGCTTAATCTGACTCATCTCAAAGGACCTGGCTGTCCTAAAAGGGGCTGTCTGTGTATATAAGTAGGCTTATACCTAAATACTTGCAAGAGATTGGCTTGAAATTTGACCTGAAACTCTAGCCTGGAGGTAAGAGATCCCTTAATTATGAGTTCCAAGAGACATTATGTTTTTCTTTCTTTATTTATTTTAAATTAAAATTACTCTTGCTATTAGAAATATCATTGTCATGAAAGAAAAAGCTGCAAGTTGACTTGATTATAAATTCCAGGAGGCACAACTTCTGGTAAAAAATGTGAGTTGAAAGGTTTATAGTACTTCAATTCTTTTGTCAGATGCTGTCTTTATTTTAATTTCTTTTTTTTTTTTTAATTCCTACATTCTTACTGTCCTCACAGGAATGATGGATGACAGAGAATGATGTTCCCATCAACTGAAATTGTTACCCATAAACTCTCCAGAGATTTCTAATTGATATGAAAGTTGACTAGATTGGGCTTATTGTGAGAGTTTGGTCATGGTGCTCTGTATTTTTGCCAATGCAGTAAAGAAGTCCACAAATCTTCATAGCTCTAGGAATCCCCATATATCCCATTATGATGAAAAAGTGTCATCTGATGCAGGGAGTGTAAATACTGTATAAACATTCAGTAAAGTCTTTCAGTCTTCGCTGGTGAATTACAACTTTCTAGTAAATAAATAAAGCAAAGCAAGGAGACCTAAAACACGAGGAATAGGTGTGTATCACCTGTGTTCCTGGAATGAAATTGTTTCCACTGTGGTGACAATTTTCTCATCTTTCTTTAACATTTGCATTCACTCTAAAGGCAGCCAGTTGATGTTGTTACACATGGACTCAAAGAGTTAAATGATAGGTTCTGCCGTCCTCCAACTTTTTGTGGGAGAAATAAGTCAGGCTAGGTAAGAGAGGGTACTGTGCATTATTTATCAGCCTGGGAAAGTTTGAGAAGTGGCAGTATTTTCTAAGAATCAACTTCATATAATTGAAAGGAAAGTTTTGTACATGCAAATTCTTTGTTGGTTGATCAGGACAAGACTCTTTCTATCCCTCTATTTGAGATTGGTTTTGAAATTATTAGTTAACTTAATTTTGCCCACTGTGTATTTTGGAAGATGATGCCCTTTCTACTTACTGATTCACAACAGAAATACTCCCTTGAATATAAAGATGATGGATATGAGACTACCTCAGGAAGGAAACTGCCTGATAAGCAGGATAATATGAATGATTCAGTAGCCAATTCTCTAGTTGAAACAAACAAAAAAACCCCCAAAACTCACAAAACCCCACATGTCTGCATCAGATAAAAGAAAGCTGAGGGATGTAGCATCCTTATCCAATCATGTGGGCTTAGTCTTTGTTGCAGTGTAATTCTTGTACTGCTTTAATAGGGACAGACATGGTAGTTGATGAGTCATGGTGATTTCTTTAGCTACTTCTGAAGGTATCATGAAATCTTGAGTACGCTTGGCTGTTTGGGAAGGCAGTTGGATGCCTAGGGTTGTCTGTGTTATCAGAAAGGCATCTGTAGGAAGTAGTGTCTGTAAGATGCAAGTGATCTCAACGTTTTTTCTTGGGGCAAATGACAATTTCATTGATGATGGTGACAGCAACAAGGCCTTTCAAACCCCAACTCCAGTGCGGCTCTGCAGCTTAGTGAGTGAAGCCCAAACAGCAGAGCTGTTGATGATGTAGGGGGTGGAGCTGGCATGAGAGGTAGACATATAGCAGATGGATGTGTCTGTCACACAGCAGACACAGCGAAACAATAATGAAGGCGTTCTTTCTCATTCCATGTTGGTTTTTAGGCTATGTATAATACAGAAGTGCCAAAGGACTTTGGTTTTGGTTTTCTTTCTTTTTTGTGCACAACCTTCCTTTGAACCATATCGAAAGACACCATGGCAAAAATTGCAGAATCAGATGGGGGATGCGGATCTCAGGAAAAAAAAAAGTAAACCCCCAAACCAAACAACATCCTTGACACTCCCCCAAAACAAAACCCCAAATCAAATCCCAATGAAAAGCTTGAAAAGAAATGCCCGTCCTCTAGAACAATATAAATATACTGACAAAACATTTGTTGTTTAGCACCAGCCCGTGATATGATTTTCTGTTGTAATGATACCTGAATTTTCCTGATTCAGTTGCTAGTGCAATCACTTAGCAAAAGATGTGATGACAAGTAAAAAATGTTTCATAGACCATCAAATCCAAGCTGCTATGCTAAGCATATTATCATACCATCCTATTTATGTGTGTGCCAACTTGACCAAAATTAGTTGATTTTTGCTCCTAATACCTCTGTTCTCCCTCTAGTGTTAATGACATGGTCTATTCATGTACAATGGTCCAAATATAATGTCCCTCTGCCATACTTTTCCTGAATTTTATGCTTTTCATGTAAGAAGATCTTCATTCCTCTGACCATATTGGTCATTCTCTGACTTGCAGTAATATTAATTCATTGTGAAAACAGGTAACTGGAATTTGTCCGTTTAATTCTAGATAAGATATTACAGAGGTAATGCACGATGCTCTGGCTTCTTATACCATGTGTCATAGGATTATATTTTTTAATATCTGTACTTTATGGTTCATGACCATTGCAGTCTGTGCGACCAGGCATTTCCAGTTAGTAAACTTTGAGACTTCAGAAATTCTTGGTATGCGCCAAGAATTTGTCTGTATGGTGAAACCTAAGGCTGCCTCTCCTTTCTCAGCTGAAAGGAGAGCAAGCCCTAGCTGAGCCATGGGAAGAGATGCTGTGCACTTTCGTCTGTGTTCCTGACCCTCAAGGTTCATGACTCCTTGATGAAGTTGCAGGCTCTTGAATACCCATGCTTATTCTTATTTCATTGATTACTTTATCAATTTTGTTGTGTTCAACCCAAATTGCTATTCATATTGTCCTGTTGTCATCAGTGCAACCTATTATATTCACAATAGTAAGTGGCTTCAGATTTAGACAGTTGTTCCAGTCTTTATTGGTGAGAAACATCACTGTAATCTTGAGTGACACAGATCCCTATGTAATATCTGGCTAGGTACGAAATTGTTTAAAATCTGCTTTAGTTGGTGTGTTGTCTTTTTTTCTTTGTGTTTCTGGAATCAGATGGAGATAATATGGTAATGTTCTGGTGGGGTTTTTTTGGTATTTTTTTACAAAGGTCAGTTTACACCTGGAAAGAAGAGTTAGAATTAAGGTTGCTTTATTTGAACAGGCTAACATCTTCTGGGGAGATTATGCTTATTCTTGGTATTCCTTACATAATCGTGGGCAGAGCCTCTCAAAAAATCCAACATGTTTGTGATCTTTGTTAACAGGAGGTACTATAACTGCAGTAACTATCTCCTGACTAAATTTACAGGTTAAATCAAGAGGCACCGCATCTGGCTTACACGCAAGATTGAGGTCAAGGCACTTGTACTCCATTCTCATCCTTGCAACAGATCTGCTGGATAAGCATGGGTCAGACTCTGCCCTTTACTTTCTTTGTCCATAAAACTTAAACATACATTATCAATTTAACAGTCCACGACATCTTCAATTTCAGTTCAGCCATGACCTCTGCCTCATGGGTTTCAAAGCAAGTGCCATGTTAAGGTGTATTTGGCAACATTGCAAAAATGTGGCAAAGCTTACATTAGGACACTGAAAGTAAAAATGAAGGAACTTGCAGAATATATTTATTTTCTTTTAAGTTCAGCAACATAGAGTCATTAAATGTGGAGGTTTTTTACACTTTTTTTTCAGTAAGTCTTATCTTGTAGCAGAGATACAGTGCCTGGATTGAAAGACCATAACCAGTTATCATGGTTTTAGGAAGCAGAAGGGCTTGAATCGTGTCCATATTTCACTTCTGTAGAGTCTCATTCCTTTCTTCTTTCAAGAGTTTTGTCATCCTCCCTCTAGGACTGAGCACTCTGATGTGCCTTCTTCCCCTCATCACTCATTGCCCAGAGGGTAACGAGGCCTGACTTGGAAATGCTGTGTGAGTGGCAAGCAGCTGACCAGTCTGATTCAGTGTATTGCTGCACACAGCATTGTAAAACTGGCAAACTTAATTATACTCTGAAGGATAATGACAGGTCCATATGGAATGGAAAATTGTTTGCATGTAGGTTTTGCTTAACTCTACTGTTTTTTCTGTAGTTAGTAGGCAAGAAGCACTCTCCAAAGCTAACCGCAATACTGCTTCTTGTCCAGCTGGCATTGAATATTTGACTTTACATGAGCCAGCTGGCTATCTCCTTGCCTCCTTCACCTAAGAGACCAAAATATGTCATCCTTGAGATATGACTAGACTCTTGGAATTTACACGTATTTCTGGGAAAGAAGTAGTATTACTAGTACTCTGTATAGGCTTTGTTTCAGAGATACATAAAATATATAAATATACATATATATCTTTTTCTACCTATCTTCATGCACAGATGTAAAAACTAAAATGTATACCAAAGAATCTTCAAGCTTGCAATAGATATCCAGAAAAACTAGGAAATGAAAAACCTGGGTACTCCATTTTCACTTTATCTTAATTCCCCTATCCTGTAAATGTAGTAACTTTAATTATCAGTTGGACTGTTTAAATAAGCACTTAAATTTATTATATGCGCATACTCAGAGGCATTGATAGTAGGAGGATCAGAGTGTTTTCATTTCCTGTATTTGGGGATTTAATTTATTGCTCCTCAATATGGCACTGTGGGTTTTTGTACATATTTTCCTTTCTCTAATAAATATAAACACTGAGGAGAAAGATAAAAATGGCTTTCTAAATAACATTGTTTTATAAGCTGTTCTGCTAGGCTCTGAAAATCATATCTGGAACAATGAACTGAATGAGACCGTTTCCTGATGCTGTTGTTTGGCTGAATATCTGTTCCACAGAGGCAGCAATGTATTAATTTGAATCAGGAGTTTTTCCCAAGAGAATGTAGAATTTGGAGACAAGTGGAACTGATAAACACAGAACATTCTACCTATTTGTGTGTGGTGCTAGGGCAGCATTGGTGATATCTCATTAAGTTAAAGATGTCTCTTTTAATGTCAATTATTTCAGCCAGTTCCAATGATCTCTTTTTAATAGTGTAGGCTATTCTATATCTCCCCTTTTAACTTCTCAAAACTTAGCAAATGTTCAAATGAAGCAGTTTTAAAATTATCCAAGTTTGCAAAAATGAAATTAAAATCATGACATAAGAGCACTTTTAAAAGTGCTGACTGGATTTTTGTCTTGTATTCCACAAACAGCAGATGTGGCACAAACCTCTGGTAATGATGTGAGATGTCTACAATGCAGAGGTTTGTTAAAAGGAACAAAGTGACTTAACTCATGTGAGTAATTGTTGTTGTTTGTGCACTGAATGTCTTCTGCTGGTGGCATGAAGTGCCTTAGTTAATATAGCTTAAAACAAGAAGGCGTTTTTTCAAATAAACCTTTAAAGAAGGATAAATATTTGATCCAAAAAACAAAGTGCAACTTTCTTCCAAGGACAGTGATCATTGTGGCGATGAAACTCTTAGAATCCACTTACTGAGCGTTAACAGTAAATGAAGTTAGGATATACAGTAATTAAAACAGAGGGATATTTGGGAGGGAGCCACAATAGAGACAACTAGTCAATGAAAATGAAGATTTGTTTCAATCAGAATTACTTAATACTCGAACAAACCAGAATAAATCACAAGTTCATGTCAGGTGGGAATATTACTACAAAATTGACTTAAGAATTCTTAAGTTTCACCGATAATCCTTTAGAAAGATGACCCAAAATATGTGCAACCACTCACCTACAAGTTGAAGACTTTCAGTTCCAGAAAATTTACTTTGGGTTGCATCCCAGTCCAAGGGGAGAATGCCTTCCTGCAGAACTGCTGCTCTGAGGAGGACAGACTCAAACCGGCTCTCTGGCAGGGTTTTGTTTATACCCTAGTTGAGTCTGATCTGTGGTCGATTCTACTTGCTTGAGGCCCCAAGTCTTCTGGGATTGTGAATCTAGAAACAGTGGAAAAAAAAGACAGGTAAGCATGTGAAAAAAAGGTAATTGGGTCTCAACAGCTGGAAAGCCCTGTTCTTTGTCGGGGCTTTGTCAGGGAGAGTGCATCTGCTGCAGGGGGTTACAGATTTTAAGTTATTTTAGTCTGTACTAATGTAGTACTACTCTAATTGGTCTATCAATTTTCTTTAGACCAATGTGTACAATGCTGCCTTATGACTAAAACTAGGTAACTGGTCCTGGCTGTAGATCAAAGCAGAGGGCTCACAAGAAGGATCTTGAAAGGTGTCAGACGCTGTTTGTGTCGAGGTGGCTGATCATGCAATGGTGCTCTCTTCCTTTCTGAACAATTTGTCTGCTCTGTTGTTTGAGATCTGTGGTCAGGGTCTTTTGATAATGGGATGACCTACACTGCTCCAGGCTTGCTGGCATTAGATGGGATTCAGCCTTCTCAAACTGGGAAGAAGGTTTTGCTCGGGAGCTTGCTGGGCTCATTGGTAGAACTTTAAACCATATTTGAAAGGGAGAGAGATAATATCAATCTCACCTGTGGCAAAATGTGAGATGACATGTTAAGGTCAGAGCGATGGATGTTAGAGAGTGCCCTCAGCCTGTTGCTCTGAGTAGTGCTGGCTACACTGTAGGCACTTGAAGACTTGTGGGGATGAGCCTGAAGTAATAGGAGACAACAGGGAAATGTTAATGAAATGTCAGTGAAATACTTCAAATAAATTAATGGAAGTTCCTCTAAGAAGGTGACATGACTGACAGCTCAGCTGAAGTGCCTCTACACTAATGCTTACAACGTGGGCAACAAACAGGAGGAGCTGAAAGCCACTGTGCTGCTAGAAAGCTACAACTTTGCTGAAATTTGATGGGATGAATCCTATGACTGGAGTGCAGCTATTGATGGCTACAGCTCTTCAGAAGGGACAGGTGAGGAAGGAGAGGTGGAGATGTTGCCCTCTACATCAAAAAATGAACTGACTGCAAAGAATTGTCTCTGAAGAATAGCCACGAGTGGGCTAAAAGCCTATGGATGAGAATTAGAAACTGAGGCAACAAAAAAAGGGAACCTTGTGGTTGGTGTCTACCACAGGGTGCTCAGTCACGAGGAGCCTGTTGATGAAGCCTTCTTATTCACCCTCTTCAATCACCCTGAAAACTGTTGGAGGAGCAGCATGGCAAGCTGTAGGCAATACAGGAGACTCTCTTAGAGTGCTTTGGAAATAACTTCTTAAACCAAGTAATAGACATCCCTACCTGAGGCGATGCTATACCAGAGCACCAGACCAGATGGTCACCAAAGCAAGACTGTGGCATCAGTAGTATCAAGACTGGAGACAGCCTGGGCCGCAGTGATCGCGCACTGGTGGAGTTCAAGATCCTCCTAAAATCAGGACCTTGAATTTTAGGAAAGCAAAATTCCAGATCTTCAAGGAATTAGTCAATAGAACTCCCTGGGAAACTGCCCTAAGGGGCAAGGGAGTAGAACGGAGCTGGCAGATCTTTAAGGATGCTTTCCACAGAGTGCAAAATCTCTCATTCCTCAGGTATAAGAAATCAAGAGAGGAAGGCGAGAGGCTGGCATGGCTGAGTAAAGATTTGCTGCTCAAACTAAAGGGCAAGAAAGAAATGCATAGGCAATGGTAACAGGGTCAGGTAGCCTAGGAAGAGTATAGGGATGCTGCCTGGTTGTATAAGGATGAGGTCAGGAAAGTTGAGGTGTGGCTGGAGTTCAGCTTGGCAAAGGATGCAAAAAATAGTAAGGACAGCTTCTACAGATATGTCAGCCAGAAAAGGAAGGTCAAAGAACATGTGCACACACCTCAATATCCCCCTCCTCTCCCAGTGAACACAACTGGCCAAATGGTGACAATGGACAAGCAGAAGGTTGAGGTACTTAACTTTTTTGCCTCAGCCTTCTCTGCTAACCTCTCTTCCACAGAATTCAAGTGGATGGACCTCATGGCAGAGACTAGGGGAGCAAAGACCCTCCCAATGTAAGAGAAGATCAGGTTTGTGACCACCTGAGGTACCTGAACACACATGAGTTCATGGAACCTGACAAGATGCATCCCAGAGTCCTGAGTTAATTGGCTGATAAAGCTAACAAGCCGCTCTCCATGATATTTGACACGTCATGGCAGTCAGGGGAAGTCCCTGACAATTGGAAAAAGGAAACTATTGTGATTTATATTTTTAAAAAAAGTAGAGAAGACAACCCCAATCTCACCTTGATGCTTGAGAAGATCATGGAAAAGATTCTCCTAGAGGATATACTAAGGCCCATGGAAGACAGGGAGATGCTTCAAGACAGCCATCATGGCTTCACTAAAGGCGAATCCTACCTAATCAACCTGGTGACCTTCTATGATGGAGTGACTACACCAGTGGAAAAAGGAAGAGAGGTATGGATATTCTCTATCTGACTTCTGTTAAGGCCTCTGACACGATCCTCCACAGCATCCTTCTCTCTAAATTGGAGGGATATGGATTTGATTGGTGAGCTGTTCAGTGGATCAGGAATTGAGGACTATGTTCTTCTCTGGAGCACTCCCTTCCAAATTAAACCATCCTGTGATTCTATCTCCATCTTCTAGGTGAATAAAATAATCTCTTGATGCTTATTGCAACTGGCATAGTAGGTAATATATGTTCAGGATGCTGAAGATCAAGCAAAGTGGATCACATACCATATCAAGAAAAGATCTCAAATGCCAACATATAGGAATTTTATAATCTGATTTTTTTAAAATTCTTGTCTACATATTCAAATTTATGAAGATATGTTGAAATAAATAAATATGGAATAAAAATAAGGTGACTGCTCCTCATGAAATGGCCTGCTCAGGGTCTTTGCATCTTTTACAAGTCTTAATTGCTTCCACTGGAGGCATTTCTTAAAGTTGTCCAGGGCTCAAATTATTTGCAGTGATTTTTCAGCCACAGCATCCTTCAAATCTGCAGAGATATATCCGGGAACGTATCCAATCATACTGAGCACAGATCTCTGGCACTAAGAGGTCTCGTATTTGGATACCACATCCCATAAAAAGGGCTGTGGTACAAAAAAAATCCAAACAGTCCTAAGACTTCCAGACCATAGATCGCATTATGAAGGTTCTACTTAAGTCTTTAAGTGAAGTCTGTTTCTGGAGATGACTTCTTTGAGGATTGCTGTCAAACACACTGTATTTATGGGAGGTAGCCTACAATTTAGGTGACACAGTCAAGGTGATTCTTCCATTCTAATTTATTTTTGTACATGGTTTATAGCATTCCCCCAAATTGCTTTTAGCGTGCAATTTTTCATGCTTGTTCTCCTCTCAGAAGTCTTTTTTTCCAAAAGATTTCAAAGAAAACCTTTTTAATTCGGAGAAAGCTGGGCATGAAAAGGATTGTTTTGACATGCTTTTATGCTCTTGTTGCTCCAGAAGCATTTAAATTTGAAAACTGCAATAGTGGTGGATAAGTCTCAACCTCTCACCTAAGGTGCTGTAAGCACTCAAAAATAACATTAAAAGGACATTAATTAAGGTTGCAAAGTGAAGCACTTGCCAAAAAATTTAGGTAATGACAGAATGAACATTGATAGTCAATCCTTAACTCATCCCTCCTTTGTGATATGTTATGCCAACTTCTAAGAGAGAATGTACTATTATATCTGCTCTTTTTCTCGTGTGGTTTTGTCTTTCCTTACTGAGTCTCTCTTGTCACATTTGTCTTTCCAGATCCAGTTTTCTTGCCCAGCAATTCTTTGGTTTATCTGTCCAGGCTCCTCATTCCTACCCTCTCCCTGTTTTTTCTTTGCCTCACATTCTTACTTTTACCTTCATATCTAAATGTCTCTGCCTCTGTCTTTTTTCTGCTGCCTTATGTCATCTTCCTGCCATTGGCCAAGAAGAAATGAACCTGTTAGGTACAACAATAGCAAAAATCCACATCATGTTTCTTTTGTACAAATCTTAAGGTCTAAAGAAATTATTTATGTGTGAGAATATGTTTGGTAGCAAAATTTTGCAGGAGGGATGGAGGGGAACCTTTTCAGACTGTGGACACAGTCTAGCATTTCCTGTAATTCTGTCTCGCAGATTTTTGAATTATGCTTTTTGCTCGCTACTGATATGCTGAGTTTTCTAAGACTGTGTTAGTAGCTGAAGTAAAGACGTTACAAAGGTCTGCTGGAGGAAAGCGTCCAGCAGAAAAAGAAATTAGACAAAACCCATTGTTAGTATTACTCACACACTTGTATTTGACCAAATGCACATGAGCTTGCTAATTTCGCTTGCACCTCCTCCGTGAAATCAAGCACTACTCTCACTCTCACCCGCCACGTGTTTCCCATCCTTTCCCTGTATCTTTCTGTTAAACTGAATTTCTCTGCATTCTCTTAAATTAGGTTGGGCCTGTGGGGAAGGCTCCTGTGTGTATGTGGTGTCAAATGGAACAACACCCTGCAGGTTTGTAGGGCATTGCTGGTCTATGCTTTGTACTACTGCCATGCTTGGTGATCAGTGTGCTGGGATGTGTGAATACACTGAACAAACCAGTGAGCTCAGTTCACTGGCTGAATTTTAAAATTAAAATTTAATTTGAGAACTTCCAGGTCTTTCTCACTGATGTTGCAAAAAGCTAACTTAAAGTCTTAATTTCCTACACTGTATGCAGATCTGGCTAATTTGTTCCCCAGCTGTTTAATTTGCAAAAGGGACTGCCATTCTGTGTTAAATAAAACTGCAAAAGAAGGAGTCCAAGGAAGACCTGTGTAACGAAAATATTTTTAATTCAAAGCTGCTGTTGATATTGAGTGTAATCCAAAATCCTCTGATACCAGAGGAAAAGCTTCCATTGATGTAATCAGATTTCACATCAGGACAACTGTGCTCAGCCCACTGCCCCTCTGGCCGGTGCTCTGGTACTTGAATCTGACACCCACTCTTAATTCACCCTGCTTAGTGCCACATGCAGCAGACACAGCCTCCCGCTTGTATAATTCACTGTAACTATCTGTTTCTTCCCAAGTATTTAATGTGAGATCTTTTTGTCCTTTTTTTTGTTGGTTTTTTTTGTTGTGGTTTTTTTTTTAGCCTAGCCTTGCTTTTCCTTTACTTTCATGAGGCAAGAAGAGCATGGCTTTGTGTAATCCACTAGTGCCATGGACCAAGTCTGAGTGGGCAGCGGTCCTCTAAACCTGAATTGCCAGCTCATTCAGCCAAGAACTAATTCCTGGATGGTCACTCTGGACTCATTGTCTGAGCCTGGACATGCTTGGTGGTCCCACGATTGACACCACCTGTGTGTTTACACAAAAAAAAAAAAAAAGTTATGAGAATCCAGAGAATTATATAAAAGATAATAGATGAACGGGAATTTCTAGTGATCTTGTCTGTTATAAATGTATGTTATTGCCTCAGGCACCAAAGTACAGTCTCGACAAGCCCCACCAGAGAGTAACCAGCCCTGGGGCTGAGAGGAGCGTTTGAGATAAGCGTTTTCCTTTTGACTCCACTTACCAGGGAAATGTGTCTTACTGGACAGTCTCATGGCTGAATTGATTTCTTAGTTGTCCTATGATCCATTATTGCCTCTTGGTGTTGCTGATCTTACTATTTTCTCTTTCGCTTTATCTGCCTGTCTTTTTCAGGCTTTATCTGTCTCTCCGCTGCTGAAACTTCCCGTTTTGTCTTCCAATTTACTTTTTGAAGGGAGCATGATGGAGACCTCTGTCAGATAATGTCTGCTGGTGAAAAGATGCTGTTGCCCTTAGCTAGGCAATATCTTACATCAATTCAGCGGACAAAAATATGAAAATACTTTTCTTGCTGTCAGAGCAGAGCAAATGTTTAACTGTTTCCAACATCCAAGTGTTTTCTCTGTGATTTTTAACAACTGTTGGTAACAGATTAGCAGCTATGGTAGAACTTTGCTTTATGGAGTATTTTGGGCTCTGATCTGGTGGGCAAAGAGAACTGGTATAAGTCACTTTCTTATTCTGATTCTGTTCTCCATCATATAAAAAAGAGAATTAACATGCTGGTTGTCTTTCTGTATGCTTTGAAAACTACCGCTGAAGAATGTTACTTAAAAGTTGGACAATTATCACCTATAATTATAATCAAACACATATAAGCATTATACATAAGAAAGCAGCTTGATGGCATGTGTGGCTGTAAGTGTGCTGCAGATAAGTGACACTACAGGCATTTTTAAGCACAAATATTAGCTGTTCATTCTGTCAGTAAGGAAGACAACGTGGTGAGCTGCACTACTACATGTTAGAATTCTTTCCTGCATTTAATTTCTCTGCCATGATTTTGCATTAGCATAATCCTTTGACCTAAATATGAAAGTATCAGCAAAGGACTGAAAACTGAAGTCAGGTTTAGAGCTCAATGTCTCGCTATACTTTGTGAATGCCATTACTTTGGAGGACAAGGGGTGGGAGTGGGGTGGGGTAGTAGGAACTCACATCCCCAAAAATCTAGAACTGAACTGCAGAACCCAACTTATTTTTGAAGATACAACTTCTCTGTTGATGCCCACAATTTTTGCTCCCATTGTACAATTTTTTCTTAAACCATGAGAATCTTGAATGTACTTTTGGACATCAGGTTACTGCAGGAACTTCCATCTGAAGCATCAGCTTTTTCCTGGCTTGCAAAAGCAAAAAGGTTTTGTTATCTCAAACAAATACACATAAGTAACTGTTGATTTTAAACCTATTTTTAACTTGTGGACATACCTAAAGTATTGTGTCATATATGAATCTTTTTTATTTTCTGATTTCAGACATGCGAACTGGATAAATCAGCAAGGAATTCTATAGATGAACAAGGTTTCAGATCTATGTTCAAACCTCCAGCTACTCCTTTTGCTAGTCTCACTTCCCTTGCTGATCTTGCCTGGACACCTCAGGACAGCCAAAGGACACACACAAGCTGCTGTCTGAGCTGTCTGATAGACCTATATTATAAAGGTTGGTTCATCAAAATAAATTCCTACTTCCTTATTATATTTTTATTTTATGATTTATTAGTTCAAATACGTGGCATCAGTGCAGTAAACTTAGAAAAAACCCATATCTCTTGACTTCATTTAACACATGTAACATACAATACTGCTGGAAATGTTTTTTTATTTTTTTAAGAAGGAATGTCTTTGTTGCAACTGTATTTGCTCATGCTCTTTGACAAAGGAGCAATAAGATTGCAAATTGTGTGATTCATAAATCTGGAAATGCTTGTGCAACCCTATTCTATTTGTCTGCATCATGATACTAGCTTATTACATTTTACTGCCATTTTATAAAATCTCAGAACAAAGGCTTGTTTTCAAGTGAAACAGATTTCACTTGGTATAATTCAAGATGGTAAAGTGAAGTTGAGACTTTTTTTTTTCACAGAACTGTAGCAGTTCCTTGCTACAGTCAGTAATAATAATACATGGACAGTAGAAGTAATATCTTGAGCTCTTAAAAGGATTATGACCATATTGTGTTAGACACTTTAAATACACCTGATGAAGTTTTGTAAATTTCCCTGAAAAGAGACCAGCTCTTGCGGGGACACAGAGCATAAACAGATTTCTTAAACACCTTTGTAAAGATGCTTTTTATTAACAGACTTGAGTTGTTAATAGCTGAAAACTATTTGTGTTATTCTTTCACACAATTCACACACCTGCACCCAGCTGCAGCAACAGTGAGAGGCCAGCTCTGCTGTACATTTAGAAGTGGATGATCATCCTAATGATGGTCAAACAACCATGGTTTCTAGACAGGTATTTGGAAATTCCTTTGATGTCCCTTGTGTCAGCAGGCGTGTGTTATACCTGTAATTTCTGTTTGCATGCTGTAGCCCATTTCCTCTCTTGGCATGGTCCAAATCATCCCACTGCTGGTTGTTGGGCACATTTATCAGTCTCTTGGGGCCCTCAGTTTACCAGTTCTTGGTAAGGCTTTCATTGTGGCACGTATGTTTCCACTCTTCACCCACTGTTTTCTGGTGGTGTTTCCTCCATCCTTGTGTGTAGGACCCTGGGGGGCCCATTCAGGCAGGCTCGTCCACAAGGGTTTTTGTGGCACATGTAGCGGTGCTGAGGTGTTGTCTGTGACTGGGGAAGACAGAATGTGCATAGGAGAAAGGCAGAAGTGGCCCTTTTGTGTAACTGCGCAACTGGGCCACAGCATTTTACTGATTAATCTCACCCATGGCAGGAAGCCCATAGCAAGGCTGTTAACTGAATCCGGGATGTCTGTGCCCTCCTTAGTCAGCCCTTCACTCTCAAGAACAACTGACTCTGCAGTTTTCAGATCCTATTGCTGCTCTTGCTCTGCTGCAAGGTATGCATTCACAGTGTACTTGCCTTCCTGGATTTACTGGCACTCTGTAAATGGGCACCAAGATCTGAGGAAAACCTCAAACTGTCTGATCGAGTCTCTAGGGGTTGCACTCTTACTGCAATTCAGCCTGAGCTGTTTGTTCCTCTGAATGAACTAGTGACATTTCTTCAAGTCTTGAATGCACAAAGTGTGGAAAGAAAAGGAGGAACTCAAAGATGTGTCAAGTGTCCGAAAGGAATGATTGCTTAGAAGAGTCCATTTTCCTTACAACTCTTCCACCCAACACATCTCACGTACTCAGGAGAAAAGACATGATAGACTTTATATTCATAAGAAATTCAATCTGAACAGCAGACTCAAAGGTTTAAGAGAAATAATTATTGAGGCTGTGATTCAACACAACATGTTTTTCAGGAGACACTTCGTTTTACCAGCACTTGTCTTTCCACTGTTCCTGAGCCAAGTGCTGAAAATGACAGTTGACAACCTCTTGTTTTTATTTCACTCTAAATATTGCCAATATTTCTTTAAATAACACTGACAAATGTGCTTCTGGATAGTGATTTTGGCCATATTGCTTTGGTGGTGGTGGTGGTGTTAGCATTAGATTTTATTGAGGATATGAATCATGACTGGGCCTAACATTGTTATCTTCATGTTAACCTTTTTTCAAGTATCATTTTTTCAGTCTCTAAAAGCTCGTTAGGTTTTATAAAGGAAAGACCGTGTGCAAATTGCTTTTATCTGAAGGTAAATTAATGTAATATGGACTGTATGTGTATATTTTTTTGCCTTACCATTAAACTTTCCCTGGTTTTGAAAATATCACAGTATGTTTTGAATGAAACCCATCTGGACCTGGCTTCTTTTCTCTACTGGGGTCTAATGCTGAGCTGTTGCAGGGTCAGGTTGTCAGAACTGTACGATGGGAAAATGGTAGAATTTGTACCAAGCCCTCAAAAGAGATGAGTAAACTCCTGGCTCTTTCCTCACCCTAGTTAAATGCTAGGTGTGGAAGGGAACTAGATCAGTCTGTAAGCACTGATGCCACACTTCATTCTCCTGAGCCTTGGGGAAGTCCCTGGTACTTGCAAGTGGCTTCTTAATATAAAGGTCAGGAGAGTTGAAGGCATTTGTAACGACTGCTAAAAAAGAAAAGTTGCAAAGACAAATAACTCCACTCGGTGCCTTTTCATGTATTCCATTGATTATTGCTATTGATCCATTGAATTAAAAGCATAGAAAACTCTTTAAATAACAGCAACTTCAATTATTTGTAGATATTCTTCACTGAATTGTCTTAGTTACTTCGTGTCATGTTTAAAAAAGATTTTGATTGAATAAAGTGTCAGTTTTCCCTATCACTAAAATATACTTCAGCTTAAAACAGAATATTTAAAGTGGCTTGACAGTGTGTTTTCTTCAACCAACTTTATGCTGGTGGAAGAAACTTAATATGAAGTTTATAGTATTAAAAGCATTCTTGATTCTCACTTCCTTGTCCTGATACAGTTAGGAGTGATTATAATAATAAAACAAATAAGCTTATTGTTTTAAACCATATATACAAGAGGAGTTCATGCACAGCAAGAATGAATTAGCTAATCGAACTGTACATAATTAACTGAATTATCTCATATCTCCTTGAAATATGAGAGTGGGATGACCTCAGTGTTTGATAAATATAATAGTCTTTTGCTGACACTGGTGGGAAGCAAATAATAAAATAGAGTATGTACAGGTATCTTTGTCCGATACTAAACTTAATATTTCACCACTGGTTGAATGGAATCTTGCTGGTTTTGACTATGTTACTTGTAGCAAATTGTTCTGTTTACACATGAAAAGCCAAGGTACTTTCTGTGAATTTAAGAAGGTGAAAACTTCACTGACTATGAAGAGTGTAGTAGAACTTTGGCTGTCAGATGGAACAGAAAGCATTTGTGAACATGTTTTGAGTTCAGGAAACGGTTGTCCTCTCATAATAAAAAAATACTGGAGCCTTTGCTTTTGGAGCCCGAGAAGAGGAACAAATCCAGCTTATACTGAAAGGTTTAGAAGAGCAAACTCAGGTCAGAAAACCAGAAAATCATAATGATGAGAAAACACTCGATTATGTGATTATTTTTTCTGGTATAATTCATCTGGGAGTCGTTACTCAGGAAAGGCATATGATCAATAAAGTTTTGTTCTGTTTAGCTATAGAACAACTTGACTGAGTCTGTTTCTACACAATACCTCAAACTTGGAATGGACAAAAAAGGAGTCAATCCTCCAGGCTGATTTAATGTATGGCTAAAGATCAGTAGCCAGAAATAGAAGGAGAAACGGACAACAATACCATTGAAACCCTGGATCGAGGAAAACAGGTCAGTATTAGAGTACTTGGAAATGTTGAGACCGTTTTTAACAATGGGAATAGGTTTGCTTAAAAGTGCACTGAAAAGAGTGAGAGACGTGCCTTATATGCAGAAGTGTTTTAGTGAGTTGCACTAGTGTTCTGGCTAAAATGCAGATGCTTTACTGTCTTTATAAATCTGTGGAAGACTGGACTTTTGTCAGGGCCTCAGGACATTAATAGGCCTTAATGACTGGCTTTACCCAGGGCTACCTCCCATTAGAATCTTTGACCCCTTCCCTCAGCTAAGCTGGAGGAGGCCTTTTTCTCTAACACAGGCACAGTGATGCCCTGCCTGGCCATTGATTCCCTTGATGCAGAACTCAACCTGTGGACTGACTTCTTGGCTTGAACTTGGACCTGCGTTATCACGATGGTATCACCTTACGACTTGGACTCTTGGTTGGACCTGACCCCCATCTTTGGATCTGCCCTCATCCCAGACTCAGAAGGATGAATGGGCCCCATCTGGTAACACCCCACCCTGCTGGTCCCCACAGGGACCTCTTGCCGCTTCTGGCTTAACTTCCTTTAGAGAACAGACTTGCTCTTATTGCTTCCTGACATATTTTTGTGGGCTTTTTTCTGTTTTGGTTTGGGTTTGTCACTTTTCTTGTAATAAAATAAAACATATTCTGCAGACTTCTCTCTTAGTCCATTGGCTTCACAGAGATGTTTGAATTAGATCTGATAGCTAACCTTTAAACAATTAATGCTAGATGAGCAGGACAACATTCATAGTGAAAAAGGAATTTCCCATTTAACTCTAGAATTTGATATCATTTGGGTTTTTTGACCTAGTTCTCTTTCCTGAGCTTGGCTCTTTCTTGCAGATCTCCTCTATTATAAATCTCCATTACCCATTCCTGAAAGACCAAATAGAATCCTTTCATCTGTCTTGTGTGTTTATTACTGCCTGCTGCAACGAATCAGCACAGCTTTAGCAGCTTTAGATGGATATCTGTGTAATCTCTTCACAGGCTGGCCAGCAGAATCCCTCTACTCACTGGTACAGTGATCGTTCATATTCATCATGTGAGTGTTCAAGTGGTTAGGTTTTACTAAAAGGAGTACACTGGAGAGAAGATAAAAAGCTTCAGGGAAGGCAGATATTAATCTCTGGTTTTGAGGTATTTGAAAATCTTCAAAATTGTGTATCTAACGGGTTTTAAAATTTACAAGTTGAACCATATTTGCTTATTTACATTAGTTGGAAAGCATGGTCGATGAAGTAGGTCTTGTGTGAGGGAAGTTCCAGTGGAAGCTAATTACAGGTAATTAGGGAATACACAAAGTATGCCATAATGGATCTTAATGCCATAAAGTTAATGAGAATTCTGTCATTGATTTCAAAGCAGACTAGACTTCATGAAAGACTTATCTGACTTACAGAGAGGAAATTTTCCTAATGTGTAAGTCAGTTTCATGTTATTAATTATTCACTGAAATAATTTTAATAATTAAGAATATGTGAAAAGTTACATTTGTTTGCAGATGATCCACACGTACAAAACAAAAATTGGGAGAATTAATTATTTGCTTTGCTCAATTCTACTTCTTTGCCTTCAACAGCTGACAATAAAAGTTAGTATCACTAGCTCTCTGTTGCTGAAAAAGTCAACCTGATTGAAGTGACACTGCTCAGTCCAGAGCAAAATCTGCAGTCAAAAACTATTCACAAAGTTATATAGTGAGTCAGGGGACTGAAGAATAAAAATACGAGGCTTGCTACTTGTGAGGGGAAGAAAGATATTCAAAAGAGTGCCTTCTACTTAGGGAGGCAACTGTAGATTTGTAATGGTGCTTTTATGGTAAATTATGACTCTAAATATATTAGAAATATCAAAAACTCTATAAAATTTTACAGTTTAATTGTTGAAAAATCAAATGGTGGTAGAAAGAAGCATAGTTAATCACATTCTCTGTTTTTATTGCACAAAAGATGTTTTTCAGGCTTTTTGAGGCTTTTGGACTTTTGTTTGGTGAATTTAAGACCTTCCAATTTGTCAGTGTAATTCAGAGAACTTCATAAAGAGTACAAATGTTACATGACCTAGGCTGCAAATGGACTTCCCCCGCTCTCCTTCAGTGAAGAGATCTTTGCCTCGCTTGTGTCTTTGCTGAAAAGAAAAAACTAGTTCACTTGTCATGCCTAATTTTATTGCTGGACATAGTAATAAATTTAACAAAGGCTCTAGGTTTTTAACTGTGGTGCTTAATCAAGATTGGGGTTCAGAGCATGAGGTTATTAGTGGCTGTATTTAATATGGAGGTGCCCAAGAATAAACCAAGGGTTGGGTTTTGTGAGACAGATTTCTGGATTTCTGCAGATCTGAGGAATGAGTTACTACAGTTGGATGTAGGGCTGCGGAGGAAACATAATCCATGAGAAGAGGGAGAAAAGTAGTCACTGCAAGCGGTGAGAGTTTGCTGGTTCTTATGACAGTGGTTGGAGCTGTGAGAGGGATGGGCTATGGAAGACCTGAGGTAATACAAAAAACAGAGGAATAAAAAATAATAAAGTAAAGCTTAGATGAATGTGAAAGAAAAGAAAGTAGATGGGCAAAATGGGACAAACAGTAATTTTCTTAGGAAAATCAAATTTCTGGGGATACTTACACGTACAAAGTTTAGTCTCATGCAGCAGCTTTATTTTCATATTTTTAATTCACAAGAATAACCACTGCTCTGAATGACGAAGCTACTCATATCCTGTGGTGGAAGAATCGGCTCCAGGCATCAGCTCTAGCATACATATTTTGCTAGATAAATAAAACCCACATTAGCTGCTAAATAAAAATCATTATACGAGTTTCTATTATGCTTGCTCAGTCTCTGGTGAATGGAGCAGATATTACCAACTCATCTCACATAAACTGCGCAGCAGGTGACTGATAATGGCTTCAGGCTGATACCAGGCAGGATCAGGATGCAGGGCAGGGTCATATCTCTAGCTGGTGTATCAAGCCACTCTTGAAACCACTACAGAGCATTACAATGGTGAGACTGGAGGGCAGTCACAAGATTTTTTTTCCCCTGCGTGTATTTTTTTTCACTTTTGCAGTTCAAATCCCCAAAGTAAAGCTATGTTATTCATGTTTATCTCACCTTTAATGTTAAATGTAGTCTGCACTGCTGAGATGGGTTTTGGTGTTTGGGGTACCTGTTCCAATTTGTGTCGTAACTCCTAAAAATTCTGTAAAAATTATGATGTACTGACTACTGGGAAACGATGCAAAATCTCCATATTCATTCCAAAAACTTTAAAAGATATTTCTAGTGTCCCTTGCATTACTTTTATATGGTTTCCTTATTTATGTTTGTTTCAATAAGCTGAGAAATAAAGTTCAGTGCAAAAAAAGACATATTCCAGTCTGTCTGTGTCCCATTTTAAAGCTTGAGCAATGCTGGAGGGACTTATTTTTCTGCCTACTGTAGCTCTCTTGATTATTCTTTTAGCCTGATATCAAACAGAAAACAAACAAACTTTAGATGCCCTTACAAATGATAATAATAAGGGAAGATTGTAGAACATAACTAGATCGTACTCTTGCTACTGAAGCGCTATTGATTTTCCAGAATGTAAAATCTCATTGTGAGACAGCCATCTCTAGCCCTCGGCTGTGCTCTACCACCTTGCCTGCTTGGGGCAGGGTAGTACCTTGCAAATGGCTTCACTTTTTCAAAGGAGATGGCTTGTAACCTGTAGTTCTATTTTGTATGAGCCTGGTTGCTGCCATTTGTCTCTCTGATTAGTCTTACTCCTATTGCAACCATTCGTAGATATTATGATGGCTTCAGTTGCACAGAGCTGTGTTATATTAGAGCAAACTGGTGATTATTTTGTAGTAAATGTCGCACTGTAGCCGCTGTTTTCATGGGTATAGAAGGATCTCTTGTAGAAAAATAAGATACAATCCCAACTCAATGAAGTGGGAAATTATTTCAGCCAAAAGTATATTTCACAAGTAGTAGGAATATAATTCAATATTTGTATTTTAGATATGATTTTTTCTTTCTTACCTTTCACCCTTTTGTTTGGGTTTTTTTTTTTCCCCAAGGAAGTTATATGTTGCTTACCTTATTTTGCACATAAGGAAAGAACATAAGACAAAATATTTTTGCAATGTTTTTCCTGTGTTCCCTTACATACAAAAAAATTGAACCAAACAAAGGAATTAATTCCTTATCAATAAGGCACAGTATACAGCCATTAATTACTCTACAGATAATACAGCTTATCTGTAATGTTCAATCACATAATAGCAATAAAGTTGGGGTTTTGTATGTCTTTATTCTTTATTACTATAAAGGACATAGGTTAAAGGGAAATGATGAATGATGTTATTTCTGGTTTAACTTTTATATAACCATGTGAAAGAAATGTATGCAGTTGTAAATTGTTTCTTTGCATGGGTCCCTCTTACCACTAGATCCCTCTGTCAAAAGATACTGTTATGCTGGATAGCCTATAGATGTCTCAGAATCATATTTATGTTCTTGAAAAAATATTTGTTTCCAGGCTGTGTTAACACACAGCATTTCTCTGTGTAGTGTATATATCTGCATAATTATGCAAATATGTCACAAATAATTCTACAGGGTGTAGCTTTCATTCTCTCTTGTAGTGATATCAAACAGCAGTATAATTATGGGGAGAAACATGTAGCAATATCTTTAACTTGCAAAGACAAGGTGTCACATCTAATAGAGAACAAATCTAACAGGGTAATACAGCATGACAGCAGTGAGTTCAAATTCTGCATGCTCAGGTACAGGTTCAAATACTTGTTGGAACAAAGCAGGAGACAGAGTTCAGGAAGCAGACTGCTTGTGACATTTATAAAACTAGAAGTATAAAAAATGTATTCTCCTGTCTTTTTGTTTTGTGTTTAACGAAGGCACAGAGTCTGTATTTTTTTTCCAGACATCTTACTACTTTACTGTTAAAACCCATGTGGTTAAAAAGTAACTGGCACACAGTTGATATTTGACTTAAACGTAGATTGCTAACTTTTAAAAAAATTATTTATTTATTCGTTTATTTATTTAAGGATATCTTCTATTTCTGTAGACAGATACAGGCTGTATCTGTATTGACTGTACAGGCAGCACTTCACATTACCTGCAGTTTTTGGTTTTGTGATGTAAAATGCAATAAAAACTAAATACATTTCCAGTCTCTTTTTCCTTTGTGATTGCAAGTTGTATCAGAATGAGAAATATAGAAAGTATGGGTGATCAGAGTTCAAGATATGGCTTGGACCACTTTCAGTGAGGTAGTGCAAGTGATCAGCTTGAACTGCTGTCTCTGGCAGGCTCCAGGTTCAAAAGTTTCTACTCCTGATATACCTTAATGATAAAAAGCTGAAAGATTATTTGTATTGTTCTTAACAGATATGAATGAAGGAACTTATAAATTGGGTTTTTAGAAGGATAAGTAAATCCTAAGCAACTGGATGCTTGAAAAGTTTCCTTTGCATTGATTAGGTACAGTGGCAGTTGGCGTAGCTGTGTTCAAGGGCCAATTTTACACAACTAAATTCAATAAATTTGGAATAAGCTATTTTTACACAATAAATGCAACTTGTTAAGGATAAAAAAGTTTTCGATTTTTTTTCAGCTAGTCATATCTCAAAGAGATCTTGTAATTCAACATAATTTTCCTTTGCAGATGATTTTTGTATTGTGTTTCTAGTCAAAACATTCAGTACTAGCAAAGTGGGGAAGGCATCCAAACACAGCTTGCTAACAGTATTTTGGGAAACCTAGCAAATGAAAGACTCCATGCATGGAGGCATGTTGGTAACAAGTACTGACACAAAGGGACTGAGGAGGTAATGTTAGCACATTAAAAAGCATATGTGTGGATTCCAACTCCACTGTAAGTAAACCGTATTGTCTTACCAGAAAAGAAACAGCATCTCCACCGAGAGATTTATGGGTCCCATATACCATCTAAGGCAAGAATTTCAAAGTTTTATTAGGCAGGAGCAAATTGTAAATGTTCGTTTAGGGGAGAAGTAGAATCTCTCAATCCATTTTCATGTCCACGTATGAGGTAAGGATTGTTTTTCTTTTTCTACTTTTGCAGAATTGGAAACTCCCTCTTTTCCGGATACTATAAGTACTCCTGAAACAGGTCAATGCAACAGCTTCTCCCTGCCAAGCAGAGTATCAGGTGTAGCTTGGGCAGTGTATGGGACCTGATTGTATGGCTGGGGCACAATCCAGACTTTTGTGGGATGGCTTTTCCATGGGTCATTTTGGCTGTAGGTATTGCTTCCTGGAGCACCTAGATGTAAAACTTGGTTCTAGGACAGTGGACACAGATCCTTTAGTTGCTGTAGCTCAGTGTTTGCCAGAAGCATCTATGCAAAAAAGTTTCAGTGTGGACTATGCAGCAATGCTTTGTGGCGTGTGCACAGACCCATGGGCTGCACTTCTTGAACCCTGCTCTGAAGAAGTTATTTCTGTCAGAAGATGCTGCATTCCAGAAAAATCATATGTAAGTAATCCCAGTATCTGAGGCCACTTACAAACAACAGACTGTTTCTGGAAGTCTTTTTTGGTATATACTTTCTCATTCTGTTATCTTGGCCTCTTTCCCTTCTTCTTGATTTGTCACTTGAGAATCCACATAAAATGAAGAATGCAGCACATTCAAAGGAAATTTCCTGGAGCTGAAATGCTGCAGCTGTTCTGTCTCTGTGGTGTATTAAATCAGAGTTGCAGTTTGATTACTTGTGCTGAGGAGAGTTAAAAGCCTTAGAAAAAGTTGCTGTTGGCATCTGTGGCAGAGGGTACCACCACTTTGCAGTGTGAGAGGGAATACGAGCTCCTGAAAGCTGAAAGCACTGTATATTCTATCAGTGTGAACAGCCCTCTGAAGTAGTAGCTTGAAGACTTCAAATTAATGACTGCTCTTAGGGTAATTAAACATGGATTTTAACTTAATGGAGGCTTCTGGGCTCTGTAAGACATCAATGTCTTGTCTGCTTTCACTACTGAAAGATTCTGACTGGTAAATTCCTGTCACTGGTGTGTGGTTCAGAAATGGTTCTTTCCTGAAACAACATTTCACATACTACGAAATACAAATCATTAAGCATTCCTCTCGAAGATGGATACTTTCTCCTAACTTTTACATACTATGCCTATCAAAATTCTGAGAATTTTTTCCCTAAATCTACTAATTAGGCATTGCAGCTGGGTACAGTATGGAGAAAGTAAAAAAAAATCTGGTTTAGTAGAGTTATTTTTTGCCATGACCTCTGAAAAAGATGGTTGTGTTTCTGACTGCATTTTATAAAATGTAATATTGATGCACATTTTATTTATTTGTGTGTTGCTGTACGTAAAATGGAATGCATCCCCAATACCCCAGCCTCCTTTCCGTTACCATGAAATCAGTTTAAAGATAGGCAGCAGTCCCAGATGTACCATCTGCATCTGAGAATGTCTGTCTTTTTTTTTTTTGTGCCTCTTCTTTGTGCAGATGGAAGAGAAAAGCTGACAAATCCTCGGAACTGGGTAGCCAAATATCTTTAGATACTTTTGGAAGAATGAGTCTGTGGGACTGTGCCTTGAAGATGATGCCCAGCTGGTGGCAGGTTGGGCTTGGAAAGAGCTCATTAGTTGATATAAGTTAAATTTAAAGGACAAACCAGAAGGGAACCTGAGTGCAGTTTATGGTTAAGGACACATTCAGTTTGTTAGCAACTTACCTTTTTTCCAACCTGCACTTGGGTTTTAACAATTACAGTTATCTTATGTGATTGAATGAACACAACCAGCTTATTTAGAACTGGAAACTTGACATCTCTACTGCATCAAACTTAAAATCTTCTTCACAGACAACTCTCTAACGGGGAATGTCTTCTTAGAGTTCAACTCAGGATTACTTTACAGCTCCTCTCTGTGCTAGAACTGCTGTGTGTCAAGAGGTCAGTATAAAAAAGCAAAAATCTGTAGCCTGGAATAATCCATCCTGACATAGACAATCTAAACCTACATTATAATTGGCAACCTGGGATTTAACTCCTTACTACAGCACACTGCCTCTCTCACTTGGGAATGTGAAAGTGCTTATGAATCTAAAATTCTCATTTGGAAAAAAGGAAGATCCAGGTTTGGACTAGCTTGGGCATGTGACCTAAGTTTTTCCCCTCTCAAATATAGAAGGTTCTGTCCTTACAGGTAGGAAGATACTGATAATAGCAGATAGTATGATAACATCAGAAAATCAATTTGTGTAATGATTTTACAAAATTATTTTTATTTATTTTGGCCAGTCTTAATTTTCTGACTAGAGAAATAAGCACTCTTTCAATACTCTTTGAAAGACTGCTGCTGACCCTGCCAGCTTCTGTTGGATTAGTTTCCCGGCACACAGAATCATAGAATTGTTTAGGCTGGAAAAGACCTTTAAGACCATTGAGTCCAACAGTTAACCTAACACTGTCAACTCCACCACTAAACCATATCCCTAAGCACTGCATCTACACTTCTTTTAAATATCCTCAGCGATGGTGACTCAACCACTTCCCTGGGCAGCCAGTTCCTATGCTTGACAACCTTTTCAGTGAAGAAGTTTTCGTAATGCCCAGTCTAAACGTTCCCTGGTGCAACTTGAGGCCATTTTCCTCTTGTCGTTTCACTTGTTACTTGGGAGAAGACCTATCTGACTGATTAGCTAAGTTACATTTGCCTTTTACTCAGCGGAAATTTCAAAGCCTGTCTCTAATTCTCAAGCACTTGCAAAAAAAACCAACCAAGTGACAAAACACAGGAAAAAACAGTCTTGGATGCAAATTCTAGCAGGGCAGAATGTGATAGTCTTCTACAGCTCAGCTGCCTTCTTCCCTTTGCAGTTTTTTTCCACTGCTTTTAAGGTGTTTCTTAAGTTTTTTTTCTCAGCTAGCTGACATCTGACTTAAAAGGGCAGTAGATTCTAGACTGAAGACAGCCTTAGTTGGAGGATTTAAAATTAAGAATGGATACAAAGACATATAAAATCATGTGAAACTTTCTCTGAAGTGGTTGTAATTCATACTTGAAAGGGTCATAATGACATTGCTTCTTTCCTCTTATATTGGGTGCTTCATCTCAAGATCTCAAAAGGTTTTATGGAGAGAATTTAGTAGTACTATAATCTCTTCATTCACCTTTAACGGGTTGCAATGACAGTAGGAGAAAAGTTAGGGGCAGTCACTAAAGAGAATCCACAATGTCCTCTCCAATTTAGATTGGTGTACTCTCACCTGAACCTCGCCAGACTAGCTGTAGCACATAGATGCTGTCAAATCCTGAGCTGGTAGAAACCATTATGCAGGAGCAGGTATAAGATCTTCAGTCACAACCAGAGACAGAGACGTGTGATGAAGCTGAGGGGCATTGTATCTTAATTATAACAAAAACGGCTACTTGGGACCATAGTGGTGATTAGCCATCTAACCTCCCTGTGTGTTCAAGGAATGGAAAGGAACAGGCACTCCACTCCTAGCACACAGTTTTTGATCTGCTTTAGATGTTCCTGTTAGCACCATTAACTAAAAAGGTCAGGTAGATATTTAAAGTTAGGTGAAATTAATTCCCAGTCCCCCACCAAAAGCAAGCACTTTGTGTCTGGGTGAGAATAGGATAAGAAGGGAACCTTTGAATCAGGTCTTTTGATTCCTAGTTGAAAACTCTAGTAAGAAGAGAGTACTAAAGTAATTATGGTTTTAATGAAAGTTTCCCGAAGTGCTATGCTTAGTGCTGGACTGCAGGTGGTCTTTATGCAGTGGGCATGCTGTGAGCTGTCTTAAACAATTAGATACTATGGAGACCGAAGTGGAGAAATAATGACTTTATGTCTAATGTTTGGACCCCTGTAGAAAAATATTCAAGTCCCTGAAGAGTCATGATGCTGAGTCTGTAAGCACATTCTATCAAGTGTCTCCAGGACAGTGCAGTTGGGTGGCCACTGGAACATGGAATTTTTGTTGCTTTGTGGACATAGGATCACCAACAGCCCTGTTTTATGCGTCACACAGAATCTGGGGTTTTAGGTAACTTGTCTTACATAACACCAAGAGACTTTCCTGGAAACGAGGTTGACAGCCTTTTTATACAGATGATGGAAAGGGCTGTGTTGATTATGCTTCATAGGTGTTTCTTACAGTATGAGCAAGCATGGAACAGATCTGAATGTCTCAATACTTGGTGTGGATCAAACATTAAGAGACAATAGATGGGAAACAGTACAGTCTGGCTTCCTTCAGCTGATGAGACCTAATGAAGGTGTAATATTGCTCCTGCTGGGAACTTTCAGCAGCTTTGAGGCAGCTGAAGGATTACCTTACACAGAGCAGCTGTTCCCTAGGAATGCCTCCTGCTTTCTTTATAGACTAGAGCTTTATGATCTTTATAGATGGTAAGGAGTCTGCAGAACAAGAATTTAGCTCAAGTTTACGCTGTACTATTCTAGTAGAGTAAAAGTGTGTTGCTTGCAGCCTAAAGCTGCTGTCCTTTTAATAACTCTTTCTGCATTGTACTAAGTATTTTTCCTTGAACATTCAGCCTGCAAAGCTTCCTAAAAATCTCCTAAATTTTTAAATCTTTCTCGCATTTGCAGAAGCAGTGGGTGTTGAGGAAGAGGCAGTTACAGTGCTGCCACCAATTTCGGTGGCACAGTAGGAATGGTCTTTAAGACTAAAGCTAGACTTTGAAGTGCTCCAAGTACTTTGGGAACATTCCTTATTACAAACCAAAACTTCTTTCTTAGAAGACTTAAGGCAAATAAATAACTCCTTGCCAAGATAATGTCTGCTGCTCTTGGTTACTGGCTTCACTAGACCTTTCAGGAAAAAGCTGGTTTAGGCACAGGTGGAGCTGTGCTATTTCAAGACAGTATTTTACAAGGAATGATTAAGCTGCGCCATAGTCAGTTCCGATCTTGGCAACTAAAAATATTTTGCTCAAGTGAAGGATTCAACAGCCCTCTAGGTTTCCCCTCCCTTTCATCTACTTGTCCAAGGTCCTTTGAAAACATTTTGTCATCTTAACATTTGCAGAGAGTGTAGGGTTAAAGCCTGGGAAGTAGCACAGAGAATAACACAGAGGCCTTGACAAGGTTTTATAATGAGCTGAGAACTGGATAATCTTGAAGTAGTTGAAAGTCCCAAGCAGTTTATCAGCAGGGATTAGGTAAAGAAAAAGAGAATTTGTGCTACCAATTAAGAAACAGATCAAGGCGCGTGCACAAGTGCTTTAACCCACTCACTGATGTTAAATTGTCTTGTGGACAATGACTTTGCAAAAAGATTGTTATAAAAGAACAATTTGTGTTACAAATAAACGATTCTGATTCGGACTTCATTTTGAACCTGCATTGGGGCTCATGGCTTTATCCGCTGCAAGAGGCAACTAACTTAACATGTAAAATTCATCTTCTGGGTAAATAAAAATCTATTCTCAGCATGCCAATACACTCCTTCCACCAATAAAAGGCCATTAAAGAGATTTTCCCCAAATTGAGACACTGTTTAGAAGATTGAAATACTTCATTTTAGTTTGTGTTCTCCATTTTCAGTTTTCACATACTTCTCTGAAAGAAGAGTCTAAAATATCCCAGTAGTGGCTTTCTTTGTGAGCCATCCCAGATTACGAGGAAGCCAGAAGAGGTTTCTTGTGGAATTTGGGAAGCATTTGCAGCCTGATAAATACACAAGTGGCTTACTGCTTCTCAGTTTTTCTGTATGTCTGTTACAGTAGCATCTAGAGATCATAGCTCAGTCAGGTTGGTGTTATACAAACATGACCGTAGTTCTTCCTGGTAGTTCTGAGTGTTTGTATCCCGTTCTGCCTTACTGTGTGAGTGGGAGAAGGCTGTCTTGGTCTGGACTTGCTGTCCCTGATCTCATGATCTTCTCCTTTTTTATTCTGAGGAGTAGAAGTAGAAAATTTTTCTTTCTAGTAACATGATCACACTTATACTTTGTGGGGTTTTTTTTCATAGCTTCAATAACTGCATGTTAAAAAAGAAAGCAACGGGGAGGGATAAATGCCAGCACTGACCTGGTTACCTGGGAGATTGGTGAAAGCTGCTGGTTGGGGTAGGGCTTTGGGGAATCTCACATGGCTCTCCACTGGGGTATCCTACTAGTGATCCATCCATTGAATAACAAATTCAGTCATAAAAGGAACAAAGGGAATATGTACCAGAAAGTGCATTAACTGCATCATATTTTTCTGGGTCATTCTGAATGACATACTTTGTGAAACACTTACATGATCTTTTTCATAAATATTTGCTACAGCTATGTTTTCTTCCTGTGATTTCATCTTATATTGTATGACTTTTTAGTAATATACTGGGTTGTTTTTGTTTTCCTTTTTTGTTCTTTAGTTCAGACTGAGCAACTCAGACTCTGGGCTTCCCTAGAACTTCAGTAATATTATGCTCTGGTTTTCACTGTTTTATCCCAGCTATAAATTGCATTTTTGGTCTTTTTTTCTAACAGTGAGCTGAGCTGTTCTTGTCCCTCTTTTTTCCCGTCAGAAATCTGGTTTCTTTTGGTTAGTTTAATGCCTTTTCCACTGCAGATAGTCCATCAGTTTCTTAAGCATTCTTTACATTTTCTTTTGTCTTATTTTCTGTCTCACTATTTAATACAACTGACATGATGCCGTCTGAATAGATTTCCTATGTCTCCTTTGCGTACAAGACTTTCAGCATTAAGGAGAATGTTTTCTAGTTGGATTTGGTTTGTTTGTGTGGATGGGCTCTTCTCTGCTGTTTGACAGGTACATTGTGATGTCGGCTCCATCACTTTTCTCCAACCTCATTATCTATTTGGTTGTCATATCCTTCCGGAGCTCCAACTGATGCTGCATGTCTGAACTGGAGTCTCCATCAGCCTGGGCAAGTCACTAACTTTCTGCCAAGCTGACATAAGTCACCTCTTGTGAACTGGATGTGCTTTTTGTGCAGGGAGTTCATCTATTACAAGCTCAACTTTGTACATTAGGGTCAGCAAAAAGTGATGCATGTGGATGATCTCTGTAGGACAGGAAACATCTGTAAGGTCTTCCTTTTCTAGGCTTTTGTATTAGCAAGTGAATGAATGCAGCTTCTTTGATCAGTTTGTTTCCCAGCCTGATATTTCTTCTTGTTCTTTTCAGCCTTTGCATTCCTTGCTCCTCATTTCAGTGTCTAAACCTCTCCCTTTAATTTGTCTTCATAAAGCTCCTAGAAGGTAAGGTTGTAGCAGAAAACTGTAGCAGAAAACTGTGAGATGATAGATTTTAGAGGCTTGACACTGTTTCCACTAGTGCACCTGTTATTTAGGAGGAGGTTCTTCTGGGTATTCGCCTTATCTGTCTTTCAGGAGCTCACTGTTGAGGTTGATTTAGTGCAGTCCCATATTCTTCCTTTTAAAGATGTCTTTCAAATCAGTGCTGTTTTTTATTTTTTTAATGAATGGGTGCATTTAATTCATTTCTATAACATAGAAACATCCTGATTGCAGAATCACAGAATGGTTGAGGCTAGAAGGGACTTCTGCAGATCATCTTTCTCAACCTCCCTGAGCAAGAAGGGTCACCTAGAACTGACTCTGGTCTGTGTGCAGATGGCCTTTGAATATCTCTGAGGATAGAGATTTCATCACCTTTCAGGATGACCTGTGCCAATACCTGGTCACCCTCACAGTAAAAAAGCATTTCCTGATGTTTAAAGGGAGCCTCCTGTGTTTCAGTTTATGTCAGTTTCCTCTGGTTCTATCACTGGGCACCACTGAGAAGAGCCTTGTTGTCTTTGCACTGTCCCTTCAGGTATTTATACACATTGATAAGATGCTCCTGAGAGTTTTCTTCTGTGGTTTGAACAGTCATAGCTCTCTCAGCCTTTCATGGTAATGGAAGTGCCTGAATCTCTTCATCTTCATTGTCCTTTGTTGGACTTTTCCCAGCAGCTCTCATTTCTACTGGTGGAGCCAGGACCTGGACCCAACACTGCAGTGGTTTCACTAATGCTGAGTATAAGGCAAGGTTCAACCTGCTGATGACACTCCTAATGCAGCACGGGACACTGTTAGCCTTCATTGTGGTAAGGGCAATGATGTTCTTTGTTTTTTAAAGAAGGTTTTAGTGTTGTATCTTCTTTCTTGAAATGCGAATATTTGTAGGTCTGTTGTCTTAACTAAAAGAAGATAGCAGATTTAGAAAGAAGTATTTTTTCTCAAAAATTCAGTCAGTACATTAAATGAATATTAATAAAAATAATAAAACCTTTAGAGAAATCTGAAAAAAATTGCTTCCACTCTGTTCCTTAATTTTTTTTTTTTTCTGCATTTAGTGATGCCTTAGTTTCAATAGTTATGGAGATTCAAGTGTCTTAATTTTCAGGGATTAAAAGGGATTAGAAAAATGATTTTCAGGCATCTCTGAAAATCGAATAAACACTTCCTTTTGCTGGGCAACCAGAAATGTTACATAGCTGTAGACTGGCAATATCACTCCTTGTAGAGAGCCTATGTAATAAGTTTTGACTTCTCCCTTGCCTTATCCTATTTGAATTTCATTTTGGTTTTCGTGTTTTCATGTTGTTTTTCCACTAATAAGCTATATGTTATTCTTGTAATCGTCCTTATTTTTTGTGTGGCTGCAGAGAAGACAATAGAACAAGGAGTCTCACTGCCAGGAACTCCCACAACAAATGCCAGAGGCAATATGGTTCTCCAGGTTGTATGGAGTGGTATACAGACGTCTTCAAGAAGCTATCTAGACTGTATTGATGTAGGATGTGGTAGATATATTAAAACTTTCAGGAGATGGAAAGGAGGGGATTCCTGCTGTAAGGTATATCTCAGGATGCACTCCATCAGACTGGCAAACATCATGGCTCCTTTCCTTCTCTCTTCAACCCTTTTGTTTGTGTTGGCAGGGGCCAATGTACTATCAATGCAGTTAAACCTCAGCGATGCACTCCTGAGGACAGGGTCGTGTTAAACGTTACTTATTAACCAAACTTTAAGGTGAATGACAGACATGACTCTCCTGTGCCTGAACTGCAAATTGAGCACATCAACAAAAATAACTGTCATGAACGTGAAAAATCTTTGCAATATGCTGCATTTCTGTTTTCTGATAGCAATGCAAACGAGGATCAGAGTTGAATGTAAGGGTAGAATAAAAAGAACACTTGGACATGAAATTTTGAATGAAGTACCGTTCCTTAGAGACAATTGAAAATTTGTCAAAGGAAGGCCCCGATGGTCAGAAAGTGAGGACAAAGAAGCTGGATCTATCAAGAGGCAAAGTATATTTTCCAGGTGCTGTGGGAAGGTGGCACAGACAAGCATTATGCAAAGTGTTCTTTGGGCAAAATCCCAGTTTGGTTTGGAAATGCTCCTTAAAGTTAGGTGCTACTTCAGTCTTCTTTCATCTAAATAAGGAACAGGAAACCTTGTTTTCTGTATAGGTACATGAGCACTTGGCATTCCAGGCCACCCTGACTCCAGAAACCCCGATAAAAGACTGAAATCAGCAGACAATTGCTGAACTACTCACAGCTAGAATGAGTTTCACTTAAAACATAAGTGGATGTCTTGGGGTGACTTTTAGTAAGAGGCTACTCACTGTTGCATCCCTGGAGTAGCGTGGGCTGCCATGGACTTCTACTGAGCAGCACAAGCCAAAGCAGTAGAAGCAGAATACCTGTGTCCTGTTCTCACTTCTGCCTCTAATTTGTTTCTTTATTTTGGATAACTTACACAATTACATCTCCAGAACTTGGCTTGCTTGTCTGTATGATATATGACAGCCCCTTTATAAAACTTACTTCATACAGCATTGTACTTGCAAAGGAATGTTATTACATAGGGGGCTTTAAGTAACTGACCAATTTGTATCCAAAGTACTCATATGGGAGCCATTTATGCTACTAATGGTGAGCAAGATCTTCATGAAGTGATCTTTTCCTGTAATTCTTTCCTTCAATTTTATTCTGTCTTGACAGGTTGTCAGTACACTGTCCAGATTTCTGTAATAAATAACTGTCAAATACAAGCATGGAAAGCCTACTGTAAAAAAAAAAAAAAAAGCCAACAAACTGTAAATTTTTCATGATGCATTATTCATGACATACATTTAAAAAAAAAAAGCACGGTATACACAGCTTGTTTTTATTGCATTGGGATTTCCACCTTGTTTTAAAACTTCACTTTGTACTAACAATTGCACCTAGCCATAATACATTTTTAATAATAATAAAAAAGTTATAAATATACAAGTAAAAAATAGCAGAAGATGGTAGGATTATATTAACACAGTATGCTTTTCACATGGCTCATAGGAATTGCCACTTTTAATCAAAACATACATCTCCAAATCTCTACTTGGTTTGAAATAATTTAGTATTGCAAAATCAGTAATGAAAGTTCCTTGACCTGAAAGGCTGCCAGTTTAGAGAATGGAAAAACAGACTTAGCAAACATAATTGTATGGGAATACTTTATAATATAATAAAAAAATCTGTTAAACCCACTAGGGCAAATTAAAAAATACATAAATCTGTTTGTACAGCTTTGCATAGGACATATTTGAAACAGCCTTCTGAGAGTGAATGTCATTAATTCATTAAATTGCTTCTCATTCAGTAAGACTGGAAAAAAATTTTATGTATCCAAATCTGAGCACGGTAAGGAGATCTTTCATGCTCTGACATTTGCAGTAATCACCGTGTATACCTGCAACATTAAAGAAAAAAAGCTTATCTTGTATAACACGGATTTCGTGATCTCATTTGCATAGATTTTAAAGATTCGTTTTGGATTAAACACTTACTCTGCTTTAATAAAAATCATAGCCAGAAGTCATGGATGTCTTCCTACATGCTCTTTCTTTAAAAAAATATCCTCACAAGGTTCATAACATGGAAGGAAACTCAAGCTGTCTGAAAGCTAACTTGGTTCAAGGCTCACAACCTGACTGCTGTTGAGCGTGAGGATTTGTATTTCTTCACAGGTTGAAGATTCTCATTTCTCAAACCTAAATTACCATAAAGTTTCAAATGCTGAGCAGGATCAGGAGGGAAGATACAGTTGTCTGGATGCTTTTCAGAGGAAAAAGAATGAGCTGCCCTCAGGAGCTGAAGTGTCTCATCAGTTTCTAGAATTTCCTGTTGAAGAACTGTTGTAGAAGGTAAACTTATAACTTTAAAGCATATGGATCAATGCCAAGCTCAAGCAGGACAAAAGTGTGAAGGGTAATAGTTATTGACCAGTACTAGCCCTGTTTGATCACACCCTATGGACTGACTTTGTTCTTCCTGTAAATGCTCTTGGGTCTAATCATATTCACTGGCGGCCCAGCCTATGGAATATTTTAGATGTGGATCTGTTTGACCATTGGCATCACAAGAAGAGATTTGCTTATTGCCAAATAGACTTGGAAAAAAGATCAGAATCTAACACAATGCATACTTATAGCTTCAGTTTCTAATCAAGACTTGCATTTAAGTGGTGTTTGTAAGTTACTTGCATTCACACTTGCATATATGTTGCTAAAGACAGCATGAATCATAATATGGCTTCCAGCCATCGATTATTCTCTTGTGTTTTCGTGCCTTCGCTGTTTTTGGGAAGCTCATTAATTTATTCTCCTTCCAATTCTTAACTATATAAGAAGCTTTATGAAGCTTTCATATTCCAACATGGGAGCTCTGGATCACTTAGATTTTAGAACTTGTGCCATCTCTATTTTTGACTAGTCTTTTAAATACTCTTACCTTTATTTTAGCATCTGCTCTCAAGGCTTGGAACGAGACAGTGCTTGGTATTGTGTTTGAAATACAGAGTAAAACTGTATAAATGATCTGTCATAGCTTGTATACTCTTGTTTGATATTGAGGGGTGAAAAATGGCTGTTCGATCACATTTACCCATAAAAAAAAGTTTGACAACATAGCCAGGAAAAGGAGAGTTCAAAACTTGTATGCTTCAGTTACCTTTCTCCAGCCTCCTCATTTATCATTCCACTTTAATTTTTAAATATTTCATTGCATCTTGATAACACACTTAAAATTTAGCTTGGCATGAAATGCACAAACTGTATTATTAATATCCCATTATTTTATGGTTCTACAAGAGCAGATTTGAATTGTCATTTTAAATAAGACTGTAAGTCAAAGCGAAGATTTTAATAGGCTGCTTAGATCTGTATCTTCACTGAATTAAACAGTAATTTGGCAGTTTCTTCTTCTAAATGTGATGAGATATCTAGTTAGTACGATATGCCCAGGAAAATATATCGCGTTGCAATGATAGAGAGAATTCCCTGTGGCAACTGCACTGGCAATTGAACTGATTCTTCTTGATACGCTGATTCAGCATATTCTTAATGTTCAGGATGGAAATATGTCTTAAAGGTTCCTAATGCCAGTTCTAGGAATTGGGCTGAATATTACTTGTATCACCCAAGACAGTCTTCCCATATTCTTGTGATATTAACTCTTCATTGGCCTTTAAAATGCTTTTACTGTGGAATGTATCTAGTTGGAAACTGAATGCTATTGGTGAAAAGACAGTATTAATAAAGAGCTCCATATACTTGATAAGGAATAGACCCTGTACTTTATAAGGACAACTAACTCCATCACTTATCACCTATCACTGCTATCTTTTACAACCAAATATTTTTCCAGATGTCTCAGCAGCAGCACTTTTTTTACATCTAGAAAACAGCACAATACATGTGTTGAGAAACAGGTTTTACTTCAAATTAGACCTTGAATTTTACTAAGACCAAAGACTGCAATTCAACAATTACTGATACTGTAGAGAGGATGATGAATCGATATTTAAATCAATCAACAGACATGAGGAAAGATCTTACAGCTAACTACACAAGAAGAATGATTTAATGTTGTGTTTCTCTTATTTCTTTTACTACTTGTGCTTTCACTGAACGCCAACTCAGATCTCCCAGACATGATTACCATTTCAGTCTTGCTGTCAAATTAGGACAGCAGCAAGGAAGGAAACAAGCATCATAAAACTGCTGCCTGTTAAAAAGAGAGAAACAGAAGCAGCCAAATGCTTGTTACTTTAATTTCATCTTAAGCTTTTGTTTGTGCACTTCAAGACTTTTTATTTTCTTGTAGTATAAGTGCTTACCTTCAACCTCTTCAGTCATCTCTGACTTCCTTTACAGTGAAAATATTCACCTGGACTGATATTCCGTGAAACACATTCAGCAATTGCATTTCTTAAATTTTCTTTTTTAAGAATTGTAATTGTAACCATTTTAACTGCCTTTGAAAGTGCTTAGCAGCCTGTTCTCTTGAACAAGAGCAACTTTTTTGCCAGTCTCTCTGAGGGACAACACCATTTCATAATTTCCTTTTTTTTCATAAAAGGGACATATCTGTGCCTTGCTTCATGGTGGCAGACATCCATAAAGCCACAACTTTTTAAGATAAAAAAATACGCTCTTTCACCCATGGTGAATTTGAGATGCATATCCTTTTTTCATTCTTGAGGACTCCTTTCTGTCCTATGCTGGTGAACTTCTCCAGAAAGCTACAATAAAAGACGCAAAAGAAAAAAGAAACCACCACCCCAACTCTCACACACTGATTTCATTTATTTAGATCCAGTTTAAGCATCTTGTCTAACTCCTTAGAGGTTATGTCTCTGTTTCTTTCCACAGACTAGGCACAATTATAGAAGAACTCCATGCAACTTCTTCACTGCCCCAAAGCATTCCTAAAATGTCTTTTTGTAAAAATTTTTGTTTTCATTTCAGCTGGCAAACCAAGTTTTTTTTTTTTAAATTCAGATATTTCCTAAGTTTTTCCCCGGGCTAACCGCCCACCCATGGAACACCACTAGTTTTGCAGTTCTGTGTCCCTGAGGGCCAGAGGGGAGACATAGATACAGAGGTCAGCAAGAGCATCAGCACACTGGTCTTAAGAATACAGGGAGGCTCTTTCAGGCAGCCTGTAGAGACCCCTGCCAAGAAAACCAGAATGTGTAGTGTTTAGCTTGATAGGAATATTTTATACTGCTGAAAATTTTAATCTAACTAGAGCTTTCTGATGGATGATCTCTCCTGCTCCCCCTCAAAATATTGCTTCATCTGATTCTAACTGTAATCTCTAAAGGAAAAGAGTGTCAATATAGTACAGATGAGTCAGGGCTATATGAAGCCGTACAATACGTAAGTTATATTTCCATAAAAGATTGTAAAAGACTGCATCTTCAATGTATGGGTGGATCTGGGAAATGACACTTCTCTGCAGGTATCTTTTTCATCATGCCGGCAATTAACTAACGCTGTTTCCATAACTGTAAAAAAATCTGATTTCCTATGGATTTGATTTTTTTTCTGTTTGATTTTATTGTCTAGGAAACTGTAAACTCTCCTTGTATTTTTCCCTTAGCGAGAACAGGTATTGAGGATTTAGCTTCTCCTGCGGGAAATTCCAGGATTTCTCTATTTTTCCTATCTTTCTGGCTTTGGTGTTTCAAATTCATTTTGGATCAGTCAGTGGGCTCGACATTTATCCAGGGTGACAAATACATAGGTATACACAAACATGAAGCACTAACTTAGTGGAAAACCAGACACAAATCTAACAAGATGTGTAAATGGAGTATTTTATAAGTTTCATAATGCTGAAGATTTGGATGGGGAGAGGAGGAAAGCTGCTAGCCCAATGACAAGTTGAAAACAGTAGTTAGTACAATATATTAGAGTCAGCATATTTAGGTGGATTAATAGAGAATCTATTTAGGTGTCTCATAGAGAATCTATCTGATGTGTTTCTTTCCTGTGAAATGGTACTTTAGAAGAAATATCGCTATTTTTCTTAAGCAAGTTAATTTCATTTATTTATACCTTATTTATAGTGTGTTAGAAGATAAATAAATGACCTAATGACTGCTCTGTATTTTATCTGAGCATGTAGATCTTGTCTAAAGATGGGATATTTTAAACATTTGAACTTTTTTTATAGGACTTGCATGTTAACGCCAACTTTGTTTTTTTTTCTCAGTTGCTTTTTAAACATTAGAGTATGTATTTTAAGTGTTTAGATATTTTTCCTAGTTTGGAAATCTAGTGCTCATATAATGTGGTTGTCTTTCAAATGTAATAGCAATTAGCAATAATCCAACAATTCAGCATTTTTGAACTGCAGATACAAGAAATAGGAACAAATATATGAACAAATGTACGTTAGCAGCAAAAGAGATTTTCTTAAGCCTGACAGTATATAATTTGTCAATGTTGTAGAAAATCAAATTCAATCTATGTATAGAAAATTGAGCTGACATTCCCCAAACAAAGCTTATTACTCAAGAGTGGCAAAACACTGGCTGTGGTAGTGATTTCAGCACTGGCTCATTACAAGAGTGGCTTGCTGCCAATTGACAATTTTTATTTGCAAAGAGCCCTCAGAACTAACCAGTTACTTTACTTGGAATTGCTGCTGGTTTAGTCAGACTTTATTTTCAGTTTTGTTTCCTTCTCTCTTGGTATTAAAATTTCTTCTGCCTTCACGTGCTAGGGGACCATCTTGTATGCGAAGATAGTTTATTTATGGGGTTTTTATTGTTTCCTACTCTCCTGCAAAACCTCTTTCAAGATCCAGAGCCAAACTACTCATGGCTCCAGGGCCATGCTACATTGCAGCTTTGCCTTCAGATCTTAGGCGCCAAAGACTCAGTGCTATTCCAGCTAGTGTTGTATAAGGAAAAGTGTGAATTAAAGTACAAAGCCATCTCTGTGATTACATTATGCATATAAACTCTAAAAAGTTATTATACATATCTGGTTTTGGCATGAGTGTATTAGCAAAAAGGTTGCTCAGATACAGGACTAGTTTTCCTCGCTGTATTTTTGTGACGTGCTGGAGGACTTTTTGCAGGAATTTTCTTTAAAGCCAGTGTTTTCAAAGCCTGATTTATTTGTCTATTATACAGCTGTCCAGGTTGGGCCAGCAGGGCTCTCTAGCTCTGAGAAATCACTCCCAATTCAATGAAAATTACAATACCAAACATATTAGCCACAGCTGAAACATCTTGTTTTAACTTTCTGAGGCTCAGAGTTCAGGCTCATAACTGTTTAACATAAGAATGCCTCTGTATCTCAAATGAGTATGAGACTTCATTGATTAATTTTGTAGTAGGTTTGGAAATGCCATGGGGTTGCATAGAAGTCTTTTAGAAAGTTGCCTCAATATTCACGATGTTTTTGTCCTTCAGCCACTGTGTTTTTGACTCAGTCTTAACTGACTTTTTATTAAAAAAGGCATCAGAGGACAGAAATTTGAAAACAGCTTCCAAACTAGGAAGGAAACACAATTGTACAAAAGTAACCCATTCACGAAACTCTTTTGATCCAGTTGATATTAGGGGGAGACTGTGTGATATTTCTAGTGGTCAACACTAACCTGGCAAGACATGGCATTGCATAACGGAACTTCAAACAGCTGTGGTGAATGATATGGTCATTTTGAACTCCTCTTTACGATTCTAGAATTTCTCAGGATGGCTTATAATTATCTTAAATATACTTGCTGTTTATAGGTCCTATTCTATAAACTGAATAATAAGAAATTTAAAATAGTATTTGGAATTTCAGCCTCAGTCCTCAACCATGAGCAGAGTATGTGGTGTTTTCACTGCCTGAATGAGAATGAATTTTCACATTCTTCCACTTCGTGAGTCCTCACAGATTAAATCCTCCCTTTGATCTGCTGCTTTGATGGTCTTGAGGATTCTTGTAAGGAATTTTGGGAATAAGGCCATCCTGTGATGAATTGTCCCTTACACCATGTAAAATAATACAAAGTTGGTGAGATTTATTGGTTATAAAGCTTTGATAAAACTTATTTTCTTCAAGGTTCCTCGGTATTTTGTGTGGGTGGTTTGTTGTTTACACCTGCATGGGATTTTGGAAATGTTACCTACTTGCAATGTGAAGCACTGTCATGTACCAAGCCCATTCTGTTATATGAAGTATTGTTACATTCTCACATGATTAACTGCAGTATCTTGCACAAATACTTATCTTTACCAGTTGTACTAACACGCACAAAAAGAAAAACATGCTCTTATATATCTCTTTTTCTGCAGGATTAAAAAGCTTTATTGACAAATGCTCTGAAAACTTTTCTGAAATCTACTGAACATGGTTTTAAGTTTTATAAAGCTTTATACATAGATTTTAAATGAAATCGAAGCAACTTCCAAAGGAAATACTAGAAAAATAAATCCTTCTCTTTCTTTTATTTTTTCTTTAACTTTCCCACTCTATATTATACAATGAGATTGTCTCTAGATGACTCCATCTTCAGGAGGACTCCTGAAATGATTTTTCGAAACATTATTCTTTGTAAATACTGCACTTGTCATCACAAGCCCTTGCCTCTGAGAAAGCTCGTGTAAAAAACAGAGACTGATTGAAATCCTAAGAGGAGAAAATTCAAAAGGGGTTGGGTACAATAATTTTCTCCATTGTGCAATCAGTGCTCATATGAATTCAAGTTAAAATTCAAATGAACACTTGCAGAAACGTTCACCCATCTCACACATTTTATATAAATATGAGATACATGTTATTTATATACATGTTGTAAATAGCATCAGTTTCTTGGTTCTTTTAAAATGGCTTGAAGAAATGGAGTAATAACTTCAGCTGATGAGGCTTTGCACCATGTAATTTACTATCGGTGCCTTTGCTTTTGAATGTGTTGAGATGATGTTTGATGTATTATTGAAAATGTAACTCTTTCATTCGAAATCCTTCTCAACTCTCAAACAGCGAGAAGAGTCACAATAGAGAGTGGGAAAAAAAAGAGAAAATGAATGTCTGACAAAATAGCCAGAATAACCACCTAGTAAACAACCTGATAAAGGAATATTTGGAGAGTCTGAAGTTTTCCTTCCTTTATCATATTTCTGCCTCCTTGTACTTTGAGTAATTTGCCTTTTGACTTCTGCTTTACACTCCTAGAGGTTTTCAGGTATTTTATATGTATATTACTGTTGAGCTACTGAAGGAGTTCATCGGCATGAAGAGGTGTAACAGCCTTTTTTTTATTCCCACTCAACAGTAAAGTATCTACAGCACAGATAGCCTCTAGATACTCTTCCCTTTATGACCTGGTATCACCTTGTTGAACTGGGTCAGCAATACTAAGTTACTCCTTTATAAAACCATTAGAACAGTTACAGACACTGAATTGGGATTTATATTACTAAGCAAGATAGGCTTTGTCTTTGTGCATTGACTCAAACCCAGATATCCTAGTTACTCTTACCTATTTCTTACCTTTTCTCCTCTAGTACAAATTTAGCATAAAACCATGCTGTACTTCACAAGTTCAAGAGGACTTTGTGATCTTCATATTCAAGCAGTCTTATCTGAACTCTTGCGTTTAATCTACTTGTCTTGTATTGAGTGAGGTAATTTCAGTATGACTGTCTATCATCCCAACAGCAGGTTTCATTTATGTATCTGTTGACAGAAAATATCACACCAGAATTTTCATTTTGCATTGATCTGAAAAAGCTGATGGTTAGACATAAACACAGGGAGGTCAACCATACTAAATTAATGTTTCAATGGTCTCTGACATCTGTGAATAGTCTTATATCATTAACTCTAAACTTACTCTATCTGTAATTCATTGCTTGCATTATTTCTTTTTCACCTTCTTTCTCCCTCTGGGAAACTAAAAGGGCGCATGGTTCTGCAAAATTCTCAGAAATCCCTTTCTTAAGGGGCGACAACTCATGTTCATAAAATTCAAATTTTTCTTTGTTCCATGGAGCAAACCCTTTAGCTTTGTGTTCATGTCGATCACAATCAGTAATAAACTGAGCCTCTCCATAGTATATTTAATTTGATCTAAAAATGTCCTATATTTATTAATATAACTGATTTACGTGTTTCTTACAGGGAAAAAAGATGCAATACCTTTAAAAGTCACTGGATATAATAAACAAGAATGACACAAGTGAAGCCACAACTGAACAGGCTCCTCTGTGCTATCACTCTGCATTAAATGCCTACTAGGCAGCTGGATGCCCATTTTTAGAAAAATCTTTTCTTCAGGCCCAAATAAACACATGCTTTCACATTGGTATTGGCAATCAATAAAAATCCATCAAAATGTGAATTTACATCAGCATCTAGAAGCTCTTTCTTTAGGCTAAGCTCATCTTGAGAAATTCACAAGAACAGACAAGTTAGTTCAGAAGGCCTTTTCTGTTTCTTTCTGCTCTTTAATAATTAAAATAAATACTCCTGTGGGATGAAGCAGTGAGCAGCAGGAATAATTGGTAAAAATTGAAGCGATCGGACTACATAAGGCATTCTTTTGGTATCCTATTTTATTCTGTTAATGCTGCAGATAAAATAGAGTGGATTTTTACAGAGAGAAAAAATAGTTGGGGGAATGAGCTTTCTAAAGAAGATTTGGCATCACTTTGGTACTTAGATGAAGGTCAATATTCAGAAAAGGTCATCATCAAGCAGCTCCAACCATGATACTTGTACACAGGTTTTTCAAAGAAGTCAGTATCTTCTATGTAGAGCTTGTTCTGATAATCTTATTTGTTGTGGTGGCAAAGCTGAAGCTAAGCACTTCTGGAAATCTGACTGCTGTAGCAAATTACATTGACAGGAGCCCAGTTCATACATATTGAATTTTAATTCGAAATGGTAAGAGAAACAGAAAATGTTTATGTGTTTCATAGATTTTGAAGTGCTCAGTTTAAGAGAAAACTGAGCAGAACTAAGAGCTCATTGCAAGCATCTCTTCAGTAGCCTTCTGGAAATCAGCCGCATAATGTTTACTCAGTGCATCCGTTTCTTCAAATGATAAGGAGACAAATTGGGTGGCATTTCACTGTTGGATATAATTCCATTCTTTGGGGGAATCATACATAATTTAATACATAAACAGTAAATATTTTAAGTGATGAGTGGAATCTAACCCTACTAATATGCTGGATACTTTACCATAAATCTCAGTAGAACCAGTTTTTACACTAATTTTACAGTCACTGGTAAAATAGTTGATTTTAAACAATGGAATAAAAGTTGGCTGCTTCACTTCACCCAAACATACTGAAGGTCGCTTCCCTGCCTTTCCAAATAAATTACCACTTCTGAAAAATGTTAAGGATGTTACTGTTTTAAAAGACACATTTGCAATTTCTCCAATGACACCTGCACATATATACATTTGTGAAGAAGGCAGATATGTACTGTGACCCTGACTACTTTTTCAATTGTGTTGCTTGTGGTGTACATGTATGTACTTGGCTGCAGTACCTTAAAGAGCTTGAGACAAAATGAATTCTTCTTCTGAAATAATTTAAGAACATGAGAGACGCTCAATATTGACTCTTCATCCTAGGCATCTAATAAGTATTTAAACATGATTGCTAGCCATTACTGAGTTATATTTCACAATTTTAAGGTGGTTATTACACTTTCTAATGTCACTGTTTACAAGGCTGAAGTTTCACAAAAAAATAATTATTTTCAGCAGCTTTAAAGAAATATTGGAATAAAAATATATATGACGAAATATAAACACACAGCCTCACACATATTCCAGAAGTGTTCTTTGAAAGACCTGCTGCTCATGTTACACTTTCCATTTATTTTCTTTCTTTGCAACCAAGTAGAATATTCATTGGAATGTTCAAGACTGGAATAAAGATGGTAGTGGGAAACCAAGTAGCTCCATATAGGTAATATTATTGTCCACAACAATGGTATTAAGGAGATAAATTAATATATCCAATATTTGTTTCATCCACAACCCCTCATTTTTCCTCCATGATCTGACTACACAAATAACATGTTGCAGGGTATACTTCTTGGTCTCATCTGGATATAAATATGCTCATTTGCTGGAGAAATTTTGGAGGGAGTATAACGACATGAAAAGGTCCAACCCTTTTTTTGTTAACCAGAAATAGGGTCAATAATGTATAGGCTTTATCTGAGTTTTACTTTTTCTAGGGTTTTTTTTTTAGTTTTTTTTTTTTTTCTCATCTGTATCACTGTGTTGTTTCATAGCTTAGGATAAGTTTTTAATTACAAATTCAATTCAAGGCCCACATATAACATATTAGTGGTGTGTTCATTTCTAGCTAGTATATGCTTCCACTCTGACCTCTTTTCATGCAGCAAAGTCACTGGTTTGATGTTCATTTCTAGATACAGTGTGAAAACAGCAATAATTTTAAACTCTGAGAAGTGTCTGTTCAGGTGAATGGTTAAACAGTAGTGTGCTCCCATTTTAGCTAGTTCATCAGCTGGAATACAGCAACAGCTGGTGATGCTAAATGCACTGATATCCTTTGAAGAGTCTTATTAAATGCAGACAGAGTGTAAGGAGTTCATTGCCCTGAAAAAAAACATGGGAAACTGCAGGCCACAGATCTTTTCTATTTCTAGAGACAGAGACACAGGGAGGGATTTGGTTCTTCCTGTCTTTCTTGTGTCTTTTTCAGTCATTCGTTTTTCTCCTTGTACATTTTGGCTCATAGCTAGCCTACAAATATGAATTTCAACACGTAGATGTTGAAAATGTCTTGCATGTCCTTACGGATGCAACATACAAGAAAAGCCAGAATGTGTGCTGGAAACAGAAATCCTTGGTAAACAAAAGTCTTCTTTCTTTTCCACTGCTTTCACAGATTACTCCTCCTAATTTTCTCCTTTTCTGTGCAAAATAACCTTAAATGCGGATACCCTATGATATGCCTGAACTTAAGCCAGTTATCTTAAGCTAATTATTATGGATTTTAGGCCTGTTTGCTTCTTCACAGGCAATTAAACAATATTAGAGTTTAGTCATTACAAAAGGGATCAAACTGAGTCTGAATTTTGGTTCTTATACTTTCCCTCAGGACTAGAACTACAGAAAGAAAAGACCCCACATATATACACACAACATGCATTTTGAGAACTGAGTTGGGGTTTTTTTTTGCAACGCTTTCAAAATAGCAAGAAAAGGACAAAAGTTATAATGTATTTGGATTGTATCTGTCCAATTGATCATGTTCAGTGGGTTAAAAAAAAAGCAATGAGTCCACTATCCAACCACTCATTTTGAAAAACTACAACTAGGGGACAGTCTGAAAAACCATCATTAACTGTGAGTTGCATTTACATTTTCAGCAAGAAACAGAATAAATATTAATATTAAGTAAGCTAATTCAAAATATGTAGATAATCCTTACTTCCCATTTACAGAAATATTTTATTCTATTTTTTATTTTATAAAGAAGCTCCTCTAGAATTGAAATATATGCTTTCATTTAATTGCATCTTTATTCCTTACACTGAAATCTTACTTTTCCCACTGTATTTATTTCCCATCTTTTTGTAAATAATGAAATCCTGAAACTTCAGCAATATTCTGTAAATTTTAATTCTGTTGTTTTCCAGTAATTCATAAACTCTGACATCATTGCAATGCAGAAACCACTAGCAAAGAACAAAGAGAATTTTCAGTATGAGTTAAGTACGAGAAGGAAAGTAGACTGGTTAAAAAGATCTTCTAGAATTTTTGTGTGAAAGATTTTAAAATCAAGGTTTCCTTCAAACTCATGAAAATTATGTAAAAGATTTAGAGCATTTTACGAAGCCAGAGAATGAAGAAACGTGAGATGCTTTTTAGATCCAGTGAGCACATTGTAAACGTCCTTTGACATCTACGTATGTTGGTACAAGGAAGAATAAACTGAAGATGCTGTTTAAAATGTGAATAGCATATATATTTAAAAATCTTTCAGAAGAACTAGCAGATACTTTGACAAATGATGTCTAGATCAAACTCCTAGCTTCTAAACATAACCCAGTCAAATACAGCTCTCTGTAACAAATTCTGATAAATGTTTTAATCTCAGTAAGAAAATGAATGCAGTGATGTGCAAAATGAGCATATCAGTATCAATAAGATTTTTATGTGTTAATGCTTTCTTTTGGAGAAGAGTCTGGCAGACACAATAGGAAAGAATCTGCCAGAGGTGTATGCACATGATGTGTGAGAAGACTGGTGACAAAACCAGATCCTAGAGTAGATCATGGGGAGGAAGAAGATAGGTCAAATGTTAATATAGAAAACCAAAAACATCTTACCATGTATTTGGTTTTGGAAATGGCATCTTGATTAGAAGTAGGTGCTGAGAGGAAGTGCTGTTAATAGCTCTATGGAAAAACCAAAGTGGGGAGGACTAAAGCAGTTATGTGAAATACAGACCTGGAGACCTTGTTTGTGTGGCATGGGCTATTTTGGAAGAAACTGCAATATTTAGGTTTGGCATGGGTGCATGGGTGTCCAGAGAGTATTCATAGATCCTGTTTAAAAGAGGACTGAAATGTGAACACTATATTTTGTTTTTTTCTGTAATGTATAAAAAACCATGAAGGCAATTTTCATTTTCAGAGCAACCAAGCCAAACTCCTTCTTGGTTATAGAGATTATGTTGAGTGTTGAAGTGGTTTTCCATTTAATGTTATTTCATTTCGTTCACAGTGGTTAATTAAAAGGGGTCTTTTTTTATTTGTTTAGAAATGTTTATAACAGCATAATAATTGTAGTTGCTTTTCACTTTTTAATGCTTTTGGTTTACTCACATATAGACAACCAGCTCTTTCTGAAGATACTCCTTTTTCATAGAATCATAGAATCCTCTGGTTGAAAAAGACCTCTGAGATAATTTTTATATGAATTCACATTTTTATTTTTTGAAGTGATTTATTCAACACTTTTTGACATACGTTTGAACAATTATTTGTAGTGTCTTGTGTGAACATGCATATTCTGTTACTTGAAGCCTCTCACTTTACAAATAAAATAGAAAGAAGGGATTAAGTTGGAGGGCAGCCATATAGATAAAGCAAGCTTAAATCAGAATAAACCAGAAAATTTCCAAACTTATTATGAAAGATCCAGCTATAAATGAATAAACTTTTTGCTAAATTTCAAGTATTTTTAGGCAATTTTCCTATTCTTTTTCACAATATTTATTCAATTAAACACACATTTATGTCTGTTTAATAAATGAAGTAGTGTGTAAAATATGTAAATGAGACTTTTTTTTACCACAACCTTTACTTAAATCTTCCTCTCCAAAGATAACTACTAAAATAGGTCATGGTATAAAAACAGTACAGTAAGCAACCTAAGGACTAGATTCTGTTTGCAAACTGAGTGGTATAAATCTGTTCTAATTCCATTGATTTTGGTGGTTTAACTTAGATTAAACTGTGTTGCTATTAATGAACATGTATCTACTGCAGATGAGATCCCAATTCCTCCAAAGTCCTAACTCCAAGGAGCAGAATTTAGCTGGCAAAAACTGAGAAACTGGCAGGAAATTATTGCCTTCTTTCATTCCATCTGCAAATTTCTGCTTGAATCCTGTACTGCAGGAACATCTGACCTTTTAAGCAGATGGATGCCAGGTCTCATAAGGAGAAGGTACACAGGAGACACACATCTGCATCCTTTCTGTGCTAGACAGCCATTATTGGGGGGCAGCCACCCCCTGTCCCATGACTGGCATACAGTTTCCATATTCTGTTTCAATGTATGTACATTTTTAGTTATTTAGGTGGATGAGCACTTACCACGTGTTGGGGATGCCCGGATTTCTACTGCTGTATTATATAGATGTCTTGACATGTTGCAGGGAGACGGCTGGATGAGCCATCAGCAAAGTCAGTGAGTGATAGAGCAATTTAAATTAGTTATGTCCTGCTTTTTGATTTTTTTTCTCAGGTATCCCTGAAGATAGTCATGCAATATATGAAATGATTGTACAGAAGGGATCAGATAAAGGAGCCATTGTAGAGGTAACAACCTTGGAGTGCACTAGTCCAAAGAATGATGTGCCATGGTTACTCCTTGTCCATGCTAGGCAACTATGGCCTAGGTTATAACTCTATTGGAGCTCTTATTTGTTAATCAAACTTTAATTCTTCCCTAGCAGTCCAATAACATACTTTAAAAAATGCTTTTTTTGGTATTTTTATTTGCAACTACTGCCTTCCTCCAGATTCAGTGCAAGTTTGATTACTTCTTAAGCCATTTATTAAACACTAGGAGCAAAAAGTAAGCCAAGGTTTTCAGTTTTAGTGATATTTAACAACTGGGGAAATGCCAAAAAAACATTCATAAATCATTTTGTTTGGTTGAAGCCAATTATTTTTCTCCCATTGACTTTGCCAAAGTTTAGTGTATTATTTAGAAATGCTTTCTCAGAAAATTCAGGTTCTTAAAATGTTTTACATTTAGTTGGCCTAGAAATTAGGAAAAGAGGTCCAGTATCCAATCAGTCTAATTTATTCAAAAACCTGCCTGGCTACAGAGCCTTATGAGAGACCTCAGACATGGCACAGGTTTTTCTCCCTCCGCGGATGCATATACTGCTGCATGGTGGAGTTACTAAACTTCATTCTCATTGTACAGGTATTCATAATGATACAATTTTCAATCATGGTTTTATGTAAAATCACAGATTTTGATGCAGTGTATTAATACATAGCAGTTAAGAATCAAACCCTTTGCACATCTCTTAAGTACTTTAAAGATAGGTGAAGAATTCCTTATATAGTTTGTCAGCAGCAGCAGCAACTTAAGCGGATAATTTTGACTGAATAACCAAACCTTCCTGATACTAATTCCAAAGCTCTTGAGGACTCAGTCAAAGTAGTAACGGGATCCATGTCAGACTAAGCAAAGCATTCAGGATATGTCTAAACAGAAAAGTGAAATTATCATTGCACAAGGAATGCCCAAACGTCTGAAAGATTTTGTGACAAGAAGGAGTGCTGAAGAATGTGATAACTCAGATAAGCTTCTTTTTTGTTGTTTCTAATAAAAAGAATCTCCCTGGTATCTGCCTTCATTTAATACTTTTATTCTCTGACTGTTTTTTTTTTTACAATCTCTTTGTTGTTGTAATGCTGGTTGATTGAAATTCTCAATTTGTCGGTCTCCTTGAACATGTTTATTCAGGGGACGGGACTCGCACAAAACAATACCCTTGTATGAGGCAATCCTATCACATCAGCCTTTATTACCATTTTCAGATTGTCTAACTGGGATTCTTGTGTATGGTTGCTGCAGTTCCTGTGCTCCCACAAAATGGCCTTGATTGTTGTGTGCCAATCTTTGATAATACATTGGCTTTAGCTTTACCGTGATGTCTGAATTAGATGAGCATCCAATGTGCCACAATTGCAATTTTCTTCACTAATACAATTGGATATTTTGAGGACAGAAGCTGAGGTCTTTCTTCATACAAGTATATGATACAGCTGTTGGGTTTTGTGTTTTTTTTTTTCCCTTAAATTTTTTTTTTATTTCTTTTTTTTTTTTTAATAATTTGAAATACCATTGTAACTATCTATTTCAAGCTCATATGTTTATGCACGTGACACTGATTACTGCATTGGTCTTCTTCAAGGGAGGAGGCAGAGCGTCTGGGTTAGTTTTATATTTTCCACAGCTGGATGATGTGCCTATCATGAGTCATTTTTCTTATGTGGATACTAATTAACAGTTTGTGAACAGATTGCTTACATTGTCTTGGTATTTTTTGAAATAACCAGATGCTGTAATTACTGTGTATAAAGTTCTTTTTACCTGTAGTTTTTCAGCACACACACACCCTCCCCATCACTTTAATTAAGAGAATAAAGTTCATTTAAATAGTAAAAGATGAGATAAATTAGTTTTGGAGTCTTTGAATGTAATAGGAAGAAAGATCTGTCCTGAAGGAAAAAACCAAAACAAATCTAATTCAAATAATTCAGGCTAGAATAGTTAGTTCCTTTCCTTTTTACTGCTGTTATTCTGTATTTGAAATTCTCCTACCTTTAATTATATTCCTTTTGTTTAATTTTGATCATGTATGTACCAGTATTCTTTGATTTACTGCAAATTAAATCTGGAACTTCAATAATTATATTCCTGGGGAAACCTGTGTTTATTGGACCTTGTTCACTACACTGCTGTCTACTTTGATTAGATCATTATTAGTACCTCATTTCTTCAGATTTTTCACAGGAAGCTGAACAAACTGGATGATTATTAAGCAAAAAAATAGCTTATTGTTAATTAAGGTGACAAGTGGTAATAAGCATTCTCTAAGATCTATATATAGAAGATTAAGGAAGGAGGGACAGGGTATCAAAGTATTAAGACAATTATAATAGATCAGTTAAATCAACTGGCTCTCCCCTGAGCCATTGTTGGTCATTTTTTCATAGGCGGAACAGTGTCAGCTTGATTGTATTTTGATTGGTCCCATACACAATATCCACTACACTGCATCCTTTTGGATGAGAGGGTCTTGTTATATCAGATGTTTACCAGAGGCTTTCTGACATCCAAATGTACTGTGCCATGTTTTAACTATCAGTCAATCCCTAGAACGCACTGGCACTGTTAATGGAACAATGAGTTGTGGGAAAGCCATGGAAAAGCAGTCTCTGTCTTGGGGATCAGTCAGCTAAAGACAGTTAAAGGAAGGTTGTCGGGTTTTTTTTAATTGCTAGTGACCTTGGTTAAGCGTCAACACCAAAATTTCCCAAACTATGATTGCCAAATCATAGAATTATCTGGGTTAGAAGAGACCTCCAAGATCATCAAGCCCAACTCTTAATCCAACACTACCATGATTACTAGATCACAGCACTAAGTGCCACATCCAGCCTTATGTCAATTGCCTGCGAATCAAACCACTAGACCACATAATGCTTAGAATGTCAGTGGATAAGTTAGATAGGATGGCAGCCGTGAAGTTTGAGGTACATTAATTGCTGGCAGTGGACAAACAACAAAAAGAAATAGGGCAGAACAATCATGCAGTAGGAAATCAGAGTCAAAGACAGAGCAGCCTGAGGAAGTAGCTGGAACTAAGAAGCAACAACGAAACATAAGATAGAACCAGAAAATAGGGCTCAAGGCTGGGAAGATGGGAAACAAGTTCAGGGTATGTACAGGTTTTTCAGGCTAAGAAAGAAATCCAGTTAAGACAGGAATGACGAAAGGTGCTGGAGGCAAAGGTCATAAATGGTTTGAGTGGGCTGTGTTGCCAAGATGCTTGTTGTCAGGTCTCAGTACTGTTGTACAAAGTGGAAATTGTAGATAAAAGGACCTTCGTCACAAATTAAGTTTCATCTGTTTCTTACTCATGCTGACTCATCACCTAGCTTGTTTTACCTCGTGAACTAACATAAACTTAACAGTAATTGAAAGAGTGAATGGCTTTAATTTTGCAATACCTTGTGATATCACTAAGGAGAAACACAAGTCTCTCCACAGAGCATTTTTGTGAGGTTCAGTTTCATTGAAATTTTGATTTTTTTCCATTAAAGAGGCAGGAGCTTTAGCTGCAGGACATGCCATCTGGGAAGCAGCCAGCTGGAGACCTTGTTTTGCCAAATCCAAGGCATTCTGATGTGCTGCAAAGGAACTGAACAGGAACAATGAGAAGCAAATAGAAGGTGTTTCAAATCTACCTAAGCTCTAAACAAGATTCACAGGAATCTTTTTGTCTTTGTAAAGCAATTTTGGAAAAATAACAATCAGCAAACAAGAATAAGCAGCCCCCTATCCCTCAAACCATGCTTCAAATCTAAAAGCAATTCTATACCCATGCAGTTTCCACTAGGCTGAAGCTGGTATCAGCCAAAATGCTCCTGGATGCTATTAACACTGCTGATAGCCAGTACTGACTGAAGGGAAAACCCCAAATATGGTAATGCATTGCTGGAGTGTGTTCTAAAGATGATGAGATTATTTATCTTCTGCTACATTCCAACAATTTAGCTGAGTGCAGTTTGATAAATTTGAGTGATACCTCCCTCACAACCAAAACCCAATGCTTTTTATAAAAAAGTGTTCTAGGTAATGACTGCCTTGTGTCTTATTCAGAATCTTGTATGTACTCCAGAGGTTGAGAAGACTGTTTTGGAAAACAGAATAAATATGTTATATCTAATATTTATATTCTGAAGTGTAATTAGATGAATGAAAGTCACTGTGGGAGCACACCTTGTTTGTATGCTGGTAAAGCAGATGAATATAGAAAATCTTGCATTGCATTGCTTTTTCCTATATTTCTCTTTTGAGTTGGAGCTTTGTGTTTACTGTCAGATCATTTTGTTCAATATTGACTTCAGTTCAGTGATTATATATATATACATGTCTGAATTGCAAAGAAATGTAATTTTGATGGTTTAGATATTGAAAATTAAGAAGTGATTGTGAAAAATAGAACATAGGCCTTTGTTAGTCCATTTTTCTTCTAAGGAAGTGGTAGCAAGAGATACTATTTTGTGGGGTTTTACACATTTTAAATAGAGGTAGTAAAATACCTATATTTTACTGAAAAGGTGAGGAAAAATGCTGTGGGTAGTAGTCAGTCACAAAAACTGAATGATCCAAATGAAAACAGTAGAAGCAAGTCTAGCCAACGTGATTTTTACAAAATTATTCTGCTCTGTCCTATGAGTGTACTACAGATTATAGTCATATTTGCACGGATTTTAAATATCTTTTCAACAGCTTTTATAAACAAGATGTAGGAATGTGAACATTCACTTTGTTTCCTGACACCCCCCCACCCCCTGCCCCTTTAGAAATTACCTCTGTGACACCTGCCTGCGAATTGCCCTGCCGCATCTCAATTGCATGTAAAATACATTCCTCCTTTTCTCAGTCTAAAGCTATTGCTGTTGCTGCACAGTCATAAACAACTGGTTTTGCCTGGCTGAGAGGCAAGCTGCTTTGAATAGCGAGTAAAGAGTTTGTGATACCAAGTTTGACTGCTCAGTTTCTAGTGGTTTCAAGACAGAAATCTCAAAAAACAATAAGAAATACGCACTGTATTGAAACAGTGCGGAAATCCCAGTAAGTAAATAGACCCTGCTACTTATTCAGTGGTCTCTGATGGATTGTAGGACTGGAGTGCACGTCATCAGTTGCCACATATGTTACAACAGTGACCTTCTAGCCTAGGACCCTCTGTCACTTGCCTTTGTGCTGTGCCTTTTCTGAGTTTTAAAATGGTCTGTAGATAGGTTAATGTGTCTGTCGTCTTGCCCGCAGTGAGATTTGTGCCTAGTCTTTCAGCAGTCTCTCCAGTAATGCTGCTCACATTTTATGGTTTTGATTCCCTCATATTGTAGATTTAGTTTTATTTTTCTGTAGATGTTCCCTGGAGCCAAAACAGAAGGAAGGGGAAATCTTTGCTGTAAAAGTCTTATATTTGTGAGGCTTATGATGACAGGGAGGGGGAAGATGCTTAAAAAATAACTCCAGTTGTCCTAAAACCTTCATTCACATTTTAAAATGATCTATGGAACACAGTTTTGTGTCTATAAAACAAACAAACAAAAAAATCTTAAGGTGTTGTTATTAATAAAGCAGGTGGCTCATCTTTCAAAATCCCATTTTAGCCAGGCAGTGATTTTCAATGAAACCTGACATGTTCATTTTGCCAGACTTAGCAGCCCCCAAGGCCTGTTGAAAGTCATCTGAAAAAAAAGCCTTCTTAATAGATTATTTTTCTTTGATGAAGCTGTAGTATCTAGTGTATTTATAGAGATTTGGTTCTTTTACATTTGTGAGCAGCAAGCTAACTCTGGAGGCATAGATTTGCAAAGTAGGCTAGTTATAAAATATTGAAGAATAGTACATCCTGGAAACCATTTAGTGAACGCCTTTATACATTGGCAACTATATTTTCATATTTCCATTTATTGTAGGGAATTAATCCTTGGGAATTTATTGACATAATTGGTGTCAGCTGGGGAATTGGAGCCAGCCTTGCAAATACGTTAATTATCAATGCAAATGATAGAGAGCATTGGGAGAATTCCAGATCTAGTTTGAATCTGTTGATTTCTCTGAGCTCATAAAAGTTTTTTCATGTTAATTACATGAATTTTGTTCAAAAATTCTTCCAATCTCTTGGTTCACATTTTATTAAAAAAGACAGTCTGCTAGTTGCTTGTGAAGTTGCTCTGCATAAAAGAGTGGATAAGCTGTCATGTTTTTTAACAAGTGTGGCTACTTATAACTATGTGAGCAAGATGACAATTAATTATTTTTTTTTTTATGAAAGGCATTGCTTTTGTGGACCTGTTTTCAGCATAGAATGAGAAAAGGATGTTTTTGGTTGAGCTCAGCTATGATTTTTTCTAAAAAGTAAGCATGTCGCCACTTGCGTTCCCCAGGGCTTACTATTGGGGCCAGTTCTGTTTAATATATTATCAATGATCTGGCTTAGAGGATAGAGTGCTCCCTCAGTAAGTTTGTGGATGACATCAAGTTGGGCAGAAGCGTTGATCTGCTTGAAACCAGAAAGACTCTACAGAGAGATTCAGACAGACTGACTCAATGGGCAGAGGATAATTACATGGACTACAACAGAGCTAAGTATGGGTTCCTGCACTTGAGCAAAACAACCCCATGCAACCCTACCTACTTGGGGATGAGTGGCTGGAAAGCTGCCTGGCAAATAAGGATCTGTATGTGTTAGTTGACTGCTGGCTGAACGGAAGCCAGTAGTGTGCCCAGGTGGTGAAGAAGGCCAATAGCATCCTGGCCTGTATCAGAAGCAACATGACCAGAAGGACCAGGGAAGTGATTGTGCCCCTGTCCTCCGCACTGGTGAGGCCACAACTTGAATACTGTGCTCAGTTTTTAGCTCCTCACTACAAGAAAGACATTGAGGTGCTGGAGCATGTTCAAAGAAGGGCAACAAAGATAGTGAAGTGTATAGCGCACAAATATTATGAGGAGCAGCTGAGGGAACTAGGGCTTTTTAGTCTGGAGAAAAGGAGGCTGAGGGACAACCTTATCACTCTCTACAATTACCTGAAAGGAGACTGTAGCGAGGTGGGTGTTGAACTCCTTTCCTAAGTAACAAATGACAGGACCAGAGGAAACTGCTTCAAGTTGCACCAGGGGAGGTTCATATTGGATAGTAGGAAAAATTTCTTCACTGAAAGGATTATCAGGCATTATAACAGTCTTCCGAGAGAGGTGATTGAATCACCGTCCCTGGAGGTCTTTAAAAACTGTGTAGATGTGGCGATTTGGGACATGGTTTAATGTTGGACTTGGCAGTGTTAGATTAACAATTGGACTTCGTGATCTTAAAGGCCTTTTCAAATCTAAATGGTTCTATGATTCTAAATTGGAAATTGCATCTTTCCCATACGTGTTGCTCAAGCAGAAGATATGTGCGATGAATACAGCTCTGGAGTCAGCAGGAGGACTTCAATTCTTCCTATGCATTGTTTCAGGTTTGAGGGATATGGGCATAATTTGAGTGGATGAGAGGCTTCACACACCTCTTTTGCTCTGTAGAGCAAACAAGCCCTAGCACTCAAGTTAGATGTGGCATCTGTGGTTCTCCTCAAACCTATGGTACTGCCAAAGTGAGCCTGTTTATGTATCCCAGGAGGTGACTGGGAGCTGGCAATATACTGCACCTATTTGTAAGTGGTACTAAGTCATAGGATGAATATTGATTTAACTTGTGAAAAGCTTCCTCACTAGGAATCAGTCTAAATAAAACCTGGTTGGGTGTTTGAAATGTCATGTATTTTACACAGACAGCAAATAATGTTCCTTTTTCAGATGTAAAATCAATGTCTCTGAGCTTTTCATAGTAGTAAAAGGCTGAGATATACTCCTGAGGGATTAACGTCTAGGACTTTCCACTTACATGATTCATAGAATGTTTTATCAAGAATAGATCTAGAAAATTGCAAAGACACCTATTATCTGAATTAAACATCATAAATAGCACTCAGGTAGATGGCATCTTCAGGTATGCAAGAGAAAGAGAAAAAGCAACACGAGGAACTGAAAAGTAGAAAAAGTTTAGAAAGCTATGTTCTGAAGAAGAAATGAGGCTTGATATCTCTTACCACCTGCTTGAATTCACAAGCCAATTCTGTATCCAATATATGGAAAACAATCTTCAAAGTGGCACTCTTTCTGCATCTGGCTTCTGAAATTCCTCATTATGTGTCTAAATTTGGATATTCCGTGTAGTGTGCTTTGAGAATTTTCTTGCATATTTGTTAGAGTAATCATCATAATGAGTTCAGTAACTCTCTCTTAATGTAGCTATAATTCTTCCCTGGCTTCTTCCCTGGCTTTTTTTTTTTTTTTTTTTTATATATTAACATTCTATGAGAGGGTCCATCTAATGCACACTAATTCATGCTTTGGGACTTTTTGCCATAATCTGATAATAAATGATAGAGCTAGTTTGCCCATGTTGAGGAAAGAATAATATAGTGACAAATGAATTCCTGCATGAATTAAGAAGAAATGTTATTTAAACCTTTAGCTTGTGCTATGCTTATTGGTTTCTTTGTAGTTAAGTATTGACATTCCTTTCCAATGTACGGAGGTTTTTTGGTTTGATAATTCAGCTCTGTGTAAGAAACTACCTACAAGAAATATGCATTTGAACTAGCAGAGATCAACACTTGGCAACTTTCTTTTTTGATATTGTTTTCTTTGCACATCTGTTTTTTGGTTTTGTGTGGCTTTTTATTATTATATGCCAGCAATTTTACAACATAACAGACTCTCCTCTTTTCTATTAGTTTATATATAGTACTGAAAAATTTCCCACCTGCAGAGCTGTAAATTGTGGAAAAAGAGTCCCTTTCTACTAGGTGTATATTTTAGAGTCTCTTTAGCTTAGTAGAGGGTATCCTCTTCTCAGCCCTAGTGAAGCCACATCTGAGGTGCTGGGTCTGGTTCTGGGCTTTGCAGTACAAGAGAGATGGAGATGCTGGAAAGAATCCAGTGAAGCTTCACTAACATGATGAAGGGACTAGAGCTTCTCTACTACGATGAAAGGCTGAGATAGCTGTTACTGTTCATCCTAGAGAAGACAAGGCTTAGGGGGATTTTATTAATGTATACAAATACCTGAAGGTAGAGTGCAAAGAAGATAGAGCCTGGCTCATTTCAGTGGTGCCCAGCGACTCGACCAGAGACAATGGGTGCCAACTGAAAAACAGGAGGTTCTCTTTGAACGTCAGGAAAAAAAATTTCACTGTGAGGTTGATGAACCACTGGCATAGGTTGCCAGACAGGTTGTGGAGTTTCCATCTTGAGACACTCTCAAAATCATCCAGACAAGGCCTTGGGCTACCTGCTCTGGGTGGCCCTGCTTAAGCAGGTGTTTTGAGCAAAATGACTTCCAAAGGCCCCCTTCCAACCTCAACCATTCTGTGATTCTGTGATTCTGTGCAATGCCAGACTTCATGATTTGGGGTTGAAATCCACATGGAATTGAAGTGCCTTACATTTCCATTCAAAGTCTTTAGCAGATGCTGGTTTGCACTTGCTGAAGTGTAGTGGAAGACACCAAACCAAACATAACAGCTTTTACTTCTCTCTTTTATAAAACGAATTAATATCAACCTCGTCTTTTCCACTTCATTTGAGTCTGCCTCTTCTTTAGCCAGTGCCTATCTATTTATTTCTAAACAAAGTTGTGAATGAGCAGCCTCATGCTTGACCTCTCCAATTCAGAGGGCTTGATCAATGATACCTGTTTCTGATGGAGGGGTTTTAGTACATCAGGCAGCTGCCATGGAGTAACTTCATGATGTAGAGGTCTGGATTCAGTCTCCTAAATCCATACATTTGCTTCCATTTGCTATGCTTTACAGGGTCCCCTGTCCTCCAGCTGCTTGTCCTGGGAGCATGGACTCCTACTGGTCTTGACTCATCTTTACTGTCACTGTGCAGATGTCTTTGTTAGCAGAGGTCTCAAACAGTGCCAGCCATTTGTATAGGCAACTGAATTGATGCAATCTTGTATCTCAGAAATGCTGGCCATTTAGGTGTAACATCACTGGAATACTACAGTCTTTTGATGTTTCTGGTACCTTCTGGTTTCTGAGGGCATAAATGTCTATCTGGTAGTAAATCCTGGATTTTTTTAAGCAGCCTTCTTTATATATAACCAGGAGGACACCATCTTCTTGCTCTACTTTCCATTCAAATTAGGTTTTGAGCATGATAAAGACACAGGACTCTTGAAGGCAGATATGGATTTGTTGGAAGGTGAAGAGTCTACAACCCTCCCCCTCCTGGGGTGCCACTTGATACAACACACCTTAGCCTTTGTAGCTCCTAAATCCAGACTGCAGTTGAATCCACAACTTCACTTATATTTAACTACCTGAGACCTTCTGATCCCCAGTTGCTGTCAAGACACCTACAGCTTGCTATTTATTTATGTAGTTGTTTGGTTTGGTTTACAGTAATTGCACAAGAAAATGTAGTTCTCATGTAAGGGCGTTTGCTGATTACAAGTCCTACTTACTCACAGAAAGGTAATTTTCTCCCTGCAGGGCAGGACTTCGGTATACCCGGGCTTCCTGGGTAGCTAAATGGATCATTCCATTCCACTGCTCATTCACTTGCTGGCTTCCTTCAGACTTCTTGCAAAAGTACTTACCCTACAAATGCTTACTCATGTAAGTAATAATACTCTAATTAGAAAGTAAGTGGAGTTTGGAGACATTAGATCTTTTTTTAAAGTGAGTAAGCATTTGCAGGGCAAAACCCAAGGGCACCAGAAATGTTGATAATTTTCTGCACAGTACATTGCCTATTTTATCTTGAGTCTGAATCTTTACATAACTTGCTATTAAATTGTTTGAGGTCTTCCCTTCCTATACAAGTCAGGAAGCCCAATGGGCAGACATTCTTACGATTCAAAGCATTTTTTAATGACTCCCTTTTAAAATAAAATTAAACATTAGCCTAAATTATAGCTGTGATCTGCTTCTAAATTCCTTTATAAGACTAAATTATATCCTTTCAGCGACTGTGTCCTTTCTTCTGAATATCACTTCATGCTTACCAAGTAACTACTTTAATAGAAGTTGGCACTCAGATTCATTACTTGTCCTATTAAAATGAGATTGTTTACAAATGTCTTCCCAACACCTAACAAGTTACGCAAAAATGTGCTTTTTTAACTGCAAGGATGCAGAAGGCAATGAAGTTGTGTCCATGCAGGGGAAGCTCTGCCACAAAGACTGAAATATTGTTCTCAAAGTACAAAAATTCACTAACTTGGTGAGTGGAGGACTATGAGCTACTCAGGCAGACATTACCTGGTACATAGTATGCTTGTCTTGCTGCTGCTTCTATTACCAGTCTTTTTTATAGTACTCTGACTGCCTTTACAAACAAATCCCTCATAAAAATGCTTTTATATCTCAAACTGTTCTTGTGATTTTACTCGTCAGCTATTTTCTTCCTTCAACAGTTTATAAAGACTTTTAAACTCAAACTCCAGAAACATTAAAGCAAAGGGCGATGTTTTGCCAAGCCATATGTTCTTAAACAGTGTATTTCATGCAGTTGATAATAAATACTTTAAGGCATAGTAGCTAAAAAAATCCAACCTAAAATAAGGAGGCATGCTTCCAGTGACTTCAGCACCTACATTAGGAATGAATTTAACTGTCTGTTTTCACTCAGGACTGGGCAGTGTTCACACCGTGTACATTTCACTGACGTTAGGTGCTGGGCTGGGATATAGAATAAAATTGCTTTTTTCTAGTCTACTAAAGTTAAGAATTACTTTACTCTGTTCTCAACTCTGTTGCTTTGCAGAAATATTAAAACACTGATATAAAATGTTCACCGAATACAAATATCTTGCCCAGTATTTGATCGTTTTCCTACCTAACAGCATCTTAAAGACATTGTTCACCTGCAAGCATTTTAATCCTCTTTTACATAAATAAAAAAAAAAACCTCTCATACATGTGCTATTCTGCATACAAATATGAGCTGGAGGCCAGAAAATGTGTGTTCAATTGAATCATAAATTGCAGCGCAAGAGTTAATCTCCAAGTAAATAAAGCTTTTAGTCCTGCCTACTTGGTATGCCACAGAAACAAGGATGACCTCAGAGAGTTCAAGTAGCAATATTTCCTCTATTCTTGTAGAAATACAGTACACAGGAGTTGCTTACCTAAGGTTTGATGAGAAAAGATAGCTTGGAGTGCCTGGCTGACAGTTGGGCTTAGTGTGCTGACATTCACTTTTTCTCCATCTAGAAAAGCTTTTCCGGGGCTCCTTCTCCTTTCTCTTTTCTTAGACGTGACGCAAGAAGGTTTTTCATTTTGGAAAATCCTAAGATGTTCCAAATTTTCTTTTGTTCTTATTCCTTCATTTCACATCTCCAATCCCTCTCTCTCCTACTGAGATTCTAACTATTCTGTGCTCTGCCGCTTTAAATATGTGTCCAAGCATAAGATAATAACATAGGAATAAAGTGCACCCGTATATCTCAGATAAACATATTATTTGAAAATTGTTAAATTGGCATTACAATAAAAATTACTTATTCCAGGAAAATATAATCTCATCGTAATAGCCAGAATTTAGAGGATACCACAGCATCTTTCTGACTTTGTTTTTGGTCATAAGGTAATTGGAAATTTCTATGTGAATTGTAATTTTTAAGAAAAGTTTCTAAAATCCTTAGAAAACTTAACATTTTTACTTTCCATTCTTTGTAAAGAATGTCAACAGGAACAAGGAAGTTGTAAGGAAATGGCTATTACTGGCATTTTGCCTTTTAAAAGAATGCCACATTAGACAAAGTAGTGTGCTAAAATGCCATAAGCAGACAAACCTAACTCATTGATGAAAGAAGACAATATTAATGAGTGGAGGAGAATTTAGAGCAGACCTGTCATTTCAACAACATAAAAGAAGTTTCAGGAACATGAAATCCTTAAGTGATTTCTCTTTCCTTAAAAAAAATATCTATTTTCCTCCTAGATTCTTAAAAAAATAGATAGTTATAAACATGCATTTTAAGATTTTAATAGTGGAGTTAGGATACGTTTTTGGGAGGCAGATATTGACCTCAGTGTTACAATGGTATTTTATTTCCTCTTTAAAACCTATTGAGGGATCCCTGTAAAACAGTTTTGGTCTATTTTTGTCACTGGTGTAGAAATGAACAAGATATTAAGGAAATAGGCTACTAATATCTATGGACAGAAAGTATCTACAGGGAAGCTAAGAATTATTAATACTGCTTATAATAATAGCTAACTAATATTTCCTTAAGTAATAAAAGGCATTAGTGAATTCTCATTTAAATAATGTCTTCATTTAGTTTTATCTTCTGAACAATAAAATACAGATAGTTTTTTCCAAAGTCATTCATTTTCTTAAATCCCTGAACTATAAAACTATCTGTGCTCCCTGTGTGATTCCAAAATCACACTGCTTGGAATGAGAGGAGTTGAGAAATGATGCTGTGTTATAAAAGAAACTAGAGAAGATTTAGAGAGAAAAACACATACAGAAGAATTAAGTAAAAATAAATTGTAGTAACACTTGAAGATAGCAAAAATTTTAAGGTTAAGAAAAGAATTCTGAAAAATGTCAGTTGCCATCAGTGCCAGCAATATCCATCCAGGAAGAGAGAGAGACAGTATTTACTTAGTTTTAGTTTTGCCGATGTAAGAAATGCAATCTTGGTCCTCATTTGGTGAATGACAAAAATCCTAACAACAATAATAAAGCTGACATTTTGCTCAATGTCTTTCTAATGCAACCCTGATATAAAAATCATCCAACTCACGTTGCACCTAGTAGGAGTTTTGTCACTGACTTCACTAGCAACAGTACTGGACCTTTGCCTTTGAGGCTGAAATCAATGAGCTTTCTGCTCTAAATTAGGTCATGTATTCCAAACCTAGTCCTGCAGGGGTTTTCTGTTTTGCAACCTTTTTTTTTCTGTTATGACTACATTGGGGTCAGATCCATAATCTGACACAGAAATGGAACAATCAGTTTTCAGTGTACACATCAAGGTGTGCATAGATGTTATGTTGTGTAACAGATTTGATCAATCTGAGCTCAGTTCTTAGTAAAACAAAACTAGAAATAACTTGGGCCTGTTTATTTTTGTATTAGAGAAAAATAGGATTTTGTAAATCAAAAATAAAAAAGAACATTTTCATGACACCAGGTTTCAAATTTGTTTTGAAATAGTTTAACTAATGCAAATTAGTAATATGTAGCCAAAATTGATATTAAAAAGTTGAACATCTTTTTTTGCTGTCTTAAATATTGAAATAAAAATATGCTAGAAGTTAGTGACCATCTTGTAATTATCTGTGGTTTATGCAAGAATATCAGTCTTGTTTGGAAGGGAAACTTCATTATAATAGACCTCCTTTTCAAAGGAAATTATAGTCTAAAGGGCATGCTTCACACTTCATTTTAAAGCCCTAGGAGAACTTCTCACTGAGATTCTTACAAAAAGATGCTCATTTTTTTTAGAATGTGTCAATAGAAAAGTACCACAAGGTTCTAATGTAAGAAAATGTCAGCATCTTTAATTTTTATTCTTTTGTGCTTGTTTATGTGTTGTGACATCCAACAGCACATTTTTGCACAGTGTAAATTATATATATATTTATTTGTGTAGTTGCAAGTTGAGCATTCTTTAGAGAAATAGGTAGCATTTCATTATTTCTGGTTTACTTACAGTACAATAATAGTGAATGCCATGTTACTTGAAGATACATGGTATGCATTATCAAGGACTTAAGTGGTGTATTTTGGCATTGTACATTAAGTGGAAAATGTTTAGTCTGATATTATAATTATGGGGACCGCTCGCTCCCAGGGAACAGTAAACAACTAACTTGCAAACAAAGACCCACTGGGAAAAGGTAAACTAGATCTGGATTTTCACACAAAACTTTTTCAATCAAAAATTCCTACATGACCGCTTTCACTTTTATTCTACATGCAGTAGGAGAACAGATTAAATTATCTTTGTAAATTATCTCTGTTCTGTAAGGATTTGTCAACTCTGAGCACTGGAGGCTGGTGCAGATCTGCCTGAGTCAACAAGGATTTGGATAGATAAAGATGTACAGTGCAGCATTTTACCATCATACTTACTGGCACAGAAGTTGTTTGCACAGCACTACTGTACCACTTCCAGCCTTGATCCAGCCTCATGCGCTGCTAGGCTGGGTCTCACATTCCTTACTGCTGTTGGCTAGTGAACATGGAGCCAGCTCAGCTGAGCTGTCACTCATCTACCTACACAGAATACGTGTGAAAAGTAGGAAGCTACCAAAACCATACAAAATCTCATTTTCTGTTAAACGAAGCCATCTTCATTATATATCTTCCCTATTCTACAGCAGAATTAACTTTGCAGAACACTTGTACTAACTTCACTGTAATGTAAATATATTTAAAAATATATTTAAGACATATAGGCCTTACATAAACCTATAAACACTTTAAATCAGAGAAATTCTTCTAAATCTATTAATAAAAAGATTCTCTGTACCGATGTAACACAGAGGAATATTTCACGTAGCTGAAAAGTATGCTTTGACTAGAAGAGAATGACAAAGAGTGAAGTTAGCTGAGTCAAGGCTCACTGGAACTGCCTTGTCAACAGAAAGATTAATGTATAGCCTTATTTAAGCCAAGGTTGGTTACCCATTTTAGCAATATGCCAAAAGTGCTGAGTTGTTGTACGACTGTATAGGCACTGGTTGTGTCTGTATTTGCTGCTCAGTTACAGAAATATGTTTGACATTGTACCCACTGAGGATTTTGGATGGAAAACTCACAACTTACATGTGAGGGTTTCTCGAATGTCTGATAAGGAAAAGATCTTCCCTGGGATCTTGGACAAAACACACTCCTAGGTGACTCAGTATTAAGTCAATGCAAAAATGACTGGTATTTGTGAAGTTAGCAAAGTCACCCAGGCCATGCTTGGACTGTAGAAAGCAAAGAGTATTCTGATGCAAAAGAGAATCTCAATTAGTAGGCAAAAGGCATGCAGAGCTTCACTTTGGGTCACAGAACAGTGCACTAAACTGTATACATTCTGGAAAACTCTACAAGGTGAGATAAAGGCTAGCAAAGGAAAAGGATAGAGGTATTGCAATGGATAGCATCACTGCAGGAATTTTAAAGATGGGCATGGCAGAATGCAGAAGCAGAGTATATTTGTACCACATAACTGAAAAGATGAAGAACCATGTATTTGTCTAAGAAGAGAGTTTGTTCCTTCCATACGGATGTCTGAGGATAACAGTTTTTGCAATGACATCAGGACATTCTATCAGCGGACGTGAGAGGTTAAGGGAAAGCTTTCTTTTTCATAGAGGAAGCTGTAGGAATTGCTATTTCCCCGGCTGGAAAGGGTACAGTTAATGAAAGGCTGGGTCCAAGACAACAAGTGCAGTAAAAAAGCCTTACATGCTCAAGGGAAATTTGTGGGGAAATGTGTTAATGTAGTAATGAGATTCATCTGTAGTTGACATATCAAAGATAAATGTCAACTTATCTATTTGTTAATGGATCTATTAAAAGCTTTGTTTATGCTTTCTGTCTATTTTTTTTTCTCAAGCACACACGCAGATGGATTGTGCAAACAAACACTTCATTAAATGTGGGACTTGGAGCCAAGTGAACGCTTTTGAGTCCAGAATTATGTCAATTAACCCGACATAATTGCTTTCTTGATTCACCCCTGCTTTTTTTAACATTTCTTTTTAAGGGTTTGGATAAGACCAGAGTATCAGTAAGTAATTCTGTATGACTGAAAGACTCTTTGCCACTATTTTACTAATAAAAATAAAATCTGTGCTCCCAAAATGTCACATTACCATGGAAAGAAACAATAGAAACACCAAAATTTGAAAAGCTTAATTAGAATGAGTCACCTAGGCAAAGTTGGCATGAACATCCTAAGATTCCCAAGCTGAACTGAGCTGTTGAGGGGAGGAGAATCCTATTTAAATATGACAACCATTTTGTTCAAAATTATTTCCAAGATGGACTTTTCCTACTGCTAAACAGCTATCTTGTCAGTATTAATAGTTCAAAATAATTTGGTTTTAAGTTGAACAAATGATTCATTTTATTTTTAATTGCTATATACACACCTTGGTTCACCACTTGGGCTTAAAAAATGTTTCAATTAGAGAGAGTTCCAGAGCATATTATAAGAAATGTAAGAATTCTGAATGAAATTCTGTACAACAATTTCACAAGTTACAAGTTGGTAAAATATCATACATAAACTGCTAAAATTGTAATATTTTCTCTTCTATTAACTCACTGGTATACTTCTTGCTACTTTTGGCAGGTATATGTGCTATTTCTAAGTAATCAGATAAAGGACTTTTGCCATGCATGTGTTTCTGTGGTGCGGTAGAGGATGGATCATGTGATGCCATATGCCTTTGCAAATGGATAATTGATATTTTTCCCCAGGATGAAAAAAGGAGCCCCGCTTTAAATAATAGTTACTGAGTATCAGATACTGAATCTATGAAAATTTGAAGACTACAAGCAGTTATTTACAGTTTCAATTTTTCAAATGCTCCCAAATAGCAAAGAGGATTTTTGATAGTAAAAAGTTTAAATGTGAAGTTGTTTCTATGTCAACGTATAGTGGCTTTGTTTTGATTTTAACTTTCTCAGACCTTCCACAGCTTCCTATAGTTCCATGTCATTTGAGCAATTCCAATACCTGTGGAAATCCACAATTCATCATTTACAAACAGAATTTTCCTCTGCTGAAAACAAAAGTGACTGAACACAATGTCTTTAATGTATCTCTCCAAAGTAACATTAATTGCTCAGTCCTTTCACACAATGTTAAAATAATAACTTAAACATAAACTTTCATTTGGTGTTCTCATTATGGTCACTGAAATTAATGGGACTCTATGCTTAAGCATATACTGTAGAGCTTGCTTATTATAGGTTGTAGGTCAGAATGGCAGGGGGATAATATTTAATCAAGGAAGCCAGTTTTAATTCAAACTTCCACCACACTGTTATGTCTAATAGTGAAGGATATTATTTCAAAACTATTGGCCTAAGTCAATATTCAGCATGATTTAAAAACCACAGAATGGTCTTAAATTTTTCTGGCATGTGAAACTTGGAACGTGAAAAGTTAACGGACTGTTCCCACAAATCCCTTGATTGTGAGAATAAGGACTTACAGGGCTGAGCTGAAAATTCTGAAGTTCTTTCTGATTTTTCACTGGAAGTCAAGCAAAATCAGGGACTTAGCGTGGAGGCACCCAGCTTGGCACCTTGCTTGTATCTATGCTCAGTCAAGATCCATATCCAGTCAGTATATTTCCTTAAAAAAAACGAGAAAAGTAATTTAGGAAGATTTTGTAGGACCCTTCTTGATGAGTAACAGAGAGATTTCTGCCTCACACATGTAGCTCAGGCCAATATTTTAAATTAAATTTCAAATTAAAATACAGCCAAAAAAGGAAAACTCCCTTTCAGTTGATAGGCTAGCAGGTGAAATACCTATTTAGAAAGTGGCAAATTCTGGTTTAAATCCTTTTTTGCCATTTTAGAATTAAATCTATATCTCTTTTAGAAGTGGACATTGACCATTGACCATAAAGACTCTTCCAAGGAAGGAACATGTTTTCAGTGTTTTAGCTGTTTGTGGGTCATAATTACTATGTTATGTAAATTCTTATAGGATAAATAATTGACATATTTATGTCATAAAAGAAACAACAGTCAGCATCACTTCATTAGGAAGACCTCTGGGACTTTATTTTTGCTCTCTGGAGTATTTCTGTGTTCTACTTTTAGCAGCTTCTAAATACTTCTGTGAACTGCCAGTTTTCTAATTCTCTATGGAGTTCCCTTTGAATCTACCTTTGAGGCAGGTTTTCCTGTAGACACATAGCACATTACTAATTCTCTTTTGGGAGTGAAATATTTACAATTTAGACATCATATTCCCTAATTTTAGATGATTGTGCTATGTGTTAGACATGTACTGTGTATTAGTTTGCCTTCTTTGTCTTTACTGAGGCAAGTTGGCCATCGACAGACCCAGGAATAGAAATCAAATAAGGTAGGCTGAGCTTTGATGAAGACTGAGTTTCTCTTCCTTTGATATTTAGACATAGAAACTCTTAATCTACTCCAAAGCATGGGAACACTAGCTAATATTTCAGGTGCCTTGGATTTATCTTATTGTTACTAGGCTCTTTACAATTATTGTACCTAAAACTTCAACAACACATGATTTAGAAAATATAATTCTAGTACACAGCATAGGAAAGTTCTACTCTCTGACACCTCATTAAATTTCATTCCAGTATTTGTAGATCAATTTGGTGAACTTCCATTTTATCAGAATAAATAATACTTCTACCTGCACGTTATTCAGCATTTGCATATGCTCAACTCTGTAGTTGATTTACACAGGTAGATATACTACAATATGTATCATTATTTAAGATGAAAATTTTACAGAATCAGATGGGTATTTTTGCGACTTTCATCTAATGATGACCTAACCTCAGTATTATATTGTCCAAACTATTTTTGAAAATTCTGGGTAAAATCCTGAGCCCTTTGAAGTTAGTTGACTATATCAGGCGCAGATGTTCACATATCTTATTTTTCCTATTGAAAATCAGGTAATTTTAGAGAAAAATATAACAGTTCTTCAAAAATGTTTCCTTCTGTGTGAATGAATACTTAATATTTCTGCGTAAATCTGAGTGGAGGGACTGACTGTAGTGGCAGATGCACCTAAGTCTAAGAGGGTGTCGCATTGTTCTGTTGAACTGCTGCGGCTTTTAATGTTCAGGATTTTATCTCTGGTCTCTTAAACCAGTGCTGTGCAGAGTGCTTCTAGATGTGAAAAGAGACTCTAGGTATGTAGACTTGAATTATCAATATTTATTTCTTTTTTTTTTCCGTGCAGCTGTGCTGAAATTTTTTATTGAGTTCTGAAAATAAATCTATAACATTGTATTTAGAAACAAAGCCTAGTGTATTTGCTTTACATCTTTGTTTTTTTTTTCAAACACAGCCTTTTATTCCTGTACTGTGTTTTGAAGACTACGGTGACTTAGCATGATCTTTCTGCCATTAAACCAAGTTGATGCCACAGGTGACTCATGGGCTAAAAATGCCTTATGAAGAATAACTGTCTTATAAGTTTTAGCTGATTACTGACAGGATTTATGGCTTGTTTTTTTTTTTTAGCATGAATGACTGAAATGGAGATGAACTACCAATTATTTAAGAAACAAACATTACAAATCATGTGTAAAACTCTGTACCTGTAAGAAGAATTCTTTTGCAAGATCCAATGTATTCCTGTTGAAAAACATGAGATGGGAAAAGAAATCAAAGGGGCAGACTTTAAGAAGCTTTGTATATGATGCTTTTTAGTTTTACTGTAGCTAGACAGAAAACATTAAAAAATATGGATAATTATTAACAACTCAATTTGTGGTTTGTCAGTTTTTAAAAGCCAGGTGGTTCCATAGTGTGTATCTAATACATGTCATGTATTCCCATATCCCTTAGTGCTGTGGCTATTAAGGCACAATGTGAAAAAAACGTATTGGAAATTCAATGTCAAACATTGAACTGTTTTTTTATCTCAAGCCTATAGGAAAGGCAGGGTCTGGTTGTAACAATCTGAAGGAACTATGGAGAGGAATACTGCCTTCTTCTGGTCAGCAACATGACACTGGCTTCTGAGAGCAGCTTACATGGAGAGTAGCTTACATGGAGAGTTACACAGCTCAGCTGTACGTCAGGTAAACTAGAAGCTGCTTCTTGTCTTCTGCTCCTGTTTCCTACCTAGGACACAACTGCTGCTACATTTTTCTCTATTCCTGAAGTACTGTGGAAATGTTTATTTTGACCAAGACTGAAAGATCACATAGGTAAGACCAAAAAGCATCCATCAAAACTGTGCGTGATGGTAAAGCCCTTGCTGCTGCACATGCAGCTGTGAAGTGCTGACAACCCCCATCTCGCATTTCACACAGTTCTGGTCTCTGCCAGCTGTGAGATATGCCAATCAACTAGACAGCACATGACCTGACATGCATCATAATTGTGAACATTATCAGCATCTGCTTCTCACTCCAGGATGAGATTATTTTTCTGGTGTGCCTACGAAAACATTTAATGGGAAAAAAAAAGACATGCTGGTTATCCTCCTGCTGATCGTCTAAATGTCACCCTTCCGTCTCCAAACCCTTTCCTTTGCAGGCCAAAAGAGCAAAATTGCAAACATTCTGTTATTCAGGGCAGAGAGGTTTCAAAGAGGTTAAGTAGCGTGTGCCATTGTACTGTGATAGTTCTCTTTGTACTACATGAAAGAAGGAGGAAACAGTGAGATAGAGGTGTCAGATGGTAATATTGCAATAACCTAGGAACCTGTCAGCATGTTCTTCTAGATGTTCGAGTCATCAGTGGGAATGCCCGGGAATTCAGCTACCGAATGTGACAGAGTTGTGGCTGTTCCCTTCACTTTGAATGATCCCTGAACTCTGTATGGGTCCAAAGTTAAAAGCAATAAACACTGAACAAAATTGGTTCCATTAGGGGCCAGTGAAAGCACCAGAGAAACTTGATGAAGGATGAAGGAAAATGAAAATTTAAAGAAATGTTGTTATATGGTTACTGGTGGGGAACCAGCCACTAATGCTAATGATCAGGGATCTCCTGATCACAAAAGAATTTCTTTATTCTCGTTCCATATTTTTCATAGATATTACATAGAAGCACACAGAATATTTTCTTATTGGAGTGCTTGTTAGATATCTATTTATACTTACTTTAAATATTTTAATGTAGCAATTCTTTCAATAGTTAGGTGGTTATTGAAGCATGTGGAAACACAGACCAAATTATGTGATTTTGAGAAACTTGTTTAAAAATTACAAATCTGTCTTACTCTAAGTGGAATACTAGTTCATTATATTTACCAAAACCACATAAAGCAACATTTTTTTACTAAAAAAAAGGGGAAAGTCATATAATGTAGTTATGATTGGAATTCCATAATAGTATGAGTTTAGTTACATTAATATGCTATACAGTAAAGATGTATCATGGCCTATGTTTGATGTTCTTTTAGTCATTACAGTGAGTTTCCTCTGCAGGGTGATGACTTTATTCTGGTTAGGTTACAAAATAGAAATTTGTGTTCACATCTGTAAGGACTAAATTCTTAGTCCAGATCCTGTCATCAGTTACGTTATGTTAAACTGACTTCGATTTATGTAACTGCTACCTTTTTTAAAGTAAAGCACAGCAAATATATTTCTGACGCAGTGAGAGGGGAACATATTTATAACAGGGACCATGTTGAATACGAAACAAATCTTAAAACCCACATAAGATAAAATGTCAGAGCTGCAGATCACACAAAATGTGTGTCATAAAGGAAGAAATGGGATTTTTCTTTTAAACTGCTCAAGATTTTGTTAAGCAATTCAGAAAATTCATGGAAAATTTATTTAATTTTGGAAAGAAGTAGAAAGGAAGACATGTTTAAAACTTTCTTATCGTAGCTATTTCTTTCTTAAACAATGTAGCCTTTTATGACTTACCTTCTAATCCTTTTCTCAAAGATCTTGTGTGCACTTTTGTTTCCTGTTTATCTAAAATCCTATTCCTCAGACTACCTAGAGCAGAAGCACTAGTAGAGGTGCGAGAGCAGTGTGCCCTCTCAGGATACTGCCTCTTTCACATCCTAAAGGTTATCTGTGTTCTTTTCCAGGTCTTGAGTAGCATTTCCATTTTATTAGCTAGTATGAGGAACCAAAAGGCATCCCCACAATAATTCCATAGCTTTGAAAACAGATTTTTTTTTATGTAAGTTTTGTTTTTCAGTCACCAAAATTTGACTGACCTGAAAGAGTAGTAAATACTTGTTTTTTCTTTATATTTGCTTTTACAACTATTATTTCACACAGAAACCTTCCTATTTGTTTGTGAGCTACTGAATGGTGCTGTTTGGGAATATATATCTCTCATTGGGTTAGTGATGTACGAGTATGTGCAGTTTCCTCAGCCTGCTCTAAGTTAAATAGTGAAATGTTGGAATATCTTGAACATCAATACCAGGATAAACGCACCTGAGATTCCAAATCTTGTAGTCCTTCAGTATGTTCTACGAAAAGACAAAAATGTGCAGACAATTCTGCCCCACAACAATATCTCAGAGACAGGATCGCAATTCAAGTAGCTCCCTCTGATCAGATTTGAGTAAAAGTTAGAATAAATAGGACTTTTGGCAGGACATTCAATGTGTAATAGTATCCTTTCAAATTTGGACTTCCAGAATAGTAATTGAAATGCTTTAAGGTCAAAGCTGTATTCTGTGGACTTTCTGTGTCTCCATACTTATCCTTTCTTTGAGAATTCTGCTGAACTGTGCATCCACCCAGCATTTACAACTCTTTGGGCAGACCAACTGGATCAAACTGTGTGGCACGAAAAGGGCAGGACACACTGGACACACATGCCTTCACTTCCACTTGTTGGAAAACAAGTTTTCTGCTGTTGGGCATAATAATTCCAGGAACGGAGGTGCCTTGAAAAAGCACAGGCAAGGGCATAGAGAACAGAAGCATTGTTTTCCCGTTTGACATAGTTTCACAGTTGCCTACTCTTTTCCCTAGTTTCTAGGAGTTGGAGAAACAATACTACAACTAAAAGAAAGATTCTGGGAAGTAAAGTATGCATTGAATTTTGGGAATATATAACCTGAAAATTAAACATCATAGATACAAAGATAAGTATTTCTGCAAGGTAGGGTAAAAGTGCAAGTTTAGCTGCTTTATCACAGCTTTGCACCTGCACAAATCAGAGGAGAGCAACTGCAGACAGGTAGGTCAGCTCAGAAAAAAGATGCTTGTGGTTATTCTGCTTTTGTCTGGTTTGTACAAAATCACTTGCGTATTTACAGAATGCATTGTAACCTGGAGGCACAGATTCCCACATGAAATGTGAAGTGGTGCTGTGCAAGGAATTTGTATCACGTTGTGAACTGCTTTTCTACCCCATCTGGCTTTCTTCTGTTTGGCCGAGTTAGGAGAAGGTATATACCCTCAGTATCAAAAGATGCTAAGAGAAAATTCTCGTCAATGGTAAATTCTGAGGATGTTGCCAGCAAGTTTTGGACTGGTAGGTGAGAAAGGGCAGAACTGGCTTGGGGCTTCCAGATCAGAGCTGGTTTTCTTCCACGAACTTAAATGAAGCCTTACAAATTTGAGGTGATGTCCTCAGTTAAAATGTCAAGGTGGAAGGTACTGTGTATTCCCCTTTCCAAAGGAAGCAAGTATAATAATTTTGGCACTGAGAAATGCTACTATTGGAGATTCTTCCATATTATTCTTAGGTAAAATAACAGATGCCTAAGCAAAAAAAAACCCAAGCAACCCAAGTATGGCAAAGCTCCTATTTGTGAAGGTCTGAATAAGTCAGTTCAGTATAAGCAAAATTTAGAGCAAGTATTCAAATCATCAGTTCGTTTAATGTGTCTGTGCACAGAACATGTTAAACAGAGAGAGATGACATCCAAATACTCCTTCGTCAGTGGAAAAACAGCATTCAAGTTAATAAATGAAAGCAGTTGAACATCTTCAACACTAGATGGGCAGGAAACATAAACAAGAATGAACAAAGTATTAGCCTGGAACTTACAATTCTATACTAAAGGAATGACAGTATGATACATAGGAATATCATATAACATTTCTATATTGTCATTTTATATCTACACCTTTTCTTTTGAACAGAGACTGCTCATATTCTCTGACACCTTTTGTTGGCATATGATGAATAAGAGTGATGGTCCTTTAAATCACAAGTACTAAAGTGTATAATAATATTTAAGAAGAATCTTGTGTCTTTCACTCTTTTTTTTAAAAAAAGAAAAGTTATTAAATGTTGACCATGGAAAAATCAATCTTTCAAGAAGGAGTTGTGAATATATTTTTTCAGCTACGGAAGTTTCTGCAAAAACACTCTCTGCACAAGGACAAATATATGTAAGGTTGGTATAAGTCTTTTTTTTGCTTTTTATTACACCTGTTCTGGAATATTAATTCTACATACAAGTACTGCAGAGTTTTCCTTCTCCTCACTAACTCCTTGTTTTATGTGCTATGTATTTAATTTAAAAATATTTCTTTCTACAAAACTTTATACCGTGTTCTTAATTTGCATTCCAACTAATTACTGTAGGTATTTCATATTCTTTGTAAAAGGAGATAATGCTCCAGATGCATTTTCTTTTATTTTTCTTTCTTTCTCCTCCCCTGTGTAAATACTATTATAAAAAGACGATTCACTATAAAAACGTCCTCATGTAGAACAGCAGTGACATGATACATCACACACCCACTTGTGTAGTCCTTGTCAATAACAACAGAAACAGGATTGAGTGGGTAGAAATATATATGGTTTAAATCTGTCATTTTGAGAGTGTATTTATTCAAGGTCCTTCAAGCAGAGAGGAATAGCAGGCCTCTAAATGTGATATTATGATTGTAAGCAAATGAGTCATTATTTGTTTTACAGTGTAATAGAGTTGGGCAAGAGCAACACTACAAGAGGGAATAAGCAGTCATATCTGTTTATTCTATTACATTCATCACCATGGGGTGTATCTGTCCACGTCAGGTCAAGGTCAGTGATCCTTGTTCACATGAATCATCCTCAGTGCTAATGAAAACTACCCCTGATGCAGTGTGTTCAAACACCAACAGCTTCAGCAGAAGACAACGTTGAACTCACTTCTGCAAGCCAGAGTTCACAGGTGAAGCAGAACAGCTGGGGGGAATTCAGGACTTAGGATGGATAATAGATTATTGGAGGCTGTTGAAAGAGATCAGCATTGGAAAAAAAGGTAGATAGTTTTTAACTGGAGCACAAAACACTGCTGTTGCTTTGCAGGCAACGGGTCCTTTACACCTTGGCTCTTTGAGTTTCAAAACCAGAGTCTTTCAAATCAAAAAAAACAACCAACCAATAAAAAAGGGAACTTAGTTCTAAGTCAGTTTCCAAAGAATAAATTTTAAAGTTATGGTAACAATGAATCCTAATTATCTTTTCCCACAAGCTTCTTGAACTCAAGGAAACAGAGCTGTAATACAGCGGCACAGAAAGGAGGGGCTATTTTCCTTTTTTTTTTTTTTTTAAACCCTCCTCCTCCAAAGAAGGATCAGTGCAAATTCTGCAGTGTCCAGATAGGAAGAAGGATGCACCTGGTGGAGGTGCTGGCAACATACAGTATGAAACACTAAAATCAACTGTGGAATACCTTTTCTGAGTTGTTGCAGTGACTGCTATAATTTGACATGCAGGTGGATTTATTATCAAGCTTGCAAACAGAAGTTATGCGCATTATTTGTAGGTATGAAACATTCTGCTCTGCCAAAGCCTCAGGACAACAACTACATATCAAACTACTTTTTCTTGCCTGAAAATTACTAATATTCCAGCTCTCAATGCCAGTAACTTTTAAGCACTAAATCTGATGTTAAGGACACAACACAATTCAGAGAGTTTTATGTTTCTTACGTTGCAGTGGTCACTTTACAGGAATTTTGGAGGCCCCATGCCAAAGCAAGGGGAGGAATGTGATGGTGGGGCGAGTCCCCGGGGCTCCAGGGAGGAAGGGGATGCTCCGCGGAGGTGAGGGAGGCAGAGAGGAAGGCAGGCTGCTGTCTCACCACACATGGGCTAGTGGGAAGTGGGAATCTCAGGTTGAGTTACTCATCGCTATGGAGTCAGGAGTGTGCAGAACCAACGATTTTGATGGCAGGAGGTAGCGTACACATGTTTTTCAGCGAAGGTGCTGTAGGAGGACTTGCCGGCAGGCAGGAGGAGGTTTATGCTGAGGGCTGTCGTTCCCCAAGTGTGGAAGCCTTCTGGTCCCGGGAGCCCATCACCGCCTCCTCTGATGTTCTCCCTTCCCGCGGTACGGACTGGGGGGGCTGGCAGCGTAGGGACCCGGGCGGGCAGGAGACCAAGCGAGGAGCGCGGAGCCTCCCCTGAGCGAGGCGGGGGGCGCTGCCAACTGCCCGCGCTGATTGACACCGGGACGGGCGGAGGCGGGACCGCCGGGACCGCGCTGCCGCTCCCGCCCGCCGCCGCCGGGCAGCGGGGTCCCGCGCTCCACCGGCGCCCCCGCACTCTCCCCGCCAGGCGCTGCGCTGCGCGGGGCTGCCCGCGGCATGGCCGGCTCGCTGGGCAGGGGGGCGGCATCCTGGAGGATGCGGAGCGCGGCGGGTGGCAGGAGGGAGAAGCCGCGGCACGGTAAGGGAGGGCGACCGCGGCGGGGCTCGGTGGGACGGGGAGTCCCGGGGTCCGTGCGGGGCCAACTTGTCTGTGACTTGTTTTAACCGCTCGGCTGCTTTGGAGCACGGGCATCATCCTCTTTTCCCTTCTCCTTCAGCGGATGCGGAGGGAGGGGAGCTCTCTGCGTCCAAACTCTGCCAAGCTGCTCCTCATGCGTTTTATTTACCACGTACCGAGGCTGAGGGGAACAGGAAAAGCATTCGCGTGCGTTTTGGCATCTTGCTTTGATAGCGGATTCTTTGGTTGTTATAGAAAGCATTCGCAATCTGGCAAACGTCGGTGAATCTGGGGAGAGTCCTCGAAATCTTTTTTGGTTTGCATCTGTCTGGTCCTCGTTCCCGGGAAGCACTGTTAAAAATACTTGCCCTATGTGTTGTTGTTCCCCCCGCCTTACTTGTTCAGGGAGACAGATGCTCTCTTCCAAGGCTTACCAGCACACAAACATTTCCTCCAAGATCACATCCTGACTTTGAAAACACAGAAGGGAATGGTGTTGCACGAACTATTGAAAACAAGTGTTAAGGTTTGCGACCCGTTGTGCACTGAATGGTGAATGCGGTTATCCAGAGCCACATCTGTCGTGTACAGTTTCCTTGCTAAGCCACTTGACTGTCACCGTTGTCTGCTTTGATGAACAAACCCAAGTGCTTGTGGATACAGTCACAGTGTCTGGAAATCACACTAGAATTTGTTCTGTCTGTGCGTTTCTGTGGGTTTTAAACCCACAGATAAATGTGGATAAATGGGTTTGCTGAAGTCTCTGACCTGACCCCTGAAGGTTAAAGTAACAGTTTGAGTTGTGTTTGAGTTCAGCTTTGATTTGTGCATGTATTAATATCCAAAGTAACTGTCTTTTCCAGAGATAATAATTTGGCTGAAGGAGTATTTGTGCTTTCCACAAGTATACAGAACACTGTTGCTGCACACAGTAATCTTAATAACAAAGGTGTTGGGATGAAGTGGAACCTGATGCCTTTGGTGATGGCATTCTGAAGACGATGCTTGCTATGAAAGTCAGACCCACAAGTGCAGGTCTGAAATGAAAGGAAACTAGAAGTTGCTTCTTCCACTCACTGTCACCTGAATATTTCTGAACTAAAGTGCTTTTGCAGCCACACCTTCTTTTCTCTTTTGCTTGTTTGTGTCTCTTTCAAAAGGCAAAGAGTAAACAATCTAAAAGTCTGAGGGAAGGTTTTGTCAGTGGATATCAAAACCGCTCTAAAATAAATGAGTGACTGCTCAGAAAGGGATTTCTTAGCCAGTTAGAGGACAAAAGTGAAAAATAGTTGCAAATATTTATCCTGTTAATTTTGAGTGTAATGCTGGTAGTGAGGAGTAACTCACATGAAAAAAAAGTTGGTGGGATCCCTTTGAGTTATATACCTGTTTTTCATGGGTGTTACACAGTAGCTAGGCACATAGACCAAAATTCTGGATGCAGAGAAATCGGTGGGAATTTTGCTACTGACTTGAGAAGAGCCAGAACTGAACACCCAGACTATGTGGTACAAGGTTTTAGGCCAAAATGAAAACCTTTGACTGATACAGCCGTGCAATTATGGTGAAGTTTTTAATACTGCAGTATGCTGCCATGATTAAAAAATTATCAAAATATCTCTACGTAAATTAGTTAATTTAGGGAGATATTTTATAACTTTGTCCTAATGTAGCTTAACAAATAGGCATGGTGTGCTTTAGTCTGTCAAAGTTGCTTCTTATAGATGTTTTGTAAAGTATCGTATGACACTAAGTTCTCATTTAAGCAGTTGCTGTAAAACATGTAACACTAAATTACACTGCAGCACTATAGTGTGTGTCCTAATTAATTTTAAACTGTGCTTTAAGAGCTGCCACTCTTTTTTGCTGTACTATCTTTGCAAGGTGCACTAAACTTATTTATCAGGTCATTTACTATCAGTCAGCAGCTCGAAATGTAAGGTTAACCCAAAATTCATTTGTATGTCTCCAATACTGATTGTGTGCTACAGGGAGCAGTATTACTTTAGTATGCTTCTTAAATTTTGAAAGTTATAGAATCACTCTATTTTCCAAGTCTGTATAAAATTTACTCGTAAGTAAATTTTAACTTTTGTAGACAGTATTGACCACTTCATGCACAAATGGAAAATTTGCTTAAAATGTTCATGCTAAAGCGAGAGAGAGTGTATAAGTAAGATATACCAAAAAGTAAAATTGTGATACATGACCTGTCAGCAATTTTTAACTGGCAAACAGATTTATAGGTTTGACCTATTCAGACACGCATGCATGCAATTATTGAAGTGGAGTGAGAACTATTCATAAGAGAACTGCAGGTATGACAAGTATGAACTGCTTTCAATTTTGGGAATAATTCTGTTCTTTCCTTATTTTTTTATTGCAAAATGCATTTCAATGGGTCATCAGCCTGTGATGTATCTTTATAGGTCGCAATGGCACTGTTATGATTGAAAACAGCTGAAGACAATGTTTCTGTGTATATTTGGATTGAGGTATATTTATTCATCACTTAAGAATCTGAATTGGCTGGGTGCATAATGAGTTGCAAACACCTGAGAAAACCTGCCTTTTAACTGAATCAAGTTACAAGTATTTACTATCTTTGACATTCTTCTTATCTTTTATATGAGTAATTAGAGACTTCTCTTTACTTTATAAGTATTTTAAAACACAACTATGAAAGTTTCCCTATGCTTTCATGTGCAGAAGTTCTTTTACACTTTTTGTAGTTTCATGCTATATAAATCAATGTAAGGTGGGGCTAGCATTTCAAGCCATTGCAGTCTAGACAGCAAACAAGGTCTTTGTCAAGACTCCCGCAAAAAGTTCAAGATCCTGTTAAGGTGATGAATATTAATAGTATTGTAAAAAGCCTGTTTTAAAATGATTTACTGTTGGGTTAGCATTGGCACCTTACCTGTAACATCTTTCAAGAGCTTGAAAACCTATCTGAATGGCTACAGCCAGAATTCTATTACATATACTCTCTAAGTAGGAGATGTCAAAAGAGTAGCACAATGGAAATCACACTGTAAATCAGATAGTGTTTTACTTAAAAAAATTTTGAAATATTCATATGAAAAAATCTCTTCCCTTGAGGAGTAGGTATGGAAAGTTTGTGACTGGAAGTTGTGAAACAGAAAGATGTTTTAAGTTACTTGACACCACCAAAAATAACTTTTCAAGAGAAAGCAATATATTATATCCATTTTTAAAGCCGTGTGAAAGTTACATTATGAAAAAGTAGTTCTGTGTCCTTACTATTAAAGCAATTACTAGGGGAAAGGGCACAAGCCGATTGTGCTTGAGGTGTTTGCGTAGGAGTGTGTGTGTATGTGTAGACAATATATGAGGCAGAAAATTAATACTACTTATTAGATTTTTTTTTTCAAATGGCTTAGAAATTTACCAGATGTAGGCTGGGGAGTGGAAGTCCTCTGTGCTTCAGCCAACACAATGAAATCAGTTGGTATGATGCCAGTATGTTGGATCATGCCCAGATAGTCTGGATAAATAAATGTGAGCTGTAGCAACATAGACCCCTTTTTTCACCTTGGAACCACTGACTAATTTTAGTCTTCACCTGTCTTGATCTGTCACAGAACAAGACAAAAGCTGTTGAGTTGGTTTCTCTTTAGTGTTTATTCCATCTGAGTGTAATGGAAAGGTTGTAGTGTGGTAAGGACAGAAGTCAGCAGAGAAGTGAAGTTTCAGAAGTGAACTCCTCTAATTGTGTTGTTCTGATGCAAGAATGGGGAGAGAGGAAAGCGAATCTACAAACCTGTCTGCTGTTTTCCTCATGCATAAGCTTTGACACATACACATATGCTAATGACTCCTGGTTGCTTGCTGGACTGGACTAATTCCAACAGCTTATGGTAGGGAAATGAAGTTGTGATTGAGCTTTCCAGTTTCAGATGTTTTCATCTTCACACATTTGTTCTTGAAATATTCAAGAACATGCTTCAGTATTTTCTGTTGGCTTGTTCCCTTTTCCACCTCTGTCTCCTGGGAAATAATGTTCTTGGTCATATTGAGGTAGTCATAACCAAATCTTCTGTTTTGCTGGAGGCGTAGTTCTCTATGCCTCCTCACTTTTTATGTGCGGTTTATTGTAGTGTTTGTAAAAGTAAATATCTGAAATTCATGTAGGCGTTTTTATATGTTTATGTATTTTTATATATATAAATCTGCTTAATATAAAAGAACAGACATTCTCTCCTTGAAGCAAGTAAACCCCTTTTCTTTAATCAGCTGGAATTATCTGCAGGTAGACTTTAAGTCTTAAAACATTTTTCTAGCCTTTGTGTTCAGAAAATGTTGATATTATATCTGCGTAGGTCTAAGAACACATTGATTCCTCAGCCACTTTGAGTCTTACTAGTCCGTGAGTATGCATTTGCCATGTATAATGCAGACCTTGCTGTGAAGGCATGGCTTTCAAAACCAACTGATGGGTAAAGGGATTGATCTGGTTGGTTTACATATTTTAACTTGCTTAGCCTCTTCCTTGGTGTAAGTGATATACGTAATAGGTACAACTTAAATTAGTTTTATGATTTATGAGTTAAGTTTCTGTGTGTGTTTTGAGTTTTTTTTCTTGTATTTGGTTTCAGGGGTTTTTATTAGGTTTGTTTGTTTGTTTTCCAAATTAGTCCACAATTGTGTTACTGTAAAAAAGGTAATAACTTTCATGACCATAAATGTGCACAATAAAAACAGTAGATATGTGTTACTTGGCTGTACATGCCTTTTTACCCCTAGTTCACAGAAGAGGGCTTTTATGACACTGATAAACCTAGCATTGCACTTGCGCAATTACAAGCAAGAGCTACAAATTTATGTATTATTCTTAATTTGTATTTACAATAGAATGACAAACTCACCATCTAGATCTGAGAAGCGGGCTCCAAATACAGTTTTATGATATTCATTTAAATCTAATTTTGGCACAGAAACGTAGTTAAGAAACCAAAGACTTCCCCTCTATTCCATAACTAGATTTACTTTTCTGACCTTTTTTTTTAATGAAGATTTGGAGAGTCTTAATCAGATAGAGATCACAAATCACTTTGCTAAGAAATGCAAGTTGTGCTTTAAAAGCGGGGGGGGGGGTGGGGGGAATCACTCTCCTGATCCTTTGGCTTTTCCTGTTTAAAATTGTGAAGGTAGGTGAAATGATTACTCTGACAGAGCTATGGAAGCTATCTAGTTTTAGTACATTCTGAAGTATTTTATATTTTGAGTAGCCCTGGCTATTTTTATACTCACAGTGGCATTTTATACTCACATCTGGAAGTTTCCAGTCTTAATATTCGGTTTAGTGTCTCTGCCTTTGTCTTTCCATTTAGCCTTGCCATGTTATAACAGTGAATCATCTTGTCCATTAACTAAAGTTGGAATGTCTGTTTATGCACTGAATTTGTTTCATCACGTCGCTATAATAACTGATTGGAACTGTGGCAACTCTGACTGCTTTCCCATATGTGCTTAGGCTAGACAACCCAGTGCGGTTCTGAGCAGCAGAAGAATAAGCCATCCCAAAGTCTGGAATATCTTTACCCTCTTAGGATTTAACCTCACTTTCTCATGGAACTGTATGGTAGCATTTTCATAGTCTACCTCTGTGTATATTAAATTGGGTAGAGACTGTAGTATTTCCGTTCATACAAAAGCATAGCAGAGTTGCAATACACATATATGTACAACAGTTAAACCAAGTATGTTGTTATTGTTGGTTTGCTTTGATACATCCTGTTTTGTTGATGGATTTTAAATTAGTGCTAAAATATTGAAGCATTAAATGAAAGGTGAAACAAAACTGTAGTGGCATTCATTGATTAATTTAATAATGTTAATAGAGCAGAAAAGTGACATGGTGCAAACGAAGGGGCCACGTGGCAGGGAGGCCCTGCCAGCATTTCAAATTCACACCTCTTGCCTTGTGAGTGGGCTTGCAGATAATACTTTGGTTGCTATTTAAGCAGAGTTTTGCAAATAATTATCCTCTTGTTAAAAAGATATTACACTGAATGAACCTTGGCTCATTTAATAGCAATTAGCCTCAACTTAATTTCTGGAAGTATCACTGAAATGATTTTCTTTATTTCCATGAAAAAACAACTTTGTTGCATTTGGAAGGTGAAGGATTTGCTTAATAAATAAAACTAAGATGTTGGGTGAAACATATTCTCTTTAAGATGACTTTGTGATCTCACCTTGTGCACTGTGTTGTCTATTTTTGTGTGCTCTCTATGACCAATTTTCATTGAGAGTTGCTGATGCTTTCCTGTGGAAAGTATTGAAAAGTCTAAATGAGGAGTAGGAATCAGTGGGTAGAACATTTTCCTGAAGGCAAGTTAAAGTAGAACTGTTCGTTTGTGGAAACAAACCCAAGAGCCTGTGAGAAAAAAAGGCTTGCTATTGTCGACTAGTTTGAGCTTTGCTATACAAACCATTCCAGTATTTTGTTCAATACTGAAACTACAGAGCTGTCTAAACTGCTGGCATTTGTAGTGAGGGGGAGGAATGGGAGGTTGAGAAGTTTTCCAGGCATTGAATTGAGTAAATTTGTGTAGTATAACCAGGTGTTCTCACCAGTTTAATTTTTTGGCTGATAGTCACTGTGATTTCATGTAGGAGGTCATGGTTGCTGCTAGACAAGAAGTGGGCGTGAGTAAAATTTTTAGTAGGCAAATGAGAGGAATGAGAAGCTGTATGCAGAAAGATCAGGGGACCCTTGTGATGCATTCACATCAGCCAGGATCACAAAACAGATGAGATGCTGTGTTCTGTGCTAGGCAGAATGCCTCCAGGCTTCTGCATAATTTTTAAGTATAAGACATCCTGATAATCAAGTCTTGATGCCATTAATATATGGCTTATAATGTTCAAGCCTGAATTAGAGGTAGTTGGAAATACAATATTCAATTTTTATTTAACCTAGAGATGTGAAGTTTTGGCTATCTAGCTATTTGTAATTCCAAGAGCTATTCAGGTCTGCAAATCCATTTAAAAAATGGAGGAAAGTGGTCTTTAGAACACAAGAATTACTGTAGGGAGGGAAACATGGTCTTTTCCAATTTGGATGACATTGGACTTCTGTAGATTCTCTATGGCAGGCTGCTTCCAGTCCAGGTATTGATTTCGGTTAACATTGAAGTAGCCTGAGGGATGGTCAGTTGTTTGTGTTAATGGTGCAGCTGGTTGCAGCCTAAATTACTTCAAGCCTTTGGCCTACCAAGGCAAGTTCTAACAAAGCAAAAGAAGAACTTACCACTGTTTTTATTCATTTTGAAACAGAAAGATGTCTTGTTAATTTTTACTGAGAAGTGGCAATGGTCTGATCTGAATAGCATATTTTGGGTTTTTTTTTTTGTGTGTGGTCTTTGTTTTCTTAATGTCCAGGCTCAGAAGCTAGTCCCAGCTTTTTAGGAGAGGTCTATATTACAAATGTAAAGGTGGGAAAAGAATCACCTTATATGCATATGATGGAACTGTAATAATTTGCTTATATGCATGGCCCTCTGAATAAAAAGAGTGATAACTCTTCCTAGACTTGCCACCCCTTTATCAGAGTACACCTAGAAACTTAGTAACTTTTCATTAATACAGAAGAGTATGCCAGGTATTTATCTGGCCCAGCAGCTATCCACTGCATAAATCAGAAGTGATTGTCATAAGAAGGGTCTTGGCAACTTGAGTAATTGCAAAGTTCCAGTGTAGTTATAGCACAGTTTTCACACCGCTGCTCTTCACTTTGTCTCTTCTGTAAATAGGCTGAGCTTGTACCCTTTATGCATGGGACTTGAATTAGAGGCCCAGACTCAATATATATTTCTGCCTTTTGATCTTATAGAATAAGACTACAAATCTATGGTGTACCTCTCTTCAACCATGTTGAAGGAAGAGAAGTAGTGTTGGATCTGTTTAACTGTTGTCTGCCTCGATTCCTGCACTGTTCTCTGTGGCAGAGATCATTTCACTAGGTTCTGGTGGTGGGAAGCTTGTGTGCCTCTTGGCCCTGGGCTTGCTGGGTAGTTGCCCGCAAATTCGTTGAAGTAAATACAAGCTCAATGTATTCTTATGAGTCATCCACTTCTCTTGTCCAAATCAGATTTAAAAAAAAAGGATTGAAATTGTCCACAAACCAAACATTCTGTGTTTCAGTGAACTTTTAACTGCATTTCTTGAATTCTGTAGACAAGCAAGGAAGCTGTAACCAAATTGCAGCCCTGTAGCTACAGGCCTGATGTTCACTGGACATGTTTGTAAGCATCAGTAGCCTTTCACAAACTTTCTAGGTTCTGTCTCTGGCTTCTTGGGCAGGGAGTCTGGAATCCTGATGGTCCTGTTGGATCTGGGGTCCTAGCTTTGGTGTAGTAGCATGGCTGCCTGCTCTGACGCTCCACATGATCCCCTGCCAGCAGGGTGAGCAAGTTTCTCTGAGCGCCATCTGTGTCTGGCTTGAAGAATCTGCTGAAGAAATTGGAGTTCCATTTCATCTTCATGTCCTGGTATCTTTTTGTGTACAGCCTACTAGTCAATTTCACTGTATTCCTGAGTAAGAAATTGTCATGCAATACAGCTTGCGTGCAGTAGTACAACCTTGCTGGAAATAGATTTTCCTACTATAGAAGACTTCTGTTTTTCTTTCCAAGGAAGTACTTTATTATATTTGGTATTAACAGCCATTGTCTCACATATCCTAATAAATCTATCTATTTGATATAATTTGTTAATGCTTCTGCAGTCATGTTATAGGATACACTGGACCTTGGACACTCTCAAGGTGCTTGTCTTAACTTGTGGCCATTAAAGTCTCAGTTTTAAAATATTTATCTTGCTTATGTTGTCGCCAGCTGTTGGTTTATTCTTATTTTTATATCTGATATCTGATTTTGTCTTTGTCCCAAAGCTCTTTGCACGTTTTGCTTTTAAAAAGTAAATGGGTAAGCATTTCTATCAGTACAGGTCTGATTCAGAAATCTGTTTTCAATGTTTTTTCTTGGACTTTAGGCTTCTAGTAATACTTTAGGGGTTAAAGTTAGGGGCAACACACAGTTTAGAAACCAAGCACTTAGTATGTCATTTATGATTTTCCTACTGTAGAGAAAAAATAAGGATGACTTTCACAACTGCTACCAAGGTTGTGAAAATTTGGCAGTGGCTGACTTCATGATGTGAATGACAAGATGGATTTCTCCTGTTTGTAGCCTTTAACATGTTTCCTGAGAATTAACACCCATACTTCAACAGTTGTATTTTTAAATGTGTCTGTGTGTGAGAAGGTATGTATGAAACCAATCCATGTAGCAGAAGGAATTACAATTAACTAATAGCTTTTTCAGGAATCTGTATTCTCTGGTCATAGTTTATCGAGTCTTGAAGCTGATGTAGTTCAGAAATGTGCTGTATGAATGGTGACATGAAGTACTTCCGTTGTCAGAGTAGCACTGCATAGTGCATGTCTGTGTTACCACATTTTGTTGTTTGTATGTTTTTGCTTCAGAAGAAGAGCAATTACAGCAGGCACTGCTGAGGAATGCGGCTGGGAACTCTGCAGCCATCTGTGTTAGCGGTGTCTGTTCATGTGGTATTCTAGTTTCCATATGTATAGTTTAGCACTTAGTGTCTACAACCATTGGAGTAACATATCTGAAAACAGCTGTGATGACAAACAGTCATTTAAATTAATTTACTTTTTTTAAAATATACATGCTCCGTTTTTTTTTTTCCCTTTTATTTTCTTTCTTATTAATCTCCTCCTACTTCAGGCAGATATTGTGAGATACTGCTGCTCGTTCCAAACTTTAACTCATCACATTTGGCTTTGTACCTCATAATCACCTCCACAGCAACCACTGTGATGCCATAAACAAAGGGTTTGACTTCAGGTGAAGAATGTAGGCAGCAAAAGCAGAAAAAACCCATAAAGGAAAATGTGGGAGGATGGGGAGGACAGGGAAAGTGATTATTCTGGCTTTCTTTGTAGTTATATCCCCTCCTATCCCCTCCTCAACCTTTTTTTTTTTTTTTTAATGATAGCTGAAATAAAATAAATTATTTTAAAATGTCAGATGTGAACTTCAATTTTAGACAGTGTAATTGAAAAAATGTATAAGCAGTAGAGTTTTATTCTGCATAGGATTTCTTTTTCTCTCTTGCCATTCATTTTTAAAAAATCACTTTAGTAAATCCACCGTGGGAGGATAGTTTTGCTGCTGTACTTTTCCCAGGATGCAGCAAGAGAAATTGCATTTGCAGTTCACAGAGAATGAAATTAAACTTGCTCTGTCCTGATGATCCACTACTCCCACACCCAGTGCATTTCTGGGAGAGACTCTTGCATGCTATAGGAGACAGTGCCCTGAATGTGCTTGCACCTGCTCTTGTGCATGAAGGAACAGGCATGAATTTGGGCCCACATAGCTCTCAAATTAGAATTCGGTACCACAAGGAGTGCCTCTGTGTGTGTGTGTGTGTGTGTGTGTCTGCCTCGTCTCTGAGGTGTCGTTCTTGGAAAGGGAGACATCAAATGTGTCACTTTGTTTGCTCATAGAGGTTGAGACTACCTGCCATTCTGTAATATATTTATACATGCTCAGAAAGGTCATGGTTTTAAACATCATTAGGCAGCTGAAGGATACTCATTTTCAACTTGCATTGTCTCATGTTCAAAAGATTGTTGAATGCTAAACTGTAAAATCAGTAAAAGTAGTTGGCAAACGCAAATCACATTGTGGCAGCTGAAAGAGCAGACTGTCATTTATGTGTTTAGTTGAGTGGCAGTGGGAAAGGCAAGTTAACATCCCCCCTTTTTCTTCTTGAGCAATAAAATCTTGCTCTTTAACCCTTTAACCATCCATCAGATGGAGATTCTGTACATAAAACCTCTATTTCTAGGCTTTTGTACTGCTTTTACGGCTGGCCAGTTCTTCCATTTGGTCTGTGGCTTCACTGAAGCAGCGTCAGGTAGATAAATGCTCAAATGACCTTAGTGCTCATGTAGCACCTTAAGTAATACCTAACAGATTGCAGAGCAATAGGTACTTCCTTTTCTTACAGAACAGAAACTGAATGTGTATAATGCCAGTAGAGAAAAAATTCCCCAATAAGAACAGAGAAAGCCCAAAGATCAGCAAGGATCTCCATTTAATATAAAGCTGATCCTGTGCTCCAGAAGGCTTGTTAACGTGAGGAGACTCCCACAATATATATAAAAAAGTTAGCGCTTTCTGTTCGACAATTCAAGCAATTTTCATTTATATTTCAAAACCAGAGAGAGACTGAGAGCACCAGTATCTGTAATTCCAGCAGTCTCTCTGTATGGATGACCGTTTCTGTAAAACTGACACAGTATGGGCAGTTTTCATGAATTTCATTTTTTCCATCTTCTGAGATGAGCCTTTAATCTCCTGCTTGCTGATCCTTGGTTTATAATCAGATTTGACAGTGATAGGATGGCAGTAAATATCTTGATGTGAGAGTCTGTAACAAGGTAGAACTGTCGTTTCTCTCCTTACTCCTGTGGTGAGATAAAATTTCATTTGTGAAGTGTGAATAACTTTGAAGCTTAAAGCTGCCTAGTTTCAGGCCATTTTCAGGTGCATCTGTTTACAAGTAAGTATTATTTTTTTTTTTACCCCTATGGGAAAGGCAAGAAAAAGGCTCATTTGTTGACTTACTTCTTAATGTTCTTAATGTCAAGTTGATTATATTCTGTTTTCCCAGAGGCTGATAACATGCTGATTTCAAGTAAAACCTGAAATAATAGATATTTGATGCCCATATATATATATCCCATAATAATTTTGATTCCTGAATAAAGCCATTTCTGAATGCTGTCAATAAAAACCTTACAGTGAAGTGACTGAAAATGTTTACAGCTATATTTAGCAAAAACCTGTTCATGTGGGGTTTTTTGCACTATTTTGTATACATGTGTTAGGTGCATAATTTCTGCATCTATTTTGCTTCCCATCAAAATGGAAAAAGCCTTCCTCTTTGCTTTTTAAGCCATCTTCTGCATAATCTTAAAGCTTGAGTTTTGCCACAAATTAATGTGGTAAGAATATTCAAAATATAGGAGGTTAAGGACATACACAAAATTAAGTGTAAACCCAGGTTATATTAAGCATAATCTGTGCATATCGAATAAAACAATTTTGTCAAAACTATAAGATGCTATCAGTGCTTTTCCATTTTAATAGTTTTTATATATATTTTTATCAGGTTGTGTCTCCCCTATACTTGTTAAATTCTTACTTATAATTCCGACATTATCATATTTTAGACTGTGTGTCACAACTTTTTCTGTTATCAGTCTTTGGAGGAAAAAGACTCTAAATACACTACCATATTCTCTCTCTTTCTCTCACTCTTCTTATCATGACACACGGTTCCAGAAATTCTTGTCCCCTTTATTTAGTCCCTGTAATCTCAGTTAAATTTGAGATTCACTGTCAAGGGCAAGAATTAGATGTGGTTTCCCCTCCTGCTTAACCTCTTGCCTTTCCTTTTTAGGATTTGGTGTTCCTGCCACCTGCCTATGCCAGTTTCCATCTGATGTGGTACGGACTCTTCTATTGGATAGATATAAATTATCTGCTGCTAAGCTATAGCCCTTAATTTGATATTCTTAAAGAATTTTGTGGGTTTTTTCACGTGCGTGAAATTCTTCAGGTGTTTTCTTCACAGTTTTAATGAGAGTCCACATTGTCAGCCTGAGGAGCTTCCATAGCTTCACACCCTTTCCTATATCAGAGCACCATAAATTTCATTTTTGTTCTCTCTGCTTTCTTTTTTTTTTATGCCAATAACTCCAGGAAAGATCAAATGTAGTGAACTTTCTAGGTATAACTGTACAGATAGAACAGAAGAATTATTCTGAGTAAACCACGCTCCTAACTATGTACATCAAAACCAAACTCAAATCATGAGCTGTACAGATAAGTGATAAGGGTGATTGTTTTCATTGGAAGCTGCTATTGTATCTGATGTGGCTGTGGGAAAATGTCTTTTTGTTGTTTTGAATATTTGTGACTTACAGAACTCTATGGAAATTGCTGATAGAAAGGGAGTGGAGGACTGCATTAGTGCTCATTACTGGCAAATGGTAAAAATCCTTTTTTATTGCGTCAATGTTTCTGACTGTTTCATATGTTTGCCTTTTGGGTTCTCACTGGATAACTTTGAGAAAGATATTGAAAAGTTGCATGCTGTAAATGAGCATTACAATTTCCTTATTAATGCTGCTTTTCCCTTTGGCAAGCTTTTCAACTTCAGAGAGTTTATTTTTTTCTCCTGCACTTAGGATTAATTTTGTATGCCTTGACAGCCAAGTTATTTGAAGTAGGAGTGAAACAACGAATATGGCACTCACTGAAGGTGAATACTTGGACTGAGCTGGTCCTACCAGCATCCAATAGTGTCCAGTTGACCACGACACAGAAGAGAACTTTCTGGTAGAAGGGTGTTGCAATGTGAACGGCCAAAGACAACGCTGACATGGAGTTCAACAAAGGGGAATGAGTTGCAAATAAGCCAGCATTCAGGCAAAAGTGGTAACCATCGTTTGATCCAGGATGCGAGTTGACATTTAATTAGTTTGGGATTATAAATTTTGCAGCCTTAGGTGAAAGGCGATAAAGATTGTGTCAACAGAAAGTGAGTTACCTGAGATTTTTGGAGGGGTTATTACTGAAAACAATACAATTCCTATCAAAACATGATTTCTGTATAATATATTTTTATTTCTATTTCATATATCTTATATCAATGTGTAAATCATATATTAATGTAGAAGAATGGAGTGCCTGTTGTGAAAAAGAATACGCAAATCTCCAAAGGAGTGAGGGCACAGCATTGCCTTACTCTTTCAACCAGTTATAGGTGGTTTTCTGGCAGTGACAGAGAAGCTGGATTTAATGACTCGAACATCTTGCGGCATATAGACAATGTCTGCACAGTGGCTCTTTGCATTTGAGAAATGGGAACAGGTATCCCAAGGATTTTACTATGGCAAGTTAGTACATTTATGAGTGTGGAGGAAGATGCTTATGTTATGGAAAGGTAGCATCCGGCCAAATCAGCATGTGTAGAGCTTGATTGTTGACACTTTCCAAAATGTCTCGCTAATAGCTTCTTGAGTAAACAATACGATTTTAGAAGTGTGGAGTATTTTTGAATGATGCTATATGAAATATTATAGCAGTGATAAGGAGGGCAATAGCAAATAGTATCATTAAGAAGGAACCAAAACTGTAGAAGCGGGACAGCAAAGCCTCATAAAGGAGGTTTTACTTCCAGATAAAGGACAGTCTGCAATTGAGCTTGTACAAGGGTGAGTATAAAATGATTTAAATAGATGTGGAGAAGGTGAAGTATTTAACTGGTTAAAGTAGGGGTGTCAAACTCTCGGCTCCCGCCGTTCTCCTGCTCCTGCAGCGTAACGTGCATCACTTGCTTCACACATGACCAGCGCTGGCAGGAGCGCAGGGACAAGGAGCTCGGTGCTGCCAACAGGGAGAAGCAAGGTGCCGTCCAGATGAATAAGGTGGAGGACTGGGTTTGGCCCATGGGCCATAAGTTTGACGACCCTGGGTTAAGGAAAACCAAGAGGAGTATAATATGTCGTGGTCAGCAATAATGGTAATTACAGTTCAACAGCTGAGAAGGGTATTTTTCAAATGTCCTAATTACAGAGAATAAATCAGCAGAGAGAAACTGTTTTAGTTTTCTCTTAATTGAAGCCAAGAGGCAAGTGCGAATCCTGAACTGAAAGTATTTATGTCTTTCTGCTTTGCCTATGGAAACTTATAGTTCTGCAAGTAGAAATACGATGGTTTGTGAGATACATAATTCACACAGTGAAGCTATTACAGGGTTGTATGTCTGTGGAATTAATCTAATTTTTATGCACCTGGAGAAAAACAGTGAGGGCAGCTTTCCCACTTAGAGATCAGTTCACTAGATCAGCTGTTAGAATAACTAAATGAGCTGCTTGTTTTAGAATTGTCTATAAGAGGACAGATAATCTTTAAGGACTTGCATCTTTCAATAAATCAGTTAACACAGAGCATGTAGTGAATGAATACTGACTCCCACTCCTCATCAATGATCAAAGATACAGCAACTGATCAGTCAAGGCTGTAAGAGAGGTGTGTTTTTTGTTTTTTTTTTCTCTTTTTCCTCTGTGAGTCCAGAAATATGATTCCAGTGTGCAGATAGTTGGGCTGCACTCAGAACTTTGGTTATCTGTCAGAAGATATCACTAAATAGAAATGTCTTTGGAACTAGCCTTGCATTTGGGATGTTTCAAAGGAAATTGAACCAGGCGCTAGGGGAACTATTAGATGTTGAAATTGTTGCTGGTAATTTTCTTGTTGCAATGAGAGGAAGTTAGGGAAGAGGCAGTAGTTGGATATTGGATCTTAGAACCTCTTTGGGGCATGTCAGGCAGTGCTTGAGTCTAAATCAAAGGATGAAAGGGAAGGTAGCATTTGTGGGAGACCAAAGGAAGATCAAAGGAAATCCTAAGAGTGTCAGTGTTTCTAAAACTTTGTGGAAACAGAACAACGTTAGCTACACTGTAATGCTTCTGGAAATTCCCCAAAACAGACACTAGTGTAAAGACAGCACACAGTGGTGTTTGCTAGCAGAGTCTTTACAGACACAGGAAGCTACATCATAGTAACTTTGGTAGCAGAGTTAACTAAGAGATTGATGGTCAGGATTAAAATAGTAGATCCCTAGCTGACAGCATGTGACTACTCACATTATTTGAAGACCAGATAGTAGTACAGCACAGGGACTGGAAGCAGGTTAGAGGAACTGGATCCTTTATTGTCTGCAGTAGCCTTTTGCGGTCCATGCCCCTACCATACAATAGGCAACACATGGAAGTGATTAATTCCAAAGTTTTGTGATTATGTCTCAGCCTCTTAGTTCTGCTTTTCTTGGTTCCCAGTCCAAATTTCCTTCTTCATGCAGTACCGGTAACTTTTCACATATATTTTGACTAAAAAAAAAGTGTCAAAAGTTTGAAGGAACAACTTATGCCTAGCACTCACACCTCAGGGTAGCAGGAAGCATTTGAAAGAAAGAGACTTACGAAGATAGATGGAAGTTAAGAATACACTTCTGTCTGACTCTGTTGCATAACGTTCTTGGCTGTGGCAGTCAAGGATAGTATGACTAAAGGAACAGATATGTTACTTTTGTCTTTATGGTATTGTGTGTTTGATAGTGCTTTTTGGGACTTGCGTTGATCTTGTGTAATACTAATTTTTAATGATTAAATTACCACACGGTGTAATTTGGAAAAAATATGCAGATATAATACATGAACATGCATTGAAATTCCTATTTGACCCTGAGTAAATTTAATTGCAGAGAAGTTCAACGTTGAATTGAAGAAGCCATATTTTATGGTCTTATTTGGACCTATGTCTTTAAATGAATGAACTAAATTTTCTTAAGACCTTTTAAAAACTAGATTTTCTCTGATTAACTTTTTATTTTAATGGATGAGGTGTTTTAATTCCATACACAATTGGACTAAAAAAATTTATAGTTATTATACTTATCTTTTAATTTCAAACTAATCCAGCCTGGGAACAAAATAACTGTCTTCTATAAATAGTTCCTATTTGCAGTGGAAACTTTGTAGGGTGGGAGAGAATAACTTCAGACGATATTACTCTTCTCCCAGATTGAGATAACTTTACACCTGAATTAGTTTGTCTGCATGCCTTTTATTTGTCCTGATGTCATTCACCATTTGAATGAGGGTACACAGCCAGTTTTGCCCCCTTGCTATTATAATTTATGTGAAGTTAAAGCAGCTGGAATCACACATTTTTTAAATCACCATGCTTTTTTACTTCTGTCTTCACATCTACAGTAGTCCGGGGTTCCTCACACTTTTCAGAGTGAAGAAATGTGTCCCGGCAAGGTGAAAACTAAAGTCATAGAATCATAGAATCATAGAATTATCTGGGTTGGAAGAGATCTCCAAGATCATCAAGTCCAACCCTTAATCCAACACTATCATGATTACTAGGTCATGGCACTAAATGCCACATCCAGTCTTATTTTAAAAACCTCCAGGGATGGTGAATCCACCACCTCTCTGGGCAGGTCATTCCAATGCCTGATTACTCGTTCTGTGAAGAACTTTTTTCTGATATCCAGTCTAAACCTTCCCTGGCAGAGTCTAAGCTCGTGCCCTCTTGTTCTGTTGCTGGCTGCCTGGGAGAAGAGACAGACCCCCACCTGTCTACAACCTCCTTTCAGATAGTTGTAGAGAACAATGAAGTCACCCCTGAGCCTCCTCTTCTCCAGGCTAAACAACCCCAGCTCCCTCAGCCTCTCTTCATAGGACTTGTGCTCAAGTCCCTTCACCAGTTTTATTGCTCTTCTCTGGACCCACTCCAGCACCTCAATATCTTTCTTGAACTGAGGGGCCCAGAACTGAACACAATACTCAAGGTGTGGCCTCACCAACGCCGAGTACATGGGAAGGATCACTTTCCTCATCCTGCTGTCCACACTATTCTTGATACAGGCCAGGATGCCGTTGGCCTTCTTGGCCACCTGGGCACATTGCTGGCTCATGTTTAGCCTCCTGTCAGTCAGTACCCCTAGGTCCCTTTCCACCTGACTGTTCTCCAGCCACTCTGTCCCCAGCCTGTAGCGCTGCATGGGGTTGTTGTGGCCAAAGTGCAGGACCCGGCACTTGGCCTTGTTGAAATGCAAAATTCTTGACATATCTGGAGGCATGAATGGGACAACACAGAAGAGGACCAGGGCTCCTTCAAAGCAAACAAGCACAGGGCCAAGGAAAGGAAGTCTCTTGGGAGGGCTGTAGGAATACAAGCTGTCTCAGTGCCTGTGCTTTTGATGAAGTGTAGGACTAAAAGCAGGCTGATGTGGTGAATGCACTGTCTTCTCACATTGCCCTGAAACATCTGTGTCTCAGGTGCAGCAAATCCATTGTGTCTTCAAGGCAGATTTGGGTCAACTGTCTTCTCTGCCTATTGCCTGGTGCTTGATGTAGCACTAGAATGAGCTCAAATATGCTGGTCATGCATAGTCTCTGGCACTGTTTTAAGGCATTCCCATAAAGATGGTGGGGCGAGTGGGCATCCCTAGTTCCCCGGCATGGAGGACAGCAAGGTTAGAATTTGTTTCCCATTATTTTGTTTCCTGCACTGGCATTAAAATCTAGAGTGAAGTTCTGCAGGGATGACTGAAACAATAACCTAGGCTGGGATAATATAAAAAGTTTGGAGCAGGTGGGAAGAAAACTGAAAATGGGCACCAAGGTGAGCTTGCCAGCACTGTGACCACCCTGGTATTGCAGATCTCTCACAAAGGCTGAGTGGAGAACAGCTAAAAATGCAGATGAAGATGCTTTTTTAGGAAGTAACATGCCCTGTTTTCCTGCTGGTCTAGCAGGATAAAATGGTTCATACCACGGTCAGTTATGTGCCAGAGAGGGAATAGGAGTGTATGGTTGGGAAGAAATTGCAGGCCTAGCAGCCACAGTTACTCACTTGACTGCTTCAGGTGTACAACATTAGGCGATAAATCACTCTCCTGTAGCTGCAAATAGCATCAGCAGTAGGCAGTGGTTTTGCAATGTTTTCCTTCTCCTGCCTCCGTATCACCTGTTTTTACTCCTTTGCAATTTAAACCTCTTGAAGGCATGCCTCAGGGCAATGTGCTCATAGTCTGTGGAGTTGTACATTGTATTACTGGCTCTATTACTCACTTTTCCAATCCAGATCGTGCCAGTTATTGTACAAGGCTCTGCGTGAAAAGGCTTTGGGATCCGCCCAAGTATTAGTAAGATAAGATAGGAATGTCATTCAATACCAAAAGAGAGGAAGAATACATGCACCATTTATTGATGCTGATATGGAGACTTGTACTGAAACAATAGTTTTGTGTAGAGTGTTTTTAAAGAGTTTAGAGTAGCATGGCCATTATGGAGAAAAGTCTTAAATAACTGCTGAGGATCTGACACATCTCTAAGGAGTGAAAGAGAACAGAGAAGATGTGGTTTTGATCTCTACAGTAAATGCCAGCAGAAGGCCAAGACAGCAGATTAGCTGAGGGAAGAATCTGGAAGAGGTAGACTCATGCAGAAAGGCATCTGAGCAGAGATAGAAATAAATAATGCTTCTGAAGTCTACTGTTGGTGATGAACATCCCTAGAAAACCAAGCACTGTGTGCTGAGGTGAGTAGAGGAGGCCAGTTAGAGACCATTGAACTATCATGTCTCCCCTGCAGCATTTTACTGCCTAGGAAAGGCTAGCTTTACCGTCATGATTTATAAGCTAATGACACTAACATATTAGCAGTCAGAACTTCAAGTATATTCTGCTACAGCTCTATTGCAATTTTATGGGGTGTTTTTTTTTGTTTGTATTCGATTAACAGATATAATTTATTGTGGAAAACATGGTAAAAACTTCTCTCTGAAATGCAGCTTCCTCTTAATGTCATCAATTCCTAATAACTTGTTTATGTAAAGACAGAACATTAATTTTCTTACTTATAGTAAGGAATAGCTTTTCCTGCTTTCTACCCTTTGGATTCTGACTGGGAGTATATGATGCAGCTCTGACCCAGATTCATCTACCATCTGGAACACCTTTTAGAAACACCCTTTTTCGTTGTTCATAGCATCCATAAAAGCTCTTTAGCTTCACCTCCCAGTCCATTAAAGGGGATCTCGGTTATATCTGCACAGATTACAGCAAAACACAGCAGACGTGTGACAGAAACAGCTGTTGCTTACAAGCATCCAGCCTTGTCACCTCCAGTTCACTTTCAGACTTACAAGTAAATAGTTCTCTTTCACTGGAGGAAGTGGAGCTGAGTTTCCAAAGAGCCTGGCCTAAATGACCTCACTGCTCTCTTGCTCCATCTTAATAGATGGTATTTAGACAGGCTGTAAAATGCCCTGGTCAAGGTCAAGATCTCGCTTCTCTTGTTGGCCTCAAAAGTTCATGATAAATACTGTTAGTGTTCAAAAAACCTGGAAATCTCAAGCAGATGGCTGTTGCCTCTGTGTGATCAGCTATGAGAATTGATGTATTGGAACAAACCTAGTTAACTGCATATCAATATGAAGTGGTGAATTTCCAGATGGCAATGACCATGCTTAGCACGAGATTAAGAATAGCTGTCCTATTGATAGCACTAAAAATAGTTTAAAATGAAGGTATTTTCCCCAAGAGGCTTTGTTTTAAGTGGTGTCATTGTGGATGGTTACAGATTTAGAATGTTAATTTGACCAACGAACCCTTTCTAGCTCATCAAGCCTCAAAGTATTGATGAAGCTGGGTCAGAAAACTTTTGGAAAATATACTTTTTTAATTTTACCTCACATAAAGTTCCTTGTTTTCATAACCGTTTCCTAGCTCATGAGACACAATCAAACTGTGTAACAGTGAAGAACAGAAACTTACTGCCTTAATCATGGTCAACATTGGGATATGCATTGGAAAGTTGCTATATAATAGTCTGCTGATTTTGAAGAAATCTATGCCAAGTTTTTTACAGTTGTCTGGTATATAAGCTGTATCACAATGTCTCAACACAAATTACTTCTCTGGTACTCCTTTTATATTTTTTTGCAGTGCATCTGAGATTCATATGTCTGCATATAACTTTTAAAGTCAAACTGTCCCTCTAAATTGTAAATGCTTTTTAGAAAAAATAGTATATAGCTTTACTGTCATGAATTGTCAGAAAATTAGCATCTTTGAGTGAAAATTAGTTAAAATTTAGAGAAGAATAATTTGAAATTCTAACCTTGGGTATTTGTGTATCACAGCTGTCTTTTCTAGTTACAATCTAGTTACAATCAAGTTAATGAGCAAAGGTGATCTGTGTGTCTGATTAATGGAATTTTGAATTTAAGAATAAATGTTTCCCTCACAGAGTCCATAATGCAAAAGTTGTTTGCTTTTTAATTTTTTTCTCCCCTCCCCTTCAGAATAATAAAGAATACAATAATCTCCTTATGGGAAAACTTGAAAAAATAAAAAACCCTAAACGCATTACACTGTTATAGATTGTTTGATCTATTTAGGATACTCAAGTACTTCAATCTTTTTGACTTAATTCTATCAGTATTTGACATGTATCAAGAAGTGTGCCACTTGTTACCAGTAAATATGAAACACTTATGAGGTAGAATGATGTTATTGAAGAGAAAACAGAGAATTACAGGTTCAGTTCACTGTTAATTAAAATATGATTTGAACCTTAAAATAAATCTCCCAACGTCAGCAATTGCCAAGGCTTTTCAGGACCACAAGGTAGAAATCACTGTTTGCTTTCCTGTTGTAAACAATGTGATTCACCAAAGTTAGTATCTGAGACCATCTGAAATGAAATAATGTTGTGATTTGTGCCAGATGGGTGCCTGAGGTAATTACAATGTCAGTGTTTCCTAAGTAGGGTAACGGTATGGACCTAATTCTGGTCAGTTTGGAGAAATCCATTTTGATGAACTTTCTTTCAACTCTGTTTAGCTCAGACATATGTTGAAAGATAACCTAATGGGATGTTACTGCAATCTGTTTGTATTTCCCCAAGCTATTGAATGCACTACTGCTATAATTACACCAATGATATTCTGTGCAAGTACTGAGACAAAAAGGCAAAAGCCTATTATTTTTCTGCTTAGTATACTGCCTAAAGGAATAATCTCTGTCACCGTGGTATTGTGGTATGTTATGAGCAAAATACTCACTTCATGACTTGGGAATCTTGGTTGAATTTAATTTTTTAACAATTAACAGGAACTTTCAATCATGGATTTGGGTATTAAATGGGAAGAAAAAGGAAAAAATATAAACAATTAAACACTTAGCTGCTTTTCTTTCCCTTCCCCAGGCTCAGCTCACCCCCAAAACCTGTCCTAACCCCTTCTGAGTCTTGGCTTCCTTTATTATTGCTGCAGGTTATGTTCAGTGTGCCTAGCTCCTTTGTTGAGGTGAAGAGAAGTGCAGTAGATGGGCTTATGTGCCGTTATGGCACATTATTTCTGCTCTTCTTCGTTTTAGTGTTTTCCCTGCCATTCTCCTTCTTAAGATTGTCCCTTCTCTAGACTGTGTGCCTCCCTTTGGCATGAAGCACCTCCTGCTCGCAGTGCATCTCCAGTCATGTTTCCAGTGCCATGTCTCCCACCCCTCACAGCTGCCACTAGCTCTCTGAAACCCATTGGAGTTGGGTGCCACAGGTGCCTGAGGTTTTGAGGGGCCATGAGCTGTTTACGCTGGTTTCAGAGTGTGCTGTGACTGGCTCAGAGCACTGCTGAAGCCCCATACTACCAAAATCCTGCCAATAGCGCCCAATACATAGCTATAGTATAGATTTTTCCAATCCTGTTTTAAAATTTTTGCTCTGCAAAAACAGTGCACAGAAAGATTTGAACTTGCAGTACTACGTTTTGCAAGCTTTTGGAGAAAACGGTTAACTTAAGGAACAGCTTTTTGATGAATAGCAGAAAAGAACCAACGCGCTGTAAATAATCATTTCTTAAATCTTTGTTTTGTGTGAGTCCTTGTGTTTCATTGACATCGGAGTAATCTTTCACCTTAAATAATAAGACAGCTGTATTTTCTTATGAACTCCTTCAAGGTTACTTCTCACAGTTACAGAGCGCACTCGTTTACCTTAAGCTGCATCACGCTTTGTGCCTTTATTCTTTGTTTGCTACTTAACATGTTATTTGCCATTTAGCTCACTGCGGTGAAATCATTTTTCAATGTGCAGAGGCAACAGAAATCTGAAGCACTGGGGAGTGGGCAGTCTTTCACATCTGTGCTCACACTCCGGCAGCTGACCATCCTCTACTAGTCCCTGTGATCTGGGACTTCAGCAAGGATATATAACCAGTTTGCTGACTCACAGATACACAGTTCTTCCTTTGCTTTTCACTTAGATCTTGACAGATGTATCACAGCTGTGTCATCTCCTCAAGAGCTTAGGACCGAATTAGGTAATACTGGACTTTTTAGCATGTCTATGTGAGCTCAGTAATGTTGGTTCAAGTTACTGTCTGAAGGCTCAGAACTGGAGTGTCCTCTTGGTTAACACCTCATCCAGGTTTAAAAAGCTTTTTGAGTTTGTTTTCTACACAGTCATATTCTAAAATTTATCTTCGCTTTAAAGAGGAAAACTGGGATTTGCTGGGATTTGAATGTCTGTTTGGATCCCACATACTGAGCAATATGCTTCCAGACTGCAGAACTTCTGACCGACATATCCATTCATCTGAAGAGAGCAGTCTATTATATAAATTCTCCAAGGCCAGTTTTATTCAAAATGAGCTATCATTCTGGCTTTACATAAGCTGAAGAAAATATCTTTTTGCTAAGCTGACTGAAAGTCGGTAGACCAAATTGTGTAAAAGGAGTTTGGTATTCCAATTTAAGCTTATATTGAGGATGGAGGAGAAAGAGACATTTTTGTGCTGAAAGTTATGATTAGGACAAAAATAATTCTGGCACAATGGTCTCCCTTTGGAAAATGGGGTTTCGTTAAAATTAGCCTTCAGCCAAGTTTATCAGAGCTGTCAGTCACAAGAAGAGGCCATTAGGCATGAAACTCTATGGAAAGGCTGTAGGAGCACAGCCTGTCTGTTTTTATCTTCCATGCAATGAGCACTGCCATGCTTTCTGATTTCAGAAATGTGAGAATCTTTTCTTTAGTTGAAAATCCTGAAGCAATGATTTCTGAGTTAAGATTCTTGGGGAGGGGGAGGAGTTGAGTTTTGTTTTGCATATGATGTGTATGTGTAGTGCTGGACATTGGGAAATATTTATGTGTCTTGGAGAATCTGTGATTTGGCAAGACATTTGCTCTGAAGAGGTGAGGAAGTTCGCTGTATATTTTACCCAAAGAGTTTCTCAGCAACGGAACCGTAGGGTCATCTTCATGAAAATTATAAATAACTGCCAAAATACTTTTATCTAGTATTGAAGTGGTATATATCTCAAGGTGATATTTTAAAAAGAGAAATTTTTCAATTTTGGAAGTATGTGATGCAATAATTGAAGAACTTTATAGCACTAATTGAAAATGACAGAAATCTGATAGTATCAAGAAGTGTACAATAATTATTTTTTGTGGTTTTGTTACTATTTCTAAATTGCTAGCTATTGTAATTGTATCTTTCTGAATGAAATGTTACTAGAATTGCAGTTCCTATATAGAGAGAGGAAAAAAATACAAGCTTGGAATATGTTTGTTGTCTGTGATGGATAATTGACATTCAATGTTTTTGATATATACACGAATAGATGGCAGTTGCCACTTAACCATCCGATTTTATCAAACTTGTTCTTGCTGCAAGTAGTGTGACTTCCACAGAATGTGATGAGACCTTTTGGGTTTAACTTTGAGGGCTTTTGTATCAGTTTCATTTGCTGATTTATTTTCGTACACATTTTCAAGCCGTTAGAATGCTAAGGCTCTCAAATTTCTCTGTATGTGATGTGAGGAGACAACTCTTGCCTCACCAGTCTAAGGATGGCCCTCAGCAAACAAAGGCTCTTTCTTCATGACCAATTACAATAAAGAAGCAACTCCATATCAGTAGATGAGTAGTTGTGATTGTGCTTTTTTTTTCTTTCCCTAGATATTGTTAAATGCTGTGTTGCACACACGATACGTCATAGGCTAGTTAGTCTTCTACTAAGACCGGCTGTTTTTTCAAAGAAGTTTCCCAACTTCCTTTTATCACTTCCCCTCACTTTTATTTTCATCAGTCTTCAGTCAACCTCCTGTTACCTAACATCTGCAAAGCCTCCCTGATTTCATAGTCTTGATTTTTCAAAAGAAGCTGCAAAAAACCCTTTAAAAATGGATGTCGGTGCTAAAAGTAAAATCTCATTAGGTACTAAGTGCAGCAAAGCCGTTGGTGCTATGGCAGATTATCATTTTTCTTGAGTAACACCTCCTAACTCCCAGCTGTTCTCTAGGTGCTAAGCATTTATTCCTCATGCTTGGGAAACATATTACGAGTTATTGCTTCTGTCCCTGCCAAAATTTTTTTCTGCACTATAGATGTCTTAGCTCCCCTTTTCTAAAAGTTGTATAATTGTTCTGGAACAAAGCTAATTATATAGACCAAATGTTTTCAAACTTTTACTTAGCTTGGTGTTTACTCTGCTTTTTCAAGTTTGATAAAGGCTTTGAGTGTCAAAAAGCTTTTGTTTCCTTCAATACCTCTATCTGCTGATGTAAGAAAAAGATACTATCTCTGCAAATGCTACTTCAGCTGTTCCTAACATGCTCTTATTGCTTGTCCTTGTCTCACCTAGTCAGTAGTTGGAGGTTATAAATGTTTTTGAAGGCAGTAAAGACAAATGAGTTAGGGAGACATTAGTTTCTTCCACCCTTGACGCAGTTAAAATGGCAGCATGTGGGTCAAACTGGACAACTATGCATATTCTGTAGTAGAGGGAAATAGGTGCAATCAAAAGATAATTACATTCTTTTATTACTTAATCTATTGTAAAAAACAGGAACAAAATGAGGGAAGAAAAAACCAAAATTTTAACCCTATCAAAGTCCATCTAGTTCCCTTTCCCAGTTTTTCCTTCAACAATGACTGATTCTGGAGCAGTGTTTATGCCCACATCTCCAGGACATGGTCAGAACCTGACAGCTTACAAAAAACAAAATGAGGGGAAGGTCACTGATTTCTGTGGTGCTGTTCAGCTCAGTAAATTTAGGTAGAGGAAAGAGATCACTGGCGAACTAATTACTCTCAGGGATTTAGTATTAGGATGCTGGTATTAGATAATCTGTAAACAGACTAAAATGCCTTTAAAATAGCAATTTTACTGTCTGAATTAGCTGTGCTTTGTATCTGATTCTTTAATACTCTGTTGCAGTGGGCTTCACATTCCAATATTGTTTGCTTTATGTGTCTGACATATAATATTGAGAAAAAAATGTTGCACTTCCCATTATTAATCTTTTGAGACTTTTGTATGCTTTCCAAAACTGAATTACATTTGAATTTCTATAGTGGAGTGTTTTAACTAAGCTCCTCTTGGTCTGATATTTAAACCTGGCAGTTCTTTTTTTCCACTCTGTTTTTTTTTTTTTAAAAAAACCCCAACTTTCAATACTAACGCTAAAATGAAGTTCAAAGAACTTTTACAGAACTTGGAAGATATTTTGTAATTACTGTGGTGGGCAGATCATTTTTAAATACAGTCCTCCAGAGTATCTCCAGGCTCTAAACTCGATTAAATGAACTAAAGCTCTGTTTTAATAGATTTCAAAGGTTGCTGAACTTTCTATACTGTGCATTAATATCTGCTTGCAAATGCTGTGCATTTAAGCTGTGTGTCATTCTGGAAAAAAAATGTACCTGCTTTCTTGGTTATTGTTGGAATGTACTTTCTTGTAATAACAAAGCAAAATCGAAAAAAAATAGTAGGTAAGTACCATCCCAGAAGGAGAGAAAGACAGGCAAGCACTAAATCAAATTCAATATGATGTACTTTCTAAAATGCTGCAGAGATTCAAGATATTTTAGTTATAAATTATTCAATTTCTAGACTTTCTTTCCTAATAATGCGAGTCCTTCCATAGAGTAGTAGTAAGACACAGTAGCAATTTAAAGTATTTTTAGCAAATAAGTATTAGTTCTAGGAGTGCTATAAAACTATTATACCTTTTCTTAGCATTTGGTCTGAGCAACATATAATTATGAAATTGTTTTGAATACCTTTAGAATCAAACAGTTTCCAAGTATGGAAATTAAAATGTTTTGGCCTTCAAACATACATCCTATCTGTGTATGCACTGTGCAATTTGTACGTAGTATGGACTTGATTAAAGGTATAAGTTGATCTGCAAATTTAGTCCCGAACAGAAATCTATGTAATTTAGAGAGAAAGTTGCAAATTTTCCTCTATCTTTGGTAAGGGTTAGAAAATATTTAACTGATAAGTTTTGTATGTGCTTTTAGCTGATATCTATTTTGAATCTTGAGATACTTTAATCTGCCAGAGTTATTGTATCTGGAAGCTGACGGAATGCAAGACCAAAAATTCTATTTCCTGTGACTCTACAGTTTAATATAGGGTTATTAATGCTGTCTGTGTTTAGCATATTTTTTGGTTGATTTACAGTGTATTATTTTGAACTTGCATATTTGTCTTAGATAACTGTTGGATTTTGGATTTATATCTGATTTGGGAGACAGGAAAATCTCGCAAAAGTACTTGTTTATCCACTTTTTCCTATATGCTAGTGTAATAGGTGTTACAGTTTATAATACTGTTATTTTATAGGAATTCAGGGAAGGGGGATATTTAAATCTTGTGGTCTCATATTCAGTCTTTCACTGAAGTAAAAAGTAAATAGCTTAGATGATCTATTACTAGTCTTAACATTTGGAGTAAATGAACTAGAAAATAAGCATACTTTTGAGATACAATGTCCATAGATAGCATAGTGTTATGATTCTTTAATATTGTCCTTCCATTTATATTTGTTATTCACCTTCCCGAGGAAGGTCCAGCAAGATAACTATCTTTGAGTGAGTAGATGCACTAGAAGGGGGTTAATTCAGTGACCATGCTGTTCTGTGAAGTACAGCTGGGTTTAAATGTATTAAAATTCCACACCATGTACAGAACAATTTCATGGTTGGCCATAGATTTGTTTTGAAATTGAGTGACTTCTGCACTGACTTAAGGATGCACTCAAAGATCCACAGCTAAGATTTTGCATGTGTATTCCTCGGCAGTTGGTTAGCACAGGGAGGATAACCTAGTCCATTGGGACAACTTCAAGGCCCAGGCAATTTACAGTTAAAGGCTAAGCCTTTTTTGGGCTGCACAAGTTGTTGTTTTCATTGGCTCTTTAGGAGCAAGGGGTTCATTCCATTTTTAACTTAGTATTGACTCCCTCAGTCCTGTAAAAATAATCATTGCGAATAGCTGTGTAATGATAGGATGTTAGTAAGTGATTAGGACAATGATTTTTTTGATAGATTGATTGATTGCTGAAAATTTAATCAGAGATGGCTTGTTGGCACTCAAGTCAAAAAAGTCAAATGGTCTCTGTAGTCTTTTGACTATGGGTGACTGAAGAGTGAGAAGAAACCATATCTAAAAATCACTGAAGTCAAAGGAAAAATTTCATTTGTGTAATGGGCTTTGGATGAGTGCTAGAAAGAGAAACCTGGAAATAACATAGTACTTGCTCACCTCTCATGAAATGTTTTCCAAGTCAGTTAGCAGGGCAGTTATGCTGCCAGCAATTCCAGTGTCACCTGATGTTCTGTTGTGCTCTATTTTCTGTTTGCATTTTGTTGGCATTTGTGGAAAGCACAAAAAAAAATCGAGACATTCAGAGGAGCACTCAAATCCATTGTCACAGTTCATATTAATTACACTGACTTATATAATGTGGCCTTGAATTAATAGCCAGGTTTTATTTGGGTTAGTAAATCAGAGGCTTTCTTTTAAAACACTTGCAAGTTTTTAAAGCTTTTATCAAATAATGTGCAAGCTGTATGACTAATTAAGGTTGCTGATGTCTGTATAGCAATACTGTGGACCAGAGAAGAGGATAGATTTTGCTTTCACATCCACGCCCAAAGGAAATTGCATATGTGCCAGATTTCAGCTACAGGTAATTGTGTAATAAATGTTTACATCCACTTGTACACACACCCAGACACACAAAGTGTTTCCTCTCTGTGGCATGTGGGTCACTGCGAGAGTGTGACGTGAACATTTCACACTGCTTATTTTCTCTTGGCATAGCACTACTCTGATCTCACAACATCCCATAATATTTCTAAAGGATAAAAAGGATTGCCTGATGCTGTTTGATTTATCATAACTGATTATTTAAGCTCTTCATTTTCTCTTGGAACAGTAAGCCTTTTCCCCAATTTTATTTTTATATACAAATAGTTCAGAGTGTGTTCTCCTTTCTCTTCAGTATTTTGTTCTCATTCTGTCTCTGTCATCTCAGACCGGTTTTACTGACAACCTGCTGCTGTGTAGTGAGGCTGCACTGTGGTTTTCCAGCCAATGCTAGCTGAAATCATTGGGAAGCTGCAGCTCTCTGAGGCTGCCACATAGTTATTTGTGCTGCTGGGTGCTGTAGGCCTTTGATTCTGGATGAGATCCCTGTGTGCGCTGCTGCCAGTGGGCATGTGGACATCCTCTGCTACTGTGTTTGTTAGTATGTGAGAGCTTACTGTGCTAGGAGTTTTTGGCAGTACTGTCACTTGTCAAATTGCATGAATGTATCAATGCCATTTGGGCATGATTAGGAAAAAAAAAAATCTTTCCTTTTCAAATGCTTTTTAAAAATTTACTAATATAGGAATAAACTTTTGTTCATTTAACTTAAAACAACCAAACAAATTTCAGTAACATGTAGTGAAGCAGATCAACAATAAAACGTAACTATTTTCTTGGGTGGTACAAGGTGAGACCTTCACCCTTCCATTCAAACTTCAGGCTCTGTGAACACGGCTGTACTTGCAAACATGCCCAGGGGACCTGGGAGTCTTTAATTTATGCGAGAGCTGCAGTTTTCTTAAGAAAACATGATGAAAAATAGATTTAAAGTAAATATTAAATATTGCAGACTTGTGATGGAGTCAGAATTTTTATAATTCACAGCCATTCCATTAGCTCTGAATAAAAAGACTAATGTCTATGGTATCTTTATTGTAGAATATTTTGGGGATTTTTGTTGTTTTTTTTTCTTTACAATTTGTTTTTAGGCAGATACAGTTAATTTTATATTGTGCTGAGTTTTCTGTTTTCCTTTTGTCTTAGCATTGGTGAAGCGCATTCATGAACAGATTCAAACCAGAAAGAAAACTGGTAGTTGAACAGGGGATAGACATGAAGAGACTACTTGAGCTTTCCCTGTCGTGAACATTGTAGTTTAAAACACAATTTGAAGGTTTTTTCAGTGACAGCAAATAGTAAGTACATTATGACTATGCTGGTTATAAACAGGAATATAAGGACATAGAGAAGTACTACAACTGCTGTTCGGAGGTTGAGGCTTAAAAGATATAGTCTTAGACTAGTGTGAGAAAATACTAATAAAAACCTAGTTAGGTGTGGGGTCTGTTTCTACTCCTGTAAGCAGACAAATAAAGCCATATTTCTGTTCTGTAGCCTAGTTGTGATGAAAACATATGGCCTTCAAGCTTTTAAGATTTTTTTTCTTGAAAAATTTATGCATCATTAATACTTAGGCCTTCTGGTAGGGAATAAAACAGTGTTTTGGAGCATTCACTTTCACATTACCTTTTCTCTCTTGGCACGTAGGTGTGGTGTTGGTTGAGGTGGGATGAAAAGCAAGCAAGAGTGATTGAGAACACTTGTTTCAAGTACTGGGCATCCACCCTATTATGCATTTTTCCTAATATAAAATGTCACTTGCAATCAGAGGGCTTTATGATGTTCTGATAAGCAGTAAATGTATGAGTTTGCAAATTACCTAGTCTTTTTCCAGTGCAGTGATCTTGATGTATCAATATGATTCTTTAGTATTAAATAGAGCCTGCATTTTAAAATTCTGATGCATCTAAACACGTGTGTGTCTGTACCTAAAGAGGAAGATACATCATAGGTGCCTGTAGGCAAAGTACTGGTATTTGAATGTATGTAATTTTGTATCTTGCATGTGCAAGTACTATGTCTTAGAAATGTTTTTCTTTGGAAACTCTTTGCTTGCACAGATAATTGAAGGAAAAAATCATTAATATTTTCTCGTTTTTTTTTTTTTTTCCCCTAAACAGGGGCTTCTTTGCTTTTGATTTTGTCTTTTCAGAAACTGTGGAAGGCTTTACATTTGTTCTCAAATATTCTTTTCTATTTGGCAGCCTCATTTGCTAGGCTGATCTTCATCCTGGGGAAGAAGTCTGTTTGTCGGTAGGTGGGGGTGCCAGGTGAGTCTGCTACTGCCTGTGTAGGTGCACTTCGGGTCCTGGCAGTCATGATAGTAAGAGCAGACAATAGTTGACATCAGACTGTAACCTGTCAGTCAGTGGAGACTACGATTAGGATTTTCTCTTCTATTTTAGATATTAATTTTCTTGTTAAATTATATTAAAAGTAAATAAAATATTTGTATTGATAATTTGATATAAAGGTGAGCAATCTAGATCTAAGGTACGTGGCAAAATTTGGTTGTGCAGCAGTTTATTTTGGCGGAGTGGAAATTGTGACTGCTGCAGCTTTATTTAAATTCTCTTTTAAATTTTGGGCTTTTCATTAAATAAGTAAAATGAGAACAAAGCTAGGCATTAATGCTATTACCATTTTTCATATTTAATCCTATTTTATGTTTCCCATTTATTTACAGCCTTTGAGTTGAAGGCTTTTCTGTTCTCTATATCTAAGGGCATTCTGTAATGAATACTGACAGGAGTAAACTTGGAGCTTTTGAAGGGAAACAGTTGGGGTTTCTGGCACCTAGGAAGTTTTTGAAACAGTTTCAGAGTATTGGAATAAACCTATTAGCTGAATGGTTCTGTCGAAATGATGGGCAGTTAAGGCTAACAGAGCTGACATTTACATTGTTATCTTTAGTGTTAGTCTTCACAAGATACTGAAAAGACTGAAGCAATTTATACCATGTTGCAGGCTGTCCCAATGCATTGAAAATTCTGTTGCTCTGGTTTTACTTCCAGGCATGGGAGTTAGAAGCCTAATTCTGTTTCTCTAGGAAAAAAATAAATGACTGAATAAAAAAGCAGCTGAGCAGTGAGGACTGGGTAGCAAAGCAAAATCCAGGTCTTAAACAGTGGCAAGAGAATGATTATAGGAATGGCATCTACTTGTGTTTTTTTGAACGAGGTAGATTTCACAGGGCAGATTGCGCAAAGAGTTAATGATATTTTAATCAACTTTTTTTTTTCCTCATGTCACTTGTATCTCTTTGTTAAATATTTGGGAAGATTATTTGAGGTCGTATGACCCTTCAGAAATGTATCCTGGGGGTTGTAGTGATGTATCCAGTAAACTCCAGCAGGTATCCAGACTAGCTGTTTGGATTGCTCTCAACTTTTGTATGTTAGAGGAGAAAAAAAAAGAGGCAGTAGGAGGCTACATTTACTCCCCGTAGGTGTGTTGCTCTCTCCACTGGCAAGGAGGAAACAGAGGAAAAACTGTACCTTACTGAAAAGCATGCTGTTCAAGATTACCAGGCAGAAGCTCTACAAAGTTCAGCTTGCTGTTGGCAGGCATGATAATTGTCTTCTATTCTCCTATTGAAATATTCTTACAGTAGCTTAAAATAACATAAGCCAAGGCTTCTAAAAGATTTTCAAATATGTAGTAGTAATTGTTTGAACTCCAAAGAAACAGGGGGAGACTGCAGTTGAAAGCCTGCTTTTTATAGCACGGTTGGATACCAAGGTTTTACTCTTACAAACCTACTCTGGTCTTTCAATTTTTTTCAAAGAGATAAGGTAGTTGCACGTTTATGAAATAATTTTGAAGTGTATTTATTTAAAATCTTTTCTAAGAAGTAGTTGCTTGAGGTGGGAAACTTGTTTTCTTCAGAGTCGTAGTGGGATACCAGTCATGCAGTATTCCTTTAGCATCCTTCATCTCTACACAGTTCAGGTTATATAATACTCTGAAAGCTCTTGAACAGCAGAAAGACACAGTTTTGAATGGGAACCACATTTTGGCTACCCTACACAGCAGAGGCAGCTCATTGAAGGATGCAGAAGTTCATGGTTTTTAAAAGGACACCTGGGAGGCAGTGCCTCAAAGCCAGGCCAAGTACATTAAGTGTTTGGGGAAGTATCAGTAAATGGGTAACCTGCTGTGGACCCTCCTAGAGAGTGCAACATGTTCTTTGCTCTGCGACACTAAGTGGAGGTGTCCTTGTGTTTTATGAGTGCAGATACTGAAATTGTGTTTGACTGTTGTGTACTGGAAAGACATAGTGGAGAAATCTTGTATTTGTTGCTTCCCGTGGACTTCTTTAATATCTCCAGTCAATCTGAGTTGCCTTATCTCCAAATATTCCAGTTTGCCTCAGAACTGTTACTTGCGGCACTCCCAGAGCATTTTGCTTCAAGAGTGAACTAATACAGGCAAATTTTGGAAGACAAAATGCAAAACCTGCTACAACCTTGTTGTATACCATAGCGACATTTCTGGTATATATGTGAAAATGACTATATTTGAAGGATTCCAGATTTGTATCCATATGTAACAATGTATTTTCTATGACAAATAAATCAATAAGATGTATGTGTACTTCTTCTTCACTAGTGGATAATAAGCTATTTTTTCTGTCCTAGTGGCAAAGATGTCTGTATTTTGGTACTGAAAACTGCAGATTCCTTTCCCTTGAGTCACTGCTCAGTCTGTGTATACCTAGCTGTTGATTTTCCTGTTACATATGTAACATTTAAAAACTGATAGAGACCATTGGGATGACACTGGCTTCCCCTCCTCCCTTTTTTTTTTAAGAAAAAAAAACAGGTTTCCAAACTTCTGTTTCTCTTTCAAAAGCAAAATGAAATAATTTGGTGCATAGAGAAACACCCAAATACTAATTTTAAGTGTGCCGTTCTGATAATTTGGCAGTGATATTGCCTGAAATTTTTCATCTTCCTAGTGTGCAAAATTGTGTATGAAACATAATTACCCTGTATAGTATATAATTTGTAAGTCGACATATTTGTGTTCAATTATTGATGTTATTGTCATGGTTGAATATAAATACAGTGATTTTGGTTATGGTATTAGGTGAACACTTCCTAGTGTTGGAAGAAAACAGTTGGGGTTTCTGGCACCTAGGAATTTTTGGAAATAGTTTCAGAGTATTGGAATAAGCCTGTTAGCTGGATGTTTCTGTACATACATTTTTGTTTTTTTTTTGTTTTTGTTATTCAAGATGGAAAGGACTGTACCATCCAATTTAATAGAATCTATTCAAGATCTATTTTATAAAGATTCTGACGGTAATGTTGTGAGCCATTCAGAAACAAATGCATTTATGATGTGGGAAAATTGATGAGTGATTGCCTTTTAATGGGTGTGGGTTTTCCTAGCATAAAGCGGAAAGAAAGAATGGAGAGAAATTGGAAAAGAAAATGCTGTAATGGTATGGGTTTTAATATTGATGGTAACTGAAGGACAACATTGAAGACTGACATTTGTTTTCTTGGATAGCTCAGCTCGTTAGGTGGGAACTATATGGATTCTTTTGCATCTCTTTGGCAAGAGAGACAGCAGTTGGGCAATGGATAATGTGTTTCATCTGATAGTGGGTGCAGGGGTCGATAAAGCTGGTTGAAATATATGGTCTGGCTATATGTAGAGGATTAATTAAGATTTTTAATTCTCATCTGAGTAAGAATTTATAGCATGGTTAAATTTAACTATGGTTCTCTTTGAAAATGCTATAACAAGCAGGAAACCATTAGAGTATGCTTGCTTGGAAGCATTTAGGAAACAAAAGCCCAAATTATTTGTTTGTAGTTTTTGAAACATGGATAGAATAAAAATACTACAGGAATACAGAGTTTTAAGGTAGACTGATACTGACTTCTCAAGTCTAAATTGAACAAAACCCCCCAAACCAAACAGAACAATTAGGTATAGACAGTCTAGATATGCACTGAGAACACTGGGCAGAATATATTTTACGTTTGGTGTTGATAAATCTAAATTGTAAACCAGCTTGAAGTAATTCCCAGTGACTGTGATGACTCTTTAATTCTGAGGGCACAGCTAATCAGCCAAAAGCTCTCCTTCTTCTAAGTTCTGCCAAGAAATCGTCTTGACACCAGCAGATGCTTTTTTTACACCCTTTCTTTGAAATTATTTTTTAAAAATACGCATTTTAAGCCACTGAAACCCTTATGAACCATCTTCTGCCATTTGTGGAACAAACTCAGTGTTAGTGTGACGGCACAAGTTTCTTGTTTACGCCAATACCAGTAAAGCAGTTGGCAGCTGTAGGAATGGAATTATGTAGTAATAGGTCATCTTACAGGAGCAGGTTTTAGCTAGCTGTAGGAGCAGTGAGGGAACAGTCTTTATTGAGCACAAATGTCTGAAGCTTGCTTTGTTAAGTACAGTATATATTTTCAGAGATTTATTCTATAATTGCCTTGATTAGATAAGAAAAAAGTGCCTAGAACTAATCAAAGAGCTACAATTCATTGGTTTTAATAATCATTAGTTTTCCTCTTGTGAAATGCAGGTGCTTGGTTTGAGTATGAGGATGGTGGTGCTTATCTTGTATGAGCTTTGATTAATAGCTAATTCTTTGCATTATGGAAGGAGCTAATCAGATATTCAATTTGCTAATCAGCTTCTCAATTTGCTTAGTAATATACTAATCACTTAAGAAAATCAAATGTGACATACATTTAAGGCTTTTTACCTTAAAGATACAGCTACCTTTGAAGGTGGGGTGGTGGGAGGCTCTGCTTACTATTAGCAGTGTGATGCAGTGTTAAGTCTGAAGCAGCTGTAGCCTCTCCAAGAGGCAGATGCTGCAGGACTTGTTCAGAAGCAGATGCTGCAGGACTTGCTGTAACAGGCTGCACTTGAACGTGGGTCTCTGGTGCCCACGTTTTAGTCAAGAGCTCCTTTACCTAGTCAAGAGTGAAAGTGAGAAAGCAATGTCATTACTGATCAGCTGATTACTTTCGTTCTCAGTCTTGGGTTTTCAGTGGATTTCCTTTTGTAGCTTATTTATTTATTTATTTATTAATATATGCTGACTGTGGAAAGATCTTATTTTTATATTTAGTGTTACTTCATGACAGATGTCACTGAGAAGCTGGCCATATATGAAATATCATCACCAGTGGCACAGGGCTTTTACTTGGCACTTTTGAGAGGCACTGCTACTTGAAGCAATGGGACTGTTGCCTTCAGGGGAGAAGCCTTTTCCTGACCATCTTGTGTTTCCTTCTGTTGATTGAAAAATGCTCTCTCCTAATAAAGCTGTCAAAGCTTCCTGCCTTTGTTGTTTTTTCTCTTTGTGTTTGTCTTTTTCCTGATGACAAGTGGGCAGGCCTTTGCCAGTGCTTTCATTGTATATAAGTTTTTTCCTTTATGTTTGCTCATTTGCTGATACTCAAGGTGTGTTACTGAGCCCAGACTCAATTAAAATGAATGGCAATGTCCTTGACTCCTTGTAAACATATTAAAAGTTAGAGTTAGCTGCTTATATGCAGCTTTATTCATTAGTAATGCTTTTTGTGTATACAAATCTGTAGGGATATCACTGCTAGGCTATGATGGCTGTGTTTAAATCCAGATAGGGAAATAAACTAGGGAGAAGCTATGTGTTCTGTATGCTTTCCATTTGTAATGTTGATGAAACGAAAGACAGAAGGGCCACCTACTGAGGACATAAGAGACCAGACTACATATCTTTGTTAGAGAACTTGTTAAAATAGAGATTTAATGGACTTTATCACATTAATTGCCTTTTTGGTTCAACTTTAAAAATCACAAAATAGCATTTTAATTATTTTTTAATCAATATTTAATTTCCACTTAAACATTTAGATGGCTCCTTCTCTCATTTGTCCATTGCCTGGCAATACTTGTAGTGTATTGCTGAATATTGGTCCAGATGAGAATAGGCCATTTGTAGTTGGAAGCTGAAGGCATAATTGGGGTGGCAATGATATTTAGCCCTGTGAATGTGCTCTCTTTGTTTATCTTTATAGTAATGAGGAGAGGAATGAATGTATTCCCATCTGCTTCAAGTAGATTTAAATAAGCAGTAATAAAGAATGTGCTTTTAATCTGTATTTGGCTAAAAACCAATGCATGCTGACCATGTATTATCAAAACAGTAAAAAGTGTGGGAGCTGAAAGATAAATATTGTGATTATTGCTTTTTGTATGCCACCTTTTAAAAGCTAGTATGAATTTTCCCTGTGGATGATGGAAAAACATTATTTTATAATGTAGGAAAATCAATTCTGAAGTAGTCGTAGTCTTCATCTGCCTCTGCCTGTAGCAGTTCAAGTTAAATATATAGTTTGCAGGCCTTCTCTAGGGAATAGGCATGCAGAATAGAAGCATAAATTTTAATATTTGATGATTATTGAATAGCCATCAGGTTTTTTCTACCTTTTGGTATCATGTGTCTAGATAGAAGGGCGAGTCTAAATTTTACGTTGAACTGAGATTCAAGAAGTCTAGGAGTATTCATATTTCATTTTAGAGTCAGATTGACCCTCCTAATTTGAATAGGGCAGAGGTAGAAAGGCATGAAAAAAACTGTTAATCAAATTTCCAGAAAGAACCTGATCTTGTTCTGCTCTGTAACTGAGAAAGACTTTGTTAAGATGCTATTTAGGTTCCTGAACTTGAATTGTTTTCTGCCTCAGTGTCCTGAAAGTGTTTACATTCTTATGTTAGAGCAAAGTTTGGCTGCTTTGGCTTTATGACAAAGTTAGACCAAAGGTCAAGACAAACCTAGGGAAAGAGGGGAGAAAGACTGTGGCTAAGCCAGGGCTGCATAAAGGGCTGGGTGAGTGGTGTTTTGCTTGTGGAAAAAATATATTGCCAAGCACTCAAAGCAACCTCCTGCTTGTCTATGAATCCATAAGAGGATATTCCTCTGTGAGTATTTATTTTGGCTTCATGAATATTTAGTTTGCAGTGTGTTTTGAATGTGTTGTTACTATGTTTTCATCTTAAATACAAAGAAAAAAGAGGATAAGGATCAGTTAATATAGAGATAGGGGGGCGTCTGCCTTTGTATATGCTCAATTAGCCTTAGAAACTACTAATTTATGGCCAGATTGTGGCACTAATGCTCACAGATGAAGTAGGATATTGTGGAAATATTCTACCCAAATGGCCGAGGCTGCAGGCACTTTCTCCTTGGAAGGAAAGAGCGGAGAGGATAGTCTCGGTGTGATTTGAAAACAAACAATCCTGTGTTCAGTCCTCGTATTTCTTCAGCTTATTCTGCCTGTCAGTAGGAATGTAGGGTGATGATGCTCCTGATATCTTTTCAAAGAGCGTAACAGCTGGGATTCAGGCTTGTGAGGTCTCTTGTTTCTCTTTCATTGGTATTTCTGGGGGGAGCCAAAAAAAAAAAAAAATTCAAAACCCCACAGCCCTTAACACCAGATCTGGGCAATGTGTCACATGGCTCTCTGGCAAGCCCTCAAAAAAGTACTCTGCTTTCTGGCATTTCCCTCACAGTAAATATGCACAGTTGCTTACTGGCGTGCAAATGGTATGTGATAATGAATTTTCCCATAGAAAAGGGAACGTCATAGCAGCCTTATTAAGAAGGGGATAGCTTTTAATAGTACTAATATGCTCCTGGTTATCTGGAATAAGAAAGTTGTTTCCTATGGTGTCATGCTCAAACAAATGTGAGACTTTCACTAGGTTGTAAATAAACTGCCTACTCCTAAAGAACCAGAGACTGCGATAATGACATTCAAAATGATGCTGACATCAGCCCAGTGTTTCTTGCCACCACTGAAAGAGCAAATAGTTGCCATTTAATTCTAATGCAGTGATATAGCCTGGAGCTAAATAATACATTTTTGTTAGTAATTATTTAGCAGAATCCCAAACTGCAAAATAAATTTACATATGACTTGTCCCTTGTTGACTACCTTGCTTAGAGGTTATTTGGGAACACAGGAAGGAAAATGACTTCAAGAATATGATCAGTTTGCATTATTTCAACTGTTAACGTTATCAGAAGCCTTTAAATAAAAATGAATTATAAATAAGTTACTGGTTTTAAACATTAAGAACTCCTGCATGCAATATTTAAGAATATTCCATCAAAGATATTGCCTTTTAATGTGAAAAGGAATGTATGAATATGGAAACAACTTTCTCTAGGTATGGAACTCCTGTTTGGGGTTGGTTTTATTAATGTTCAAATAATTGAACATATACAGTGAAAGCTGTGTGAAAACCTTCCTCTTCTCATTTAGCAAATGGAAAAAAATCAATTAATTACTTGCAAATCCTTGTGGATCAATTTTTACATAGCTTTAAAACACAGCACTGTTTGTGTAGAACTGAAGGCAAAATATGTCAGATTTGTTCGTAGGCAGTGATGTGAGCTCTGCTCTTTGTGCTTAGCTGTGATAATTAAACTTGTGTGCTTCCAAATGAGCTGGACATGACCTAGGAAACTCCTAGGGACTGTGATAAATCTGGCCCTATAGGGACACCCTCTCTCCTCACCTGTGCGCTTGCCGGGCTACTAAGAGAGCTCCACCCACCTTATTGTCCAACAGGAGTGTGCTGGAGAGCCATGTGCAGTGCAGCTCTGGCAAATCTTCAAATCTTGAAAGTGACTGTACTGATGAGTGAAGAATAATGCTTATCTTTAACAAACTGTCTCAGTGGAAAATGCTGTTCTTAATTTACACTGTATTGCTCTATTTTTTTAAATTTTATTTTAACGTCTCTATGATTTGGTTCCTCCAAGCCAGCACTGATCACACCAGAATTGCAGTGTTTCTCCTGTTGTCCCAGTATCACAGTCCTGTGTTATCGAACATTGATGCCACGGTGTGTATTGAACAGGATAATGTGAGCTTACTTTTTTTCAGGTGTGCTTCTTGGACATGAGGCATTTTACTGGCTGTCAGGCATCCTTCCTATGAGGGAAGGCTTGGAGAGCTGGGATTGTTCAGCCTGGACAGGGGAGGGTTCAGTGGGGATCTTATCAATATGTATTAATGCATAAAGGGTGTAGAGGCACAGAATGGTTTGGGTTGGAAGAGACCTTAAAGATCATCTAGTTTCAACCCTCCTGCCATGGCAGGGACACCTCCCATTAAACCAGGCTGCTCAAGACCCTATCCAGCCTTTCAACACTTCCAGGGAGGGGGCTTTCACAACTTTCCTGGGCAACCTGTGGCAGTGCCTCACCACCCTCATCATGAAGAATTTCTTCCTAATATTGCATCTAAATTTTCCCCCTTCCAGTTTAAAACTGTTTCCCCTTGTCCTGTCACTACTTGCCCTTGTAAAATGTCCCTCCCCAGCGTTCTTGTAGGCCTCCTTCAGGTACTGGAAGGCCTCTATAAGATCCCCCCGCAGATTTCTCTTCTCCAGGCTGAACAGTCCCAACTCTCTCAGCCTGTCCTCATAGTAGAGGTGCTCCAGCCCTCTGATCATCTTTGTGGCCCTCATCTGGACCTGTTCCAACAGTTCCATATCCTTTTTATGTTGGGGATTCCAGAATTCGACACAATACTCCAGGTAGGGTCTCACGGGAGCAGAGAAGATGGGGAGAATCACCTCCCTCAACCTGCTGGCAATACTTCTTTTGATGCAGCCCAGGATGCAGTTGGCCTTCTGGGCTGTGAGTGCACATTGCTGGCTCACGTTGAGCTTCTCATCAGTCAGTACCTCCAAGTCCTTCTCTGCAGGGCTGCTCTCAATCACATCTCGCATCCTTTATTGAAACTGCGGATTTCCCTGACCCAGGTGTAGGACCTTGCATTTGGCCTTGTTGAACGTCATGTAAAGAAGATGGAGCCAGGCTCTTTTCAGTGGTGCACAGTGACAGGACAGGAGGCAGTGAACAGAAACCAAAACACAGAAGGTTCCCTTTGAACATCAGATCACACTTTCTTTCCTGAGAGAGTGACCAAGAACAGGCACAGGCTGCCCACGGAGGTTGTGGAGTCTCCATCCTTGGAGCTACTCAAAAGGCATCTGGACAGGATCCTAGGCAACTGGCTGTACATGGCCTTGCTTGAGCAGGGTGGTTGGACAGATGACCTTCAGAGACCACTTCCAACCTCAGCCATTCTGTGTTTCTGTGAAATCCTTGATCTGTTGTGTTACAGCTTTTACTCTGGAGTAATTTTTCTTTTGGTTTTGATTTTCAGTCAAAAAAAAAAGAGAGAGGAAAAATAGCAGTGTTAATTAAAGTAGCAGGCCTTACTTGAACAGATGGATTGAAAAAGAAGGGAAACACAGTCCTTAGGGTTAGCTGGAGCTTAAATCTTAGTCCTCTGAGGATGAGGAAGAAGTTAAGTCCTGGGCTCCCAAATCAGCTTGTGGCCTAGTTTGTCTGGTCTAGATATGACATACCCAACGTCAGTGGGTGGTGCTGGAGAGGCTGCACAGGGATTGCAGAGCAGGAACAGACTCTGCCTGTTTGGGCCTGAGAGCTGCTGACACTGCTGCAGTTTTCTGCAGCCCTTCCTTGACTGGTAGACTGACTGCAGATAAACAGGGGGACTAGTTATATTTTTATAGAAAAGAAGGAACAGAACAATAAAAAGAGTGAGATGGTTAATCAGTGAAGAAAGATATATGTGGAAAAATCAGGCAAAAGTGCCCCTCTCTTTCTGATACTTCAGATTTCAGTGGTTACTGGTGTTTACAGGCTGGGATAGAAGAAGAAGGATGCTGCGTGCTCAAAAAGGTCCTCTCAGACTAATAGATAGGTAGCGGAAGCTCCTATTGATTTATAAAGTGCATCTTGACAGAGCTGTTTGAAAGTCTGGGAGTTTATTACCCAGTCCGGTCTAAAGCTGCAGGAGTTTGTGCCTGGAGCAGCTGTCAGTGATAATTTCTCTCCAAATCAAGTCTCTTCTATTTAAGCAGGAATCAAACCAACAGCATCTTTTCTAAGATGAATTAACACGATCTTTATGGCAGTGTTAATGTAGGCTACGCCGTGTCCACTCAGGGTGTAGGCTATAGGTCCCACCATGTCCCTCCTTGCCTCCAGCCCGGGTGTCTGTTGTGACCAAATGGATACCTCTTGAATTTGAAGCAAGGCCTACGTGAATGTTTTGTACGCTGCTTAGTTCTAGTGTAAATGAGCCTTTTTTAAAGAGACCTTTTTTGTTCTTGACTGCCTTAATATGCAGCATTGGCTGTTCCATTTTCCTTTGGGAGAGATGATGAGGATGCTTTTATCTTTCTGAAGCAATCTAATGCAAAACAGTTGAGAAGAATGGCAGCAATTATAAATGCTTCCTTTGATAAACACTATTTTTATGGATGATGCTTAAAATTTACACATGGAATAATGTTTCTGTGATTTTGTGTTGACTTTTAAAGTTGTTTGATTTATAGGAAATTTTATATTGATGAGAAAAGCTTTTAGTATGCATTTGCTAATTTTTAACTAACTGAACTTCAGCATTAAAATATTCTGTTTACAGTGACAAGTGAGCTCAAATCAGGTTTTAAAGGTAACCAAGCTGAATGTTTTATTTTTAAATATTAATTTGGAGTGGCACATTCTGAGACAAGTGCATATGGAGGAGATAGTATATTCAACCACAATTTGAATCTAGCCCTGATTCATAGTAATTAGATTATTACCATTTGATACTAAAATGCATACAATTGTATTCAGCTGTATTCATCCTTAAGAAGGCCCATTAGCAAGCAGGCAGAACTCAGAAAGCTCCTGGGGATTTCTGAAAAGAGGTGGCATTTTATTGTAATACAGAGGAAAGGAGAAGCACAGCATGGTTCAGCCACCTGGATCACAGCGACAACTGAAGTTTCCTTTTGATTGGCAGGCCTGGGATTGACTTGCTTTTCAAGAGACGCATTTGGACAGTAAGAGAGGTAGATCGTCCTGAGATTGTGACCTTCAGCATAGGTTGAAGGTCACATTCTCCACTTCATGGGGACAAGGCAGCCAAGTAGGGCAGCTCAAGGTGCCTGTCAATCATCGCTTCACCAGTTGGTCACAGCTCTTACTAGGAGTGGGCCAAGGGCAGTAATATTTTTTTTTTTCCACCAGAAACTTGATTAACTAATCTTCCCACAGAATAAAGATGAGAAACAACTCACTTGGTCCTCTGTAGCTTCTTATCTCTGACTTGGAAGTGTGAACTTGGTGATGGTGTGCAATCACAGGACTGGAATATTTTGGCCTCGGTAGTCTGATCTTTAGCAAAAGCCAGGTAAATAAGTAAATGATTGGTTTTAATCATTGTGAAATTATACATTGCTAAAAGTTTCCTTGCACAGCATACCTGGAATTTATTGCTTTAATTATTTTTACTTGAGTTGTAACCATTTAACACCGACTCTGTGTTTTTTTTTTTTTTGAGATAGGCTTTAATTCACAGACTAATAAACTTTTTTTTTTTAGCTAGCATGTTACTGGGTTACCATCTATGGCATGCTTCTCAAGTACATTATTTAGGGAGAAGCATGTTGTTTCTAATCAATTACATGCCATTTGGCATGCTAGTAATAACTTCATAATTAGAGCAAATCAAGTGCACTAGATATCAACGTATAGTAAATAGTGCTATAGCATGAATGTTGGCTTACAACAAAGGCGTTAAGCTCTTCTAAGGAAGTGGAACAAGGGCCTAAATTACTGATGTCTTTACTGACACATAGTAACATGAGCAACTGATCTCTGAAAACAGATCTGAATGGCTAATATAATTATTAATTTTATCTGTGATACTCTGCTAAAAGCCAAGAAGCCGTCAAACAAAGTTGGACTGTGTAGTGATAGTGGCCTTTCAAACATGAGTAACTTCACTGAACTTTCTGAAAGTGCCTAGGTTGGAGACTGTATGGAAGCCCTTAACAGCCAACCTTTAACTTCATAGGTGCGAAAGATGGCATTACTTACCACAAGCAGTATCACAAGTAATAGCTGTTTTGTTCAAAGTGGTGACCAGTTGCCTTCTTTGACTGGAGAGTATAATCTGTTCACTGTCTCTGCCTGGCATACTGTATGGAGCCAGGATCGTTGGACTGTATGCGAGTGGATTGATATTTTTGTTGCTTGACTACAGAGCAAAAATTGAAGCACAGGAATTGAGATAAATGGCAAAAAGGAGATGTTATTATTATAAATATTATAAATAACCTTGCTGACTAAACTAAGAAAAAGCATGCTTCAGACAAGTCTATCTTGTGGGCTGTTTTAATGGCTATTTGATGTTTGGTATTTATTTTATTTCCCTGGCAAAATGTTGCACGTAATAATGCTGCTTGAGGTTTACCCCTCAAAAATTGACTTATGTGGGGAAAATGAAATGAAGGTAGGTAAATATATATTTACTTAAAAAAATTTGAGTAAGAAAAAAGACAAAAAACATGAGGTCATGAATGAAATATTGTAAATAGTGGTAGAGTATGTTATAGAAGGAAATTGAAAAAAGGTAGATAAGTGTGTTAGAGAAAAACGGTGACTTTCCCCCCCAGTGCTAGACAGAATATATACTTATGCGTCATAATGGGATGGGAAATGCTTATGAGGAAGGAAAAAGCATCTGGCTACAGTGAAATCCAGTTCTGGGAAAATGAAGAGAAACTAAGGACCAAATAATATTTAGAGCTAATGTGAAAAGTTGTGAAAATTGTAGGCTACATCTATTTAAAAAAAATGAGAGAAAACAAATAATTTTTTATTTTGTTCCTTTGGAAACTCCAATTTGCAGTGTGAAATATAGCTAAAACCAATTTATGTGAAGTGATATGTGTTTGTGTATGTTTTTTTTAATAACTAATCTTTAAGGAAAAATACCATCCTTGCAATAAATGGGCATAAATGGGAAAAAATTCATTCTAATTTTAAGCTGTTTTATGGCCCGTGGCTCATTCTGGAGAACACGGTTCCCACCATATTACAGGAGACTGAGGTTTAATTTTGCACCCCAGCAAAATGTGCTTAGCCCTTGTGATTGCTTGTCTTGAAAATTGTCTACCTAGTCTTCTGCTTCTTCTTCTTCTGCTTATTATTATTATTATGCCTGCCTTATTGGGAAATTCCAAAACTTCCAAAGTCTTGCAAATGTCCATACAGGACTTCTGAGGTTTTCCATTTATTTTTTTATTTACTTGTGGCCTTACATTTTTTTTTTCCTGCTGTTCTGATCCATAATTCTGTATAGTTCTGAAGGACAGACCCTCTTCAAAGCCTCAGCCTGTGTGCCTAAGTATTGGAATCTTCTGACAATTCCAGAATTTCCTTATCTTTCTCTCTATATGTAACATGTAAAATGTGTATATAAATATATATCCTAACAACTTCTGAAATTATATATGTACTTCTTAAATATTTATATAAATTTGAGAAGTCTATACCTATACAAAAAAGTAGAGCAGGGAAATGTTTTTAAAATGAGTCGGATTGTTGCTGTCCAGACCTTTTCATCTTGAGATATGTATCTTGTTTGGGCAGCAAGGAAAATTATACATATATTTACATTTTTTCCCTCTTCTGTTGGGTATTACAATATGACCTGCTTTCCCCAGAACTGTCCCTGTCAATAAATGTTTTGTTATCTTTTTTCAGTGCTACATTCAGGAAAAATGGTAGATATTAAATCAGATAAAAGGTGAGACAGTATTTTTTCCTTAGTATTTATTTATTAATATAAATATTTTAATTCCATGAATACAAGCTGGAATTGAGAATGATGCCAAAAATTTAGAGAAGGACAGCAATGATGAGGACAGCCATCTCTGGACTAGAAATAAACTTTGTTTCAGGAAATAACCTTGACTGTCCATAACATAATGCTGAGTCTATATTGCTTATGGGATCTTGACACTTTTGGATACCTACATGGCACAGTACCATCTTGGAGTCCCTCGGTTTTCTACTCATTGTTTTGAAATGCAGTCATTGTATTCAAATCTTGCTCTGCTGTCATTCTTACCCAATTTTTTTTCTGTTCTTCAGCATTCTGCTGACAACATCCCTCTATGTAGTATTAACTATCACAATTACAGATATAGTAACCTACAGTGCAATATTATTAGTATTTCAGTAATATTTTATATATTACTGACACAAGTAGTGCATAGAATTCCCTTATTGATAGCTATGCAGCACCCTTTCAATCTTTTTACATTCCTCCTGCTTGGATATTCTGTGTTTAGGTAGTGTTATTGGGATATCACTCGAACAGATTTTATGTTGCAATATGTTGTCCATATGTATTGAACTGTATGTAGTTTTTTGTGTCTCTGCCTGCAAATGTTGTTCCCTCGTCCTGCCCCTGTCCCCCCCCCCCCCCCCAAATATTATAGAAAATTTTCTTCATTATCTGTCAAATCATTAAACATGACACTTCCCACAAAAGCATCTTTGGGGTATTCTTGTATTATCTTTGTACAAAACATGTCATATAAACTATTCATTAGTAGTAGTTACTATATTACTCCATACCAAGAAAAAGAAATTCTGCATGTGTTCATTGTGAATATCAATATAAAATTAATGAAGATTATTCATATGGATGACAAAAAGGAATATTTGACCTATATTGCGCCATGAGAAAGTGATGATCACTTGTGAGATTTCAGTATCTTCTTCCAGAACCATCAAGGTATTCAGTATCTTGTCCTTTTGGGGCTGAATACCCAAATTGGTTGTTTGTTTTTTTTTCCCCTAGAAAGCCAAGGCAATGTTATGAAGTATTAGGAAAGAAACAAAAAACAGAACATCATTACAGCACTGAATGATTCCATGGTGTGCCTGCATATCCAGTATATGGACCAATTCTGTCTCCATTTCTTAAAATTGTCATAGAAATGGAGCAGATTCTAAAATAGGCAGCAAGTATGATCAAGGGTATGCAATGGCTTCTGTGCAAGAAGGAACTAAATTGGTTAGGACCCTTATCCTGAAAAAAGGGAGCTCATTTTAGAACTCTATAAAATCCTAAGTGTCGTGGAGAAAATGAATAGGGGAGAAATATTTGCTGTCTCATGGAAGAAAAGAACAAGAGGAAATAAATGAAACTAGCAGGAGCTGATTTGAAGCAAACAAAAAGAACTACAGTTCAGTGTATAAAGTCCTTGTTGCAGGAAGCTGTAGATAACAAAAGCTGACATAGGCGTAAGGTGTGATTGAAGAGTTTTAAAGAAAAGGAATCTATGAAGCAGTCTTTTAAAACAAAAAGAGACCCCTCACAAAAAACGCCTAAAATGAAGCAAACAAAATCCTCTGCAGAAACCACTGGCACTTCTGTCTTGGAAATCCACAAATTGTTGGAGACTCAGAGGTGTTTGTGCTAGATGCTTGCTCTGTTTTGAAACTCTTCTATACCTTAAATAGACTTGTTGTAGACATGTCAGATAGACCTGTGTTCTCTCTTACACTCTCATAGTCTAGCAGCAGATTATCAGATAGAAGAAAGTTTTTTTCCCATATATTTTACTTTAAAATAATACTTGTGAAGTTTGTGTGTATACATATCTAAAGTTACCTAAAAATATGTCCATCACAGCCAAGTGTTATTCAATGTAGTTCAGTACTGCTGTAGGATAGGAAGCTGCTTTTCTGAATTCTGCACGTGCAGCAGCTACTCATATGGAAATATGCAGGAATCTATTTTTAGCTTTATCGCATTTGTTTCAAGCCTTTATGGTTTAATTTTGTGTATCTATATCTTTAGAGTAAAAGCTATAAATGTGATGGTACATAGCAAAAAAGTTTCAAAGGTTTTCTGGTTTTTGAGAACATGAGTTATTCCACCTAGTCCATTTGTATAACCTCTGTTTTTAAGTAACACTCAGTGGAAGAGATTAGTAGCATGTCACATTTTTTTTTTTTTGTTTTTCCTGACATGCTCTGCCCATGCACTGATATCGTTACGGGGAAAAAAGAAAAGCTTTGTCTTTCAGTTTCCCCGAGCAAAGTCATACAGGCAAGTAGGAAAATCTCATGGATGTTCTCCCAAGGAAGATGCTTAGAAAACCCTTTTGGTAGTGCTGCAAATATGCAGGTATAAGCCACACAATTCATGACATCATTGAAACCAGCTTCTTTGCAGAGCTCCTATGCAAGCACTATTTACAAGGTAAGCAGCCCAGCAGATTGTGCAGAAGACAATCTCCCAGTCACCTTCTAGTGATAGTAAAAGGGCATGAAGGCATTGTGTACTTTGCCTGTAAAAATTGTCATCCTGCATGATTTATTTAAAATTTATCTAAATCATCATTTTTTAAAAAGGATTTTATTGTATTTTAAGATGAAAATTTGTCATTGTGTCCTGCTTTGCATTTTAGTTATTTATAGATTCCCACTAAATGTCTTGAGCTATGCACATAGAAATCATCTTTGCTATAAAAAGGACCGACTGATTCCTTACCAAGAGGCTTTTGCATGGTACAAAACTAAAGAAAAAATTTCCCTTATAGTGCACATCTGTGAAATTGTGTAACTTAAATTTCTCCTGCTGCTTGACATTTACTTACCTGGAGTGTATCTCAGAGAATGGTTTGTCATTGTGGTGACGTTTTTTTCTTAAATAAACGTGAGTGCGTTAAATGCAAATAACTATATTAATGTGATATTATTGCTGAAATTTACACACATAAAGTCAGAAGATTCAGAATAATGATTCCACAACTATCATAACTTGTCCCCTTTCTTATGTGAGGTGTACTATCATCTCCTGTTACCCTCTACAGTTGTGTCTTGTTACAACACTGTGTTTTCTCTGGTTGGACCACTGCCTTTCTCACATACAGCTTTGGATTTTGCTAAGGTTGTAGTTGTGCTAGAATTTCCTCAGCAGTAGTTTAGTATCAGTGAAATTAATACGGTGAGAAACCAATACCCTTCAGTCTGAAATCTCCCCTCAAAAATTATCATAACCCAAATGGGGAAAGTGTCAGGGACTGAAAATATGCAGGAATCCTGAATAAGAGAGGGTCAGTCACGAGGCCCTCAGTGCAAACCAAGCAGACGGAAGCAATTTTAGTTGGTTTTTTTTTTCCCCCAAGTCATGTTTTGACATGATGTAGTTTACCTTTTTATAAGTATTTCTGCTATAGGTATTCTGCAGCTCCACAGTGTTAGCCTATTGCAGCATATTCCATTAAAGCATTTTCAGTTGGCACAGTGACTTTATTTTCTTAGGTAAGATCAATTAACACAACACACAAATGCTCTAGAGTTAACTTCGTTGATTCTAAATGAACAATTAGGCCACACTATCTGTATTGGCAGGAGGATATGAATATTTTCCAGGGAAAAGCTATATCAGAAATCTTTTCAACCAGCATTGCTACGTAATCTTGGAAATAACAGTCTGAGTCTATACATAGCTTATTTGGGGAAATAGATATCAGTCTATGCAAAACTTTTTCTCAGAACAATGTGAACTCTTTGGAAATAGCACAAAGCGAGTGACAGTGGTAACAGCAGCTTCTTTTGTGTTTAAGTATAATATGTGTTTTTACTTACTCAGCTGAAGTAAAATGAAAAATGGTTTAATTGCAAGAAACATGGTGTATTTGCATTCTTGGAGGCTTTGTTTGCTTTATTTCAGAAATAAACATCCTTCTAATTGAAAAAGTACACAGTGTGGCTCTGTAAATAAGAATGTCGTTTTAAGGGCAGGTTCTACAAGATGAAAAGTTCTTTAGTGCTATCATTAGCAAGCCTTTTAGCCAGTAGCAGAGGACAGGATTGTCAGGCAGTCAGCATGTGTCTGCAGGTGAATTGTTAATGCGATACCCACAAACCTGTCATCAATTGTATAGCTTAGCCCTACATCCCACAGTATTGAGTCCAGTCTTCCCCTTCAAGGTGACACCTGCAGGTCAACTGGCAAATTATTTATTTATTTTCAATATATGTAGATACTGTAAATTTATGTGTATGCACTTCAAATCAAACGTTGCTCAGTTTTTTTTCTGAATCTAATGTTTTGCTAATTGGCCTGGTATTCAGTCTGGCTGAGAGCTATCCAAAACTGATACAGAGCTTCTTGTTTCACAGTGGGTATTTGAGAGTTATCTGTGTACATAGATTTGTAAAGAATAATCTGTTGCATGGTTAATAATGCTCTATAAAGCATTTAACATTTTCATAAACAAAAGGAGCTTTATAGCATCCTTCAGGTATATTCATTCTTGAGCTAAGACATTTTATCCCGAGTGACTTTCTTTTAGTAATTTGCTGAAGTGTTTCTTTGGAAAGTTCTTTCACCTTAATGATTTCTGTTGGTGGCACAAAGTCCCAGTGTCATTAGCTTTCTTTGTGTAAACATACCGTCTGCTGAGGAACTGCCAGGTACATTAACTCTTGTCAGCTTAAGAGGTTTGTTGTAAGAGAAGCTGTCGTCTTCATAAGAAGTTCAGTCTGAGCCTTGACACTTAATTTAAATACTGAGGCTATGGAGATTTTCCTGGAGGTAATTTTGAGTGATTATGTGTTGATTAAAGTAGTTTTCTGTGTCAGTTTCAATCATGAATTGGTCTTATAAGCGTTGGAGTCAGAGTTCATCATGCTGATGGGTATTGGTGTGCAACTGAGTGTTTTTCACATAAATCGGAAGGAACAATTTGGTAATCCCATTTTACAAAATCCCTCAGAGTAGCTCTGCAAACATGTCCATTTAATGCAGTTGCACTAAGCAGCTAAAAGTTAAATACCCTTTTCACCTTCTGTTTTTATAAGGTAGACTGTCATGTGTTTCAAATCTGTTGTGTGCGATACAAGCTCATTTAAATATAAATAGGCATTCACTGATAATGAAATTTTAAATGTGTCAAAAGTGTAACATGACTGGATTGGATATTCATTCTATTGACTATAAACAGAAGAGCTGATTGTAGCAAATACTAAGTTATTTTGAATTTGCTGTACTGAAATCAGAAGTATGTTTCATTTTTATATGTATAATTGCAACAATAATGAGCTTCTGTGACATGCTCCAAGTACATATTGCTTGGATTTGGAGCAAAAGATGGGCCTGACTTTTACTTTCTACCAGCTTTGCCTTTTCTTGCTGTAAGCTCTTCCACTAGATCATCTCTATGGCTTGCCCTGAAAGGTCAGGCTTCAACCACTTCACCAAATTTGAGTGTCTGTCACCATTTAGCCCTGACTCATCTAATTTTGGCAGCTAAAAACACGTTCCCAGTTCCTTTTCCTTTCTGAGAAGATAATCTATTTAATTGGGATCAGAATAGATATTTTACTATTTTAAAACAAAACTAGAAATATATTAGCTTCATATAAATGCATGAGGGTACATTCAATTTGAAAGGGAAGTCCTTGCTGTACTTTTGTAAAATTAGTGACATTTTGATGAAGTAATTACTTTAAATAAAAGAAGAATCTCATTTGAAAATTACGTGTGAAAATGGTTTTTAAATTTCAGGATTTAGCATAGACTAGGAATTCTAATTTCCAGGTGTTTCTCTTCAAGTTTCTTTTAAAAACAATTGTCATTAATTTAGAATCTGCAAAAGTAGCTGTGTAGTAATCACATTTTCATCTGCATTAACTTTATCTACACGCTTAACTGCCAGTTCTTACTTAGATTTATTGAGAGTTTCACATAGTTTCGTGCAGTTTAGCTAGCACGTAATTTGGATAATTCACAAGTTTACCTCCTTTTAATCTTGAAAATCTGATAATTAGAAGGGCACGTCAGAAAATATTTCTATTATTATGTAACCACAAGAATCTGCAACTTGCAAAAACATTAAGTGAGGAGGCTGCTGGGGCTCTGTCCACATTAGCTAGGAGGAGATCTGGTGTAGGAGGGGTCTTGTCTGTGGGTCCCTACATGAGGCAGGAAAGACAGTGAGGCTTCCTGAGGCCAGCCATCTGGCACGTTGACTTGGGCTCGTGTGCGTATCCCATGCCACAGTGGAGAGAGGGAGATTTCTGGAAAAACGTTGCTGGTTGCTACCTCCTCCTGGAATTTTGCATTTTCTGGCTATTTTGGCATTGCAGCGTATGTTTTGTGTTTTCACAGTTGTGTGCGACATTTGATGTGCAGTGTGTAGAATGAGAAAAATAGCCATCCATCCTATAGATATTGGCCTTCTTCAGGAGAGGCTCAATATTTTTTAAACATTTTTTTTTAATGGATCGGAATTAACACAACATTTCCATGCGCTCATTTTGCCAACTTATTAGTTTTAACTTTCTTAAAATATCTGTTTGGCATTGTTTCTCAAGGCTTCTGTAAATTTTAGGTAACTGATTGAAACTCCAGAGATACGTACTTAAGATTCTGCATATAATGCAAGGATGGAAAATGAAACCATGTAGTTCTCCACTTTTCTTGTTGAGTAATGCAGAATGTTAGAGGTTTCTGTGGGAATGAGTAGCAGGAAAGTAGCTTAGGCCTTTATGCTAGTGTTGACTGAATATTGGATACTCAATAAATTTTGATTTTCTATTTTCGTATTGTAAGTTTTACATATATCAAAACTGGCAAAGAGCAAAAACTGTAACTTGGCTTCCAAAAGTTTCAGAAGTAGCACTTCTGTTTTTAGATTTGAAGCTCTCTGTGTGTTTCCAAGCTCTTATCAAGAAGCAGTAGATAGGAAGTTGATGGGGAGAGGAGGACTCCTAAGAGAGTGTAAAACCTTTTATTAGGCTTTTATAATTTTTGATAGATTTTGGTATATTGTTTGGTAAAAACTGACAAACCAGATTCTTTGCGTTCGTGAAGGTTCTCTGTATTTCTGTGGTGAATTGTCCCCCATCTCGTGTTACATACCTGAATCTCATACTGACTAGAGCTTTTAGTAATTGTATCTTATTCAGTGAATATTGGGGAAAATTGAGATTTCTGGATGCATTGATTTATAGATATCCAAACAGTAGATTTCCAAAGATTAATTTCCTATAAGGGGGAGTTAAATTTTCTATCCTTTCTAAAATTAAGGTATTGCAATATTAGCTATCTTAGAAAAATCTTCTTTTGTATATAATGGATAATACATAGTTTAGACAAAGTAAGGAAATGTGGGGCACAGAGATGCATTTACAGGTTAAAACTTAAATTTTCATGTAGTCACAAACTCATGTTTGTGTTTTTCTCTCATTCCTTTTCTATCCCCTGCACAATCTGTGCATTAGGAGTTCGAATACAGTGCTGTGGAGCAATGATGTTGCATGGTGTTGGTTTCTTTCTTTTTTTCTTTTTCAATGAATGGTGTTTATATGTGAAGAAAGCAAGTATCCCTTGGCATTCTTTATTGAAAAAGGGTGACGGAGACATACATATAGACATATTTTAGGGGAGACTGATCCAAGGAGATGCTTTTGAAGCAGCTCTGCTTTACAGCTTTGCCAGTTCTGCTTCGTGCCAGATTTGGGGTTACTCACCACTGAAGGATGCCATAGTCATTCTGAACCTTTGAAATCATGATTATTTGAAATAGGATTAGGAAGAAGAAGAGAAGGGTCAAATTGAAAACTACATCAATTTCTGTAGCTCAATTCTTAAAATAAGATAAAAGTATGATATCATATTGTCTGCAGGATTAATATTTATCTCTTTTTGCTGTTCTGTTCTGGTGGTGTTGCTTTCTCTGGTGGTCTTGTAATTTGTGACTGTTGCATGACCACACTTGGCAGTTTCATGTGGAGAGGAAAACTGGATACAGCCTTCTGCTCAGGCATAAAGGGAGGATTTCAAAATTGCCTTGAAAATTCAACCAAATTGAATAACTGATTGTATTGGTTAGTCACATAACAGTGAAGCTGCTTTAATAAACTGGCTCTTTTTTTATCTTCTTCACCACCACCCCCACCATCCCCCCCTCCAGTATGTTTTAGGATAAAGAGAGTAAGTGCTGTTCAGTTGGTCTGGAAAACAAGCTCTTAAGCTTGTTTTCTAAGTAAGGCAGTATTGTACTTGGAGATGTGCTTTGCCTACCTCTGTCACTCAAGGGATGTGTGAGTGAAAAGGGATGTAATTCATTTAGCTGTGAATTACAATAAATAAATGGAGAAGGAAATTGCCTTTGTTTTGTATTGTATCATTCGCTTTATCATTATAAGCTTAATTACAGTTATTTATTTCTGAGCATACAGTCTTTTTACAGTAAAACAGTATATCGGGAAGTTACTCAATGCAGACATACCTCTAGAAAACAGTATTGAAGACTTTATTTTAAAATAAAACTTTAAATTATCTTTTAGCAAAATGTTAAAGGATTTGGTGTGATTCAAGTTTATGTACTACACTCAAATTTAGATGTCTCCGTTGTTTGCATTCTGAAACTATAGTAGTTTGTCACAAAAAAAATCTGTCTTGGTGTTGTCAACACAAGATAATATTCCGAATTGCTGTCCTGACTTGCCAGTATGTATTTGCTGCTATTGATATTTTGTCAGACTGAAAGTTTGAGTTATTGACCAGAGAAAGAGTAAATGCCTAACATGTTATTCTTGCAAGTTATTGTTGTGACCAACTTATTGTATTCTCCTTGCCTCAGCCCTGCAGAAATATTGAGAAATAATCACAGAGATTAATTCTCTGTTCATTTTAGTGTGAACAAAATATTAAATCAGTGTACCATGAGCATGGTATTGGACTAATCTCTTGCAAACATTGTGATGTTTGTCTACCAAACTGAGGGATTTTCTTATTATTTTTTAAATTTCTTTTTAAAGAAACAAGCCCAGAAACCCTCAACCCAGCCAAACTCCAAAAACATTGTTTTTTCTTATCTCTTTATGTATGCTACTTAGACTTATAGATCTCAGGGAATTCATAAAAAAATTGGACTTTTTTCTTTACTCATCGTTTCAACTGAACATTTGTAAAACAGGATGATGCCATGGATACTAATTGTGTTTTTTTTTTTTTTATAATAAATCTGTGAAGACAAAGTATCTGTTGCTTCCCAGCTGTTCCACTAATCTAGTAATGGAGATGTTTTCCAAAATCACTGGTTGATTTCTTTTGCTTATCCTAGAGGGTTGTTAGTCGTTTTAGGTCTTTTAATACTGTATTCAGTGTTTTAAGTAAAGTGAAGATGCTTGGAACAGATTTTGATGCTTATCTCCTGTAACATAACCCATAAGTCAGCTCTTCAGACTGAAGTTGTTTGGTTTGTTCACCTTGAAGAAGACAAGACAACCTTATTACAGTTCATAGCTTCCTCACAGCGCACAGCGGAGGGGGAGGTGCTGACCTCCTCTCTCCGGTGACCAACAATAGGACATGAGGAAAATGAATAAAGTGGTGTCAGATTGTACATTAGGGAAAAACTCTTCGCTGAGGGGGTAGTCGGTCACTGGTACAGGCTCCCCAGGGAAGTGGCTGCTGCACTGAGCCTGTCAGAGTTCAAGGAGCATCTGGGTGGTGCTTTTAGTCATCTGGCTTAGTTTTGGGTAGTCCTGTGAGGAGGAGGGAGTTGGACTTGATAATCTTTATGGGCCCCTTCCAACTTCAGATATTCTGTGATCCTGGTTTGCATAGAAATGGAGGGTGACAGCAGTCATTAATATTCTTCTAGTAAGAAAATGGCACTGATCAGCTTATTAGAATGTAACATTTACAAATTGAGAATCTAAATACACATAAAACATAATATCTTTTTGAGGAAAAAGATAGATATGTTGAAAGTTCATAACAAAAAAGAAATTATGGATTTAATGTAATAGTTTTATTTAGTTCCAAACTAATGTTTTGGTCAATACCTGCCGATCAATATTAGCTTTTCTTTAGGAAAAAAAGTATAAAATGCACCTGTAAGATAAGCTAAATTCATTATTTTCAGTGAATGCTTCTGACTTGGTTAATTTAATCTGAAGAGAATTAAAAATTTTAGGCATTTTAATTTAAATCTAGCTGCTTAGAGAAATATTTTGACAGGAATTCTGCTCCATGGTTTATCATTCTCAGTGTAGAATGTCTGTCCACTTTAAATTTACTGAACTTGCCTGTGAAAATGTCATTGCAAATGGATTTTTGTTAATGGCCAGGATACCTGTAATTACTGTATCTAATACAAATGCTTTCTGTATTCCTTGTGTCTTCTGCAGAGTAATGTGAGTTTTAAAAATATACCAGTATCTAAAAGCAGGTTTTCCTCCATTTCCAAAATATCTTATTTTCTAGTTGTCTGCGGTAAGTCCTTCATAAAAACAAAGTGGTACCAGAATCAAATAATTTTGAGACACTATATGGATTTCAGTTATATTGATTTAAATTGTGGTAATCATACTACTATGTACCTTCAAAGTGTTCTACAGTTCACAGAATCATAGGATGCCTGAGGTCAGAAGACTCTCCCAACCCTACCCCAACTGGGTATTTATAAGGAGTGATGAGATTTCCACTTAGCTTTCTCTAAGTTTAATTTCCATTCCACTGTCCTGCCTCGGTGACCACTTTTGTTACAGTTACATTTTGATACCTTATGGTACCTGTGGTACCTTGATGGAGATCTCAAGGGATACTTTTTGAAACTTTCTCATGGGATATATCATATAAATCATATAAATCATATAAATCTAAATTCTGAATTGACAGGTAAAAATGTATTCACAGTTTTTTAAGCACAGATTGATGAATAATGACAATGTGTTGAAATGCTGAAATTGGTCTAACTGAAAAAAAAGTTTGAAGGAGCTGTCTAGCTGTCAGAGGTTGAGCTTTAATCGTGTAAGTCACTTCAAGAACACTAATTGTGTTTCTGTTGTATTTACATGAATGATGCTGAATGAGTCATATGATGGGCTCCCTTTAAACTACCAGATCAATGGTAGCCCTGTTCATTTCCCATTGAAGTCCATTAGATCATTCTGTAAATGAATTTAAAAGGGTTGAAATGAAAAAATACGATCAATGCCTGAGAGAAAGATTGCTTAACAGTTGTTTTTTAGATGATCCAATGTAGTTCAGGTTTGTACTACCTATTCATCGGAAGACCATTCTCCCAAACTTAGAACTTGTTCATATAGAAGGCAAAGGCAATAATAAAATGGGCATTTATTTCTTGCATGCAAAGGATGCCTATCTGCCTGCATTACCACAAGCACCAGGAGTAGTTTCAAGGTTCCATCTTTAAAAATAATGGCAAATATTGGAGAGCAAGAAGGGAAAAAAGAAAGGGCATGGTACATAATGTTTTTGAAAAAAGAATAGCAAAAACTAATGAGTATGAGCTCTGTAGTGCCCCTGAGTCATTATTGTTGCTTCTGCTTTGGATTCATTTGAGCTTTGTTGCAAGAAACTTTACCCTTCAACCAAGTGTGCTCGAGCATGATAACTCCTTAGCCTTTTTGCAGGCATTGTAATTAATTCTTCAGAAATGTGTGAAGATAGAGAGAATCTGTCAGCAGCCAAAATTGTAATTATAACTGCATACTATAGCAAGTACAATATGAATCTCTAAATAAAGCAAAGTATGTTGTAGCTTGTATTTTAAGTTCATGCACTGCTTTAGTACTGCTTCCTTAAGTAAATTGATAAGATATAGATGTCTACCGACTGCAATAATTTTCTTCAATAATCTGGTTGGTGGTTTTTTTTTTCAATAAATTTTCACTCCATCAGTTAATGCTTATACATCACACAGCTGATCAGAGCTGTTGCTGCCTAGAGAAAATCAAGATCAAATACATGTAAGAGCTGACTTTACATGTCATCTAAGTGAAGTTCCACTCATATTGGATTCAATACTCTGGTGAGGAGTAGCTGATTTATTCATGTGCTGCAATATGTTCCTCTGTCAGTTTGCCTCTGCACTCACTGTTCTACTGTACAACATGTGCAAGTTAAGTCCAGTGCAACCTCAGTTCATTAGAATTTACAGCATGAGGGCTACATGACTAAAATGTCTATTATATATAATCTAGGATGGATGTGTATTGTATGCCAGACTTGTACTAATTAATTACTGTAAAAATGCACTTTGTTTATTTTTGCATAGCTTTCCTCCTCAGATTTGGAATGTGAAATGATATTTTGAAATCTCATTTTTTTTCGTGGGTTGTAAATTTAATTGGAAGTCTTGTCTCAGGTAAACCAAAGACCAAACCAACTTTAGTTTCCAATTTTTTTAGCTGTCATGATAACTATATATGTTCAGACATTTTGCTTCTTGCTCACAATACTGTAATGCACAGTGGAGAAAAGGGAATTCTCCATGGCTGATGTGCAGCAGCCCACAGTACCTGTCACTCTCATATTTTACATTGATTTTTTTTTTTTTGTTCATTCTTTTTCTCCTCTGTTTTTCATCTCATCCTGCTGCTGGAGTTGTCATGCTGAGATTTTATGCTTCCCAATACCTTTATCGCTGCTGAATGCCTGTGTGTAATTTTTGTACCCAGCTGTGGTGAAAGCATGTGCTATTAAGATACAGAGGAAAAGTAACGCTTCCTTGCTGGGGCAAACCCTTGAAAAAAACAGAAACATTATACAAAAAGAAATACGTTTTTGCAATCATTAACAATTTTTTTAGGTGGGTTAGAGTTTTTGCGGTGGGTGTTTTTTTTTCAATTTCACTTTCACCATCAAATTTATCTTCCTCCAGGAATCTCTTTCAGTGTCACAATCCTAAGTTGAATATGTCTTGAGAGATTATACTTCCATGCACTCTGTAAATGAGTTCTTATTTTCTAAATTCGTCTGTTTTCAGTGCAATGCAAAGCTCATTTTTCACAAAAATGTAACAGGAATATGAGAGATATTTTGATAGACAGTGTGTGTCTGTTGAGTGACTAAGCACCATAAAAGGGAGGTAAATCTGTTAGGTAAATCTTGAGAATGAATGCTCTGTTCAGATAGTATGGCAGGAGGCATTTGTAAAACCACAGGTGTTTAAGATATAGCCCTTAGTACAGCCTAGTTCTATTGATCTCTGATACAGGTATGAGGAAAGGAGACTTGAGTGACCGTGAACTGGGAGAGAAGTAGAAGAAAATGCTCTTACACTGTGACATGAGGAATTCCTCCTCAGAGAAGGGCAAAATACTCTTTTAGCAGATGCCCAACCCCATGTTTCTTACTTGATTATGGTTTAGCCTTTCGCCTTAGAATGATAGTCTTTCAGACAGTACCAGTCTTTTAGCATACTAATTACACATTCCACTTGTGGTCTATTTTAATGTTCATCTTCTTTACTTTAAAACTTCAGCTTAAATGATTTTCCCTCATCTTGTATTTGTGTGGATGATGATTTCCATTCCTCTCTTATGGGATCTTCTTCTTAATAGGGCTTTTCTGCAACTTGTCAATTGAATTTTGAATTTAACATTCGCGTCTGATGTGCCTTCCATCCTTTTGTTTGATGTAATCTACCAGTTTAATAAGTATATACTGCATTCTGTCATCCAGTTGTTAGTGGATCTAATGAATAATATTGGACAGAGAACACATCCCATCAAAGCCTGCTAATACTTCTTTCTTCTTTGGAGAAATCATTGACAGTTACAATTTGGTCACTGTTTTCTCGATACTTCAGCATTAATCTCATAGATATATCACGTAGAGTACTTTTTTCAAAGTTTACCTGGGAAAAACAAAGGAAAATGCTGTCAAATGACTTAAAAGTCAAGAGTTAGGTGTCTGCATTTCAGAACTCAACCTCTGACAATTTTTTCATAGTTGTTCTGTGAGTGAAGGAGCATTTTGTTGTGCTCTTGCTAACAACAAACTTGAGTTCTCAAATCAAGGCACAGAGTCCAGATTGTTGTAGTGTTATGAACATTGCTAATTGTATTTTCACTGTATAAATATTCTCTCCACACAAACTGAGGCTGATTAAAACTTATTTGTGCCTCTTGTGTTATGGCAGTGTAAATCACTATGGAGAACTCCCCACAGGACTGTCTATTTCCTTTCAACCTGCCTCACTTGTTGGTGTATGGTTGTGCTGAAGATCCTCCAGGGCAAAGTGATAGCTCAGCTCAACTCCACAATCGTTTGTGAGCGTTGAGGATTTGGAGCAAGTGATGTAAGAGTTATAAACAGACTAGTATCAATATGTAAACTGATGTGAGCACCACTGCACTTGCATACCTGTAAATGTTTGCTGTGCCTGGACTGGCTTTCTTAGCTGGAAATGATTCATTTCTTCAGACTAGAAACTGTTTCACAAAGCCCTGCTTCGTCATAGGCTTTGTTGTCTGTTGACTATGTGCTCTGGGAACAAACTCTGCTGTTTCCAAAGTTCTCATTAGAATGTCCCACTGTAGAAAGAACAACTGAAATTCAGGCTGCAAAGAATGTTAGGTTATTAATTTCTTTCCAGTTGTTAATTTTTTTGATGGGTATTAGGTCAATTATTAAAGCAATAAGCAGTGTTTCTTTAACTGAAGAGATTTGTTCAGTATTTGGTTTAATAAATCTTCACTTCCTTTCTTTTTTTTTTGCTATTTTCTTTTCTGTTTTTCTCTTTTTATTAGTTACTACAAAAGATGGTATGTGTTTAATTTTTTCCTTGCCAAGCAAGTTCACCGGAAGCAGTTCAGTTTCCCGTTCTTACGGGTGAGATATTGAGTCAAAACTCCATGGCTGTTGTAGTTTATTAGGTAAACTGCACATCTTGCCTGAATATAGGTATGGCCATAGGGAAACATGGGCCACACCAGCAAGCATCTTGTGTGTTCTGCACTCCAAATATTGTCTGAATTTATGAATACTCTGCTGAAACAAGTGCACTATACTGTTTCCTATACATAGTGAGAGGTTGAATGTTGTCTATGCTGTTGGAAGTCCCCTTTAAAAAACCTTACTTTGGTCCAAAAAGTACATGTATGAGTGCAATAGATGTACTGAAAACTCCTTTTTAATGGTCAAAACCAAACAGAAGATATTAACATCTGCCTTGTTAGAAGTTTTGTCCAAAATTATGCATCAATATGTAGTTCCTTCAGATAAAGCAACAAACATTGAAATCACCATGTATCCTAAATATCCACTTTCTTCTGTTAGATATAATTTTTGTAATCCATAACACCCCCCCAATAACAAAGCCTTTATTGGGAACATGGTTTTCATTTCCTTGTTGATAAATGGCATGCATGAGGTTGTGTATATGTACAATAACTATTTTGTGTAAAGATGTGGACATAACTTTTCTTTTTTTTTCATATCTTAAACTATTTACTCTGTAAAGGTTAAAAAAAGATCGAGATACTGCATAAAATCTGATGTATAAGCTGATAAAATTATAATATATTTTTAAGTGTGGAAAGCTACTCACAGGCAACTGCATTTTGCCTGCTTAACTTCCTCTTGCAGTTTTGTTTAGAGACTGTCCACTGTCTTATTTGCACGTGTAAGTTCTTGGCTTTCTTTTCTGCATCTCAATGGATGTGAAAATTCCTCAGTGAAATGCTGTCATTGGAACTGTGAGATGATTGCATGCTGCCTGTTGAGAAATCCTTCTCCACAAATGTAAAAGAAAGAGACTAGGAAATTGTGTTAAATTATAATCACTTCACAATTAAGAATAGGGCTGAAGAAGTAGCTTCTTTTTCTGATGGAGAACTAACTACCCTTAAGAGACACAAAGTTATTAACATGCTAATGATTTTTTTTTATTCTGACCAAGTTGTAGCATAAAAATTGCCAGCAGTTGACATTCAAAGGAGTTTTTGAATTACTAAGTGGAAAACTGAAGAGAAATTGCTGTTTTACAGTACAGTGGATCTTTAATTAAATGTTACATGCAATGGGTTTTCCCAAAAAGGTATGGGGTGTAACACAATTCAGAAGGTGTTGTACTAGTGCAAACATTATTCTCTGTATGTGAAGATGTTTTCATGAGAATGACTATTCCAGGTAACTATTTATACTTTAATATCACTTCTTATACTCTCAAAAAAAGGAAGAGCAATAAGTAGTTGCCAGAAGGAGGAATAAGGCAACTCAGACCTGTGTCTCAACTGTCTATATTATTTTCAGTAGAATAAGAAGGAATTTGAGGAATGAAACAACCAACCAAATTCTTGATTGTAGAAGAACTCGTATCGCAACTGTATGTGCAAGATTATCCTGCAACGTATGGTTAAATATGCGTAAAGCCTAGTAATTTTCTCTGATTTTTATAGCTTTATTTTGTCCTAGATTTAATATAATTTCATCTAAATTTATGATTGGGGGAAGAACCCTTCTTGTTTTTTTTGATTAGGTGGTAAATAATTGGTGGAAATGTATTCTGAAGATGCAGAAAAGGGACCCTTGTTCTTTGGGATGTTTTAATCTATAATGCCAAGGCTGAGGTAGAAATGCCTGTACTTGAAACTTCTAGAATACTCTGTGTGTTCAATAAGATGCATAAAACAGTGTTAGGATTGCTGTTAAGTGCTGACATTGAAGAACTGATGTTTACTGGGTATCTCTAAAATTTGAATAATATGATTTGTTTCTTTTGATCATTTTTGTCAGCCTCTAGTATGGATTTAATGTATTTTAAATCAAATTGCTGCATTCAGAGCAAGCTCTTTAAAGTCTTTTATAATGAAATGCTAGAGCAATTGAGTCGTATTTCAATATGGAACAAACCAAGCCCAAGTTTGCCCAGATTTGTGAACTCCCACTGAATTTAATATGCTCCCTATATATTATTTTTTATCGTTTTGGTTTGGAAAGAATTACTAAGTCAAATCAAAAGCTAAATGTATGCTGAAACCCCAGCTCCTAAGTTCCAGTTTTGGAAGAGGGTTGCGGTTCACCAGTTCTGTGGTTTTCCCCACTCGTTTGGAGACTTTCACTTATTCATTGATTACTGAATTATAGGTGAAGAACCAAGTAAACTTTAAGAGAGCGTGAGCTGTTAGAAAGTGCTCTTCCACCTCAGTTGTTTTCTCTGACCTGCATTTCTGTTATAAAAAAAACCAGGAGATGGGAAGATGGCATGTCAGGTTATTTGCTGCTGATGTCACTCTGTGTCTCTCCTCAGCCTTCCTGAGGAGATTTGAAGTTTGTGCATGTAGCAGGAAACCTGCATGTCATCTTCTTCTGTCAAGTAACCATATTTGAAACAGTTTCTGTAGAAGCAAGAAAGGCTGATATTTCTGCAGAAGATGGTACTAAGCGCAGTGGTGGTATTGATTTATGCCGAGTTCAACACACACCGGAAATACTATGTACAGCTGCCATTAAGGTGAGCCCAATATGATTGTTTTTTCTACAATAGAAACAGTAAACAGTCATTTCTAAAAATAGCTGTTGGAGTCCTGAAGTAATTCAGATTGGGGGAGCTCCTCATTTTTGGTGTTAATGCTAGCATGAGAGTTGTTTGCTCTGTGTATGCGTGGCTGTGTGTGTTCGTCTTTGGTAGATGATATTGACAACACTGTGAGTGGTGTTTAGTGGAGAGTAGGTCAGGGAATGAAACATCTGAGGTTAGGAAATGATGCATCTGCCAACCCACCGGCTCCTAGCTACTCGCCCTGGGGCGGCATGGTGTGTGGCGGCTGAGGGATGAGGTGCATGGGCACCTGGTCAACACTTCATTCCAGCAGCATTTTTGCTTAGTCCTTGTGTGCATTGTTTTTAGTTTTCAAACGTTAGGAATTATTTCCTATTCATAGGGCTGTCTGAGCCTGCAAAATCCTGATCTTAACTCTGGTCCCTGTGAAGGCCAGTCTGGGTCAAGTCTGGGTTTTCTACATTTTGTGTGCTGGCACAGAAGGGGTACAGTTGTCCCTCAGTTGGGTTGAAACACATTTTAAGAATGTGTCAAGTCCATTCAAAACAGATGATACAATATTTTCCTGATTTTAACCAGTGAAACAAAATTCAGAGAAATCACGTAGGAGAAACAAATATATGAATTTTCTACTATTGTTATAATTTTGGTCCATAATTCTCATGGAAAAGATATTTCCTGTCAAGTGCCTGTGCTCTCCCTATTACTTGCCTGCAACTAACTTCTCAATTGTTGCTTCTACTTGCAGTCTACAAAAATCGTCCCACACTGTTTCGGTAACAGCTGTTCTGGAGGGTGTTACATGTTCAAAGCACTCAAGAAATATTAACTAATTAATCGATTAAATTAAAGAGCAAATTATTCTTCCAGCAATGCAGAAGAATGTGCTTAGCACGCATTACAGTACCAGTAAATGGATTCCAAATCTCTTTAGCAGATTAAGGAGGCACACTGTACTGTTGTCTGGTGAGTACATTTGGATAAATGTCTTAATCTGATAATTTTATTCTTATAGTAATTCAGAATTTTATGCCACAAAATGACCAAATGCAATGTAGCTTTTTTTTTTTAAAAAAGTCCATGTGACTCTTGAGAAGTGTTTGCAGGTTCCCTCTACATAATGAAGTTTTTTTTTGATTAAATAGTCCTTTAATTATTATATAGTAATTGCTTTTAAAAAAATTAGTGAAATACACAACTAAAACAATCAACAGAGTATACTAATAGTAGGGTTTTTGGTTTGTTTTGTCCTTAGGCTCAATTTGGGCATAATTTTTAAAGCCTTATCCCTTAAGAAGAGATGGTACAAAAAAATACAACTATCCTGTCAAAGCTTATTAATGACCTAAAAAATTACACTGCAGCAGATATAGACACTGCACTGAATAATACCAGTCATAGCAGTTATTCAGCAGTTTCTTGGGTAAGAGCACTGAATCTGAGGAGTAAATAATCTTTTCGCACAGAAGAGTTTCCTCCTGTGGTTTACATTCAGTTTCTAAAAATTCAAACAACCTTTATCTAAACAGATGCCTCTTGTTTGCGGAATTTCTAGGATTTGTTCTTCTTAGATAGAAATCACTAGATTACAATGATCATGGGTTTATCTGCCATTTATCTGGGATATTTGTGCTATTTTTTCCTGCTTAATTCCCAAGTGGCAGAAAATTAAATAGTCTTCTAAAGTATTTTCCCTTCAAATAGCAAACAAAAGGGAACAGGAGGCTATAAAATACACTGCTGAACTTCCCTTCATGCTAGGGATGGTTTCATAATAGCAAAAAATAATCTGACTTTCAAACACGAAGAGTTATTCATCATTTTCCCTTAAAAGCACATTAATCTCTGAAAAATAAAGTAAAAAAGGAAATGAAGAGGAGCAGAGGGGAGTTCGAAGGAGAGGAGAGAAATTGTCCATTACCATTAGCAAATGTGCTAAGTTACGAGCCTAGAAAGAATGAATTCAAGTTTCACCTCCTACTGCATTTGGCAATTGCATGATTGACTGAAGTGTTTTCATCCGGATGTGGACAGGAATTGTACAAGATTAACAGATAACGGTAAAAGGCTTTCAACAAGGTCACTGCTGGCAGCACTGAGTGTTGTTCTGTAAGGTATTTTCCTTAAACTCCTACATGTAATGAAGAAAATGTAATAGTGTTTGTATCCAATCTTCCCAACTTCACTGCTATTTCCAGTGCTACAATGTTATAGTACTTCATAATGTTATCTGTATCTTGGTCTTATATTCTAATAATGCATCTAATTGAAAGACATTTCTTCTATATTTGTGAGTTCAGAAGGTTTTGCTTGTGTTATGTCTCTGTAGGCACTCTGTCCAACTCATCTTTTTTTACATGGTGCCTGTTTTCTTCAGTATACTTTAAGAAAATAACACCTGTGCACTGGCAATGACACATCTGCCTCTAAACTGTGCCTTTCATGCTGCTTCAAGATTTAAAGAGTTATGAGTATGTTGTAATAAAACTCTTATGTAAAGGAAGTACTTGTTTCATGTGATGAAGACTTCTTGTTTAATGAATCCGCTGGGAGAAGGGAGATTGTACCTCCCAGTATTGCAGCAGTTGGGGCTGTTGGAGAATCTGGGAGCATGTTTGGACAGGATTGTTCTGCAGTCTAATGTAAATGATCGGCTTTACATGCAACCATTCGATATAAGAAACTGGGACAAAGTATGAAATATAAGTGCTACAGGAATAAATTTATCTTTGCAGCATTTTTGGGGGAAGCTTATGTCAGTGATTAGCAATACTGAGGGACAAGCAATCAGCTTAGTGGAAATGATGTAAAAGTAGAGTGAAGAACAAATGTGAGTGTGGAAACAGTGTGACAAACTAATAAGCTTTGGTGTGTTCTGTAACCAAGTTCATTACATTTGTTGAAAACAGGGACTGTATGTTCTGGCCAAATTTAATGCAGGGTTGCTCATAAAGAAGAAATCAGAATCAAATTGAGTGTTTATAGGGAGACAGCCCTTGGACTGTCAGGAAAAAAAGAGTTTTGACTTCATGAGTTTCCTAAAGGTTAGCCTTATGGTGCTCTCCTTTCTGTTTGGTCTTTTAATCCTGTAGTGCAGTTCTAAGATATGCAGGCCCCATAATTTAAGGAGTTATTGTAATTAAAATGGACACCAAACCTTACCAAGGTAATATTTACGATAGCAAAGTGGATTTCTTCTAGTTGCATCTCTTTATATGTATATATATATACACACACATCCACACCCACTCACTCTCCTTTTTTTCCCCTTTACCTTCTCTGCTGAACTGTTAGTAGGGTGAATTCTTATTCCATATGCTGCAAAAAGAGTCCTTGCATGCTTAGAAATGTATGTAACATTATGAAGGGGCTGCCTCTGGGGTCCTCTGCTTCTTTCGGGACCCCAAAGTTCAGATCTGAAGAAGGAACTTTGCGAAGTCAGTGTGATAGGAAAGCTCAAAGTTGGAATAACTTGTTTTCATTATACTGTTTTATGCCAGAATTTACCATGTCTGATTGTATATTTTGTCATAGTTGCTGTTTATCTCTGTGGTGAGCAAAAGACTCCTCCAGGCAGAATTAAAAGGAACTTGGGGCATCATTTATCATTGCTAATCCCTTCGTTGACAAAATACTCTCTCAGGAGAAAACAATCCTATGCTATATTCACAGGTGTGACAAAATATGTGCCCTTGTGAAACTTGCTCATCTGTTGGCTGCTCCCTTTCATTTCACATATTGCAATGGGTGCACTCGTGCATCTGGTAGGTTTGCTCTCAGGCAAAATTCACCCCACTTTTTAAGTCTTTTGATAGCTGAAATAGTGACAGCAGGAAGAGCTGTAGTTGCTTTGTCTTCTGCCTTAAACCTGTAATGGTGTTGAACACGTGATAGTAAATGATTGTGATGTGGCTGTACCAATCAGCTGTAACATGAGCACATTCCTGTACAGAACAAAATTTCAAACATAGTAACTTAGCGTTGCTTGGGCCAGAGGACCAAGAGGCTTTTGCTCTTCTTTCTCATTAAAATTAAAATTTGTGCAAGGAAAGTTGTAAAACTATTGTCACCTTGCTTATGTGAAAAATGTTGGCAGAGTTCTCTGAGAGAAAATTTCCAGTGGTTTTGACCCTAAATGATTCACTCAGATGACCCTGTTGATAGCTCTTTCAAATGCTTCAGATATGTATATCTGTATATAAAGATATTATATATAATTTATATACACAAAAGTACATGCAATAAATAAAACTTTCCTGCCCTTCTTGAAGAATTTGTCTCACACAAGGGTTGACGTTACTTGGCAGGACAGAAAGAAGTTTGCTGAGGGGCAGATGATGTTTCGAAAAAAGTCCTTGTAGTTTTCCAAGTGGTTAGTGGCTGTTCAGAACAATTACCTTCCTAAAGGAAGTGGTTAGTTATTTGCGTGCCATAGGTCTTTGAATTTTTCAATGCTGAGAAAGCGTGTCTATAATAAAATAGTGAAAATATAAATCAGAGGGTGCTACAAAGAGAAAACCAACTCTTCTTACTGCTTAAATCTGGGTAAAGACCTTGCAAGTATGATGAAAACATTTTTTTTTCTGAAATAAATGTAGGTCACAGAAAATCTTGATATAGTGAAAAGCATCTAGTGTAAAGATCATTGCCTTGGTTTGTGTGTGAATTCTTCTCGAAATATAATTTCAGAATTTGCTGAAGCAGCAGAAGAGCAGTAATGTGGAATGAGGTTGAGTCAATGAAGAGCAATAAGTGTAGTGACCAATAATGAAATGATTTGTGAAAAGCAGTTGATGACAGTGAGTGTGTGTTGGTTCCAGATGAGTATGTACTGTAGGAGCAAGGCATGCTGAAGTGGATAACACTGCACGGTAAGCTGTTCCAATTTGCCCCTGACAGTGAGTGTTGATTGCAAATGACATTATTGGGCCGGATTTAGGAACAATGATTTTGTCTAAACTAGGGAAATGCGAGGTAGGATGGAGTAGTCTCTTCTCTGCAGTAGCTTAGGGGAAGGTCACTTGTTTGGTTGTTTGGTTTTAGGCTCTGTTTTTGATGGCTTTGCTTACATGCAGTGTTTACTCTTCATATGTCTCTGTGACAAAATGAAAATGTGACAAAGATTTCAAATGGAATGCCATCAAAATGAAAGAGAAATGAATGAATGTGTCTTGAGAGGTACATTTTTTTTATCTTGGTTGCCCATAGTTTAACAATTTTCTTCTATTAAAGAAGAAAAATTTTAGGGAAGAAACAAACCTGTCAGTATCAAAGTTTACAACAGAAGAAGTAATTTGACACATTGTTTGGATTTTTACTACCCTACAGATCTTCTCAGGAAACTAAACCCATCTGATTGGTCAGATATTCATTAAATTTTGACTGTATTGCATCCTTGTGAGGCATACAGTCAGCACTGAAGTTTTACCTGTTGTAATCTTCGTACTTTTTCATCATTAAATGTTTTCCTTTTCTGATTAGAAAAGCTTTCTAGTCCTGCATATAAAAAGTTCTTACTCATGCAGGTAATCCCATTAAAATTCCTCGGGACTTCTAGTGTGAATAGTCTGGGTCTAAATTAGTAAACAAGACTCTCACATCTGTTCTTCTACAGTAAAGGTATATCAAACACTGAAGGTGCTTTAAGTGTTGTTTGACCCAAATTGTAGAAGATATCATAAATTTTAAATGTGACAGTTTCTATAATGCATAGCAATAACAGCAGAAATTATGGTGATGGCTGAGATGCTGAAATCACCAGTGACTGCTGAGATACTGAAATCACTGTATGAATTTCAAGGTAGAAGGGAAATGAATGAAGGTCTGTTTCTGCTTTTCTTGCACCATTTTTATGCCAATGTATTACCACTGACTTCAGTGTCTGTCGTCTTGGCTTGTGCCTGTATATATATGCATGTTTATCTTGCCATTTTGGGTAAATGAATTCTTAGTGGAAGAAGCACCGTATTGTAAGGCTCTGTCGGTAGCTAAGGGGCACTCCTACCCTCATATTTAATGTTTTTCTAACTTCTTAAAAAAAGTTCATTAAGGTGGAAATCTTGTACCTGCCCAGTTAGTTAATCATGAAAGGTAATTCTGAGATAAAGAAACCTTGATATATTGAGCCCTTTAATATTTTGTGAAGTCTTCTAACCTTTTTTTTTTGTGAAATCATGTTTCAAAATGAGTTAATTCTGAAAATTTCATATCTTTTATTCAGTAGTTTTAAATGACTGTGGGTGCTAAGCAATAATTTAGTGCAAAGTGGAGCTATTATTCTGAAAAATTAAGTAGCCCTTCAGGTCCCATGGATTTTATAAACTTGTCCTATGTTTAATACATTTTAAAATCTTCATCTGAAACAGCATAGCTGAAGGAAGAAACTTTGTAGACCTTACAGAGCTTCAAATTCCACCATGCATGACTTCTCAGAGGTCTTGAGCAGCTTCACCCTAACCTGACGTGTTGGGAGATTGCAAATGGGCCGTGGAGCTGGAAATAGTTTACAGACTCAGCAGCAGTAGTTTTTGTGGATCACAGTGGCTGAGAAAACAGTGTGCCTTCCCAAGAACAGCAGTTCTGGGTCTGCGCTATGAGCATCTGCTGCTAAGTGCAAAAGGAATAGTGAAGGTCTCCCAGAGAAAAATGGAAAGCATCAGCTATCCTGCTTTCTGTATGAGTTATTCACATGCTTTCCATTATTCTTTTTCATAAATACTTTTTTTAGGACAAAAAATTACATCTTCATGTGAAGGTGTTTCAGAAGTAAGTACTGATGCCTTTTAGTTATTAACAACCCATGCTGTATAAAGCTTAACAAAAAAATAACACAGTCATGGAATCCTGAAGATGGTGGTCCAAGACAACTTTGCACAGAAAAAATATATAAATAGATGCACATCTGTCTGCAAAACGAAAAAAAACCTTTCCTGTTTTAGACGCCTCTTTTTATTTTAGTAATAGTAAGGCACCATTGTTGATTAATGTGTCCAGTAAGATCCTGGGCCTCTTTGGTAATTTTCTAGATTTTGGAAGATATTGCTGCAATATCTTGTAGAATCAGCAATTTCCAACATGGGCTAATTTTTACAAAAAAAAAGTGAAGCAACAGCCCAAGAGCCAGAGGAGAGGTGTTGGCTTGAAGGCTCTATTTTGTTCATGTTTTCTTGTATTTCCCTATTTTTATTATTGAATGGTATATGACCATATTGTAAATATTTAACATATTTCAGTGATCTTGGATCAATAAAAACTTACAGAAATAATTTTAGTCCCTCCCATTATACCTACTCAGAAAAGCTATTGTATATCCATGTGTGTAACTTGTGCAAAATATAAACAAGTGCTCCCCAGCATCCCTTACCCTCATTTTCCACACGATTCAACAGAATTACAGTCATGGGAAAAATATGTAAGGAAGAATTTATGGCAATATCTCATTGCTCAATAAGTCCTCTTATTGGTCCTGACACATTTTCCTGGATGTACATTAGAACATACACTCACCCTAAGGGATTATAGCAATCATACCTTGAAAATGCTTTTGCATACATCAGTAGTGAGTCACCTAAATTTATCCTAAATAAAAAATAAATCATCCCAGTTTCTCTTTTCAGTAATTAGATTCCTTTTGCACATTTTTATTTTTGATGCATAAGCATTTCTATAAATGCATTACATCTGGGTGCTGTGATGAAAAGGTTATTATAAATGTGACACAGACAGATAGGCTTTATGTTAAAATTAATTCCCCAGCTGCATAAATGAAGTCCTATGCTGGCCTTGTGTGACGGTAATAAAAGGCTTTTGCTGCTGCTGTAGAGAACTGTGCTATCCTAAGGAAACATGGAAAGGTCTAGATCTATAAATTTGTCTTTCATACTCCTGATACATTTCAAGGATAGTCTCATTTGCTAGACCATTTTCTCTAAATTCCTAATATTGGTGAAGAGATAGAGGTGAATGTGTAGTCGACATAGAAGAACATAACATTAGCCTCAGCTACAATAACAGAGGCATTGGCTGTCAAGACATGATGACAGAGAATATACTTTTTAAGTTATGTACAATATGTTTATACTTCTCAACAAAAATTGCACAGTCTACCCCAAACAAACACATACTGTAGACTAGCGGAAGTTGTGTTCCTATTGCTGCGAAGCCTGTACTAAATACATCCTCTTCATTAAAGAGGATGAAATCCAAAGGTGCAAGAATAAGATAAATGACAATAACTTTCACATGCACTTGCAGAAGCATCTGCTAACCTTTCCAAACACAACAGACTTTCACCTTGATGTGTTTGCACTGCTTGGAAAATGATCTGCTCTCCATTAAATTCAACATTAAATGGCCCAGTGGGTGTAATGAAGCAATAACATAGTAATAAAAAAGTCCCTACACTTGTAAATGCTGCCAGAGCTACTTGAGTATTTTATAATGAGCAGATAATCTGTAAAAGTATAAATGATATTGTTCAAATATACATCCTAATTCCTCAAGCTTTTTTTTTTAACATCGATGTTTATAGAAGTGCATTTACAGGAAGACAAAACATATAATATTTTGTGGATCTGGAAATCTCTTCCAAAGGGTAACTGATTGAAGCAGTAATTGGTAACTCCCTAAAACAAAAGTATAACCAAAAGAGGGGGGGAGATTGACTTCTAACATTGCTGTTTTGTAGGGCCTGAGAGGATTTGAGAATTAAAATCATAGAACCCTGGCAGTCTTGAGAAATTACCTTGCAAACTGCAAGACAATAAAAGTTTCTGAAATTGTTTATATGGAAAAAAAAGTAAAAAATACAAACTTCTGATATACCTCCTGAATTGAAAAGAAAAAAAAAAAGAGTTAGTTATTCCTTGCTTGTGACTTTTAATTTCCTCTTCCCCGCTATGACTTTATTTATTGTCAGTTTATTTTTCTTTTATTCGGTGTCTGATGACCGCACTTTACATGCATAGATTGTACGGGATGAACAATCTATCTCAAAATTACCATTCCTTGTTCTATGGGTTTGGGTTTTTTTTGAGTGGTGTTTTTTTTTTTTTTAAGCAGAATTCCCAGAGAGCTCATTCCTGTGATTTGCCTTTTAATCTTTTTCTGTTTCATTTTGTAGATGTATTTTAATTGTCATATTGCTGAAATACTTAACCCACAGAAGGGAGGGGAGCTTCTTGTGTTTCTAAAGAGATAACCCGTCAGCAAAATAGAAACAAACACTAACTGAAATTTAAGAGTGTTTTAAGAATTTCCAACTTGGATACTGTGGTACCTAGTGGTTGTTTTCGAATGTTAAGAACAGAAGTTTCTTGTCTGCAAAAGTGGGTTGCTCATTATGTCCAAATAATTGGATAACCAAAGATTTGTAAGGTGGAATACAGCACCCACAGGATATCTGGATGACAGGTTGTGGGCTGATTTCAAATCAGGGAGTTGATCCAGAGGGACTGAAAGACGTGACTTTTATATATGAAATCAAAAGTGATTCCAACACCTACAAAATTTCAGTAGTTCTGTAGAAAAGGATCAGTTGTCACCTTTTCCCATTGCACCTTTTTTTTTTTTTACACCTGTTTCTGGACCCTGCCAAGTGGTCTAATTTATATGTGTCTTAGAGTTAATAACTTGAAAAATCTGCATTTTTTTCCCTCACCTTTAAAACCTGTACTGACTGCCTACTTTCTCAGAAATAACGCTAACCCGAATTTTTGTCCAGTAGAAGCAGTTCAAATTACCATCAGACACTTCTGTCCCTTTTTTTCTGAGCCCAGCCAAGTCAGAGTGCTGTTGGCAGGAGTTTTGAGGTTGTGAGTAGAATTCCTGAATGAGGAAATCAAAAATATGGGAAAAATAATACACTTCAAGGTGAATGACAACAACAAATTTTCTTGGTGGACAAAACCTTTGTAGCTGTGCTAGATATGGCTTTTGCCATTTAAACTACTGCCTTCTGTACAAGGTCTGCACACAAGACGCTGCTGATGGACAGGGAGGTGAAGCAATGCTAATAGCTTGCTTTACTTGCATGAGAAGAACATCCCTCGGAGCCTGGTTGCCAGACATATAGCTGAACCTGTGCCTTTTTTGGCCCTATTTTGAGTGGAAAGCTTTATCTACACAAGGACCATCTCTGAAAACTGACTGAATAAAAAGCAAATGAGGGAGTTTTCATGGCTTGGCTCTGGCTGTAAGTCATCACGGTAGTGCTTCTCAGATTTTAGAAGCTGATGTTTGCAAATTAATTACTTGGCCTTTAAATAGTTCCAAACCACCCAAAGTCCTCTATTATGTTAGTACAGGCTTGAGAAATAGATATGTATTACTAGCTAATTGAATAACATATGGTGTTGATTAGCGCTTAGCGCTTTTTATAGAACTCAATTAAAAAAAATGACTGCAGTATATTTTGAGGCTATGAGATTTCTATTGGTTGCTTCTGGCACAAGGGAACTGCTGAACCAAGAAATGATAAACTTTTTCTGTTTAGTTCATCTGTAAGTTCCTTTAGGAACTTGTGATGTGCATGACTGACAAGAGATAGGCTGGAACCTGTTAATTTGCTGCAGTATTGAAATGTAGCCTTTCTTGAAAGATTTAAATATTCTCCCAGCAAAACAAAGCAACCCCAGGCTTTTATTTTCTGCAGTATTGCTTAAGGTATATGAATATACAATAAGCCTATTTTTGATGGATAAAAATCTACTATTACAGGGTTCAGTTTGCAGAGATGCATTTCCTGGGAGGCATTCCATAACATAGGCATTAAGTTGTGAAGCCCTCCAACTCCAAGTAATATAGTTCCCTTCGTCCTCATTCCTTCCCACACTCCTAAGAGCCAGTATAGAATGTGGGGAGAACCTGCCTTTATTTCTTATTTCTTGATGCAGGTTCTGCTCAAGAGATTATTTTCCTCTTAATCTTTGCAAAAATCACCTGAGATGTTGATGATTATGATTTTCTTATTATTCACATGGATGATTGAAGAGGTATAACAACTAGCAGCAGTGATCAGATTGGGAGAAGCTGAAAGGATATGGAGAAACAATAACTAGGAAAACAAGCTATTTCTGTCCCTCCCATTTTTTTTTTCCTTGTAAGCCGTATCTTCTACTGTATTCTGTGGATTTTTCAAGAGAAAATTTGGTAAATAGTGGCTTCAAATGGGATTTGTGCACTGTATGAGACAGACAGCAACAAAAAATACTGAGTTCTGTCTGCAATTTTATCACTGACTAGTAATTTAGCTCTTGGGTGTACGACCTGACAAACTCTGCATTGCTTTTAAAAGCAAGTGATGGTTATTCTTGCAGTCCTAAAACTCTTAGTAGAAAAGCCTACTGACAGTGTAAATTACTTTAATGCATGTACTTTCCAGATTTTCACATCAGCTTTTATTGTATTATATACTATTTTGTATTTAATTTTCATCTGATAGACAGCAAAATCTGAAAGACTCAAAACAAAGGGAGTCATAAGAAATCAATTATTTTTTTAAAAAAGACTTTCCAATCCCAGTAGGTTCCCATTCCCCAATAGCTCTTCCACTGAAATGACGTTCATTCATCCATCCAGAGAAAACAGATGAGTCTTGCAGTATATCCTGAAGGTTACTTGGATCAATTGGGAGGAAGTTGCATTTCAGAGATGCAGTGCTTTCACCGTGAGTGCCATTTCACAGTTTTCCCATTGTTTGTCCATCTCGTTGTATGTTTGTAACTGCAACAGCAGCAATGTGTAAAATAGACCTAAATCACTCTGGGCTCAAAACCAGGAGCAGGTTGCAACCCTGATCAAAATGGAAGGCTACAGGGTTATCCAGTGATAATGGGGGTGGAGGAAGAAAAAGCTATTTTATTTTTGTATTCCTGATCCTTTCCCCCGGCTGTCCTGCCGCCTCCATCCATATATAAAACAAATAGCAATATGTTCATTTTAAGTTTCTCTGAGGAAAAAAATTCTAAAGCCAACATTTTATTCAGTGAGGTCAGTGTAGAGGTTGAAAAGGCAAGTTAGCTGTCAATGGCTTCTTGGTAAAGGGGTCACAGGTAACCAATGCAGCAGGGAATTTCAAATAATGTAGCAGGTAAACAGGAAGAATGTAGGCTAGAGATATCCAGCTTTGGGGAAGGTCCTGTAACAAATATCGGCTCCCAGTGTGGAAGACTTTCTTAAGAAACTGACACCAAGTTCACCCTGTTACCATGACTGCAATCAAACACTCACGTCCTATCATCTGAAAGATGTAGCAATGAATTTATGATGTTCAAAAAGATTGGAAGATTCCAGTTATTACTGGAGAGGGTTTTGTGCAGTGTGCTGATAACTTTCTCCTAAGATGTGAAAACTGTCAGAGTGATTATTTGAGAGACTTGATAGGTGATTGATTTTTATATTTTTATTTTTTAAACACTGTTCTAGCTACAATGTCTTTGGAAGATTCTGATATCTGTTGATATATGTTGTTATCTGTTGATGTCTGAACAACAGGTTTTCTTTTTACCTGCCAAAATTCAGACTTCTTAATGTTTGAAGAGGCTGTTATGGCATACAGAGTGAGATTCATCCTATCTAACTTGAGATCTACAGTGCAGACATCTGTGAAGGAAGAGGACTGTATGGTTCTAAGAACAAAATGCCTGACTTTATAATTTTAGTGTACTTTGTAGCGAGAAGAATCTTTCCATAGGCTCTGTTGGTGAGATGCACAGTTACTGCAGAGCTGAGAGCTGACTAACTGATGTGCAAGCATCCTCAGTTTGATGATAGCCATCAAGTGCCTTTGCCATGTTCACAGTTTTCGAATGAAATATGAGACATCTATGAATATGGTAGTTACTGGACTTTTATCCTTATTGCCCTGTCTGTGTTTTCTGTCCTTCAGGAATTACAGACAATGTAGTTGTTGTAGTGACATATTAGGAAGTGGTTTCTTCCAAAGATATATTTTTTAGGATATACTGTGTCAATTAATCAATGGCAAACGGTCTGTGTTGAGTATAACTGTCCTACCTGCACAGTATTCTCTTACTCCGGGACTCATGTAATTCATCGGCCTCTTAAATGAATCCAACATATCTGACTATTGTGTGCACAGGGTCTAAGACTCAGTAACAAGGATAGTTCCACACTGACAAGACAGTCTGGAAACAAAACAATTATTTTTAATACAGATGAACAGTGTTTCCTTTCCATATCCTTGAATAGAAAGCCTGCTTTTTTGTTGCATTTAAGAAGATAAGGATTGTTTCATGGGAAGGATATAATTTCTAATCCGTTACATTCAAGGACAGTTTAGAAGGGAATCCCCAGACAGTAGCTATGTTAGCTAAGCCAGCAAACACTACGAATTGTAGTTGAGCTGTTTTTCCACATGGGACAGTTTTCTATTTCACAAAGCTATAATGTCATGCAAAGTTCATTTTAATGGTAAGCATCATTGAGCCAAAATTGACTTCAGAGCTCCAGGGAAAATGAGTGTAAGCGTTTATCTACAGTGCTATTTAAATTGGCTTGAAATTTTGAGTTCTTGGTTACCTTGCTCATTCATTTCTAGTTCACTGCAGTCTTCCTTAGGGCTCCTAAAGGCTGAGAAGTTAGCTTTCTTTCAGGGGGACAAATAAAGTTATCTGCAAAACTGATGACGGTTTATATGATGTGCAACCATACCATTCTGTCAAGGTGAACTCTATTATATAAGTCAGGGAAACAGGGTTTTCTTTCAATGCCTATCCATTTCCACATAGGATCAGAATTTCAAACCAATAAGACATGGATAGTAATTAAAAATTGCCTTTAAAATAAAGATTATATTGTTTTCTTCTGACCATATTCCATGTGACTTCCCAACAGAATAAGCTAAACATTCTTTCAGTCACCTGTGACAATCAAAATTCTGGCTTAAACATTCAATTCAAGAAAACAGAAGTGTGCAGTGATGCAGGCACCTACAGGCATGAACTGAAAATCCATGTGGTGCTTTGCAAGATTTAGTGTATATCTACAATAGTTGAAACACTGGTGGGTCTTTTACAAGATTTCACAAACTAGATTCTTTGTTTTCTTTTATTTTAAAATACTAGTTGTAGTGGTAAATTGTACTTAAAATATATCTCAGGAAGGTATATTCAGTTGAGTATCTCTTTCTTCTTTATACTTTGTTAACTTTATTTCCTTATCTTAAAAGGAATATTGAGTAAGGAATCAGAATGTTTTAATCCCGTACTGCGTTTGTTTCTCCAAAAGTTTTTGACTTGCGTTTGGAATTTTTTTGTACTCCAACTGTTTATGTCCAATCAACATACTGAGTATGCTGTGTAATGCTGGCTTAAAGCATCAGCTCAAGTGGCTTGCACAAGCGCGTAATATTTAGCTGTATTCCTTTAGAAATACCACTACATGTTCAGAAGTCACTGTGTATCTGTAAAGGAAATGGTGTCAGCCTGTAGTTGTAATGCATTTTCCTTATTGTCACTTGGTTTGCAGTTATAAATTATCCTCTTCTTTCTCCAGATTTGAGAGACATGGCAGTAGGGAAAAATGTATTGCACCTCTAATGCAGTCACAGCTTTCTGTGAAAGCACAAATCAACTGGTAGATGCTGGAATCATTTATTTCTAAGGTTTAATTTCCCTTATGATTTTACTGTTTCTTTATCTTGTGTGCATTTTATAATTTATTTTTCTGTAATGAGATTAGAAATAAAGGTAGAAGTACTCTATATGCCAAAATTAAGACTTTGTAGATTCAATTGTGTTGATTGGAGTATTGGAGGGATGTTATGACATACTAGTACAGTTTATTAGTCTACTAGTTTATCTGTGTAAATGTTTCAAAAGGAATTAGACGTGTATGCATAGTGCATAAAGTTTGTTTAATTTACTAGGTTATATTTGCTTACAGAGTTTTGTATCTTGGTTAGAAGATCTGTTTTATTATAGTCATCTTGTGCCTGTATGACTAGCACTATAGGTCTAGAGATATATTGTATTTGTAATTTTAAATTCATACTGCTCTCTAGTGGGGAATGCTTTCAATGCAAAGGGATATATATATTAATATACAGAATGTTACCATCATCCAGAGCAATTCGGTAAAATTAGTGCTATCATTTCAGCATTTTAATTAAAACTGACTTTCTTAATTTAAAAATATTTTAGATAGATGGATATAGCTCTCTTTCATGAGCAGTATCTCCAGCAAACTTGAGAAGGCTGAAAGGTTGATGAATTGCTGCTGCTTCCTAAGGAGAAACCTCCTTCTTCCTTGAGGAGAAATATGATACAGACATGCTGTAGAAAACCTGGAGGTTTCTCCTAAGCTTTGGTAGTCTCACGATGTCTTATAGGATGGTTGTGATTTGTTTATAAAAGTTTCTGTCAACACTGTTGGTATTATAAGTTTGATTTGAATAAATAATTACTTTCATGCTGCTTCTGTTTCTCTTTAATTTTGCTTTGGGATTTATTGTTTAGCCTTCTTTTTCATCTCTTGCTTTAGACAGCTAAAATCCTAGATAATAGAGTTAACTGTATACAGAAACCGAAATAATAATACTGACTGAACTGGTTGAGTAAGATTTTAGTCTATAACAAGTGGACAGCTCTCTCAGAACTTCATTTATGCTTTTAAAAATTAAATAGGGTTCAGTTAGCTTAAAAGAACACAATACTAATCAGATATCAAGCAAATCTGAAAACTGAGGTTGAAACAGTTCTGTATATTAATAGGCATCTATATGAATTTTATGATATTTGAAGCTCCCTCAAGAATGATTGACAGTTTTTTGGTGTAATCAGACCCAAATCTGAAGGCATGATTAGACTTATTTTTAGATGCTGAACCTTGTCTGCATCTGAGATTAAAAGCACCTATAACCTATTTTCTCTTGTGGCTGTAATGATCTTTTTTTGTCTCTAGGTTGACTGATTTGTTAGAGACCAAATAGTATCATCGTGTTTAAGACTGCAGTAGTTCTGTCACTCAAAGGACAGATTAGATTGTTTGGCTAGACCTTCATTTCTTTACTAAGTCTGGGAGAACAAGCAGTTTAAAAATTTATAAGCTATAAAAAAGTCTCATCAAGATGCTAAGTTGGTATAACATTTTGCACTCCTTGAATGGTAAATTGGTTTTGAAAGTGCATGGAGCACTTCCTTCTCCTGCACCATTTCTGCTCACTTTTAATCACAGAAACCTAAGTTTACGTTGTTTTCACTTGAATTTCTGCAGATGGGATTATCTTCTTATTTCTGTAGTTGTTAAAGTCTGGTATGAGCTGAATCTAAGTTAAATGTCATTGAATTATAACCAAGTGAGGTTAAGGTAAGAAACTAATAGAATGTGCTTATTATTTGTCTTTCAACTCTTTTGAACAGACAAGTTATGAAATGATTAGACTTGGGTTTGGAAACATGCACAGGAAGTGGAGAGGGGATGACTAGGGGTTACTGAATACCTAAGTAATAAACTCAAGAGCAAGTTCTATGTGTTTCATCTTAGCTGACTAAAATATAGGTTTATTTTTTCTTCTTAATTGCAACAGATCAAAATATATAAATATGGGAAACAGAGACCTCCCACACCCCCCTTTTTATTTTCCAACTTGAAAAATGCTTGAATTTTTAGGTGCTAAAACAGCTAAGAATTTGTAGTGCTTAGTCAAGTGCAATATTTGAATGTAGGAGTGTATGCAATGGAAAGCAACAAAAGGTTGCCGTCGACATAGAGTTTAACTGGCCTATTTATTGTATATTTTATATTAAAAAATGAAAATGTGTTACTTAAGAATTTAATTCCAGAGAAGATTATAAAATATTTCTGCTGTAATAACTACTTGTATTTCTGTGGTGAATAAAACTTGGCTGGCTGCCATACCCCAATCCAGCCACTCTCTTACTCTTTTTCCATACCAGGACAGAGAAGGGGGAAAGAAGATGGAAAATCTCATGGGTTGAGATAAGGAAAGAGAGAACACTTAATGGTTACTGTCATGGGCAATATAGGTTCAAATTCAGGAAAATTAATTTAATTTATTGTCAATTGAAATAAGGTTAGGATGGTGAGAAACAAAGACAAAACACTAAACCATTTTGTCCGTCTGCCTCCCACCGCTTCCCAGGCTTAACTTCACTCCTAACTCTTCTACGCTACCCTCCCATCCTTGAGCAGTGAAGGGGGTCGGAATTGGGGGTTGTCCTCAGTCCCTATCGCTTCATCTCTACAACACCCTCTTCCTTACACTGTTCCTCTGCTCCAGCATGTGGGCCCTCCCATGAGATTCAGTCCTTCATGAACTGCTGTAGTGAGGGTCCTTCCCATGGGCTGCTATTCTTGAAAAAGTGCTCCATCACGCACCCTCCATAGGGTCACAGGTCTTGCCAGAAAACCTGCTTTTGCGTGGGTTTCTCTCCAGAGACCACAACGACCGCCAGGAGCCTGTTCCTTCATGGGCTCTTCAAGGGTGGCAGCTTCCTTCTGGGTATGTCCACCTGCTCAGGGTGGGGTCCTCCATGGGTTGCAGAGTGGATATATGCACCACTGTGGTCCTCTGTGGGCTGTAGGGAGAGAACCCACATCACCATGATCTTCACCATAAGTTGCAGGGGAATCTTGTGCCTGGAGTACCTCCCTCCACTTTCTTTTCCACTCTACTGGGCTGTTTCTCTTACATTTTTTTCAGCTGCTGCACAGTGTTTTGACCCTTTCTTAAATATGTTATCACAGAGATGCCACAGCTGTGGCTGGTAGACTCAGCTTTCGGCAATGGTATAGGTCAATTTTCAGGACTCATGTAACTGGCTGTTACTGACATGGGATAGCCCTTGGCCTTGTTTTAGAGAGGCCATCCTGCTGCCCCCTCACTGCCAGTGCCTAGGAAGCTGCATCCAATACAGCTTCCCACTGAAGGTGACATTCAAGATAGCGTGAGCTTCATCTAGACTTTGCTGAGATTTCTAACAGCACTTGTAAAGTTGCTTTTCATACAATAATTCTTAAACAAACTAACTATGGATAAGATAGTAGTATTATTAGTAATAATTAATGATAATAGTAATAATAATAATAATTAAAAATCCGTTCCTCCATAATGGGTTGGATCCAGTGACAGATTTAATAGTACCCAATAACATTTAAAGACATTCACATGAGTGACTGTGAAGTTACTAAAGTTACACAGCAGAACTAAAAGACATGAATAGAAAGAAAAACACATCAGCAGAAATGTAGTGTTAAAATATGAAAATGCAGAGAACCTGTCTTTTGTTTATTTGCAGATATAAAAATCTTTAGTGTATTATTTTGTATTACTCATCAGTTTTCCCTCATATGGTTTGTGTTTTTTCTCTTTTCCCCCAGAAAATATGAAGAAGCCCTGGAGCCCTGATTTACCAGTTGATAGCCACTCATACAATTCAGATTTCACATCTGTTCCAAACAGGGAAAGTGAGAAAGAATTAGCACCTGATGGCACTGAAGAAAAGAAGGAAAGAGAAAAGAAACACACCAATTTCACTTTGTGTAATGTTTGCAATATTCAGCTGAACTCTGCTGCTCAAGCACAAATCCACTACAATGGAAAATCCCATCAGAAGAGGTTGAAACAGCTCAGCAATGGAAATCTGAAAGGTGATAATGGTAAGCTTTAAAATATATATACACTGTTTGCCATGTTTTGATCTGAAAAAATTGCAACAATGTGCAGTAATGTAAATATATATGAATTAATCATTTTTTTTATTTAACCAACAAATCCGTTGAAGTTAAGGCAAAGGCTCTCAGTGACTTCAGAGTGCTTGGGGTCCTCCCTAGCATAAGCATCTGGCAAACAGCTAAAAGTGTATGGTCTTTGTTGTTACAAGTTTTTTTTATTTTGTTTACATGATTAAGTTGATTCAGATTCTTTCTCATTCCATTTGCATTCTGATTCTGTTTTTGGCGTAATCAGTGATATTCCTTATGTCACTAGAAAGGTTATACTAGTTAGGGGTATGTTTGCTTTAATTGAATGTAAGGCAGTTGCAAAATAAATTAAAACAAATACATTCCCAAAGTAATTTCACTTTACTTTAGTTCAACCCCTAGCTAGTATAACTGTGTTTAAAGTTCATAACTGAAGTCAAACAGAGATGGAACAAAGGTTATTTTGTTTTTAATTGATTTCATTGACAGCTTTGAGAAATGCATTTTGTAGTAGGCGGTGTGTTTTCTTAACATGAGCGAATTGTACACCTCAAAACCATGTTTGTGTCTTTTGTACAAAGGTAGATCAGATAATAGAGGCAAACAGTGGTTCCTGACAAGAAAAAACAGATTTCTATGTTATAATTGTCTCAGTTTCAGAATAGGTAGTGCTCAAATTTGCTGTACTATGGGTAGAGTTGTACTGTATTGTTCTATCTGCTTCTGTTCACTGTGTCACATAAATGATGGTCTTCATATGATGTACTAAGGACTTCAGACTTCCTTTCTTCAGACCACACACATTACTTAATATTTTCTGCCTCGAGTTGCTTCCTGAGCCATCTGCAGAAGGATACGCAGAACACTATCCTTACATAGGACTTAAGAGGTATTTTAATAATCTGTGCTTTGTTCTGACTTTAAGAGTTGGGAATAATATGGATATGTTGCCAAAGTGTGAGTGCTTTGTTGTGTAGGAGGTGTTCCTCATTTCTGTATAAACAAAACAATAAAACAAACAAAAAAACCCACGGTAACACTAAACAAAACAAATCATTTGGTCTTCAAGTGGCAGGACTACAGTATTTGGCACAGTTCATTGTTCAGGCTTAGGGACAATACTACTACCATCAGTAGGCACTGTGAAAATGTGTAAAGAAAGATTGTTTTCCTAATTGATTGGCGGTGCAATATGGTTATCCACAAATACATTCTTTCTATAAACAAATAAACACTGATTAATGTTAATGCTGTCTTCACTTAAGGTAAAATTGTGGTATTGTTATTATTAGCACAATAAGTTTGCTCATGATAGTGTTTTTCTGCAGTTCATTTTTCTGCTTTGATTCATGGTAATTAAAGAATTAATTAGTAATTAGGCAATGCTGAAATTAATTTCAAAGGGCTTTAATCAAGCTTCAACATTTATATTCTAGAGAGGATCAAAATAGTAATATAGCGGCATGTTTATTATTTCCTCCTTAAAATTATTGCTATTGTCGTGTAGCTGCATCCATTTATAGTCAGAAAATAGCTGTTTGACTATCTGACTCTGTTTCTGAGTGCAGTTATTTTGGGGGGATTGCCTGAAACTTGAGGGTTTTCAAATCTGGCAGATCTTTGAATGTCATCAAAAGTAGCACTCCACTGAGAGAAATACTTGGGGGAGAGCATAAGGAATTGATTGTCCCATGCCACCAAACTTTGAGATTTCATTTTTTAAAAAACTGAACATTATGAATGAAGTAGAAAGCAATACTAAATATTTTTTTTCTGAAAGTTAGAGCTGAATTAGAACTGAATGTTTGAGTAACCACCCTCCCCGCACTATGAACAGTGATCTTGTTTGAGAACTCTTTTGTAAGTCAAGTAGAAATGGGAACCTGGCAGACCTTCCACAATAATAGGCTTTGTCAAAACTGGTACATCTGAAATATGGGCAATGTTTTTTGGACGAATGGTTGTTTTATTGATGAGACCCCACCAAGCTCCAGTGACATATGACCATGACTGAAAAAAATTGTGGCTTGACCCTTTTGGTTTATCGTGTACACACAAATGATGCTTTTCGAAGGTCACTCATGTAACAGAAGTAGCTGTTAAAACATGTACAGTACTGTTTATTCAATGTATGTCAGTAGGTTGCTTTATTTATGAGAACGGTATTTCTTGTGTAGATTCCTGGGTGTCACAAAAGACGGCTGTTATGCTCAATGTCCAAGTTAATGATCTAATCATTCCTGATAATAAATTCTGCTGTAAACTAAAACTGAGTAAAATCTCTGGTTTCTGAGATTGTCTTCTAAGGCTTTGTCATCAGTAGTTATTCATTATATCTTATGTTGAATGAGCGAAGTGCTTGCACTACGCACAAGAAAACCCCATTTCCAAATACAGTGTTTTATGGACTGCAATATTGTTTGTATGTGCCTTTGCAAAATTGTGTGCGTACTTGGCATTGATGTACGTGGAAAGATTGGGAAAAATATTGGAATTGTGACTTCTTGTTCTTTTTCAACTCTGAATTATTCTCAGATGGCAGGAAGGGTTTGTGTGTTTTATATCATGAGGAGTAATAGAAATGGATGATTCGTTTATATGAAGCAACAGCCCATGTCTTGTTCCCAAATAATTTGCAAGGGATGCTGAGCAGAGGTAGGGTGCAGCTGTGTTAGCATTTGACTGTGCAATTAAAGCTGTCACACTATAGTCATCATCTTCAAACTGTGTGAAGTAGCTTTTATCTGCTGGACATAAATAACAGAGCATGTTACTATAATTGATTATTCATATCCGCATAATTTCCTAAGATAAGTTGCTTAAGCACAATGCCTATTAACCTCTGCAAATATGCAATTAATAATTAAAGTGCATCATGGAGTTAGAAGCAGTGTTTCTTTGTTGCTGTGTTGGTATCTGTACTGAATTTGAAGAGCTGACCAGATTTACTTTAAAAAGTAGCTGCTAGTTGCTTATCTGTCAGTTTGGCAGCTTTACTGTACGATACCCACTTGGTTCCTTGATGGGGCAGAGCAGCCTCAAAACAGCACACTGTACAGATGTGAGCCTATTCTTTCTTGTGTCATTACTTGTTACAGTGATTTGTGATGACTTAACAGGGCATGGTGAGACATCAGCAATTCTATTACTGAACCGTGTGTGCTTGGGAGTAACACAGTTTCCCATGTTCTTTCCTCCTAATAATTGCCTTTTATGTCACTTAAAAACACTTCTCCCACTTCACTCATTATATCCTATAGTGTATTCTTCTTGCTGATGACTTTTCTTGCCTTTCTGCAGTAGCGAATTGACAAGCAAGTTGGTGGAGATTTTGAGTAAATTTGGGGATTAAAAGAGGGCAAAATGCATTTACTGTCTGGTCTACCGACCTTGCACCACTTATCACAAAACCAGCCTGGACGCTGTGGGAAGAGGTGACCTCTTGTTGGAAATTGTTTGTTCTGACCAGCAGGAGTAAGACTCACGTTTCTACTGACACGATGGAAAAATAACTGTGCAAGCAAATGTATAGCAGTACCAGTAAGAAAACTGATATTACTAAGAATTTCCCTTTGCTTCTTTTTGTGTAAATTGCTGTATCAGCATGTGTGAGTGAGACCTGGTTAGGACAAAAAATAAAACTGCTTTCTTCTGCAGTACTTTCTACAATACATTAGATAACAAGTGGAAAAATATTGAAGGAGATGAGAAATGCCACAAAATTCATAGAACTCCTTGCGCTATAAAAATGGATTTCTGAAACATTACCCTTTTGAAACATAGGAGCCAGTGAGGCATTTGGCAGTCGTTTATCTAGCTCTCTAAATGCATAACCGAGACAAAAGACAATCCAGTTTAGCAATCTGGTTTCATTTACTTTCTTTTAAACTACCTGCCTACACCTTTTTTTGAGTGAAATTTCATCATAGTAAAGTTTCATTGTACTGTGAATAAGGACAGTGAGTGCATGGTAGCAAGAAAGTGAAAAGATGAGAATTAACTGTCCGTTTTCTTTATCCCTTGCAAACTGGAAAAAGCAAATTTCTTAGTTCAGGACTAGATGGTACTTAAGAATGAGTAACAAATTGATTGTTACACTTATACTGAAATATACACTAAAATACAAGCAAAATTTGTTTCACACATTTTTCTTTCAACCTCATTTGGTGTTTGAATGTAGTTTCCCACAGCAGCTCTTGAGATGACAGGTTCATAACAGATCTGCGGTAAGTTTTTGCACACTGGTCAAAGAAAATATTTAATCGTTTGCAACCTTTTTTTACATCTAAATCCTGACTTTAACAGTCCTAAATGTAGGAAATCCAGAAGATACACCTAAAGCACTTGCAGCCTTTTTCCCTTTACTTTTCTGTTGGCAGCTCTTTTGTAGTTCTGCACTGCTGCTGTGCTTTACACCTCTGCTGTCATGTTTTTTGATCATGAAAACCGGCAGTTTCTTACATTAAGGTGGTAAACTGCCAGGCTAGAACTTTCAAGAAAATGCTGTCACCTGCTCTTTTCACTGCATTAGTCCTCCTTTCAGAGAATTGGATAGGGCATTAAGGAATGAAGGAAATCTTCAGGCAAAGTATATTCCCCTTCAGAGGATTTTCTGTTAGTTTCCAGGGAAACAAATATTGTCAGATCAGCTTGAGGTGTCTCTGGAAGTCATGTCATTAGCAATGACCTGTAACTGTTTTTTTCTCAAGATAAAGCAAGAAGTTGGCACCATAAGAACTATTTTACTGTTCTGTGATTACAAACCATGAGTCAAACCATTTAAGGTATGTAAAGAGTCTCAACCATGAAAAACATCTGGCCAGAGTCCAAAAAAGCCTCTAACTGCAAGTTGAAAAAATTACAAGAAGTTGTTTTTTTTTCTCTAGTTTTCTGCCTGATTATAAGACCATGCATGTTCTCTATTAATATTACTAGCTTCATAGAGTGCCTTCCTTTTGAGTACAATCTCGAAAGCAAGATGCTTAACAAGTTGTCTCCAGTCACAGGACACAAATGTTTGTCCATGAGAAATTCTTCAACAGTGACGAACTACTGACACAAGTACAGAAGTGAGTCCTTAATTTGGTGCTTTCTAGCAAACCTGGATAGGATTTCTGAATGCTGTGCTAAGGTGGTGGGAGCTGAGAGGCTTAAAGTTGTCTTCAACAGCACTCAAAAGCTGGTTTTATATGCAAGCTACAGGGTGAGGATCTTCACAGTTTCTGTGCCTGCTTGCTACCTGTAATCCTTTTTCATACTCACAGTTCTTGCTCTGTATGTTTCAAGTGTTGTTCTCCCGCAGTTCTCCATATTTTTTTCTTCTATGTTGAAAAATAATAGCCCTTTTAATCTTCAAATCTGTGCATAAAGTAGCTTGTGAAAAGCGGAGAAGCTGATTGTCATCTTACTGTCTTTGCACCTCTGCTTAACATCTCATTGCCGCTTTCTAATCACATTTTTTTTTTTTTACTCCTTGATGCCTTCAAGCCAGAATCAGCTATATGCCCTACTTATCTGAAAGGATTTGTGGTTTTCTTCTGTGTTTTAAAGTTAATGCTGTATTAGGAAAGTGTTGTCTGAATGGTTTATGCTGCGGCAGCAATACCTATATAGAATATTAAATTAACTGTATAAGATTTAGTTACTCTGGAAGCAATCTGGTTTCTGAACTGTGCTGAGATGTTGGTCTGCCATTCCTTGCTCCTTCCTGAGTGTGGCACCAGTCTCATTACTGAGAACACGGGCATCTGATCTCTAGTTGCATGTACAGCAAACAATCTGTTGAAACCTGTTTTGCAGGATCTCCATTTAGGTCTGCTTATATCATTCGGTCCAATATAGATTATGATGACCATGGCTTCCTTCCAGACCTTCTCAGTAACTTGACTTCTTTTAATATGACGGGATTTTTTTTTTCTGCACTGGCATCTGGTAGGCAACAAATCTTCTATGAGTCATGACAACACACTAAGTTTATCAACGTTTCCTGGTATTAATTTCCTGAGAGCTCGCTTTCCCCATATTTAGTTATTTTTCTTATTTCTCGTATATCTCTATGTTCTTTAATGAGACTGTAAAAGGATGATTTTATACATCTCATGTGGCATTTTTTTTTTTTAGAATATCACAGAATTTAAGCAGAATTTTTGAGATGTATGTGAGTAGAAGAAAAATAAAGCAGACACATTTCAGTAATGCTAAGTTTTTCATTTTTATGATCTTTCTCTGCTGCAGAATATACTGTCTTCCTGATACATGTCATTGAAATATTTAGCTATTTTATTATCTTCTGGCATGTTTCACAGTAGGAGGAAATATATCTCAAGATTGGAGTTTTAAGACTAGCTCAAATGAAATTAATTACAAAATCCTGCTGGTTTCAAGAGGAGGCAAGTTCCTCACTCTATTGAGAAACTTAATTAATATTAGCACACATTTATGCCAGTTCAGTTTATGTCATCGCGGAAGCATCAGTTCCTTCTAATCTACAAGTTCACACTACTATTCTGGGAAGGATTTAATTTGTATGATGTTTTTCCTTTGTTTCTCACATTAATGCTTATAAATTAGCCTAGCTGAGTACCAATCCAGATAGCATTGTATATATGTAGACGTAATCAAGATTTTCCCCTGACTTTATCCATATATATGAAATTAGAGAGCTGGAAAGATACACTAATTGTAAGCAAAGCAGCTCACTAACTAAATTAATTATTTGTTCTGTAATCAAAATTAAAGTTCTTCTCTAGACACTTTATGTCAAGGTAACATATCTTCAAATGCAAGCCTCTCTAGTGGGGAGGGTGTATAATATATGGAATAAAATGTCAAAGATTATTCAGAAATGGAGTATTATTAATTTTCTTCTATTGAACCTGTTCCATTTGTAATTATTCTTGGGAACACTTGAAATTAATTTGTCCCCCTTTTTGCCAGGTGAACTTCATCCCTACCTTTGAGTAATTCTCATTCCATCCCAATAGAAATAGCAATATTATTAAAAAATGGATAGAAAATTCTTCCTTTTGCTTCCGTTCCTGTCCTCAAATTCAGTAGAGGATTTTTTTCTTTTTTTTTTGTTTGTTCATCAAACTGAATAAAACCAATGGTTCTGTGGCCATAGTTCTGACTGCACTTAGCTTAATTTTCCTCACTTTTGATTCAGAGTTATGTTACTAGTCATAAAACTTTTGTATTGTAAAACACAGATGGAAGCATTTGCATAGCTGGTCATTCTCGGTTAACTTACAATTTCTATACTGCCTTTTTCTCCTTTTGCTGTTAAAAAAATATTATCTTTAATGTTTATGTTTTCCTAGAAGAAGTAGCAAAACTCTACTGATAAAATGATAACATTCTTCATACCAAAGGAAGTTGAAACAAGGACTGTAGACAAATGTAGTCAAGTTCAAATTGAAATACTACTGATGATGTTCCTCAGCACAGTAGTGACATCTGATACTTTGAAGTGCTTTTCCTAGTTAGGGAATTAGGGGTCTTTAAAAGAAGTAATTTATCTTTTTGGAGTAGTCTTTAACCTCATACCTGTAGGACATTAGAGTCAAGCCTATAGAAGTGTTTCTTGTGGAATTGTGTACCGGGAAACTTTTTAGTGCCAAGCAGGACAGTAAATTTTAGAGAGGCTTTTAAAAGCTACTCCCATCTTCACTAGAGGAAAAAAATGAGTGGCCAGGAAGTTTTTGAAGCAAGTGATTATGAAAGCCATTTGCAGGCACATGAAGTAGAGGAAGGTGGGTTGGAAACAGCCAACACATTTACACATAGACTTTATAAGAAGAACCTGACTGCCTTCTGTGGTTAATTGACTGGCTCTGTAATCATGGGGATATAATTTTCTGATTTATGAAAGGCTTTCATCATGGTCTCCTATAGACCTGTTGTAGTCAGACTGGTAAGACAGGGTCTGGATAAGTGGAGTACGAAGTAGATTACAGGCTGGCCAGACAATCAGGTTCAAAGTGTAGTGATCAACCTTTCACAGTATAACAAGCAGGTGGTTGGTTATGGCACTCCCCAAGGGTTGATAGTGAGGGCATTGCTGTTTAATGTATTCTTTAGTGATCCTGATGATAGGATGGATTGCACACTTAGCAAACCTGCAGATGACAGTAAGCATAGTGCAATCCTTAGCATGATGGACTACAACATTACCATTCACAGAAATCCCAACAAGCAACAGGAGTGCCTCAGCAGTAACCTTATGAAGTTCAACAGAAGCAAAACTGTGAAGTCCTGCACCTGAAACATACACAAGTACAGGCTGAGCAACAATTTGAACACAGGTTATCAGGTTTTGTAGAGATAAAGGCTTGACTACACACTACACACTTGCTGCATTTGCAAAAGGATAAGTAGTCATTTGAGGGAAGTGATTACTATCCACTCTGTGCTTTTGAGATCATATGTGAAGTATTGTGTCCATTTCTGGGTCTCCAGTACCAGAGACATCAGCAAAAGGGAGTGAGTCTGGAGGAGCATCACTAAGATGATCAGATTCCTGGAGCACACGGATCATGATGAGAAGTTGACAAAGCTCGGGTTTTTTTTATTGTGAAGAGAAGAAGGGCTGATGAGAGATCCTGTTGGAGTCTTCAACTTCCTTTAGGGATTTTAAAGAGATGTACATGTACAGTGAAAAGGCAAGAGGGGATGGTCACAAGTTGCAACAAGGGAAATTCTGATTAGATATATGTAAAAAAGTGTTCAGAACTTCACTATAAAGATGGGAAAGCACTGGAATAAGTTGTGCAGAGAGGCTGTGGAAATTGTTCTCTGGAGATTTTAAGAACTTAACCTGATCTAACCTTGAAGTTGGTTCTGTTCTGAGTAAGAGGCTGGGCAAAATAAATTCTCTTTCCTCCTGAATTGCTCTAGGGTTCTGTAGAAAATACTCTGGCAAATCTTCAGTTTTAAAGAGTCAAGGACCTACTTGCTTAATTTACATCAGAACCAAGGTCTGTGTAGCCAAAGGATTGGATTTTTCTTCACAGAAAAAATGCCAAGAAAACTCCACTCTGAATGTCAAGCTGCTGATCTTCTTTGACAGAAGCAAAACAAATACAATAAAATCTCTATTCTTAAAAAGGCTTTGAGATGTAAAGCCAACTGTTGAAGCCTTTTTCAGTATTTTTTTTTGGTTTTTTTTTCATCAAATTGCCTGTAGCATAGTCAGAACTGCTGTTGATGCATGTTACAATCTAGTGAAAGATATCAAAGTAAAATTCCTGCCTTCTAAAAAACGAAATCTAGGAAAAACCTACTATTATACATAAAATGTGTTTTTAGATGTTTCTTCTGTCATTAGTGATGTCAGAGGGAAGAACAGATACTACAGGATGCAGTAAGTAACAACAGACACCATGTTGTTCAATGTTGTATTGACAGACTTGGTTTTGATGGCAGGCCAATATTAATAGCCCTTCAAACTTATTTTTCTTAAAGTACACTAACTTCTAAAGTAAAGTAGTCATGGCATCGAGGCTGCCAGAATTCAAGAAGCGTTTCGACAATGCCCATCACACGATGTGGATGTTGGGAGTGTCCCGTGTAGGGATAGGAGTTGGACTTGATGATCCTTTTGGTTCCCTTCCAGCTTGGGCGATTCTGTGATTAAGATGTCAACAGTCGACACTGCCATTTAAATACTTAACTGATCAAACAGCTCATTTAAAAAACAATCCAATAGTTTATATTGGTTTTTTTTTTTGTTTTCTGTGTTGTGGGTTCTTTCCTCATAGATCAAATCTCATTATGAAATTAAATTATGATTGTCTAAAAAGTTATTATTGTGTGTTAAGGGAAGCATATGGATCTCCATTTAGAAATGTCGTTGTAATCAGGTATTCCTAATGTTTTAAAATCTTGAAATGTTTAAGAAAAAAAAATACTGTAATAATTCTCTGTATTTTACTGTTTGATTTTATCATTGGCTTTTGATGTCAGTGACCTTTGTCACAAACAGATGAAATATGCTTGAGGAAGCCAAAGAAAAGATCCTGGAACTGCCAGGCTTTGGAGAATATACATTATTTAGAAGTACAGCGTTGGCATTTAAAGACTTAGTAATGTGAAATAAATTGTTTTAAGAGCAGTGGCAAGCTTCTCTGGTATATGAACACTGAAAAGACTGTGGAAACAAAAATTGCTATAGCTAAAGTAAGAACAATTAAGCAAGTTTATAGCTGGCATAGAAATCTCACTACTATTCAGAAAGGCAACTTTTTAATTTTACCAACACTTTATTTTTAAAGAGCTGGAAGAGTTTATTTCAGCAGAGTAACTTCATTTTTTCTCTGAATGGTTGTATGTTTAAATAGTTATAAATTCCTTTGTCTTTTGATACAGACTGAAAATTTGAACTTTAGGTTAATTTAATCTGTTGCATACCAGTATGTCTATTATGGGGAAAATAATTTGCTTCTTTTGTGATTCTTCTGATACTGCACACAGCCAGTCTTATAAAATCCATTGACCGTGTTAATAGAGTGTTAGAGGGTCAGGTTAAATTTGAATATCTTTGCTTCTGAGTACAGCAATGATACATACGTTCAGACATATATGCACACAGAGAGAAATCATGGCACAGTTTATTCTTAGTCTGCATAGAAATATGTTAGCTCTTGGGATAGTTTCGAAGAAAATCCGAGTGCTGAGGTTGCACTTGTGCACCATCTCCCTATTTGCTCAGAGTCAGTCCTTTATGGTAGTCAGCAGTCTTTGAAAATTGTAATGGATGTGTTTTTGCTGAACAACTGCAATAATTTCATTTTTAAATTAATTTTCTAACATTATGTGTCTATTTTGTTAAATCAGAAATCATATTCAATCCATCAGTCGGAATGAAGCTTTCCAGTCCTTCTTAATGGCTCTGGAAAGCTGAGTTGCATTCTTCTCATTCAGTTTTGTTCATTGATCCTGCAAATTTTACAGTCCAGAGAACCTTACACAGTATAACATAAGGTTTTTTTCCCTTTCTTAAATCTTCATATTTTTCTATTCAGCACACTCAGGAAAGCCTCTTGTACTTTACTGTTCGCATTACATTATGACTGATGTAAACCAATACTTAACAAGGATAGGCATTATTACTTTAGTCAGTTCTCTAGGAGTGTGATAGTTTTTGATAGGATTACTAAAACTTCATGTATGCAGGAATGCTTTTTTATTCACTGGGAATATGAAGTGTTATGGTTACTGTCCAATACTATTAAGATAGCCCCAGTATATTTTGGTACAAACATATATGCCTTCCTTCGTCCACTGTCTTTTAATTTATTTAGAGACTAGTCTTCATAATACTACTTTCTTCTTTTACCAACTTACTGTGGATATTTTATTGTCATCATAGAAAGCTTGAGTAATCAAACTTACCTGATCCCCAGAGTTAGTCAGAAAGAGAGTTGTCACCATGACTTACTGTTTGTGGATACCCAAAGGATTTCTGGTTAATGTGTTCTGACAGAGCTTTCCATGCTCTGTGGTTCACCTGCTATGGATGAGATGCCATTAAAATGTGCTGGCTGAGGCAGAATGTGCAAACACAAAATGGCAGGACTGGTGAGTTTACAGTGCAGTTTCTGAAGACAAGGGCAAGAAAAAATCCAATTATGTCTGCTTCATCCTTTATATTCCTTTGATAATAAACCATTTCACAACATTCTTGAGACCAAAGGAGACAGGAATATGTACACAAAGCACAGCAGGGATTTTAAGATGTGCTTAATTTGTTTATTTTGTGTACAAAGTGAGGTGCCTAAGGCTCCTTTTCTCTTGGCATTGTGTAAGGCTGAAAACCGCCCACTGTGACCCAAAGAAGCTGTAAGGGAAAGGCAGGTTATTACCCATATTGAGGACAGTAATCAGGCCAACAGCAGCTTCCTACTAGACCATTTTACTGTAACAATATCTGAGGTTAGACTCATGCTGTTTAATCCCATGGAAAACTTTAGACGGCCTTGGTTCCCATGGAGAACCGCTCTCTCTCTGGTAGTGAAATGCCCTTCACAACCCCCTGTGAACAGTGTCACGAACCCCTGAATAAACTTACTTTTATGCAGGATAAAAGGGGATCAGTGCTGTGGCATGAGAGGACTGACTAATGAGGGGATGGTAAAATTCAGATGGGGTTAGGTCAGTGCTTTTTCATGATTTGGTGGGAAAATCAGGCATGGAAATTCATTTTTACAGGATGGGATTAACTTGGACAGGCAAACACAAATGTAGAAAATTATTAGAATGAGTAAATGAAAAACTGTGGGGGAGACTACGGGATAGGGGAGGGAAATGTTTGTCTTGTGTGTCAAAGAAATTGAAAACCTGACAGATCATAAAATATTTTTTGCTTCCTGACCATCTTGAAGTCATTAAGGTAATTACCATAAATTTTCATAGCATTGATATTTCACATTCACTTGAATGTCTGGTGCATATATTTCCTACTCAGATGGAGGGCTCCTTCTGCCAGGCACCGGCAGGTTGGTGTAAATCACTCAGCAGAAGTTAGAATGTTCTTTTATTGTAAGCTGACAAAGTAAAAATCATATGCAAAAAACAATACTCTCCCAGCCCTACCATCCTCTCATTTTCCCGTCCTACCTCTTCAAGGTATCCCAGGAAAAGAATTCATGGTCCTTATCTGAGGAAAAATTAAGTGAAATGCTTATGTGTGAACTGCTTTATTTTGAGCAGGGAAAAATTTCAAAGTTAAAGTGTGGCATTTCTCAACTTCTTGAATCTGCATGATATTTTGATTTTCTGCTTTGTTTTAATTCAGAGTTTAAAAATGTTTCCGTGCTACACATCTTAAAAACAAACAAAAAAATTCTTAATAACCGTAACTATATTTGAAGAAAGTCCACTTCTGCATTGTATTTTGTCACATCATATAAATAATAGAAAGAAGATACAATGTTTAAAAAACCCATTCTGTATGGCTTAGGGCAAGAAAAATTTATCCCAATTTAGATAATATGTTATTTGAACACTAAAGTACTAAGCATTGAAACACGCATTTCCTCTGAGGAATCCAGCTTTTCCTTGCATATAAAGCTGGGTGAGCCTTGGAACTTTTCTCAAAGAAATGTAAAACATGCTTAGATCTTTGTACTCTTCTAGAAAAAACCTCTTGTGGATTATGAAGTGCCTATAGCATATTTGTTATGTTACAGTTTCAATAATTGTCTTCTATCACTAGTTTAATTAGATAATGGTACCTGTGGAATTACTTAATACCATATGGTAACATTATATCTGCTATGTTGGCAGTCTTCAGGATGGTGATTCTGTTACCCATATGTGTATGTACGTTAGAAGGAATGTGAAGACTCTAGATCATGGGTGTCAAATTCACGGCTCCTGCCGTTCTCCTGCTCCTGCAGTGTGCACATCACACGCTGCACACGTGACCAGCGCTGGCAGGAGAGCAGGGACAAGGAGCTTGGTGCTGCCACCAGGTAGAAACAAGGTGCCAGGCCTGATAAAACAAGGTGGAGGGCTGGATTCAGCCTGAGGGCTGTCAGTTTGACACACCTGCTCTAGACTAATACTATAAATAGCACAAAATATTGGCAGCATCGAAAGCATCAAAAATTAGAATGGAGATTTGTTGGGTTTTTTTTTTTGGTCTAAATTCACTTTCGAAATATGGAAGGTGTTTTCTGAAGAGAAGAAGGGGAAAAAATGGAACTCGGGAAAAGAATTATTAATTTCATTGTGTGGAAGTAAATTTAATACTTCGTAGGAATAGCTTTGGATTTCTCTCCCCTCTTTACAGAACACTGTTATGTTGAGTTCCTTATGCTCTTGCTGTCTTTAACACAGAAATGTCTGTATTTTAGCCATAGTGCTGAGGATGCACTATGGTAATGTTAAGGCTTTATTTAGGAAACTCTTTCTGTGGCATTAGTAAAGTACAGGCAGGTTCATCATGTTCTTATCTTCCAAAACCACTAATTGAACTGTGAAGTGCTCTTATGTCTTCTGGGAATTTTAACCTATGTCTCTAAAGCATCTTACTGCTTTAGACTCAAATATTAAATAGTTGCCCTGTAATGAAGAAGCATATCAAACCTTCCTTTTGCCTGTACACAGCACATGCTGCAATTGAAAGTATATAACCTCTTTACATTCCAACTGTGCCCTACAATGAACAATAGCAATATAGTTAATGTCAATGTGTATGAAAAGAATATTATGAAGGAATAAAAAATACTTGCTTCTTGTACTGTGCAGCTGTTTTTCCTCCTTGCTTTTTTTATTGCTGATACTTGCCATACAGACATCATTTTCTAACAAATTAAATTGTAAAGAAATAATTCCGTCAGAAGCTCCCTTCTGGCTTCCTTCTGAAGTCTTTCTGTTAATACTGAATTTCGTGATATTTACAGAATTGCTTAGAAGTTTACAACGTTTTTTTTTAAAGAAGGTCAAAATAACCATTTTTTATTGTTCAACATTTGTTAATACCTAAGACCTAATATTCCCATAGATGTATTAGATCCTAACACCCTTGGATTTTTACATGTAGCAAAAAACCCCTGGTGGATATTTCATTTGTTTGGCAATTCACTGGTGTCTGAAGCTGCTACTGCCAAATTCAGGAAGTGTTTGTCCTGTGTAAATGCCCGGAGGCTTGATCTGTGATTTTTAAAATGCCTTTGTGAGGTGATATCAGATATATAAGAATGTGATTCTGTTTATTTTTTACATGAATTCCACTGGTAGAATCCTTAGGGATTTACTGTATCAAAGATATTTATGAGAATATTGCCCTTGGCTACAGTTTGAAAGGCAGCAATGTAGGACAGGGACAGATCAAGGGTAGGCAAAGTGATGACTCCATTCATAAAGAATGATAAGAGTCTCCTAGATCTGGATACCCTTTCTGATAAGTAGCAGTCAAGCAAATTAGATGAATGTGCAACAATCTGCTGTCACATTTCCACTTCAAAGGTTTGCTTGTTGAGTTACAGTTCCTTTATAATTTCAGAGACAGCAAAGAATGGGCAGGATTAATCGTGCAATGAATGGACAGTATATGCTGTTGTCCGTTTGTAGCGTGGGTTTATTTGGAGAATGAGAGCAAGATCTTCAGGAATGTGACTATATTTTTTGACCTTCGGTGTGAAATAAATGTTTGTACACGTTAATACTTTTGTGTTGTTGTGATCTTCCTACTTTAAAGGGAAGAATTGGTCAAGAACATGGTAAGTAATATATGGTAGGTTTGTCATAGCAGTTCCTGAAGATATCTAGGTTTACATTTCCCATAAGTAATAAGTAGTAAAATGATGGAGCAAGCAGAAAAAAAAGGAGCGTTACAAAATCAAGTTGTATATGAAGTTGGTTTCACTGAGGTTATATTGTTCTAGTAAGAAGTAGGAGCTATTTGCCCTCGGTGCAGTAAGATATCTCGAGCAATACAGAGAATAGTTGGACTTGGTGAGCTTGAAATGGTCTTTTCAACTTAAATGATTGTATGATTCTCTGAACTAGCCGATGTGCCATTTAAAGAAATAGACATCTTAACATTTATATTAATTTTGCTGAAAAGAACAGCTGCTTAATCTGTTAGTAACATAAATATGCTGATATATAAAAACAAGTATGTATACACAGAGAGGCCTTTTAATTAGTTACTGAGATAATTTATAAACCTCTGCCCCTTTAAATTTGCTAATTGAAAAATGGATTCCTGCCCTTTAAATGTTCAGCTTTCACAGAAGTTACACTAAATCTCTTAATCTCCAAGCACTTATTCTGTTCTGGGTTTTTCACAGGTATTTATCTACAGGATATTAATTTCCAATATATATTTAAATCCAGGAATAACTATGTATGCTTTGAGCTATCTGCTTTCATGTACTCCTAATGGGATCTACCACAGGAACTCTGGATGAGCAAGAGAAAAATAGATTCAAGCACAGTCATATCTGGCTTCTATTTCAGCTTGAGCTGAGTGTCTATTTATTCTTGGTGCAGAGAGCATTAAAGAAAGCAATTATCTGGGCGCAAGGAAAGGGCAGGAAGGATCCACAATAAAGGATTTATTCTGACTTTATAGAGAACACCAGCATATCAGATTTTCAGGCCTATAATGGAACGTAGATGAATGTATCTGCAGAATGGGGTGTGAGGATTTGAAACATACCCTGGATTTTTATCAACTACTCTCAGCACTTTTTCCCTTATTCCTTACAGAAACTGTAGATGTAAATGGTCATAACTATGCATTGTCCTGTAAAGACACAGTAACTCCCAATAGCTCTTTTCTCATTACCTAGTAGATGCTTTGCAGTTAATATGCTAAATAGCTTTTTTTTTTTTTGGAAGGGAAATTTGTATTAAATTAATATTACGGTATGAAAGAAAACACAGAAACACAGTGTTTTTTTAAGTAGGTACAATGAAGCTGCATCTTGATCTTCTGGCATTTGCTCTCCCATGTGTCAAAGAATTTGTTAAGAGTGAACCTTGGGGAAGGTAAGTGAAGCAGATTGAAACTGTGCTGAGGAGATTTTTAGTTCTGTGTTTCCATCCTACCTTCAACTGTATGCAGAAAAATCTGTGCTTTCACTCATGAGCATAAATCCTTTAAACAATAATAGAAAGATGTGTTTCTTTTTTCCTGCTTGTAATGTTAGATGTACTTTAAATATTAGTCATATAAAGATTTGGAACAATGTTCATTTTTTTTTCAGGTAAATATGTATAACTTGAGATTTTTCCTTTGAAAATGTTCTTACTAAGGAGCACACAGAGTGACGATGAATTGTTCAGTAGAAGATAGATTTTTGGATTCCTTTCTAAATTCCCTGTCTTGGTCTCATGTGGAGCAATAAGTAAAAATAAATGGGCTAATTAAACTGCAAGGCTTACTAAACTCTTAGAAAAATCAGTTAGACCCTCTTTCCTGCTGATGGAAAATTCTTAGGTTGGATCACTGTTGGACAGATGAAGATTAGGAAGAAAATTTTGGTCAAACCTTTTGAGAGGCTGCTTACCATTTTCGGTTTAAAGAGCTTGTGCCAAGGAGTACCTTGAGGGCAAGCCATGGCCTCAGACTGGTACCTTGCCTCCCGTGGTAGCGCAAAAAGGCAGATGGGAAGGGAATGAGTTGCTGACTTTTACTAGTTTGAGGTTTGATTATGTAATGTACTGATATGCACAATCAAAGAAGACATTGTAATATGATCTAATTAAGTGCTATCCAGCTGTTTGGTAAATGATTGACTCAGCAAATGTACTTAAAACCCTCTAGGGCTAGGAAGAGAAGAGTGCTGAGCTTGAAACTTGTTTTTTATTTACGTATTTATTTTTCCCCCTTAAGAGATCGAAGCCCTGTCTAACAGTTCTAAATGTGTGTCTGACTCAGAAAATTTGTACATTGTGGGTTGTCTAACTCTGTTTTTTTGCCAAGTTAAGCAAACACAAGAGAATACACAATGTTTGTGTAACCAGGAAGGTATTAAGATCAGTACACTTACTAGATTGTTTAAATGAGAAACCTCTGTATTTGCCTGTGTGCAGAAACCTATCCTTGCTCTGCAGATTCCTAGTTACATTTAAATAAAATGAAAATGTTCAAGGTAAAATAAAGAGAAAACCTCAAAAAAATTTGAAAGTTGGTAAGTTTTGAAGTGGGAGATTTCTAAATCTGGAAATCTGTTCTTTAATAAATTAGTGTTCGGTAACTTCTTTTCAAGAGTGATTTGTTTAGTCACACCAAATTCTTGTTTGTTGTAGATTGCTCCATGTTGCCATGATGAATATGCATGCTCCTTACCAGCAATATTTCTTAGCAGAATTGAATAAAGAGAAATTTTCTGTGAAAGAAACTTTTTTAAAGTACCATTTAACTTGCAAGTCATAGAGGTTTGTCGTGACTGATGGCACGTTTAGTGATCATGATCATGTGGATCACAGCCTAGAGGATTCTCCTTGTCAATGTATTTAATTTCCTTAGATTCTGGATGTTGCAGCCTTTCATGCATTTTTTATTTTTGCGAAGTCTATTTAAGGAAGTGAGATACAGCCATACCTTTCAGTATTTGAAACAATCTCCAAAAATGAAATTCTGTCTCATTGAAAAGCTTATAGGCTGAAACACAAGTTTCTTTTGTTATTTAGAGATTTAAGTTTTAAAAGTTGGCATTTGAGCTTAATTAATTTTCCTAACATTTAATAACTGCATTTAAATGACAACTGTCTTGATGGTTAATTACTGGGAATTTATGACTATCTTGACATTTCTAATACACTGATGATTACAGTGTATTACTTATGTACTTTTTAAGTTGTTTACCTATGAACTGTTTATTCATCCCCTTTCATGGGAAAGCACTTTAGCAGTAGGGACCGCAGGTACTCAGTATGCTGCTGTATGGATTAGTTTACATCACCTTCTCAGCTGGTAGATTATCTGATAGTCCAGCAAGCATTTTCACCTACTTCTAACACCAATGGGGAAATTCAGTAGCTAAATTAACACTTCTCAGCCAGCTGAAATGAAGGTGCGGAGTGAGAGACATGGATATTTCCTGACTTGCCCAAAAATCTTACAATGAATTTCTGGCAGCCAGAACTAGAATGAAGGAGATCTGATTCATGGTCAGGTTTTCATGGATTGCCTTTCTTCTGACATTTATAGTCCAAATCTGACGGGTAATTAATTTACCAGTCTTCATATCTCCATCAAAAACAGTGATACATTTTTTTTTATCCACAGTTCCCTTACAAGAATCAAATAGATATTTATTTAACATCTTTTTAAAGGCAATATTACAAACTTATTTTGCTTCAAGGATTTTTTTTCCTTTTGTAAGTTCCTCTGATAATAGTTGCTGATTCTTTGGCTTGAAATATATTGTAAACTTTGCCTTCTTAGCTGAGTTGCTGTCATCAAATTCTCAAGAGAACTGTGATGTATTTCTAGGATATTCGGCTATGTTTCTTTCCCCCAAAACTCAACACAGGAATGGTTTAAGAGCATACCTTCGTGTCTGCTGAGGTTTATTTCTCTGTAAATTTTAGTTGGGGATTGTTTTGAAATTCTTACTCATTTGGAAAAAAAGAAAAAAACAACCAAAATCAACCAACCCCAAATCAAAGTTCAGGGTGCTTTTTTTAGCTGGGAAAAATGAATAATTTTGATCCTCTTTGGCCATCAGAATAACTTACAGCATAAATATTATTCTATGCTATGTACATTGCATTAAGCATAATAATGTAAAATAACAAGTAGCTCCACAGACAAAAAGGATGGAAATTTGCAGTTACACCATTTCTCACAATGCTTAATTTATAAGATGTGAAGATAGGGTTATGAACTGGAAGTTACACAAGTTTCAGTACCAGTCAAATTGGTGAATTATTTTACTCCTCTGAAATACAGTTAAAGTCATCAGACACTGAAGCACACATGCCAAGAAATTATGGACAAATACTTCAGCTCATGCCAATGAGCTGCAGTTTCTTTGTTTCCATCAGTCACACAGAGCTTTGTACTCTGAGGATGTGGTGTTGCACATACACTTCTGTGACTATCAGTATCTTTTTGTTGTTTGTTCATATCGTTGCTTTTGCATAGCTCATTTAACTGTAATGAATGGATTGAAACACCATCTGCAGCTACTATTAATATAATTCTTCACTGTATGTATTTCCACAAGCATTTGGTAACAGCTGTTTGAGCAAAACACTTTTTAATGTACTTCCTTTGTATCAAATTTTGCAGTACTGTTTCCTTTTCTGTTTGCTTTAGGTATTTGAACTTAAAAAGAAGGTACTTAGTATACATTCTGCATCAGTAATTTAAAATCAACACAGTTTACTTTAGCATTATTTCTGGCAATATCTTACCAAAAGTTTGAGCATTACTATACAGCTCCCTTGTTTTACTTTACTGTAAATATGTTCTTCTGGTAAATTTAAGACGTTAATAAGTGTATAAGTTGTAATTGATCTATATTGATTGAAAAATTTAAAAATACTGTTTTATTTTAATGACTCTTCAGTGGTCATATAGTGTATTTACTACTTGACTGTTGCGTGATGTGTGATATTTATACTTAGGTTGTAGGAAATCTTTCTAATTAAATAAGAGATGATACAAACTTGCTGTGCATCTTCTAGCTTGCAATCTATGGTAAGGCAAGTGTTTGGAGATAAACTCTCTTTTTACCCTTTTTACTGTATGACACCTTTAATGGAGTTTATTTTGAGAGCAGAATATAATACCCAATGTGTGTTCTTTGAAAATGTGTGTGATGATGGGATTTATGGGATCATTTCCCTGTATAAGCTTCTATATTGTCTTGGTAGCTGGATTTTTCTTCTGCTACCTTCAGGATGCTTGCTGAGTAAGATTAATTCTAAGTCAATCTTAATGAAGTGGGTGTACAAATAAAAAAACCCAAACAAATAGGACATTTCTGTCATAGGTCAGTGATTTCCGAAATTAATACTCTGGGCTGTACATTCTGATAACTGGTTTAAATATCAGTGCTACAAACAGAGTTTAGGGATGAAGAGAACCTTGTTTTGCAGCCAGTTTTTGTAGGACACGACCATGACTCTCATAAGCATTGTACTGCTTCAGATGAGGTAACTGCCTCTGCTGCTTTTCCATTTCCATTGGTAATAAAATTTCTGGATTTATTTCTTTTTTCTTTTGTTTTTAGTACTAGTCACAAGACAAAAGAATGTGAGTCCTTCCACTGAAGCTGTATTTTCTGTTTCCACGATAGGAGAGCTTATATGTCTTTGAAAACCAGTGGTTGTTGCAGGATACCTTGTGGAGTGTGCTGTCAGATGTCACTTTTCTTACTATAATAATCACAGCCACAGCTAGTAAACAGCAACACTGAAGCAAGAGGATTGGTTTTCTAGATACGACTTTATAGCATTCCTTGTATTAGATGCTAAGATATAGAGTTTCTTCTAGCCTGACATGAGTTTCTTGGGGATTTACAGTCAGACTACATTAAAATGAAATTGAAGTCTAGCTTTTTTTTTGACAGATGAAGTGCATAACAGTTTTATTTTCTAGTCCTATCATTTGAAGGGATCAAAAGAAGCTTGATAGTTTTAAATTTAGCACTATGTGGCTTTAATGACAGTCATCTGTTTTCATGTCACCTAAAACCAACTAATCTATGATAAAACAAGGCAACCTAAGTCCATATTTTCTTGTGCAGAGCTACAGAAGAGAAGAACGATTGTTGAAGTGTTGTTGTTTGAATTTAAATGTTCTTAAATAATTGATAGCTATTTACTAATATAAATAAAACAAACAAAGAAAGAATTATTTTGCTCCAGTGCTTGCAGCAGCAGTCTAATTGTAGAAGAAAAGATGCATTTCTGGAGTAAAAGGTAACTGCCTGAAAGCGCTGTTTTGGTTAGCTTTGGCTTTTTGTAGCTAAAACGCTAAACCTCTCCAAAGACAGCCTTTGATGACCCGTATTGCTAATAGTTTTTGGCCAGCACCACTCCTGATTACAGAGGAATCTAATAACCTTCCCTGGCAGAGATTACTATCTTCTCATGTCACTTGCAGTCTTGACCAGCAGTTCTGAGTGGATGGATTCATGGGAGTCCAGTGGATTTTGTCACTGTTCCGCAAAGATCTGCCCTGCGTGGTTTCATTTTGAGTTCATTTTTGTGAATGTGACATTGCTACTTGCTTCATCAAATTGCAAGGATGATATAAGCCTAAATATCTCAGTTCCTGGGAGTGTTTTATTTTGTTCAGTAGCATTTGTGTGACAGCTGCTCTAAGGGTTGTGGAAATGATTGTACAGACACATACAAGAATTTCTCTCTCTGTAGTTGTACTTTAATCTTCTGCTAGGATACATTCACAATTTAGAGTTTGTTGTTCCTGGTATACACTTAAACTTTCTTGTTAATATTCTTATATTTTTGTTTTAAGGAAAGGCTTTTCTGAAATGTAGGCTATATTTATGTTTTTGTTATGCTGTGATAGCCCAGTTAATATGTTTGGGATCTACCTTCTTAAAAGTATGCATTCAAGAACTACTTTTTTGTGTGTACCTAACAGAATTGTGAATGTCAAAATTCCCAGAGGCAGCACTTAGTTTTAAAAATCAACTAAAAAAAGCACCCTCCAAAACCAACAAAAGCTCCTTATGTGGGGAATTAATCTGCAAACATTTCCAGAATATTTCTTCATCTACAGCAATTCATATAAGATACATTACAGAAAAGGGAGCAGGCTGAAGAACTGAACTCAAAATCTGATTTTGAAAGGTAAGAGGAAATCCCTACTGAGCTCATTTGCCTGGTTTGTTTTTCAGAACGCTTTTAATACGAAGAACATGTGAAGGCTAGGTCATGGTTTATGAGAAGTCATTTGATACTTTCTTTCCATGGAACACTTGAAAGGTTTTGCTGGAGTACCACTTCTCTGTGCACTTGACGGTGTTTTCAAAGTTATCCTTTATGCCACAGCCTAAAGTTTAGCTTGAGCACTTCCAGTAGGTGACAAGGTGTTAAGTTTGGGGGAATATGTTTTTCTGTGAAATTCAGTTTTGAAGTAACATCAAGGAGACAGTAAGGGCGTCAGTATTATATCTGTACAAATTGTTTGCATTCTCCTGGTGAGTCTACTGGATATAATTTCTTGTGACCTAGAATCAAAATCCTTCTGTTTCTCAACTGTTTCCAGTATATTAAGTGCAGATTGACTAGCATTTCACAAAAATATTATCATTCTTTTCAGCTTCATCTCCAAATTTAATTAAGTGCAGTGCAATGCTGAGTAGTAACTTCACTGCTCTGTTCCCACACAATGAACATCCATGTTGCTTATAACACATTTGACGTCTGATGTGGTTCCCTGTCTGATTGTGGGAAATGTTTTCCTTAGGAATTAGAGTCTTAGAAAGAACCAGCTTAGTTCCTATGTCTTTCACCACGTTCTCTGTTTCCAAGCATGGTTCATTCTCATGCAAAGTAGAAAGAGATCTTGTGATTGCACTTAATGAGTCTGGTTTTGGCTCATGAATATAGAATTAAATTAAAGTCTTCATTTTAAATTCTTCACTACCTTTTACTGATTTTATATTTAACTGCCCTCTGCAGGCTTCTTGCATCTGAATGTAGAAAACACAATTTGTGCATAGAAATATTTCAAAAAATAGTCATGCTTGAGCATTAGTTACATTTCCCCACCTTCAGCTGAGATAAGAAATTCTTCATTAGCATTAAAATTCTTATCTTTAGTATAGTAATACTTCAAGAGGTTACACAGCACATTTTTTATTATGAGTTCTTTAGTAGAAAGTCGGAGTTGAGTTTTCCTCTTCTGATGAACTTGCAGAATATTATCTTGAAAGTAAATCATCAAAAGCTTCTTGCCTGAGAGAAAACAGGTTTAGAGGTGAGACTTAAAGGCATGCACACACACACATACCCACTCATCTGTTTTTTAACTCATTCTAAGAATGAAAACGATTAACATTTGGGTCCAAAGTGTGAATATTGCATTTCTGGTTTTTGGCAAGTTTTGCTGAATATTGCAGTATTTCTACTTTATATGCATGGACACAGGCATATATAAATATGTATGTATAAACAGACTATGTCTGTATATATATGTTGCTCTAACTGTATTATATGCCAAAACAGAATATGGAAATTAGCACGCTGAATAACTCTGTCTGAATTTCCATGTGTTACATGCCAATGGTAGTCTAAATTGTGATCAAAATATCCTGTACCTTTGCCGCTGTTTGGGATTTCACAGCCTGCTTAAAGAACTTAAATTTAGTCAGTCCAGTCCCACGTGTTCTGTATTTAACCAGTGGAGTAATTAGATCTATTTCTGTTATCATGTCAGAAACTCTTCATTGCCAAAAAAACCCAGAATTGAGTTTTAAAAATATTTACAATTCTGCATATAATGAGAGTTGCTTTAAATTTTCTGTCTTGAAAATACGATCCAAACAACTGACTTGTATGTGAACACTGGATCGAGTACTTTTAAACTTTTTGTAACTAATTTAGGTGTTTTTTTGTAGAAACTGAGGACTTCCAGACTCCTATTCTCCTATTCCAAACTATTCTGCATTGTAGCCAAAACTGCAATTGAACACTTTTATTTGATGTTTAAAAAAATGACCCTGTTCTGTCCATACACTTGTGGTTTGTAACAGGTACAATGCATGCAGTCTAGGAAAGGGGCCAAACCAGAGTTTGCCTTCAAGTTTCCAAGCATTTATACAAGTATAGCTTTGTTAGTTTCTAGACTTAAATTTTATTTGAAGACATTAGCCCTTTACACAAAAATTTTGGCTGCATTTAGTCATTTGTATATTATAGCTTATTCTTGTCATACACAAATCTAAGAATTTCTACTTAAGAGACTTGTTTCTATGGGTAGAATAGTGTTTATGCAACAGGATGTGTTGCTTGTCCGTTATAATGGTTGGAAAATTTTAATAAATATGATCTGTTTTTTCTGTTGGGTTTGTTAGTCCTTTTAATACTTTGAGAAGCTGAATTTTAAAAGGACGAATATATTTATTTCTCCAAAGTAATTGTAGCTAAATAAAGTGTACCTGGAAGAGTTACTGAAGTGTCTCCCAGGAAAGAGCTCAGCCTGAATGTATTGCACTGCCCATGAGTATGAAATGGAGACTGTGGAATAGCTTGGACTTGATTTGAATACCTTCCTGGAAGAGGGAGGAATAGCTTGAGACAGTCGTGGTGATTAATTTGATACCAAAATACCTGAGAGGATTATTTGGCTGTGGATTACTGCCCCAGAACAGTTTTCAAACACTGCATTTACTTAAAATTCTGTGGGTTCAGTAATGACTATGGATGCCAGGTTGAACAACTGTGGCAATGAATGATGTCAGTTAGCAGTCAGCTGCTTTTGCAAAATCTTCCCTTATCGTGCCTTTTTAACTCACCTGTTAGGTTTTGGATAAAATGATGTGATCATATAGGTTTGGTAGTCACTCTTTCTCCTGCTAGGTGTTTAGTATCCAGGAGAGGGCACTGTAGCATGTATTACAGATGGGGAGAAGGCATGCATGGAGAGGCTAAGCCCTGTGTCTTTAAAGACATAACTGAAGATAGATCTGCTGACTATTTTATGTTATTAAATTACTAAATCAAGGCAAGTTACTTTTATTTATTTATAAATATAAACAAGTGTAAGCATCCAGAGACTTCACAGTAATTTAATACTAATACCAACTATGCAACAATTAATTAAAGAAGATAATACAGGCCTGTTTTGTGCTGCTGGACACTGAAATTATTTAAACATGTATATTTCAGTAGTTTATCTTAACATGTCAAGGTTATGAGTGGTTTACATTTATTGGAATGAAAGTGAAATTAATGCATCAGCACCCCCACCTCCCATGCCCCCCTTTTCCCTAGCTACTGACAGGCAGAATAAAGTAGTGATTTTCACTTTTCCTTGTTCTTTCTGAATCCAGGCAAAGAGTGTTAAAATGCAAAAGCTACAAGTCTGACATTGTAAGTTTAAATTATAGTAGAAGCTGCGGGACTGTTTTTTTATGTGGACAAATTAAAGCTGATAACATACCCCCAACACCCGAGGGGCTGCCACAACAGCACCAGGCGCAAGCAATTTCCATACTGTGGAGTTTGAAGAAGTTCTGCTGAGGTGCAATTGAAGCCAGTACCGGGATTTTTTTCCTGGTGATTTCCTGTATCAGCTCTCCAGAGAGTACGTTAAAGTGATGGAGCCTGAAGGCTTCCATGTTTTCGAGAGCTGGGAGGTTATCTAACATCAGAGTGTTATTTTTGTGCCAACCCAAGTGTTTCAATTACCAATTTATCGCGGCAGAGCAGTAATGGATTTTTAAAGTTTGAAGCTAGATCTGAGCTGTTACTGTCCAAAAGAAAATTCATGATCCCAGTAGGAAGATAGTATAGATGCCAAATATGGCTCTGAGAGGAATATTCAGGGTACTACTGTTTTGGGTAGCATTAATTAATATGCTTTTATAAATTCTACCAGAGCTGCAGTATCACCCATTATACTCTACTCTATGCTGTAGCCTGAAACTGAAATCTGTGCAAAAATACTAGAAATTGTGTTATTATACGTATTAGTTTAATAGAATATTACTTTATCCCTACCCTCAGACTCACAGTCCTTTGGCAGACTTTGTAAACTGTCATGAAAGCCAAAGAATCACATTATCATCTCTCAAGAGGTGAAACAGAATATCTGCATTTGTAGTGCATAGTGCCACTCTCGATTCCACAATGCATCTAGACAGCCAGTTGATTTCCTGCATGTGCTTATATTAATTTGAGCAAAGCATGAAATATTTAAGGTACTTGTCCGAAAAATCTGAAATATTATGTTCCTGCATATCAGTGTAATGGGATATTATTTTGGTTTTTCTTTTTGTAAAATAGCTAATTTGTATGAACTACAGTTAGGGAATGTATTCTTCTAGAACAGTTTTTTTGACCCTGAGTACAACAAATTCACAACCTGTTTCAAAGGCATCTAAAATATGCCAATCAGAGGAGTTTTGTGCATTGTTTTGAAAATAGAATTTTATGATCCCATATGGAGTGAGCAGGGCAAGATAGTTGCGTTTAGACCAGGCACAGTGTGCGTCTCGCAGTTGGGGACCCCCACTCTTCAATCCCTATCCCCACATTCACCCCTGGCTGGGGGAGTGCCCAGAAGGGTATGGAGCTGATTCCAGGTTTTCATAGCATGGGTCACTGGGAACCATGGTAGGAGTTCTTGGAGGAGCTCAGGATAGCTAACACTTGCCCGGCAGCATGGACATACTTGGGGGTTTGTTCAGTCACCTTCTTGTAGGTTTGAAGAACTTCATTTTATTTATTTCTTAAATCTTGGTATAGTTTAGTGAGGGTTGGAGAGGTGGATTTTCATTTATTTTGTGGGGTTTTTTTTGGTTTTGTTCCATCCAAATAGACTCCCTGTATCAGTTTTCCTAATTTCTGTAGACACTGGGAGTATGAAGGAACAGTTGACTGTGACTGTCTTGCTGTAAGAGCTGGATTTCTGTGTAGGCTACCATATAGCTCTGTTGAGGAGGGATGCCCAAGAGGTGTTCTGTTAGTGCTGCTGCAGGGATTTTTAAATTATAAGATAGTGTTCTGACTAATGCTGATTAATTTCAATGACAACTTCAGTAAATCAGACAAGACATTTTCAGCTGTTCTATCAAATTTGTTGCATTATTCTTTGTGGGGCTTGGGTGTACAGAGGACTCTCTTAGACGTTAAGATGTGACTGCATTTCCACAATTCACAACATTAAAAAAAAAACAAACTGAAGACTTTGTATCTCTGTTTAATACATTTTTTTAGATAGTATATGCAAATGGTTTCCAAAGCTATCAGTTCCAGCATGTCAGTAATTAAGGAAAGGGAAGTAGGATGAATTCTTCAATATGTCTCTAATACTCCTCATGGATCACTGTGTCTAACATGTCATCCAGAATTTCAGCTTCAGAGCAGCCTGTTGACAACAGTTCGTGTGATGGGCCATATGGCTTAGCAGTACTTGCCAGAGAGTTAAAAAAAAAAGAGGTGAAGGGTATTTTGTGTTTGTTTATTTCTGTTTTAAGCATGGAGGGACTTAATGTCATAACTGCTTTATTCCGGTTAAAGAAAATGGAGTGAGTGCCCCTAATGGGACACTGGGAATTTATGGTATGGTGTTGAAACCAAGATCGTGACAAGCAGCACTTCACACCATGTCTGTGGAAGCAATTATGTTTTCAAAAAGGGTGTTATGTGGAAGGTCACATCTTTTCTTCCCATCAAGATTATTGTACAATGCAGAAAGTAATTTGTATTTTTAAAATTAGTATAAGCTATTAACTGTCCTTAGATTGCGATGAATGCTTTAAAAATTATTACTGTAGTTCGGGTTTTAGAAACATTTTTGTCCGTAGTCTGATTCATGCTACCCAGATATCAAAGAGTTACAAATAGTTTCAACTGGTTGAGGCAGAAATATTTTGTAATACTATAAAACTGGCTTGTTTCACACAAATAATCTTGTTTGTCTGTCTTAGTCTGCTGCATACGTTTTCATTGCAGCTGATGGTTGGGTGATATTGGTATAATTTCCTAGATTCAGTATCATATCTAGTAACTCATGTTATGTAATGAAGCCACTAATTTTCCTGAGTTAAATATCTTCATAAAGATTTTGATGAAAGGGAACAAACAAACAAACGAAAGCCTGGGGATGAAATATTGTCTTCATTAAGCAAAATTTCAATTTAATTATTCCAATTTGAGTTCCTATACCGATGTCTAGACTGGGTAAGTGTATTATTTCTACAGATGCCAGCTAAACCGCTTTATTCTTTTGGGATTGGAGGAGATATATAAATTCTTTGTGTCTTTGAAAAATAAATCAGTTTGGTTTCTAGACTTTGATCATTGAAAATAAACTCTAGCCAAGTTACAGTGCCTGGTAGAGAAGCTTTGATGCAGTGGGTAAGTTTCTTGCTTTCAGAAGGCTGTGGAGAGCTTGCAGTTCCAGAGTCCAAATTCAGGAGATATTTTCTAACTATGACATAATTCAGACTTGCTCCCTTACACCACTGATATGGGATATCTAATGGGGTCTATATTACTGGAGAATTAGATCTAGCCTAGGATAGTTATTCTGTCCACTTTATTCACCCTTTTGTGTCATATTTTACCCTCATATTTTCTTCTTCATATATATTTATGCGTGCAATAAGTTTATGCATGGTAACTTGTGTTTCTGTTTTAGATATTTAGAGTCTATACTTAGAGAAGTTTTGCAGGGTGCCTGCCGTACATCTGCAGATTACACATAGTAATACAACTTTTTTTGAGATAATTATTTCATTAAGGTTAGGAATTTCTTAGTACAGATGACAAAGATATGCATCTTTCTCTACCTTCATATTCTAGCAAAATTATTGTGAAAATATTTTCCCTCAAAAATGCTTTAGAATTAAGGGAGGGGTGTTCAATTTTTCCCAATGGCTTGATTTCTTAAATATGAGGAATAATTGATTTTTTTGCTTATGCTAAGTATTGGAATCCCTTTTTATTCAAACAAAATGGATTTCCTTTTCCATTCTGCTGGAAAACGGAAGTTGACAGTGGTCACCATGCACTCCCACTTTACTTATAGCTCTGTATCCTGATTTATGAAACTAATGTGTTGATTCAGCATGATTACAGTGCTGTAGGTCTTTCTTGAATTTGGATATTCCTATGTATGCCAAGACAGTTTCATTTTTTGTTTGATCCATTTATCACAAAATCACAGAATGGTAGGGGTTGGAAGGGTCCTCTGGAGACCATCTAGTCCAGCCCCCCGTAGTTATAGGTTATTTCATATTGTAAGACCTCTATTTCACTGTAACTGCTAATTGTAACTATTGCCTGCTTTTGATCTGCCATTTGATTTTATTCTGCATCCATTGAAATGGTATTTTTGCTCTTCGGTTCTTCTGTGATGTATGATGTGCTGTGGTCCTTATCTGAGGTCATTGTTATCCATTAACATTGGCACACCACCATTCCGTTTTTTTTAAAGAAAAAAAAAAGTGAAAAAACCCAACCTCAACAACTGAAAATTAGGTAAAAGGGACTTTCAAGAAAAATATTCCACCCATATGAACATATTTGAGGGCATTTTTCCTATGTGTCCCTAGGCTCTGCATTCGCCCAGATGGTCCTGCAGAGCCCTGGAATTTAGCAGCAACAGTGAGTTGAAACTGCTGTTTGGGCTGGCAGAAGTGAAGGCAAGAGAATGCTAGTGAAGTGCAATCTGCTATGAATTTTGAGGTCCTGCCTGCTGTCACGCAGTGACGAGTAACAGCCAAAGTGATACAGAGGACAAAAGCATTACAGTTCCTTGCTGTGAGAGGATAAGTGAATTGTCTTAGGTATCTTCCCTGCAGTTCATTCAAAGAAAACTCTGAAGAGTGAACATAACCCCAAAACCTCCAGTAAACCTGGATACAGGAGAAGACTTATTTGTTTACAGCGTTTTTTTAAAGAGAATAAAACTGAAATATTCCTTACCTGATTTTCAAGGATGTAATTCCTGGTGTTTTTATTTTTTTTATACTTGGTTCTTTCTGATTTATTTGAATCTGATTCATGGTGTTTGCGTTAACATTTGCCAAGTAGAATACAGCTAGGAAAGACTATCATAACTAAACATTTGATAAATAAGAATTGTTTAGATTGGAACAGAACTCTGAATTCTTATGTGTAGGCAAAAAGTACTAATCCTCTTTAATCTGGTGATAAGGGAATCTACTCTTGAATGGATTGGCTAATATCCTAAAAGAGTGTATCTCAGTGGTTGCTTCTCTTGTTGGCTTGAATGTATGTTTATGAATGTTCTATATTTTTTCCAATTTGATTGCTGTATGTTAAATTCTTAGTTTGAAGTCTGCTTTCATTGCTTGTAATGACATGTCAGAGTGTAACCAGCTCTCTACTTAACTGAGAAACTCTCTACTTACCAGAGAAAATGATCAGCTTGTCATATGTAAATTCTCCAAAGTCTTAATTTTACATTTGGTTGAAATGTTTCTTTTGAACTTAATGTATGCCTGTCCACAAACACTAATTTCAGTTTACCAATATTGTAAAAAACTATGGAGTCAAATCGATAAACACAGGAAGTTACTTGATATTAAACCATGACAGTCTTCTAAAAATATCTCCAAATTTGTATGTTGTTGGTTTTGTTTTTGCGATTTTTTTTTTCCACAGAGTCTTTGCCTCATTTAGTGCATTAGGATAAACAGTGCTCAGATTTAAAAAGGAATGAAAACCTGTTACTATATTTTGCCCATTTTACATGAGAATATTTTAAAATTAACATGCTTAGCAATATAGATCAGACATTTTTGAAGTGCAAAGTTAGTATCTATATCAAAACACATCTCGTTTTTATGTTTAACTGATTTCAACATGTACCATGATATATTTTGTTACATCTAGGAGCTTACAGTAGAAATGAAAAAATTATGTATTATGGCTCAGTTCGTTGTATTGGCTTCTGAAAGAAAAATAGTATTTCACTGTGGTTAATTTTGAATGTAAAAGTATTAAGTGGATTTTTCAGGTGTTATGAAAACAAAACTACTTTAGTGCTAACTCAAACCCAAATCTAGCTCAGAAATTAAAGAAGTCATTAGGAAGGCATAATGGGCTTACCTTGCATCAAGTAACCTGTTCATTTCATAGAATCATAGATTAGAATCATGGAATTCTTCAGGTTGGAAAAAATAATTTCTAAGATAATTGAGTTCCAACCCTTAACCTAACACTGCCAAGCAACCATTAAACCATATCCCTAAGCACCACATCTACCTATCTTTTAAATACCTCCAGGGATGGTGATTCAATCAGTTCCCTGAGCAGCCTGTTCCAAAGCTTGATAACACTTTCAGTGAAGAATTTTTTCCTAATATCCAATCTAAACCTCCCCTGGTGCAACTTGAGGTCATTTTCTCTTGTCCTATCCCTTACTTGGGAGAAGAGACCAACACCCACCACTCTACAGCCTTCTTCCAGGTAGTTGTAGAGAGTGATGAGGTTTCCCCTCGGACTTCATAAGACCTGGAGTCTTGAACAGCTTATTCCTTCTCACATCTTTCAGTGAAGTAATGACAGGAAGCTGCTGAGAGCTGCTGCTCTTCCATGGAGAGCGGGGGACAGCTGAAGAGGCTCCAGGCACATTTATATTCATTACTTGTCTCTAATGTCCTCCTAGTTTGGATCTTACTTTTGGTCTACCCACCTGCATTGATTGGCTTCAATCTTCCGTGCTATTAATAGGATATAGGCCTCTATTAGTAAACTGGAATAATCTTAAAAAAGTGGCATCTGTGAGGGGCATAAAGTACGTTTTCTTTTGGAGCTGGTAACGTCTCCTTTGTTTCTTTTCCGCGCTCTCCTTCTCTGTCTTGTATCCCTGCATTTTCTTTAAAGCAGGACACTTATGCTTTGAGATGCAGAAATAAGAGAAGTAGGCAGAAAGGGGATCAAAACCAGTTTAAATCCAATGCAGAACAGTTGGGTTTTCAGGAATAAATCTGAAGAATTTTGCAAGAAAATTAATGTTTATGTTATTTCCCATGTGTTACCTATTCCACTTGATAAGGAACATGAAAAATGACTGTTAGTGGTACAGTATAATATACTGCACTTCAGGCTTGATTCATGTGTCTGTAAGGTTGTTCTCATTTGGAGTTTAAGGGTTAAAATTGTCATTTCATAACTAGCTATCTGATAGCAGCTTAGCATGTGAACAACAGGAGCCAGAGGCCTGGATGATTGATTTAGTACCTGATCATATTACATTTGTTACAACTTTCCTAAAAAGTAAATTCCTTGCTGACAGGTGGTGCCAGTCTGACAGCTCTGGAATCTTATTTATCTACTGAAAGAGAACATTTCTGACAGCAGGAGTTTGAAATCGTTCAGAAATGATTCTGAAATGTCTTTTACTGCCCCAAAACAGCCTAGGATTCAGTTCAGAATCGAAGTATGCAGTTTTATCTCCAAACCATTTTAAGGCTTAGTTAGTTTCTTTGCAGAAGTTAGCAAGCTCTTTGGCTGCATAGGGAAGGCACAGCTCCATGATGAAAGGTGAAGTCATGTGATGACAAAGCCCCGGGTTATTATTGTGTGCATGGTTACTGACTGGAGCAGAGTGAGACTGTCCAGGAGCTGGGCCTGTGTCCTGACCTAGGCTGCCTTCCTCAAACCATGCAGAAATGGACGTTTGGCTTCTTGTTTGCGAAGGGATTCTCCATGCAGCATCATAAGGCTTTGGGGAGGGTTGGGAGAATGAGTGGGGAACATAATAAAGGAGTCACGGATCATTTTCCTGAGCACTCTAATGCTCTTGTGCTTTTAGTTGTGTGGAAAGGAAGCCAAAATTCTTCTGTAGATAGCTCACCACAATATTTGCTGGATTTGCCTTGGTTTTAAGTACAATCATTGTATTCTTACATGAGGTGTGAGAGTGTGTGTGATCTTTTTCTTAAGCTAGTTCATTTTTACATCTTAGTTGCTTTAATGACAGAAAAGCTTAGCAAACTTGGCTTGGAATTTTTGGCTTGGTTTTATGTCTTATAGTTGTTTACTTCAAAATTGTTTTTTACTCTGACTCTTGAACTTAAGGTTTACGTATGCTTTGTTTTCTATTCTTTCGTCCTGAATAGCACGACAGCCTCTGAATGTGGCACACTGTCAGTATGAGTTGTGGCAATGCAGTCATTAATATAGGTGGCTTCTGATCCCTTGACATTATTATAGATTAAGATTGTTTTTTTCAAAGAGTGCTGAGAGATTGTCTTGACTTGATTAGTGTCCATAGAGCTCCCAGGAACTGTGCTTTGAGTAATCTCTGCCTCTACATAGCCTGCTGCTGTGCTTTTGGAGTTGAGCAGTGACTTTGAGTTTTATATCGCATCAAAGCAGGATAATACAGAAAAGTGAAGGAAGGAAATAACATTTCCATTGGTGATTTTATCTAAGCAGCTAAAGTTTGAAAGAAGTTTGGAAGAGCCTTTAAAGTTATACTTTTAACTGTGAATGACTGAGATGTGCAGATAATGTGGACTTCAGATAAAGCTCTGATGGACTGAAATGTATTCAGTTCTCTGATAGTACTAGGGGAAATTGGTGGAAAATACTGTTTAGAATAGGATTAGATAAAACTCTGGAAAATATATTAAAGCACTACTCTTAAATTGGCAGAATGGAATAGATGAGTACTGCTGATAAATTATTTATTGAATCTAATATGTGAATAAAGTTTTATAAAATTTAGTTTTCCATTTTCTTAGTTGAATTTTAAATTAATGGTTGTTTGTACTGGAATGAGGTCTCATTAAGCTCATCCCGGCATCCATGGCATTCAACTTGAGCTTTACTAGCATTGCAGTAATGCCCAAGATTTTCTATGTTTAGAACTTGGTGTTTGGAAGAATGGAGAAGAACCAGCAGATTTAAACCAGAAATGAATTTCGTAATTTTCTTTGAATAAAAAAAAAATCTTTTTTTTTTTTTTTCTCCTGAAATGCTGGCTTTTCTGTAAAGACCGTCTGTTTCTCCCAGAGCTATAGCAACTTCAAAGGGTTTGTCAGTATTAGCACAGCTTGGATAGAAACAGCCAGCAGGATGTGGAATATTTGTTTAGCCTTTCTAATTCCACAAGGGACTAAACACGTTTGCTATTTTATATGCAAATATAAGAGATGATGGTATAAAATGAAAAGAGGGACTAACACATTTTTCATGCGTTTTTATCCTGAATATGTGAAAGCATTGCTAGTCATAATTGAATGTAAGTGCAAGACTGAATACAAGATTAATTAAATTCAAAGTTGAATGGAATCCAATCAGACAATCTTGCCTTTTTAAGTATTTTTGTAGTTGCTTTTAGTTTATGTTATAATAATGCATGCTGTGTTGTCATAATGTAATATATAAATCGTGAAAGATAAGTATTTCTTTTTACAGATTAGAATTATATATATATATATATATATATATATAAACATTTCAGGCTTAAATTTTTCTTGTTCCGTGACTTCCTGAGGAAGAATTGGTGATCAGTGCTGGGAACAAACCAGTAGAGAAAAATAACTGTTCAGACTTTGATGGCTCCATGGTAGGCCCATCTGGGTGTAGAAAAGTAAGTTTGTCTGAGAAAGTATCCTTGCTCAGGAGAAGCAATCTGAGGTCGTTGAAAGAATAGGTTTTTTCATCATATTCTACTGTTAAATTGGAACAATTCTCCCTCACTGCTAAAATTGTACAACTCTCATCACAGCACTAGCTCTTGCAGTTTCCCTTTGCTACGGGCGACTTTGCTTTTTCGTGAATTCTACAAGTACTTGGGAAATTCTATAGGGAAAAAAAAATCAGTGCAAGCATAATGGCAGTGGAGAGTAACTCGAGCTACTAGCATAATCTTTAGAAAACAAAAAATGGCAGTTACTTTGGGGTGGTACTAGTTTGTCTGCTTACTTTTCTACCCTTGTGCTGAGGGTTTATCTGCTTGATTTAATGTATTTGAAGAGGAACTCACTGCTCCAGGTAAAGGGAATTGAAACCCTGAGCATCTCTATATACTCAGACTTTTTACATTGGTGAAGGCTTTTGTGTTGGAGAAGACTGAATGTTACCATTTTGCACAAAGAAGGAAATCTAAGCTCCACACGTATCTAGAAGACTAATAAGAAAAATGGAGTTCAGAAAACTATGTTTTTTCCCCCCTCTTTCAGAAACAGTGGAGGAAAATTTACTTTGTACAGCATGAGGTTAAGAGTATGATCATTCAGTGTTGAAACAAAAAAACACGAGGTAGGCCTAACAGTTACTTAAATAGGTTTTTGAAAGGGAGAATACCATGGCAAGGGTGTTCATATATTTTTTTGTGACGAATTCTACTAAAACTCATTATAACTGACATCCACCTCAAATTTATCAGCATGGAAAAAGTTCAATCACTTTTCCAAAAAGAAAGGGAAATTGATTGCCTTTTTTTCCACCCAGCTATTTTCAAGAGGATTCCATACCAATGCAAAAATCTGCTGGTTGTACTAAGTAAATGCTTGAGGGCTAAGTTGTTTTGTCATTTCTGGCCAGTGTTGTTAAATTTCGTTGTTATGCTTAGGAGTGTTTTGGTTCATTTCCTCCTAAATAATGGTTTCTCTGTTTGTTGAGTAAGTTTTTAATTTTGTGTGAAAGGGAAGAGATCTGGTTCAGCACATTAACTACTCTGCATCTGAACTCCGTGCAGTCCATAGATATTCAAACTTGCGGCATTCAGTAAGGTAGGAAAGTGGTATCTCCTCCTTTTTACAGGTAAGGGGAGTGAAGAACAACGAAATTGAGAACTAGGTCCTCAAAAGGATCCCACTACCCTGATCCCATTGATTTCACAGGGAGATAGACACTTGAATATCTTTCTGAAACTAGCCATCTGGCTTACTGAGGAACTCACAAGAGGTCCATGGTAAACTACTGTTATGAACTTCAGTATTCCATATCTTGACCTATTTTCCTGACTCCTGCCTTACTTTTCTTCTAGGGAAATTTTAATGTTTTTCTTTTGTCTCTTCTTTCTCAAAGACAAAGACAAAAGGAAGATTTTAGTGGTATCTCTAGCACAAGTGGTTTTGGGGGACGATATGGAGGGAGCAGGGAGGAAGAAGCTCTTTCATATTTCCATTTTAAATTTATTTTAATTCTGACATAGTAGTCAAGCTGATGGTTTTCTGCTAAAGTGAATGCCTTGCCCATCTTTGGCAGAGTTTATTTGTCTTAAGCATCAGGGCAGTGCTTGGCAGTTGTTAATATACTTAGTATTTCTGTGACCATGAAGCAACCTTCTATAAATATGTTACAGCAGTTGTACATGGCTGTCTGAAGAAGTCTGTCTATAAAGATTTATTTGCAAATGTCCTTTCACTCTTTTTTTTAACAAGCAGCTTTCAAAGGCTGTTGATATTTTTGGCAGAGCTGGGATTTTTCTCTAAGAGCTACTCAGATTTCAGAGAACAGGTGACTTGCATACTTTTTGTTTATAAATTACAAGTAAAGTACATTGTCAGTCCTGTATATATTTAGAGCAATCAAAGTAGACCATATTGCTAACAATTTCCAATTCCTTTTAACATACTTTGAATTTCTGATTGATGTTAGTGGGGTTTTTTTGTTTGTTTTGGCTGTTTTTTTGTTGTTGTTGGAGACCTCAGGAATAATCTTGCTATGTTCCAAACAAAGTTTCTTTCTTTTTGCACTCTTTTGTTCTTTTTGGTTTGTATTATTCCCTGTTAGTAAAGGAGAAAACTGAAAGTTTTCTAACAAATGATACATGCAGGAAATCACAAAGCATCCTATCAGTTTGAGAAAATAAACTCATCATCTCTCAGCTGATTGACCATGTAGAACTGGTTATTTTAGGACTATTTTTTGTTTTAAATTCTGAATTAGTTTGATAGAAACTTTTGTGAAGCAGCATGACAATCCATTGACAGTTTGTGGCTCAGTAAAGAATGTGCCTTACTGTGTCCATGGCTTAGTTCCCTGTTGGAATCATCTGCTTGACTTGGTTGAAATTATGCCAGTGGTTAATCTGGCCCATGGTATTCCAGGAAGCAGAAAAATGGATGCTGAAAGCTGCTAATATGACTGGAGTGTAACCAAATATGGGGGTGGGGGGCAATAACATTTTTTAAAAAAGTAATATGTCTAGCTCCAAGGTCAGGCAAACTATGTCTTTTTGTATTTGTGTACCAGTTAAAACTTATTTTGTAGAAAGAATCAAGGTTATTTGAACACTGTGTCATTTTTATAACAGTATTAGAAATCAGAAAGCTGAACAACAAACACAGAAATAAAAGAGAAGCTGCTAACATGCTAACTCTAGAGCAAACTTGAAAAATGGCACTTCATACAGTCACCTGATAGTTCAGATGCTGGCTGCAGGCTCCTTCAGCTCCAGAACTCTTGCTTTCCTCTTTGAACGTCCAACTGTACATTGGTTCTCTACCTTGCTCAGCCACTGACCTCTCTCAGATGGTATTTGCTCCTTTCCATACTGTGAGTAACTGCACCACTTTTGATCTGATTGCACACAAGTCACATTCTACCCAGGACATGTGTCAATAGATGTGGGGAAAATGCCTCCTCTATGCACGACATGGGTGTTGAGGAGGAAGCCCTCTACAATCCCTTCCTTTTTCCTGTTACTGGGACCCCTGAGCCTGGCGAGGTGGGATTCCTTATCTCCCTTACCCTTTATTGTGACAGTAGCAACAGAAGCAAAAAATAGATAGGAGCAGTCTTGTAGCTCTGGCAATTTCTGCTCTGGATGGCAGTGATCCTTCTCTGCAGATGCTTCTGCCTGAGAAGTTTCAGTAAGCTCTCAAGCCTGTTTTGTAGCTCCTCTCTCTTTCTATGATTTCAGAGGATGACAGGCAGTGAGAACGCAAACTGTCTTGAGTGTCACAAGGGCATAGGGTGCTCAGACCATGTAGCAGCATGCAGGAATAAGATCTTAAAGCAGAAACACACATCGGTTCTGTGTACACTAATATTAGCTGTGGTACAGTCATGAGAGATCAGTATCACAAAGATCCCCAGACTCTCAGTTTGTTCAAAATTGCTTTTGCTTCCTGTTCAGAGCCAGACTGCTTTATACCATAAAGTTGGTAATTGTTATCCTGCTATTTATACCAAGGCTGAGATACAAATGCCTAGTAGAAAATGGCTAGTGTGCTGGCAGCACTAGATTATAAGATGACTGTAATGTAAGTTATCAATGCCTTGAGAAATAGGTAGGGAAAACCCAGAATTCTTTCTATCATGAAAACTTGTCATTTGAGGACAATCAAAATACCCAAAATAGCAGTCACATTTTCAGTATTCAAGATTAGACTACATGTGGTGAACCTATTGGTGAGTGTATTAACAATGCATAAAAAGTCCCTGAGTTGCCACTGACAATGTACATCGTAATGGTTTGGGCATTTTATAATTACATTTCTTAATGTCACACAAATGCATATAGTAGAGAGGAATGGTTCTCAAGGGATTTATACAGAAAAGCATAAGGAAGCTGTGTTTTTAAAAGTATGCAAACAATGTATGACCTGAAAAGATAAATCACAGTGATGGACAAAGTAGTTTTGAAATATCTCTTGAGTACAGTCTACTCACAGTAAATAAAGAAATGCATCAAATTGATTAATAGGTAACAAATCTCAGTGCTGGTAGACAAATCCATATCACCAAATTTGTTTTTACATGAGCAAAAATGGGTTGGAGAGTTACTCATAGATAACTGCATGAACAGGATTGTAACAAATCAAGATGATGTTTTGTTCTATCCCCCAAGCACACGTACACCTGGTTCCTTCTGTGCATTAACTTTGGAATATGGTGTAAAAGTACATTTGCAATTGCTTTGCCTTTGTCTCATTGAAATTGTATCCAATACTTGATTGGTGCAAAACAAGGTGTGACATCCCTTCCTGACATCATAAGGAAATCGTGCATTTCTTGCATCCGTGTTCCTTCATAGAATTGTGGGGCTCCTCACATTATCTTGAGTCTGTAACTTATCTCTTAATTTTTCCTGCTTGTCACATCTTTACCTGTTAGGTCAGTAATTTATACTGTCAGTTCCTTGAGGCATGCACCACCACATTTTGTTGTGGGTGTGTATGTATTTTTAGTGCAAAGGGACTTTAATCCACCTGTGATCAGTAGATAGCTGTTAAGCAAATTTTAGCCTTTAATGTCCTTGAAGAATTACTTTTCAGTAGTATTGATTGACAGCACTTATCTGTGATATGGTAGGTTTGCGACCTGGGAAAAGGAGAAGAGTAACAGTTAAAATGAATCCTTGAAAGTGACCTTTTCATTTGTGAAATACATATAATCAGCAAATCCAGCGTAATCCTGAAATGCAGCAATAAACATATACAAGTTCTTTGGACAACTTGCCATCTCTGCCCTGCTGTTTGCTTGGCCAGGACAGGAGTTCTGAAACGCCCTGAAGTCGGTGTGGTTATTGTTATAGGCCTTTTTTAGCTTGTAAGGTATTTATATTTTAAATGTAAGTAAAATTTTATTAAAGTTTTGGTAAAGAGATCTGAAAATCTAGAGGAAAGTTTCTAAATTTAACTGTATCCTAAATATCTCTTGATATATTTGGTGCACTTGGAATGCTGTAAAAGTATGTTTTCCACTTGTACCTACTAAGGTCATCTTGCCCTGGCCTCTGCTGAACTTTGTTACACCACTGCACAGATTTGTATTTCAACTTTTTTTTTTCCAAAGCTTATGTGCTGTATGACTGAGCTGTTGAAAAGAACAAAAGTCTTCTGAAACTGTTCAGGAGATGAATCCAGACTGTGCCACTTTCCAGTGACTGCTTAGTTCAGCACGGTGTTTAACTTAGCCTCGAAGGGTTCCCCTGAGCCTCCAATCAACATCAAACTGAAAAGCAGCATGATCAGGATAGCACACTATGTTTCCCACAGTTTCAGAACACTTATTTTCTTTTCAACTTATCCTCCAAGCAATTGAGTCTCTAAATTGGCATCACTCTATGTGACATGCTTAGGAGGGTACATCACTAATAGCATTAAATTGCTGATTTCTCTTAAAAGAAAAAACAAAATAAAAAGGAAGCAGACAAAAATGCAAAAGTTTTCTGACATTAATGGAGCCTACAGATGAGGGCTGTTGGAATAACTGTTTGTACAATTATGATCAGCTTTGGCTTTCTTTCGGCTACCACGCTTCTTTGGAAGCAGTTAAAGCTTCCAATTTCTTGAAAAACTGTTTATATTTTCTTGAGGCAAAAGGATAGAAATGGTCTGGTTGAAAACCATTTAATGCAAAACTCCTGGATATTGTCACGACACTAGTTTCAGCCCCTCTCATGGCTGTATTTTCCCAGAGAGACCTCATTCCAGCAGCAGAGGATGGACACAACATCTTTCAGAATTGTTACGTGCAGAGACTGTCCTGGTCCAGACCTCAGGGACCATTATCTTTTATAGAAGTGTCCAGTACTGTAAGACGATGCTTTCTTTTGGCTTAACCTCAGACCCATAAGTTTACCTCTGTTTCACCCACAGGGTCTTATTTCCCAGTTGCCTTTGCTGTTCCTGTCTTCCCATAGCAAAAACATTTAGGATTGGTCTCAGCAGCAATTCAGGTGCATGAGACGGGTAATCCAACACTGAAAGATGAAATGAGGAATTTTCTTCTAAGAGAGTTTTGCAGATAAAATATTGGAAGAGGAATTGGAGCCCACTGGAGATAGTTTAAACTTCCTTGAGATAGTGTTCCTTAAAAAGAAAATTTGTTTAAAAGATGGAGTTTTTGGAAATCTATTTAAATAACTTAGAAACAATAGTGAATTAACAGTGATTAAAAAAATATTTCTGAAACAATTTTTATCCCCGTTAGTTTTAGTGTGCTTTGGAAAAGCACCCATATTAATTAGGACCTCAAAAATTCTAGAATATCCTGAAGATTTCTTCCTCATGCATCTGAATCTCAGCTCTTAAGAATACTCCTAGTGAAACAGATGTATAATGTATTTATACGTGGTCATTGTGTACTTCTGTACTTGTTTTGTCACTTTTTGGATTATTTACAAATTTTTTATTGAGAATTAGAGAACCAAGTGCTTTTCTGTTTAGTCTCCCTCACATTTTTCAGTACAGTAAAATAATTCTGACTTTTATTTTGTTGTTTCATAAATGTGATATTTTCTACTAGTCATGCATCAATCCCTTTCAAAATATAAGTAGCATTCTTGGGGAGGTAGAAAAATGCAAGAAGTTTCATGTAGAAGCCACCACAAAAAACCAAATAATCTCATTTGACCTTTGCAGCCTGAAAATCTACTTTTATGCTACTGTATCTGAAATATCATTAAAGTCAAACTAAAGCTGTCAAAATGAATCAGCCAAATTATATTTTAGTACCATTTCCTTAATTTCAGTTTTTGTTTCCTCTGGTGATATCTTTCAGAGTTTTGAAAAATGGTCATACAAAGGGTTTTTTGTTGCTATAACAAAGGTTGATAAGATTCTACAGCATTTTCCCGTTTTTCCTACTTTTTCCTAATACTTTTCCTCTTTTTATCTGTTGCTTCGCTTATTTGTGTGCTGTCACGGTACAGGTACTCTGCTACTTGTATTTTGAGACACAGAATATGCCCTGTGTGCAGACAGCTGTTTGTACTTTTGTAAACTCAATTGCAGGCATTTCACACTGTTTTTTTTCCTGCTGTGTCCATTGCTGGCAATGAATTCAGTGCTGAGATAATCCAACTTCAATTGCCAAAGTGCTTAATTTTCTCTGGTATCCTAATTTGTACTGTGTTTGTCACAGCCGTGCCAAGAAATAGGTGTGACAGCACTTGGATTTGTCCAAGTAATAAAAGGAGTCCATAAAGGTTTTTATTTGGCATATAGGAATAGAATTTTAAAAGAGAAGATAAATAGCACTGAGAGAAAAAGATTCTTAATATATGTTAGCTATTTTGTTAATGACTCTGTACAGGAACATAGGAATGCTTTGGTACGTGGCACTTAAGCATTCTTTGAGTGAAAACAAATGCTTTGGAAAATGTAGCAAGCATATTTACTGTTCTGTCCTCTAACACTTTGCAGCTCAGGGACTGTTTGAGACAGAGGTAGTTTCTGTGTCTTTAGCACCTTTCAGAGGATTTTTTTTTTTCCTGTTGGTTTGTTCAGTCTCTCTTTGAACCCATGTAATCCTTATGCACCCACAATATTTCTTGGCCGGGAATTTCAACAGCTTAACTGCACGTTGTATGAGGAACCATTTTCTTTTCATTCAGTCTTGCTGCTTACTTTCTTTGAAACCACCTAATACTTATGCTGGAAGAAGCAGTGGACAGTCAGACTTCTAGCACACTCTTTTAAGAAGGAAAAGCTTTCCTCATAATGATTCATAAATTGCACCTAGGATAGCTGGTGTGGCAAGAAAGCTAAATGTCCTAGTCCTTTATGATTATAGATAGTCTCTCTATGAATTAGGGTGCTGTTAAGTAGAAGCATAGAGAGGCTGTCTCTCAGATTTTAAGGTGCGTAGAGAGACAGATAATCATGTACTAGGATTACAGATAATTATGTATTAGGATTTTCAAAACACTAAATATTCTAATTCTGTAATTGGCCATAAAGTGTCTTGCTGAAAGTTGGACGGGTATTCTGTTGGGGATCAGCAACCGGGCCACAGTGCTCTGGGGTAGTCAACCTTTTCAAACTTCGAATTCCCACAAATGCGCGAAGTGATAGAGAGTGGCTGTGTGTATGTCATTTTATTTCTGTCCCTGAATATGATTTTACTATAGTTTGATGCATCCCATTATTATAAAAGCCTGCAATGAAAAGGTTATTTTCCTGGTATAAGCCTATGGCATCAAATAAAATAACACTAGGATGGGTCAGTTCTAAGCTGTTGTAATCAAACAAAAACTTTTAGTACTTAAGTTTAAGTAAGATTCAATTTGGTGTATGTTTTGTGGTCTCTGTAAGTTTGTTTTACAATGAAAATTCTGACAGTCCTTTGAAGTGTTCCTTACCGATGTGTCCAATTCTTATAGTAGTGGTAACATTTTATTTATTAAAATGAAAACCAGAAAAATCTAAGTATTCATATAACAGTGAGGGTAAAGATACACTCTAATAGATCAAGTGCTAATATATAATTAATATCTTTTATTCCAAAGCATATTCTATATAGAGTTCATCTCTTCTACTAACTCTATAGGGACATCTCTTTTTTTTTTTTTAAATACTTTTAAAATGTCTAGGTATCTGTCTTATTTCTTAGGCAATCTGATCATTAAACATAATTGTGTACTTGTAGACTGTGTTTTCTATGTTCACAAGGAATTGCACTCCAAAGTTATTGCTTATGTGGCATAGAAGATAATTATACATTCAGATCTCTTTTTTCAAAATCATGATTAAGTAGAAGTAACAGTGCCTAATGCAGTTAAAATTGTATTAGTGTTTTAGATGTCTTACAGCTGCTTGAAGCTGTCTATTCCCCTTCCAGTCTGAGTAATTCTGAGTTTGTTTCTCAAGAAAATATTTGAAATGTATGCGGCTCATCTGCTTTCTATTTTTGAGCCGAAAAGCAGTAAGAAGGCTGTTTTAAAAATCTTGTGCTTTTGTATGAGTCCTTGCAGAAGCCATTATTTTTGTCATATAAGGTTGTTTTGAGGTCAAAATGCACTTATTGATGATTGTCTTTGAGTGGTCTTTGCTGAATTGTTGACTGTTGTATAAATGTTTTGAAAATCATATTATACTAAAGATTTTCACAGATAAGAGGCACAAAACCAATATTCTTTTTTTTTGCAATTGCACAGATAAATGAGTACTTGAGGTAGAATAAACCCAGGCTTAACTTGCTCATGCATGCAAGGACACTCTCGACGTAGAAAAGAGGAGGAGGAACAATAAGGATATGACCTATGAGGGATAGTAGGTCATATATGTACCTTTGTAAAATGCTGAATTATGTTTTTAACTTGGGTGTTTTGGTTAGGAGCTAGCTACAAATGAGTTGATTCAGACCATCCTATCCAATAGCACAAAAAGATTTCACAGGCTAGTATAGAGAAAAGTTCTTTACAGAGCATAGAGAGTTCCTAAGTTACAGGCTGGGGAAGAACATGGAGATTGTACTAAATATGCAGAAAGGAGCTTTGTTTTTCTACTCTATTCTTCTTTCTACAGAAGCTGTCAAATGGTAAAAATAGGGTTTTCCTGGGTTAAATGAGCAGTTCCAAAAAGGGAGACTGGAAAACAGTTGCAATGAGAGACTTGAAGAAGGAATAGTATTTGGAGCTGTTGCAATTGTTAGGTAGAGTAGGCTCATCTAGAAGTTTCAGTAAGACAAACATATAGTTTAATTTTTAAAACTGTCTACCATTATATTATCAGTAGCATTTTTAAATGTTTCTGAATTTTCAGATGTGTTTTCTATGTTTCTGTGTCAGTGTTGGTCACTGACTCTCTAACAGGAAAACTACAAATACATTTTGTCTGTTGTGAAAGGACAGGCAGTATAGTACACAGTGCAGTGTACTGGAAGCTGAAGTCTGAAAGTAAAGGAATTTCAGTATTTATCTACCAAAAGCTGACACTACAGTTTTGAGGATTGGTGAAGAGTGTGAATTTTCTAAGATTAGAAGAGACATATCTAACTGAGAGATTAGAGGAAGAATATAGTAACCAGCCCTGCAGCTACAATCCACAGCAATTTAAATTTGTAGACCAAGCACTTCCTCACGCATGCAAGGAAACTCTTGACATAGAAATGAAAAGGTTTGCTAAGATTTCACAGAGAGGCGTGATTAGGAAATAGCCTGAGTTAAAGCTTCTTAGTATGTATTTTTGTGAAGAGAACAGTCACAGTTTCTACCAAATGCTAAACCATTGAGAGAGACACTATTTAACTGGATTTGAACTATTTTAATTCTGCATGTGTGTGGATAGCATTAGATATTTGATTCTGTCCTTGGTCTTGGACAGTCTAAAGCCATAAAAATCAGGAGATATTTTTCTCTGAAAACTATATGGTGAACACTTCTCTTCCTCCAAGGCATTTCAGCCTTGGTGACTGGCCTTTCAAACTCATTTTCTGCAGTTTGTCGAAGTATGCTCCTGAAAGGACATGTCAACCACATTATGTGCTGAGGTTCATGGCTGTCATATAATATTAATTTTTCAACAACATATTAGGACACTGCAGCTGAATTTTAGGGATGATCGTTTATCTATAACATCCTTCTGCCATAGCCAATAAACCTTAACACGTGGAAGGTCTTTTTTTCTTTCATTGGAACAAGAAACGACTAGGGCTTTCTCTGGTGAACCATCACATTAAATGCAGTAGAGGTGTGGGGCAGTATATTGTGTTCTAAAACCAACATTTGCAATCAAAATCATAGAATCATTTAGGTTGGAAAAGATGTTTAAGATCATTTAGTACAACCGTAAGCCTAACACTGTCAAGTCCACTGCTAAACCGTGTCCGTAAGTACCACATCTATATTATTTCAAAATTCATATTTACAGTGCATTTCACGGTAGATTTTTAAACAGACTCATAAAGTCAAACTTTGCTCAGCTATGTAAGTTTCCCAGCAAGAACAATCATTGAGCCATATTGGAATATTTTATCTAATTTCAATTTATTTGCTTTTGCATATGATTGTAGAAAAGCTTGGGTTTTTATTCAAAGTAACATCTTAAAAGTCTGTTGAAACTGTGTGTGGTTTTGATCTCACTTGAATATTTTATTTCTCCAGAGAACAATTTTGGGAACAATCTGTAGCTTGGTGGTGAGGTCACTCACTCCCATCTCCAGTCACTATAAGTTTAAACTGTTTTAACAGGGTTGTTTTAATGGTCTGGATTGAGAGGATTGCTTCTATCTCAGCAGACTGAATGTAATTCAGTGCTTTTGGAACTCTTCTGACAGTCCTGATTTACAACCCAACATCAGGGTTTCTTTGAACTAATGTTTGTGACGTCCCCAGACACTGCCCTAAGTTTTTAGAGATTCCCCTGTTTTATGGTAATTGGCAGCTAAGTCTATGAGGCCAATGCCAAAATATTGGGAACCTGTGTTTTGGATAAAGCAAAATTAATCTTTATACATCTGGTATTATTTTTTACCTTTGTATCCATCTGAACTATTTAAAAATTGTTATTCTGATATAAATTGTTAATTAGATAAAAGTTATACAGCTGTGAAGTTATGTGCCACAACTATTCAGAAAAACAGTTTATTTCTAGCTGACATGTACTAGGTACCTAGAAACTGAAGTACCCCAAATCACTAATAGTTCTTGAAATTTTTTTCTTTCATGCTTTACATATTGTGGAGTCCTTCAAGATGTTGAAATATATACTGACAGGTCTGCAGCTGTGCAGAAATATGTGGCACATTACTCTGAGATTACATGATTCAGCTCAAAACTGTGTTCATTCCTTGAACAAAACATGAATGAGAGCTTTCAACAGGTTTGCTAATGTTCTGTTCATTTGAAGTTCTTTTCATTTTTAAGATTCAGCAAGTTTCCAGACAGGACCATAGAATGTAACACAGTGTTGCCTCTCCAGGGCAAATGTAACTGAAGCCTGTAACACTGTGCTTCCTCTTTCAAATTGTCTAGAAAACACCTGAGTGGACCTAAATCATGATTATCCTGCTTTAGGGAAGGCACCAGAAAGGTTCAGACAACTTGTGACGTCCACTGAGCAGCTCTTCAGCCAATCAGAACTAGTTTTGGAAGGGTGCCTTACCTTGCTCATGTGGTATTCCCCACCATGTGCTTGTACACTCTATCAAATCAGTGTGAGTCTTAGTTGTACAGAGATGTTTTTGCTGACAAGCATGTTAACTATCCATCATTTCACTCTCTTTGCTAGTGTGCCTTCTGGGTGTGGGATGTATGCAATTCAAACAAGGTTAATTGGAGGTTTTTGAGCCCTGTGCTTTTTCTCATTATTCTGTGCATAGCACTAACATGCAATGTTATACTGGCAGCCTTTAAAGTACTTGGAAAACCCAAAATACGTATTTATGATGATGCCTGATTTTTGATTTAAAACCAATTTACTAAACCTGTAAGGCTTGTTTGAGCTTCATGTATGCATGTAAGGACAAAGAAAGAGAGTTTGGTCTTGTAAAGTCTTAAAATCTATGAAAAAAACTTTTACAGTGTTACAAATTCTAAAACTGTGGCTAAGGAGATTGAGAATGGTATTAGCTGTGCCGTACCATTGCTCAGATGAGCTAAAATAAACTGTCATATTACGTGACCTATAAGTGGCATTAGGCATTTTATTACCTTCTTGCTATCCACTTGAGCTCTAGACCTTTATTAAAGATTGTTTACAGAAGTTATTGAATGCCACTAGTTTTATTTTCAAAGCTCTGACAGGATGGTGTTAATGTCCCTAAACATAAAGGAAGAAATGAGATGAATTTTAAAATCATGATCTAATTGCGAGAAGAAGTAAGACAAATATAAAACAAACTTGTACATTCTTCCTGACGAGTCTCTTTGTATGCCAACATGTCTGCCATTACTCTAACAGCTTCTATCAGAGTTAATTGGAAAGGAAAAACATTAAAAGAGTAATTCACTGCAGGAAAATTCTTTAGAGTCACATTAGGCACAGCCTCTGAATATGATCTTTGCTTCTACATAATGTATTTACTGCTTTGATGGATGTTAAGGTTATAAGGAGGCTAAATGAGGATGAAATGTTTTTGAATATGAGCATCAATGATCTTGATGAAACACTATAGCTATGACTTGGTTTTAGTGATGCAGCCCATGATTTTGATTTCCTCGTATTGATAGTTCCTTTGTCTTCAGGGTTTCTGCTTTGTCTCCCACTCTGCTACTGATATGTATGTAATAACTTTCCCCGAGCTACATGACTCCCCTAAAACATTTTTAATTATCAATTTTGAAAGGTATATGTAAATGAGAAACATCCTTAGTAAGCAAGAAAGGTGAACCACAGGAATCTATTAAATTTTTCTAACTGTCATTTAGAATTCATGCAGCCTGAAATACTGGTCTCTGTGACCAGTTAGTGAGTTTGGAACCAATAGTTTCTATTTTGATCAGACAAATTGAAATTAAGGTGTGCATATTTTTGTTTTCATAGCAGCTTCTGATTATGTGCTTCCTTGAAATTTAGTTTACTACCGGGTCATTGATTTCCTTCAAACCGTGACAATTTAGGATATTTTTGTGTGACTTAGTGGGGACCCTTTTAGACTGCCTATTGTACAGCTGCTATGAAAATACTTGCTTAATCGAAAGATTCCTGTGCCCTTGGGTACAATATGTCATTAATTTTGTTTCATTACTAATGTACGCAGTTTCTGCTGCTGCAACATCTGCTGCTTATTTGGAAAGGTGTAGAATAATTTGCTATACAGTAATTAGTTAATAAAGCTATTGAGCTTGAGATAATTGCTTGTGCTGAACTCTAAATTTCTTTTGCTGTGGGCTAAATCCTCAGTCAGATCCTTGTCGACTCATCTTTCTGGTTAATTAAATCAATTTGATTTTTACCAGTACTATATTGAATGTTAGTAACTGTTGCTATTTGTTGATAACTCGCTGATAGCTGATGGCTTATGTTGACCCTATTTATTGTCATTGTTTGTTTTTTAAATGTAAATCTGACTGAACTTAAGTTTGTTACAAACAGCCAGTACTCTTATACATTCTTAGTGTGTAAAGTAGTTCTGTTTGGTGTTCAGAAGTTTTCCTTTATGAATTTTACACAGATAGATGCTGATTCTATAAAATTATATTTATTTTTCATTAAAAATTGAGTAAATTTTTGGGATGAAGATTGTAAGATTAGGTTTATTAGCAAGCTGTGTGCTTTCCCTCTACATGTGAGTCAACAATTAATTTCTTGGTCTTGTGGCAACTGAAACACTTCTGGAATAACAAGTAAAATAATTTCGAATCAGTGAGAAAATTAGTCGTTATTAATGCTTTGAAATTCCTAGGTATTTTCAGGAATACCAAGCAACTTTATGACCAATTGTGACTGAAGAATACCATAAATTTCTGTAGAGTAAATTTAGTTCAACAGATTGATTTTTGGAGGAGGGTTTGTTAATTTTTCACTCAATGTTCTGTGCTGACAGTGAATATTGTAATAATAGAAAGTTTGCAAAATCAGTTTGTTTAAATAGACCTCAGTGTTGATCCCCATAGGGCTTCTGAGAGGGTTTCTGAGAAAAGGAGAAAGTGAGAGCAGAGCAATCCAGTGGGGAAGAATAAATGGTCATTAGAAAAAAGCTTTTTAGAAGAGGACTCCTTGTAGCCCACAGCACTATTACCCATGACTTCGTTCACTGGAATATTGAGTTGTTATGAGTATTTTTATCTCTATTTCATCCCTGGGTTATCTAACTGACTTTTCTGCTTTCATCAGGAATGTCCATCCTTAAATGCTGCTACACTTTCTTTCACTTACAGGGAGTCGTCGATTCTCCGCAGATTTCCCTGCTTTATCTGCCAAGGCTGATAATTATTTTAGTAACAAGTGCTAGCTCAATAGTGTTTAGTCATTCAGGCCTCCCCTCTCATTATTTTTCTTCCCTGGTGGTGACTGATCTGAAAACTATCTCTGTTTTCACCTGGGGTTAAAAGATACGAAAATTCATTCAGATCACAGTTATCTTTCCTGCTGTCTTCCTTGATTAACAGTATGGTAGCTGTACTGAAGTTTGTAAGAGCAGCTGGCATAAAGGGCTTGCCCACTCACAGTCTACTTTCCATCCAGTTTGTTATCTGAGTTGCATGAGGCAAACAGAAAGATTGAGCAGGAGTTTTAATTTCATGTACACTTGAGTATCACGCTCTAGATATTATTAGGAGCTTCATCGCTTACCTTGTTCTAACGGACATTTTACCTGAAGTATTCACTTGTTTTCTGTCTTTTCTAAGTTCTCAGCAGGAGTCTCTCAAGCTGAGCCCAGGAGCCCTGGTGCGTAGAGGATAGTCCCAGTCATTGATTATTACTGTTGTAGTCACTAGGGACCGTATCTATGGACTGTGCTATTCTTTGCCCCAAGAAACTTACTGAGAAGTGGTGAAGTTGCCTTAGAGAAGCTTGTTATTAACTGAAAGCTCAAAAGATAAGGAAAAGACCAGATTTGTCAAGATCTGCACTGTCACTCTTTGGATAAGCTGAGTGAGCTGTTCGACCATCATGCAGGGTCAAGGAGTCTGATCAGCTAAGCGTTGCAGACACCCACAGTATATGACATAGTTGATTTCAGTGGCTTTTGAGAGGGTTGTATTTCAATAGGGTTTTATTAATTAGTACTGTTTGAATGGAAAAAGAGAATTTGAAAATGCAGCACTTCAACTGCCCGTTCTCTGGTAGCTGATCTTGACTAAGGTATTAGTGTCATCAGTAGCAGTATTGATACTGGATTTAGGTAGTCATTGTAATGAAATGTAGTAGATCCCACAAATAATGCAAAGGACAGGAGGGAAGAAGCTATTCTCTCTGTCTCTGAAATGACAAGTCACTACGGAGAGTTTTGGTGGTACTTGATTTAAGAAGAGAAGTGAACGGAGGTACTATTGGTGTCAATCTATGCTTTCATGCAGTATGCAGGAGTGACACTGCCTATTTTTTCTATAGTAATTTTGATATTTTGATAGCATTTCCTAGGAGTCCCTTAGGATAAGCAAAATGGGGACTTGTGCAAAAAATGTCTAAAATTCTACTTCAGTGCAACCCATTTAAACCTATGCCTACTAAGGAGTAGCTCACTGCTGGAAACTGTTATGTCAGGTACATGTGATGAGATTCTCCTGGTTAGATATGAGAGGAGTGATTGTCAGGATTTTGGTTTCTTGGCTGCATGATGTAATAGATGTGAAGTCATAAGTTTTTTTATTGACTTTCCCAGCAGGGAAATAAATCAGCAAGGTTTTTATAGCATTTGCAATGATTGAACTTGAGTGGCTTTCAGCAGAAGAAAATAGCAAGCAGATTGTAGAAGTATTAAAATAATCTGAAATGCTTTGATTGGACTTTTTGTAATACAGTAGCACTGGGATCTCAACAATTACTGTACAATGCAGAAAACATGTTTATTTACTTGGGACATAGTTGGGTCAGAGACAAGCAACTAAATAAATGTTTTCTCAGTATACAAATAACTTGTAACCATACTATGACTATTGTGTAATTACACACAGAAATATTTTTTTTTACTATGGACTTTCTATAAGACTCTATAAAAGATATATATATAACACAATGAGAACATACCTGTCTGAGTCGAGAGCCCCGAGGAAGATCTTTACTCCAGAGTACTTGGCTTAATGAAGATATTCAAAGCTTTTGTGATTATGGCAATGCATTGGTTTATTTTATAAAACACTTGATATATTTGAAAGATGAATGATGCCAGCAGTGTGAATAAATAATTTTTCGTTTTGTGATCTCGAAGTAAATGTGGTTGCTATAGTACATTGATTTTATTTCACTCTTTCTTGAGTGTTGAATGTGGTCTTTGGAAGTGTAATCTATTTATTGCTTTTACATTATGACTTGTGCCAACTTTGGCAAGCAATTTATCAATGACTTGATAGAATTGAAAGTTGAGTCATAGACATGCATGTACATAATTATTTGCAATTCTGTTCTTAACAAGTTTTTTTTCAGCTTTCTCATTTAAAAGGAACTGGAATTAAAGTTACCTATTTTGTTATTTTTTGCCAAGCTAACGGTCAGTGAAAAATTGTGGAAAAAAGGCTATGCAAAGCAGTTTTCAAAGTATCTGACACAAATCCTCTGACTCACTTAAAAATAGGTAAGTTTTTTGTTATGTCATGAGAAAAAGCTACCAAAAGTGTGTGATACTCTCATAGCTCTACATTGAAGAATGGTAAAACGTGACACACAATGTTTTTCTTCTGTTGCTTCAGAGACCACACATCAAATCGAGGCAGAGCAGCCTTAATTGGAGAAATTGAGAACAACCTGTCTTATATTTTTTCAAAGAGGGAGAGGAGGTGGTCTGTCTTTCTTCTAACATGATGCGAATTTATTCCTCCATTTGCTTTTTCTTAATAGAGGTGTCTAGTATGAAATGTTACACACTGGATCAAATAAGTAATCTGATCCGAAACACTTTTTTCTTGCCAAAATGAAAGTAGGAAAGACTTGTGTTTTTTATTGACATGAAATTCTTATTTTTGTCAGATAACTTAAAAACCCCAAGTATTCTAGGTCAACTCTTTGGATACCAACAAACACAATTAAGGATGGGTTTTATCCTCATTTAGATTAATTATTTGACTATAATAGTGTAGTTTTATCACGTTGCTGAAGAAATGCGTAACAGCATACTTGATTCTTGCTGTCCAGTGCTTACTCTATTATTCTGGTATATTTTCCTCCCTGGATCACCATATCCCTTTGGGTGGTTAATGAATGAATTTTCTCCCTAGTCTTCCATTTTTGATCTTTTAAAATCTTGTTATTAGTGTTGTGCTTTATTTACTTCTTTTGTCATGCCACACAGTTTTCTGTCATAAGACAGAAACAAACCCAAAAAGGCCTTGATAGGAGAAATCACTCTAGGCCATCCAGCCTATGAATTTTCTTAATTTCAGTTCAGATGTACTGTTGTAACTTTTAAATGCATGTTTCTAAAATATTTACTCCAAATAAATTCTTCCAAATAAAAGGGATGCAATGAATCTCATTTTTTTCCTTAACTTGTTTCTAAATTAGAAATACCAATGTATTCTAGAAAAAGTGTAGTACTTTTGAAGATAGTCCTTTTGCAATTCCTACTAATAAGTCACTCTAACTTCTTTGGAAAAGCCAGGAGAAAGCTGACAATACTTGGTCAATTTGCATCATTTCTTATTGAAAAAGTGCTGTATGATGGTGCTTCAGAGGTATTGTTTTATTTTCAGTGTCATAAAGTACAGCTAAAATGGTTAAAATCCCAAAAGCAAAGCTATAAAAAAAAGAAACACCAAGGAAAAAAAATCTTCCTTTTAATAAAGCAGATTGTGATACAATACATGTCAATAAATTTGAAAGACACAAGTAGGTGTGTGAGTTAGTGTCTTTCCCCTGACAGCACTGTCAGTGATCATCTTGTACAGTACCAAAGGAAAATGAAGTCTTAACAAATACAATGAAACAGGTGGAAATATGAAGTGCAACTTGTCATCTACATGCACATTTGAAAAATACTTTGTTGGGTTTGAATGTTTTATTTATAATCGGAATCAGTCTTTGCTGACAAGCTACTTTCTAACAGAAAAAGGAAAAAAAAAAGGCATCAGGAAAGAATGGCTTGTTCCATACAGCCTAACTGCTTGCTTGCAGTGGGGTCTCTAATCCCAGGCTTCAATATCACTAATTGATCGTACAGTGCTTGTTATGGTCTGTCAGGTGCTCTGGCAATGTATATATCAAGATAAATAGTTGGATATGAAAAACCTTTTCTTCTCTGTTCTTTTAGACAGAAAATGTTTTAAACTGTTATTTCTTTTCCAGTAAGAGAGATACTCTTTGCATATACAAAGTACATATCTATGTTTAATATGTGCGTATATACATACATATGTATTTATATGTGTATATGTATAAATGAGAGCCATCCCTTATTTACAGAAGATAGGAAAATCTTCAACCCATTTTTTATGTGTTTTTCCAAAGATGAACCCCATGCAATAAATTTGTTCTTCTGTAATGTTTTACTCTTTTTAAGATGGAGATATTTTTTATGTCTTTTCTCCAGACTGTCAGAAAAGCTGGTTTTAAAAACCAGTCTCTCTTTCCTAAATGCGTATTTTCCATGCCAATTAGCTAATTGACTGTTATTATCAGGAAACTTCTTTTAATTTCTTCCAATGAAGTTGAGGAAAGAGGCAAAAGCCTTGCTGACTCCTTCTCTGAGCTGGAGCTGATACCAGGTGGAGGTTCTGAATTAGCATTTATGATCTTAAAAAACCAAAGACCATTTCTTTCCTTTAAAGTTTAAAAAAGTGAACTCATAAGACTAATTTCTTTCCTTGTGAAACTTCATCTGTGGGCCATCACTGATATACAGGATAGGATGAAATAACAATGCTCAGGCCATGGAAGACAGACTAGGTTATCTTCCTCTGGTCTGGTGAAATCTGAATAATTTTACAAGAGAAATGAAGGCATAAAGAGGTTAAATCAATGCCAAAATGTTTCAAATATTGAATCATGGACTTGTATCCCAGATGATTCCACTTTTCTGATTCTCCTTTTTCTCTCATCTGTCTTTTATCTGAGATCATTGTTCCATAATGATGCAGGAGAGAAAGAAATGCCAAAGCTTCAACATATCTTTTCTTGATTTCTTGCTCTTTGGATGACTGAGAAGTGTAACTGATATTCAGGAAAAAAAGTGGAAAAATGTCTTTCATCGATTAAAATTAATTCTCCTATACTGTGGGGAAGGTATCTGTACAGGAGAGTGTCCCCTTCTGCCCCAGCTCCTTTGGCACTGGAGAAGCAGCCAGCTGCTTTGAGCAGCATAGTGTTGGACATTGTGCTAACTGGAGTTTTGGATGAGCAGTTGTTTCCGTCATTGACAGTTCAGTCAGTGCACGTGGATTTGCTCCTTACCTTTTCTCTGTGGCATAGGGACCTCGTGGAGAGATTGCATTCCCCTGCTATTTTTCTTCTGTCTTTTCGTGCTCCTTTCAAGGCCTCATTCAGTTGGTTTTTCAATACACTAATAAGTCAGAACTGACAGTGAACTGGCAGATGGCATTTCCTGGAGGATATCAACAAGAGGCTTGTACAGCAGGTAGATAACTCTCCTTTCCTTTGGCCACTAGCCAGGGAAAGCAATGTGCTCACAGGTGTGGAACAAGCATTTGACTAAGCTCTGTATTGTATGTTAGCAGGTGGAGGAAAGACACAGCTGTTGATGGCAGCTTGTCTCATAGTGGTCATGGCACTGTCAGGTAGTATGGATTGCGAAAGAAGGGTGAACTTCACGGGATGAATTGCTGTCAAGTGGCTTTATTTCAGTCACATATGAAGATGTGCTTTCATGTGTGCAAGTCACGTGAAGATATGGGGTGGTGTTGAGGTAGAGACAGTGCACTGGCAGAATGAAGACAATCCATATATAGCATGATAATTGTTATACCTCTTTAATTTGAATTTTTTCTTTTCTGTATTTCCTAACTCCCTATCCATCTCCCTGGTTTGAAGAAAATACTATAAATGGAGATAATATTTAAGATAATTCTAGTTTTCCTTTGGTAGCTGCTGTGTTAAGGACCTTATTCCACCCCATGTTGACTGACAAACAGAGCTTTTGTGCCTTCTTCTCTGAATTGGTATTTCCACCCTTATTTGCAGCTGATGATTGAATGTATTTAGCTATACATTTTAATGCATTTCAAGATAATTTCTAAACCAGACCATGAAATTAATTTTTTGTGAGTCTCCTCAAGGTATTTTATACATATGTGTATAATAATATTTAAGAAAATAAGATTAGGGAAATACAATTGCATGTAATTTATTAAAATTTTTACTTCAGACTGTTACACAGGGTGATATAGAGACTCTATGAGTTACTGACCTGTAGAAGACCTGACAAACGGTGATGAATATATTAAATCTGGAGAGAACTTCAACCCTGTAAGTTGCAATTCCTCTGTAATGGTCACTTCAGGCTTCATCTTTGTTTTAAAAGATTCAGTGTCTCATCTACAAGAAATCAAGTAAATCTTAAAAGTAATGGCTCCTAAAAGGATTGTAATTCTCCTTGCACTGCCATTACTGTTTGCTCACTTGTTTTTCACAATTGTAAACCAATAGTCAGAATTTCAGGGTTCCCATGTCTGCTGTTTTGGTGATTTCTACTACCATAAATACCAGTCAAAATATTTGTAAGTATGTTAGAAAAATTAATCACAAACCCTTCTCACCAATGGATTTTTTTAATCTGTTGTAATTATCCAGCTTTATTGGTTATTGTTGTAACATTGTTTTTTATGCCACTTATTAATGTAATTTATGCCAGCATGGTGGGATTGAAGTAGGGAGAGTCTTGCCATGATGCAAACCATTTCTCTCATTCACAGGATATAGCACTCTGCTTTGATAATTGGTTAAATAGACTGAGATATTTGGGATCTGGAGGCTCCCTGAAGATGTCCAGAACAAGCCACAGATGTCTTAATTGAAGCAATTTGGGCTTTAAAATTGAAGAACGTTTCCACTAACTGGAGTGTATGACAATAAGACAAAGAAAAAGGAGTTTAATAGCAACTGTAATACTTACATCTCTCTCCCTTCTTATTGTTTCATCCATTCCTTTACAAAGTTTAGCTGCTATAAAATAACTACCTTTTCCAAATTATTTTCCCACTATGATGTTCTGTCTCATTAGATGTTTTCTGCTTATGTGTGCTTGTTTTAAAAGCATGGATAGACAAAATGGAATGTAGCATAAATTACAGCAGTTACCAGTGAGAATAAATCAAATCTTGAAAAATAATTCATTGGTCTTCTGGGAACAATTTGAATTTGATTCACTGCTGAAACCTGTGGAAAACAAAGTATCATGACTGCACTGGTGATTAAATCTTTTTTTAGTATGAGTTGGCAACAGAAATATTCTATTTAACATATTTCTGTATCTTTTTGCTTTTTTATGAAGATTCCCCTCACTCCCCTGGACAAATATTTTGCTCTTCAAAAAAGAGGATTCTGAGTCATTGGAAATAGATACCATCTGTTAAAAAACAAGTTACTCATTTGTTGATGTCTTCCTTGTTTGTATTATGTCCAGGGAACTCGTGTTTAACTTGCTGTCTTCCCTCCTGTGCTTGCCTATTTCTCCCATTGGGACTATCACAAAAAATCTTACAGTCTTAAAGTCTTAGTGCAGTTTCTAACCCCCAAAGACGAAAGGTCATATCTGGGCTGGTGCATATCAATCTACCTCTCTTGGAATCAGTGGGATTAAAACAATTCTCAACTATGTGGGATTTAGCACAAAGGATATAAGACAAGCATAGCTATAATGAGAGAGCAGTACTGAGGTTGTGAAATGCACTGAAAACACTAGGAAATGAAGGAATTAAATGGCTTTGTTGCTACTGGAATGAAGTAGCTTTAAGGTAATGGATGTGCTTAGATATGGTACTGAATAGGAAACCTTTTATTTAATTGTGAGCTTTGTATTCCTCTTTTTGAGCTATACATGAGTAAAACGTCATTAGCTGCAATTCAGAATGGTGGATATGCACATCCTTAGTGCTAAGGAGGCAGTACTAGTGGAACAGAAATGCTCAGGAAATGAGCTAGAATGTAGTGATATGCCAGTGAGAGTACTTCTCATGGGTAAAAAATAGGATAGGAAACAGACATAAGATATTTTTCCTCCACACTATTAAATAACCTTCATTCTCTTACTTTGGGATTCATATTTTCACCACTATGACTACATCAATCAGGCTTGTACAGAATTATCGATTGGTTTTACTTTATTGCAGCTTTTTTTAAATAAAGTTGTTTAATAAAGTGATTTTTTCTATAAAAGTCTAAACCATAAACTAAACGAGTATTCCCAGGTTAAAAATATTAATATTTTAGAATAAGTATTATATTCTAAAAGTTCACTTTCCTGTTTCCTGATGCTACCTCAGAGAGGCTTTCATTGTTAGGGGTGCAGAAATAATCGTAGATGCCCAGTTTAGATGCACAAAAAGACGAGCTTTTTCTGCAGGGCACTCTGTGTTTCTCTGGATCATACTGCTGTATACATTTAAGAGGTTGTCATAGTAACTACTATACGTAAATGTGTATATTTACTTTAATCTTTTAATGTACTGATGGCCAGTAAGTAGGACGTGTGGTATAAAAGTGGATGGCAGTACATTATCAAAAAATCTATATGATATGATGTAAGGAACGTACGACTTTTTTGGCATATGCATGTGTCTCTGCTTATATACACGTACACGTCTCATGTTTTATGTATGTATTTTGTAATGAAAAACTTGAAACTTTGTTCCTATACCATGTAATAAGGACTATTGTGACTATATTTCCAAGTTAAAAAATAACACAACCACCTATGTGCAATAGTTACTATGACAACCTCTTAAAAATACCTGTACTGTTTAAAAAAAAATACAAAACAGTCTCCAAAAAATAAAACTGTAGTGTATGACTGAAGTTTTAGTACAAATGTATTGTTTTAAATGAGGAATTGTTTGAATTTTAATAACATTTCAGAATCATATTTATTTGATATGCAGGAAGCATAACATGGAGTTCTACTTGCAAGAAGTCAGGCAGGCTCATGAGAAAAAGCTCAGTGAGGTATTTGGTGAAGCTGCATGTGCACCACAGCAGTCTAGTGCTGTGAGATGCAGTGCAATATTTGGGAGAAAAGAGGCAAAAAATAAAGCTGGTCCTGTGCCAAAACTCTTCCTACTCTCTGAGACTAGATTTCTGTCCAGATCTTGGAAAAAATAGAGGAATTTCAGTAATTAAATGTCAAATCTTTCATAGCTTATTGATAGTTAGCAAGGTATTTAGTCTGAAAACCATAACTGGTCTGTGTTTAAACAAAGCCTGAGCCCTGCTCTGGAAGTCAGTGTATTTTTGCACTGACTTGATGGTCAGTTACCATTGGAAGGTGTTTCATAACTTTTCAGAGGTCTGAAACTTTAGGGCTGTCTCCAAAAACATGGACTCATGAGTGGAGTTGATCGTAGAATGATAGAATCTTGTGGTTGGAAAAGACCTTAGAGATCGAGTCTGACCACATCCATCATCCGCTAAACCATGTCCTTCAAAAACTCATCTACTTGTTTTTTAAACACCTCCAGGAATCATGACTCAACCACCTTCCTGGGCAGCTGTTCCAGTGCCTGACCAACCAGTAAAGAAATTCTTCCTAATATCAAGTCTGAACCTCCCCTGACTCAATTTATGGCCATTTCCCCTTGTTCAATCACCTGTCACTTGAGAGAAGAGATTAACACTCACTCTGCCACAGCCTCCTTTCAGGCAGCTATAAATAGCAATGAAGTCTCTCCTCAGCCTCCTCTTCTCCAAACTAAACAACCCCAGTTCCCTCACCTGTTCCTTGTAGGACTTGCTCTCCAGCCCCTTCACCAGCCTTGTCGCCCTTCTCTGGACACACTCCAGCACCTCAATGTCCTTCTTGTAGTGAGGGGCCCAGAACAGAACACAGTACTCGAGGTGTGGCCTCACCAGTGCTGAGCACAGGGGTACAATCACCTCCCTTATCCTGCTGGCCATGCTGTTTCTGATACAGGCCAAAATGTCATTGGCCTTCTTAGCCACCTGGGCACACTGCTGGCTCGTTTGGTTGGTTGTCAACCAACACTCCCAGGTCCTTTTCTGCCCGGCAGCTCTCCAGCCAGTCTTCCCCAAGACTGAATGAATGGCTCAAAGATTCAGGATAACTTGTATTAATCATATTGACTTGTGGTTTGTCAAAATTGATGTTCAGTAATAATATGATCACTAATCTTGGGAAAATAATTTCCTGTGTGGCTGTTGAGGTCACTGTTTGGCTTTTTTATAAGTCATATTCCACCTATAAACAGGATACGAAAGACATTAAGAAGACCTTTTCAGGAGAAATCAGTAAATTGGCATTTAAAATTGCACCCACTGGAGCACATCAGGAAGTGATAAAAGTTCTCACAGAAGGTAAAGACTATAATTTTATTCATGATGAGAAAAGATCTGGGTAACCATGTTAGCATGTTGCCCAAGTTTTGGCCATGGCTTTACCTTGGTTTTTCAGGTGTGTCAAATAAAATACCCTCTGATAGCTGAGCTGGGTGAGCCATAAAAGCATTGTTGAGGAGCTGGAGTCCTGTTTATGGCTAGTGAATAACTTTAAGGTAAATGATTTTGTAGAAATTACTGGATACTTTATTCCCCAAAGTTATTTTCTAAAGTGACTGGCATTCAGGAGTAATACTTTTTCACCATAATTTAGAGGTGATTTATTTTCTTCTTTCTACAATGTAAAATACATAAAATAAGATTAGTGTCATTATATTCACAACAATTAAAGGATCTTTTCTTATCATCAAATTACCACACAATTACTGTAACCCTATGCTGATTAGGAAGTGAAATACATGTCATTTGCTTTTTAAGTTGTGTAACTTAAAAAAACAAACCCCAACCCTCAGCTTTGTGATGGAAGGTGAGAATGAGTTGAGAGAGTGAAGCAAGTTTATTATTTATCTTTAGAAAAAGTCTGAAAGAGATCCTAACTTGTCATTGTGATGTGATAAAACTCAAAAAGCTTTACCATTTCTTTAAGTTGTGTCTTTTTGGCTGCTTTAGGGAGAATATCACATGCTATTTTTTTAACTCTGCCTTTTTTTTCATTTAAGAGGTTGTGGTCTAATCTAGTTAAAATTTAGGTCACAGATTCAGGAAATATGAAAAGTGTAGAAGGATAATATAACAAGAAGAAAACTAGAGATGGGAAAACCTGGATGATTACTTGTTCAGGGAGGGCTTTAGATCTAAGAGAATGTTTATGTTGCAAGGCTGAGACATTTTGTTTAGCTCTGAAAAATTACATCCTACCTAATATAAAAGAGTTAAAGTAAGACCTTTTTGTAATCTTTTCAGCTTTAATATACTGATAATTGCAAATTATTATGCATGAAGTTCTCTTGAGGAGAAAATTAGTAATATAAATAAATTTTTAGTGAACAAGGCAGATCAGGAGTCAAAATCAGCAGAGTTAGGAGAGAATTCCAAGAGAACAAAGCCTCACAGAGATATGAGAAATACACAGATTAGACTGCATCAAACATAGATGTTAAAAACCACTTAGTGAGATGGCCTAATGTTTTCACTCATGAAAACTGACATTTTTAGAACTTAGGGCATTATAGTATTACGATAGTCGTGTTGACAATTACATTGTAAAGGCAAATCTAAGTCTTTCCACTGAAATTACTACAGTCATTTTTGCTGTCATTTTGTGGTGGGTGAAAAATAATAGTTATTGTAACTAGAATGACAGATTTAATCATCTACAAAAATCAATAGTTAATATATGTAGCAGTTAACATTTTTCAAATGGTGGGGAATAATTTCATGCAAAAATATAGTTGAGATATAGTGTTCTTAGAAATATTTTAAGAAATTATATTGATGTTGAAACCTTTTAAAACCGCAAATCATACAATCGATTTGAGTAATGGAAGGCAAAGAAGGTCCCCTTGTGTGACCATAGAAAGAAATGCATGGTGTTCCTTCAAAAAAAATTAGATACAAAGGAGCTGATAATTTAAAACCTTAAGAAGCCCACACTCAGAAATTAAATAGAGTATCTGTCACTTGAGAAAAAATTCGTTTGTCAAATGAACTGCGTGTTAATGCAAAAAGAATATAAAATTATATGATGTGATATTTTCTCAGAACATCGCTATTTTTTCCTGTTTAAACTCTCTGCCTGCTTTAATGCTTGTAGTATAATTCACTTGAATTTTCCCCTTTCTATTTCATATGGTACTAGACATACTTTCCTGATCTCTTGTATTGTTATACTCTGTGCAGAATAACAACAAAATTCTGGTGCTATCAAAAGTGGAAGATGCTTTCTTTTTTAGAGATGAATGTCTTATCAATATAAGTGAACCTTTTACTTGCTCATTCCAGTGACAATTTATTATAATTAAAGTATAATCTAGACCTAAATATTTCAGCTACAGAACTAAGTGTTCCATGAACAACTCTTTTCTGCTGTACACCAGCTATCTTGAATGAATGAGGAGGCACTGCAAAATAACCCCTTAGTATGATACTATTTATAATACAATAATTGGGAATCTAAGTATAAAGACTCTTTCACAAATAATTGAGTCATCCTTACAGCTGCAAGTAAGTACAAGTTTGCAAAAAAACCCACTCAAATTCAAGAATGGCTTTTTGAGAATTTAGTCCCCTCTTTTAAATCATTTGTGCAAAGACTGATAATTCAAACTGTAAAGGAGGCAGCTGACATTTAGATACTAATATATGTTCTTAAAATAGCCGTGTATTAGAAGCATTAATATCTTCATCCAAAATAAGTGATGCTTGAGGGTTTAATTGTAACCACAGTGGTAAAAATTAGGGATGGTTATGTCTGATTTGTGCAATGAACCATATGTAGCAATTTCTAGTTGTATTTATGGGGCTTTTGATATAATTAGATTTTATTTGCTATAGTCTTTGCCAAAACTCAGTGCTGTCACTTACAGAAAGTTGTAATCCTGCACCCTACAATGTTTAATGGATTTTTCCAACTATATGAGCTCTAATAAACAGTGCACTCTCGCTCTATAAACTCTGCTTTGCCTAATAAGCTTATATGGAAAAGTCCATGCCTATCCTGGACACACATGCATAAAGCACCAAAGGAGAAGAAAGTGGATCTTAGTATACTGACTTAACAAGATATACTTACATTTTTGTAACTGCTCAGGCTTGTTTTACAGCAAATATCTTACATTTTTGATTGAAAATTGTTATTATATGACACTATTGGTGTTTTAATAATTTTTATCTGTATGATAATTCTCAACCATCAAGTCTTTCACAGCCTGCCTGCTGGCCTAAGTTGAGTAATTAATATACTAAATTCAGTCCACCAGATTTATTATATAGGAGTGACATACTGATTTGAAAGGGAGGCTCAGGGTCTTGTCTTGTATTGCTTTAAGTAAGTGCTTTATTTTTCCATGGTGAGAGTTGATAAATCTCAGCTTGCTTCCTAAGCTTGGTCACAAATGTTTGTTTAATATAAATAAGCATTACACACTACCGATCTAAAAATATTGAAACCAAATAGTGTTGCAGTGAGGTAGAGATACTCATTGATCTATAAGTTACAAAGTTCCTGTTGAAAGCAACACGATGTAATCAGCAGATGCAATCAGCAGATGCTTGGAATTTTATTATTTGCATGCAATATTGTCTACAGTGGTCTAGCACTGGATGATGTGAAAAAGTATCCACCTTTTTACAAAGACATTCACATAAGAAAAGGAGAAGAGAAGAAAAAACTCTTAAATCTGATGCCCTATTGGCCCTCTGGTCCAAGGCTTTTATTAACTCCTGAGACACTGCAGTAATGATCCATCAAGTGTGATCAAGAGAAGGCGAGTTTGGAAAGAGGTGGGAGATGACCTCCTTTGCATTAGCTGTCATGGGAGAATTAGAGTTCTGCACCAAATGCATTGCATCCTGAGGTAAAGTAAAGATAACACTGGTGCATTTAAGGCACAAGTTAAATATGAAATGATGGCATAGTTAATGAAATCAGTAAAGATACACTGAATTTTTGTCTTTTTATGCTTCTTTACACTAACTTGAGCCTAAATCATCTCTGGCCGCAGAGTGAGAACCTACATGCTGCTTAGAAACCTCTTTTTTACCCCAGACATTCACTACACCTACTTGCCTGTTTGCTATGTATTATTTTAGACTATTAATCTCTATTATTTCTGACTCTAAAGATTCTGATTCCTGGCAATTATTTCTATCTCTACATGTGTTCCTTAATAACTTCTGATTTAGTGTTATAGCCCTTTAATTTCCAGGTTCAAATTAATGACCTTTCCTTCAACTGATGCATATCTTCCTTTGTTCTAGTCATGAAACTGCTTTTCTGTTCTCATTCGTTTTTAAGATTTCATCTTTTCTATTTGGTTATAGTAATTCTGTATTTGCTCTTTTCTGTTATTTGCCTATTGTTTGCATTAATTGTACTCACCTTGGATGCCTCCATCCATTTCAGAGTTACATCTATGTGTTATTACATGAAGTGCTTCAGCTTGAAGTGCTTCTCAGAGTTATGACATTTACTCTGTCCTCCCTCATTACTCTCCTCAACGCCTTCTGGGGTTTTGAAAGAAATAGGCTACAAGAGGATGTCTAAATTGAAGAACCTATTGGAAGTGGTCAAGCTTGTTTGTAAGATTTTTTTTTTTGAAAGAATAGTTGAACATCAGCAGTTGGGAGACATCAAAATAGACGTGTATCTGTTGCTGTGCTATCTGATCATAGTTTAGTTCTTCCCACTTCCATGTCAGTAGGACATTGTATTTGTCCTACTCTCTGTGTTGTTGGTGCTCTGTCTCAAATTATAGCATGTGTTATTCAAGACAGGACTGCCTTTTTTCACAGACTCACTCCCCTCCCAAGAGACCCAAAGCCTTGACTCATAACATTGGATGGTTCAACAATATAGATAATAATTGCAGGTAGAGGGAAGGTTCTAAAACAGCGTCTTAGAGGGTGGAGTCTACTTCACAGGCATGTCTTTTGTACTTTCCCTTTCTGCCACGTTGCAGATTTAGTACTGCAAGGGTATGAGCTTTCTGCAGCTTATTGGACTCCAGATTGCAACTTGAGGAACTCTTTGCTGCAACAGAGGAGACATGAGTCTTGTTTTTCTTTTCCTTTATAGATAAACCTGCAAGAGCTGAAAAATAATATTTTAATAGAGTTTCCATGTAGAAATGGGAGTGATTTTTGCGTAAGACTGATGCCAGGGGAAATAATTCTTACTTTTGTTTAAAAAAAAACCACAGCCCCTGAGAGTGTAAAGTTTAGATGGAGTATGTGCAGAGAGAATTACAGCATAGTGCAGAGTAGTACATTACAGTACTCTTTATTAATGCTTCAGTATTTAACCCATAGGAATAAATAGAACTGAAAATGAAAATAAAAATCTGAAGATATTTTCATCAGATACCTGGAAGGTCATTTGTTATATTCTAACTAAACCAACAAATGCTTTTCTTGATATCAGTGGCAGCAAAAGGAAAAACATGTTCCTGCTTAATATGACAGATTTGATCACAAGAAGTGACAAGAGTTGGGCCAGAACAGGGAGAGGCACTCATTATTATTTAAGCAGTAACAGTAAAGGCAGTGTAGCGTAGCTGAAAGAAGGAAAGCACTTCAATTTACAATAAATTTGCAACAGTGACTTTGTGTCATGTTTTTGCCATCTTGGCAGAGAATGTTAAACTTTTTCTGAAGGGAAAAATCCTCAGTACTGTTGTTTCTTAAATGTTCTTCAGAACGGAATAGTTCTGAAATCTAGCAAGACTGTTTCAACACTCAGTTGCAGGATTTTTGTTTTGTCTAAATAGGATTTCATAATCATAGCAACATAAAAACATAGAAAATATTAAATTAACACCTTTTATAAATAAGCACATTTAGTGGAGCAGATAAAAATACAAGATGTCTTAATGTTTCCATTAGCTTATCAAGTGCTAGAATTCTGCTAGTGTTACTGACGTAATTGGTAGTTTATGTTTAATGTTGAAATCCCAAAGAGTACCCATTCTCCAGAATATGTACATTTTCCCATTTAAATTAAGAACATGAAAGTAATTTTACATGCTGTGAACTCAAGTTCAGATAGAATCTGGCTGGAGACAGACTGCCATTAACCTCGTGGACCAAATAAGGCTATGAAACAGTGCAGATGATTACAGATAATATAATGGATTGGACCTCTAATGTAACTCTGTGTATTGTCATTGCCAGAACAGGATGGTGCCTCCTCTGTCTTGTTCCTTCTGCTTGAAAAGGAAGGAAATTGACTTCAACTATTTATGTGGAAAAAAGGAAAAATTCTCCATATCCTATTTAGTTTTAATTGCATTTAGCCTGAATGTTATTTGTATTTTTGCATTATGTTATGTATATATTCTACATGTATATATTCTGTATAGATTCCTAAATCAGGAACTTGCCCGCCTGCACTGATTGAAAGGAAAACTCTCATAGAATCATAGAATTGCCTGGTTGGAAAAAACCTTTGAGACCATTGAGTCGAACCATACCTGTCCATTACCAAAATACTTCCAGGGATGGTCGCTCAACCCATCTCCATGGGCAACCTGTGCCAGTGCCTAATAACCTTTTCAGTGAAGATTTTTTTCCTGATGAAAGTATCGCTCACCACTGGATATCTTGTCACATACAGTGTAGCTTAGCATTATGAAGACTGTGACTTCTGTTTGTAAGAGCCACAGAATGTAATTTTTTTAAGAATATCAAAGAAGACCATGTAAAAGTAACTGAGCAATATAAAAGTTTTTTTGCTATGTTCTTAGTGCCTGCGCTACAATCTGTTTCGTATATGGATGCTGCCTTATTTTGTCTCATTTTGTATAGTTACAATAACATGTAGTAAGATTTTGCCCAGAAAGATTTACAAACTCTGAATTTTTCTCAATTCTTCCTTCTCTAAAGTGCTAATAAGTGTCATCTTTCCAAACAGATTTTGTATTTTCTAAGGGTTTTTAGCTGTACTAGCGTGGCTTTTTAATTTTAACACGGATATTACTCAGCCTCTGACACTATATGCCAAATGGGGTCTAACCAAACACACAAATCCTTCTTTTTCTAAATAGCAAAGATCAAAATTATTGCAGAGGAATTATTCCTTATGTAATATGACACATGTCTGATATTTAGTGAAAACTGGTTTGAGAGACTGGAAATAAATTTTCTTCTGTTTCTGCTGGATGTCAATATTTGCTAAATCATATTTTCACCAGAAAACTAGAGGCAGCTTAACACGTAAGTCCTAAACAGAGAGTTTCTTTATACTTGGAAGATAGTGTGGATTGTTGCATTGCTGAAGTTTGCTCCAGTTAGAGCCCTGAAGTAATTATGCTGCTAACCTAAGTATCTTCTGCCATTTAAGCAGTGCTCTTGATTAGCTGAGAAATCACAGGGCAATCAGATATGGCACAGGACCTACAGGAGACTTGCATCCCTGTGACGCAGCAACTAGATGTTACTCTGGGGCAAAAAAAAAATTACCTTATGTGATGTCTGTGTGTTCATTTAAAATAATTTAAAATAATTTAAACTCGGAGAAACATGGCAGTGTGGCAAGCCTGTATTCCACAACCCCTAAAATAAAAAACTCTGAAAGAGTTGATGGTACATACTTTCAATTTGGAAACTTTTTCAGCAAGTTTGTAATAGAAGTATTTGGGCAGAATGTTATAGTTGAATATAGAACGTAACTAAGGCTTGAACAAGATGTTTTGATGAGTCCAATTTCATATTTTTTTCTGTATGTTTGTAAAAAGACTTTCCTTCCTTGCATTTTGTTTGTTTGTTTATTTGTTTGTTTTCATTTGTTGTCCATGTTGCTTCTCTTTGCAGAAGAAACAGAAGATCTTTTTGTCTGAAATTGTTTCATTTTCAGGCAAAGGGTGTTTGTACCAGGACATTGGTGGTACGAGGAAAATGAAATTTATTGTACTCAAGTATGTAAATGCTGTGTTGTATCTTGCAGAAGCTCTGCAAAATTGGTGTTTTAAGCATAAATAACTGGCATGATAAATAGTTACTTTTTTTTGGGAGCAATTTATTAGAGAGACTTAAGACATGACAAATTGCAACTGCAGCTTTGTTGTATTGTATTTGTGAAGCTGCTAAATAGATTTTCTGTAAAAAATTATGTAAAAATAGCATTTTATTTTCATTTTTCACCTAAATAAGTATTTGATTATTTCAGCAACTTAAAAATAGAAGTACTTAAATGACATGACTGCCAGTTTCACTTGACTTTCAGATGCATCACTCTTCCATAATGAACAGTGTTATTCTGGACAATCCTTAAGACAAGCAGAACCATGTGAGAGCTGGGTGAAGAACATTAATTCTGTTTCATAGGAAAAATCAGAATATAAAGATTTTTCTCCGGATTAGAATGAATTTAGAGTCCAAAAAGCATCCTTTAGAAAAAAATTGAGCATTCTATCTCCCCTATTGTCATGAGGTTTAGTAATGCTTCTGTTAGAGAAATCAGCACAGATAAGTTTTAAATGTACTAGAATTTCTTTTGATGGTTCTACTCCACATATAAGTCAAAACATTCTGCCTTTAGTTTCAATGGATGTTAGGTTATGGAGTGGTTGTTAAGTGCTATTAATGACCTCCTTTTAAACCTGCTAAATGTTTTTTAAATGAAGAAAAATAAAGTTGTTTGCGAAAAATCAGTCTGCATACTGATCTAGCATAATATGCTTTCTGGGCCTACCTCTTGTGTTCTCCCAAGATGACCTGTATTTAGGATAAAGTTGATCTGTGATTTCTAGCTCTATGATAATAATCAGAGAACTTTGAATTTAAGCTCAGCTCTTTTCTCCTCAACTTAGACAAGGATAAAGGTTCTTGTTGGTATTTTGCATGGACATAGTGCACAACGTGAGCAGACGTATTTTTTCTTGCTAGACTGGAAGTGTGTTGTGACATTAAGCTCAAAAGCTCTTGCACGCTTCTCAGTGTTTATGGCTCTGGGGAATAATAAATTGTGCTTGTTTTTAGTTCTAGAAGCAGAATATCCTATAAAACCAGGAATAAACTTTTTATTACTTTTATCTTAAAAGTAGTGTTATTTATATCATTCTTCCAATTTGGAAGTTGACCCTGTTAAATAACATGGTTACCACGTGTTTGGAGACTGTTAGTGCAGTACTCTAGGTTGCCTGAATACAGTGCTCTAAATGCTTAAGGCTTGCTATGAAAATACTCACTTCTACAGATTTTCAACTGTTAATGTTTTGTTTGTCACTGTATATAGTATGAACTGGTTGTAAAACTCCCAGGAGGTCTGGAGTTGTTAATCCAGATGGCTTATCAGCTTGCTCTCTGTGGATGTTGGTGCTGGTATTAATATTTGGGCTTTCTCGTTGATTTCTTCCATTGTTATCTCAAAAAAACTGTAATGGTTTAAATGTGTGTTTAGAATAAGGCCAAACTAAACATGCTATATAAATATGTGGTGTTATTTGTGCTTCAATAAATTATTTGCACTGAAAATAATTTCAGATTTTTGTTGAATTCATGTAGCCACCCAATATCAAAATAACATCGATTTTAACTTCCAGTAGATATCTGTGCTCAAGTCAATAACTGGCAGCAACTGACTGGGCAGCACTAGAGATATTATTTCTGTTAGATAGAAATAACAAGTAAATTGGTACTGCACAGTCATGTCTCTACTGAAAAAGTATAGCAAGTCAAAATAATTTAAAAATTGCTTTGGGCCAGTTAGGTAGCTGATTTGCAGGGAGTAAAGGAAGTGAAATAAAAGATATAATCTTCTTTCTGTTAAAGTAATTGGCGAAGCCTACATACATTTTGGACCTGAAGAATACCTCAGGAGTTTTAAAAGTATATTTCTCTATGAATGGAGGTTTTAGAATGGCATTTCCTTATTCATTAGACATGCTCCATTTGAATGTTAAGGACTGTTTTCTTTTGGTAACAGACAGTGGTTGAATTATTTATTGTTGTTGTTGCTCTTAAAGAGAGTCAGTACTAGGAGGGGTCAAGCTAAGTTCTGTTCTTTCTTGTGCACTGGTGGCTATTGTGCAGATGTCATAGTTGTTATCCTTTGCAACCAGGAGCTTGATCTTGTCCATAGGTTCACCTAATATTTTAGTAAAGAAGCCCTCTTTTATAATTTTTTTCCTGTTTATTCTTCCTGTTGAAGAGCTTTTACATTTTAGAGGAATAAGGAAGTTTGGATGGCATCATGGATAACGACTTTAAAATTCTGAGCAATGAGTCCAATCACAGCCTTAGGAATATGTTTATGAAATGTGCATAGTGGAGGAAAATTACATATTCACAGAGAAATTACTGAAAAATACCCTGGAGTGATTATGCCAATCCTTGCTCTTTGATTGGCTAATGATAGGTTTTAAGCAATCACAGTAAAGGAAATGACACTTTGTGCGGTTATTTTGAAATTAACTTGTGCAAATCAGACATCTGTCAGTCAGAATGCAAGGAAATAGATAAATTTTGAGAAAATAAATAGTAGAATTATTTCAGTAAAGTGACTAAATGTGATGAGAAGTGATTGAAGCATCTTTTTTGAAACTTAAAAAAAAATTAAAAAAAATTCCAAGACTGAGAAAGCATGGAGAAGATTGCTTAGGCCAAACAATACTTAAGAATATTGAGGAATTAGAAAGACATACGCCCCACCTACATGGCTACTTGAACAGAAGAACAGGTTTTAGTATTGCTGTTAATTCAGACAGTAAAATATACACTTAAAGGCTTTGAGATTACGTTTTGTGATGGGGTGTTCTCATGGTGAAGAAGCCGTTTCCCTTTGTCTCTGTATTTGTTTGCCTGGATACCTCTTGAAATTTTTTTCCCTAAAGTTGTAACGGGGATGAAAACTCCAAGTAGTGTCTTGAACAGCTAGGTAATGTACAAATATTTTTAAGATTAATTGATATTGTTACTTTTGTTTATTGACTTTACGTGGATAAGATCAAGGACATTGTTGCTCTAGAATAGTTTCAGGTTGGTAAAGACTGTGAGGACTTGATTATCTAGTAAGTGCTTTCTAAGAAATATATGGGCAAACTTATGTAATTTGAAGGTTAATAACCAAAGAGGATGTGACTATAAACTTTTTATTCATATTGTGTTTGTCACATGAAAGGTGATTCAAAATTGGAAGAGGATGTAATTTTTTATTTCCTTGAAATCTTAACTGGAGAACCAAGGTTGATTTATCCCCAGATGCTTCTATCTCATTTTCTTGTTCAGACTCTTCTTTAATTTTGTTAAATAAATACTGAAAATGAAAATACTCACTGTTCTATGCATACAAAAGCATTTATTTAATTCATTCCCATATAAGATTAATCGTAGAAAACAGTCTTTCAGTTCTACTTAGCGGTGAATTATTTGCATTTTTAAAGCAGGATAGGCCTGCTTTTCAAATCCGATCAACTTTCTATTTAGTGATTCTGGCTGCAAAGGGCTTTTTGTGTTACATTGGATAAATGGGCTCAAAGAGAATAGCAGCCTTGCTGATTTGATACCCTTCACCTGTTTGAATCAATTGAACATCTGGCCTTCCTTCACTTTCTCTTTGATGACTTTGTTTAACTATTTGTTTTTTGAGATAGAGATTTACTAGTAAAATCAACCCAAATCTGAATATATAAGAAATGGGTGAATAATGGAGACCTATGGGTATGTAGAACAGAGACAGTGTTTTTCACCATGTTCATAAATGCATTATTTCAAGTATGGTTTTCACTGTGCTAAATGCTGGACCTAATCCTCCTACAGTGTTGTGTGGAACATTTACACTCCAGAAGTCTGATTCCAGTTTAAAATGGAATGCTAAAGTAAGTTTTGGTCCTCATTAGTGTTACAGATAGTCTATGTACTAATTATAGTTCGAAAGTTCAAAGATGTGAAAAGTAAATCTGTGCACATGGTATCACCTATTGACTGGAATAATGAATTTCCTATATATGGATTTAAGTGAAATAAATGCTCCATGTTTGTACTAAATTATGTTCGTAGTTGTGCAAATAGAAATTACAAATAATGGCTCATTACCTTTAAGCCGTTACATTCACCATATTACAGAAGTCTTGCAAAATGAGAACACCAGACATAGTGAGAATTTTAAGTCTCCAGTGTGCAAAGAAAAGGTTTAAAAGATTAATATGGTCTACCAAGAAGGCAAATGGAAAACACCTCAACTGTATTCTACTATTTCTTGTTCTTGACTTTTTTGTTTCTTTTTTTTTCTTCCCCAGAGTCTATATGGGTCCTTTTTTAAAAGTTAAGAATAGCGGGAGTTTAGCACTAAAGCTCACAGGAGGTTCTAAATCTTCCTGCTATGATGCAACATGAGTGCCAGGCACACGGAGCTCTAGGTTTGGAAGAACACCTTTTCTGGAATGTCTTGGTGCTACTTCTGGGAAGTTATCAGCCAGAATGAAGTAGCTCCGGAGAGACTGCACAGAGGAGCTGTAGGAATTAATTTATCCTTTCATCAGGCTGCATTCAGGACTGCGTTAGTAAACCTATAATTTTTTTTTTTTAGTGCTAGTAGAATCATCCCCTTATTTTTCTTTCAAGCTGCCCTGTTTCATCAGGGGGAATTTTCTAGATGGAAAATTCCAAACCTCCTATTGGTATATCTCATGCTGCTGTGGCTTACACTAAAAGGGAAGAATAAGGTCTAAAACTTTCTTCATTTACAAATCCAAACTGCATCCAGATTAAGTCTAGTTCAGTGCAATAAACTGGTGACAGATTGTATTTTTAGCTTAGAGTAAATTGCCTTTTTAACAGTGCAAAGGTGCTGGAATGTGCTTCCTAGCATGTTGCTCTGTGGTGCAGCATGGTTCGTCTTCCTTTGCAATGAGCTTTGCCACTCATGCTCTGCTATGAAGATGATTGAAACTTAATTACTGTTTTACTGCCACACAAATGGCTGTGATTTGTGATGGAAGGTTTTCTTATTTGTAGTCAATCGGTTGTCATCATAAAATATTCTTGTACCAATTGGTATTTTCACCAATATTTGGGTAAGTATAACTGCTGTTACTTGCCACAGAATTTCTGTAGGCTGGACTGGTAATCCGTTGTTCAATCTTGTCCAGCAACTGAATAATGCCATTGCCTTTGCATATTAGAGAAACCCATTCCTTTCTATTTCTGTATTTCATCTTATGTAACATAACTGATTAAAAATGAAAAATTCAGGAATGACATCAAAATTTTGCAAAATTGTACTTACTGCAAAGAAACAAATACAGACATCAGTCCTAAATTAGAAAACTATCCTTGCATGACCCAATATCTGTGCTCTTCTAAACATTCAGAAACCCATGATAACACAGTTTGGCAAGGAAAGGCACAGGCCTGTTCTCTAGAAATGGCAAAAAATGAACAGAAATGGAAATTATGAATAGTGCCATGAATATTTGCATGGACAAATCTGATTAGCATCAACAGAAGCGAATATTAGTGTTACAGGAGTAGCTGAGAGTCATGCACGGAAGGAGAAGGGAGCATGAGTAGGAAGAGTAAGTGTCTATAGTGACACTTGGAAACTTTTTAAAGTGTATTTTATGGTAAATTAGAAAAAAATAGACTATCCTTGTGAATATCAGCTTTGGTTCAGATCACTTCATGGTAGTCAAATTTTCGTATGCACTTATTATCTTGCCAGTACCAAATTGTTTGGACTAGAAAGGTTACAAACCTTCATTGGTAATGGATGGGTTCAGAAGCTGGAATATGATCAAATCATAAGTGCCTTTAGAAGGAAAAAATGAAAGTAGAATAGGATTCCTTATTAGTGAGTTGAGACTTGTTAATAATACATAGGCTATACATTCATTTTCATAGTTACTCACACCTACTTTGATTTTTGAGTACATAAAGCCTTTATTTTGATGAATAATGAGTAAAATCCTCTTACTCACAAAGGAAAACCTCATGCATTTCAGCATTAGCTTTTCGAGCATTAAAGTTTAAGCATTAGCTGTTAGTTTAAGCTTATAAAAAAATTTTCATTGTGTAGTTCAAAAGACCATAAAATGCTCAATATTTCTATGCAGTAAAACACCAAAGACAAATATCAATTCCACGTATCAGTTTTTTTGACCAGCTATCTACAGTGAATGCAAGGATATGGAAAAAATAATAAAAGAAATACAGATTTAGCACCATTCCTCTTGCTTATCTCATAAAATAGCCATTAAGTCACACATTGCTTAGTTATTGTCAGGTTCTCCTTCTACTGTTTTCGATAACTTTAGAAGAAAATCCTCTATATTTTATAATTTAAAGCTCCTTTATATGTAAGCTGCTTTATATGTAAGTTTATGTACAACAAAGGCAGGAGAGTAATTTTAATCGAATGAATGATGTTAGATGCCAGTTGCAGTTCATTGGGAAGCTTGAGGGGAAAAAACCCAGTTTACCACATGGTTTTCTAGGTGCTAAACGTGCATTTTAATGTGGAAGGGCAGAACAGAGAGCTCTCGTGTTCTTAAGCGACACTAAACCCAGGGGCTCCTGTATGCCACAGCCAAACACCTCGTAGAATGCAACATGAAAAGCTGCAGATCAACTGTGTTTAGATGCACTGGTTCGATGTAACATCAGCTTGCTCGAATTAATATCCTGTGACAAGCCCTTCCATGCAAACCTTTAGAAGCAAACTGTTTCTTTGTCTCCAGTTTTAAGCTTGGCTACAGCCTCTGACAGATTCTGCATTGTTTCTAACATACTGTTTTTTGGACAAAGTCGAATCATCTGTGAAGGACTAACTACCCAAAGGGTATAAACCCAGTTGCTAGTGGTTTATTCAGCTTTGACACTTCTCAGTGTGATCCTTACTGCCTTTTGTAAAACAAGCAGGCAAGGGAAAGGCTCCAGAGACTTTCTTCTATTCATTTCTGTAATAGTTTTCTTGCCTCGGGAGGCTCATGAAGATTTGTACTGCCTGCTTTCTTTTCATTAGCAGTGAGTGCAATGCTGTTGGGTAAGTTAATGTGTGAGACTATAAAAAGAAAAGCACAAGAATTTGGGAAAAAAAGGTGTAGCTTCTCATTAATCCATTTTAACGTTATTTTTCTTGATTTATTCTGTATGAAGTGCAGAGAAGAATAAAGTAACATGTAATAGTTGAGATATTTTCAGTTGTTCTCAGCCAGACAGAGAATTAGATCCTAGCTCTATTCTGTTTCTTGAATGCGATACTATACTTCAGTGGTTTTTGGCAGCAGCATGTTAAGGTTTTTCTTATTAGACCGACAAAGAAACCTGATTGAATTTTTAACACAATCATATTTCCTGTGATGAAATGTAATAGTATTTAATGATTTCTTTGTATTTCTGTGTGCAACAAAACACATCGATATTTGAGCCTTACCTTGACCACTATGTTGCACTAGCCTTGTATGCTTAAATTGTCTTTAAATTGTTTACTTTGTATTTCATTCTGAATGTTTGCTTTAATGAAAACTTAACACGTTTGTTGATAAACCCCGAAGTTTGGCAAATGGATTTATATTTTTCTTAATACAGTAGCTATTTGCATCCAGTTTAAATTTGACACAGTTGTGTGTGTTGTAACAATTAATGTATAAATCTATGCTATGCATGCACAGGGTAGCATTTCTAAAAACCATCATTATCGTTATCATTTTCCAAAATCTCTGGACTCATAAAATTTGCTACGAACAATGCAGCATAGGTAATGAATATAAATTAACCTTAGAAAATAACTCTTTTAGAAGGCAAGTAATACAGTTTAAAATTTATATCTGATGGATTGATGGATGATAACTCACGCAGGACATGTATGTGTTAAGAAGAACTAGTCTGATGATAAATGTTTATAGTCATTAAAGGATTACATCTCTCAGCTTTTTAATCATGCTGTTCATCATCAGCAAATATAATCTTTTTCATATTTTTGTTGTCTGGAGTATTATGTATGTTTGTTGTCTTTTCCTTTGTCTCCCGACACACACTTAAATGTATCTTTTGGGCTATAAGGAAAACAATCATGATTTAGGAAAAATGCTGGTAACTCAGCTGAAACAATTGTGTCAAAAATACCTTTTTTTTCCCTTGAAAAAAAATAAGAGTAAGCACAACCACTAGTTCAAAATTTATAAAGTAATTTTTAGTGAAATATATACAGATAGTAGGGTTTTTTTTAAATGCCAAATTTCATTGTTTTATCCAGAAAGTTACTATTATTCTATGTGACATTTTGAAATGTTTCATCAGAGATAACTGTTTGATAGATGTAACTCAGCACTATTTTATATTTATAGAAATCACATTACCTCTAGGTACACTTATTATCAACTCTGCTTTTTTGAGTCTCAGTTGTACATGAACTGAAACTTGAAGCAGTGTCAGTATGTGCTATTATTAATCAAGAAACCAATTATACTCTGTTTAATTTTTATTTGCATGCACATTATTACAAATTAACAGTCACAGTTTTTCAGCCCTCAGAAAAGTGTAGTTGCTGCTTGATGGCTTACTTGTATTCTATTTCTGTTGTTTTTATAAGATCAAGACATGATTCACTGGAAGCTAACATAGCTCATAGCTTAATAATGACCCTTACTTATAAGAAATTGTATGGGGAAGAAAGCTCTTTTCTTAGAGAAGCATTTGACTCTCAGATAGAATTTATTATAATTTTGTAAGATGCAGTTCTTTATTTTTTTTTTATCCAGAAAGTATAAATTTACCCATAGTTGACCTTTACTGGTTTTTGTTAGCTAAATTTGTTCATTAATGAACTGAAAAAGAGAGCTTCTTGCAAAATCTATAAGTCTGCTTGGTTGTGGTGCAGGGACAATTATGGATTGCTGACCAAATTCTATCAGATAATTCCAGGATCTTGTTCCCTGGCATAATAGTCAGAACATGTCTGGATAGAAATTTAATATGATTAATCTGTTGCTCTTCTCATGAAATGTGCATTAAGGTTGTCACAGCTATTGACTTCCTTTATTCTTTTTCCACTTCCTTGTATTGTGTGCATTGATTTGTCTTCATTAAAAGTTTTATCCCATGGTAAGCCTGGGATAAAATTCTGTGTCATGGTAGTCAATATCAACTTTTAGGACTGGAATAGAGTCAATTTATCATTGTATTGTCATTATGCAATACTCCAACTAGAGTGTGGAAGGCAGAGGAAGAAGGGACAATAGCTACAGTGATCCAGGCTTCAAGTTTTGGAGCCTTACCCTGTAGAAGTGGGCAGTGGCATAGAGGTGCTTATACTTAAAAGGAATTAATCTTAATTCTGATTCTCTCCACCTTTCTCTAACTTTCAAATATTGTGGAAAACATTTAACTTAAAAAATGCAATGTGGTACCTTGAGAATGCCATTTATAAAATAAATATGGTAAGTGTACTTCTGCTTCTGCAAACGTTTGTGTGGGCTTTTCTTTTTTCCATTTAAAAGTCCTTGCTACATATAGTTTTTTATAAGACATTTTATAATTATAGAAAAAAAATCTTTTGTACAGACTTTCAGCGCAATATAACCAGTAATAATATTTTGTAGTGACTATTTTTAACTGCCTCCAAGGACTCTGATCAACATTCCTTCTTCGCTTAAGCTCTCTTTGTGTTCAATAGGCATTTTCATGATAAAAAGAAACAGTAAGGATTGTGGAATAGAGTTACCTTAATCAAATGCAAGCAAATCTTTTAGGCTACATTTTCATAGGGGAATTAATGATCTAGTTATTACCCACAGAATAAGCCTAAACTCTCATGCGGTATTTGGATGCCAAAAAGATGGCATCTACTATTTCAGATCTATTTGTTATTTTGACAGTGTGGCTCCAGGCTACATTGCGCTGGATAAACCGTTGATTTTACATAACAAATAATGAAATATTACTGCTTCACTACCTCTCTTCAAATTATTAAAAGAGATTAACTTTGCTTAACATCACTCTAAATTAATTCCTGACGCTATACCTGCTACTGAATCCAGCTCTTGATTTTTGAAATATGTGTATTGGATTTTTTTTCTCCCAATAACATGGTACTCATTATAGCGCAACTGACTAAGAGCTAATCATCTTGTCATATGATATGACACCTTTTAAGGGAAAGAATGATCAAGAAATTGGCAAGTAGCTTGGGAAAGAGTTCCTGATTTTCCTTGTATTAATCAGGTGACTCCCAAGGGGACAGAAGGTCTGGAGAGGACAGTTAGAGGGCCACAGAAACTTCCAGAAAGGGAACAAGAAAACCTGCATGTACCACAGTATGTCTCAAAAGAGAAGACTGAGGAGTTTTAAACAAAAACAAGGAAGTACAGGAGACTGAAGAAGACTTTTTGAGCTTGGAAGCTTGCCTGAATCCTGGCAGACATTGAAGATGGGTTGTAGAGTCCATTAATAAAAAGGAAAAGTGTATAAGAGTATAACCCGAAGGAGGGGATAACATGTGAAGAAGGCTTTCCAGAGGTGTGAAGTCGGTCTCCAAGAGGTAAAAGCTGGCTTAAAAGTAGCTACAGTGGAGCTAGGAATCCAAATACTTTGAAGGAGAGAGTTTTGAGTCCACTTTATAAATTACCCCAGAAGATGTTTTGTACTATGATTTGAAAACTTGTTGGTAAGCCATAGCATCAGCTAAAGGCACAGAAGACATCTGCAGGACCATCTATGCTACTAGGGAATATTACAGTGGAGAAAGATGCAGATGGATTCCAGTTCTTTCTGTCTCCAGACTAACCGGAAGTGAGCCATCTTTAGTCTGAAAGTATTTTGCCTCTGTTGCTATGCTAACCAGCACCAAAAGCAAAGCTGAAATGCATCTCTCTCATGAACCTGAGAAAGAATATATATAACCCATATGTTTTAGATATGTACTAAACAAGAACAGTTGCTCACTCTGAGTAACTGTTCTCAGATGTATGAAGTTCCACAGAGAACTTTTCTTTGCAGTAAACCAATACAGTTAGGTCTGACAGGTCTTGATAGTTGGTTTCATGGGAACAGTTGAAAACTTTAATTGAAAGCAATATTGTGTCGAGATGCATTACAGCTCTAGCTGCATTCCCAGATCAACAGACATTTCTCTCACAGGCCTACTTGAAAGATTTTAGCAAGGTGTTTATCTGTGATAAGTCTTTATTGCTCCTGATATGTGAGGTCCTTGGTGACCATCCAGAGAATCTGTATCTAAGTAATTTGTCCAATTCAAGCATCTTTCACAACTGCTCTGTTGAACTCAGCAGATTTATTGTGTTCAGGCTTGATAAGTGGTTCATTGATCAGTTTTCTTTCTATGAAGAGAGAATGCAGTTGAATAGTATTATCTGTGCTACTTTGACTTATGCTGACTGAGAGTAATGCAACATAATGCACCTACTTTTTTATCAAGCTTCCATGAGCTAGCTCCCTGAAGGGAAATATTTTACGGTTCATTTGGCATGCTCTGTATATCTGTTCATACTAGAACTGATGTCCTTTTTATCAAAGTCCATCTTTTATGTCTTTATGAACACCATAAAATAAAACTCTACATAAAGCGGAGAACTGGAATGGTATCTGTTAATGCAAAAATCACTTCAGTCTCCCTGTCATTAGACTTACTTGGTTCAGCACCTTTTGGATGAAATGGCTGTGTAGCTCTTGAACCTGTGTAGAAGTACCCTTTAAATCAATAAGAGTAAATGTAAAAGGATTGATATGCTGGAATCACTTGAGAATGCTTCTGTTCATGAAGTTGGCAAGTTTCTATGATCAGTCAAGCAGTTAACAAACATCTGTGGAAATTCATGTCTTTAATACACATTTACTTGGTTCTGACTAGTCTCTTTTCAATGATTTTTCAATGCAAAAAGAATAAATGTTTCACCTGCTCCATGAGGTAGCATAAATTTCTTGCATCACAATGGGTTGGCCTTTTAAAAACCAGGTGTACATGATCTGAAAAAGGATATAAGATATGGGACATAATCAAAATTACTAGCATTCCTATGGCTTACTGAGTTACTGCTGAGTTTTAGTAAATGGTGATGTGCATGCGTGTACCCAAACAGTACACTAAAATTTAGCATCTTAAATAACATTCATAAATTTGGACCAGGATGAAAGAGGATTTTTTTTCTATCTGCCATCTTAAGCACCTATCTTCTCATACAGCAAAATAGATATATAGTAGTTGGATCTGGATTCCAGGACAGTGTCAAGGAATTGAATCCTGTTACGATTTACTTCTTGGCTTTTTACAGTGATCTGCACTGGGAAAGAATCACTTGTTTTCCGTCCTGCTCTTTTACTGCCCAGGATACTTTGGGCTACAGAGGATACAGCTGATATATTGAAAGGAAGGCTGTTACCTTCTCACAGCTCTAAGATATATAAAGCTCCAAAATGTCTTGCAGCTGCAACAAACAAGAACAGAAGAATTTCTTGGCGTGTCCTGATATTTCTTCTAAGATTTACTTTGAAGAATAAAAAAGTCCCTGAACAAATTACATGAGAACTTTCTTGGCTGGGAGAAGAGGAGGGTGACCTTTATATATGAGCAAATGGTAGATCACTGGGATGAGAATGACAGCTGGAGAATCTGCTCCACAGAAAACTCAGACAGCAACTAGTTTACCATCAGGACAGGTTTCTGGCATTGTTACCATTCTTGAATGAATCTGTTATTATTAGCTGTTAAGAATATTAATTAGCGTTCATTAATTCTTTAATCAAGCCATTTTGTTTTTGACATATGAGAAGTATTTTTACTATGTAGACAGCCTGTTGTTATAGTCTCCTAGCAACAGAAACTTTTCTTAAGCTATTTGCTGTCTTAAGAGTTCTGTTTCCAAATTACTTTGAATAGCCTTAATTTTCCACAGTTTTTAAAATTTAATCAATCTCATCTTTTGTTAGTTTGATTTTCTAACAAAGACATCTGATTAAGTTATTTCCTGAGCCTTGGTTACAGCATCATCCCAAATATGAATATTTCAGATCATAGCACAAAAAAACCCTCAACACTTTCTGCCTGCATCCTGAATGGGGTACGTTATGAAGATACATTGTTTCTCAAGCATCCTCAGAGTTAGTGATCTTCAAGACGACTTTTGCAGTTATTCTTTTAACTGACACAAAGCCTCTTCATTTACTGTTAGTTACTGTTCATCAAAGCCACAAAACCCATTTATCATTGTTAACAAAATTTGTACCAGATGGTCTCACTGTCTGACATTTGTAAGTGGCAATGGAAGGAAAGCTGAAATGTCTGTATACTTTGCAGTACTTTCTGTGGTCATAAGGGTGCTCTGCTTCAAATCTGAGTAGACAAATTTGTAGGGAGAATTTGGGAAAAAAGAGATCACAAACCAATGGATATCAGTGGAGAGTGGTGACAGTTACTCATCCAGATTGTAAATGGGGAAACCTCTGGATATATTGCATCAAGCAATCCACTGAATACTCTGCAGATTTATTGCCAGGCTTATTGCTCTGAGGCTGGTTCCCGTATATCTGCCTGGAATTTACAGGCAGACTTGATGTTGGCATCATTAAGGTGTTTGCAGCAGGTACGCATACAGTATAATTAACGAAGTTGTTCTATATCCTGAGTTCCTAGCCATGCGTGCTGTGGTCACGTCCAAGGCTGACTGTCATATAGTAGCCAGAGTGCAGCATCAGTTTTTCAAGCCTACTTGATGTTTGGCAATTCTAGACTAATGTGTGTTTTCAAAAAATTCTAGGATTTTCAGGAAGAAAAGAGTTTGTCTGTAGGTAAATTCAGATCATTGCTAGCCCTTGGTCAGAACATCCTCACATTGATCTCTGAGTTCACCTCAATTTGTTCTGATCAATACAGCCATTGATGGCAGAACTGGTACTTAACGTTGCTTCTTTTTTTTGTCTGACTCTAATGGGTCTTTATGCAGTCATGTAAACCTTCAATTATTTATACATGATTTTTGTTGTGCTTACATCTTGAATGCCAGTGTATTACTGAAGAGTAAGTACTGCCAAAGTACGGATCCATTAGTTCCTGTCTATCACTTTAAACATATATATAAAAAAGAATTTAATGTATTACTTGCTACAGAGGGGTTGTACACCTGCAAATAGGTCCATAGGTTGTCAAACCTTTTGATTGACTTAGTGTAGACAGTAGTGGTATTTTCACCAGCCACTGTTATATTTCCAGCTCTCTAATAAACAACAAATGATTTGATTCCCAGCACTTGGCAATTACATCAGGAAGCATTTGCTGGCAGTAAATTAGGTGTTTCCTCTTCATGGATTTGTATGAACTGTACAGCTGTTTTCAGAAAGGTGTGTGAATGTAATGAATGGATTAATATGACAGTTTTAATTTTTCTAGACATTTTCACCTGCTTGATCTCTTATTTGTCCTTATTTTTCATCCAAGTGCTGTACAGTCTACTGCTTCTTGAGATTCTGACACCACTTTGAGACTGCCTAGTCCTGGTTATAAGCCAGGCAGCAAAATTTATTGTATTTTAGGAAATACTGCAAGCCCTGTAACCGTCTGTTTCTTAATTACACATGTTGCATAAATACCACGGTTTTAGATACGAAAATGCATGATATTCTGTATTAGATAGGGGTTTTGGTAATATGGTTTTCTGAATCAAAATGTTTGAAGTAAATTTTGAGCCAGCTATCCATGCAGATGGGAAATGGGAAGTGAGCTGGTTCTAGGAGACTCAATACTTACTAGCTTGGGGTGCTCCTTACAATCCTTGCCCTGGGTCACTGTGGAAGCATGAAAAAGAACAAGTAATTCTATAAGAAGCTAGATGTATTTCCAGAACTAATATTGTAGATGATTTTGATGCTTTTGTGGAACAATTTCATTGTAACAAATTGGAATTTACTGATCCAACTATTTCAGCATCCCTTGACTGCCACTTATTGTCCTGAAGCTATCTGAAAACACCTTCTCTGCTGGACTTCTGAGGTGGAGGGAAGTGGAAAATCAAAACAGATGTTTAGGAAACACGAGGTTTTAATTTTTGATTTTTTCGTTTCATGTAGCAAAGCATTTCTTTTATTTCTGCCTTTATAAGGTCTGATACCTGCAAACATTGACATGTGGGAAAGCCTGTTTATGTGTGCATGGGAAGCACAGCTTGTGTGTGCTTCCTAATTCCTGCATTTTAGAAGCTTTTTGGAAGAAGTAGAAATGGGCCATACAGAGCTTACTTCTCCATGGGAGAATGTGTCAAGAAGGAAGGAAATGAGTAAATAGTGATAATACATTTTAGCAGTTTAGGTGTTGATTTGGCCACAAATGTCTTCCTATTCAATTCCAAACAGAACGCTTTATATACCTGATCTGTTATTTACATCAGAAACTAGATGTGAGGTGAAGCTGTCAATCTGAAGCTGCCTTTGGAAGTCATTCAGTTCAATATCCATAATTTGCAACTGACTGTCTTTTAAAGTACTCACCCTTATTACTGTTTACAGTTGTTATAGATTGCAGATAATAATAAACTTCTAGATAATTATTTATTATTGATCGTTGTAATGATGATAGAGCATAAAATAAAGTGATTTCACGCTGTTTAATTGTACTTATTATAATAACTAGAGCCATCTTTTCAAGATAATTTAAAACAGGCTTAAGAATTGCAAATTTATTTGTGATGTTGCTTTTTATGTTACAGTTGTTTATAATAATGCATTTACATGATGCATTTGGAAGCACTGCTTTAAAACTCTAGCTCAAAGATCAAAACTGGATGTCCCCATCCTCGAGTATTTAAAAATTATACTGCTATAAACTGAGCAGTAACTATTATTTTGTGAGTGATCCCACTCTTTTCAACAGAATGTTTCCTATAAATAATCATATGTTTTTTATAATAAGCCTATATATAACTCACAAATCCCTATATGGCATATGGCGTAAAGTAATATTTGAGTCACTCTTAGTGATATCTCTCCTGATGTTAATCATAAGACATTATTTGGAGTTCATGCTAGCATCAACAGAATTGTGTCTGTACACAAAGCATTTTTAAAAAATTGTATCACTGTTTGGTTTTAGAGTGATGTAGTAGCTCATATGCCATAAATCTTAATTTTGATAAATTGTTTTACTTAGGCTGTTAAAAAACTTTTTATTTTGTTGGAGGGTAGTTAATCAGTTCAGTAAGGCAGAATGTGATATTGGTTTATACTCTTCATAGTGTGCTTGAAAAGCATATTTTTATTCCTGAAGAAGTAAATTCTCAGCCAGACATCAGAGAATGTAACTCGTTTTGATTGATCAAGGCTTGGCACAGTCAGGGAAGTGGTAAAATGTCTTATGAAATACACCTTCTTCATCACAGAGTTATTGACTGCATTTTGCTGTGCAAGCTATAAATTGTGGAAAGCAGTGACATACTTTATTCGTTTAGGACATGACATCAGATACTGTTCATGAAAAGTAACAGTCCTGATATCCACCTTTTCTCAGTGCTGTAACTGATTATTAACTTGTCAAAATGTGAGTAAGGCTGCTCTGAATAAATAAAATAATTCTATCTTCTGAATAAAATATTTAAAAATTGAACACCCCCCTTTTGTAACTGCAATAAGGATTCACAGACCAGGAAGACCTGTGATTTTTTTCTCTGAATTTGAATCGCTGATTCTTGCGTCACTTCTTGAGTTGATCTGCTATGATGCCCTTTAAATTAGTCATGCCTTTCAGTCTGTAGAGATTATCCTATTACTCTATTCAAGAAAAGAGGTAATTAACTGTAAAGCTTAAAAATGACAAAGAAAATTCATAATTAAAATTATGGAAACTTAGGAAAATGCTCCCAATAAAGAAGATCCTTTTTCAGACTTACAGTGAATGACGCCATCAGATCTTCAGTTTCTCTGGAACATGGCATGCAGTGTGGACGTTTCTGTATCTTTTTATGCATGCATGTCGAGGCAGTCATTTTGTTACTTCCTCTACTATGAAAGTATCATAGTAATTCATAATGAAGATCATATTGGTAGGACTGTGATATTACTGTGTTTTTAAATTCTTGTACCTTTGAGTTTCACGTCTTTAAAAAATAGTTCACATAAAACTTGATGTTAATTGTATGAAACTGATCAATATTTCTGGAAGAAAAATGTGTTTGTAATTTAGAGGAGGTTTTCATTGAAAAACAGGATCTCAAAATCAAACTTCTTTACTGTGTTTTGTAAAATGGGATTTTATGGGTATTAAAGCTCTCCTAGTATTTTTCTCTGTAGAAATGGTCTTCATTAGAGTATCAACAAAAATGGCCACTTCATTTATGAGAAAATAGGCTGTCTGTCTTTTAATGGATGAAAATGCGTCATGTTTCCATATTTTTATTTCATAATTGAAATATATGGTTAATATTTTTTATTGTTATTAATGCTAGGTATATACTTTGCCAAAGAAATAAGTGTTACTTTTGCACTTGTGATAACATAAAAAACTTAAATAGCTTTTCAAACTTGAAAGCATATGATTTGCTTTAATTTGGTGCCCTGAATTTTGTATTCTGCTCTTTAAGCAACAGACATACAATTTTCTGACAGAGGCTGCCTTCTTGACATTTTCCAGCTTATTTTTTATTCTCAAGTAGAGCTGTATATTTTTTTCATGAGCTTTAGATATTCATGTAAACTAGTTGCATCATTGAAATATTTTTATTTCAAATTCAAATACATTGAGGGTTGAATACATGAGCTTAAATTAGTTTTTGCAAATCTTCTCATCTAATGTCTATCTTCATCTGGTTTAAATTGTTCTTGACTCCCTTTCCCTCACCTTCCGTATCATGGCAAAATCAATTTAAATTTAAATATACAAAAATATGTGAGCCACTTAGATTATATCTGCAGAAATTTAAGAATTGACATAGTGTACAATATTTTATTTATACTTCATTTTCTTCCCTTTACCGTACGTGCTGCATCCTCAGTCCCGTGTTATGTTCAGCCTTACGTGGAAATATTGTGAGCAGTTCTGGTAACGCAAGGCAGTGGGACACTTTCAAACCACTAATTATTTGTACACATGTTAAAAGATTTGGTGTCCTTGGTGGTTATATTTTCTGGGACAGTTTTCTGTGAAAATGCCATATACACTCTGAAAAGACTTGCAGTCCTTCCTAAGAGTTAATATTAACCACTGATGAATAACCCTTTTTCTTAAGATCCTAGCGAATAGCAAAACTGCTCTAAGTTTTGTTATAACACCAAAATACAGATTTACTGATATGTCAAGTACAATAAATGCTTGCTGTAGATCATACTTAGCTCAGGCCAAAGCATTTGACATATAATATAGTGCCATAGGTTGTGCATGCACAGAACATTTTACAGACAAGTATTTGTCTCCTTCCTTCAGCTGTCAGCCCAGATACATCATCATATATCATTTTCACTTCTAGTAATGACACTGGAACATCTTGAGCAGTAGTAAACTTACTGGGCACATATAAATATAATATGTGGTAATTACCTCCCTAGGGAGTGTTTGAAAGTTATAGTATACCTCATTTAAGGATTAAAATAGCTTAGTTCCTTTTAGTATCATAAATAAGCCAAGTTTGTATTGGTACTGAATTTATTCAACCCATGTACTCTCCTTGTTATGAGAGAAGAGTACAAAGGTGTTCTCATACTGCAATGAGAGCAAAAGGTATCCTTTGCATGTAAATATCCTTTAGAAAAGCTTGTGCTAAATTAGCAATGGGGCAAGTGTACCCAGGGAATTTAAGCTCTCAGATTAGGTCAATTTCATATCTTGCAAGCTGGGGAATTTTTTTTTTTGAAAAGTTCTTAATTGCCTGAAAGAGTATCAGGCTCTGAAATGTTTTGGAACGTATTTGAATGCCCCAAGATCCAAATAGCTACTTTTGAGTTACAGAAGGACACCTGGATGCTTTGAAGGGTATAGAAGAAGGAGTTGCCTTTCAGTTTGTAACTTTTTGTTAATTATGCAAAGCATCTATCTGCATTTTGGATCACCTGTTAAAATCAAAATGCATTTTGAAAATTTTACTTTCAGTCTCCCCGTAGGGAGCCCCTGTCTGACCTGGTAATGTGTCTGAAAATCTGGTCCCCATTACAGTCATTGAACTGTCAGGAAAATTGTGTTCAATTTGCAGCAGACTCTAAGTTAATGTCTTATGATTTTGAAATGATCATTGCATCCTTGGGAGAAGAATATGTTTTCTGTACTATTTAATAGATAGAAAGGTCAGAGATTAAAGCTTAATTGAATGGCATCCATATGTCAATTTTGAAAATAAAATTCGGCATTTTGCATTGATATCCCTGTCTCTGTCCCTATTTAAGTTTTTAAGCAGTATAAAGTGGGGGACTAAAACTTAAGATTAAATCTTTTAAGTGGTTGAAATAATACTCATGGTGGCCTACTTTGAAAGTCATTTTAGTGGCTTAACTTCGTTTGTCTTTGCCTGAATAAATGCAGCAAAGTAAACGTGTAAATAACAATCTAGTACAAACAATATCTGGCTGATCTTAGAATGCTGCAAAGCAGCTGTACTGTACATTGCAAGGAAATGAAGAGTAGGAAAGGAAGCTTTATTTCCTTTTCTGTGTGAGTTCTTCCTTATGGATTGTATGCCTGACCCTACTGTTATTTTGCCACAGCCATCTTGTATTTCACTAAATCCTAATGTTTAGAGATTGAAAGTGTACTTGTTTTAAGCTGTGAGAATTTCAGGACACAAGGTTGAACAGAGAACATCACTGACTTCCATTCTTTGATTACCATCTGGTTAGCAAACACTAGCAGGACAGAAGGAACATATGTTGCTTAACTGGCCCTGTGCCTTGCCAGAAAACACACTAAACTGGCATGATCCAGGGATACATATATCCTGTATTGCAGGAACAGTGAAGATCTTCATAGGTGTGAGGAATTCTCACCAGTAGTGAAGGGAGCTACAGGAAGGTTTAATGGTTCTGCTAAAATCCCAGGTGGCTGTTAATCTCTGAAACCGGTATGTGTGGGACGTACTCAGGCAGAGTATGACTTCGTAATTCATTTTGGCAATGATGAGCACATCCAGAGTCTTGTTTAATTAACCTAAGGACAATTATTTTTCTGACCTGGATTTGAAGTGGGAAGAATGCTTTGTCTGGAGTAGAAGAAAAGACTTGGGTTAGATTGTGTAAGGCAAACTTCTAGGCTAATGCTCTTCTCTGAAGCAGGGTGTCTGATTCCCTGACAAACTCGAACTGAAAATAAACAGAAAAACATGTCCCTGCAGGGAAGTGAAGAACGAAGCTCGTGCTCCCACTGCCTGTCTCATTCACGGCTTTCTCTCCATCCTCTTAAACCTTTTTCAAGGGTCAAATCAGCCTAGATGCAATGCAGCCCCCATGCAGCTGGGTGCCAGTGGATGCCCAGCCTCATGCCACAACACAGAAATTACTCACTGACCTACACTAACAGCATGAAGGTGGTCAAATTGCCCTGTTTCTACCCACTCACCAGTAAATTCGTGCCCTCAGGTGAAGAAGTCTTAGCAAGGGTGTATAGAGAGGGTTAGCAAGAGACTAATATCAGCCTTCACTAGGGACATTACATTGCAAGGGAAAGAAATGTGAGGCCTGCTGTTGAGTGTGATTTAATTAAGGCTGGGCTATGGTGTAGCTGGATGGGACAAGAGATGATCTGGACACTTTGGCCATATAGTTTAAGTGGGAGCACGATCTTCTGCTGGCCTGTAATCTTTATCACTTGTAATTTGTGATTTCATTATTAAAGCCAGCTGTTTGCTGAAACTCAGAGGCCGAATTTCTGTCAATTATTATATAGCTAGTACTTTATCTTGGCTTCTTGTTTAAATATAAGCTTGTTTATTAGCTGTCAAGCAGCCATGCACTCAAGTGTATAAATAGCATTAGGAAAAAATGCGTTTAACTTTTAAAAATCTAAGTTTACTTCTTATGTGAAAATAAATTTGCTTTGAAGATTGTTAGTATTCAGCAGATTAATCTCTTTCATTTTTTTCAGGTTTTCACTTTACTACCTTTTTACAGCGAGATAAAATTTCCATTGAAAGTACAATCATAATGAAATGGCACAATATAAATAGATGACTTTCATCACAATGCACTGTTTTTGGAAATGTTCATAATTTAAACGATTATGTTCCTTGGCTTCTTGCCAATTAAGTTTAGTCATCTAGGGATGGTGAATTCTAATGAGAAAGCTGAATGGTCTTTTGCAGATATCATCTGTTGGCAGGGACGCAATCAAACAAGGACAGGTTTAATCTCTTCTTTTCCCCTTCTTTCTTTAAGTATCATAAAAAAGATAAGAGAATAAATTTAAGTGGCAGAAGAAACAAAACGCTTTATAGAAGATGCTTTATAGCTTTCTGTAGATGGAATATATTAAAAAAAAAAATCTTTGCTTACTACTCCGTGAAATCAACATGATAGGCTTAAAGGATACAAGAGATGTTAAATATACCCATGAGAAAATTAAAATTTGAACCAAATTGTATCCAATAGCTGCTAAACTCTGATGATTCAAACTGTTCTAAAGAACCTTTTCAGAAAAAAAAAAAAAAAAGGATCTAGAATCGTAAAGAAAAAAATAAATGGGAGTGACATAGATACTTCAGATGGTAAACTGTGGTCCATGCATCTGCCTTTCAATGGACAAACAGTAACCCCCCTGGGGATTAGAATTAGATTAGCTAAATGCCTAACAGCTGTCTCACAGGCATGAGACTAGATAAAGCAACCAAGCTGTAAATCTGTGCAAACTGCATGAAAGGCTACATAATGCAAATTGATTAGTTTAGGACTTGCATTAATGTGGTTGTGAATAAAAATAACCCACCAACAAATCCTCTCCTAATTTTAACAACTACTGAAAAAAACCCCCAGATTTAACAGATGGATCATTATGAAGTATGAATTTACATTGTGATCAAAGAAAAAACTTGAATTACTAATCCCCATGAAGTAAGACTTCTAATCTCTCTGCAGAAAGGCAAATATTTGAAGTTTTAACTTGGATAGATAGGTGGCTTTCATCGAATATCAATGCCCTTTTAATTTTTAAAAAATGAAAACTATGAACACCTGTTGAGTTACATTCAAAGATGGAATATGTGATTTGGTACACACCTCAGTAGATCGTAAACTATTGAAATATAACCCACATTAACTGTTAGGACTGATTATTTTTCTGCAGTTTTGAAATTATGATATTTGAATTAAGAACGATTGACTCAATTATTTGAATTTCTTAAATCTACAGAACCTAATGTTATATCTGTTTCAAAATATTTCTTGTCTACTCAGAATTTTATGTCTTCTATTCAGTAGGACTTTTTCACAGAAAAATAAATACCATTTAATGAGCTCTTAATTTATAAGACATTTGTGAGCTGTAAAATTTTATGTCGTGACTAGTGAGGAGATAATAACCATGAAATGATAAAAGCATAGTAAGATCAGTGACCTATATTCTTTCTTTAAATGCTATCCCTTCAAATCATCTTAGTCTTTATGTATAGGTTGCTATATTAATGAGAATTTGTTCTGTGCCGTATAACGAAGGAAAGTGAAGTTTCATCAGATTGTCAGGCTCTTGGCTGCAGTGAGACTAAATCCAACTTCCTTGTATGAAGCACTGAGTTCTTAAAGCTTTGGGAGCCGAGTAGTATGCCGGTGTGATGTTTTTGAATGCAGGTAGATAGAAAATTGGTCTGCCTTTAGAGTCAGGCAGAAGTCACATAGCTGTAGTTTGCATGAAGGTAAAACCTAAGGTAGTAGACAAGATGTACTAAATCAAGTGCTAATGCCATGTAGCTGCTGGCTAGGTAACGCACAAGCAGAATAAATTCATGTACACAATTTCTCTATACTGTTCCCTAAGGCCCCACGGCCACGGAGCCCATAGGTACCCACCCCACCTATATGCAATGAGAATTCACCATCTAAGAATTTCTCTGTTATTACTCATGTGAGGCCTGATATAATGTTTCATGTGTTTTTCAGAAATGTACATTCTGACTAGACTGCTGAAAAACACATTTCTTTAAATCACTTTTTAACCCTGAGGTTGGGTCATTCACCCAAGTTAAAGAACATTATCTTGAAATTCTTATGTTCATAGGGACTTGAACCTAGAAAAGTGTCATAACCCTTAAATACAGGGCACTGTTGTAGTAAAACACCTGTAATAACAGTTCTAAAGCCAATCCACAATGTATACAATACTTAAACGCTCATTTGACTCAATTCAGATTTCCCTCAGCGATTACAGTGATCACTAGTCTATAGACAATCCTGTTCTCTCTGATTTTTCAGGCACTGTATTAATACAATATTTCTTTTGTTTTAAAGTGAAGACCTACAAAACTGTATTTCAACTTTCAAAATTTTACTCGCACAATTGAAAATCAATACAGTTTGCAATACTTTGAATTTATATCACTGCTTATGTGACGTAGAAAGAAGTTTTTAATTTTGGCTTGTAAGTCATGAATGAAAAAAGTTGCTACCTCAGTAATCCTTATGGAGGATGACAGTTAACATTACTGTACACCATTCTAAGCTGTTGGTTTGAGTATTTGCTCCTGTTGAGGTGAAAATCTGGCCTTCTACTTCTTAGAGTGCTTAAGCCATCAGTACACTAGGTAACAGCTGGGTGTCTGAGTTTTTGTTCACTCCGTTTTTGGGGATAATTGAACCAATTCAAGAATTCAATACAAATTCATGAAGATAACTTCATAAAGGTAAACCTGACTTTGCGAAAAATAACCAGAAAACCCCCAAAAGCCCAACCAAAAAAATCTATTAAGCATCAAAGAAGAAAAAGAACCAAAATAACAGGATTTATACAATTAATGTATTTTGTTCTGAAGCGTGTTTTGTGCATTTGCTGTTATTTCAGCACATATAGGACATAATGTTAGAAGCCATAAAGTGCTGTAGGCTTTTAAAATTTTGTTTTATTTGACTCACTGATTTTCTGTAGCAGTGAATTACACAGGTAGATATGTGACAGACACTGTTTTACCTCATCTTTCATAAGAACCAGTGATTTTTTTTTCTCGGCACAGGAACTTACTGTCTGGTACAGCTTTATATCACCACTGCGTTCTTCCTGGTTAAGCTTTCTGATCAAGCTACAGAAAAGTAATAGAAAATTACAGGAAACTTAATCCTATTGCAGCACTCCATGTCCTGAGCCCCATAAAGCACTAAGCGTTCTGCCCGTGTTATTGAAGAAATTGCAAGTGGACTTACAGGAAGTTATTTCCTAAGTACAAGTTCCCTTTACATCAGTCCTTCTTTCAGGGGCATGTAAAAATGGAATCCCTGCAGTGGACTAAAATGATATCTCTCCCCTCGCAAAGGAAGCTAAAGAAATAGGGTAAAGTCTCATGTTATCATCAAATACTTCACAAATGAATGAATGTATTTTTGCTCTTCTTAAATCTTTTATTGTGGTGAATTTAAATGTGAATTGCTATTAGGAAATCTATCAACTTATTACGTGGGAGGGTTTGGAGCAAAATACAGACATGCATATGCATTACTTTTTAAAATTTTTATTTATTTAACCTGATGCTATAGCAAAAGCAATACTTTAATGATAATCATTGAGCTACAGTGGCAAAGTGTTGTGAATTGCAAATGAAAAAGTAGAATATGACCTCTGCTGAAAGTGAGGGAAGACACATACAGATAAATCAAGTACAGTGTTTTTACTCAAGAAGATAAGGTTAGAGCCATTCCTCCCTTTCTCTTCTTCCTTTTTTCTCATTCTTTTACAGTCTGTGACTGCCTTACACCTTGTTATTTTCACAGTGTGTGAGATATTTTACCTGTGTCCTATGAAAAATCTTTGTTCTCTTTGTACTGTCCTAAAAACATTTCTAGCCAGGTGTTCAGTTTTCATTCCTTCAGTGAGCAATACAGACCATTTGTAGTCTAGAGGCCTCCAGTAACCATCCTGTGCCTTTATTCTCTAGGTTTCTGCCACTGTCTCATGCTTGCTCTCTTGAGGGCGCTTGCTACACTTTAATCTCCTATGCCTTGTCTGTGATACACAGGAAGAACATTACTGTGAACCTTCTGTTAGTCCCTGGTATCAGATTTTTCTTCCCAAGGCTTGCAGAAGCTTCTACCTACTTGTTCTAAGGAAAAGTGGAAACCTCACGCTCCTGGTAGCTTATCTCAGACAAACTTCTAGTTTCTGAGGACTTTTATCTTTCTATTTGATTGTGCATCACGCAGCCAGTAACTTGGAGCATCCTGTTAAAACCATTTTGAAATCTGATTTTATATGAGAAGGGATTATTCAGCCATTATTTTTTCCTCTGTTGGTGTCTGGGGTCACAAAAGCTCTGCTTTTGTGACAAAGTTCTAGAGGATGGTCCAATAAATGCCAGCTCTCAGATCTGTCTCCTCTCTCAGTCTCAGTCTGATTCTTGTTAAAGTCAGTGATATTTAGCATTCACTTCAAAGGATTATGAGTTCGTTACTGGACATACCCTGCTGGGAAAAGGCCAAGAAGAAATCCTAGTGAAAGAGGGGGTGCTTAAAAGAGGTTCCTGCTGGTTGCTTGATACATTCATTCAATACACATAGATAGCTTCAAACAGCTGTTTCTGTGCCTCGGGTGCCTGTTGGCAAACTGCTGACACTCTCAAGTCACGCATACCAGTCTAAGGTCAGTGAAACAGTAGTTTCTGGGCCTCTGAGATTCCTCCCCTCTCTGTGTGGTTTTGTGTTTTCTGTTAGGATAACTGTAAATTCATCTCTGTGAGTCATCTTCTATATCTGTGTATTAAAGCATAAAAATGCTTTTAGGAATGATGCTGAAGATATGAAATTACAATCTTGTGAAAGTAACAGATAGAAAATGAGAATGAATAAATGAGAAGTTCTGTTCTATGTCAAAACATACTGATAGATCAGAGAAATTCATGTGCTAGGTTGTATTGAAATATGGTAGTATTTACATTGCTTTCTTCTGCTTACCTGTATCAAATTGGGCAACTGCACAGATAAAATACATATACTTCTTTTTGTAAGTGGCAAATGAAAGTTTATGCCCTCTTATGACTTAGAAAATAGCTTAATTATTTCAAACAATCCATTAAAAGAAGTCACAATTGAGGTGTCATTATTGTCCAAGAAATGCTGGAATCACTGAATTTATGATTCCTTAGATTTTGGCCAGATTATCTGTACTTGTATCTTGCTTCACTTGCGTATATTAAATTAATCTCATCTGACTAATCTCTTCTACAGATATTGCATCATGCCAATATGCCCTTATTTCTTTTTTTCAAACTGGTGGTTTGTTAGGGAGAGGTATGTTTTTAAAGTATTTTTGCAGAAGAGAAGTTAACAATATGTTACTGTTTTTTTTTTAACAGGAAAAAAAACAATGTTAAACTATGGTTAAAATAATTGCTTCTTCCACTTGATTATTTCAGATCTTTCTATGTGGAATGCTGGTACCTGAATCGGCATTTTGCTTTGTAGTAGGCATAGTATAGGATATAAAAGTAAAGTGTGTTCAAGATTCTCATTTCCTTGTGTAAAAAGTAAAACCTCCACATGAGGTGCTCTTAAAGGAGAGAGCTTCCTGCAGAGCCAACATAATTGTGACATCTAGGTTTTTTTTTATGACTTAATGATTACACATACTGGAATCTTACCACGAGTTTTAATGCCTATCAGTTCCAATCCTTTATTTTTAATATAAGAATCAAAATCCGGATGTGTAAGTGATTTGCTACTTTGTGGCTAAACTGCTTTGTGGTTCCAAGCAGTCAGATGTCCACAGAGATGGGTTATCTCAGTCACTCTCTTTCCTAGATATGCAACTGTGTGTAGTAGAGAGAGAATAGTAAATAGTGTGGAATGAAATGGAAAGCAAAATTTAAGCATGCTGCAGTGAAACAGGTAAAATAGAAATAATTCATAGTGAGCAAATCAGGAAGTGAAAGTAACCATAAAAAAAGTCAGCAACTTTCTTGTAAGCTGCATTGTCTCTGGAATTAGACAAAGCCAAGAACACCACTCATGTACATTAATGGCAGCATCTTCAACTGATATGCCTCTAAGAATGAAAGTGTACCTTGCATTCTGGGATAGGCAGGAAGAGAGCAAATCTGGGCCCAAATAGAAGATATGTCTTCCTTTTCCGTAAAGAATTAATTTTATCAGTTTCTAATGCCCTTTACTGAGGTGGCAATCATACTCTGTAGGCTTTTGCACTATGTAGAACTTTTTTTGAAGATGTAATTGGTGAAATGTAGTTTGCATAAACTTCCCAAATTATGTATTTTCTTCTTACAAAGGTCTAGTTTGACTTAAAAAACCTAAGGTCTTTGTAGGTGATAGTTGGAAAGGAGGTTAAGGAGGTAAGTTTAAATGTAAATTTTTGAAGTGTTTTATTTGGAAGTTGTGGATTTTGTGTGGCATTTAATGACGTGATTAATGGTGTGTCTATATATGATATAATTGGGGATAAAAAAAAAAGATATAGATAAAATTCCCATTCCAAAGGGATTTTAACTCCCAGCCTTCAGTGTGGGACTTTGTTTATTGGGCTATACAATTAAGCACATGAGCAAGTGTGAAGACTTTTGAACGTTAATTTTACCACTGGAGGGAGCCCATATTCCATAAATGATGTAGAAAAAAAAAAAATTTAAAAGGGAAAAAAGGGCACTTTTTTTTTTTTTCTGGTGCTCAGTTTCCGTATGTGAAGAGTTTCTGATATACTTACTACACTGCTCATTTATATTTCTTCTAAATAATGTGGAAATTAAAGGTCAGATGTCAGAAAACCAAAGTTTTCTGCTTGGGATATAGCTTCTTCTAAAAAGATATACTTTATAAAAAAGTAATTATTACCTTAGTTTTAACACTGGAAAAAATAGGTACACCCTAGATGAGTGTTGTTCCAGAGTCTGCAGAGTCTTTCACTTACATTTTTTTAATCTTTGACTATCATTAAATTTCATTTTTCATAGCAATAATAATCTCCTAATATAGGTGGAGTTGCTGGTATGCTTTTTCATCTTTTGAGACATCTGGCTTTTTAAATATGATCTTGAGTTAATATTTTCTAAAGCATGGTTCAAATGTCTAGAAAACTTACCAGTGTAATGCTGTTTGTCATCATCTTATAATAACCAGTCGACAGGCAAGAAGCTATTAAAGCTTTCTTCTCCCTTGTGGGTTATTTGATTTGTCATTCTCCGTTTTTGCAGCCTGTGTACTCAAACCAATTTGTGATAACAAGAGCAGAAAGCTAAATTCAGTAAAGGGTTCATGCTGACATTGTTATTCCGCACAAGAGGCCCAGTAGGGAGAGATAATGGTGTAATTCAGATAACATGATGAAATGAGATCTTGTATCTCAGAGGCTTTGGTGGATGAAGAAATGTAAACATCTTCTCTTTTTATATAAATTAGAAGAACATGTGGGGTCATACTGAAGTTGCATTTGCTATTTTTATTTAACTTTTTTACAGACAATTCATCTGAACTGAGGCTTAGGGAGATGGTTGAATTACAGGATGTTCACTCAACATATTTCAAGAATTTAGATTTACTTGTGCAGGTATTTGAAGTATAATTTAAGTAGGTCAGAAGAAAAACATGCAATGAGCTATATTTATCACCATGGGTACTTTAAAAGTAAATTGCATAAGGCTGAAAAGTGAGAGTTTTAAGTCTCCGTAATTAAATTGATATTGATTAGCTGAGTACTTTTAAGCATATTTTTTTTTGATAACATGGGATGGCTCAGAATATCCGTGCTTTTAGCAGTGAGATCATGAACACTAACAGTAATTTAAAGTGAAAAAGCTCATTTCCTGTCTATTTTTTCAGCATTTTAGTTCAAATATTTTGCATTTTTCAATTAATTATGTCATTTCTCATCTTGATATTTGAAATTTAATATTCCTACTCAGGAATATCAGCAAGTTTGCAGATGATACCAAGCTGTGAGGAAGGGTTGATCTGTTAGAGGGTAGGATGGCCCTACAGAGGGACCTGATTGGAGAGATGGGCTGATTCTAATGGAATGATATTTAATAAGTCCAAATGTCGGGTACTTCATTTTGGACACAACAATCCCGTGCAGAGCTATAGACTGGGGACAGAGTGGCTGGAGAGTAGTCAGGCAGAAAAGGACCTGGGAGTGCTGGTTGACAGGAAGCTCAACATGAGCCAGCAGTGTGCCCAGGTGGCCAAGAAGGCTGATGGCATTCTGGCTTGCATCAGGAATAGTGTAGTGAGCAGGACCAGAGACGTTATTGTCCCCCTGTACTCGGCACTGGTCAGGCCTCATCTTGAATATTGTGTCCAGTTCTGGGCCCCCCAGTTTGGGAAAGATGTTAGGATACTGGAATGTGTTCAGAGGAGGGCAACGAAGATGGTGAGGGGGCTGGAGCACAAGCCCTATGAGGAGCGACTGAGGGAGTTGGGGCTGTTTAGTCTAGAGAAGAGGAGGCTCAGGGGAGACCTCATTGCTCTCTACAACTACCTAAAAGGAGGCTGTAGTCAGGCAGGGGTTGGTCTCTTCTCTCAGGTGGCCAGTGGCAGAACTAGAGGGCATGGACTCAAGCTTCGTCAGGGAAAGTTTAGGCTTAATGTGAGGAAAAAGTTCTTCACTGAAAGGGTGATTGGCCATTGGAATGCGCTGCCCAGGGAGGTGGTGGAGTTGCTGACCCTGGAGATGTTTAAGGGGAGACTGGATGAGGCACTGAGTGTCATGGTTTAGATGATGGGTTGGTGTTAGTGTTGGTGTTAGTGTAGGGTTATAGGTTGGACTTGATGATCTCAGAGGTCCTTTCCAACCTTGTAATACTGTGATACTGTGATACTCAGTTTAGTCTTATTTTTATGTAAATACAGTGTAGTCTTGCTAGAATTAGGGTTTGTGTTTTCACATGTTATGTATTGTACATTGGTAGCTGAATTTAACTAGCATGTATTTTACTGAATGTGCTTCAAGAAAACTGTATTTACATGAAAGATAATGTAGCGAAGCAAATTCAATGAAAATGAAGGCGGAATTTAATATATTGGGATTAAAGAGGAAATACTATCTTGGAAAACCATATTGAGGTGAAGTTGGAAACACGTGTTTTAGAAATTATAATTCTGTACTGTCAAATCTAGGGATTTTTTAATTGAAAAGCTTGTTCTGACATGTCACAGGCAAATTATTTCATTCCTTTTGTTTCTGAAAAACATGTACGTGGGTGAATACCTGCAAATTTTAATGAAGAAAATTGTCAAAATAGCAGATAAAGAAAAATACATTGTACCCTTTTTAAGTACAAATTAAGTTAGTATGGAGAGTTTCTGAATATTTTGTTGTTGAGTTTGATGTAAACAATGGTTTCAGAATCTTTCTTTTTCTGTTTGCACAATTAGAAACTTTCCTGCCTAGAATGTGCTATTAAACATGAAGCAAACAGCTTTCTGGCCTCTTCTTGCCGTCAGAACGGCTCTTCAATGAAATTTAAAGTGAAGTAAACAGAGTGTCTGGCTTCTATAGAGTTCTCTTGATCTAGACATTGTAAATAGCTCAGCCAAAGAGTTTCTTTCATTAGAACCGGGTAGAGAAAGTTGTAAAACTGAAGAAAGCCCAAATCAAAAGGAGTATTGCCAGAATCCTGAGCCAGCCAGCTTAATTTGTTAACCTGCATAGCTTGGTCATTATCTCTGCATACTCACATACTGTGGAAAATCACAGGTTAAACCTGCTTAATGCCACTTGTGCTTTTTATTTCTGAAAACTCATTCCTTTTACTAAAGCAAATCTGTGTTACTCCTCCGTTTCAGCAGTGATTTTGGTCTTCCTTCCTAAGTGGCTGTATAGAAAATTGGCATTTGCGGTGTTTTCATTATTGTTTATGTCTTTGCTTAACAAGTATTTTATCAAAAGATCAGTTCCAAATAAAAAAAAAAAAAGTAATGGACGAGATCTGAAAAAACAGACAGCATAGCAGAAACTGTCATTTTTCAGGCAGGGGATACAGGAGAGGCCTCTGTAACCTTCACATCAATCTAAATGTTCCAGGGGTGATTTCTAATTGAGCTAACGATTGGCTGTCTCTCCAGAAATTTGGTATAAAAATCTTTCTCTGTTTTCTAGAATAACTTTGGGGTAGAGCAAGGAAAATAAATGTCCATGACATTTTGAAAGAAAGCTCATATCAAAAGTCTAGTTCTAATGCACTAAGTATTAAAAAAAAAAAAAAATCAAATCCTTGCTCAACTGTTCATATGGTGAGAAATTGAATTTTCATTTTCTGAGCAGGAAGAGGAGAAAGGCTGAAAAAAAGAAAGAAAATCAGATTGAATTGAATTGAAGAAGCATTCATTTTGAGGGGAACAGGAATGCTCTATGGGTTACTGCATATCTCAAATAGCAGGAAATCGAAGTAGATAGATACTTGCTAATTTTTTCAGTTACTTGAGAAAAGAAACTATCCAAATTTCTGTCTGTCCCAAAAGAAAAAAATTCACTTCCATATTTGTCTTTACAGTTGGTATGTCCTTGAGAAATTGTGATCCCTTACATATTGCAGAATACCAAAGAGTTTTCTTCAATAGATTTTTTTGGAGATAAAGGTCTAAACCAGAATGATATCCTTCCCCTTTGTTCAAGATACTTCTATGCTTCATTTTTGTTTCTGTTGCCTCTGGTTTGCAGGTATAGTTATAACATTCAAAAACCCAAATTCCTGGACGTGTATAACTAAAAACATGGGAAATTTATTTATAGCCCCAAATGTTGTTAAATGCATTAGATTAGTCTAAAAAAAAAATTGCAAAGCCACACAGATTTTCATATTAAAAATAAGAATTTATGAATAAATCATAACAATCCATTCATTTGTGATTTGAAAAAGAGAAGAATACAGCGGCGTGTTTGGGAGGACATCTAAATGACCTGAGATTATTGAGTAAACTATGTAAGTAATAGGAAATTTTCTTGAAACCGTGATGAAAAGGTTCTGTAGATTTGTTGCTGGCTGTATCGTAAGTTCTAAAAAGGCAAACCATAACCTCTTTGTGTTTGAATTTTCTAAAATTATTATAAATGTATATTTGTCAAACTAGTATTTGGAAATGTATTGAAGTCTTTTTGCCAAACTGTCTAAAGATACAAAACATTAAAATAAATTACATGGATATGTATCTGTTTAAAATAGTGCTGAGGGTGTGTTGATTTGTTTTTTATATTGCAAGAGGGGAAAAAAGTAAACAAATTAAAGGTTATGTAACAAAAGAACAAAATGGAAATCCAAATTATGAACCATCTGCAGGACATATTTTAATGACTATTACTGAACTATTTTTATAGATTTGGAATCCTTTAGAAAGCCAAGTGTTTTTTACAAGCTGGCCTTATTAACTGGCAAGGAATGGCTGTGGCTATGGTGTGTAGATGATTAAACAAAACAAAACAAAGTCGATGTTGATTAGAGATTTAGGAAGATATGTGAGCTGTTCTTCGTGACAATGAAACGAGTATTATATAAAGGAAATGAATACAACTTTGTATTTTAAAGAAAGCCAACAAATTACAGAGTAAATTTAAGTTGTTGGATATCTAACTTCATAGGAATAAGTCTTTTTCAAAATAGAAATGAAATATTAAAAAATTTAATCACATGGGTCTTTAAAAGGACTGTGGTTTAAATGACAGCTGTAAGGCTTGCTTATTAGCAGAGAGAGTCTTTCCCTTCCTTGACAAATTATCTGTTTATTCATTTGAAACTAATGCAGATTCTTATTAATGAAGAATCTGTTTCCTGAGGTCTTCATAAAAGGCATCAAAGACCACTAAAGAAACATTGAAGCAAAAGGGTGTTTAGTTATCACTGAATATCCCTGCTTTGTAGTGGGTGGGGGCCATCTCATCTGTTCAGCCACGCTGAGGAGTTCTGTAGCTTGCTGTAATCTGTGGCCTGCGGAAGTGATACAGAAGGATATGGGCAGAAGTCAATCCCAGCCTGCAGTCCTCAGACACACTCAAAATATAATTTTCATTTTAACAGTGCCTAGCTAGGTTTCAGGAATATTACATTAGGGAGCAGAAAAATGTTTTGTGGCTAGAAAGTGGTAAGACTGCTAATTTAGACCGCATGATTTAATTATGGGGCTACTGTAAAGCATATATCATGTCATACAAGGATGCCAACAGTTTGGTTTTATGACATTTTTAGAATGCCTGCTCAGTTTAGAAACTTCATTTACACTACGACACTTGCTGATCTGGGTCCCACTAGTTTGAGCTCATTACACAGAGTATAGCAACTAGTATAAGAATTATTTCTACTAGGGACAGAAATGGTCACGATTTCCTTTTGCTTATTTATTCCCACTAGTTATTGTGTACTAACACCAGAATCTGTGTAGTCCTGTGGGGAACTGATTTAGTAGGAAATGAACATTTTTTTAACGTTTCCAGTTTTATAAATTCACTAATCCATCTTGGGCATAGACATGATAAATGCGAGCACCAGAGCAAAGGATGCACTCGGGGTTAGTACTGAGCAGGGAGGTTAGGAAATGGGAAAGTGAGATTGCCTTGCTTTAGACAAGTGCACATTTTTGTTGGATTAAAGTGGCTGCTTTGCCTAGAAATAGAGCGAAGAGGGCAAGTTTAAGGAAGCATACAGAGTTTTTATGTGGAAAAGCTGTTTGTTTTTTTTAATCCATAGCATTTATTTAAAAGAACTAAAGCATGGTAAAGTGGGTTTACTCTCAGTGCAATAATGGTTCATTTGTAGCAAAACTGAAAAAAGTTTCAAAAAAAAATGAAGCAACATTAAAATGTACACATTTGAACTTTTTTTCACTGTCACCAGTTCAAACTGCCTTGCTTTTAAGAATCATGCGATTTTTTTCTGCTGGAAAGAACAATATAATTACCTTTGGTTTCTCTTTGTTTTTGGAGTGTCCACACTATTAAACTTTAGTTGGTTTCCTCAGAGTAAAGGTACTCTCTTGAAATTTTCCATTACTCCTTCAAAGCTTCACTATTAAAAATAGACAATAGAAAGTTGAAGTGTTGCAGTCAGCAGCATAGCAATTATGAGGTCCTTTGGCGCTCACCATGGGCAGTTCACATTTTCTATGCTCCTATAGGAAGTGATGTTGGTACTGGCACAGTTGAACCCAAAGTAGCAGTAGTAAGAAATCTTTAAGAAAAGTCCTACTGTCTCATAGCCAATGACTCTTAAAATTCCAGGAAAATGCGTTTGTTGACACCTTTGGTTTACCTAAGTCATAACACAATGAAGAAATATTACAGATGTGAGAAGAAAGAACTAAACCACAAAATATGTCATTTTTTAAAAATGCAAAAAATCCAAAGTGTCTGCATTAAGAAGCATCACAGGATGTAAATGTAATTTAGTGTCTTTCTCATAGCCCAGTCTTTGCAGTATCTTGTTGTTAAGCAATAAATAATGAAATTTTTGTGGCAAAGGCATCTTAATACTTTCAAATCAGTGACATGAATCTAACCGTATGGAGTAGGAAGTCATCTACTTAGTCTAATCTGCTGATGATACATAGTGTGTCCTGTTGTAATTTCTTTAATCTGATAGGAGATGAAGAACCTATCAGTCATTTTCAGATTACCTTTAATAAGGTTTTCAGAATACTCTTTTAATGAAGATATTTTTAATAGAAAATTGTATACAACTCGCTGACATGAATGATGAAAGTCCAATGAAGAAAAAAAACCCCAAAATGACTGTTGTAACAAGAGCCTGTATGCTACCTATTACTCCAGTCTTATTCTTCATCTCTAGTCCTTTGTATTCACATATCAGAAAAATCCACATCTGGAATTTCTGTAGATCAATAGAAGCATGCACATCTGAGTAATAAAGACTTATTGATAATGAATTCAAATATCAAATATAGGCATATGTTTCTTTTAACATATTTGAAAAATACAACCACTTAAATGACTTAGAAACAGACTTTGTGGCAATAAAAGTGGATGATTTGTGCATAACTTTGGGTCTTGTACAATTTCCTCCTTTGTGTTTTAAAGTGGTTAATGCATCACATGTTATTTGATGCCATTTACTATTCCTGCTGCCACTTTTCCTTTTCACTGGTTTGTACATCCTAAACTTTTTAATTACACCACTGCCATACAGTCCTTTTTAATAAAGTGAATAGCACAATGTATTTGGGGAATCACTCCTTTAATAAACAACTCAATAGTACGAAAACAGACTAGAGGGAAGATATGAGGAGGCCGAGTTTGCATTCCTTTCAGTAATTCATCTTGTTTGTCTCCTTTGTAGGTGAAGTATGTCGAGATTGTGAAATCCTGTTTTACCTGATAAGTTGCATGAAGTAACTGTCTCTTATCAGGATTTAAAACTGATCATATGGGGGAATAGTTTATTAGGTTTGGTACTTTTTAGCACTTGGGGTGATTGTCACAATGTTATTTATATAAAACAGAACTTGAAAAAATAGATAAGATGCCCTTTTTAAATGAAAGTAGTGCTGCATTACAGTAATGGCTGCTGAGGTGTTTTCAACTTAAAGATAATACAACGAATAAATCTTGTGTAATGACGATGTTAACTCATTTATGGAATGGTGGTGTGACAAAGTAGCCCAAATTATTGAGTATTAAATAGGAATAAAAAGTAGTCTTCCTCTTTAACTTCATACCATGTTAATACGTGGCTTTCAGTGCAAAACAGCTATATTAACCGTGAAGACAGCAGCATCTGCAAAGGTAGCAGAGAGCTAGCAATATTATCACAGAGATAGCAATAAATTGATCCCTTTTGTTTTCTCATGAGTATACATTCTGTCACTTAAACAACTCTACATTCAGTCAGGAATAATTTATGAAAATAAACTATTCAATGTCAAGAGGGCTCTATTCATTGAAGTGATAAGTATTGGCAGACCACAAAATGTTTTTTTTTTTTTAATATATCTATGATGCGTTTTTTTAATCTGGTAAGGAGGAAGTTATCTCATCAGATGACTATTGTTAGCGTCACTTTTGATGAGCTGAATGTAAACATTTTGACATGTTTTAAATCTCTGATATATTTGTTTGTAAAAGGAAATAAAGGGAAAGAGAAAAAAAGAATGAGAAATATCTCCCAGACAGAATGAAAAGCTGACATCTCGATTTTCAAAGTGTATTGATGTCATATGTAAATCCAATTGGAAATGATAATAGAAATTACATTGCAGAGGCTAACTAGTTCACTTTTTTGTTTAAAGGGAGGCAGAAAGAAGCTAGTAACATAGTTCACTATGTCGCTATTTTTTTTAATTCCTTTGAAAATAAAAATAAAAAATGTGGTAGCTGATTGGAAATATCCAGATCCACACATTGTTTGTGTTTTTTCATCCACTATGTAGTTATATTTATAAAAATTAGTAAGTGATGGCAGAGTATAAAAAGTTTGCTGAGACTTATTTTCATTATTCATAATAAGCACATTTATGAATAGTGTTAGTCAGCTATAAAAACTGTATGATCTTGCTGAAAAATGCTTTTCTGTACCTGTCTGATGCAATAAAGGAACTTCAGGAATTTACCTAACCTCAAGCATGTGTCAGAATTCTATTTTCCAGGCTGGCCTGTCGGTCCACATTTAAAGTAGAGAATGGGGATCATCTACTTTAACTGCCTATACTCAGGCTGAGGGAAGTATAATGAGGCCTTCTGTCTTGGGAGCTCACTGCACTGTTTTTAAGACCCTACAGTTGAGTAGATTCCTGTAGCTTGCCATGTTGCAGTGGTTAATTACCGTAATCATTAAAAAGGTTTTGCTCATATTAACCCCAGGGATTTTTGACACAGACAAAAATGATGATTCTTCTGTTGTTTCCATAGACTGAAATGGGGAAACAGCTCTGGCATGAGGAAACAGCCAATGACATTTTTCATAAGTTGTTATGAGAAGGAGATACCCAGCCACGTCTTTCCAAAATCATTTGTTTGTTTGCAAATTATTAAAATCTTAATTCCTTGAACATTTCCCAGGAGATTTAGTTGTAGACTCCTTTTATTTTGTATGATGAAGCCCATCAGTAGCAAGCAAAGTTGACAGATTTTATTCCAGTTGTCATGAATTGCACACCTATTAGTAAATCCAAGAATAAAGTTGGAGCAGCGTTGCAGTACTGATTTGCATTCAGATATTGCTCACTGTGAAACTGCAATGACTACTGGGTTTTTCTTGCATGTTATTTGTGCATTTATCTTCTCCAGTTTATTTGCCTTCCTCGGTGAAACTTCTGCTGAATGCTTTGTTGATTTCAGGACATGTCTTCAACTTGCCAAAAACATTTGGAATTTTGACCTTGTTCTCGAGATACCTATCCTACAGGAGAGGCTGCAGTTTTGAAGTTGTCAGCATGGTGAATGCATCTATTTCCTTATTCCCTTGGTGAATTTTCCCAGTGGAAGCTGTTTTGAGACACCTTTTGTATACAGTCGTCAGACACTGGTAATTAGTCTTTTGGTGCAATTTCATGTTTCAGCTTTTGCCCTTATTTCATCTAAGTGACCTATAAGTTTAATTTTCTTAAATTGAGTACGATTATGGTGGAGGACACTGAAGCCTCACTGATGTTTTTGATCAAATATTACAATATACATTCATCTGTTGCCTATTAGAGGCTGAGAAAGTTGTTATCCCAACTAACGGTGTTAAAAGCTATTCGGTAGCACCATCTCAGCCTCCCTTTTATATATCATATGTAATCTTTAGCACATCTTTCTGATGCAGTTGTCAGGCACTCTGCGGTTATGGCAGAGCTAAAAGGTATTTCCGCTGAATTAACATCTCACAGATCAAAGCTTTAATACTAGCAGAAGTTCTCCATAATAGGCTGCAATCACTTTATACCATTAGTAGGACATTTTGAGCTCTCTTGGTATTTGCCTTGCAGCTTTGGGTTATGGATCACATCTTACTTTCAGATGAAGGTTTTTTTATTTGTTGGTCACAGTGATTGCTAGCACACTTATGTCCTGCAATTTGCTTTTGGTATTGGTACAGTAATTTATTGCATAAGAACTCTTTTAATGATTCATTATAAAGCTAGAGAACTAATTTTAATAGAGATCTACATGCAGCTTTTATTATTTTTGTTTTCTGAGGAAGGAGCAATGGCATTTAATTAACAATTTAGGGAAGGCTGTTGACTCGAACCATTGCGGTGATTTCATCATGGTATCTCCCAAAATATTTACTAAATTGTTGAAGTGGAACTAAGGTTCCTTTTGATGGAACAATAAAGGGACCCAGCTTATCATACACATAGTTGCCTATCTTGAGGGTCAAAAGAGTCAGAAGGTAGAAAAAAATAATGCTGATATTTGCCAAATTGTATTAATTGGAAAGTTTTTTAATTAAAGTGGTAGAAAGACAAAAAGGTTGAACACTCTCTTGGAAGACATGTCAAACGGTTGTTGTTAATCATAGGTGACTGAGATCAGGATTTATTTACTTTAGTCTCTGCAGGTTTCTTTAACCAAGAAAGTACAATAAAAGATGGGTTCACTCAGTATTGAAAGATATTTACTGTTTTTGCTCACGTATTGTATATTAAGTTTTAAAGTTTTTGCAACTTTTGCAATATTGAGGTATCCACAATGTATAGAGGACAAATATTGGATCTGGGTTTTTTTTTGTTTGTTTTACTTTTTCTTTGCTTCTCCTTTTGGCTTGTAAATATTTTTTCAGTAGAGGGAAGAGCTACACCACAGTACTTTTTCATTGAAATTGCAGGAAAAGGGTTTCTGCAGCGCTCTCCCTGATTCCCTGCCAGCTGGAGGTAGGCAGCTGCCAGCTCCCCACCCCTCCAGCTGCCTCTAGAAATGTACTGGATTTAGCAGAGGTGTGGTGCTGTGGTTGAGAGAGGCAACCAGTGAGGATGGCTTTGCAAAAGTCTTTTGTGGTTTTGGAAAGCTTCACAAGAACAGTCCTTTCCAAGTCTAGGTTTTACACCTGGAAATATTCAGACTAAAAGAGACTGTTCAGCAATTATATATTCTGTTATATTTATTCTTAGGTTATGAAACTCATTACAAAGCTGTGTGAGATATTTGGAATGAATATGGGAGTGTGATACAGTAGAGATGTCTCAGGTGCAAACAAACTTGGAGCTTTCTAAACGAGCATTTTCTGTACATAAAATACCATAACAGGCAATCAGATCTACAGCTGAAAAGGTTGTTAGCCTTGAACGATTATGTGTTCTTTAGCAGAGAACACTTATTTGGTTCTTGGACATTTTTCTTTTTAATGGAGGTAATGACAAACTCTATTAAAAAGGATTGTAAGCTGGTACCTTGATTGGGACTAGAAATGAGGATATGGGGTCAACTCAAAAGTACTTGTGTGAAAGTCGTTCTGAAAATGGGAAAGTGGAAACTAAGGGTACTCATTTGGATATGATTTAGGTGGGAGTGGCTTTCATTTTGAAACTGAGGGTTAGCTGAGGATCCACATAGTTTCCTAAATGTGTCAGTGGATATGTTAGGCAAAGGAGACTAAGGAAGTCAAAGCTCACATGGATTTTTAAATTTGGATATTGCCATTTTTTTTCCTATGGGCTGTTCTTTGTAGTTTTATTATTGTTAAAATATCACTGTCTCTCAGATATATCTTTCTTCCTCCTCCTGCCTTCCTGACTGTGATAAATCAGCTGTCACCCCATTCATGCATTGCTTAGATTGCCATACTGCTATTGAATAGATCTATTCTGTGATTTTTCCAAATCTCTCTCATTGTCTGGAAAAATCTGGTCTGTTGTAGCTTCCTGTTCTTCCCCTACATGTCTCTTCTTTCATTAACATCTTCCATTCACAGTCCCTCATTCACCTCATCTTTCCAACATCTCCTGATGCAAAAATTTAATGTGAAAATAAACAAAGTCTCTAATGACTAAAAGAACTCTAATTAGGAAGAAAAAAAATGGCAATGGGGGATGGGTAAGTAGAAGAAACAATGATTGCAGGGAATCTTCTCTCAGCTCTACTCCTTAGCAGCTGTCACCCCAGAATCTTTTTAATATTCCTTTGCTGGTTCATCTGCAGAAACTGCTAAGGGTAAGCAGAGGACAACAGAGCATCTAAGGTCAAAAACCACTGGCATAAGATGTTTGAAGCTAAGAAGGCAGCATCAAATGATGGAAATAATTGGGTAGTTTCTTCAGCTCCTCTTTAGCAAATGAGTAGCCCTTCTCTGTGATTAAAATTTGCAAGAGTCCTCTGCCTGAAAATATTTGTCTGGCTGTCTGGAATTTGTAGACTGTGGTTCATTAGCTATTGAGACTGAAATAAACACTGACATTTTAAAGAAAATATTTTAAAAGATATTTTTCATTTTAGTACATTTTCTAAGCATGAAAAGAAACACCTTAATAAGCAAATGTTATAGATCGATCTGTGTTCTGAAGGTATTAAATATTAAAAAAAAATCAGTCTTCCAAGTTTGAAAAATAAATATATAAGCCTCAACGTGACCTTAAAAGTGACACTGCCATCAGTGCCTTTATGATAAACTGCCAAAATCAATAATCTGTATCTGTAATCAGATATGGCCACAGTATCATCAGAGTTAGATTTCTGCTTATGCAGAGGACTCCATTCAATTCATCAAAAAAATGGATTTCAAAGCAGAACACAGTCTGTTAAGATGCAAGACCTGGCAAGTTGTGTGTTATAAAATCTGAGCTGCTTTTGTTGTTGATAGAATTAAACTTTTCCCTAGATGTCTGTGATATTACTGACTTTTTCAAGAGGCACTGAAAGCTGGCAAGTGTATAGAAGAGGAAAATGTTTTAAAATATGTTGCTTTAAAGTACAAAGGGGTGGGTGTGTTTGTATGTGCTAAATAGATCCCTGCATATTGCTTAGGATTAGCAAACACTCCATGAGTTTCATATTTTTAACCAAGTTTTTAAGCTTCTGAATTCGTTATAGAAGGGAAGAATGGGAATCCGCAGACAAAAATTCAGAGCTGTCTCTGTCTCAATCTGGAGAGAAATCTGGGAGACCTAGTTGCACCCAAGAGTGTTTTTGTTTAATGAAGAAGCCAGACAAGTAGCCTGCTAAATAAATAAATATCTAGTCATGGGGATAGTTACAGAGAGCAGATTTGCCATATAAATGTGATAGGGAATGGGATAATTGTAAAGGTGAGTCTGGTGAGAGTTTTGGACTTCAATCCAGCAAATTTGCTTTGTGGGAACAGACAAACAAAAAGGGTCAGCTCAAAATCTAAAAATATACATGTTTTTAATGATGTTTCAATTCCTTGTTGAAGTTGGTAAAGAGATTTATTTTCTCCTGATGCCCTTAACTGTGATAACACCTTTGGATCAGGTTCCTTGAAATACGTTGGGTCTCTGCTACACCAGATCTCTGATCTGCTTTTCTTTTAATCCTTTTTTAGTAAGAAGTCATACTTTATATTCCTGCTTTGATTTTTAACAGGAAGCTAATAATGATTTGATTTTTGACGGTTTTGAGCAAGTTTGTCTCAGATCACACAATGCTTCAGAATTTGGCTTTTGTTTTTCTTAATTGTGTGTTGTACAGAAAAAATGTCGTCTGAAATCTTTTCAAAAACAGAGTGCTCTTTTTTTGTCCAGCCTAGTGTTAATATTATTAATTAATTTATGAAGTACAGACTGGCACAAACCCTTGTTTTCCTTTATTTTTAACACTATCTGTGATGGATAATAAAATAAAAAAATGTATGACTGTTGAGCATTTTAAATGCTTTGTTAAAAAAGTAGCTATCTTCATGTTTTATAATGGCAACATGTTTATTTTAACGATATTGAATAATTAAGTTTCTGTTTATTGATGCATATGCAAGGTAGAGGATACCAAGCTGTGTACAGTATAGAGTGCTAATCAAAGTGAGGCTTGAGTTGAATGCAGCAGGTCCCTGCCTATGTGGCTTGAACATGTATTTAAATCCCTGCAAGTTCAGAGCCTCATACACAAAACACTGGTGGAAGATGGGAAAATGTTGGAGTTTTGCGAGTGGGGGAATGAGAGAGAGCTCTTTTAGAGACAGGAATAATTTTTAAAAAATCAGCACCAAAACTCAAAAAGCAGAAATGACTTAAGTTAGGTGTGTTAGATTGCTTTGAGCTTCTTGTAGCTAATTCTAGCTAGTTCAAGAATGCATTACTTTTTCTAAGCAAATTTGGCAAACTCTGAATTGGCTATCATGAACTGGAAGTGATATGCTGAAAGTGTGGCTAGCTATTTTATGTATGTTAAAGCAACTTAGAATTTCATGGTGTGTGAAAGCATTTGTAGGAGGACCTTGCAGATATGAAACCATGATATTCAAAAATTATTTTGTGGTCGATGTGTTTTAGTTATTGGAGCTTATTTTACAGCTTGGCTGATGAAGGCTGTCTGAAGCTGCCTTTGTGCTTTGCTATTTTTTGCACTGACCCTAATCATTGTAGAAATAGACTTACCCACAAAATGTTGTCTTTAAATTAAATGGGATAGTATCTCTCTGTTGCCTTAATCTTGTCCTTATGAGTTTGTGCGAATCTGCTTCCTTCATTGTTATGCGTCACACAAAAAGTACTAAAAATAACTGTTTAATTTTTTTTTTTAGTTCATAGTGAAAGAGAGATAAAAAGATAAAGTATGTTTTCTTTTTATGTAACTCCTGCTGGGCTGATATTGCGCGTTTTTTATGTCAACATACCCAGCAAAAGCTGTAGAACCTTAAATACCACCCACACAAATAGTCCCTAATTGCTGCAAGGAGTAATTTTCCTTAAGTATCTCTCCAACAGATGGATCACATTTTCCTTCTATGGCAGAAACAGTTAAAATAGGGTGAAGCCACAGAAACATCATATTACAATGTAGTTTCAGTTCATTTTACTTGCTATCTTCCTGTAACTTGCATAACATCTTGAGACATTAGTAATCTTCCCCCTTTAGTACCCACAAAGTACAACACAGTAGTGTGATAGTCACAGTAGTTAAACTGTGATGTTTTTCTTTGTTTTAAAATGCTTGCCTGGCTTGGAAATGTAACGTGAAGGTCTTTGGTCTGACTAGCCATTCTTAAATTTAGATAAGAATGGGAAGGGGTTCTGGTGGTGGACTGAATCATTCTTTCGGCAGAGTCATACAAGTTTCAGCTTTTAAATGCATGCTAGATGCTATGATAATAGTGCATGGAAAAATAGAGAAGAGGGTTACTGCTCTGTAATTTTGCTAGGTAAGATGACTGAATAGATATTACGCCATTTGAATGGAACTTTGTTCAATGAAATTATGTTGGTTCTTTACCTGTCAGGTCACTGTACATGGAGGCTGACTGGACTAGCTGCATCCAGGTCTCTTTTTAGCCAGTAGAATGTCAAAGACCTGATGTTGAGAATTACTAGTACGGTCTTAAAGACTAGATTGTGAAATAGGTTTTCATGGGAGATGGGAACAAAGCTGAGCTGACAAGCATTACACAGTAAATGAAAACAAAGTCTTGCTTTTCAACCTTTCTCATGGCTCTGTAATTCCACTGTTTTCTTGCCAAAATTAGTTTTCTACTAATTTAACCCCAAAGATCTCATTGACCTTTCGATTTTCAGGTTTGTTTTTTTTTCTTTCTGACAAAGAAATTCCTCCCAACTTTTTGATCACGTTCACTGCCATTGATGGATTGACAGTGTACATTCCTGCAGCTACATTGGTTATTTTTAATACATTTCAAGTTTAGCAGCTTGGAGGGAATACATTTTAGTTTCTAATCTTCCACTATGTATTAATTCTGTACTGTTGAAACTGGTATTAGTTAAACACAAATTAGTTTACAACCTGCCACTGCGGGTCTTGTGAGCTAACAATATATGCACTAGTTAAATAGACAGGAGTTTTCCCAGGACAGAAAGACTCTTTATGACTAAATAATTACCAGGCCTGATACTTATATTATACCGTTGCTTTTTAGGAGATAGGCACAACTTCAGATCTCATTCCAGTGACATCTAGGGATGTTATTAGTAAAGCCCTCTGGTGAAAATGACAGGAGATCCGTACTGCTGATCCTTGATAGATAAAGGAGGGCGGAAGAAGTACTGGAGCATGCTTACCTTGGGGGAAAGACAAAAAGGGCAGGCAGCAATGAAGTGCTTAATGCCGAATTGCATGGGATCAGAGCTTGGGCATGGCCAACTGGAGAAGAGAAAGGAAGAGGAGTGGAAAATAAAGTGAGAAGGCCCTGGAACACAGCCTTGCAGCAACAAGGATGAAGGAAAAGACTTCAATGGAGAATGATCAAATAGTTAAATAGTGCCCCATGTGAATATGTGTTAAACAAAAGAGATGAAGATCTGGAGCGTGGATTCCTAGGGCTCACCAGGGATGTGGAGTCATTGCACACTAATGAGGGATTAAGTGCTGCTCCACAGTTATCTGAGAGAGAGAGATGGGGGAATGGGGGACACAACAACACTGAGAGATGGTATTTCTGTCATGTTAGTATTTCAAGTGAGACTAGGATATCTGTTTTTTGCTTTTCTTTCGAAAGCTTTTAAATCTATGGAAACATCTGGACTTCAGTGCAATTGCTCCTTGTATGGCTAAATCCATTTCCTATAGAAACCTAGGCAGGACAATAATAACTCTGTTGCCACGCTCTCTTAATTTTGTAATGCTGGAGACAATATTTCCATCCCATGAGGCTTTTTTTTGAAATGTCTTTTTAATACATTTTAGTTGGAAATAAGTTTGTGGAAGGAACAAATGTAAAAAGGAACTCCTTCAGGATATGGCAAAGTCATCTAACTTAATATTCTTTGAAGATTAGAGAGCTATGTTGAAAATCTCTTTGCTTTGTAAACATCTTGCTATCATTGGCACCCTAAAGCCCTTTACTTAGTGACAAAACATTGTCATCGTGGTTGTTCTTTGCTCCTTGCAAAACTATTTGGAGTCTAGATCTGCTGTTGTGATGTTGGCTGGCCACCACTGAATCTTATAATGTACATTTAACATAATTTGCACTACCACCATTTCATTTTCTTTTATTGTTAGCTCCTCAGTTTCCCTTGGAGAAAGAATATGCAGCTAAATTGAATGTACAGATGGATTAACTGCAATTTAAACATGTCTTTCTAGAAAAAGTGTGTTTGCTTTTCTGTTCTGCAGCTCTAAATGGAATTATTCTCCCATCTTGCTAGCACATGAAGTCTGACTATGCAGTGTCCCACTGTAGTAGCCATGCATAATGCATGAGTTTTGCCTTAAAAAGATCTCTTGCATTAGAAACAAAGCATAATTACACACTCTTCAAATGATGTAACAGGGGAATGAAGGCAAAGGAAATAATCTATTGGAATAATTTACTTTCCTAAAATATTTGTTTACAGTACGAGTTTCAATAATTAATGTACAGATTAAAACATTTTTCTTATCTTCTTCTTCCAGCAGCAGGGTCAGCACCTACAGCTACACAGAGGGAAGCCAGAAAAGCTTCCAGACGTGAAGCTGACAAGTGCAGTGCTCCAGCTGCAGCCTCAGCATATGCTGCAAAAGTCTGTACATTACTGCACTAATGCAAAGGTTTTTGGGTTTTTTTTTCTGGCCAGCTCACTGGTGTGCTCTTTAGGCTATCTTTTTCTCCTGAATGTCATTTTTTCCTTTTGGTATTATAGAATGTGTATGCCAAAGCTTTTATGTATCTTTCAGCGTAAAAGGAGTTCTTCGTTTCCTTTCCTGTTATAAAGCTTGTTTACCTTCAGGAGTCAGTAAAGCCATTTGTGAACTAAAATCCTCTTGTCTCTCTGAAGCTAATTCCCTAGTAGCTCTGCTGTATATGTTCATGTTGCAGTATATTTGGTTGAAAACTGTGAGCTTTCAAGTGTACAGACTTGATAGTGATGTTGGGCTATTTTTATTGTTTACACAAATGTAAGTAGAAGTTGCAGGTAGGCATTATTTTATCTTAAAAAAGCTTTTCTTGAGCCCTGGATTTTGAAACCTTTGAAATGCATGATATTTTTTTCTTCTTGTAGAGCAGTAAAATATAATAAGATTCTTAGGTTCTTTTATAGATTATTGACAGGGAGAATAAAATCCAGTGCCTGTGAAAGCAATAGAAAAGCTCTTCTTATGAATGAATCTCCTAAAATTTTGAATGCACACAAAGAAGCAGGAAAATGCTTTGAAAGTATGAAAATTTTAAATTTATATTACTTTGCCCTGCGTTATTCACATTGATTTAAGCATAAGATCATGACAGCTTTGTTGTAAGTAAACTCCCATCAATTTCATTTGTATGAGTAAACACTGAAGCTACATGAAAACCGCTTGGAGAGATGTAAGGGGAAGGTAATTAGAATAATCTGCTCCCCAGGAAGAAAACATGAAAAATATTTGTGCTAAACCAGAAAGGCCTAAACGTTATTGTTATTGTGGAGGTGATGAGGAACATGATTATCTCAGAGGCACCTACTCACAAGAGAATGATACATTTAAAATGTATTAGGTCTCAAACCCAAGAGCCTCAAACCCCTGTTTCCATAAATGTTTAGATAAAAAAAAAGATCTAACATGTAATATCCACACAGTAAATCAGAGAAATTGCACACTTTACCTTGCTGTGTCGTAGCTGAACCATAGTATTAGATTTATGCCTGTAATTTGAGCACCTCTGTTTTCATTAGTAGAAGGGTTTAGTAAATAGGAGACAGGAATATGAGAGATTCAGAAATAGGTGAGGGACTCATTCATTATATAGTTAAAACAGATAAATATAGATTTGGAGGAAATCTGGTAAATTATTAAAATGAAAATATGATAAATCCAAAAGTATATAAATAATTGAGACCAAATCTACTTATTCTGTCTCAGGTGAAAGGAAATTGTTTATGTTTGTGAACAGTAAGCATGTTTTTGAAAAACTACATGTAAGTGAATATTTTATGTCATTATTTGGATGGACCTCTGATATGCAACTACTGATACACATGTATGCCTGTAAGATCAAGCTGTTAGTATTGCTAAGCTAATTAGATACAGACTCATCAAACATATAGGTAAGCATGCCTGTAGTCCAGATATGGCCTCTGACATTCTGTACGTACCAGTCAGTAAAAATATTTCCAGGTAAGATTTGCGCTGTTATGCCGATTTTCTCCCCCACTGCACAGGGAAAACTGTACTTGCAAGAAGCACTATTTAATACCTGCCAACTTTGTATTCTATTCTGTACGTTTGTGCTCTTTCTCGAGGCTTATATTTAAGTATCTCTTTAGTATGTATGAAAATTTTTATGTATTTGTACATCCTAAGAGACGGGAATGGGAACGGTTTTGCAATGCTAACGATAGAATATCACCTTCCTTCCACCTGAGTAATATACCAGCTTTTGGAACCAGTTACTGAAATGCATGCATTTTAACAAAACTTTGGTGTATACAAACAGTATAGACAGTGTAGATTCTGACAATTTATGCAAAAATTATTCTAGGCAACTAGCTTGATTCTCTTTAGCATTTCCAAGGGATTATCTTCACTTTAGTAATGTTTTCTCTTGAGGAATATTTTTTGTCTTTCAAGCAGACATAAACTGAAATGATAATGCTCATGTTTCATTTAGGAAACTGCTGTCAGGATCTGATACGGCTTTTATTTGTGCCATAATTTCATGAATTCATGACATGATTGTGAAATCAACAGAATTTTTGAGATTCTTAGTGTCTTAGGTCAGAAAGATGTTTGGATGTACCCAGAACAAGAAATGTTGGGCCAGTTTTGTAATTAGGCCATACTGAAGTGTACTGAAATGAGGCTGGTTGAAAAAAACATTGCACCTTCCATAAGTCAAATATGCTAAATTTGTTGTTTCAGTTTTGATTTCTGAAATAAAGCCTGGGGTTTATTGGTTTGATTTAGGGTTTCAGGTGAGTGTCGTTATTGATCTTTTGGGGACTTTTATCATCATTATCCTCAGCATCAAATATATCCTATAAAGATGTCAATGAAATTTGTATAGTAGCTTGTATGTACGGTAATGTTAGAGGATTGCTTTTTTCCTTTTTTTTCACTACAGTTACATACAATCCATTATATTTACAGACTTCTACAGGGTTATTGGAATACACTTTCTGGATGAGAAAAAAATTCAGCCTACTAAAACTGAGCAATATGCAGGTGAAGAGTTAAATCAGTGCATATTTTCAGGGATAATTATTAGTTACAGTTGCCACTTGTACTAAGTATAGATTTTAAGCAATGAAATAATTTGAGACACTGACTAATTAATCCCTGTCACATTGCTGTGAAGCAGATAACAAATGCCATACCGTACAGCCATGGTAGAGAGGATAAACTGAGGCACAAATCTGCCAAATTTGTAGTTAAGCCAGTAGATGTAGTTGTGGGCTTTAACCACTAACACTCATCTGAATTAGAAGAATTAGTGAGTTCACATCTCAGAAAAGAAGAAAAATCCTCATTATCAGAGAATCTCACATTTTTCCTGCTCAGTAACTTGATATGAGCATGATAATCTGTGGCTTGGGTCTTCCACCTATCTTATAAAGCATATATTACGCATTAGAAGGCAGTTAGAGATAGACATAAAGCTGATGTGGCACATGTAGCTTTGTTAATTTAATTTTATTACAATGTGATTTCAATACCGTACTTACATTTGTTTAGTGAGGACCATCTATTAGGGAGCAGGGTTTTGAGCCAAAAGAACCATTTTTAAAATAAAAAAAAAGAATAAAATAATAACCTTACTGCTAGATGCAGTGTATTTAGGGCTTTTATGTCTGAGTTCATGACACATCAGAACAATTATGCTTATTATTGTCCATTACACCAGAAGCAGTGTCTTTTGTCAGACACAGCTTAAATCTCTGCACGCTTATTTTTCATCATGGACAGTTAAATTCTATTTCAGCTAGAAACTTTTCCAGTCAAAGAAAGCCAGTAACTAGAAATTCCCCAAAGTTAACCAAACAGTAAGCGTGTAGCTGTGTTTTATTATTCAGATGAGTGAATAGATTGCATACGAGTAATCTTACTGGATTAGGGATGATTATATGCTATGGGAAAATACTAACAAGCATAAAGAAAGATCAGAAGATTTGATATACGTTATGATAAATTTTATTAAAGAATCTTTTTTCACAATTAAGGCCTTTAGGGAGGTATTAGTTAAAATTTTTCAGACTTTAAACAGTTTGCTCCATGGTTATTTCAGGATATTTATGTAATCTTTTTAAGTAAAATTACAAAAAGGAATGCAACTTTCATTGCAAAAAGTGAATGTCCAAATGGAAAGTCTGGAATTTCTGCCTCAGAAGCCTCATATAAAATGTATTAAGGTTTTAGACCTTGCCACAGAGTTCTACAATGGCTTTGAAAAAAGGTAATCCTCTTTCCACCAGGGAAAATGACACTGAAGTAGGTAAGTAAGTACGGTATTAGAACTTGAAATAGAAGACTTCATCATATTGTTCTTTCTATATGCTCAATATTGGCAAAAAGTACTAGTGATCAGTATGCCGAGCAGGTAGTGGATCTTAGTCCTGACTAGGAGTTTGATCTTCATAGTTGAGGAAAAGGGTTTAGGTTTCATAGCGATATACTACATTATTTTCCTGTGAAGTTACCAACTGGGCTGGCAATTTCCATGATAAATTTTTGAGGAATTATGTGGCCACTAATACAATATTTCTTCAAGGATGAATGGACCTGAGAATCTCGCTGGTTTCACATGATCTCTCTCTTCATTGGGAAAAATTATAGGGAATCCATATCTTAGAGTAAACAAAACTGTGGCTCTTGCCTGTAGGACCTCAAATAGAATCATACTTTATAGTTATGGAATATATAGGGCACAATAGGGCACAATGCTTCAGATTGTGCAACTAAAACATAGATTTTGGTTCCTTGCTTTTCTGCTCATTGCTTTTGGTATATAGAGTCAATATTTTCAACAATATACAGTGTCCCTACCTGCAGCATTTTTAATGTAATAAAAATAGTAGCAGTTGCTGACTTTATTACATATTGTTGAAATACTTCAGAAATATTTTGAGATTTCTGCCTCTGAACCAATTTTAGTTGTACTGCTTCTCTTTTTTTTATAGTCAGCTTGGACTTGTTTAGCTGCAATAATTTTTGCTTAGGATCTTATTTTCAACTTCTGAACAAATCTTTACCGTTTTGTATGATAATCAAGTGAAAAAGCTAATATAAGTCTTTGCGACTGACAGCTGTTTGGTGGTACAGTGACAATGTTTTTTGTCTGTGTTCGCATGCAAAAATATAAACCACACATACATGGATACATATATAATTCTTAGCAGTGGTCAGGATGTCGCAGGGAAGTGTATAAAGCCTATGGGTGTTCCGCTATTAGAATGCTGTAACGTATAAATCACTTAAACGTGTGTACTGTCAACCAGTTCCACAGCCACGTGAATACAGAAGTCATATCCTTCTGTATAGCCTAAAACTGAACTTCATTTTAGATAAGAATCATAGTGGTCTCAAGAAAAATGTGTGTGTGATAAGCAATGTTACTTCCTGGCTGAGATAGTAATCATATTCCTCTCAGATTTACAGTGGAGAAAGGCTCTATCCTACCTGTACCCAAAACTTAAGGAAAACAATTCATGCAGGTCTTAGCTAGAATGTAAAAACATAGCTATTTCCACTTAAAATGGTAATTATGTGAAAGTTTCCAAGGGAAGTACAAGTAACTGAAAAGATTTTCCCTTAAGCATGTCCATAGTCCTGTCAAGATTACTATTTCCACTCTTGTTAGGAAAGTTAATCATAACTTTTGTTTACTCTTTGAATAATAAGCGTCAGATAGGTTTTCCTTTCTATTAATTTCATACATTCACACACGCGTAAAACATCTATACGTGTAGATGGGGACATATGTTTATAAAAATTATGGGCCTCAAAATGTGATATGCTGCAGTGCATAAAATAATGAAGTAATGTTTGCACTTCTGAAAACTGTTTTCAAAAAGAGATAAGAAAGTACTGTGCTGAAAAGTGGAAACATTATTTAATGTTCCTATTCTCTTGCGTCATTAAGGTCATTTGTGCATGTTTAATATTTTAATTATTTTTCCTCTTAAGTCCTTACTCCATGTCCTACCTTATAGGACTCTTTTGTTTGGACTGAATAGGCCTTCATTTTGGAGGTTGTATGTTTTGAAGATCTGTAGCTTTCTTAGCAGCAAGCTCCCTTTCATTCCAGGAGGAATAGGACTGGGAGCTGCTCCTTCTCTGTCTAGAGAGAGCACATTTTGGAAATAAGAGGAGACAAAATCTCAGCACTGGAATAAGACCTCACCTGTAGTAATAATCAGAGCAACACACACTGACTCCTTCCTAATGCAGTGCATTTTCCTGGGAAATGCTGACAGCAGTCCAGCAGAAAAAAACTCCCAAAGCTGTGAAGAAAACCCAGCTTTACTAGAGTGTGTATAAAAGTTTTCCTAATGAAGCTGGAGAACAGCTGGAGAAATTATATCTTACTGTTGTCCAGATCACCATTCGGAGAATAGACTTGAGCTTAAAGTAAATTTCTTACCTGTTTAATTTCCTTTCCTTAAAGATCCAGCTAGTTCTTTTCCACACTTATAGTATTTAATTCATAATAAAAACAATAATATAAAAACAAAAGATCAGGTTCTACCTTTTTATTCAGACAATGAAAAAGTTCTTTTAAAATGTTTTTATTTAAAAAATACTTTATGTAAATGAGCTTATATTTTTGGAAAGTGCTTTTCTGTGTTCAGTATTGCATGCTGCAATTCAGTCAAAATGGGATTATTTAAAAGATTCAATTTTTTTGCACTCTGTGCTTCTTTTTATTTTCTTTTTTTTCCTTTCTGAATATATTTTGTCAGAAAGACACAAATAAATTTTATTTGAATATTTTATGCATTAACATAATGGCTGATCTGGATGGGTTTTCTGCACGAGAAAGAAAAAAGCTCCAAAGTCTGTCATTTTCATAAATATTAAATATTGATATGCTAAACTATTTATGAAGACTTTTATGCCTGCTGTTCATTACTTTGTTTTTTAAATACTTTAAAAAAGCAGAAAACCTTCTCCATATTTCATGCCCACTTGAATTTTTTTTCTTGGAAACTAGACAAACATGTTTGTATCATAATAGTTATTCTAAGGGGACTTAACTTTGCTTAGTTAGTATTTTGTTAATCTTTAATACTATTCTATTATTTGTTAAATAAGATTTACAAGTTACTGAGGAGGTTTTATGTTAAAGATATATTTGTTACAGATCCTCCAAAAGTAAATGTGGATATTTTTGTAACTAGTTTAGAGGAACACAGTTTCTTTGAAGCCTGAAACCACAAATCCTGGAATGAAAGAAATGCCTTTAGAGAGGGAAGGTGGGTAGGGGAGGAGAGGAAATACCTTCATAAAATCTGAAGAGCACATTCCTTTTCTTTGATAATATATGCCATAGCACAACGTTTGCCAGATTTTAGCTAAGCTGGTAAGAATAGTGGAGTGGGAAAAAAAAGTTAGAAACGCAAGCAAATACTGACTATTAATGATTTGAGTAGCACATTTATAAATAAGGAGTTTTGTGTGAGTGAAATTCAAACAAGAAAAAACATCAAATTTTGTCTAAGTGGTGTAATGGCAGATCAACAAAGCTGACCTGAAAGTCATTTTATCATTTGAATATCTAATATTTTCTACTAAGGGTGGAGAGACATTTAATCCGTGACAAGAACAGGGTAGGTTTTATGTGAGAAAATTATTACAGCACTGATTTCCAGCATTTTTCCAAGATGATTTATTCAAAATAAATGTATCTTTTTTACTTGGTGAATTATGAAGATTAACAGATGTCAGACACAAGGAAAGAGTCCTCTAAATGGATATCACAGGCTTCTAGAGAACAAAAAAAGGACATATAAATGTATGCATAGGCAGATATGTATATAAATACAACATCAGTACAACATACACACAATTAGATACAATTACATGTGCCTAGTGCATCACTAATAACTGGGCATTCAAATAGATTTCTAAGTTTTCACTTCAGGAAAGATTACATGGATAATAATTGCCATTTATTCTTTTCTTGCTTTGAATAACTTAGTTTTAAATCCAAGGAAAAAAGGGGGATGATTTTTTTCATGAAATTTCCAGTACTTCTTAATTTAGTTAATATATATCTCTAGCTGCCATTAACAAGTCAGAATATAGGAGAAAGTAATCAGGAAAAAAATAGCGCTTTAAAAAAAGATTAAAAACTAAAAGAACACTTAAGTACTGTGATGATCATATTTAGAGCAGAATACCTAATGAATTCCTAGTTTTATTTAAACCAGTTTTCAAATCCCCTGCAGGCCAATTCGTACATAACATGGTAAAAGGACAAGGGTTCTATTTTTGGATCTGCAATCATATTTTAAATGAATCTTATTATTCCCCTGTCTCATTTTTCACATTTCAAAATAGGGATAATAAGATTTGCCTGCCTTGGCAGTACATTAAAGAGAGTATAAAGCTCCAAATTATTAATTTATATTAACACATGCACTTGCACACCTAAACGAAGGAGATCACATTCTGCCTATGAACCTGGCCAACAGAACTAAAATCTTAATCTTTTTGGAGAAAATTTAAAATGCATGGATAGTTGCAATGTATTTGAAAGAGAGAAATTAAGTTATTTTTTTGGGCAGTGTTCTTCTGACGTGCTGAGGAAACAACACAAATAGGGTAGTAGCATGGTTATGGAAACGTTGACTTGGGAAAGCTGCTGTTTTGAGCAGCTGTGTTACAGAGTGAGTCCACCTGGGAAGATCCAGAAGTGCTTCCAGCTCTTGGGTCCTGCTGTGGGCAGCAGCTGTCTTCTGACCTCCTTATAATATGGACACAAATTAGTGTCCCTTCTATGTGCTGCAGTTCCCATGAGAAAGAAATCTAAGTACCTTACCCAGAGGTAAGGCATGAGCCCAATCTTGATGGTCCAGGAGCACAATCATTTATGCTTGGCAGCAGTTAACAGGCAGCCCAGAAAAGTACTGCTTAGTTTGCAATCATTTCCCATGTTTATCGGAGCGATGAGGATAACAGTTAACAGAGACAGTGTAATGCTGTAATCTGATTACTGACAGAGAAGAAAATGTTTACAATATTTACCAGAAAAAAGGTCTAGACTTATTTTAATTTTTTTTTTAAAAAGGGGTTTTTTTAAAGATTACAGAAATAATGTAGAGTGATTAATTTGCATTGCATGCATTTCTATAATGTTTTGTAACTGAACAATTTATATGTTGTGTGAATACATGGGAACTGGAAAATGAAAGGGAGCAAAGCCATTAATCAACTTGCTAATGTGTTTTCCTTATCAGCCTGAAAGAAGTGCTAAGAGCAAGCAGGTAGCATGCAGTATGAAAAAGAGATAGAGTGTCAGATATGGCTTTGCGAGGTAAATCTCTGCAGTTGGAGAGATTTAATTTTTCCCTTAAAATAAAATTCCCAGTTCTATAAATAACATGATAAGAAAAGACTCTGGTGTGTATGATGACCTGGTATTCATTTCTGAATCTAATACATGTTTGCCAAGTGGTATTAGGCAAGTAACTCAGATCTCCTGCATTAATAGTATGTGCATACCTCAGCAGTAACCTATAATCTGTTCCCTTTGCTGCCAGTTCATTACCCAAGTGGAAAACACAGTATTTCATCTTCCTTTGATGTATCATGTCATCTGCCTCCAAACAATTGCAGCCGCTTGCTGTAAGCATCCAGCCAGTTGTAAAAGCAATCCTGAACCTTAGTGGTATGAGATCTATTATGAGGAACCTATTCTCTCTGGGTAGTTTTAACCACTACCTAATCTTTTGTGGTGTCTTTAAACATTGCTGTAACAGCAATAACAATGATAATAAACGTAAACTTGACCTTTTTATTGTAATTCCGAACATGACTGTCCTTTAGGTCAATTTAGTGTGAACAGCTACTTAACTTTGATGGTTGTATAGTTTTGGAAATGATTTTGCATCTAGTCATCTTAAGCCTGAAGCTGGAGCGCAGATAAATCTCAAGTGCCAGAAGGGGATTTCATCCCAATATAACAACATAGCTGTGATTAACTATTCACCTGTTTATCATTGACTTTCTGCTTTATGTTTTGCACAAATGTACTGTGAGAGTAGGAAAGACACCATTTGGTGATGACTGGGATGCAAAACAGACAGTGAATCCTTGGGTGAAATTGCATTCTTTTGTGCCGTACGTGATTAAGTATTTAAGTAATTAATGATTACACAATGGAATTGCAAGTTCACTCCAGGTTTGAATCTATTTACAGAAGCTGACTTTCAATAAATGAAAGCAATGGTGTCCCATAGGGGACTGCTGACACAGGTTTCTGTTGCAACTTTTTGTCATATAGTGAGATAATCTGCTTTAGATCATATATAGGTATTATTTGCTTCATTTTGCAGCATACTCTTTGGAAAGAAACCATCTGTAGATCTAGAGCTTTCTGCTGTGATCCTGTTACTGAATTTGGTTTCACATATAGAGTCTTCTGTTTCACCTCTGGATACTGTTATTGACTGAACAAACTGCTCTCCTTGGGCCAGAAAATTCATCTTTATACAGCAACACTTGAGGTGATCTCTAGAGAAGGCCTGTTGCAAAAGCAAGTGAATTAAAACAAATTGCATACTGACAAACTCAACATACAAAATAAAGGAATGGAGCCGGAAAGTATATCCTAATATGTATTTTTCTTTTCCTAATTTATTTATATCATCTTTACATATTGATGGTACTACAACAGACTTGTAGATTCCATTGTAATTAATTATCATTGATGGTCTGTCTTCCAGAATATCCATCTGACATGTAGGATACTTATGTTCTTGTATCTTGTTTACCTGAAGAACATATAAATTAATTAAAGGGACATTGTATTAAGTAATTTTTAAAAAGCTTATTAATGAGTGCCCAAGTGGGATTCAGTTCTATCAAACTGAAAGACAGCATATAGTAAATATTTCAAACTGGTCTGAATAAATTTCATTCAGCTCTTATCTTGCATTATGAAGAGTCCATTACTTTCTTTCAAAGAAAACATATACACAAATACACTATAAAGTTCTGCACAGAAAACCCAAATCATTGCCATTCTTGGAAACTATAACTGTATTAATAATTGCTTTGAACCTGTATAATGATTTTAATTTTAGTGCTATAGAAAAATTTGCTAATCACCTGTATTGATCCGAAAAGAGAGACAATACTTCTTTTACACTGTGAGATAACCTTTGATAGTTTGTTAGAAATGGCAAACACAGTGATGATATGAAGCTCTTTGGAGATCTGAGTGTCCTTGAGCCAAATGTTTAAACTGCCCAAAGCATCAGACATGCTTATGTAAGTACCCAACTATTTCATTAAAACCCTGAGGTGAGAATTTCAAATTATTAGCAATATGCAGCAAATTTCAAGGTGGCATCTTGTGAAGAGCTAGTGAAAGGATAGAATTAACTACTGGATAGTGTAATGGAAACCAGAATAGGTATAATGAATCTTATTCTTACTTGTGTGCTATATCTAGCAGGAACAGTTGGCAAAGATGCAGGGGAGGAATAGGTTAAAGGTACTTATTTCTTCTACTTTGACCTCTCATATAGCTTAGGGTACACTCAGAAGTGCCTTCAACTGCATTTTGTTCCTTGTTGCTTGGCCCCTGCTGTGCAAAAGACATAATGTGAGTGAGTTGTCATCTACTGGGTGCCGTTGTGAGATGATGGTGGGAGAAGGATCTCTGTCAGTCTTTGATGCCTGAGAAATTTCCACTTTACTGTTGCCAAAACTATTGATGTTATGACTGATGCCTTCAGCAAGAGCAAAGTAACTGTAGGCGTGGGGGAAAACTTGGTCCCATGTCCAAGTAAACAATTAGTTTTTATCACCACTCTTGAGAGTAAGCCAGGAGAAGATGGTGAAGGCATGCAAGAAATTAGTCTCAGAGCTTATCCTGAGTAAGCACATGGCAGTAAGCTTCCAGGCTCCCACTGATATGAACAGCTGAGCTATAAAAATGACTTTCAGTTTAAATCCAGCCTCCCCTATTGATTTCCAGCTTGATTTTTATATGAATGTCATATCTCTCTCTTATCAGCTTCATGCAGCTCTAGTTGGTTTGGCACTTTGTGATGTTCTTGGTATTGTTCAGAGAGATGGTAAGTTAAAGCTGAACAGCTTCATTGACCTGAAATTTAAACAAGAATTTGACAGTCTGGAATTTTATTTGACTGGGATATATGTCTTCAAAATTACCTGAAAACTGCTTTTTAAGAAGCATTTCAGACAAGCCCATTGCAGCAGTAACTATTTAATAACTTGGGAGCAAATATTTACTGCTCAATAGTTTGATAGACACTGTTCAAATAGAGAACATAAATGATTAGAAGGAGATTCTTATGCTAATCTGCAGTCTGTGGGAAGCTTTTTTTCCACTGCCCCACCCCAAAGTTTCTTTGTGTGTTTCACAGAAGTTGATGAGTTGATGTGGGTGCCTTTTACACATGATGGAATGAATCAACCTGTGGGTTTCACACCCATTCTATCTGACTTAGCATCAGCTGTGTGTTTTTGCAGTTGGTAGAAGAGATAGTGGATGGTGAAAGTATGGTGTGGTTCTGTTAAAGAGAAAGAAGCTATGTTAAAGTGTTATCCTCCAAAAATTTATGAGCAGAGATTTACATGGAGACATACAATATTTGGGGCTGTTACAGAGAGCAAAGAAAGAATGATAAACCTATTGTTTTTAGTCACAGGCGAAGTGTTTGGCTCCATCAAGTCACTATCCAAAGGCTGCAGCCACTATTATAAGTTTGTATACCCTTTTTGTAAAGAGTTATTGTTTGTTTCCCACTGACCAACTGACAGATAAAATTGGCCAGGAAATTAAAATTAGAAATAAGAAAATATCAAAAAAAAAAAGCAAGCTATTAAGAACTTTGAAATGGTAGCATAGGGGAGATTCTGAGGAATGCACTGGGGAAGCGATTGCAAATTGGAAAAAAACAGGCTTGAGTGCTAATGTCTATTTTCTCTGCAATCGCTGATTTGAGATAGTATTTGAACCCACTATAGACTCCTTTCTGATCCTTTGCCTCACAGTGACCTTGCTAGTTAGGACTTTACTGTTAGGAGAATGTAAAATACTTTCATTGATCTACTCTCAGGTCTTGTAAATTATTGCCTTGTGATCGTATTTCCTACTGAATAGGGCAGAAGAATTTCATATTCATGCTTAGAAGACATCAAATAAGATGAAAATATGTATCAAGTTTCTTGGATTGTACACAATACTTTATATATGTGCAAAGACTAAAAAAAAAGCTCTTCTGACCTTAAATGATGATGAACAATATTTGATCTTTTTTTTCAACATAACCTGTGGAATTTAGCAGCAGATTGCCACCACATGCAAAGAGGAAACAGGAATTACACACCTGAACAAAATAATAATGGAGAATCTGGAAAAAACCTTATCTTGCTTTGACAAGCTGAGTACTCTTACTTGGCTTACAGAGAGCTTTTGGGGAAGAAGAGAAAGGTTTGAGTAAAAGTGATGAAAAGATTTCATAACTGGTTACAGCAATTTCATACCTTGTTGCAATCAGATAGTGGCTGATACCAAGAAGCCTCATGCCCTATTACAATATTGCACAACTTAGAAGAAAGCCCATGAAATAGTTGTCTGCAAATTAATTGAACTTATCAAATAAAATAAATAGAAACAATTTATTGTCTCTGGAAAAAAACATAATACATCAAGAGATACATATTAAAATTGGTAAGGGTCTTTCATACTTGTTTTGAATATAATTTTTTTGTTTGTAGTTGATAATATAACCTCATCACTGTGGAGATGCTTGTCACTGCCAACATAGTGGTGAATACCTCGTAATAAAAATATGTTTTCCTTCTGTAGTGGAAGCGGTTAATAGTTTTGCTTTGGAGATTTTTATGTGTATCTGTTTGCTGATTTATAGATGAACATCTTTTGTGTATATAAATAAAGTACATTATGAAGGTTAATTCAAATAACATTGTGTTTAGGTGGTAGTGAATTCTTCAATAGCTTTTATGTCTTGCGAAAAAGAATTGCATGGGTCCAGCTCTTGTGGCAGTTACAGTCTCTGGGGAGTCTTTGTACAAATAAACAGACTGGATTCTTAATTCAGTAGATAGCAAGCACAGCAAGAGAAGCACTGGGATGATCCAGTTCATTTGTGTCTCTGTTGCTAAGCAGACAAGCTTTTGTACCAGTTGGAACGTTTTCAGGCTCTGTGGCTGTATTCCTAGATGAGTTGGAACAATTAAATGTGAAAGCAGTGATTTCCAGTATTGCTTGCCAATTCCAGCTTTATAAAAAGGGGTAAACCCATCTGATCAGCCCTAGACAGAAACAGAAATTTGTTTCACCTATAATTATGTACCAAACCAATGGCAGTGTGAGTTTAAAGAAACAAAACCATAGAAATCCTTCTAAACTATGGATTGTTTTACTGTTCTGAGAGGAGATATTCCTGTTTGGTAGGCAATACCCTGGAGGAGGAAATCCCCTTTAAGTGACTCTCTTTCTACTAGTAATAGCTTTTTGCTTTTTTTTTTTTTTTTTAACCTATTTCAAGGCTCCTTGAACTTCTTATTTTGCTGGACACTGAGTGAATTATTTTTCTGTAATGGAAAAGGCTAGGTATTATTTGTAATCTGCTAGTTTTCCAGTTTGTATTGTCTCATCAGCTTTTTCAGCCGTCTCTGCTAGGGACTGAAAACAAGAGAGATAGAACTGAACTTTTTTGCAGCTGCTCAGTTGAAAGCTACAGGGGTGGAGAAGTGGCAATCAGAAATTTCTGGGTTTTATATGAGTGAATTTTCTGTCCATTTAGATGGACTCTGTGGAAGCAACACTGGGCTGTTGGTGATTCTTGTTGTTAAATGCTGTAGAAAGTTCTGATGAGTATTGGTAGCACTCAGAGAATAAATGTATGTCTGTTAAAATGTGGAGACTGTTTATTTTTTTTCTTTTGCAAACTTGTCAAAAAGGGCAAATATTTTTCTCCATCATAAAGGTTATTGGAAAAAAAGTCAAGAATTAAAATGGACTCTTTTTGTCTTACCAGGTTGATACTAGAATTCTTATGTATTTATGTATATTTAAGTTTTCTACACTTCAGTGTTTGTGTATAAATTCTCAGATCTTCTGATCTGTCTGTAAGTTTGTTTCATGTGCCCTAGAAGACCAAGTGAGGAAAGAAGTGGGACGGCCTATCTCCTTGTTGACTCCTACCTGAGCACCTTGTGAACTTGCCTAATAGAGAAGAAGTATTTAAATTTTTTTGCAGGCTGTACAACTACTACATTGACACGAACTTCCTATCTGGTTAGGAATTAGTTGTAATTTAAGCTTCTCCCATCATGAAATGAGACTTGTCCTTCAGAAAATGGTGGCTTTGTAGAAAAGGCTTTTTTGTCCACTGGAAAATGACTTTGCGTGAAACTTTTCAGAAGGCTTTTGTGAATATAGGTACATTTTCTTCTCTGAAGGATAAGATACAATTCAATACTGGGGCTGGGGCTGGAGGCTAGCCTTGGAGTAGTAAGGAATCTGAGTATGGAAACCATGCTTTGTTCTGTTCTTTGAGAGGAGGCTATATAATGGCAATTTGTGAGGCCTCTAATATTGTAATAATTTTTCTTCGTACAGGTCAAACTATTTTAAGTTTTAGGGTGAATATAAAATAATGAAGTAAGTCTCCAGTTATCCTTAGAATTTTATTGTGAATTTTACTGTTGGGATAGTTAATATCATAAGGTCTTGTGAGTTTGTCATTGAGTCAAGGAAAAAGTGAAGGACTTCCACTGGGTGTGGTAGAAAGCAAATAGCAAAACAACATGAAGTAGCTCTGATGAATGGTATAGGAAAATGTCCTGCTTATTCTTCCTTTTGTTGTAAAGAAAACTTCAACTGCTACTTTGAATTTACCAATAGTGCTAAGTTATTTCTTCCTAATAGCTAGTTAATTTTTCACCTGATTGATTTTTTTTCTGAGCCAGTAAACTTCACTGATAACTGTCATTGCCAGAGATTTTGCTCATTTTAATTACTGATATCAAGATTTACTTTTGTGTCTTAGTTCAAGCTGAAAGTCAAATTTTATCATGCAAACAAAACAATTAAAAATGGTATGGAGAGGAATAACTATAAATAATGTTAATGTATAAATGGCTTACATAAGACAGGATGATATATAATGCTTATAGCACAAATGTGTTGTCTCCCATCTTGCTGCTGTTGTATTACTTCTTTGTAGATTAAATGTATAATGTGGCATTATTTATTTTTCTGTGTAGATGGGCTAACATTTCACAATGGGTGCAATAGCTCCCCTTTCTTCCTAAAAGCTTGAATTTTGCTCTTGGGTGAGCTGATGTGAAATCCTCTTAGCATTTCAGCTGCTATCTGACTATTAAACCAAACTCCATGAAGAATCAGAAGAGATTTAGTGGGTGAGGAATGCAAAGTGGTGAGTGGTAACAAGGAAGGATGAAACACTGGGGAGTATTTCTACAAACACGTCAAAAATGCTCTGTGGTCGATGGTTCCTTAAAGGAGGTTACTTGATCATTTGCCCATTGAACCTATCCCAAGACTTTTGCTATTCATGATTTTTTATTTTGAGTACTACTTTTCTATGGAGAGAACTTTCAGGTAATGCACTGCCTGTGAGGGTGTTGACCAAGGTCTCGCTTTGTTGGGCTTTTTAACTTGTTATTTTCAAGGCAATTAGTAAATAAAAAGCCTATCCCTGAGCTGGAAGGAGCTGTGCATTGGCTTCATTTGATTGTTTAAGCATCCAGTCCTTTTAGCTGTGGTTTAAGCCTGGCTGTTCGACTTTGCAGCGCAAACATATGCACAAGTGTGCGTGCTCAGGTACACTGAGAGGCTCCTTATCTGGAGTGCAGAAGGGCACTGGGTCACACCTGGGAGGCTACACCACCCGTGGCATTTTGCTTTCAGGGTTCCCTGGAGGAGTCAAAAATGGTGAGAGAGAGGAGTGCTTGGGGATCGCACGAATTAGCAATGATGCTTAGAAGGAGGGTCTTGTGAAACTTGAGGATGCCTGCAGATGGGCATCTGACATGGAGGACAGTGTTGGCACAAAAAGAGTTACTATGTGCTAAAAGGAGTACCACTGTTTTGCAACAGCTTCTCTAAGAAGGCAGGCCCTGCCACTGCTTTAACAAGCAGTGCAATACAAACAAGTCTTGAATTGGATTTCTCAACTTTAGTTGGGGGGGGGAGGGGTTGAAACTCACCTTGGGAAACAAATATTTGTGAATACCTGCTTCATAAATACGCTCATAATGAATATTCATCTGCTGTACAGAGGAGTTTGACTGAGATTTGACTTGCATGCACATACCGGGACAAATTTTCTACCACAGGCAATTACAATAATTTAAAGCAAGACATGATGAGAATTCAGAGTAGAAAGAGCCGTTGTAGCTTGCCTTAATGATTCTGTCTCATCTAAAAAATGGTTGTTTTCATTTTGAAGAACATCTGCGTATTCATTTTTAATTATTTTCTGATTTCAAGATAAATAATATAGATGGATATTTGATTGAAAGGACATTTTTAAGGACAGTTCAGTTTGTAAGGGACCTCAGGAGGTCTCTAGTCCAGGCTCTGTCTGGAAGCATGGTCAGCTGTGAAATGTGACTGGGTTAATCACGGCTTTATTTGGTCCTTGAGAACCTGCAAGAATGGATAACACACATTTATTATGTGGTTGTGTTTTTTTTTAAATAAACTAAGGAAAACATTCAGTCTTGTGCTGGAACTGAATGAGACATTGAAGTGATTGTGGGATGAATCTGAATGAGCTTTCAGGAGCAGAGTAGTAACTTTCAGTGTGCAGTTTCAACCTCATGTGAGCAGGAAGCAGCCTAAGTCCCAATGAGAAAGGTGAAGTCTCCCTTGCTCCTGATGCAGACAAAAGTGTGAATTGTGGACACCTCCCAGAAAAAGTAACTGATGTTGAATGTAGTCTACTTAGTTATAGTTTAGTTGTATTTTTGTACCATTTCTCACTGGAATCTAGCATCTTACCATCAATAGGAGTTAAGCAGTTGAAACACTCCAAATTTTCTCAATTCAAATCTAAATGAATTTTGGTCCTTATGGTACTTAACAAAGTAAGATAGTGAAGGTAAAGGATTTCTATGCAGAATTGTGTTAGTTTCTGTTGAGGCTTCCCTTTATGGCATCATGACTTTGACCTGATCTATCTCACTATCGTGGTGATAAAGGGTTAGTAAGGACAGACAGCTACTCAGGCCAGAAGCAATGCAAAGCTTCACAAGAAATAGATTTGATTAGATTAGACTTTGTGTTCTTTTTCCATCCCAGATGTGCTTTTAGAGAAGTAATTACCCTGTTCAACTATGACATGAATGTCGTCAAAGTGAAAAGGCAGCTTTCCTGCCTGTAGGAAAACTGTAACATAGAGTTTGTGTTATTTCTCCGTCTCCTCGATAATAACAGGACTACAATCGCCTTCCTCGAAGTCATGCCCTTTGCTGTGATTCCAGTCCTGTAAAGCGGCTGTTCTGATGGTCCAGTGTTACCTCCATACCATAGTTACAGTTAGACACAGAGAAAACTACAGTTGTCGGAAATGTACTTACTCTCTTTCTGCTTCTGTTCCTTCCTGGGCATATTCTTCCCTAATTTATTAAATGAGAAGATAACTCTAACCTCTGACATCCAGGGGGACACTTTTGAGCCCCACAAGGGTTAGAAATGTGGGAAGAAAACTTGGCTGTAGGCAAATAAATTGTTATTCCTTTTCATTTGTGAATTACAGAGCAAGAAATCTAAATTTAAATATGTTATCCTGCATGCATAACTTTTGTTGACTCAACCAAATTTATGTATTGTCTAGAGAATATAGGAACTTACGCCTCGTGGGTAATTAGCACGATGTTATGTCACCTCTTCCTGCAAATACATTGTTGATCTTGAATCTCACACGCTACTTACATTGTTGCTCAATGGTTACTAGCCAATGGTTACTTCTGGTTTCATTTTTCCTTCCACATTTCAGTCACATAGGTTAAAAAAAGAAAATTGTATTGAATCTAATAGGATACAAATTAGTGTGACATAAGCTTGAATTGACCACGGGCAAATCCTTCATGGTTAGGTACTGGGTTTTTTTGTTCATCGCTTTCAAATGATTAGTAAGCCAATAGTACTCCATGTGTCTACAATGGCATGGATCTCCATCCTGTATGATATGATTTGTCTTATTTCATCCTTCTGTGTTTGCAGATGCATTTGTCTTGGTGTAATGAACAAAATCTGAAAAGATTAAAGGCATGAGTGAGAGTTAAAAAGAACTTACCTATATTTGCAGGGGAGAATAAGATAGGAGCGTGGAATTTCCACATTGTTTGTACAATCTGCCTCTCAGTCAGGATAGCACGTGAAGTACTAATCAAATAGGTTCTACTATATTTTCTCAGAAGTGGCAAAGCTTGTATTGGCAATCGTAATACTGGAAATCTACAACAATAGTTTTAGTAAAAGTGGTATTTATACAAGGTATAAATACCTTGTTTTGGTTCAGTTTAGAGAGATCTTGTGATTTGGCTAAGAGAGCAGTCTTGCGAGAGTCAGTGATGGCAGCTTAACTAATCATCACTATAAGCTTAACTAATTCAATGTTATCTTTATTTTGCCTTCATTGCTTAATGAGGTATAGAATTTAACTATCAACGCGATAAATATTGCAAAATATTATGTTTATTTCCATGAGAATAATTTTCATGAAGTATGACTGTAATTCCTTGTTTGTTTTATTTGTCTGCACTGCATATGAAGTCTGATATGTTCTCGGAGTACAGCTAGACAGGGCATATAAACAGCACATTGTCTCTGCCAACTACGCTTGTAGCTTTTAGTGCTTTGCATTATTTATTTGAAAGTGTCTATATTGCTTAAACATTGCCTTTGACTGCATGCTTTTTAAGTGACAGGAAATCTACCAGTTTGGATCCATTTAGTGAAAAGCGAACACTCCTTCTCATAAATTTTGAGCTGCAACAACAGGAAACAGTGTCAGAAATGGTAGTGAATCAAATATTGTGTGGAAGTGGTAATTGAATCTTCTAAACAAATGGTTGCATTGCTGTCTATGCTTCGACTTTCGTTTCTCACCACTGCCGTTTATACAGTGAGAATGTAATAATGGTTACGCCATCCTCAGTTGTTTAGGCAATCTAAAAGACTCATAAGAAAAGTATTGACAGCTTATTTATATTTATATTTATATTTAACACATTAATCTCTGTTCTGGATAAAATGGTCTAATATAGATTATTCCGTATGTTACTTAACGAGAGGCTCCAGCAAACCAGTTGAGATCCAGATTTCAAATGTCTTGACGATCGTACAAGTTTATTTTAGTGGGATTTATGTTTACTATTCCATTCCCTAAGGATCCTTCCCAAAATCCTGAGAATTACAGACACAGTTCTTCAGGCACTTCGTCTCTGGCTTCTGCATTGAGGTCTCCTGAGAGTAAGGGGAATATCTGATGGTGGTGGTCCCCAGTTCTTGAAATCCTATATATAGACCACCATTCAAACCCTACATTAGCTGGACAGTAGTCAACAAAGCTGCTTCCCTAGAGTATGAAATGTGAAATACTTCCTAGAGAGGTTCACTAAAATTACTACAGTCTCTATTTTACTGAAAATTTGTAGTACTCAATACTTTTACAAGCATAGGATGTAAGCATACTTCTCACAATAAGTAAAAATTTTTGCTGTGGTCTCAGTATTTCACTGAGACCATTTCAGAAGAAAAGCCACAATCCTTAGTCATTCAAGATGTGTACCTGAGAATCTACAAGAAAACTGAAGCACATTGTCTCTTCTAAGGAATTCTTAATATTAATTTGAATCAATAAAACAGAAAATAATGGTATGCTGAAAAAGTTAATTTAGAAGAATTGTCTTTAAAAATGCTTGGAAAGCCTTTCTAATTGTTTCATAATGGAAAGGCTAAATATTTGGCTTTGAAAGTGTCAATGTTTTTTAACTCAAGAGCAGTATTTTTTTTAATGGTTTTAAAGCTATTTACAGTGCTTATAAAAATTGTGTGGGTGGTTTGTTTTTTTTTTAATTTTGAAATGGTTTCTGTCATTCTGAAGTTCCACTGACTGGGAAATAATCCTAGCAAAATAAATAAATCACTATGCTTTAGAAATAAGGTGACTTCTTCCAAAGCAGTATATAAGAAATAGAAAAGCCTTTCAGATTGTATAAGTCTTTAGCTTCCTGTGTTGATGTTATGAGAGTCTACGGGATAGGTATGTTTCTTCATGAAGTATAACAGAATACTTCTTTACTGGTATTACTGGTTTAAAATACAAATTAACACATGTACAAGATAAAGACAGCAATTTCAGAGTATTTATCACTGAATGACATTACTTTTTAATAAATAAATGCAGTGAAATTAAATTTATAGCAATGACATGTGGAGATGAGAGGAAGGTGTAGGAGAAAACAATACAATGGTAATTTAGTAGTAAAATATTTTTGGAGTGCAGTACTGTTGGTAATGTTTGATTAAATGCTGTCATAGGAGTAGAAAAGCCTAAGAATTGATGAGGATGTGTATCTGAGCAGTGTTATAAGTTTAGGAACTGTTTGCTGTTTAAGGTTGCCCATTTGTTTTAGCAATGTTGTGTCAATGAAAGAAATTGTTATTACATGATCTGTACTGAAGGACTTCAATGTTGTGAGATTAGATTACTGGCAGGGTTTCCTTGACTATGCAATCTAAATGATGATTTGACAATTATGCAAGCTGTATTTCAAATATTATTTTGTCTGAAATTTGGAAATAGGATAATGAAGATGCTTTGCTCCAAATCCATGGCTTAGCATAATTCAAGCCCATGAAGCTTTTCATGACTTTCTAAAATCAAATTTTATACTGCAAACATAATGTTGTTAAAAAATGCAGGTGGGAGAAAGTCATTGGGCTGAGTCGCTGTTGGCAGTGGATATTTTATTTTGATTACATTTTGAGATATGTCTATTCCAGTAACTTTTTTTGTTTAGTTTCTTAGCTTCAGCATATATACATATGATATTAATATTATTTGAAAACATATTCTGTATATTTTACGTGCTGAAATGGAAGACTTCTCTTTGATTCAATATAAAAAACCCTGTAGAATTCGGAACCTTCCCTGGAGTCCTGTCCTATTCCCATTTAGGTTGATGGATACTGTCCTGTTGTTCTCTTTTAAAATAGGCACAGGGACACAGTATAAATTTGAGAGTAGTTTTTTTCAAAATGACTTCCACAGCACCTTAAAATGCCCTTGATGTTTTAGTCATTCTTTTGTACAGATGGTAGCTACTGCTCCTAATAGCTGATAGCTGGATAGAGAAAAGTAAGTTATAGTTTGGTTACAACACACAAATATATAGGCAGACTTATTTTTTATTTTAATTTTCTTCCCAAATGGCTAGTATAGGGAGTAATCTATGTAAGATTTTTTATTGTATCTCCTTGTTGACCCTCTCCCTTTCTCTCCCTTTCTCTCCCTTTCTCTCCCTTTCTCTTCCTTTCTCTCCCTTGCTCTCCCTTGCTCTCCCTTGCTCTCCCTTGCTCTCCCTTGCTCTCCCTTGCTCTCCCTCTCCCTTGCTCTCCCTCTCCCTTTCTCTCTCCCTTTCTCTCCCTTTCAATAGTTAAGGCCCCAGGGATACTTTGAGTATCCTGTGGAAATGTTGTCTCCAGCTAACGCCAGAGAAATGCACATTTAATACTCTGCATACTTAAAATGAACCTAAATAAAGCTCAGATGAGGTGATTGTCCTGTTAGTTGATTCAATACATAAAACACAAAAATGCCCTGATACTAACCAAATGATCAGATCTGAAAATAATGAGTAGTAGCAAGATTTAAATGTCCTGCATCTGAGGTTCTCAGTGCTGCGGTCTAGAAGTAGCAATTTCTTCTCTATGAAGTGACTAGCTGCAAACCTAAAAATGAGAGGGTAAATCAAGTCCCTTTCATCATGCCTTGAATTACTGTAGGTTTTTTCAGCGCTCATCAAAGCTAGAGGTAAAGTCAAAGCACAGCATGTCCAGCGTGTTATCTCTAACGTACAGTTTAGGGAAGAGCAGCAGGGAACATAAGGAGAGGTTAGGTGGGACAAGAAATACAATATGTTTATATTTGGGAAGGAACTGAAGCAAATCCCATATCTCTTCCCTCCTAAGCAAAGAAAGTAAAGTAAATTTCTTCAGGTCCTCTCATTGGAAGTTTTTTATGTGGCATGTCTGGGTCATCTCATTTGCAAATTATCAAAGGAATGAGATTATACCTGGTAGGGGAGATTTTCCTCAGGGTTTGATAAGTCCATCCTCAAACTACTTCTTGCAGCTTGACAGGAGGCGGATTGCAGTTTCTGACATTCAGGCTCATTTGCAGGCTCTCCAGGGTTTGTCTATCCACAGCCCTCTACTTCTTGGGAAACAATGGATCCAGTTATGGTATCTTGTATTTGTCAGTGGAACAATATTAATTTTTTCACACTAATTGGGTTTTCTATGTTCAAAAGCATATATTGTGAATTCAAGCAAAGCAGAAATTTACAGTCCTGATTGCCAAATTTGGAAAACAGCTATAACGTAAGGAAGTGAAATAACCAGTGTGAAATAACTTCCTTTGTATTGTTTAGGATTGTTAAGGTGAATCTGGGCCTTAGGCCAAAGGGGGCAATTCAGTTGATAGCAATCCCTTTGCAAGATGCTAAATCTCACAGGGGGAGCCTGAAACCAGTGTGGAAGGGAAGTGCTTGCCTTTCCCACACTGCTCTGAGCATTAGTCAAAGTGAGAATTTTCTATCAATTTATCAGGGGCGGGAGTCCCCCGGCCCTCAGCTTTTGGTACTTGTAACCTGTCTCATGCTGCTGATCTTCTCTTTCCCTGACTTTTCTCAGATTATTACTGTGCCTCATGAGCCCATTTCTCTGGCTTCAGTGGCTTCCCTCTTGTCCATTTTAAAATATTGCAATCAGTCTTCTAAAATCAATAAGTATATTGATCAGACAACTGTTGTCCTAATTTTACAGTCTCTACCATGTTTATAGCTTTTCATAGAAATCATGCAGGATATGGATAATCCAGGCACCAAACTTTGTATTCACTGCAAGTTTTAACTCCGTAACTTCTGTTAGTTGCAGGGGTTCCTGCCATCATGCCTATGTACATCCATATGAAACACTGATGATTGTAACATAAGGGGGCAGTTTCTGATGCCATTACTTACCTTGCCTTGTGTGTTCTAGTTGTGAGGGCTAACATACAGTAGGTCAGTTCACATAGTTAAAATCTGAGTAACATGGCAGAATTTAGAGATTTTTTTTTCTAAATTCATAGAGACATGAGAAAATTATCAGCTTCAAGTTTTCATAAGTGATACTATCTAAAGAAAACTCCTGAATGTCTGGAATGCAGCAGTTTAAAGTGCAGGTCAGGCAGTTGTAACAACAACTTACCATACCTGTTGTCTGAGGATCAAAATATCCAGATAAATACTATTCTTCAAGCTGACTCTTTCACGTGGGTAGAAACTTACAGCATTTAACTTGTTATGTATTTTCTCTCTGTTCATATGTGACATATTTATTGTAGTGGAGGATAGATGGTGATCCATGGGTGCTTTGTTTTTCTGTTTCGCAGAGGTGTATTAAACCCATTCCTAATGTTCTTGAAGCATTGAGGTATTTCGCTGCTTTGGACCTGTTGCTAAGTGCCAGGTAGGTTGGAATGGTAGAAGTCAAGAAAGAAATTTGTCAAAATACTGAACATCATAATATTTGTTAGTTGAATAATGAACGTTTGGGTCATAACCAAAACATGTATTTGCTGAGAATGACCACCTTTTTCTAAAAAAAAAAAAAAGTAATAAATACAAAACTTGGTTACAAGCTCTGGGTAATAGCACATAGAGTTTAATTCACATCTTTACAGTTTCTTTTAGCTTTAATTTTTAAAATACAACTGAGTAAACAAAACTTCATCTGGAAAAAGACAAATGAGACTATTTTCTGATAATGAAAGTCAGCAAAGCATAGCCTGATTCCTTGCAATAGGGATAAATATATTTGCACTAATATGCTTAAAAGGCAACTATTAGTTTTTAATGAATGTAAGAGATTTACTTTTTTAGCAGAGCTACTAAAATAATAATCATACATAAAGGGGTACTTCACACAAGCTCAGGGAATTATATTCAGAGATTTAGCTAGGGAATTTGGCTCTGGTTTGAAAGATAACATTCATTTATATATACAAAAAATTGTTTAGTTCATTAGCATACTTTTAGTCTGCAGACACTGAAAAGCTTTAATGTCCCCAAAATTACTTAGATGTAACTTAGTTTTATGACTTATCAAGTGCTAAAGATATAAATGCCTTATTATTCTGTTGTAGCTAGTGTAGTACTGCTCCAGAATATTAGGAGGTGTTATAAAGGGAGGTTTTTTTCCCTCCACTGGTGTACCAGATAAGCCTGATTATGAGATAATATGCTGATTGAAAGTGAACCTATGATTTTAAGACATCTAGTGAAGTGCAGATTTTCACATTAAAGCAATTAAAATATATCTAATGGATAGACACTGATTTTTGAAGTGAGACTTTTGGTTCATAATCTAGTGCAGCACCGATGGAAGATTAGTCACGTCATTTTACTGAGTAAGAAAAGTGGTCACATCAAAATGTGTTACCTTCACGCAGGAGACAATCTTCCTTTGCTCACATCTATGAACAGATGTGTATATACAGATATGTAATAGTTCAATGCCTTTAGTGATGGAAACCAGTGGAGTTTCAGTTATGAAAAACTAGAATAAAAAAACCCAGACATTAGGGCTCTTACCTTCGTTTGTAAAAATCAGCTGGGTTTCAGCTACAGGTATCAATAGTAGGAGTCATGAGGCTACATGATGTGTTGCAATTTGAGAATTTCTTGTAGTTTGAAATTAGTCTCTGTATTCTCCACAGGAACTTATAACGTACTGTATAGAAATTTATATCGGATGTCAAAGATAAATATCAATACATCAGCAGCAGCACTGATTATTAATTACTGCACAAGGAAATGCTTAAACTTGGCTCAATTATACACTAACAAATCCATTGGTAACTTTGCTTTACCTCTGCATATCTGTTGCTTGAAACTTTATACCAATCACTGTGAGTGTATCAGCTAAGAAGCAGAAACTGGAGAAAATGTTGGAAATATTTGTCACGCTCTGGAAAATTGATTCAAAGGAACTTATTTGCAATGTTATGGACCATACTAAGTGATAGTATTCTTATGCCAGACTGATAAGCACCTGTACAAAAAATATAGATTGCCAGCTAAATTAGTCTGGTAATCCTGATAAATCCATAGTGTCATCTCTAATGTCTCCTAGGGGCAAAAATGTATTCTGTAAGACTTGCCTGCAATTTATATTTTCAGTCTATGCACATCAATCAAATTGTTTCAGGAAGGGTTTTAGCTGAGAAAAAGTAGCCTTGAAAATTTCCTTCAAATCCATGTTCCCAAATCTAACTTTCAGCAGGGTGAAAGATGATGCTTCCTAGGTTAAGGCTTTAAAGCTGGTTGGGGCTTTCCTAGTGCCCGTAGGTTAGAAGTGAAATCTTTTTTCTTTTTTTTTTTTTTATTACTGTTTCCTTCTAAAGAAAGAGAATATTTAGAACCAGTGGTGATTGTATATAAACAGCAACAGAGGAGCCAACAAGAAATTACCATGTCTTGTAATGCAGCAGCCACTTTGGATTATATTCTTTAATCATTATCACATGGTTAAGACACATTCCTAAGGCTACTCTAAAATGGTTTGTGTAGTCTGGCTCAGCAACATCACATGAGAATGCAAAGGTGATTTTTAAATTCAAGATGGGTTACAGATGGCTTAGACTTGCACACAAACTGCATTTGTATTGAATTTTTGCATGGTTTTATGAATAGAAGTAAGAGCATTATATATAAAGCTAATGAACTCTCAATGTGCAGTCATGTAGGCAGAATACAAGTGATTATATACTTACATGAGAAATTCCAGCATAGGGAAGAATTCTTTTCTTTGATGATCATGTATTTTATCCTCATAAGTTGTTCTGTCTGAAGAATATACATTACATCTTGTTCAAGAATGTATGAGATAGTTTATGTGTATGAGGCATCAAATGAATCTGTCAGAGAGCTCACTATTGATAAGGTATGGCAACCAATGGCTTGGCAACTCTTCACTCGTAAATTTTTTTGCAATCAATACTGTATTAATCATTTAGATTCTGCCAATTTAAAGCTGATATTTTTTGAGGGACTGCATCCAGCACAGTGAATTGTGATGTAACATCAATATTACTGTTGCATTGGGAATGGGTAGTAAAACCAGGAAATGTTAAATTGGCCTCCTAGAGCAAGTATGGCTTTTGTCTATCTGAGTGTAATTTATGCATGGTAAACTGAACATACAGAAATATTTTGTGAGACATTTTCCCTAGGAGATCCTTCCTTCGGGCAGAAGAACAAAGGCCAGAAAAATACCAATAGCAATAGCAGCAAATGGCCAGTGCAGTCTTGATTAAATCCTACCAAACAGCTCAAATAGCGTGCGATAGGAGGCAAATGTAACAGACAGAGGCTGTTCAGTTTTCCTCTAAGGTATTTCACTTGCTTGGCCACAGGTATTTGATTTGGGTTTTGGCTTTTGGTTTTTCACATAAACACAAACCAAAAATTCACATAAATGAAATAGTTGAAGGAACAATGGTTACTGACCTGAAAGGGGGGGAAATGAGAGTGTGCTTATCCAAGATGATTCATTTTAGCAGCATAATTTGAGAACTGAAGTTCATTGCTTTGCAATATATCATAAGAGAAATTATTTTATTGTAGTAACAAAGGAGAGTCTTTAGGATGACAAATGTTTTTGTGTGCATGACCTTCTCCCACATCATTTTCTTCAAAGTTTAAAAGGAAAGAAGGTGCCAGTAGAGGTAATAATTATTATAAATATGGTCTCTGGAGGCTCTCTCATATGTGCTTGTATTTAATAGATTACTGTCTTCTCTGCTTCTTCCAAAACAATAGTAAAAGTATGTGTTTCTTCTTTTATTTCTTCTTCTCCTTTGTCTGATCCAGTTGCAGGGCAGGTCTGTGGATTACTCTGTTGGCTCCTCATGTTTTGCACAGGAGCAGAAGACAGAGATGGACGTTAATCCCTCTCTGTGGCCATGTCTAAACAGAGTCGGGGTTGTTTAGCCTGGAGAAGAGGAGGCTCAGGGAGACCTTATTGCTCTCTATAACTACCTTAAAGGAGGTTGTAGGCAAGCAGGGGTTGGTCTCTTCTCTCAGGTAATCAGTGACAGAACATGGTCTCAAGCTTCATCAGGGGAAGTTTAGGTGATTCACCAATGGAATGCGGTGCCCAGGGAGGTAGTGGAGTCATCGTCCCTGGAGGTGTTTAAAACCAGATTGGATGAGACGCTTAGTGCCATGGTTTAAATGATGCTAGTGTTGGGTCATAGGTTGGACTAGATGATCTCAGAGGTCTTTTCCAACCTTGTGATACTGTGACATGCCTTGTAATGGTTAATTTAACTGTTCACTTTCAATTATGCTATGCTTTTCCATACCTTTTGCACAAGTGACTCACTGGTGCTAACAACAATTGTGTCACTACTTGATATGTGGGCTACTGTATCAAGCTCAAGTTAGACAGTTTTGTGTTGCAGAGTATCAGGATAAAGCTCAGGATGTGAGCCTTCCTGACTTAGAATCATATAATAGAATCATGGAATTGCTTAGGTCAGAAAAGACCTTTAAGATCATCAAGTCCAACCACTAACTTAACACTGTCAAGTCCACCACTAACCCATGTCCCTAAGCATCACATCTACATGTCTTTTAAATACTTCCAGATATGGTGACTCCACCGCTTCCCTGGGAAGCTTGTTCCAAAGCTTGACAACCCTTTTGGTGAAGAATTTTTTCCTAATACACAATCTGAACATCCCCTTGAGCAACCTGAGGCCATTTCCTCTTGTCCTATCACTTGTTACTTAGGAGAAGAGGCAGGCACCCACCTTGCTACAGTCTCCTTTCAGGTATTTATAAAGATCAATAAAGTCTCCCCTCAGCCTCCTGTTATCCAGGTTAAACAAAACCCAGTTCCCTCAGCTGCTCCTCGAAAGACTTGTTCTCTAGACCATTCGCCAGCTTTGGTGCTCTTCTTTCACATACTCCAGCATCTCAATGCCTTTCTTGTAATAAGAGGCCCAAACTGAACACAGTATTTGAGGTGTGGCCTCACCAGTGTGAAGAACACAGGAATGGTCACTTTCCTAGTCCTGCTGGCCATACAATTTCTGAAACAAGCCAGGATGCCATTGGCCTTCTTGGCCACCTGGACACACTGCTGGCTCATATTCAGCTAGCTGTAAACCAGTATCCCCAGGTCCTTTTCTGCTGGACAGCAGCATCCCAGTCTCTCTTCCTCAAGTCTATAGGTTATCTGAGCAATTACTTCTGAGAAGTATTTCACTGTAGTTTATGTTCCATTCTGTTCTTTGTTACATAAATTATTTTTTTTACCCTGCTCTTGCAGAGCACTTGTGATACAGAGGCAGAGATCAGTGTAATGGCATGGCTTCAGATGTTCTCCAGGAGATTCAAAAGGGCAGGAGGCCTGACATTTCTCTTGTCACCAATGGCAGCATAATTAAAATGTGTAATGAACTACTGGGTTTTAGAGACAGAGGCTATAGATAATATTTGAATTTCTCTTTTCCCTTTTTGTAGAGGGTGCCAGAGACAGCTAGAGAGTGTATATTAAAAAATCTACTAACAGTTATGGGTAATTTGTTCATTTGAGCAAGCTTAAGTGAAGGGCTTGTTTTCATAAGTTTGGCTTGAGGTCTGATTTTTTTTCTTGCACTTGTCCAGTATTCACAGGAGGGATGGAATGATTTGTAAGGAATTCTAGGCTTCTTTAGAAGCACACATGACCCAATTGTTTACTCTTTCTTTAACACAGTAGGGGAAACAAAATCAAACTAGACACTTTCAAGGAATGACTCCTCATACCTGTTTCAGAATCTCCTGTAGGCTGAGCTGATGGAGTTTTACAAGAGCCAGTAGTTTTTGTTGACAGTAAGGGAGTCTACGGTTCTAGCTCTGATGCAGACAGTGTGAACACCCAAGGCTGGCCATTAGTATTCTAACGTGCTCTCCGGAGTTCAATGAATCTCTGGACGTATCCTTTCCTATTTTCACCTATAAAATATGCTTCAGGAAAATGTGTATTCCTGTGAAAAAAGTGACATGCACACTCCACAACTGTGTCTGTCTATTCTGTGGTCCATAGTTTTATAGGTAATAAAGAAACGGGTATTACTGTATGAAGTGTTTTTTTCATGTCTGGCACTTCTTTTATTTTTTTTTTAAATAAGGATTTCCTTTTAGTACAAAATTTGTCAGAAGCTTATTTTTCATATCCTCATTGGAACTAAGTCCATGTGTCAGTCTGAGTCACCATTGTGATAATGAGTAGTAGTACCTGACATAAGATACAGCAGATATTCTTCAGAGGGTTTTATTTCTGATCCAGATTTATAAAGAATATTTTGCTGAAGTTATATAAACAACACTTACCTACAGAGAGTCTGGTCGTGGCTGAAAGTCTGTAACTCGTTGCCATGGCTGGTTTCCAAATATGTGAGGTATTCAACAGAAACAAGAAACTCGTGACTTATATGTTAGATGTCATTTTATGTTTGCCATCAGACTGAGGCACTGCCGAAGAACTTCATGACCATTTAGACAATGACTATCTAGAGGCAAAGAGAGCTGGTCAGCTGATAGAAGCCATCTGGACATTTTTTGTTGCCAAGTGGTCAAGTTCCTGAAGAGAGTGGGAGCTAGATTCTTTCATGCCTTCATGTGCACTTGCATGTTACATGCTCTTAAAATGATTTACCCCTGCTTATTGTTCAGAGCACTTTTAGATACAGTTGACCCAAAACAGGCCTGTTGCATATTTCTTTACAGCAAACCATGAAATCCTTCCATCTTTTTCAAATCATAGATATTCCAGTTGCTTATTTGATTGCATTTCTTTTGTAAAATGACCCAATACAGCAATAAAATATAACATAATCCAGATTTTAATATGATTTAAAAATATGTAACTTAAAACAAACTTGACTTTTTTCATTTTTGGAAGCTTTTGCTTGACCTTTTTTGCTTTTTTTTGAGCTGTGTAGAGTAAAGACAATGGTGGAAGATGCAGTTTTCCTTTAAATTGGTTGAAACCTGTGGCAGCAGGATTATCTTTTAAATTATCAAACACTTCCTGAAAGAACTCAAATCCCAAAAGCATATAGAATGCTTGGATGTCCATGTATGCAATGAGATCTGTTTATAAATAAACTGATATGTTTGTTCATCTGTACATTCCACGTCTGAGAAACCTTCCAAAACTGTTTGGCCTATACTTTATCTGTTGGAAATGCAGTAGAATCCAAAATTGTATAACAAGTGCCCTTTTTGGCGAAACCCTTATCCCTTTTTGGATGCTTTCATGCCAGAGCAGATGTGGTGTGCAGCTGAACACTATTACTGCATGGAAACATTCAGCTGATCAAAATTTCCATACTGTGACTGCAGTGATCCCTCATTTCTGTTGTTTGTCTGAGATCCACCTTACCAGTGAATCTGATAGCAGGATTTAGCATGGGTATTGAAGAGGAGGTTTATTATGTTTAGAAAAAGAGCTACAATATTAGCAGGATGCTATCACTTGCAATAATACACGCTTGAGGCAGACGTCGATAAATGGTGAAGGAAGACTTTTCATGCCAGTGTTTTTGCTTAGACTTGCATGATGTTTACAGAGTGATTGGTCATGGATGCCGCATGCTGGAAAAACTCTCTTGCTTAATTGCTAACACTGAGCTGTGATGTGGGATTTTTCACATACTTATCTGCTTACCTTGAGTTTAAGAATTATATGTGAAAATCTGCGTGCCTTTGTTAAATGGATATATTTTTTCATTAGCTAGATGATGAAAGTCTATGTAATATTTCCTCACAATCCTCCTAATTAGAATTATTTTTATGCATTTCAAGAGAATCATTCAAGTGCAGGTGGAAGGCAAACTTTGCTTGATTGACTGTTAAATGCTTCCATGTTCAGATGTGTTCTGTGAAATAAATATTAAGGAAAAAATGTCCTTTGATTGTGCCTGAAAATGCAGTTATCACTGCTCTAAGTGTGAGAGAGTAGAGAGAAAAATGGGAGAGGGGAAGAATCATGAGATATGGGACGAAGAGAACACCAGAAAATGCTATAAAACCCTACAAAAATGAACAAACAAAAAAACATGCAAGGGCAAAACATATACTTAATGAGTCAAATTAGGTATTAAATGCTTAAGAATACATAAAGAAACGGTATTTCTTCTGTGGAAAAAATTAACTAAAATAATATTGCTATATTCTGGGGTGTACACTGAAACACTATGACCAAAGGAAAAAATGCTTAGGGTTGCATTTCCTCGTTTTATAGTTCTTATAAAGCAGAATATTGATGTTCTCAGAAATGTGTTAATTTATATTTTCCTTAAATAACTTGAAAGAATATGCTTCAGTGGAGGGTTACAGAAAATAAATACAATGCACTATATTGAAAATAAATTCCTGAGAACAATCAATATATGCTGTATACAGCAGAATGAAGTTATAAAAATGCAAATATTTTAAACAAAACAGAATTTAACAATTGCCAAGATAAACTATCCCCTCAAAGCACACAGAAGACATTTTCTAGTTTACATAATGTAATTAAATTCAAGCCTGAAGAATTCAAATCCTTCCCAAAGACATTATTGGCAGTGTGATTTAACGTGGTGATAAGGATGAAAATGTAGCATGTTTGAAGGCCCCAGGAGTATTATAAAATTATGTTCAAAAGCTGACAACAATTGTTTGCAAGCATTTTTTTGAAAACTACTCAAAAGTGACAGAATGAACAGAAGATCTTTTCCATTGTTAGCAGCACCACAACAGTTGCTGTTCTTAGCAACAATTTGGGTCAAGTTCACCCCAATGTATCTTCCATAGTCTCGCTGAAACTATACCAGGAGATAATGACCCAAACATGTAAGTGAACACCGTGTGAGGAAATTGTGAGTCAGTGCTTTCTTACAACGTAATAAATCATGTTGTTTATATTCTTTCAACTACATGAGATGAGTACAAGTTTTATATACACTACTTTCTCACAGTTGGTTTTGGTTTTTTAAGTGATGGGGGACAGTATGAGCTGAATGCTGCCCTCGAGTCAAGAGCTCCAGGGATTCAGCTTCTTCTTTGTCTCTGGCTAATCTTTCTAATTATATTTTAAACCCACATTTCATCTGCAAAACAGGGATATACAGTTTCCCATCTTATAAGATCAGCTAGCTGAAAATGCAACAACTCTTGCAAAAACAATAATATTATATTTTAAATGTTAATATCCTTTGATACTTTTGTATTTTGAGTGCCTCAAGTCTGGTAAACTGGGACTTCATCAGTCAGGGTACAGAAAGATTAATTCTGTAAAGCAGAATGATGCCCTGATGGAGCGATATCTCAAGAGATGCCAGTGTTTTGCTGCTGATGAGTGAGGGTCATTTAGCTTGCTGAGTTGAAAGGGTATTCAACTAGGATTAAAAAGAGAGGGAACTATTTGGATAGTGATGCTTCCTGCTGGAAAAGCTTTATAGTCAAACTGCCCCTCTCAAATGGTTTTATTTGTTCCTTCGTGGCCTGACCCCTGATTGACAGTGAAGTGGTATTTATAGTTTAGCCAGTCATCAGAAATTACTAATTATGCCTCCCTTGGAATGTACATGCTCTGATGACTCATGTAATATGCTCTCATTAACTCATAATTTGGCATCTCTAATACGTTTAAAAATATATACATATGTATAGCAGTGTTACTTAACATTTTCCTTTCCTAAAGTTCCATAAATTAAATAGTTTTTAATTTTTACTTAAAACCCGTTTCATCTCCTGTAGTGTCCCCTTCCAAAATAGTAGGTGTTTCTTGTTCAGTCACTCTTGCATTTGTCATTTTAGAAAAACTTGTAGCAGGCTTGAATGCACGTAATTCAAGGAGAAAAGATCTCAGATCTCTCGGATCTGTCCTTTCCCTTAGAAAATGTTCTATGAAAAGTTTAAAATTACTCTTTACAAAAGGGCAAAAGACTGTATAAGAAAGATTATAAAATCCATAGTATATGTAACAGCAGGACCAAACCACTGGTCTATCTACTTCTCAAATAGAAAATCTGATTAAGTAGTCACATAATATGTAAAGAGCATTCTCTTTCTTTAAGTTTGCTAATTTTATATTGCTACTTTATGTAACTTTATTCTAAAAAAACACTCAAAGTACTCATCAGTAAATACTATCTGAAAGCTCTAAACTATGGTCTTCTATTGTTAATATTACTTTAAACTTATACGAATTTCTTTAATTTTCTGGGTTTTTTTCAATTAAAAAATACCTAACTCAATTGAAAAGTGCTTTTATAAATATGTATTTTTTTAAAAAATTAACAATGTATTTTGCCTCCCTCTACTGTGTCCAGTCTGGCATCTGAGAATTACTTATACACTCTATTTAATTATTTATCAAAAAAGAAACCCTGTTATCAGGTATTTATCCTATTTTATGGTAAAATTTCTCAGTCAGGAATTCTACTTTAACAGTATGCTTGTATTTTTATCCCAGGAAAAGAAAATCAGTAGCCTAATAAATAGGTTAGCTGGATGTTTGGGATAGTGTTAATTACTTGTTTGTCTTGAGTCAGTTTGTCCTAGTGGAGGGATTTGAAGTTATTTGTAGATGTGAACATTCACAGCATCAAATAGAAGTTGATAATATCACAAGCTTGTTAAAGCACTGACCAGGTGTTTAGAGACAGCAGTCCAAATTCCTGTAACGAGTGGATGAGAAGAGGTAATGGAAAGTAAAGCATGTACTGTGGAACCTTGGATATTAATCCTGGCATAAGGGGGACAAGCCTTGGGTAGCCTGCAGGATTGCTGTTTAACCAGCAGTCCATCTGGGACTAAACTTCTTATTTTTTCCAGTGGCACTGATGGAGGTCTACCCAGTAGAACAGCCCCTCCAAGGATCTTGAATAAAACCATGGTTCATTCTTATCCTTTCCCTATGCGTTGTTTGGGATATTCAACAAGATGGGGAAATAAGAGATTTCTAACCAACTGGAAGAGTTACGAGGCCCAGAAGACATAGGTGTAACCAGTCATGACAAATTTTATGCCCAGGAGCAAAGAGCAGGAGACCATTAGGGCTTTACTAAGGACAATTCCTAACACTAATCATTTTGTAGCCTGCTCAAATTTTGACTATTTTAATTTGCCTTATTCCTTATTCTAATTAAATGTCTCTGGGGAACTGAATACAAAGTAAAAAATAATACAATAGAGTGCAAATTTTATCAGTCCTAATTATAAAATTTGATTGGCCTCACATCCAATAATGAAAAAATTATTACCTTGTTAAGCAGGAAAGAAAGAAGGGAAACGGGAATCATAATGTGGCTATTTACCTGTGCAGCTGTTCATTATATAGCTGAGAAAGTATCTAGCATTGTCATGTTACATTGCATGCATTTGTGTGTGAACATGGCTGAATATAAATATGCATATATATATGCTTTATGCACATTGCCCTGCTCATGCACAGTGCTTCCTGTATGTCATTTTTTTAAGGGATGTAAATGAAAATGAAACATGGTCCAGTGGATTTTAATGTATAGAGTGTTACAAATTTTCTACAAATAGAGTGTTAAAAAAATTTACTTGATTAAATGCTCTGGTGGACAGTGATCAAGGAAGGAAGCAGTAGATAAATAATGAAAAGCATATCAGTACAAAAAGTATCAACAGCTTATAGAACATGATAAATTATCTTTAGTGGCATAAAGCAGGCACTGTAGACTTTTCGGTGAAATGGTTTCATTGAGGCCTTCTGTTTCTTACACAATTTTCTATGAGAAGATTTTCTATCAGTAATGCAGTTTTCTACTGCTCAAAACTAAACTGCCAAATCACTGCAACATACAGATGAGCCAGAAGTTACTTTTATGTTGCAATCAACTCTGAGCAATCAGAACATAAATGTTCATGAAATGGAAACCACTTCTTTTACATACAGAGAAGGCAGAGGATACCATTATATATCTAAATGAAAAACTTATCTTCTGTTCTGCTATCTGCAGACCATTCCTTAATGCTGGGCAGAGATATAGACACCTATAACTCTATAGCCAGCTTTTCTTCCTCTAACTCCAAGCTGAGATGCTGCTGGTGTGATATGATCCTTCTGTCCAAGATGAATTTGTAGACAATCAGTAGGCTCGGAACGATTGTCTCATGTTTACAGAGTCTGGAGAGATACGGCTGGGGCTTCCAGATCTAACTACAATTCTTTCAGTTGTTAGTGCTTTGTAGAAACATGAAGTTAAGCTATAATGTATGCCTTCGTCTGTGGTGTAGTGTTCATCTCTATAGTGCAGAGAAGAAACAGATTCTGTGAGGTAAGGACTTATTCTGGTATTTTCTGTCTCTACATTCATATTTGGACACCTAGAGTAATTAGGTTTAAGAGGTAGTGAGTGGCAAACTGACTAAAAATCAAGTCACTGAATTATCTAAAAATAGCAGTAGTACTCTATTTAGGCTATCATGTTTCAATATGATTAATTTCTTAATTATTTTGACATAAATACAATTGCAAAGTATTTGTATTGAGATGGACTCTGAAAGTGCATATAGAAGAAAATTTGGCTTTGGAATATAGTCTTTTCATTCAGTGTGGGAAACAGATGGAATTACTTATAGGCTGCTGATACGGCAGAGTGTTTTCAAACCTAGTAATTAAGTTCAGAGGTATGGCAGATCGAAAGGAGACTGTACAGGAAAAAGATGTAACAAGAAAGTCAGGAACACATACAGACAGGAGTTTTTTGCTGCACGTATCATTCTGAGTTAAAATGGCAGGAGGCTCTGTCAATAAGATCAAAAAGTGGGAACAGAGATGAAAATTCTCCTTTTACTGTTAATAATAAACCAGGTAGGAATGTATTTGAACAGTCTTGGCATAGTGATAAAAAGTGGTAACACAGTCTCCACCCACCCCACCCCCCCCCCGCCCTCCGCTGTCTTCTTCTGGGAAAAGAGTACTGGAACATTTGAAATTTAAAAGAAAACAATCGTTTCTGCATGACTTTAACAATTTTTCTTTTCAGTATTAATACTAAATAGCTATATCATCTAACAGCTACTTGTGACATGCTCCCATTTATTCTTAAAGGTAAGCATGAATAGCATAAGTTAAGCACATGGATTTTAGTGCAACATGGTTATTGTAGGATGCCAGTTTTGTCATTCAAGCGTGGTACTTTCCTCTGTGCCAGATATTTTTGAAACAGCTGTTTTTGATCTTTTTTTGTGTATATTGAGGCACTGTGTGGTGTTTGAGAGCCCAGGAAATTTTTTTTCAAGCCCTGGGGAAGGTAATAGTTAATTCTTTAGGAGATAGTTCAGTTCTTCTTGTATAAATTTTCATGCTGGCTTCGCTTTTAGGTGTTCTTCATGTTCTGTTCAAAATCATTGCTTAGTGTTGCTGAGCACAGTTGTAGTTGCTATGATGATCCCAAATGGAGCCAAATTTCAATAGATATGAATGATCGGCAGGGGTCTCAGATCTTTTAAGAGGTTTGGAAGCCTTGGCTGGGATTCAGCTCACATTTCGCAGACTATGTACAGTTACATGCGTGAGTATAGGTATTTATGAGTTAATTAGGTGTCTAAGCTCCCATTTTGATTACTGAAATTCTAATCAATGTAGTTAATAGAGTTTGGAGAGCTACTTGTCCAACCAAAGTTGGTGTCAACTTCCAGATTCTGACTTCATTGACCACATCAAATTGGTCTCCCTTGACTGTGATAAGAAATTAGACATCCAGCTTACAGGTGTCCACCCACAAATACACATACTCATAAAAGCATAGGTATTGGTCTCCAAGTCAGATCCTACCTACAGTGAGTTCTATTGTGGAAAACAATAAATATCACTGATATTTTCATTTCACAATGATTTGTTTCTGACACTCCATTGTGAATCTTCCATGTGTGGAACTGCAAAAGGCTTACACATGGGCGTAAGAATCGAATTCAGCGCTAGTGTGTATAAACTATAAATTTTTCAAACCTATCTGATGAAAAGTTGAACACCATGCTTTCATTTGCAACTTTTTATGCCCTCAGGTTAGTGCCTTGTCTGCTGCCATTTTGTCCTCCTCCCCTTTTTACATGAGTTTCTGATGGTGGTTTACACTACTTTAACTATCATTTCCTTTATTAGCAACATGTGGGCCAAAGTAATTTTTCCTTGGTTATAAAAAAGGAATTAAAATGCACCGTGTGTTTTCTGTGAGATTACTTAGACTGTTTTATAGTAATTGGAGATGAATTTTTTCCTGCCTAACTGTAGCTGGCTAAGAGTTTATCTTTTAACCTAAGTATCTCTTTGCAAGTGAGGGGAGTACCTGCAGAGAGGGACTGGTTGTCATCTTCTCAGATAGCAATTTACTGTGGGATGAGTTGTCCCAGGAAACACCTGTAGCACCAGCTAGTTTAAACGAGATACCTTCTTTCTAGTTAGTTAAAGCTGGATGTGCCTTAAGCTTCTGCCTGTTCCTAGTTTCAAATTCATTGCTGGCACCTTGGAGATGTTTCAGGTGCTTCTGCAAAGTATCTCAGCTCTCCAAAGCAGGAGAGAAGTTGTAGTGCTGTGCAGCTGGCAGTGTTCGTGCCCCTTCCTGGCTGTTGGTCTGTGCTGCAGCTTGCTCCCATCAATTGACCCAGTATAAAAAATAAGCTATTCTGCACCCACTCACATTGAGACTGCATCTGCCAGCATTTTCCTCTTGCACTTATATATTGAAGTCACAGCTCAGTGCTTTCATAATTACTGCGAAGCATAAAATCATACTGCATTGCTACTTTTTTTCTTTTCATTTTTGAACAGCTCTATGCAGCATCAAGAAAATCAAGAAGTATTATTTCATGCCCATATCTTGGCATTTTTTCTATTTAGGGACTTAAGGGTGTGGAAATTGATTTGATCATATTCTAAAAGAGAAAGGGAATAGAGATAAAATCATTTGCATATTTTGTGCTTTAAGATGTTTTATTTCATAAAGAAATATTAAAAGTAAAACTGTTTGAGAAGAAAAAGATAAAAAGATTTGGGAAGAAAACTGACACTTTTTTCAGTTACTAGAGGTCACTAGATGACTAAAAAAAGTCATTTCATATTCAGAAAATGGCAAACTGGCTGAATGTCTGTTCCAGTTCAGCCACAACATAAGGACTGCAGCTAGAATTTAAAAAGCCGCTTGGAACAAAATGATAAAGAGGAAGTGGATTCTAATCAAGATAAATTAGAAGTAAGAAGTATGGAAAATTTATAGGGAAAGCCAAAAGCAGGAAATGAAAAAACTGTGCTTGGTAAGACAAAGGACAATAAAAAGTTTTTAGTGTGTTAAGAACAAAACTCCTAATAGTATGAGCCACTAGATGGAGATAGTAAGGTTGTTATGAGTGATTTGAAAGCACTATGTGTGTTAAATAAATATTTTTTTTTATATTTTGAAGAATGCTTGATACTGTCCTCATATCATGAGTGTGCTGAGGCAATTTCCAAAATGCCTGGAAGAAAGGAAGGAAGGTGTCAAGCAGCAGCTGCTTGGAATAAAGATTGTTTAAAATCAATAGGCCTGGATAACTTCAGCACAAGAGTCCTAAAAGATTTGTTGAGATTCGTTGATGCACCTTCTTGAAGGAAAAATAATAACCAAATGAAACCAAAAGCAAACCAAATGAACAAACACACACACCTATATAGCATAAGGCATGTACACCTCTGATTAAGAAAGGATTAATTGACAGATCCTTTACATACCAGATTTAATTAATTAATGATGGTACAATCAGAAATGCAAAATTCAGGTGAGACTTATGAGCGGATTGCATCCTGTAAATGATAGTGCAAAAAAAAAAGAATCTAGGGTGTGAAATTTGTGCAGAATTTTTCAGTACAACAGCTGGATTTATGAATTTCAATTCATATATTTTACATTTATAAATTGTGATTATACAATGCTTGGATTTGGAGATGGATCTTAAAAAGTATGTTGCAAAATTGTAGAGAGTGTCAGAAAGATGGACCAAAAAAAGTGAAACACTGACTAATTTGTTCCTTCACCAAGGATGGTGATGGATTGTCTACATGTGACATACTGAAAGCCTACATATTAGACAAATTTTACTGAATATAGCTGAGAAATAAAATTACAAGAGAAAGAAGGAGAAAGGAAGGACAATGCATGTTGGAGCTGATCTTACAACCAGTTCCAGTTTTCATTATTTGACTGAAAAAAAAATATATTTTTTGTGTGTGTGTAAAAATACTTTTGACATGGATTCACACAAGCTTCTCGGTCTTGTTGCTTGCTTTTAAGACTGTCTTTCTTTTTCAAATTATTATCAATATACATGGTCAAAGAAGCTTCTGCACCAATTGTGTATTCGTTCACATTCATTATCTTAAATCTTGTCATATGCTTAGGAGCAAAAGATGACAGGAGTGGGCATTTAGTAAAACAATGAGCAGTGAGTGCAAAATGTCAGTTTGTTTTTATGTTGGCAGCATTCTGTTTGTTTCTGTAATAACTATACATATCCATGGGAAGGAAATTCAGAAAAATATGCCCTTTAAGTTGCCACGTCATCTGTGTTCAAACTGTAAAATACTAGAAGTACTAGCTTTAAGCTTTCAGAAATGCATATTGTTGCTATTTATATTTCTTAAGGTTCATATGCAGAAAATCCCAGTTGCTTAAAAAGAGCACTGCTGCTAATGCTGGTATTGACCTGATGAAGTCTGCATGGCAAAGATTGGTAAAAGGCTCTCATAATCAAAGGTGAGTCTTTGTTTACCTCTTGAAAATGCTTCTATAGGAGGTTCTGGCTAGCCATTTCCGATAGAGAAAGGAACAGTTGATCAGATAGCAGCTAAACTAATGAAAAGCATCATGGAAATGACAGGAAGATTAATTAAGTTCCTCCAGTTGTATTCACGTGTGGCAGTACAGAGTTCCTTTGGGTACTGCAGCAGTTAAATGGTATTCATGGTGACAAATATTGCAGATTTCCAGAAGTGACACTTCTGAGTCGAGGGTAAAAAACACATTTGGTAGTTTTAGCCAGTGGAGAACATGCAAACCCAAAGATGAGCCTCTATGGCTAGTTAAAATATACAACTGTAACTTGCTTCTTCCCTTCTTATCCTTTAGCATAACCTCAAGAGATTAGTAATGAATCACAAAATCTGCATTATTGTGTAGTATGTCTTAAACTACTCCAGATGGCTTCAACATAAAAACAAATAAATTTTTTAGCCAACGTATGTAGTATATTTGATTTGAAGAACAAAAATGTGTGCACTTGGAAACACTTTCAATTACTTTTGGAGCCTTTGCTTGTTTGCTGTTTTTAAATTGCTGTACTGTGGTTACTGTAGTACTAATATGAATAAATATTTGCAATATTTAAATTTCCAAATTATGTAGAAGTTTAGAAGTTCTGACCCTTTTTTTCCTTCAAGAATCTTTTACTTTTGGGGTGCTTTTGGCAAATTAGTAGGTCAAGTGTGATTTGGATTGCTTCTTCCACTTTATTTTCAGAAGTGAATGTTTGCACAATTCATATTTATGCTTATTAGTTTTCTCTATATAGAAGATAAAAATTATTTTATGAAAATCTGGAAATTTTTCAAGTGTATGAAATATTTTAATCTGCTACACATGATACCTAAACTTCAGATGTGTGTTCTGTTGACTACTGTTACATTTCTGCCAGCAATCAGTTCCTCAATATGCTTCTTAATTTGCAAGAAAAGGTGTGTGGTCAGCCTCACTAGCTGAAATTTCTCAAAGCCAACTGGTAAGAGTCTGGGTATAAATCTAATGTTAGTTGCCTCCTGGGAGAGTTCAAGACTGGAAGAGAGTTTTCCAGGGAATTAACTGGGTACATTAATATTAAATATTAATTGGTCTCTGCAACGGATATGCCTCTGAGTTGTTTTAGTACTTACTATGGAGGCATTGTGTAAATCCGTAGATAGATAAAAATCACTTGAAAACACAGATGGTACAGCTAGTTCACGAAGTGCCCTTCTGGGTTGAGACCAAGTTAGGCATGGGGAGTAACCTATAGCTTTCCGAACTCTGGAGAAAGGTAGGGTATGTGCTGTTCTTCGGGGGATTGTGTACTCTCAGCTTGCTTGTTTGTTTATTCTGAGGAGGTAATGTCTTGTGGGGTAGTGTGCATTTTGAAAATCTGCTCTTTGTGGCAAATCCTTTATCAAAGTGAGGTTTTTAAGGTGATGAAGGGCAGAAGTCAACTCAGAGATGCTGTGAGAAAAAAGTGCAGGTTGTTGGGAAAGAGGATTTCGGGCAGTAGAAGCTACTTCTGTTACTAGAAATAAGGGTATGACATGACTGTTCTAGCAGAAGGTACTTTTTTCATATTATGTTTATCCTATACCTGAATCATGGGGGGGGGGGGGGGGGGTATTTTTATCAGTGAACCATGCATGAAAATATGATAAATTTTGCAGTTGACCTGCATCTGTACCAAAGCTAAATGCTGGTAAGCCTGTACTGGCTTGTTGACTATTAGGAGTTTGCACCCGAGGCTGACATCATGGACTAATTTGCTTATTCATTCTGCGTGATCCTGCATGTCCAGACTGGGTCTACTCAAATCTACAGACGCACACAAGTGTGTTTGCTGCTCTAGACTGTGCTTACCCACAGTTGTGTTTAACTGTGTTGTGCTTGAGTTAAAACACCAGCAATTTGGGATAGCAGTTATGAAAATAATCCTTACTTTCAGTGACAGTGACAGTATCCCACTCTGGGTATAAAATTTGTTCATTGTTCCTTAATTGGAACACTACTTCTTTTTGCTGTTTATTAATGTTGTATATGTGTAAATGAAAGCAGAGTTTAGCATGGAGTATGTGAATTTGGGCTGTGAAAGCTTTCCAGGAGAGATCATGAGTGACTTTGCCTTCTTCCTTGCATTTGCTCCATAGTTGAAATGCAAAGAAACTGAAGAAAACTTATTTCGTTTAGGTCCACTTTGGCTACTTTGCATACTATTGTAAGAACACAAATAAGATGCATTAAGAGGGCAGATGGTCCTGATTATTTTGCATCCTGAAGTGCAGAACTGCAGTGAAGATAACATTTAGAACCAAGTAGTGAAGAATATGTCCATCTATGTGGCACTTTGCTGTTGACTCTTCCTGGGGAGCTGATCTGCCATGAGGCTTCACTAAATTGTTACAGATATTGTAATAGAGCAGGCAGCTCCAGAAGGGGTGTTTAAAGGCAGCATGGCTGCTGCCTGATCACTTACGGTGCGTCTACACAGACATGATCTGTCTGTACCGAGGCTCTCAGCTGGCCAAATGGCTGCATGAATCAGTAAGGCCTATCAGCTTGGAGAAGCGTTGAGATTGGAGGTAGCTTAGATCTCACAGGGTCTGACTCATGACAGAAAGAGCTCGAGCCTTTCTGCAATAAAGTAAACACAGTCTAATAGGCAAATGCTGTGCCAGGGTGCAGACTGTCCTAAAGGGCACCACTTAGCGCCTCTGCAAAAGCGCTTTAGAGCTAGCAAAGGAACTGGAGGATTTCACAGTGAGTTGGCTCTCTGAGCTTTTACCCTCAGTGAAGGGAAAGCTTGTCTGCTGAAAGCTCCTAATAGTAGCTTATACCTACTGCTCAGAGGACATTGGAGAGCCTCAGCTGCAATACTTTAAGCCAGCCTTTAAGGATTGTATTTTCTCCTATCGCGAGGTGTCCTTCCTTGTACAGTAAAAGTGAATGAGTATTCCAATGGTAAAATAGAGAAAAGGAAGGTGCCGTGAATACATACCCTCTGTTACTCGCTGTCCAAACCCTCTTGTTAAAATACAGACCATGGTTTCTTGACAGCTTCTTTTTTTTTCATTTCCCAGGGGTTTGTAGATAGTATTTCTTCACTGTGGTTTAGGATTTGCTCAACTTAAATGGCACAAAAATTCTTGATCTTCCTCCCTCACGCACTACGGCCTCAAAGCACTCTCCTGCACTATGTACTTTTTAGTTGTGAAACAAAGTTTATTTGGGAGATTTTCCTGTGCACAGTCTCATTTCAGGCATGCCTCTTCCTAGGGGCAGTTGGAATAAGAAAGGGCACTGAGAAAGGCTAGGCATCAGAAAGGGAGAACCGTGGGACTGCCAGAAAGGGACAGGACTGAAATTCATGCCCCAGTTCCCCCTGACAGTATTTAATCTTGGTGACTTTCATACTGGTAGCATGAAACCTCGTGAGACCAATGCAGCGGAGGACTCTTCCTGAGAGATGTGTAGCAGCAATGTGTACCAGGACTCTTAACTCTTCAGCTGCAATTGGAGCATTCCTTCGCTGCTGTGCTAGTGGCATAATTTTGTCCTAAATGATTGGACGTCGTGAAATGGTGGTTACTGTGTGGAGCTTTTATAAAGAAGAAGTGGAAGTTTACGTGGATTATATCTGTCATCCTCTTTCCTGTAGAATGAAAGCATTCATCCCGTTACATCCTATAATAATGAAATAAAAATTTCAGCATACTGTCCATTATTTTTATCTTTATTTAGTTTAAGTGTATTATCAGTGATACATGCCAGACTGACAATGGGAAACAGATGTCCTCTGTCGATTCATAGAAGAGACCTAATACGTGCATTAATACAGACCGCATCGTCCCCACCACACTCATACCAGATCCGTCCTGAGGCACTATATGTAGATGGTGGAGAGTATTTTTGTATGTCTTTGGTCTTTCATCCTCTGGAGCTGCTGCTAGTTCACATAGCAGCAGGGGCTGTGTGGGAACCTTTTTACAATGAACTTAGAACCACTCCATTTGTCACAGAACAATAAAATAGCTACCAGCTGCTAATGACATCAGCCTGGGCTGGAAAGGAACCGGAGACCTGGAGGGTGAAAGGTTGTAAACTCCATTACAAATTCTCACTGTCATGTATTTCCCATCCTTACGGTTTGTTATTCATGCAAGAAATTGTAAAGAATCAGTTAAGTTCTATTGAAATTGAATTACATATTTGTCAGTTGTTTTTAAAAAATAGAAGCAGACTGAACTTTATCCTACATTAGGATTGATATCATTTATAGAAATGGAGCTACTGATTTAAAAAAAAAAAATCTAGCAGGATGTGATCTTGCAAAGTGCTCAGCATCTTTATCCTCTGCTGAAGTTGGGGAATCAGGGCAGTCAGAGCTTCTCCTGGAGCCTGCCCTTCAAAGAAAAATACGCTAACAGTATATGCTTTGTCTTTCCCATCTATTATGTAATTGAGCACGTTATGTCACTGCACAAGTTTGCTGCCAAAAAAAAAAAAAAAAACAAACCACCAACAAGCCCGCTTACTATTTTGGAAGGGCTTTTTTTTTTTTTTTTCAAGCCGGAGTTAGGTTAACCAGGGTATTAGAGCATGTCGTTGTGTGCCCGTTAAAGAAAAGATCTGTTTGTAGTACTCTTAGTCCTGATGTCACAGGCACAGCAAGGACATCAGAAGGAGGAGTCAGATTACAGTAAGAATGGGCAGTGCAGCATGCAGCCGGAGTAAATGCTAAATCAGACAGGGATTGTATCAGGGATAAGACTGCCTGCAAAGCGCTCATCCTGTGGAGGCACGCTGCTCACTCATGCTTCTTGTGCTGGGAAATTTCCACATAATGTAGAATGAAAGAGCTCTGTTTTACATGTCAGCCCTGTGCGGGAGCTAATGCTGAGTACACAGCGGTGGGATCCTGACTGCATGATTAATGAGAAACATAATGTATTTTGGTAAGTGTTAACTGTGATGTAATTCTGCTTCTGTTCCTGTTATCAATAGGAGTGATTATTATAAATTTTGAATTCAAGAACATTTTGTGCTGGCATGCACCTAAAACTGACAACTGGGGAATCCTGTCGGCTGTGCAGTTTGAAAGGATTCCATTGTCTGGGAAATTTTCTGTTTGAGTGGGCTACTGCATAGTTTTAGCAGCTTGAAAAATAAGCTAGATAACATGAACTCATTCTAGGTTTGTTTTATGTGAACTTGTGTTTCATCTGCCGAGAGGGAATGAGAAATGGTTGTGAGGCATGGGAAGTTTTAGACGAACTTAATGTAATGGACGAGCTGCTACTGCACTGTCTGTACTGGGGAGGCACAGTAAACCTTAGCATTTCGTTCAGCTTTTAGTTTGCAGAATTCAAAAATACAAAGGTGAAACAATGCTTTATTTGTAGTGGTGTGTTTGCCGAGTACTCTGCATTATGTAGATCACTGGTGTGGAGTTGGCTCCTGGCATACCATGAAATGCATATTATTTTAAGCCTTTAGAGGTCTCTGAGCTGTTAAATATTTGTGCAGAGTTTAGTTTTGTTGCTTGATGGAAATCTTCCTTAGGCTTACAGCTGAGCTGGCTGCACACCCTAAAAACATGTTGGAACGTAGAGCTATGTCTAAACAATGTAGTGCTGCAGTACTGAGCTGGGATGTACGATTGCAATATAGTGCTGCAAGTTAGTGCTGCTAAAAAGCAAAAAAATAAAATAGAAATTTTGGTGGTGTGATGGAAAAATACTATTCTTGGCTACTTGAAATCTCATCTAGCCTCAGTGTTAATTTATAGCTGCATAATACTTACAATGAACGCAGAGCAGAGAGTTGGAGGATTTCTGGGACATTCAGCAGCTTTCTCAGTTTCATTAAATATTGAATCAGGAGTTCACTTCAATCTTTTAGAGAACTTTTGTAATATTCTAAGTCCTGTCATGAAAGTACTAAGCTTTATGGCAAGCTAAGCATTATTTTTGTATTTAAATAAAATTAAAAATACTGGAGGTGCTGTCTTTAACAGTGAAACCCATCAATTATAAAAGCAGGTTGATGTTGATGTAAACCATCTGAACAGAAAATGTATAAACTCACTGAGTTGTCAGAACTGTTTAGAGTCCCTTTCAAAGATAAATTTGCAATGTTTTAGCTTTCTATATTTTCTGAAGAGTGAGGAAGAATAGACAAGTATTGTGGCTTTAGGTTTGAGCAATTTGGATTAAGTCTCTTCACCATTAAAAATGTAGTGTTCGATTAATTTTTTTCTCATTTCTTTTGGGGCATTTTTCTACCTTTAATATCATTGCAAGCACGAGTTGAGGGGGCTGTTCAGCCAACTTTGCAACAATTGCCTGTGTGACAAGGATTGGAAGTTACGGTTTCCTCCAAGTTATATGTTTAGAGTATTAGGTGTATGTTAGCTCTATGGTACTTAAATTTATGGTTTTTTTGTTTGTCTATTATTTTCAGAAACAAGTAATGGTGATCAAACTTCTTTTGGTGTTACTTCTTTGAAAAAATACAAACGGCTGTTCCACATACTTATTTGTTTTCTGATACAACACAAGTTTTTAATTGGAAGAAGCTGGACTGTGCTTTCTCTCTGCTTTGTAGGAAATTTCACTTCAGAGCTGAAAGTTGCTGTTAGGCAGGTTCTTGATCTGCTTTATTCAGCCTGAAACTTGCTTTAATATTGTTTTAAATGAATATTATAGTTTCTGTCTTTTGCATAACAAAGTATGAGCTAACGGGGATAATGTTTACCTGTGCTTGTTCTGGGTGTTTTCGTGCTCTGTTTGTGAGAGGCCAGAGCATCTGTAATCTTACCTGTCCCTGTTGTAACACTGCACAAAACATTATTGCACAGAGCTGGATGAAAGCTCAACCGTGTACATCACACAACTACTTAGACTTAAAATTACTGTAACAATCACATAAACAGTATCAGAATTTTAAATTTTCTGAGGGGAAAAAAAATCATTTCCTTTCAATATTAGTAAAGAATTCTGTGGTATTTCACTCTGTATGCATGATACTATTGGACCACCTAAAGAATTGGAAGGGAAGAAAAAGGAAGCATTTCTGTATGTTTGTATGCATCTAACTTGTTTTTCTGGGCTTTCTTGGCTAATTGCTGCTGATGTAAGGTACCATATCAGGAACAGGTCTACAGCATTAAGGTTGAAATAAATACTGAAATAATTGCCATGTAAAGTAAGTCCTAACCCTCTGAAAATATTTTTCTTAAAGAGCAAGTATAAAGGGGTGAAATGAGTTTCTTGACCATCGGAGAGAAATGTTTCTAAACTGAGGAGTCAGTCATAGCATGTCTTGTTCTCTTTGAAACTATAGCATCCAAGAAAATTTTGGGCTGAAAAATTCTATCCTTCTGCATTCTACTATGTATATTCTAGTATTTGAGCTGAGCCTTCACATAATTAAACTTACTGTGACCCTTCTAATTGTAGGATCCTTTCTTTTACATTACTCTGGAATTTTGATGGAGTGTTTTCAATAACTGCTAATTTTCACTCACCATGCTGTACTTTAAAGTTTGTTGTTTGGTCACCGTGGATACATTTGTTTCTTATTGTATTGATTTTGCATTCATCATTTCAAGTTGAACAGAAATGTTGGATTGTAGTAATAATAATAAAAAATCCTACAAAATGACGTAGTGTGTTTATAAACTAAGTCAAAACCAAAGAAAATAATTTATTTCTGCTAAATGTTTTAATTGGTAGATGTTTTGCACTTAATAATATACGTAACTACTCAAAGCAACTTTGACTTGCATTTATCATCAAGTTAATAATTTAGCATAAGATAGAAGTCAGTTGTGACTGTTCTCAGCAGCTCCGAGAGGGAAAATGGTGGGTGGCTGACAGTGCCACAGAGCTAATGTTGCACGCCGATGGTCACAGCTGGTTGCTGCCATCTATGCCTTAAAAGGTCCTGATGGCTGTTGCTGCCTTGGGCGACGCTACATCCCCAGCATTGCATCTTCCTTGGCCTGGTAGCGTGGGCGGCTCGCGGGAGCTGGCTTGTTCTGAGAGCGTGATGGGCCCCTGTGGCCACCCCTCAGGCTGGGTGGTCAGTCTGTTCAGGTCAGGTGGAAAGCTCTCTTTGCTGCCCAGGAGGTGGACGGGGAGAGCTTTTAGTGTGTGCTGTGCACCGGCGCTGTACGTGCTGCTCATCGGACCAGAGGAAATACTGCAGTGATATTGCAGTTATGGGACAGTGAGCACTGGTCCTGAGGGCTCGGTAAACCTTGATTGGAATTGAGAGGGAAGCCAATCCTCTACCCCCCACAGAAACATTCTGCGTGCCCCCATACCTTGCCCTTACTGAAGAAACACAATCCAAAAAAAAGAACTAAAATTAAAATTTGCAATGCAAAGGGGAAAAAAGTGAGAACCTTGTACCTTTCTTTTTTCTTTTTTTTTTCCTTCTCCACCACTCCACCCCCCACCCCCCCACACCCCCCCAGTGCCCCCCTGTGGACCTATTACTGTTTTAAACAACTTCTTAATATTTCCATTCACATTGTACGGAAAGTCTAATATATTGAAGTGGAAATTAATAGCCTATGGAATAGAATAATATAAACCAAATAATTTTTGCCTAAAAATGCCATCACAATTCTGTTTCCATGTTGGCTGTTTTCATTTTTGATGGAGTTTTTTCAGTCAATGTTGTAGAGTGTAGTAATTCATCTGCATACATATTACTATTCCAAGTATCACTTTTTATTTCTGGAACACTTTCTTATAGAAGAGATTCATGCTAGGTGAGTCACAGAAGAAAAAATACCCCACCACCACCCAAATCTCACCACTTCTTTAAACAAAGCACACATTGCATGAACCAACTAACCGACAAAACTTGTTTCAAGAGTTTCAGTGAAAATATTTAGTTGTCACTGATTTGGTTTTAGGCATTTATATTTTCTTCTAGGTTAGGCACTGTGGAGGCCTTTTGTAGCATTTCTGTTTGTCTTAATTTAAGGCAGGATGAATAGGTGATGATAAGGCTATGCTTTTAAAATGTCTTGAGAAACCCAGATACTGGATTGTGAACTGCATTTTATCACCAGTCCTCTGCAATAAGTGTAGTTAATATATAGTGGAAGCTGTATGTGACAGAAGAATTCAGCTGAGCAAGCTAACGTATAGGATCTTTAAATCTGCGGGAGCCTTTGTTTATGCTTGGAACATTACAGCCTCCTGGGCAGTGGAGTTCAGATCTTGAAGCACTGAATAATCATGAATTCATGTATACATAATAATTTTTAAAATCCTGTTTGAGCTAAAGAAGCTTCTCTTTGCTGGCTTGTACCCTTTTCTGTTCTGTTAAGAAACTGTTCATTTAGAATACCTCTAAATATAGACACTATGTTGCTATAAAGGATGATTTCCCATTTCACGCACACCAGAAGAGTAATTCCCATGTTACTGTTCTTGTGGATGACAGAATTACTCCAAAATCCAAATCAGAATCAAGAGTTTCTTGCTTCAGTAGAGAAGATTAGGTCACAGTGGCTTCAACTGAAGGTCCTCTAACAGAAAGTGTCTGTGTGCGCACACGCATGCACATGAATGTGGGTCTGAACATGTTTTAACTGGGGTGACTGTGGAATCTAATCTTGCATCCCGTCTTAACAAATATCTTCTGTTAAGAAGTGATTTTTAAGTATAAATTGCAATTTTAAAATTTTAATTCATCCATTTTTCCTTTTTCATCTTTATTCCTAAAAGAAAATTCATATAAATTATTTTAATAAAATATTTTAAAATCATGAGAGACTTTGAGTGCAGAATTATTTCTGAGTCATACCATTTCTACCTGTCTGTGCCTGTGTGCAAATATCCTTCCATATTATTTTGATTGTTTTTATAACCTTGTGGTAGTTCTAGATATCCTTGCAAGTACAAAAAATGGGCTTACAGGAATTCTTTCAAAGCTTTTGCCTCTCATTGCACTAAAGAAGATGGTGGCACTTGAAAAAGAAGAAATATGTTTGGACTTGATAAAGGAAATATTTCAATTTGGTATTAGATCATGAAAAGTTCTTGAAATTCAGGAGAGGTCATAAGGGCTTCAGCTTTAAAAAGGGGTTATTACATGTAATATACTGGAAAGATTAGTTTTACAGCTGAAATTGCATAGATGATTGGTAACATTCAGAGAAAATACAGCAAAAGAGGTTGGCTAGAAATACCAAAGCCTGAAGTGTTTAAGATTGTACTTGAATCAAATTGCTGGGGTTGAAAGTGGGAAGAAGCTTTGTTCTGTCTCAGGGCTAAGGCACGTTCTGTAGGCCAGCCTATATTCTCTGCCTTTAGCGATACATTTCTGCAAAATCTACTTGAGGGGCGGGGGGGGGGAATCTAATATACAAAGATGCATTATCAGCATGCCCATGTATTTAGACCTCTTTGTCCACTTTGTTGACCATTTATTTCAGTCTTATGCTCATGAACAAGTTTCCATCAATTTTTTTTTCTTTATACATATGCATCATTAAGATTTACTCTGATCATAAGCATGGTATGACAGCTTAAAGAAGTTGGCAAAGGTCTAGATCAAACATAAAATAAGAAAATGTGACTGTACAAAGTTCAGTTACTGTAAATCTTTGTCTCTTGTTCACAGGTATTATAATACAGTTCTGTCTCTTGATGCTTAAAATTATATGCATTTAAAACATCTTTAATTTTGAAAAAAAGGTGAGATGTCTTCAGTCCTTATATAGAGAATTTAAACAAAGGCACTTGTTCTTTCTCTATTTTTTTTAATTTTTTTTTTTCCTTATTTCTGCTTTGGCAAAGGTCACAACTATTTTTAAAAATGGATTTAAATCAATCTATTTCTTTTTTTTTAATATCTAAGCTAGCTGGCTGAACCAGTTGTTTGGAAATCATGGGAAGTTCTTTTCATCGCTGTGGGATCAGGTCCTGGCTCTGTTGTACAGCCAACTAATTTACTCTGTTTTGTCGTCCCTGCAGATTTCAGAATTTAAAATCATAATGTACCACTTGGTTTTCAAGTAAAGCTTGAAAAGCTCCTGGGGTTTGATAATGTATAGTATCTTCATCTCTGAAGCAGGAGATACAAAAATGAGATTGATTGGGAGTGTCTGCTAACTATGGCTATAGCCGTTTGAAATTTTAACATATACGTAGGATTTCAAAGGGCTCATGTTGGTAATGTTTATACTGTGTATTGTTTATGTGTCCTCTTTATTACAATGCAAATCAGCAGTCTCTTCCCCAGTTCTCTCCTTCAGAAAACAAGATAGAGCCTTAAAGTGAGTTTATGTTAAAAAGCAGTCTCTGAATATTAAAACTGCTATCTTAAGAACAAAGGAAAAAAGCTAGACTTAGTTTATGCTTTTGATTATTACTTCACAGTGGTTCTCCTATTTATTTACTTGTATGCCGTAATTGAAAATTTAGTTGGACAGTACGATTAATTCCAATGAAAGACGTGAAAATTTCCTCAGCTTCTTTTGTTCTTATTGGCCTTGTTTACTCAGTTTGTTTAATATGGAGTGTGTTAAGTTATGAAGATGGAGGGAGGTAATGGCTGTGTTTTCTAATACTGTTACCCATCATTGCACTAGGGATAGATATAGAATGGAAAAAAAAAAAAAAGAAAAAAAGTCTTGGCAAGATCTGCAATTGTGAATGCACAAGGAAGGAAGAGGTGAGGAGGAAGCCAGTCTTGGCACTGCAAGCAATATCAGTTCTCTTCTTGCTCAGCTAAGTCATTTTTCAGTAACAACCCAAGGGTTTACTGTCTCTGTAGCGCAATGTTTAGCAAATAAGTTTTTGTTTGCTGGTATTTACCTGTGAAAGCCAATCCACTCACCTCCTGTCAAAACCAGCCACCTATCAGGAGGATTTAGTTTGCCAGATATGTGACTATTATATAGCAGGCACACACCAGGCGTATACCACTCCTTTGTTATTCTGTCATTGCTGGTAACTTGTGCTGCTGTGAGAAGCAAATTTTTCAACAGTGAAAGTTGTGTGAGCTAGGTAGCACAGAAAAAAAATATCTTTGCTTCAAGCCTTCGTGCAGCATCTGTTATTTTCAGTACCCATTTTTATTTCTTGAAGAAGGAAAAACAAACCAGCATGCATAAAACTCTACCTAACCTCCTTTTTAACTTTGCAGTTCCCTTGTTTGTAAAGAATAAGTTCTAACAAGTCAAATGGACTATAAAATGGTGCATATGTGAAGATATATTTAAATCCTTTTCCTTTTTTATCCCTCTCTTACTGAGGGCATGGCAGCCACATGAATATGGGTGTTGTAAAGCCCATTTTAGTGTGTTATTTGTAGTATCCTTACATGCCTTTAGCGCTTAAGACATGATGTAATGATTTGCAAACACTTGTCGTGCCAATCCTGACCACAGTCTACCTTGTAAAACTGGTTATTTAGTCCTCCTCTCCACATGCAGTGCTAGGGCAGTTGCACTATCCTCCTAATAACGCATTTAGTTTCTGTTGGATCAAATCTTAGTAGCACTTGGAAATTGTGTTAGTCGACATGGTATGGTTTTTTTCTCCTCTATCACTGTTTACTAAGAAAGGTTCTGAATTAACTCTTTTTCTTTTGAATTGCGTTGAAGTAAAAATTTTCAATGCATTTATAGATTCCCAGTAGTTTTCCTTCCCCCCCATCTTTTGCAATATTTTTGTAGAATATAGAAGATATTTTCTTACATAGGTACATCTGACAAACCTACTCAGCGCTAATTATCAGCCCACCATTTGCATTCCTATGGATTCAGTAGCAACTAGACATCTGACATCTCTTTGGATATGCTGTATAAAAAATATAATGCCTTGCATAAATACCTGTTTATGGTCAAATCCGTGTGTATCAGATAACTATCCTTCAGATTAGCCATTAGCTCTACACACTCTAACACAACGTGCAATAGATTACCTTCCCAATACACACAGGTTTTCAAGGTAAAAAGAATCACTGCCCTTTGACAGCAACATCACTACATATGAACAGCCCACACAGATATGCTCCTTCACATGAATGAACTTACTGAACGTAACAAATATACACTGAAAGACTGAAAACACATTAAAAAAATCAAATCAGTATTTTAAATCTAACAATAAATGTACAATGAAAATGTGATTGTGGAAAGACTTAGAGTGTGTGAAATATATATAAGCTCTGCTGGCAAAGAAAGACAAGCAGGCAGCAGGTAATGTGCTTTGCCATGCTAGTGCTGCAGAAAAATGGTACTGGCACCACCCTGCACAAGCACCGCAAGAAGACTGAACAAAACTGCTCTGATTTGTCCTTAGTGACTGACTTGAAGCAAAATTGTCATCACGTGCTATCATCAGAACACAGGGAAGAAAATTTATTTAAATTGGGGGAAATTAACCTTTTGAAGGAAATGAGCAATGATACTACGCGTCACTGTAGACACCCAGACAGCTTCACAGATTTTTAGGAAGATAATATAAATGTATAGAACAATAATTTACTTATATTGTTTATTCTCCTATGCCTTGATTTTTTTTTTTGTAAGTTAAATATGTCCAAAAGAATCATTATAGAGATGAAAAGCAGCACAGAACTATCTCAGGTAGGCCGTCTTTGATGTTACTTAGCATTGAAAGAACATTAACAATTAATACTCCTAAAATATTCATCAGCTTATTGTAACAATGTTCATATGATTTGTATAAGCTTTTTGTGCATTTCTAGTAGGAAGATTTCTTCACAGGAATATTCACAAAAATAAATATTACATGAACTTTATTGCAATTTATTATAAAGGAATTTTTATGTTAAAAGCTAAACCAGCACATATTCAGCAGTACAAAATGCACTTTAGATTAATCTGGTAACAGAAATAGTGATATCTGACTTCCGTATATAGTCATATGAATTATGAACATTTTGTATCTGTATGAGAGTCGTCAGCTGAGCTAGTATCTTCCAAATCACAAAGATAAGAAGAAATAATGTTCATTCTAAATTATTACGCCTTTCTAGGGAGCTCAAAGTAATAGATGGCTGGTCTTGTTAGAGAATGTTTAAAATAATAAATAAGTTAATTCTGTAAGAAATCTTTCCAAGGTGCCTGTGATAGGCAGACCTCCAGTTTTGCAGGTTCTTCTGTCTGTGTAACCAACTTCAGTTCTAGTAAGTAATGTAGGGAGCTGGTTTTGGTAGTGTATTAGTTGAGGGAATATTGATGGTTTGCCTGAAAAAAGTTAGGCAGATTTTGAAATTTGTTGGTATGACGTGTGAATGCCAACTGCTAGCAGGTATGCAAAAAAGCTCTTGCAAGTTCAAGAATCTTTCAGAAAAAAATGAGCTTTCCTCACTGATATTGTTTTAGTTGAGTTAAATCTGTTCTACATAGTGAAGGAAGAAGTTTTCAGAAAGTAATTATTGTTTGTAATGAACTGTGGAAAGTGTTGGACTATGTTAATATGATTTGCTTGAACTCAATTTCATTTACTGGACCTAACATGCTGAGAAACTTCCATGGCCCCCAGTAAAGTAAGAATTTAAGCTGTACTGGAAATATTAAATCAGACCTAGTCTGCTTAAGGTAACTGTCAAATAATTTGTAACAGTTCTGTTTAATATCTCCAGTAATTTCAAATGCGAATTAAATGCATCTTAAATTGGACATTGACAGTTTAGTAAAACTTTGACAGCCACTTAGGCAGCAGGTCTGGGTCTGGAGGATGCTGGCATGCCCAGCAGCGTGGTTGCCATGCATTTCTCCCTCACTCACCACCAACCTGGAAGTTCAGAAAGAAGAATTTCTCCTTTTGGGTTGCATTCCCCATGTAAAGAGTTTTCCTTGTCTTTTTGTGAGAAGAGGCACTGAATGTGATGGAAACGTGAGCTTAGGCAGTTGGTTACCTTGAGTTACGTTAGCCTTATGTGGGAAGATGCACCTGTGGGAGAGAGAGCGCTGCCATAGGTCTCCCTGTGCTAGAGGAGCTCTGCACACCTGTGGAGAGGACTTCATCAGCTCCTTTTGATAGTTTCCATAGAAAAGCTCAGAGATTAAGAGGCAATGAAAGCTATGCTGATGTTTTTATTTCTTAGGAAATGATTTAAAACCACCAACCTCTTTTCCAGAAAACAGCAAGCAGCTTTCAGCTGCAAACAAAATGTAGTCATTTTACTCTTATTAATTTCCATTACCAAGTCATCAATGCGAATGATTATATGAAATTCTTAAGTCAACTGAACTGTTTAGTTCTACACATCCTTCAGTCCATATCAATTCTCATTCTTATTAAATAAAAAAAACAACAACAAAAAAACAGCCCCCCCCAAACCACACTTAAATCTACCATGACTGTCCTTTTTAGATTTACATTTCCAAGGAGTTCATCTGCGTGGAGAGGATGGGACCTTGCAAGCTTTACAGGTTATGGTAGAGTATGTCTTGATTGTAGTAGTTCTATTCAGTTTCAAGGTGGCAGCCTCTGAAGTGATTTGTTGAACTGGGTTGCCTTTTTTTTTGTCTCATTAAGACATATTATTGACAATATCATTAAAGAGATTGGGACAATTCAATGAATAGTTCAGTAGTCCAGGGTGATTCTTTTCCAGTTAACAGACTCTACGCTAGTTAAACAGAATGGCAGAAGTGAAGAAAAGCTGAGGTTTGTTCTTCCCACCCTCCAAACAGAGGAGGCTTAACATTTTTCATAGAGCATCATCTCAAACAGTTCTGTTGAAGATTCTGACCACAAATCATACCAAACTGTAATTTCTGTGGGTTTGTAGCTCAGCCAGAAAGAGCTGCATGTGGGAGAAGCTTATTTCTAGTCTCCAAGATTTTAACACTTACAATTGTGTGCCAGGAGCTGCTGAATGGACATGTATTAAAAATGCATATGGGTAAGAATTTCTAGTAACAGTGAAACTTTAATTTGTAGTTAGAATGTCAGTTTGACTTTTGAGTGTGTCATTTTGGAAAGGCCAAATAACATTACACTGTTATAATAAACAGCAAATTTGAAATTTATAGTGAATTTTAGGGGCAAAGAGAAAATATTGTACTAAATCATGTCTAATAAGACGTCACTGCCCATGCAGTTAAAGTAGGAGTAATAACTTTAGAAAATATTCGCAAAAATAGGTTTCTATGGAAAAAATATTAAATGTTTTCCAATCCCCTCAGGTGTGTATGTGTATCCACTGCCTTACATGTTTTTTCAGTGTGCAGTAGCCCTCAAAGAAATAGCTCATGCCACCTTTTCCTGGCTTTCAGTGAGGAGAAAGAAACCTGAAATCATGCGAGTGGGCAAACTTAACACCAAAGGGCCTTCTAGTAGTAGTCTTTGGGTTGTTTTTTATTTTTTTTTAAAAAGGGCTAAAGCCACCTTGGCTAGATCTGCAGCGGAATTTGTAGGGAAATACTGAAGGGTTTTTTTGATTTTAGAAGGAGATATTCTGCTGAAAACCAAGTTCTCGGCAAGAGCAGGTGGCCTATTCACTTCAAGCCATCACACACTGAATTTTACTGACTTTCGCCATCTCTTCTCACTGTTCTTGTGTCTCCACCAGCCTTGATAATCTGAGTTTACCAACTTAGTAGCATGACCAGATCTGGCCTTGGTAGTGATCTACAAAAAAAGTGTTAAAAAGTGCACAGTGGGGCAACCTAAATGTAAACTCTTCATTGCTTTCTTTTGTGCCTCTACTGCAATGTTATTCTATATGCAACTTTAAGAACTTCATAACAGTTCTGTTAAAATGGTTGACACGACCTCAGACGCAGAGATTCATTATACTTTTACCACTTTTGGAACTGTGAATGCTCAAGTAGCTGAACACCTGAGTCATTTGGTGCTTTCTGTGAACTTGAATGGTAGATTAAGTGAGAAATAAAATGCCGATTTTTTCACATGTGGTGGCAACAGAATCTACATAGCAACACCAAACAGCTGCGTGAGTTCTAGGTCTTCTTAACCCATTTTAAGTATGATTTAGCTGTCTGAAGAGTATAATAAAGAAATCCTGACACTTTAAGTTCTGTCTTTATCTGGACAAGATTACCATATGTTCTCCTCAAATACAAGTGAAAGAGAATAGCCAGAAACAGGGGTTTGTAGAATCTTTTCTTATATACTAAGTCAAATCTTTCTGTAATGCACAAGTAAGATCTGTGAAGATGCAGATACCCAGTATCTGAGTTACAAGAGCAGAAAGTGTGAGGTCCCAGCCACGAGATCTGTGCCAGCATTGGTGGTTTCAGACAAATTTTAACTTAAATTTATTGATGGCTTGGCCCACCTCAGCTGAAGTTTTCTCAGCATTTCAGTTAACACACCCAAACACTGCTGTGAATCAGGTGATTTATGTTTAGATGCAACTCCAGATCTGTGTAGCTGGATTGAGCATAGTCTTTGGAATGTAACCCTTATAGAAGCAAGCTGTGTTTGGTTTCAAGTTTCTTAGAGGCTTGCATACAAGATTGCCTCATTGCTTGAATTGATAGCTCTAATTAAACAGATACAGTGTGTTGCAATAGCTGTCCCTTAGTATTACAGCTCAAACTAATACCCAGTGTAACTCTTCTTAAATCACTGGAATTATACGAAAGGACAGATAGGACTCTTTTTCTCAGCACACTGTCTTTTTCAGTAAGTTTATGGGGTTCTTCTAATACCATTTCTAGATCCAAGAAATATGTTCTTGTCTCTGGGATAATCCTATTCTTTTTTGAAGATGTGATGTCAGAAAGAAGAGATGGAATTCTTAGTGAGTCTTTGGCAACATGCTTAGAGTACTTCATTTTCATCTTATGTTTACAATTTCATGATTGCATGTAGTGCACCTTGGTGTTTTGTGGGTTGATCTTGTTTTTAAAGAAAGCAGTACCAAATTCATTTTATGCAAACAGATTTTTTTCTGTATATGGTGATATGGGTCAAGTATTCGGGGGTTGATTCATTTTCCAAATTGAGCCCTGTTGGTAAAATTTTACTTCCTTTTTAGTAGAATAACAGTTCTCTTTGTTTAAAACTCATTGTTATGGAACATTTTGAATGTTTAGCTGGATGGAGTCATTCAAATAAGAGATAGACCCTACTTCTGTTTGCATGAATTAAAAAGAATTAATTTTCTCGTGCTATTCCACTGATAGGAAGAATTGGAATAGTTAAATATATGCAGAAGTATTTGCAGGATTGAGGTTTGTCTGTGGCTTAGCAAATCCTTGCATTTCTATAGAAATCTGACAATTGGTTGGCTGACTTCACTGGTTTAATGTAATCTAATTTTTTGGAAATGTATTGTAAGTTTATCTCTTATGGAAGGCAAAGATGATTAGATATGCAAGGCTCCCTCCACCCCTTAGCAGTAGAATGAGAGGATGGGGATAGGAATCCAACTTGTCAACACATGGTTCCATTGAAGAGTTTTTGCGCTTACCCTGTCCTCTAAGCTTTCCAGATATTGCAAGGTTCCTCTGTTCAGATTAGTATATTAGATAGGTATTAGTGTTTGGAGGGAGGTGACTTGCTCATCTCCAGTAATAAGAACATATTGAGAAATCACTTTAAGTATTTGATATATAATTCAATTAAAATAAATGCCTGCTGCCTGAATTGCGTAGATTACTTTTCTACTTTAATGTAAAGAAAGTAATAAAAGTATTAGGAATTTATAAAATAATATGATGCAAAGGTGTCAAATAATGATTATAGCTTCACTCTAAATAGCCAAAGCAAAGCAATGCAATGATTTAAAAGGATCAGAGCAAATACTTCCATGTATAACATGCTCAATAACATCTGGAATTATAACAGCTAGGCTACAATTCTGAAGCTGCATGATTCTGATTCTTCTGATCTACATGGATTATCAGAAAGGTCTGCGCAGGATTTTTTCTCCCCTCTTCGTTACAAGCCCTGGTAGCAATGCCTTCAAAAAATACATTTGTTTTAGTATCTCTCAAGTAACTGTTTTTCATAGCAGAACAAAAGTTATTTCTTCTGTTTTATTTTGTCTTTCTAGCAGAGAGAGGTTAAAAAAAATGTCAGCTGAGTTATATTTACATTTACTTTTTTCTGTGGAGTGACAGTTTTAGTGTGTTATGCCCAAGGATTGATTATTTTATTTTTGAGCACCTTAGTAAGAAGTAGATGATAGTCTTTGAATGAGATGAACGGAAATGTTTGAGGCGGATTGGTTTTATACTAGGCCTGTTTCTAGATGTGTTTACAATTAGTTCAAGAAATGCTGAATACTAGACAATGAATAACTGTGAAGGCCAAATTAGTGAATATCTAACCTGAGTTTGTAATGCACACAAAATGAAATTTTAATAGCTTTATAGGGCTATAAGTAAATATTCTGAGTAGAATGATTGCATAAGCAAGAAGGGAGCTACCTAAAAAAGGTAAATGTTTTATATATCTCTCCTGTGTTTAGTTCCTGGGGTAGGGTTTATAGCATTTTAAGATGCCTTGATAGAGGATCAGAACACAATTAGGCTGACTGAAGAGCGTGGCATGCCAGGTAAGGTATATTACTTCAGCTCTTATCCTTTTTCTTTAGAGAAGGTTTCAAGCCGTTCTGAACGATATAAAAATGCAGATGAATAGTATTTGTCCCTTCCACCATGACACTCAAGAAACATCTGGGTCGGATACAGAAAAGCTAAAAAAAAGTAACTAATTTCATATAGCTTAAAAATATGAACATGTTTGGGGTTTTTTGGCCAATTACTGACAACTCTGAAGTGTACATGTGTAAATGTAACTGGATTGTAATCAATAGAATTATTCACCAACAAGCACAAGCACAATTTTTATTAGCCAGGGGCAGGGATTCCCATTCATTAAATCTGTGGAGGATGTGCCTTTATCTATTTCTGAGGATGCAGCCTGGAGCATCCAGCATGTCATGGATTAGATAAATTGGACCTGACGTGCCTGTGTTTCTGGAAAATAGGACAAAAATTTCTTTTGTCCTTTGTGTCTTGTCTGCAAAAGCATTGGTGTTTTCCCCCTACCTTTGGCGAATGACAAAACATAATTTTCCTTGCTTCAAAAACTTTTTTTAATTTATAGGCATATTTACATAAAGGTATAAAACATCGGACCTGCCAGAATTTCACAAGTAGCAAGAAAAGGACAATCAACCTACTAACTGCCACATATTCCAGCTTGCTAAACATTTGCCTAAATCAGCTCTATCCCATGTAAGCCTGCCAAAATTGGAGTTTCAATAGCCTTTTTTTATAAATAGTCATTATGTTAGAATTTCTCTACTGAGAAATGATGTGCTTACTTTCCCAGAAAGACACTAGCCCTGTGATCAAGGGATTTTTGTGGAAACCCAAGTGAAATTTCTTTGTGAAGTGATTACACATTTACACAAATCAAAACTTCTCCAAAGAAATTGTTATGCAAGTTTCCCAGTTAGTCAACAGCCCAACTATTGGGACATTTCCCTGAGGCAACGGGATCTTACAGAGCAGGCTTAAATACAGGCCTTTGATTAAAATATAATCCTTAATTTCTTTCAATTTTTGAAACTTTTATAAGGATTTGCTCCCATAATAACACGTGTGAGACTGCAGCTTGTGTATAGATGTACAGAGAAGCCAGAATCTGACTGAATTTTGCAAGACAGAAGGAACCTAGATGGGGCAGTGTTTTCTCCCCCTCTCCTATTCACAAACAATGGCGTCTTGAAGCAAAGTGTCAGCCAAAATGCAACAGAAGTATAGTTATGATAGTTATTCCTAACTTCGTGATTGCAGGGGCATGTGCAATGCCAAATCCTGATTCAAGGGAGATGGAATTCTTATTTCTTACTAGCATAAAACTTGGTTTCAAACTGGTCCTCCTTGACAGAGAACAAAGAGACAGCTTTATAAAAGTGAATTTGGGATAGTTTAATTTGTCATGTTTTTCTCTGCTGCAGAAGGATCATGGCTGGGATCTGTTAGTGAGAATGAAGGTAGCCTGCTTGTGCAGTGGAGCATTCAGATGCTCGGAGTGTTAGTCAAACTCTGTTATTTCAAGCCCTCATGCCTTTGGAATTTGTACTTTTTTTTTTTTTGGCAGCTTGAAGTGTTACTCAAATGTGAATTTTCATGCAGTCACATCAAAAAAACAGATTTTGATGGCTCTGAGCTCTGGTGTTTGAGTCTGCCACCATAGACACCAGGAGAAACTGGTTGTGCCATAAAAGATTTGCAGGAACACAATTAAATGCCATCTTTAGCAGTCTTTGCTGCTCTGATTTTCTGGGAGTTGAATTCACAGCATTAGTCTTCATGAGCTGATGCACTTGCAGGACACTATATAAAATGTATTCATGTGACCTTTGTCAGATATCAGAAAATCAGTGTTTTCTTCACTAGTCCTAGTAAAACTTTTTCATGTATCTTTTTCTATTATACTGCATCATGGTGTCGTCTTATGCTTACACATCTTGAATTTAGAGACTTACTAGTTTATGGAGTATTTTCTTGACTGTAACTGTACAATCCCACAGTTTTTAGAAGAAAATAAAAACATTCATTCATCAGGATATACTGAGAATTAAAACCTAGAAATTTCTGTTATTGTTCTGCCTTAGCTTCCATTTCTTTCCTCTCCGCTTTCCCCCCTCCCAAATTTGTTGCAAACTCCTTGCCCTTAACATCGCCTCGAGAATTTTAAGCTTTATCAGTACCTGTTCTCCTTTTATAATTGATGCCTTGCTGAACTCAAAGCACTGCACTGCTATCCGGAGCCTGCTAAACATTTGCATTCCCAGTCTTGTAAGACGAAGAATGGCTGATGTGTTGAGTGGTACCGAAAAGCAAAAGTTCTAAGAGAGTTGATGATGATCTCTGATTTCTGGTGAATTGAATGACTCATCTTTACATTGTGGAAGGCTGCTACCTTACTAGTGTGCTTGCTTTTGCCTTATGCGTGTGCTCAACTTGCGCTATTGCAATAACTGTAATTTACTTTCAATTTTGGGCAACAAAGCAACATCTGATTTCATATCTCCCTAAGGCAGTGTTATGTAGACTGACCTTAACCACGTAATGCTGAAGGGAATGACTCTGATCAAATCTTCAGGTATTCAGGAGGTATTTAACCAGAGATAGGAAGATTTTTCTCTCCCCAGAGTGCAATTTTTTTTATTGCCTACTGATGAAAATCCAGAGATTAATCACTACTGGACACTGTGGATGTGTGCTTTGAAGAGGCATAAAATTCTGTTCTGGTAAAGCTCACACTTAACAGTTAATTAAACATTTTTATCCCTCACTTCCGCTGTCTCGGTGGGGACAGCAGAATGCCAAGACTTATCTGTTTTTTTCTTTACCTTGCTTCTTAATGCAAAGCATAGATTGCCTGCTAGAATAACTTCAATTTTTCATCAGCTCCTTTTTTCCAGAAACTCTTGGTCATAGACAGAGCCTCAGGCTCCTGTTTTTTTTGCATAAACAGCTCTATCTCCTGGGGGCTGAACTGGTTTAGTTTCATTGCAGTGTAGTAGAAGTTTTATGAAAAGTAATGGGTTGGGGTTTAGAGACAATCAGGCCACATGATCTGATAGTTTTTTTCTGATTTTACATCCTGAGAAAGAATAGTGTGAAACATATTCATGTTTGCTGGTTTGGTTTACTTTTCTTTAAGAACTTCGGATATTTCATTCAGAGTGGGAAATCAGGTATTTCATTGGTAGAAAAAAAGTCCTGAGTCAAGTAGCTTGAAGTATTTTTAGTGAAGAATGCATATAGGAAAAGAATGATGACACAACGTATAATTTAACTTAACAAGTATCTTTCAACCACCATGAACTGAGCAGTGCTTTATGTCCAGGAGCCTGTCCTTTAAGACTTACTTCTGTCCACTGTGTCTGTGCTCGCTATCCATTTGTAAATCCTGTGCTTTTGCTTTCACTTCACTTTTTCAATGTTCAGCAATGAATATTACCACTTACTTTTTTTGCCTACCTATGAGAGATCATAAACCTAGTACTTTTAAACATACGTGGGTTTTTACGAATTGAAATTATGAGACAGTACTAGTTTCTGATGTATTGTGTAAGTATTGATGTCTTTATGCGTGGGAAAGAAAAATGAAAGGCATGAGTTTATTTCAGTAAGTATGCATTTTATTATGTACACAGGAGGTCTTATGCATGAAAGAACTGTGAGGTTAACTCGGGAAAAATCTTGCCCCAGTCTATGCAACACTAGCTTAGAGTCATGAAGGTATTTTCATGTCTGTTGATGTGTACTACCTGTAAGATCAACAACCAAGTGAATCTACATAACCATAGACTTCCCTTCACTGTTTTCCCTATGCACCTCTCTTCCTCTTTCCCTTCTTCTCTTTCTGTGGACCTTGGTTTTACTTAAGCAGACAGCTCCTTTGACTCAGATTCTGCCACCCTACTCCTAACTCAATAATTTCCCAAGTCTGTCTAATTTAATTCACTTAAATAGCAGATGTTTGGCAGCTAGTAAAAGAGTGAAGTGGTGCTTTGTTCCACTTACTCTTGCACTATGCAGGTAAAAATGTATAAAAACTATTTCCAGTCAATTATTAATAAAACTTGGTCAAGTTGAGTTTTACTACTGCTAAATGGAAGAGGCCTTGTTGCACAGCACTATCCTTACAGCGTTTGCTAGTGGACCATGTCCACTTCATGACATTAGTTTTGTATTTGTCACAGTTGTATGCTTGTTTTATTTGGAGTAAAGACATCAGAAGTTAATCTTTCTTTCCCAAGCATGTTTTTGAAAAACGGCACTTTTAAGATTATTAGTATATTCATCATAAAAATGACAAAATCTTTGAAAATCTGTTTGCAGTGCAGTGTTCTTCTGATTAATAACCCCTGGAAATCTGTGCTCATTATACCATAAACATGACCTTTACAAAAGCATCAGAAATATCCAACTGCAGAACATGCTAGGTCAAAGATTTCTTTCTTTTTTTTTAATGTCAAAAAGTGTAAAGCTTTAAAGTGAATGTAATTTTTACAATACTTGGCTGATTCTTGTTTTTTTTTTTTTTATTTTATTTATTTATTTATAGTGAGGGGCAGGGTGAGTTTTGTGTTTAGGATATATTGAGAGACTGTGACCCCAGAGGAGCACACTTTGAGATGATTATTAATCACATTATCACAGTATCACAGATACTCTCCTCTTCTCCAGACTAAACAGCCCCAACTCCCTCAGTCGCTCCTCATAGGGCTTGTGCTCCAGCCCCCTCACCATCTTCGTTGCCCTCCTCTGAACACATTCCAGTATCCTAACATCCTTCCCAAATTGGGGGGCCCAGAACTGTACACAGTATTCAAGGTGAGGCCTGACCAGTGCCGAGTACAGGGGGACGATAACTTCTCTGGTCCTGCTCACTACACTATTCCTGATGCAGGCCAGGATGCCATTGGCCTTCTTCGCCACCTGGGCACACTGCTGGCTCATGTTGAGCTTCCTGTCCACCAGCACTCCCAGGTCCTTTTCTGCCTGACTACTCTCCAGCCACTCTGTCCCCAGTCTGTAGCTCTGCATGGGATTGTTGTGTCCAAAATGAAGTACCCGACATCTGGACTTATTAAACATCATCCCATTAGAATCAGCCCATCTCTCCAGTCTGTCCAGGTCCCTCTGTAGGGCCATCCTACCCTCTAACAGATCAACTCTTCCTTCCAGCTTGGTATCATCTGCAAATTTGCTGATGATGGACTCAATCCCCTCATCCAGATTGTCAATAAAGATATTAAACAGGACGGGACCCAATACCGATCCCTGGGGACACCACTGGTGACCGGCCGCCAACTGGATGAAACACCATTCACCATCACTCTTTGGGCTCGGCCATCCAGCCAATTCCTAACCCAGCACAGAGTGCTCCCATCTAAGCCACGGGCTGCCAGCTTCCCTAGGAGTCTACTGTGGGAGACAGTGTCAAAGGTCTTGCTGAAGTCCAGGTATACCACATCCACAGCCTTCCTCTCATCCACCAGGCGAGTCACATGGTTGTAAAAGGAGATCAGGTTGGTCAGGCAGGACCTACCCCTCCTAAATCCATGCTGGCTGGGCCTGATTTCTTAACCGTTCTGCAGGTGGCGCATGATTTCACCCAGGATTATCTTCTCCATGATTTTACCTGGGACCGAGGTCAGGCTGACAGGTCTGTAATTACCTGGATCATCCTTACGGCCCTTCTTATGGATGGGCGTCACATTGGCCAACTTCCAGTCTTCCGGGACCTCTCCAGTGAGCCAGGACTGCTGAAAGATGATGGAGAGCGGCTTGGCAAGCTCATCCGCCAGCTCTCTCAGCACCCTAGGATGGATCCCATCTGGCCCCATAGACTTATGAGGGTCCAAGCGGCTCAGCAGGTCTCTAACCTCCTCCTCATGGATTGCAGGAGGGCCATATTTCACCCTGCCCCCATCAACCACTTCAGAGGGCCAACTGTCAAGCGAGTTGACATCCTTGCTGTTAAAAACTGAGGCAAAGAAGGCATTAAGTACCTCAGCCTTCTCTGCATCTCTGGTTACTATATTTCCCTCCACATCCAACAAGGAGTGGAGGTCGCTGCTGCCCTTCTTTCTGCCATTGATGTATTTATAAAAACTCTTCTTATTGTCCTTAACAGAAGTGGCCAATTTGAGCTCCAGCTGGGCTTTTGCTTCCCTGATTTTCCTCCTACACGACTTAACAACATCCTTGAACATGACCTGGCCTACCTCCCCTTCTTTCCAACGATGATACATCCTCTTTTTCTTACTTAGTTCCTTCAGAAGTTCCCTACTCATCCAGGCCGGCCGTCTGCCCCTACGACTCTTCTTACAACGCACAGGGACAACCCGCTCCTGCAATGCCAGCAGCTTCCTCCCTGTTGTTCACTCCTTAGATCTATTTATGTTGTAACAGCATTTTTGCTGGGCACGGAGCCGGTAAGACCTGGTAAGGTCTAGTAGCTCTCCAACGAAGGCTACTAACCACATACTCTGACTCACTGGATATGAGACATCACAGTGTGCTAGTCTGTCTAGCACTGTCAGAAGATTTCTCAGAATCACAGACTGGTAGGGGTTGGAAGGGACCTCTGGAGGTCATCTAGTCCAACCCCTCTGCTAAAGAAAGTTCAGCTAGAGCAAGTTGCATAGGACTGTGTCCAAGCTGGTTTTGAGTATCTCCAGAGACGGAGACTCCACAATGTCCCTGGGCAGTCTGTTCACGTGCTCTGTCACCCACACAATAAACAAGTTTTTCCTCATGTTAAGGTGGAACTTTCTGTGTTCCAGTTTGTATCCATTGCTCCTTGTCCTGTTGCTGGGAATGATTGAGAAGACTCTGGCCCCATCCTCTTGACACCTGTTTCTCAGATAATAAGCATTGATAAGGTTCCCTCTCAGTTTTCTCTTCTCCAGACTAAACAGACTGAACTCACTCGACTTTTCCTCACAAGAAAGATGCTCCAGTCCCCTGATGATTTTCATGGCCCTCTGCTGGACTCTCTCCAGTAGTTCCTTGTCTTTATTGAACAGGGCAGCACAGAACTGGACACTGTACTCTAGATGTGGCTTTGCTAGGGCAAAGTAGAGAGAGAGGATGTCCCTATGCAGCCTTCTCTGCATCCTACGTTACAAGGGCATTCAGCAGCAGTCCCAGATTTCCCCTGGGCTTCTTTTTGCTGCTGATGTACTTGAAGGTGTCCTTCTTGTTGTCCTTGATGTCCTTTGCCAGATTTAATTCCGAGTGGGCTTTAATCTTCCTGACAGCATTCCTGTATTCCTCACAAATGGCCAATCTTTTTTTCCACCCTCCATAAACTTTCTTAGAGTTGAGATTTTCCAGAAGCACCTTACTCATCCATGCAGGTCTCCTGCCTCCTTTGCTCAATTTCATACTCCTAGGGATGCGCCAATCTTGAGTTTGGAGGGACAAGTGCTTGAATGTTGCCCAGATTTCTTGGACCACCTCCTCCTTCTAGCCCTATCCCACTGGATTCCTCTGAGTAGGTCTTTGAAGAGACTAAAGTTAACTCTCCTGAAGTCCAGGGTTGTAATCCTGCTTGTTGCCCTGCTTCTTCCACACAGGACCTTGAACTCCACCATCTCATGGTCACTACAGCCAAGGCTGCTCCCAGCTTTCACATCTCCAATGAGATCTTCTTTGTTTATTAGTATAAGGTGCAGCAACATTCTTCTTATTGGCTCCTCCACCACTTGTGTCAAGAAGATATCATCAGTGCTCTGTAGGAATCTTGTGCTGCCTGTGCCTAGCTGTGTTATCAGTCCAGCAAATATCCATGAAAACTGGGGCCTACGATTGTAATGCTACTTCCAGCTGCCTGTAGAAGGCCTTGTTGACCTCCTTAGGAGTCAGTATTGGGGCCATGCAGTTTAACATCTCTGTCGGAAATATGGACAGTGGGTTTGAGTGCACCCTCAGCAAGTTTGATGAGAACACCAAGCTATGTGGTACAGTCAATACACTGGAGGGAAAGGATGACATCCAGAGGGAGCTTGACAGACGAGAGGTAGGCTTGTGTGAACCTTGTGAAGTTCAAAAAGGCCAAGTGTAAGGTTCTGCTGAAGTACAGACTGGGCAGAAAATGGATTGGAAGCAACGTGAGAAGGAGAACTTGAGGGTGCTGGTTGATGAGAAGCTCAACGAGACCTGGCAGTGTGCGCCTGCAACCCAGAAAGCCAACTGTATCCTGGGCTGCATTAGAAGTAGGGTGAGCAGCAGGCTGAAGGAGGTGATTCTCCATGTCTACTCTGCTCTTGTGAGACCCCACCTGGGCTACTGCAGCTCTGGAGCCCTCAGCACAGGAAAGGCATGGATCTGTTGGAATGAGTCCAGAGGAGGGCCATGAGGATGGTCAGAGGGCTGGATCAATTAGCCTACGAAGACAGGCTGAGAGAGTTGGGGTTCTTCAGCCTAGAGAAGGGAAGGCTGCAGGGAGACCTTATGTCAACCTTCCAGTACTTAAAGGAGGCTATAGGAAAGCTGGAAAATGACTTTTTACATGGGCATGTAATGACAGGACAAGAGTTGATCACTTTAAACTATAAAACAGTAGATTTAGATTAGAAAGAAGAAAGGAATTCTACACTATGAGGGTGGTGAGGCGCTGACACAGGTTACTGAGGGAAGTCATGGATGTCCCGTCCCTGGAGGTGTTCAAGTTCAGCTTGAATGGGGCTTTGAGCAACCTGGTCTGGTGGAAGATGTCCCTGCCCATGGCAGGGGGCTTGGAACTCAATGATCTTTGATTTTATGAGCTAGGGCTCAACTCCTTGACCTGCCACAGATGCCTGTATGAGTTGTGAGAAAGTGACTTATGCTGTGTGTCCTGGGTTCCTAGCTGAAAAACAGGGCTAACCTCTTGCTACGTAGAAATGTCTTGAGAATTAATGCCAAAATTACATGGAGAAAAATAAACATTTGATTGTATTTTGTAATGCAAATAAAAATTAAAAGCTCCTCCATTCTATAGAGGGAGAAGAGCTACAGTTATGGGAATTTTGCTTGTTTGTAATCTCCAAACCCATGATGTTGGCAATCTTGAGCTTTTTGATTTTCTAGTAGCTGGCATGGCTGGTAATTGATATGGGCAGCTGGTAATAAGCAAGGTGGCCAAGTTCTATAATTTCTTATTGTTTCCTTCTACTAGAAATGGACAGAACTTTACAGAAAGTGGAACATTTATTTTGGATCATTTAATTTTCAGTGATCCAACAGCATCCAATAAGGAAAAAGATAATCCTAATTTGCCTGACCAACTAGAATAAAACCTCGAAGGATTCAGGAGAGTTCTGTTAGGTAGATCTTGTTGCTCAAATAAAAAGCCTAGGTGCTGTCCTTGTGTAGTTTATAATCCATAGAAGATGTTGCCTCTAGCCAGTTAGTGGAATTCATTGCTAGGTGGTCTTAAGTACTGAACTTCAGATCGTGTTTTTTCAGTAGAATTTATTTAATTTTATATATAAAAAAATATCTCTTAGTTTATTCAATATTTGGGGGAAGGGGTTGTGGGGTTCATGGACTCTAGTGTCCTCGTGGCCTGAGGTGGATAAGGTCTGCACAACATTATGCACTTTGATCCTTTTCAGACAAACTGGACTTTATAATTTGTAACCTGGGCTTACTTTCTGTTAATTCAGATGGTAATGGCAGAGGAACAGAAAGAAAGAAGGTAGCAAAAATGGAGCAGGAAGCTGAGCTTGTTTACCAAAAGTAAATACAATAATGAAAAGACATAATGGGTGTCAGAGTATTCATGTAAATTTATCTGCATTTTCCTAGTCCAAAATCATAATAGTAGTTTAACGGATCCTACACAATGAAAAGAGAGATCTATTCCTTTAGATGTACAGAAGGGTACATTTTTCAATCAAAATTCTCGTATCAGGATATATTTTATGTTTTTGAAAATGCTGGTAAGCGTGAAAGAAAAGACTTTAAAAAACCAGTATGATGCATAGCCACAGGCTTCTAAAACTAATAATAATAATAAAAAGAGTTCTTTTTCTAACTAGCTCACTTTGCAGGAATTACAGAATAAATATTGTCTCTAGACAAAATAATACTTTGAATAGCAGACCAGAGCTAATTCAAATTTTCCAGGTGAATAGTGTATGTGCTGAAAAATGCACTCTATAAATAAATAGTGGGTACTGATTTGTGCCAAGCTGGAAGAGTTTTACTATTTTTTTAATATAAAAAAAACGAAGGAAGGAAAATAGGGAAAGAGATTAGAAAACATTTGAAAATATTTTTCTAACGAGTATTTTTTGTTTGCTTTCGAATGTTTGAAATTTGCCAGTATTTAAATAATAAAATAAGTGAAGTATCTATGTACAAAATATAGAATTTCATTTTGAGTGAAAGAAGTATTTCAAGTGACACAATTCTCCTCCAGCCCCAGTTGTTTTAATTTCTTTTTTTTGGCCATTGAACTGAAAAATCATTTGCCTACAGATCTCCACAACTGAGACAGTGTCACATTCATCCTATTCAGATTGACTAGACACTGTTAACAGTACCAACAGCAAAACCTGTGAAAGGAGAACTTGTACTTCCGCACGGTGAACTTGATCCTCAGGTTGTCTCGGGCAAGTCAGCAGGATCAAGGCTGATGCATTTGGAGCCCCATTTTGAGGGTACTTCTTTTCTAATGGGTTTGAAATATTTGATACAGTTCGGTTTTTTTTCTTTCTTTTCTGAAACCGAAGGATTATATGAAAAAATATTGTATTTAAATGCAGATATCCTCATAAAATATTAATATAATGAAAATATTTTCAAAAAAGAAACAGTCTGTGAACAATGCAGGAGTCAAACACTTTGTCTTAAGATTCTTGTTTTCCCTTGTATTAAAAAAAAGGAAAACTCACACACACACTCAAAAAAACCCTCCAAACAACAACAAAAAATCTTGCAAAGAATGAGTTCTAACACTATAAATGGTCATAAAATAAATTTCTTGAGAAATAAATTCTCAACAGGCTCACAGTATTTGTTCAGACATAGCCTTCTTTCAGCCCATACAGTATAATATGGGTATAAATTTAGCCTTTTTAAAATTAAATATTTAAAATTAAAAAGTGTGTCTGTTTATGCATGTAAAAGGTACAGGTTGCATGTTAGTTAACTTGCTATATACTGCATTCCTATTTTATACACTCGAGTAGTATAATAACTACTAATATGTAGTCTTGTGATTAGGTGAAACCTATCTTGCCACGTCAGGTTAGGTCATTAGTACTTCTTAATACGAAACCTGTCTTGCCTTTAAAGTGACAATCCAGCAATTTCTAAGAATGGCATTTGTTGCAAAAATGAAGACCGTCATAGACCAATAAAAGAGAGACTGTAGGTCATGATAAATTACATTAAGCTAATTCTTACAAGCCCAGATCTACAATTCATGTCTCATTGTCTTATGTCATAGTCCAGAGTAGGCTATTCTTTTGTCTTTGGGTGTCTGAATTCCCCATTTTATCCAATTCTCTGAAGACCTAAATGTGATATCTACTATTTTAGATAAAAAAGTTAATTATTTATCATGGCTAGCCTACTGGTTTTAATTGCTTATGTCATTATTGCCTTTTTCAAGATAATCCTTTCGCATGTACCTTTTCTTTGGCTCATTGACAAAATAAATTCATAATAAATTCAAAGTTCTAGCTGATATTGAGTTTTTCAAATGTCAGTTTCTTAGCATTTGTAAGCTTGAAAATTATCTCCTCTCATATCCCTTCACATTAAAATAGTTTGAGATTGTTTTCTTGAAAATTTTCTTGGGAAAAAAAGTCCCCTCTTGGCTCTGACTGTCTAGGATATATTGAAACGCTTACTGGGTGTGAGCTTAAGATATTGGGATCTGGTATAAAAAATATTAATGATAATTTTTGAAGTTCTCTTTTTAAGTTACAAAAAAGTTAACTTTTAATTTGGAAACCAATGGTGCCTGCTCAGGTATCCCACTGAGTCATACCAGCTGAAAGGTTCTCTGAGCTTCTGCCAAGGCAAAATTTGTGTATTGTTTTGACCTCAGATATCTATCATGGAAATATTGGCAGAGGCGCAAGATGAGGTGGAAAACTGGGGAATATCCATATCTCAGCAAAATTAGATTAAGATACTGAAAACAAATTCAAACTCCAGGATGGAAGGGAAATTGAACATAACTTTAGTGTGTCTTTGATGTATTGAGAGTGGCTGTACACACGGCCAGAAGGAAAGAATTGCAAAGTGATGAAGGAATGAAATTGGAATTCTTCAGAGATTTGTTTTCTTACTCGGTGTTTATAGTGGTAGTAGTGATGGAAGAACTGCAGAAGATTTAGATTAATGGGGTATTGGTTCAGAGTTCCTGCTCAGTTTACACACCTCCAAGTTCCAAATGCTTTGCAGAAAATAATCTACCTTTTTTGTGTCTGCAAAATTTGGATTAGATATTTCCTTAGGAGAAGCTATTTGATAATATATTCTTTTTCTAAAAACTGAACCTGCAGTTGAGTTATAGGACTGGGAATGAGAGCGTGCATGAGGAAAGGCTGTGCAGGAGAAGAGGTAGCATATCTTCTCTATAGCCAAGTCACAAAATGTAGCAATATGCAGTTGAGAAATGGTTGAGCTGTTAGGGGAACTGAGGGAACAGAAGTTTTAAGAAAACCTGATATTTATTATCCTGTATATTAAAAAAAACCCCAACCCTGTTCTGTCATGTCTGTTTACTCTAAGACTTTTTTTTTTGTTTCCTTTGTGCATATTCAGTCTTTATGCTTCTCTTAATCGGATTTTACATGAAGTATTTACAGCTGTTCATGCTCTATACCTAGGACTGCTCTGGGGGATATATCAGGTGGACCAAGCACAAAAATTTGCATGGGAGACTTTTTTATCAGAAAATACTGTTTCACTGAAAGCAAAAATTTCTTCCAGAAGGTGTTCATTTTTTATAAAGAATTTTGACAAAAAATATCTTTAAAATAAGCTCAAATTTAGCATTTTTAAAGATATCTGGTTTCTTTTTTTTGGAACGACTTATCATTTAAAAATCTATTTCAATTCTGTAGTGAAACATGGTCTCAAAAGTCAAAACAGGGAGAGGGAACAGTATTTATTTACAATCCAACTCAAAACAAATAGAATGTGACAATTTCTTGTAGAATGCACAGTATGAATCTTCAGGAATCATCTTTTCATCTGAATGTTTCCTTTGTGTTCTTTTGGTTCCAGGTACAGACAAGAAAATTGTTGTAGTGATAAAGTTCCTATCACTAATGGCTGCTGAAGGAGAACTGCTTGAGTAGGCTGCACCACAAAGAGCATGAACCTCATGTTGCGCTTATAGATTTGTACCATGCAGGTTCTCCGTGCTCAGAGCATAATGCTGTATTGCAAAACAGATTATCTAATTGTAAGGCAAAATTTTTAGTCTCAACTAGAGAAGCAAAAGTGCATCCATGTGTAAAAAAGCACCATCTGATTGACAGTGGAGGAGTTTTCAAAAACCTATCTTAATGATGCATGCCTGAATGTTGTCCAAAGGTTTTTCAGTTAAGCTGAGTCACAAAAAATGGTTGCCATTGCTACAGGTTATCTGATGCTGATTCTACACATGTTAAATGGAAAGAGAAGCTAATTTTTGAAGCCATAAATGAGATTTTCTTTGAAGTGAAAGCTCAAATTTCATGATATCTCTTGTGTTCCATCATTAAGGGACATGTCTGACACCATTGCAAAAACAGAAAGTAGCTGTGCTGCTCAACATACTTATTTTCTGTGCTACTCTAGCCAGGCCTGTGGTAGATTTTAAATTCTGTTCCAGAGGGTCTGAGTCCCAGCCAAAGTCCTGCAGAGCTGGCTGAATTTTCCCTTTGAAAGTGTGTTCTCATCCCCAGATGACTTTGTGCAGTACTGGCTGGCAGCAGCAGGTGGGTAAGTGCCTAGTCATGCCACAGGGAAGGATCACAGAAAGAACTATTTCATCCTTCATGGCATGATATCGTAGAGGAGCATGAGATGGCAATGCTTTTGTCCTAGGTAGTCCGAACCTGTGAGGCTGTCCTTCATATCACTGAGATAATAAACTTGAAGAGCTGCATCCCCAGGCATAGGCGATATTTCTTAATCCGGTTTGCATTTGCATCTGTGAGTTAGAGGATGTTTAATCAGCTTCAGTTTCTTTGCCATCGTCAGGTTACTTTGCTCACTTTAGCATTTCTGTGTGATTTTGTACATTCTCAGGCGCAACCTGGAGATTTCCCAATAAGACTTTTATTCGTAGGAGTCACTTCTTTCCTTTCTGGTCTGTAAAAGCTTTATGTAAAATAGAGCATTTCCAGCATCTAAGAAAATATCTTTATGGGCCTTTCCTATTCAGAGGAGTTAAAATTGACCTTTTCAACACTACCTTATCATCATTCTGACCTGTTAATCTATTTTTACACTGCTTTTGTAATAATACTATGGGAATGTAGTGATTCTCAAACCAATGGAAATAATTAAATATTTGATGATTCTGTTCTGGAGAGCTATGAAAAGCAGAGCTGCTTGCCTTTGCTCTTCTGTTACCTGTATCCATAGCCGTTGCATTCAAAGTGATTTGGTGCACTCTTTGATTGAAGAAGATGTACAAATTACTCCAAAACTGGCAGTTACTGTAGGGCAAAAACTAGCGTGTGACTGGAGTGAGCAGTAATGCAATATCTTTGGTTTACTAGTGGGTAATGTTTTCCTTTCAATCCTTCTTAGTGAAATGCTTCACAGAGGAGCTAAAAGTTGGCAAAAAATACTGTCTTTGAAAATTTGGCTCCAGCTGATTTTTATACGTAGAAGCACAACTGTGGATGATCTGCTACAACTGGTTAATTAAATCCTGTGCTGTTCGCCCTCAATTAGATGTGTTAAACTGCAAACCTTATTAGCAGATTTACTGGCCATATATGGAGACATTCCATATATTATTTTGACTACTTTATATTTAGGCTCTTAAAGGATGTATGCAGCTTGCCTAAGGAAGTGTCTGTATGTATGAGAGGGAAAAAAAGAAACAGGTTTCAGGTATCTCTTGTGTTGGTCTGTCAGCCTGTGTCTCTGTTCAATGAGTGGGGTAAAACTCCCTTTATGGGATATTTTTTAATATTTCTTGGACTCTTACCCGAAGGTTTGTACAGTCTGTTGCCTGCCTCTTAGATTGGAAGAATACTGGCATATTTTAACAGTTTCCTAGGATCCAAATAGTCTTTAATTAACAGGGAATTGATGTTTTGGAGTGTAACCAAAATGTAAGAGACGTTGGAAGAAGAGAATGGCCTTGGATCCTTCCAGCTTTTAGCTGGCTGTGGCAAGGGGCAAACAAATAAGTAAAATAAGGTCCATTGCAAATGGGTAGCAACTTATTGGTATGCAGGGAGACTTCTTCATTTGCATTATGTTCCCACAGAGCTGGTGGTTAGTAGCGTTAGCTGGGAGGAGCTTTCTGCTATACAGTCTGAATTAGCTTCACCCCTTGCAAGAGCAAATCTGCAAGTGACATGAATTTTTCTGAGCAGAACAGCTAGTTGTTGTTCTTCTGGAGCAGTATGACTTAGAATAGTTGTACAATGAGACTAGCTGAACTTCTAAAGGGAAGTCAGACATATGATGAACTATTGTTCCAGATAATCCAGGGAGAGAGAAATGGTTTATTAGCTCATTTTAAATAATGAAAGATTGATACCTGAAGCAATTACTGGCAAAGAAATATAACCAACAGCCACTGTGTCATCCGTACTCTCTTTGAATTATTTTCCTAATCATAGTACTTACTGAATGTCTTTTGTCTCTTTCTTCATATAGGTGGTACATGCCAGAGCCCTGCTCTTCCAGCCCTAGTGCGTCCTCCTGCTCCACCTTTGCAGCCGTCGCTGGATATTAAACCGTTTCTTCCGTTTCCTCTGGACACTGCTGCAGCAGTCAATCTCTTCCCCAATTTCAATGCAGTAAGTACACTCCTAACAGTTACTGTCCACTTCAGTGATCCTCGGTTTCCATGGAAGACGCAAGAGGGCACAAAGCAGAATTTTATGCACTTAGTTAAACCTGTAGTATCTTCTCCCTTACTGAGGGCCAAATAGCTTTTTCAGATGCACTGGTAGGATATAAATTAAATCCTAGCTGAGGGTTAGCCAGAAGTAACATAGAAGGAAAAAAATATATGATCCCAAGTGATGTGCAGTAAAGTTGTAGGCCACATTCAGTCCCAGGGCTTATAAGTTTTTTCACTTTAATTTAACATGTACAGAGTTTCGCTAACCTACAGTTTGCTGCGACTCTCAGAGAGTGAAACTGCCGGTGATGGCATTCTATATCCCATCTCCCAATAGGCTTCCTGAGAAATACTAAAAATTAACAGATTGGAGGAGCTGCAAAAGAGAAAACTGTCAGGACAATTAAAATGAGAACATCATTAGCTGGTATATGAGCTATTCATTGGCAAAAAAATCCATTGTATTTTTTCAGGTTAGGATATTTTATTTCTCATGCCTTAAATTAAAAGGTTCGATTTCTCTGTAATATTTTTTTTTACTTATTCATACTATGTATGATTATAGAAATTGTATTCCTGCCTAAGTGTTTTCATTATTTTACTGACATATGTCATGAATGTTTCATTTTTTCCTATTTCTAGCTGAGATATTCAATGTTCTCTAAGAACAAAAGCCTAAATTGGTTTGATGTTAATTTTTACTTTATAAATTTAGGCTTCTCCTTTTTAATTTGAACACATTCTGGGAAGTTCTTTTCCTTATTTACATATACTAGATACAGAAAAATAAGTTAAGAATATGGGTGCTTACCTACTTTGAGATACACAGAGAAGGGTGGAATTTGCTGTGTCAAAATAATTCTAATTAACATGCAAAAATCTTAATTACAGTAATTACATGTAGTAAAAGAACTTGCCCATTCTAGAAGCAATTTGTAATAATCAATAGCAAATTTCCATAATTAAAGTCTTAGTTTATTTACATTTGATGGATGTTCATTTTGCTTTGAAGTTATAAAAATTAACTAATTGTCAAAAATATTTATTTATGCAGTCTTAAATTCAAGCAGTTCACAGCATTAATAGAGATCAGAGAAGCTATAAACTGCAAGTCAAAATACTCAAACAATATGTCAAAGACCTATTATTACAAAGAAACTTTTTATTACAAAGAAAATTTTTCCAATTTTAGAATGTATATAGATATGCGGAAAAATTTTTAAAAGTTCTAGTGTTAACAAAGTGATTAATAACTCATAGTGAAATAAATAAACTATTAGACTTTAGTGTGCTTTGGGGTGGTTTTTACCAGTTTTGCTTTGTGACCCCCTGTTTGTATTTAAAGCGATAGGCCAGTTGATTTTTTAGAAATTGTTAGAATTTCTGGGCTTTTTCAGGATTTTCCATAGTTCAGAGTCTTCACACTGTTTTGCTAATTGTTTAACTCTGCATAATTGAAATCCAATTTTAATGATGACTTTTAATGAATAATTGTTAATCTTGTGTTGTTCCATAAATTTGGAGTTTCTTTTTTCTCAAAAGGACTGATTTTATACTATAATTCTCTTGGAGGAGAGGGTGGAAGGTGGGGGAGATGTGCTTGTATTAATTTAGAAGTAAGGAAGTGAAAACAGACTCCTAACAAAACCCTGTTATTCCCAAACACCATCTTAGTAGTATATTGTTTGGTGTAAGTACTGTAGTTGGACTTTACAGACTCCTTGTCTCTTCAGTTTTTCAGTAGACTGATCCTAGGTTTCCAGAGTGAGACTAGCAGCCCTTTTTAATAGCACTCTGAAGTGCTGCTTCCTTTTATGTGTGTCCATCTGCTGACTCCACCTTTGCTGAGTATGTCAATCCCAAGTGTGAGGATGCTGTCAACTAGGCTGCTGTCACCTGCCTTGCTGCTCATCAGCGTTGCCTTGCAACGTGACCTTTGCCTTTCTCGTCGCGTGTGCTCACATGCAGCATCATCCTCACTGCTCCCATTTTCATTCTGAACAGCACATTATTGAGCGCTGCTATGTTTAGCTCATATACCAGAGTTGGTTAATGACATCTTCCAAACATGTAGGCTAGCTGAGTAGTTCTGCATATTTCCAGAAATTCTTTCCAAGCTGACGAATCTTTTGGGGACACATCGGCTGCTGCTGAGTATTATCAGTTTAAGGAGAAGGTAACCCACAAGTCATTTTAGACTTTAAATAGGACGTCTGACAAGGCCTTTAAGTATGTTAGCGTGAGACACAAAACAAGTTTTTAACCAAACAATGATCTTCTTAAATATACATGCTCTTGAACAATTGTGACTGTTGATAATGCTTTATATTCATTGACTTCCTTGACCGTCCTGCACAGTGTCAACAGAGAATCATTTAGGTTCTGTGGCTAAACCAAAGTCAAACAGGTGGTCAGTAAAAGTACACCTAGACTGTATATTCTGTCTCATGCTGGAGGCAAATTAGCTTTACCCTTGATTGAGACATCAAGGTCTTAGATTGTGTCTTAGGAAATGGGTTTCTAAAGACCTCTTGACCCTCACACGATTCCACAGAAATAAGTGACTTTGGCAGCATGTCCAGGCTACTTCTCAAGAACCTAGAAGAAAATACAGCGTTTAGACCATTTTCTGGCTGCTTTTCAACAGGCTTCACTTGAGAAAAGAGTGCTCAAGGAGAAACTTGAGTAAAGATTTGATCTTATCTTAAAGAAGGGTTCTTTGATTACGGCAATCCTAACTCGAGACTTTGGTTGTGATAGGCATAAGCATCTGAGCTAATCAGCCTAATTTTCTTTACAAAAAATAAAGGAAGAATAAGAGCAATTTGTCCAATTTCTTAAGTGGAGAAAAATACACAAAGGTAGGCTACAAGGCAAGCACCCTATATGTCTGCTTTGGCATGAGGTGAAGTGAACACTGAAAGATCACATTCATTTCTGCTGACTGTGATGAGGGACTGGCTCAGCTGCATCTACATTTGGTTAGCTGACTCCCACATTATGGCACAGGTCATAAGCTATTCACAGCTGATATATTAAATTCCACTCAGAAATCAGATGACAGAAGTGCTGACATTGAATTGTGTGTTTACAGAGGGATATTTCCATTTATCAAGTAGTTATGCTTCTAATTTTGTCTAAAGACAATCTTAAGGGATTTTAAGGGTTCAGATGAACTGGACATAAATATTAGGAGAACTGAAAACAAAAGTAATTTACCAATGGAGAATCTTAGAACTAACTAAACCAAATACTGATCTTAAGTACCACAAATAATCATAGTAAGGTATTGTATTTTATAATTTTTTTCACTCTATTTATTATGAACTCAAGATTATTTTCATTGTTACTGATAGTTTTGGTTTAAAGCTAGCTCAGATTTTGCTGGCTGCCTCTGAGGAAAGAATTCAGCACTGGTTTATACAAAGGGAAAAGCTTTCATTGGAGCAAAGAATAGAAGAGATAAGATGGGGTATGCAAACCTTTATTGGTAATGTCTCTGGACACTGAAGAGAGGAAAAAATAAAAAGTGAGTAACCTGAGAAATGCAAGGAAGATAGCATCTGAACCTTTGAACCTTTCTGTTTCAGAAGGAACATTTTCTATTTATGCAAGAAAGCGTAAAGCAAACATACCAATTAACAATCTGGTTAGCTGAACATTTCTGGGTGCTGTGCTCTTAATTGTGAAGCAAATGGGTACCCTCAAGTCGCATGTAAAAAGAAATTTTAACAACACAGCTGTTTAAACTGAAAACAACCTACTGCTGCAGACCCTGAAGAATCAAAAGTTCATTGCAAGTTTATCTGATATAAAACGGTGAATCAAATATATGGGATTTAAGTTGATACATTTTATGAATGAAACAATATATGATTATAAAAATGCTTTTTAAAATACAATTTGAAGATTGTCAGGGGAATAGAAAAATCGTTAAATTGTCTATTCTGAAAAATTTTAGAGGTCATTTAGCAAACATTTTTTATACTTCTGTTTTTTATCTGTAGACTGAAAAGCTTTAAGTTTGTATGCTTTTGGGAACTAGTTCTTAGAGATATAAAATTTTAGCAGTTGTATTGAATATGTAGTGATACATGAGTGCATGTGAATGTGCATATGTAGTTCATGAACCAGAGGTTGGTTACAAAGAAATTTCACAAAACATCAAAGTCTAGAAGTTAGTTAACTTGTAGGGAAGTATTGATATGAATCCTTGGACTAAGAGGAAGTGCTGCATTTTTCTATATATTAGCATCAACCCTAAGCGACCCTCCAACAGAAGAAAATGAGATCTTTTTCGTACATCATAGTCTCCAAAGACTATTTTTTTCAAAGGTCAGATGCATCAGAAATCAGGTTTTGCTGATTTCTGAAACTCTCAGGATTATATATTTCAGTCTTGAGAGACAGAATTAAAAGTCCAGGATGTTTGCCATTACTAGAAGGAAAAATCAGACAATGCATTGCACTCCTTGTTTGTGTGTTTGAAGGATATGCCAACCATTTTCCTGAAAAATTTCTAAAAGATGTTATATCACACTTTTTTGTATAAGCATAATGTATAGTGGATGAGGTCCTCAACATAGAAGATCTGAGTAAATATTTGAAAGCGAAAATAGGAATGTTGCTTGAAAAGCTCTATCCTAACTCCAGACTAAAGCCTGATCTCTTATTGCCAGTGGAAAATTTCCTTAAGAAGCATTCTTTAAAAGAAATATGTTTACAGTTTTGATGAAAAATTTATGGTTGGGAGGAGCAATGGTAATGTCAGACCTGTACCAAACATGGATGGAAAATGAACTGTTACTCTACAGACATCTTTTTCTCGTGATCCATCTTTACTAATCGTAGAATCACGGAATCATAGTATACCTCAACTTAAAGAGACCCATAAGAAGTCCAACTCCCTGCTTTTCACAGGACAACCTAAAACTAAACCATATGATTAAGAGTTTTGTCTAGATGTTCCTTGAACTCTCACAGGGTTGGTGCCATGACCACTTCCCTGGGTAACCTGTTCCAGTGACCAGCCACCCTCTCAATGAAGAACCTTTACCTAATGTCCAATCTGAATTTCCACAAATGCAGTTTTATTCCATTTCCTCATGACCTGTCACTGGTCATTAGACGGAGGAGATCAACACTTCCCCCTTCACTGCCCCTATTGAGGAAGCTGCAGACTGTGATGAGGTAACCCCTCAGTCTTCTGTTCTCCAAACTGGACAGGCCAAGTGATCTCAGTCGCTCCTCATAAGTCTTGCCCTGAAGAACTTTCGCTGTCTTGATTGTCTTCCTATGGACACACTCTAATGGTTCGATGTCCTTCTTATGTTGAGGTGCCCAGTTTTGCACAAAGTATTCGAGGTAGGGCTGCGTTAAATCAATGTGGCAAGTCTAATAGGACTTACATCATTCAGATGTTGAAATTACAGGCTGTGTATGCAGATCCATTTGCACACATTGGCATAGCTTTGTAAGGTAAGATGATGAATTATTAAAAAATATTCCAACAACTTTCTGTACTATAGATAAAGAAAAAATCACTTTAGGATATTTTCCATCTTTTGAAAAGTAACTAGCTCAAACCATATCTACTGTACATTTTGTGCAATATCTTTTCTGGTGCATATTGCTTGCTTAAGTGCAAGATCCTCATTTTTGGAAAGCATTAGAATTTAAAAGCAAGTTAGACAATTTCTTTAGAAAACTGCACCCTGCTAAGAGCTAGAATCCATCAAAGTAACAGTACATCTATTCCTCTAACAAATACACATTTCTATTCACAGATTACTATGACGGTTCTAAATGATGTTGCATTTCACAGTATCACAGTATCACAGTATCACAAGGTTGGAAAGGACCTCTGAGATCATCAAGTCCAACCTATAACCTAACACTAACACCAACCCTAACACCAACCATCATCTAAACCATGGCACTCAGTGCCTCATCCAGTCTCCCTTTAAACACCTCCAGGGTCGGTGACTCCACCACCTCCCTGGGCAGCCCATTCCAATGGCCAATCACCCTTTCAGTGAAGAATTTTTTCCTCATATCAAGTCTAAACTTTCCCTGACGAAGCTTAAGTCCATGCCCTCTGGTTCTGCCACTGGTCACCTGAGAGAAGAGACCAACCCCTGCCCGACTACAACCTCCTTTTAGGTAGTTGTAGAGAGCAATGAGGTCTCCCCTGAGCCTCCTCTTCTCCAGGCTAAACAGCCCCAATTCCCTCAGTCGCTCCTCATAGGGCTTGTGCTCCAGCCCCCTCACCATCTTCGTTGCCCTCCTCTGAACACATTCCAGTATCCTAACATCTTTCCCAAACTGGGGGGCCCAGAACTGGACACAATATTCAAGGTGAGGCCTGACCAGTGCCGAGTACAGGGGGACGATAACTTCTCTGGTCCTGCTCACTACACTATTCCTGATGCAGGCCAGGATTCCATTGGCCTTCTTGGCCACCTGGGCACACTGCTGGCTCATGTTGAGCTTCCTGTCCACCAGCACTCCCAGGTCCTTTTCTACCTGACTACTCTCTAGCCACTCTGTCCCCAGTCTGTAGCTCTGCATGGGATTGTTGTGTCCAAAATGAAGTACCCGACATTTGGACTTATTAAACATCATCCCATTAGAATCGGCCCAGCTCTCCAATCTGTAATTTTACAGTTTACCATTGTCAGAATTTTTAAGAATTTATGGGTCTAGAGCACTGAAACAGTCAGTTTGAATTAACATACAAAGCGTAGACTTACACATATCTTCCTCCTACTCTTTCCAAAAAGGCAAATTCATTTTTCATCCCCTGAATTTTCCTGTTTGGTTTTTCTATGCTAATTGCCCCTGGAGCAATATTTAGGGCTTCATGGTTCACCTTCCCTTGGTAGAGTTTTTCCATATGAGAAAGGTGGAGATAACAAGAGACACATAGATTAGGGCTTTGAAGGTAGTGCTCTAGCTGCAGCTTCATTTAGGGTGCCAAGGTAGTGTTCCTTGCTTCCTGAAAACCAACCTGTGCAACAGCTGAGAACAGGGGTGCTCTGGCTGTTCTCCTGCTCCTGCAGCGTAACGTGCATCACACGCTGCACACGTGACCAGCACTGGCAGGAGCACAGGGACAAGGTACTGAGCTGGATAAAACAAGGTGGAGGGCTGGATTCAGCCCGTGGGCTGTGAGATTGACACTCCTGCCCTGTAAACTTCCACAGCAGCACAATGACTGCACTCTATTTATGGAAGTGAACCTTGTATTCGTGGGTATGGATAGTAGGCAGTGATGGCTGGCGCGTTTCACTGGGAGCTACTCTTCACCCCGCTCTGGTCTTGGTGTCAGGCTCTGCCTGGCCTGCTGATAACAACTGAGTTAGCTCGTACACAGCGTAGCTTCATGGTTGCTTGAGAAATGCAGTCTGGTCCTATTGTAGCCAGGCAACTGAAAAAAATGGACAATGTAGAAAATCTATTTGCTGACAAGTATTTCTGGGAAGGGTTATGCTGGGAAATGGGGAGAAAACTTGTCAAAAAGCTACCAGAAGACATTTTAAAAATCTTTCCCTTGGGCTTTTGTCCCAGATATTTTTTTATCTAGAAGAGAGCTATGTGCCACAGAAATGATGTGCCAGTTTTCTGGATGTTTTGAATAAGATATAGCTTTTGATAGTGAAAAGTGGAGGAGGAATCTGAAATACATGTTACTTTTTCTAAACATTAGTGGCCTGAAATTTAACAAATAAACCCAGGGGGTTTTGTATGTCTCTACGCCATGGTTTTGGTTTATGTTTTCCAACTTAGTCTCATTATGCTCCTCCGTTCAATTATTTTTCCTCATCATGTAAAATCCTTTAAAGTTCAGTATTGACGACATGCTGTCAGAATGCTTTGTGTTTCCAGAAGAGGATAGTCCGGGAACAACACAAGGGCCTGAATTGCAAGTGAATAAAAATGGAATACTGCCTATATAGAACTTGGCAGTAAAAATACACTCTGCTGATTTTTAATGTTATTTCCATGAGAAGGTCCTTGATCAGGTGGAGAGCTGTACTGCACCAAATTGCTAATTTCTCAGACAAACAGAAGAGATTATTGCTTCTGGGGATATTCCTTGCATGGCTGCTCATTTACAGGTGTTTAGAAACAGGGGGTTTGGCTTGCTCTTTTCCTTTCCATAGCATCGCCAATTGAGCTGTAAGATAGCAGTACTCTTCTTTATGGTCTGTATCTCTATTGCTGTCTAGCTGAATATTTTTCAAAATAGGGAAGACTGCAAAAATAATGCTTGGGTTCAGGAATTCTTTATTAAAATAACATTTTCATCACTGGCCAGAACATTTAATTAATAAGTCCACAGGGGAAGAGGAGGGATTAGGGAATGAACAAACACAAGAAAATCCTGGCAATTCAGATGTTTTTATTTGGTGTTTGCAAAGCAGGAATGAATCAACATTAGTATGATATAGTCAATTATTTGAATTGGCTAGATTTATTTTCTGTACATTTAAATCTTTAATCTAGTCGGAGCTCTGTTTGAAATAACAGTAAAGCTTTGATTCTGTCATGTAGAGGAATTGTTCACAGCTCAGGAGACTTGGTGAAATTAATCTCTTCATCTTTTTCCTTTTTTTTTTTTTTAATCAGTTTAATGTGGATCCAGATCTCAAGGAATACTCTGTCTGCCTGTTCCTATACATGCTCTGTGCTCTATGTCATGGGCAGAGAATAGAGTTCAAGTTCTGACTTTGTATAAATGAGTATTCCTGCAACCCTCAGGTAACCTTCCCGTTGTTGCTTTTGATTGCATGGCTGCTGTTTTCCTTTGCACTGCAGAGCAGCTGGGGAGTAGTGTCTCAGCACCCTAGCAGTTGTCTGCAGAATGATTGCTGTTATTTTCTTCGGAATTGATGCATTGTTAAGGAGCTTCCTATTAAATCTAACCTAAAACCCTCTGCAACTTCCTCTAAAAATTTTTGGCCACTTCTTGCAGCTGATAGCAGGGACTCCTGAAAATTTCAACCCAATACCAACGAAAGTTTTCTTATTTTTCTCTTAACGTTACCTTACATTTTAGCAGCATTCCTGGTCCCGGTTTTGGAATTGCTTTCATTGGGCTGTGCGAACCTCATGAAGTTTGATAAGGCCAAGTGAAAGGTTGTTCAACTATGAGAAGAGAAGGCTCTTGAGAGTTTCTTTTTGTGACATTCAATATTTAAGGGCAGTTAACGAGAGAAATTAAGAGATTTTTTTACCTGGACCTGTAGTGACAGGACAAGGGGCAATTTTTTAAACTGAAGAGGATAGGTTGTTTGGATATAAGCAAGAGATTTTTTGCTTTGGATGTGGTAAAACACTAGAATAGGTTGTCCAGAGAAATTGTGGATGCCCCATCATTTGAAGTGTTCAAGGTAAGATTGAATGGGGCTTTGAGCAACCAGATCTGGTCGAAGATGTCCTTTACTTATGGCAGGAGTTTTGGACTAGATGATCTTTAAAGGTTCCTTCCAACCCAACGCATTCTCTGACTCCTCACAGCTTGTTTGAATGATTTTAGGATTATGTTCCAGTTAAGGGATTAGAAGTCCCCTATGCTTATCATAAGCAACTGTCTCCTCTTGTCACATAGAATACAGCCATCTTGAGACATTAAGAGAGTTCTCTTGTGGGTACAAATGAGTAGATACCATTAAAAAAAGTCCATTAAAAAGTTTTATTTTTTGTTTAAATTAAATTCGTATCAAGGGTGCACCAACCTTCTGTGATTGCTTTCAGTAGAAATTCAGGTTTCTGGGATGCACATTCTCCTGGGGAAGCAAATGTTAAGACTGTCTTAAAATAGCCTAAGTTTGTGTCATTTCACCTTACTGAACATTATAATAAACGTCCTTGAATTCATCTCTGTAACTTTAATGTAGATGTAAATTATTCAGCTATACCTGTTTCCTGGTGGCTGTCCAGTTTTTGGAGTGTAATGTGTGCCTTTGGTAAATCTGTTTTGATTTATCCAAAAGACTTATTTCCAGTATGTGTGTAATAGCATAATCTGCGTTTGGCCTTCTCCAACTCCCATCTCTGTTGGCATTCAGCTCTGTGGCCTCATTCAAGGTCGTTATGGATGTCTTAGTGCTGGTAGTCATTTGGCATTTGCCACTTGCAGATTGTATTTACTTTATGGGTGCAGGTAGGGTGTTGTTCTTCATGCAGGCTGATCTTTGCACATAGCACATGCACTTCCACCATCTGTTTGATAGCTCACAGACTCTTCAGGATTTTCCTGGCAGTATATCACTCCCTGGTCACTCAGCACCTTGTTTGTGCTGCTCCTTTTTGACACATGAGAATGACTGGACTTCTAACTAGTCTCCACCAATTCTGATGTCCATAATTTACTTAAAAGGTGTGAGGCTGAAGCACCCTGTTGGTATAAACTTGTGACTACACTATTAGATGAATGTCCATACACTGTTATAGAGTATAAACTTGAAGGCATTTTCACGAGCAGTGCTGTTGGTTGGAAAGTTATATTTGGACAAAGGGGCTCCACATACCTAAAGATGACACAGATCAAGCTTCTTTTATTAGTATTTTTTTAAGTTACTGAAATGTTTTTTATTCTTAAAATATTCAATAGGATGTAAATGTCACACATGCTTCATTTTTTAAGTGATGATTAGTAGTAGTGAAAGAATAGACTTTCTGAGTTATCTCATCCTTCCTTACACATTTGCTAGAGGGCACTGCACAGTGGGCTGATGGATAACTTGCTGTTGGAAAGTGATGGTGTCCAAGGAAAAGTTTATAGCATAGTCATTATTGGAGGCTGAGGGTCCCTCAGGCATTTGCTTTGCATGCAAAACATTCTTGTAAAGGAAATTAGATGAAGTGCTCTTCAGATTTGTCAAGTCTTGATGAGTGGAATTACTTAAAACTAAATTTTATAAAGCATTTTAAATAATGTTTTAATCAGTTGATGTTTACAACCTTTGTCTTAATAGCACTCAGTTGAAAAAGATCAATGATTATTTTATTCTGCAAAGACTATAAAAATTTAATGGGTTGCATAATAAGGATAACTCATAAAATCTACAGTTTAAATATGGATGATTATTAACCTGTTTTTAAAAAGCTGTAATTAAAGTGAAAAAGAATTACTTAAAGTAGTGATTTGGTTACTGTAGTCTGAGAAGGAAAGAGAGCAATAAAATTCTAAAATTATTATTTGTGTTGATGAGACAGACATTTGGAAAGATTTGAAATAAAGCATTAATCTTTCCTAGACTTAAGCATGTTTGTGTTGCTAACCTAGCTGAATAACTATTTACTGGGGCTTTTTGTACAACCTGCAGTTTGTTCTTAAGAATTTCAAAGGTATCTGCTAAAAAAACCATGAGTTTGCATGACATGTAATTTTACACACAATAAGTATGTTACTAAGTACAATTACCTCATTAATTGCTTATTCATAGGGTACAGTAACAGTGCTGCTGTTATTCAAGAATTTGTCCGAAAACACACTCATTTTTATCCTTTATGAAAATGGAAATATTTGGGGCTTTTTATTTTCCGTTCCTTTTAGTCACAGTAGTTTGGGCTGGTAAATGGCACATGCTGAGGAACACATTTATCTGGAGTCATTGTATGATGCAGTTTCTGTTGGAATATTCCTGTAATGTCCGTGTCCTCTCTAATTTATTTTATCCCCATGTGTTTTTTTAAATAATGGAAGAAAATCCCCAAAGGTTGTATGTTGGACTTGTATAGTAGAATTGGATATAGAACTCCAGATTCTCATGCAAGTACTGTTTTTCCTGGCATCTTTCCTTTGGCTCTACTGAATGCTTAAAGTCATATTGTGTAAATACCCATATATATTAAATTTCTAATCAAAATAATTCATAAAAAAGTAGTACAAAACCTCACATGTCTCAGGAAGTCAGCGTTTCTCTTTTAAATACATTGATTTGTGTAAAATAGATGAGTATAAAATTCTTACTATTTAAAAGAATACAAATCAACGATTTTCTGTCACACGTGGTGTTTTGTCCGTATTTAAATGCTTCATGATATCACGAGTTAAAAGTTTTAGATTATGAATTACACTTGCATATTTTTATCAGAAAGGATAAAAAAAATGTAAATAAATTGTGTAGTTTCCTTGCAGAAAAGAAGAAATAATGTTTGGAACGAAATATAAAATCTGTCTTAATGACTCACAACAGAAGGCTGAATAGTCTTGAACTGAATGAAAATTGCAGGTAAAAAATAAAAACATATATAGGAAAGAGTTGTTCTTAATTTGAGTTAGAGATGTTGTAAAACCTGCTGGAAAGCTGACCAGAAGAAGGTTCTTTCAGTAATTTGCTGCTGAGAAATTGCTTGGATATTTGAATGGCAGACAGCTGTCCTGATGAATGGAGACCATGACAAGAGTTCCTACGGCTTAACAAATTAATCCCGTAAAGGGAATATTTGAAGACAATTTTAGGGGACTGTTATTACTTTAAGTTATTCCTGGGACATTTGTCAAGAAGACAGAAAATGTGTAAAGTTGTATCCTTTACTTTCTTTATTCCTGTGCAGTTTCCACTAGGCTTATCTGTAGTCCATCACATCCATGCTTTGTTAAAAATCTGAGGAACTACATCAACCTTACGAAGATGTCAGTTTGGGTTCCTGAAAATAGTATAGGCTGATTAGCAGGGTTTTTTTTTTTGTGTGTTGAGCTAATTGGCCCTTCTGTTTCAGAAAAGTCAAGTAGCTTATCTGATGTACCTCTGCATCTTTCGTTTCAACAGGTAGGGCACTATCTTACATGAAAGTGGTACAATGACATTATAACAAAGTAACAAAAGTCCAGGACCAGGCCAAAGCATTATCTGTTACCATTGCCTTTCTCTGATAATTTAAGGAAGAGCAGAAGAGTAGAGAACATATATAGCAACACTTGCCAGAAAATGCCTTTGGTTAAGTATGTTTTAGGAAGTTCTTGAGCCAAATGTGTTTTCTTGGCATGCAATAGCACTCCATGAGGTAACGTGCTAAACTGGATGGAATCAGCAGGAGAGTTTGTTTAATTTAACTACTAATGAGGTAATGTGATTTTCCTTATTCCCTTCTGCAGATGGTGCCTAATATACACAGGCAGAGAAATACATAGGAAAATTTCCTTGGGCAGCCAAAGTAGTAGGAATAGATGAAAGTATATGAACTATGCCTTGCTATGAACAGTAGAAGTCTGAGAAGGACTTTTAAGATTCTGTGCTTAGGGGAGCTGGAATTGGATGAAGAAATGTCCATCACCTGACTCATATTTTTGTGTCTGAAATTGTTTGCTAATGGATCCAACCCATTACATTGTTGGTGTTGCTAGGACTCAGATGACAAAGATAAATCACAGGGATGATGCTGGAGTTAATTATAGCGGTGACCTCCAGAATGGCACTATCAGCTCTGAGAAGTAGCAAAAGTTATTGGTGTTAGGAATTAACATGAGAAAGTGGTGTCTGGGAGTGGAGTGGCATTGTGGAGACTGCCGGTGAAAGGACTGGAAAATACTGAATATATTGCATTGGGCTTTGAAAAGCGGTGGAAAGAAGAACAGAAGATATTCAAATAGAGAGACTTAGAAATATCTCGGCAGGTATTTGAAAGGTGTATTTGCTTCACATACACATGCATACACACAGAGACAAAAAAAGTAATGGTGGAAACATTGCAAAGCAAGTTAAAGGATCCACTAAAGAGTTCTTACGTCTTTGTTCCTGGCAGGAACAGTTCCTTTCCTTTTTAGCTACATGCTTTTCCCAGAAAATTAATATCTCCTGAAACTTTTTGAAGCAAGTTTGTTCTCTCTAAATCTATCTTATTTATTTTCATTTTGAGGGAGCTCTGTCAGTCTGAAAACTAATTGTATTTTTCATTGTAAATTTAAAAGAAAAGAGAGAAATTACCTTTGTACTTGCTGAAAATGTCTCAAACTGAACTCAAACAAATACGAAATTAAAAAAGAGTCTGTGCATGTGAAATCGGAGAAAACCCTTCTTTCAGAACAAACCCCGAGATAATATAAAATGTCACAGCTCCATGGCTGTTCTATTTCTGTTCCTCAGTAAGGACTATATGATGAAGAGGAATTGTTCATAAATATCTGTGCACAAGGAGTATAGCATGTATTTTTGGTCTTAAGTGCCTTTCTTTTCCATTAAGCAAAGCAATAAATAAAGGTCAAGTCTACCTCAGCAAACACTATGTATGTATGTCTCTTCCATAAAGGAGGAAAATAAACTTCTCTCTTCAAAGTGACTGAATTTCTAAAATGTGAAGAAATGCCTGCTTCTAATGGCATTCCAGTTAACTTCCAAACTGCACAAAATCTGAAGATTAATTTTTTTCTCCTTTTTTTTTTTTTTTCTTGTACTCCAACATTCAGTTGATTGGGAGAAGCTGCATTTTGTTTAGAAGTATTTCCTTTAGCTCTACTTTCCACTGCAACTTCTTTGGAAGTCCTTTAATTTCTTTTTCAGAAGCAAGAGATTTGGCACATGAATTGATGCTGACCCTGAGGGTAAATAGTTCTCTCTGTGAGATGCTAAGTTTAGTGTCCCTTGAACAGCTCAGGCGGAAGTACAAACAGCAAAAGTTCTGTGGTTAGCAGCATTTGTGCTAATACCAGGAAAGTATTAACTTTGAATATAAACAAGTAAGAGAATAAAATGTTTATTTTGGTAAAATTAAAACTTTGTTGTCTTATAGTTTAATGAGAAAAAAGGCAGAATCTAACCAACTCAGAACTGTTAGGATTCTCATCCTTACTTACTCAATATTGTGATTTGATTAATACCTCTTCTTCAATACCAGTTGGATTAACGGTAAAACATTGCAATATATTATCTGTTTCTTAAAACACCGTTTCTATGGACCAGAACACACCAGGAGACAGGTTGTAAAGAACAACTTCAAGTTCACTAATTAAACATCTTAAACTTTTGTTAAGCTTTTCAGCAAGACACAAGATTAATCAGTAAAGCAAAAAGCCACTTAATACTGCAATAATGTATTATTTACTGCATAACTTCTCTTAAATAAGAGGAGGATTAACAATCATCTGCCTTGGTCTTTAGCTGTCATTAACAACATTTAAGTCTTCAACGTACATGGGGATTTAAGGTGATTATGTAATCAACTGATATACTTTTTTTTTAAGATGGCTACAGCTAGTGCTAAGTATCCATTATTCCAGTCTTCTGAGCTATGCTAAGAAATTATTGCCTTGCTAGGCTTTGTCACATGGTAGTATTAAAAAATCATTGATTTCAGTTATTCCTGGCTGTTCCTAGTACAGAATGAGAGAGAAACCCTAAGACAAAATTTTGTTGGGGAAGTAAATTATTGCTAGTTAGAGATGATTCTTAATGAGATTGGCAATTATATTGGATAAAAGTTGCCAGTCTTACAGACAGCACCATTTGGATAGTTTTTGAACTTGGAGTGATATTCTGTGTGGCAACAGGAGCTTGTAGGGTCTCATTGGGAATTAATTTGGATGCTGTTTGTAGCCAGCCCAAAACTGTAGATGATGAGATAGCTATGCATTGTTTTCATTTTTTCTCCTCATGTTGTGTGAGCCTGAAGTAAGCTTTTTTGATGTATTTCTTCCTGAAGCACGTAGAACAAAAGAAAACCTGTTTGAGTTAGTCTAATGAGTTTTAACCTCAAAGGTTCAAATTGAAGTTATAGTCTTTTAAAACACATCTTTAGCCATTATTTTATTTCATCTCTTCTCATTTATTTGTTGTTAATTTAAAGGAGAGATGTCAGTTCTGAATAACTTTAGTTTGGCTTTGCCATGCATCTGGTTTGTTACAGTGTAATCACCGCCAGTCCCTCTTTCACCTCTGATCATTCAAAGATCTGCTATCTGGAGCTTCCTTTTAAATCTCTATGAAGGATTTTATAAAATAAACGCTGCTAAAATATCTATAAGTTACCTTCCTTTCAAATGGTTAAATGGCAACATGAGACTGTGATTAGACAATGGCTGCGGTGCAGTGAACGCTTAAATTGTAATTCCAAGCAGATTACTGACCAGTTCTGTGGCTACTGGTCATTTGTTTAATTTTCACTTGAGCCTCTTATTTGGAGCGGGTCCAGCATGCTTCTACACCCTTGGGCAGAGATCGGTAACTTCAGCAAAATGGGTCTTGGATAGTTCTGAAAGTCACTCATACTTATTAGCTAATGACAGTTGTTAGGGTCTAGTCAAGCTTCTTCTGAATTTGGGAAAGTACTTTTAGTGCTCTCATTTACTTCCCAGTTCTGTAACAGGAAAGATAGTGCATACATACCCTGGAGGCTCTGTTTTCATGCTGTGGTTGGTGTTTTGAAAATAGACTAATATTCACGGAAAACTTGGAAAATGTAACATGACTGAAGAGTTCTACAAGTGTCAAACATTTACAGATATTTGCCCAATGAAATTTTTCATGCTTCTATCATATGTTCTTTTGAGTCACATCCCACTGATCCCTTCCATCCCAAAATCTATAAAATTTTTATCAGTTAGCTTATAGGGTTTGTCAGTGATGACTCCTTGATACCATCACCTGATTTCTGTTTTCATGTGAAAATCTATCAACAGCTATGCTTAAGGCAAATTTATTCCTTAGTGCCTAAAGGCAATTGTTTCAATGCTTCATTCAGATAAAAAAAATATGTGAGTAGAATTAAGTTCTACTGTTATTGTGTATCTGTACTGGGACTACCTCACTGGTCCTTCTGTAGATAAGCACATGAAAATATTGCATGAAAGTAAACATTTTTAGGTTTTTGAAAAGTTTTTCTGGGATCAATCTACAGGTCTTTCTAGTGACATCGAATAGTTCTTCCCCTTTCCTATACATTTCACCTCTACTACTGTGTTTGCCTCAGAAGCATAGGGTTCTAAATACTGACCTTTTCTTAACTTACTGTTCATATCTGATTTTTATTGCCATCACTGTCTCCTATCTTTTCCTTAGGTAGATGGTTAAATTAAAGGAAAAATTTTGAATATATTCAAAATATAAAAGCAAGAATGCAAACTGAGTATATTTGATCTATGAAGACAAATGTCTTAATCCAATAGCGTATTAGACTTCAGATCCTTATTCATGTAATAGTGTAAAAAGGGAAGTAGTAGAAGTCCATAAAATTCATGATAGAAAGAACAAGCATTTACAGTGCTATAGATGTTTCTGGCTTTTACTGTGGAAAGATAGATAAGAGTTTTTGTACAGAGTGGGGAAAATAAATGTTGAAACATATTACCAATATTTTCTTTAAGCTAGTAATTTAGAATCATTAAATACACTTATTCCCTATAATGATAATGCCAGTTAAAAATCAGTGCTGAAATATAGTATATTTAAATATCCTAATAATATCTAAGATACTTAACTTGAGTCTATTTCAATATGAAGAGAAAAAAAGTCTGACTTTTTGTTCTGTCACCTCTACACGCGTGACAATTCAAGCGTATGTCAAAGTATGCCCCTAAACCCCTAGTACAGGAGGATGTAACCAAGTCATACTATGACCTTTCTTGCAGAAATTTAATTTTGAATGAATTAAGTGTATCTGACCTAAATTGATGCCTGAAAGCAAAGCATCTAATCTGAACCAACCATTCAGCTCCTTTCAGAGTCAATGAGGAAAGCTGAGTAGCCACAGTAGACATCTTATCCCATCTGAGGCCTGCCTGGGACAGCATTAATCACCTGTAGGAGGTACTTAGGTCCAATAAATCCTATAATAGCTTGCTGTCTTACAGTGCTTTACCTGATGTTTCCTAACACAAAAAATTCTAGTTAAATCTTAGAAACTATTATTTTCACAGTGAGTGTGGTCAAATACCATACTGTTTTCTCCAGGGGAGATGTGGACTCTCTGTCCCAGGAGATGATACACAAAACTTCACTGAGCAAAATCCTTCGTGTGAGAGCCTGAATGAGGCTGCCGGTTAGTGCTGCGTTGAGAACTGGGAGCTGGAGCAGATGACATCCAGAAGCATTTTCTCAAACTAAATAATTCTGTGAATTTTAAAGGCTTATATCAGAGCATAGAGACTAAGATTACTGTGTTTAGAGGAGATAAGAAACCATAAAAGGGAGATAGTGACGAAACAAAGCAGGAAGGATTCCATCCAGCCTGAAATACTACTGAATGTTGCAGCTTGAGCAATGCAAGGCTGACAGCAGAAGTAATATTTTGTGTTAGATCAACAAGCTATCTTCAAGTGTACAGCTTATTTTTATTCCCCTCTTCATCTCTTGCTGGAGTACAAGAATGGAACAGTAAGCGTAAAGGATGAGATTTTAAGTAGAGAAGGCATATGAAAGTGGTATTATAAGATACATTTCTACTTAAGACCTAAGTTTGTGAAGTTTGCATTATTATTGTTATTCTACTCCAGAAAGCTAAAATAAGGTTTCCAGTGCTGATAGTCTTGGTGGATCTCTGGGTAGCTGTTAACGAATTTGGGAGAATAAGAAGGAAGGACAAAGAAAGATATCAAACATAAGGGTTGAACTGTGACAGACTACACTGCCTCCTGTCCAAAGGATTTTTCTCAACTAGAGTTATGAATCTTAGGACTGAGATATAGAAACACTGGCTAGAGTCTGTCCAGGCTTGCATATGTATGTATCAAGACTATTCAAAACCTGTCGGTGTCTGTGTATGGTGATAGAACAAGAGAGGCAATGAAGTGCAGATGGAAATTGGTGGGGTTTATTAAATTGTGACATCATTCCCTACTGGATATTTACAAATTATATTTTCATCAAGAGAAAAGTACTTCTTAGTAACTGTAGTTATATTTCAGCATCAAATTAAGGAATAGTAATTTCCAAGTGTTTGGTGCCTTGAAAGCAAAAGAAGTTAATACTGCTTATATACAGTTGTAATGGATTAACTTTTGATCCATGGAAGTATTCCATATCTTCCTTTAACGTAACCCAACGTATAAATAGGGGGTAGATAAGAGAGTATGCTCTCTTTTTCTTCCGGCAAGGCGGAGGAGCAGAAGGCCCTGCATTGGTCCTGTCTGATGCCGAGCCTGCGGAAAATTTTTTAATGGGTCGGATTTGTCCGTCTGGCTCTCCACAGGGGAGGTGGCGTGGTAAGATTTCATTAATTCCTTACTTTGTAAGTTACTGGGTGTTATAGTTGTATGCCGGGTGTTATATAGATCCTGTTTGTCCTTTTTCCCATTTCCCTCCCCCTCTTCCCTTGCTCCTTTGCATATTCTTGCGGTGTAGTTCTTTGTATTTAGAAAAATATAGAAATACATATATATAGTGTGATTTCGGTTTCTTCCATAGTTTTTTTCCTTTGAAAGGGGGTAAGGTTTGGGAGAGAGGCAGACTGAGCGGTTCGAGAGCTTGGGAAAGCTAGCTCAAACCAGCTCAACAGTATTTCAGTATCTGCTTATTGTAGACTCATCTCTGCAGCGGGATGAGGTAGCTACCATTTCCTTTCACGCACAAAACTCTGATGTGGAGATCTGATAATAGACCATTGTCAGATCCTCAACTGTAGCACCCGTTATTTTAAGCTGATTTAAGCTGGTTGTCTCCATTGCTCAGAGATACCAAAATTTCTTAGATAGTATAGAAATAGCTTAATGGTTTAGATACAGGAGTTATGTCTTTTTGAGTCTTTTTGAAATAGGAATGTTGGCTGTAGCTAATTAAATTCTGCTTGATGTATTTTTTGGTTTAAATTATTAGTAGAATCTTAAGAAATATTTATGAATACTCTCGTATGGAGGGGACTGAAGCATGATATGATTTCGTGTTTCATTGTACGTATTTGCTGTAATCTTTATTGGTTATAACATTGTAGGATTTTATAGCTTCCATGTCCATTATAGCTTCTTAGTATTGCTAAGTCATATCTCTTTTCTAAAGCAAGGCTTTGTTAAGTATTGTTAATGGTTATGTCTAGCAAGGATAGGTTTAAAGGAAAACTATCGAATTGCTTATTAGTCCATTTTTCTGTCAGAAAAAATAAGTTTTGTAAGAACTAGTTCACTTTTCCCACTCCAAAATATGACTGGATTTTAAGTTTAGGGTATTGTCACCTACATATATATTCCAGCTGAGTCTCAAAATAAATTCTTCTCATAAAACACACTTATTACAAGTAAATTATTTCATTAATAGTATAAAAATGTAATAAAATAGGTATATGTTGTTCTGAAGTGGGACCTTCAGCAAACTGTATTTTGTATTTGAAATACCAATATGCATCTGATGTAGCATGCTAGTCTTAGAGGCAAGTATCACATCATCGTCTTCATAACAGGAAATGGCTAAATACATCTACTCTTTTTAGAGAACGTGAGCTGAAACATAAACCTCTCAGACCCAAAACGTTTGATGTCTTCCTGTCCTTAATGCAATCATAATGTCCAGCAGATCACACGAAATCTATTCTGATCTAAGATTTTCGTATGGGGAATTATGTTATCTCTATTTTACTTTTCTGTAAAAAAAAATCCCTCAGCTTCCTCTGTGTAGAAATAAATGCAGGCATTACTGGGACAACATGCAAATTATCCCCTTCGTAGTCGGGTCACTTTATTGAGAAAGAATGGAGCAATATGTATCTCTCAAGTTTTTCATTTGGAGTAAACTATGCAAGGTGATTGTGATGAAAGCCTCTTTGGAAAAGGAGTGCATTGCAAGGAACTGTATAGAGAACAGCAGCCAGAAGAACGAACGAATGGGCAGTTCTGACCCTAAGGCAATTTTTCCACTGCATCCAAGAACACTAAAATTAAAACCTTCTGTTAAATTGTGAATTTCTTACTGTGCATATGAGGAACTGTGTCTCTGAGCTGCTGGTGTCCCATGCTTACACACAGTAGTTTAAAAGCTCTAGTATTATGCCTTCCTGCTTATGAATCTCATAGCACAATGCACATTTTCCTTCTTACTAACTTTATGAATATGTCATCATATGCCATCATTCAGTTCCTCATCTTCAAAATGAGTTCCTCATCTTCAAGGTCTTCTTCAAGATTTGTCCTCACCAGTGTCAATGATGTGATAGTATCACTGTTCTGCTCTCTATGTAATTATGGTAGACTCTGTACCTAGTAGGGGCAAGTTCAGGATGTATAAAACCCCCCTGAATTCTGGCTGATTTTGATATCCTAGTTGACAAAAATCAAGAAGAGAGATGAATCATAAGAGTGAAGTCATTACAGGAGAAGAGTCAGAAGGGACAGGGAGTACTCCGTATCTCTGAAACTTGTTTTGTGTGTTTGTACTGACATAGCCTGGACCTCTCCAGTCTTATTTTCCCTGTAAATCTAGGACCTAAAGTGCTACCTGCTGATGAAGAATAGAAGCTTTTTCTTCAGGTTTTGTAGGAATGATTGGTTTCCTATGGTTCCAAAACTAAGCTTATGTCATTCAGCAGTATAAACGTGGGATGGCAAAAAAAAAGATTAAATGTCAGCAGGAAGTGAGACAGTCTAAAGCAGATTTTAAACACCATGCGTAGTATGTTGTTGCCACTTCTCTCTAAGTAACCTTTCACTGATGTAGTATCATTGGTAAATTAAATTTGATCTATTGTCACTTAAATATGGTTATGAACTATTCCCTGTTTATGAAAAAGTGCTTAAAAAAAGGAGGAAGAATAAATACTGCAGAAATCCATCACTAACACTTTGGAGCAGGTATTTTTTTACATGTCTGTGGAGAATCTGTTCTACTTCGTATGAATATTATATTTACATAAGATTACCTGTGTGGTATTATTCTGGCCCAATAATGAAATCAAATGAGGCTTCAAAGGAGGATCAGGTATTGAAGAAAACAATAAAAGATATACACTTTATCTCTAGAAAAAATGTTGATGCTCATTACGCAAAAATATGATGTTTTCACCAGAAAAGAGTGATGTTCTTGTTGCCATCTCAGTTAACAAGGTTATGCTTTGCAGGCCAGAGTCTAAGATCTAAAGAATATTTAAGCCATTAAAAAATCATGCTTAGAGAGAAAAAAGTGAATGAATAGAGAGTGAATACTTAGACACATTAGATGGGAAAGCGTAGGAGGGGAAGTGTAGGAGGAAGGCTCTTCTTTCCTGGCTCAGGTTTAGATGTTGCTTCCAAAGAGGTGACTATTCTCCAGAAAGCACTGTGATAAATTTAAAAGCTAAATCTTCAAACCTTGGGTATGCACTTTTTTTTTGGCAAAAGCTGCCCCTCGGCTTGATAGAAATTATATGAGACCTTTCCGTCAGCTTCTGTCATGGACACTTGGAAGGCTTTCTAGAGATGGTCAACTCCCATAGGTTTAAGTGTAACAGCAGTTGTAATCAATGACATTCTGTTTGTTTGGCTGGGCCATTGGAATATCCAGAGAAAAGTACAAAAGGAGTGCTTGTCACCTCAAGCATGTGTTTAGGTAGGAAGGTAATTTTAACTGTCCTAGGGGAATGAATGAGAATGGTGGGTATTGTAGTGGGTTTGAGGAGTGCACTGCAGAAAACAAAGTCTCCACTGCTGTGAAAGGTGCTTCCTAAGAGACCAGGATGGTAGGTCACAGACATACTTTGGTGTAATTATGTATATTGTGGAAATATTTTTTTGGGGGGCTGCTTTTCAAAGAGTTAAGGTTATAGACAAGCTTCATAACATAAACAACTTCCGTGGTTTTGTATCGGGAAACACTGAGGCAAAGATGGATATGTGGTTAAGTAGCAAGTCCACTACTAAACCTCTTTTATATCGTCTGATAATTGCTTCCTTTACAGGATTTTATTTGGCCTTGTTGACCATAGCGAGTCTTTTCAGCCCATCCATTCCAGCTCTTAGCTTCCACAATCTTGAGTTACTGACCTAACACAAAAAAGTTGTTTATTCAATAAATGGTTTATTGAATTATAAAACCAGAATTAGTGGAATCTTGCTGGTTTTGCAATTATATCTGTATTTTTGTGTCACCATACAATGAACTGTGTTCATTTATTTTGATAAATGAGAGTTGGCTGTAAAATGGCTGTCTATTGTAGTATATTACACAAATTAGTAACACCTTACTGAAGATTAATACACTTAAAAATTAGATGTTTATGACAATATTTGTAAGACCATGAAATGTTTGAAAGTGCTGTACTCTATTTCTGATATTGGTTGAGAAGTGGATTATGAACTAGATAAACAGGTAGTGGATATTTTTAAGCAGAACGATGTGGCAACAAACAGATAGGTAACAATGTTGAAGATTACTTTAAGCTTTTCAGCTACCTAAAAACTTGCTTTTCACACTGTACGTGTTAGAGAGTCAACACCACCTTGTCCAGTTCTTGGTAGAATACTCTGTAAGAGCTAGCAATCAGATAAAACAGGGAAGGGTAGAGTGCTATATTGCTCTCAATCCAGTATGGACTTTAGGGCCTAATTCTTCAAAGCATTTGAGCTTAAATTTGCACATCAAAGGTATGCACAATGACCTGCTACCCAGCAACTTCTGGTTAATTAGCATATTGTATTATAAATGGCTAAAAGGCAGACCTCTGCTACAGAATGGTCAGTCCAGCTCTCTTGCTAACACAATATTCATTATTAAAAGCAAATAACCAAAGCGACTGAAACATGTTGCTATGTAATTGTCTTACTTATCTTCCTTTTGAATTACAAAAATACTTGTTTTTAACATGGTGTTTGAAGATACCCTTGCCTGTTGTTTCCATTTGCTTTTGATTTTAGATTAATAAATATCCTCTAGAAAATATCTTCTTTTCCTTTCTATAAAGTTCAGAGCAAAAGCATGTTATTCAAGATGTTTATAAATTACTAAACAGAGAGGTTATAGTGAGGAAGCCTGCCAAAACCCATGGAAGTATAGAAGCACTACCAGGCTCTGCAATAACATGTCTGATGCACTAGCATAGAGCATAGAAAGCACCCAAGCAGATCTCTAAAATGTGTTATGTTGTTGGTTTGGTTTTTTTAACTGAATATACTTTCTAATCAGAAACAAAAATAATTTTTGAAAAAAAAATTTATTGGGATAGAAATTATATGTGGTATGTTTAGTTATATTGCAAATATGCTAGACTGTATAATGGAAATATTGAACACCTAGTTTAGCATTTTCTGCATTGCAATCAGATCCATTCTGTCATGGTTTTTCTGTTATTTCATTCAATTCCTTCAGAAAAATAAAATATATTTCTCTTTGTGCTCTTGAAGCAGCAGGTTCACTACTCTACATTTGTAGACTTCTCTGCAAGCTTTTGAACACTGTATTTATTTTGAACAAACTTCTCTTACCTTCCTACTTAAAGCTCTACAGTCCAGACAGGCAATTCTGAATGTAACTGTATTTTCTTTTGGGATGTCATGATGAAGTGACAAAGTACAGCATATTACAATACTTAGTGCTTATTCCTATAGCACTAAAATGGAATTTTTACCAATGTACAACATGTTGTTATAGCCACTTAATTAATTTTATCAAAGGGTCAGGGGCTTTTTTCTCTCTGTGGTAAATTATGCTAAGTATTTGTGAGTTAATTAAAAATCTTATCTGGCAATTATCTACAGTGTGTGCAAAATTGCTGCTCATGTAATTTCTAAAGTTAGAATTATTTTTTTTTATCACTGGCATCTTATTAGCTAAGTTCGAAAATGTGGAAATATCCTAAATGTTGCTTTACAGCTTGAATTGGGAGGAATTAAATCATAATTAGCATCAATCAACATGTCTGTATTATAAACTTAAAATTAATTGTGACTGTCATAGGGGATAAGTATGAAATGTAGGGAATGCCATTATTATTTATTGAATCTCACATAAACGCCAGTGATGATATCATTGCTATTTTTGGTAGTAATGTACCATGTCGTAGTTATGTCCCATTTTTGGTTAGAATCTGAGAAGTTTAAAATCATCCTAATTCTGTGATGTTTGTTATCAGCGATTCAAAGGATTAGCCCTAAACTGTCTTTTAGTAAGTAAAAGTTCAACATTATTAACATTTTTCTTCTAATGCTGTAAGTAAACCTAAGTATCTTGATACTGGTTTAAAACCACTAACTACTACTGCCTTTAGTAAGAGGAATATTTTTCAGATGCAACAGTCACCATTTGATTTTTATTCATGCAACAACTGGTGTGTGTGTGTGTAACGAGGGGTATTTTTTTGATTGGGGGGAGGGTGCTTTGAGGGGATTGGAGTAGGGTTTTGGTAGTTTGTTGGTGTTGTTTTGTTTTGTTTTCCAATAAGAAGTGAGGTATATAATAGCCTCTGGAGCTTTCATGTTAATTGTAAGATTTATTCTCTACTGTTAGTTCCTGATATGTGGTGTGACGGTGCATAGGTTCACAGGCAAGAAGATAAGGAGGATTTTAATAAGGACCTAAAGAATTACATAGCACTTTTTATTTCATAAAATCAAAACCAAAAGACAGCCAAATTATGATTGTGGTAAAGGTTTGGAAGAATGCTTTTAAAACTAATGTGAGTACTGCGTGCATAAAGTCAGGAATCACGTTGAGAGTCATATGATGGAAACAGCAAAATGTGCTACATTATCTACAAAGATAATACACTGTTCATTTTTCTTAGTAGCTAATTTAACTACCAGGTTTTTATTGCTGCTTCTGCTCAGTCCTTCCATTATTAGCTGAAGTCGACATTTCCTACAAAAGTTCATCCTTGGTAGTAATAATTCGCTGCCATTTGAAATAACTGACTTAACATAAAAGCTTTCACTGATTATAGTGCCAGCTGGCACTTTCTTGTTTTCTTGTTCTCTGTTGAAATGAGCACAACACATTGCCTATTACAACTGCATGACTACCCTGTGGCCGCAGTGTGTTGCAAGTTTTAGCGTTATTGCTTCTGTATGTATTTTTCCCCCATAAATTATTCTTTGCAGAAGAATGTTAATTAGTAACTGATAGATATAAAGATTGCCAGGGACAGCCCATTAATTCCATTTACCTTAATGGCACTTAGATCTTAGCTTGCAGTACAGCTGTATTCAGACTGGATTATAAATGTAATTTTTTGCATCATTAACTACCCTGATTAATCTTAGACAGCAAAAGCATAATTATAGAAACACAGGCCTTGCAATGTGCCATTTTAAAGTTGTAGCTTTGCTCTGTTATATTTACATCATTGTAAACAACATTGGTTTTGAAAATTTAGATTGGGAAACAGTTTTTCTTTCTTTCTTAATAATTAACACATTATTTGTACCAGTAATTTCTCATTTCTGTTTTTACATAGAATTTTTGAGATTTGATTTTGTTTGTGGTTTGTTGGGTTTTTTGAGTGTCTTTTGTAACATGTTTTGCTTTTGACTAGTGTAATTACTGGACATTTGCATAGTAATTGACCACCATTAGTAGTGTTCATTCTCCTCTAGAAGCATTAAGGAAAGCACATGTAGTCTCCTTCACAGAGGAGAAACTAGAAGATGTCATTGTTATTTTCACGTTAATGAATGCCTGGGTAGAAGTCTAACAAACACCGTGTTGAGCCAAACAAAATCACAAATTCAGATACCAGCCTGAGACAGGAGCAGATTTGATGAGGTGCTCATCTTCCACAGAGCAGCTAGGAAATGGCATGGTCTACCTGAATTCATGTTTAATGTTAAAACCTGGGAAAACTGATCTACCTGGTATCATAAGAGCTTTTGCCATGTGGGGGGGTTGGGCCTATTTTTCTTTGATTTTGGTCAGCAAAAGGCAATGTAACTCTACACTGTGTGCTTTTGGTGTAGTATTGTCTTACCAGTATAAAACCAATGTGACAAATTCCTATCCTGGTAAATGCATAATGCTACTTAAAGCATTAAACTCCCAGTTTTCAGTTAATAATGAGCAAGACAAGAAGTGACAGAAAGGAAGAGAGAATTTGCACCGTCAATGCTGTTTCAGTAATTGTAAATCTGAAAAGAAAACTAAAAGTGGCTACTTTAAAGTCAGTGTTTCAAAAATGCCATTTATAAACAGTTAATAGATGCTTCTCAAGAACCTACTAGATATTTCAGGATCAGTTGACCCCACTGCATGCTGCAAATGTCCTGTGTGGATCCTCACATTAAGTCTGAACTGAAGATTTTTTTGAAGGGGAAGAAGAAGAAAACCTTTTGAATGATTTATTCAAATTGGTGATTGTACAGAGGACATTTTAATTACACAGATTTCTAATGTGTGGAAAGGTCTGAGCAGATGCAACTCCATTTAAATATAACAAACTACACTGTTGTTTTTAATTTTGTATTTGAGTCTCCTGGTTTTCTTTTCTATCATGTTGTAAGCATAACTGTTGCAGAGGAAAACTGCTACACAAATCACAAGGAGATTACAATAAGTACAGTTTTCTCAGTAGTGCCTGAAAAGGCAGCAGCACTTTTAAGAATACGCAGGAAAGGAAGAAAGGTGAAGGTTTGGAGAACTGAAGTTTGCAGCTGCTTCTGAAGGAAAAGCATTTTTTTCAGTTATCCTATCCCGTAGCAGAACTGTTTGTGCCTGCAGCTGCTCCTGAGATCTGCCAGGGTAAAAGCTTCCCACCTGCCAGATCAGACTGTCTTTCAAAGCAAGAACTGAGAGAGAGCCACCTGAGATGAGGTGAGGGGTTGGCCAAGGACGCTGTTCTGAGCTAGGAAGAAGGGGTTGGCGGAGGAAACAGTGGGTTCAGCTCCACATTCAGGAACAGACCTCCAAGGTGACCTTGAGCCATTACTTACCATCTGTAAGACAAGGATAATATTTCGTGGCCTTTCAAGTGTGTCACAAAGATCTTAGTCATTAATGATTAATCCTGGCATATGAATGTGTGCAGTTACGTAAGTAAATACTAAGATCTGGACATAATTGTCAAAGCTGAGATCCAAGGTCAAGTCTTGGTTTGAACTTGTTCCATCTGAGTGTCAAGATAAGCAGGAATAATTCCTGGTAGATAGGGTTCATCTTTAATATAACCTCAGTATAAAGCACAGATAATTAAATGGGTAGAAAATAAAAACAGTCTTAAGGCTGAGCACCCTGCAGGCATTTAAGAAGATAGAAGCAAACTCTCTGGGGTTTGCACTGCACTTTTGGTATCATCTTAGTTTTTTCAGAATTCTTTCGTTAGTCACTGCCATATTGTCAGATGCCTCTTACCTTTTCTTTGTTGTAGATATCTCCGGGGCAGATCTTCTACTGCAAAAGCAGAGGCAATGCACCCATATGGTATCCATAGGCATAAAATTATACATAAAAAAAAATGAATCCTTCAAAATAAGGAGAGCTGGGCTGTTCACAGATTGTGGAATTTCTTTTCTGAAAAGATGTGCTAGCAGTGCAGATGTCTTTTAAGTACTTGACTTGCAGGCAATAACTAGGCAGTTCACGGGCAATAAAATTACCTGTCTTCATATCCATAGGTACTTGTGTGAGGTACTCTAGACTGATGATTTTGAATCAATTATGCGTGTTCTGTCTAGTGGGAAGGCTGTGAATGAGAACAAGTGGATTTGTCAAAAGTTCTAGTACAGCTCAGTTTTCATATGTTAATTACCTGCCTGTAAGTGGTCTTTGTGAAGCACTGTGAAATACTCACATAAGACTTCCTATTGTGTTTAAGTTCATAATATACACAAAATCCTTTTCAACCTGATTAATTAAAAATACTCAACGGCACCCTAGCTTCACTGGATGTTAAGTGATACTACCCTTCTCTCTAGGGATTGGCTGAGGATATGGAAGAACTCTCAAGGCCACTTGCTTGAAGTAGCTCGGTGTCTAACTGCATCTTTCCTTCCTTTTGACCCGAATTCTGGTTTCCATCCACACATCTTAGTTCATTTGGGGTTCCACCCTGGAGGGATGTAGAACAGTCCTTCTTACGTACTGGACTAAAACCTGCATTGCAGTCCTGACCTGGTCAATGAACCTCTGACTACCTTGTATGTGTCAGTATCACTAATATAGTCAGAGCTGATTTGGGACAAACGTGTCCAGTTTGAGTTTGCTTGATCAAAAATCATGGAGAGACCAAAATCAACATGAAGTAGCTTTGAACAGAGAATTCAAGAAAAGAAGTGAAGTAGATCTAAGCCAAGTCACAGCACAGAAGGAAACCACATCACGGTCTGCCATGGTGGCGATGAAGTGAATGAATTGTCCCTTCTCATATTGTCCTTTCACAGCAGAAAAAAACAAAAGTAACTGAAGTTACTGAGGAAACTGAAGACCCCTACTATCTCCATATTTTTGTAGATATATTAATATTTATTTATGGTAATAGACTCCTGGAAGGAGTGGAGATTGTTGCTTTAAGCCTGTTTTGAGATATCTTGAGCTTTTGGACTAATATACCTGAAGGCACACAAGTAACAACAGGTTTTCTTCCTTTATTTCATCTAATTTGGATTTAATCTACAAAAATCTGGGAAGTCAGGGTCAGAAGGGTACTTCCGTGGCAATACTTCTTTCTAAATTTTGTTTTTAACATATCATTTAGATAAAACTTGAAAGAGAATATTGTGTGGAAATTTATGCTGTTAACTTTTCATCTTTTTCCAAATTACATAAAACCACACTGAAAATTATTTAATGCATCACATTTCAGAGATGAGTAGGAAGGGATTAAAGCACTTCAGGTAGTGAATAAGCCATAACTATATTCTCCACAGCTGTTCAGTGTACTCAAGACTGACTAATGATTCAGTCAGTAAGACTGACAGGAGACTTGGAATGAACCTCAGTGGTAATCTGTAGAGTTACTCATAGCAGTAGCAGTGTGGGTAGCCAATGCAGGCATAAGTGTATTCTTTTCATCAAAAAGAAATATAATTTTGGGTTTGTACCATGAAGAAAATGTGAGATATTTCAATTGGTGGGGAATTGGATTAGTAAGGTAACGATCTTCATTTGTTCTAAATTACTTCTTTTCTTTGTTTTCCTATTTTCTGCATCCTGAAGAGTCTGAAGCAGAAATGAGATTGATCTTAATTTTACAGTTACAAATTATTAAAATAAAAGCCCCTTTCTGACCACTTTATTATCTCATCTTCCTGGGATCTTACTCAGCTTGGTACCAAATTCTAATGTTGCTTGTGCATACCTAGTGACTAAGCACAGCAAGGTTTGTTTATGGTATTATGTAAGCTCTCAAACTATATAGAGAATTTATTACATATTTTCCAGTTTCACATTTCTCCCTCTTTTAGTTGAAGTGAGTTTCCTCAACACAGTCTCTCATCCTAGTTCAGAAGTTCAGGCAGATTTTAGAGTTAGTAATGTTATGGAGGAAGTAAACAGTTTAATGACTTCTTCTTTGGACCATAATCTGTGAGCTGAGCAAAGTTAAAATGTTTTTGACGTACAAGGAGATATAATCCTTTCAGAGATCTGCAAGAGAGCTGTGAATGTAACTGTGCACAATATTTACCCTCATATTTAACCATTGCCTGTTATAAGGGCATATCAGCTGCATGTGCAAACTAGCACCTCAGTTCCTATACATGAAGAGACTGGGGAACATTATTTTTCTGGATTGACTGCTGGTGATGAAATTACTTTCAATAAAATTGTTTTGAATCTCAAGATGTGAGGCAATATGATGACACATATTTTATATCCTTTTTTTTAAAGAGGAACAGTAGAACATTTCTTCTAAGAGAAGGGAGCAGAGATGTTTTATCTGTTTTTTCATGAAAAAAAGGTTACGAAAAAGATATCAATTTAATAACTAGGAGAGAAATTCAGTGATTTTCTAATTAATCTGAAGTAAAGGGTTGTCAGTGTCCTAGTGGCTAAAGAAGCAGAGCAGCTTTGATAGATGTTTCAACTGAAATGTTGAGTGTTTTACTCTGAAAGAGTTATGAAATGAGAGTCTGAAAAGGTTCTCTCCAATATTCAGTTGCTGTGTTTTAGCCTTTGCTATATGAAAATACTTGCTCATTTACACAGCCCCCGCCAAAACCTGGGATAAAAGTATTCTGTCCCCATAACATTTTCTTCCTTTTGTGAAAGGAAAGGTATGAGGTATAGATTAAATGGTGTCTTGCAGTCCCTTTTAATCCCTTGTTCTCTGGTTCTGCAAGTATCATTTAAAAATTGTAACTTCTCCCAGTATTAAATCTTAACTCACTAAGACAGGTTTTGAAATGTTTTGAAATGTTATAAAAGTATATATTTGATAGAGTATTTTAATAATATCTGAAGCATCCTTTGGACTTTTTGGGGGGAGAATGTATATTTTTAAAACATTCTAGTCATATGCTACGCTTTAGTAGTTAATGGGTTTTTTGGAGTCACCAGAAAAAAATGGTAGATAAGAAGAATTTTTAAAATAGGCTAAAAACGCCATAACAGCATAATCAGGATGGCTGCATTGCAGAATTATTTTGCCTCTCCTTAAACGCATATATACACAGTTGATTCTCTGAAAAACATGTATTAGTTTGCAGAGACCGATTTGGACTCTCGTACTTGTGAGCAATTCACTTGTAAGAGTAAATCAAGTGCCTCTCTGCCAGTTCTCTGTCTGGCACACAGCCTGCTTTTATTGTTGTGATTAGAAAGACTCACTATTATTAAATACCAA